>OY776090.1:27024403-28512736 GCA_963675205.1 Catocala nupta | reverse complement strand
TTATTATTCAACTAAAATACCAAGTGAGCCATGAGACAGCTACTGCTGAAGTTTAGTATTAAACATTCTAACTCGGATACATTTGATTTGGATATTTTAACTCGGATATTTCTTGAGACGTCATTATGTCCAAGTTTTTTTTTCTATAAACTTTCAGTAACGGTTGTAAGTTATTTACTGTGTATTTGAAGCAAATTTTTTATTGTATGTCAATGATTTATGGACACATTCAAACAATTCACAAACGACCTGGTTAGTTATTTAGTGTGTAAGCTAATGTTTCTAGTCTGTTCTCTGTCGGTGATGTCATATCTATGTTTAAATGTAAACCTGGCAATGTAGTTGACTGTTGAAGCAGTAATTTGAGATAAGAAATTAGCATAAGCTGACTTGACAAAATATGAGATACATAATTTATTTGGTGTTATTTTTAATCAAAAATCTGTCTAAGGCCAATTTTTCTATTAACCTTTTATGTATCGCTATATGTAATACATTACAGAAAGTGTAGTTTCGATCTGCGTCTTGGCTTACAAGTTCTAATCACATAAATATTGTTTATGTTGAGGGCTGCAAAACATTTCGTTGTCAGGTAATAAAATATTTTTAAATGCTGTTTTTTAGTGCCAATACACAGAGTGAATCCAATATATATTTTATAAACCTATGTTACAGTGAACGGATGCGTTTGTCTTTTCGTACTGCATCTTTTGTCTTGCTTCAAAAGCTCATGCTAGTTCAGCAAGCACAGTCATCTACTGCCAAATTATTGACGCAAGTTGTGCGAAGTGCTGCTATTAGAAGGATTTGTTGCATTTTCTCGAATGCCAGATCTAGTATCGGTAATAATATTGCGCCTATAGTAAGCTATGTCTATGTACGTAATAATTTAATTTTATATTGTATCTGTAAGACATTGGTTTTTCTCAGATAATTGTTATTTTAGCGATGTTATGACTATAAGAGCTGTTTTTCTTCAAAGCATAGACTTGCGATGTTTATTTTTTTAGCGGATTTAATGTCTTCTGAGCTATGGTTATTTTGTTTTCCTCGATTTGCTTTGGTGAAAAATGGCAGTCAGTTTTGTGTTGTGATAAGAATAGATGGGAAATGAGAAAAATGTAGGTAGTCGTAATTTTATTATTAAGAATGTATCGTTATGTACTGTTATTGTATTTCTAACTTTGCGAATTTACTATAATTATAACTATTGGTAGAGTAGTGTCCCTATTTTTTGTTTCTAGAGTTTGATCTACTTATCCTCATATGTGAAATTTGAATATCAGATATATTTCAGTTAAAAAGCTGATCTATCTGCCTACCTGTAATTATAAGACTGTGCATCTATTTTGATCAAATACATATTTAAACTTGATACATTAAAAGCTAGTATTGTTTAGTAAATACTTTTGGTTGCAAACATATCGATCAGGAAAGCTTTTTTGGTTGCTTACCAATTGCACTGGATATCTTTGAAGTAGCGTGCATTGAAGGTACTTTACTGGATATAAACGATAAATATTATTGAAGTGTGCCGGTAATGCTAATCATTACCGTGATGTTGAATTGTTCTATCAGACAAATGATTCAATGTGCTAGATTTTTAGTGAATTCTAGACAAGATTATTTAATCATACACTACAAAAAATATTTATTTTATTAATAATGTAATTTTATTGGATGTTCTACTTATACTGCTATCCGTATTGGATGTACGATCAGCAGCATAAGTAAAACTTCCATTAAAATCCTATGATATTACATGTTGGTATGGGAACCATTTATTGGTTTCTCTATGATAGTAAATTACTTTTAATGTATCAAGCCTAAATATGTCTACATTCCCCTAAAAAACTGTTTGTAGGATTGTCCACATGCAACTATTACCCCTAATGCTGCAAACGCCAAAAGATTACGGTAATCGCTTATCATCAGACGGACCGTACGTTTATTCGACACCTTCGAGTTAAAAAAATCAATGAAATGGTCATTTTGTAATATGTATTGTAATAATTCTGTACAGTTTCCCAAGTATTTTAACACGTTATTTAAATTGTGCTAAGTAGTGTTGCTTTGGATCATAGCCTTGAGGGCGAGTGAGAAATTCGATGCTCACTAAGAGATTAGAAAAGGATAGAAATTATAGCAGGAGTTTATATTAGCAACAATTAAATGTTAGCAATTGCATTGTTTATTCTAGTTGTAGATTAAATCAGTTTAAAGAGTGTGGTATGGTATTGTGAGTCACCGTCACCAAACTGAGGACTTTATTATGAAACGGTGTTCACCGAAGCCGATATGGGCAGAGATGTTTCATGTTCAATCTATAGTTCCGTTGTTCCCACATTGTTCCACGCAGCTCCAATGAACACAAGCGATTTTTAGATGGTGATCGTCGCAGGCGTATGTCGCGTGTGAGTTCTTCACGCTCAGTGGAATCCCGCTGTAGCTAGCACACATCTACGCTCCACATTAATCGGTTCGTAACACTGTTTTTCTCATTTACTCTCCGCTCATCTCTGCTATGGTGTATACCAGCCCTAACTTTGTGCCTCTTGAATAAATATATTTTTTTAAATATTATTTGTCCTCTTTGGTATACGGTTGACTGTTAAATTACTGTGATAAAGCCTGATGAAGGTTTGAACCGATTGGTTTGAGAAATTAAATTCTAGGATAAGACATGCACTAGTGTAATCACTTTGTAGTAAGTAAGGCAGAGAACATTATTGGAGCTTTTAATATGTTTTAATAAAAACTTTTAAAATGTATTTGGCTATTTTATTTGTACTTCCCCGAAAAAGTAAGGCACAGGATGATCACAAACTACATTGGTATGGATGGCTGTCTTGTATAACGCGCAGTTGCACGAGCCTTAACACACAGATGCATGCATACAGCGATTTCGGATCATGTTGGTAATAGCAGTAGTTGGTATTCAATTGATGCAAAATTGATGTACAAACAAGTCTATAAGTCTAAATGTGTCTTATGTGTGTGGGTTCCTTTTAAAGTACATAATATCACAGGCTAGGCTGAACTCTTGATTATATACTTCAAGGACTAATTAGTTACTCATTTGTGACCACAGTCAATGTCATGACTGATCTGATCAATTATTGGGATTTATTTTATAAGACACAGTTGTTTCATCAGTATTTTAGGGAATAATCAATTAATTAGCTACCAACAGAGGTATAGCTAGTGATACATATTATGTTATTTATTCTGAATAAGATCAGACTAGATTAAAAAAACAAATGTATTAATTTACAGTCATGTTTATTTACAATATTTACCTCTTGCTTTACAATTAGGCTCACACTTACTTTTAATAATAATAAACACTATGCATTAATAAACATTAAACTAGGTTACTTTAGGCCCGAGTTCTGTAACCATTGCTCTTGTTTTCCTTAACAGTTTACTGGGATGAACAATATCAGGATTATTTTCATCAGCAAAGTCATCCAGTCTCTTCCTTAATAAGTTTTTTAATTCATTAATATTTTGACTATCTCTTAAAGTTGATATACCAATAATATCCTCAAAATTAATAACATTTTCTGGTCTGATTTCTTCTGGTATTGTATCCAATACAGAATGTATATTTTTATATGCTTCTTTTATGTTTTTAAATATCTCTTCAGCACCAGGCAAGTCCATTTTATTAACAGCCAGTATTGCAGGCTTCTGTAGTAAATCCTCATCATACAATTCTAATTCTTTGTTGAGGAGCAATACAGTTTCGAGACATGATCTCATGGGATATTTTGGACTCAACTGAAACCCTTGTACATCAGCTATAAACAGTAGTAACTTAGTTCTTTCTACATGTTTTAGGAAACTATGACCAAGGCCGACATTTATATGAGCCCCTTCAATAAGTCCTGGAAGATCTGCTATAGATATCTGTCTTTGATCATCAAATGAAATAACTCCTTTGTTTGGTTTTATTGTTGTGAATGGATAATTTGCTATTTTTGGTTTTGCTCTAGATATTGCTTTGAGTAAAGAGCTTTTCCCCGCATTTGGGAAGCCGACTAGTCCGATATCTGCAATTAATTTCAAGTCTAATCTTATATGGTGTGTTTGTCCAAAATGACCAAGAAAATTTGACTGTGGTGTGCCTCCAGGCCCACCTCTCGCTATAATTACTGTTTGTCCTTCTTGGTCGACTGAACCTAATACTTTTCCATCTTCTCTGTATACAGTGACACCCAAAGGAACTTCAAGTTGCACATCCGAACCTGGGTTTCCAACTATTCGTGTTTTACGGCTGTCTTCACCGTGTCCAGCTGTAATGGTCTTACCGCGAAACTTGCCCATAATTTTCTTGAGATTAGCATCTTCTTTGCCGACACAATATACACAACCCCCTTGACCTCCAAGGCCTCCGTATTTGGGGAGACCCGTTCCTCCCGAGCCACCTTTGACATGAAGCCTGACTGAATCAAGGAATTTACTGCGAAGGTAGCTGCGCGGCCTTTTTAGTTCCTTAATCGCGAATAAACATCTAGTTAAGAACACCATTTTTATTTATGTTTGTATTTTATAAGTTTGTTTTACCTCCACATTTTAGGTTATCCAGAACTGTCTTGTAACATTGTTTTCGTGTCAAACAAGAGTACCTAGGTTGTTAATTTCACGTTAAATTGCTAGTATCTATGACAAAATTTATATTTATTTTTGAAATAATCTGTTTCTGTACACATTTGTCTTTCCAACTTTAATTTCCTTTACTATTTAAAGCTTAAGATATTGCATCGTGATTTCCATTTAAATTATTGCCTACTTGTGATTTGGAACGTAGATTGTCAAAAAACTGAAGGCACAGTGACGTTCTTAATTCTTATCAGTTGACCATAATGTACTCTGTGTCAGTTGACTATAGTATTGTAATCCATGAGTTGACAGCTGACTTCCTTCAGCGTTCAACCATTGTGTCAACAGCAGAACCGGGAATCCGGAGCGATATGGATAAAAATGCTCTAAGAAAGCAGAAACCTGTTGTTATTATAAACACAATACATGATTTACTGTAGATACCTATTTCTAATTAATTATATTAAATAATTAGAGTATATTAAGGTGCGGCAACTCAAATAAAAATGAAAACAATTTTTGTCAGTGTTATCGCTCTATCATTATTTTGTGAAAGATTTGTTCCAATATCGTCTAGCCTGGGGGATCAGTCTATGATATATCAAAGCTGTTTAAATAAATGCATGCAAGATAATTGTACAGATGGTATGTATTTGTTGATCATTTCTTATTAGCCAGACGATTTACTTGCTGTCGTATATTTTACCGGTAATTTTGATTGAAATTGAAAATGAATCTCAATATGAAATATTAACTCGTTAATTAATGATTGGAATGGTGCACTATTATAAGTGTCAAACAACGACCATTATGTAGGCACTATATTGATGACACACACTACAGTATTCCACATATTTCATATTTTATCTGATAGGGGAATGGATTGTACCACTTAGCATAAGTAAGCTTATCTTTAGGAATTATGTCACAAATACAACAATACAGTTATATCTCAATAAGGGCATTGTTTGGATTTATATGTAACTATAATAATAAAGTTTATTTATATATTTACCATGACTTCGATATCAATTACAGTGAACATAAATACATCCTATCTTGCATTCTTCTCACAGAACTCCAAACATTCTGACAAGTTAACCTTTCATTCATCGACAAACACATCTCATTCTTGTCCAGTTATAACTCATCAATGAGCTGCAAACCTAACAAGGACCAGGGAGCAGAGTGTTGGCTAAGGGGATAATACTATAGTCAAAACAATCTTGTCTACTTAAGTAGCTTATGCTCTATCCTTCTCCAGGGCTTATTTATCTCTACACAAAATTCTATTAAAATGGGTGCTTCAGCTTACTTCTGAAAGTGTAACAAACAGACAAAGATACAGTATATTCACAAATAGTCTTACACCTATATCACCAAGGCGGAATACAGACAAATATTTTCACACATATCACCTAGCTTTGGGTTTACATCCCAAGTAATAGTACATTTTTAGATTGTGTGCTGTTACAGAGAATATCTTGACAGATAAACCAACCAACATTATATAGATCAGTGAATACAAGATTGCGGGCACAGTAGTCTAGTCTAGAATAATATAAATGAAGTGGCATTAGCCCTATTGACAAGGCATCAGACTTGCAATCAATAGGTTTTGGGTTCGAATCTCACCCATTGCACGACCAACATGAACCAACTCCTAAAAAAAGAGTATTAGCTTAGCTGTAGGTGTTATCAGGAATACCAGTAATTTGGAAACCTCTAAAGAAATAATACTAGCAGATCCAACAGACATCCTGCCTGGTCCCAGCACTGCCTACCGGGTCCTATTGTCAATTGAAACTATCTAGGGACCAAAAACACCCAAAAAGCTTCATTAACATTTGTCCTGATCCACATAGATAATAATTTTATATATATATAAAGATAAACAAAAATAAATATCTAATTTAAATGGTACCTACTAATATTTCAGAGTCAGGTGATACATTCGAAAGTAAGGTAGTGAAGCAGCAGGACTTCTGGTGTAAAGTATTGAGATGGAGCTGCAGAGAGGAATGCTGCTACCAGTGCATGTGGTATACTGTAAGAAACTTCAAGAGAGTTGGGGAAGGAATACCAAAGTTCCATGGCAGGGTACATATAACTTTGTTCTATTTCATGGATGGCACAATGTTATACATACAACAACAAAAAGTTATTGGGTTTTTCTGTTAAGAAATCTCAATACTAACCCGGAGGTAGGAAGTTGGCGGTGTTAGACACCCCCGTGTCTCGGAAAGCATGTGAAGCCATTGGTCCTGGGCCTGATCTCTCAGGTCGTGTCGGATTATCCGTCCTATCGGGTCATGAGAGTTAAGGAACAGAGAGTGCACTTGTGTTTGCGCACATACTTGTGCACTATAATATTTCCTGCGCAGATGGCCAGTCTCCGTTAAGATTGGCCGCCGTGACCGAAATTCGGTCTGGAGGACATTATAAGTACACACAGTCACATCAATAGTACAGTTTTATGTGCCACAATTTGTAATATACAAATAAAATTGTCCTATATGAATGTCATACAAGTTTACTTACCACATTTTACTTTAGTGGTTGCCATGGTTCGGATCCCACATGGGATGCAAATATTTATGTAATACACAATAGTTGTTCTGGGTTTGGGTGTTCTTTTTGTATGTTGTTTGATTGTTTGTGAATATTAATAAAACAGTTCTTCTAATTTAATTGTCTATTTACTATGGAAAAGGCAAATAGGTATAAGGCCCATCAGTTGGCAGGCGGTAATTGAAGCTGATATCTAAATGCTTTCTGCTTCTATTCGAAGAATAATAATGTCAGCCTTGTATATTGGCTGTTCCACTACTATACATTTGCCTTTTCTTAATTTTGAGAAGGCTTAGGTCACAGTCCCCTACCCTGGCCCAGTGTGGGTTTGTAGATATCACACATGTTCGAGATCATTACTTAGAAATCTTAGACATGCATTGTACTTCTACATGTATTCTCTCATCGTTAAATCGCTCACTCGCGACCTCTGCTTGACAGTCCAACAGTCACCAACTAAAATAATATATTTAATTAAAATTTCAGTGGCCATTCATCAGAGTGATGGGCATGCAGGAACCGGCATCGGCATTCGCCTCAGTACTCAATTTCGTAGCTAACTTCTACATGTATAAGAAGATACGAAGAGAATTCCCTCTCTCTAAAGCACGCAGCATGCCCATTATTATTTTCTGGCATGCTTTTGCTATGGTGAGTTGATATATTGTTGAAGAAGAGATTATGGAATTTTACAGAATGAGAGAATATAGACATGCGTAAATATTTATTTGTCTTATTATAATAATTATGAGCTCTATTTTAAAGCTAATGGCCCTGTTTTCAGTATGTGAAGAGTTAAGCCATGGTCTTACATTTGCCCCTTTAATGTTTCTTTATAAAAACTTTGGTATGCAAATCATAGAGTCTACAGAAAAGATCGGGCATGGCGCGACATCGCCTGCCTTGTGGACCGCCAGGTTCTTGCTTCGTCGTAGTCTTACGACGTTTAATATACGTCTTACATTAGATATTAAAGCGTCAGTAAGATTTATAACCAGTTCAAAAGGTTTTAAGACTTGTATATTCTATTATAATAGCTTTAAGTAGTTTGTCTGATAACGACAGAGCGGGACAGAAGCAGCAGCGCCGGCCCTAGCCCTTGATCAGAGTAAAGTGAGATTTTCGTTCGACGCCCTGTGGTCGACGCTTTTATTTCATAATTCTACCTCGGCTTGATGTTAAATATATATTTATGCCTAATTTTTAATTTTGCACCTCAGTAAGTATACCAAATTTGTTTTTCGTATTTGGGCTTTTGATGTCCCTTTGCCATCTGGCGCCTATAGCAACTGTTCCTCTCGTTCTATCCTACGGCCGACGCTAAAAAGTAATATTAATTTTTTTTTGTGATATTTTCAGGTGTGTATGAACGCTTGGACGTGGTCGACGATATTCCACATGAGGGACAGTCCCTTCACCGAGTTTATGGATTACGCCTGCGCTCTATCCATGGTCATGGGGCTGTTCGTCGCTTCGATCGTCAGGTAGCACAATATACCTTTAACTAAGTCTAAGCAGCTGTCAAAACTAAGTGGTGACATACATACATAGATAGACTATGTCCCCAGAGGGGTGAGGCACAGCAGTAATCGGCCCATATTTTACGATTTTACTTTCCACGTAATTAGGGGCTGCCCTTGCTTCTATTGAAAAGCTTTATAAAACTATATGCATAACATGATGTAGTAGGATAACAGTTATAAGAAAAATTAACTTATGTTTCAAATCAGCATAACTTTTATTTATGTTTTTGTGGATTGTATCTTTTCTGCACAACACGGTCCAATTATTCATGGTATTTATCTTATCTTATCTTGTGTGGGGGCCAGTCAGTACAGACCGGCGACACTTCGACCCAGTGGGATCTTTTATGTCGACTTTCCCAATAACGACTGCCATAGATGTTCATGGCAGCCGGGACTGACGGCTTAACGTGCTCTCCGAGGCACGGAGCAGGCGATAATTGTCAATCAATACGTACATAATATCGAAAAGTCATATAACTTCCGAAAGTCAGAGGTGCGCGACGTCGGTTCGAACCCGAGACCCTCTGCATTGCAGTCAGTTGTCTCCCCACTGAGCTATCGCTGCTCTTTTCATGGTATTTAAAAATAGGAATAATAATTCTCATGAGTTTGGAAATCAGTTTCAATTGCAGAAATATTATTCTGTTTAAAAACTGGTTTGTTTTAATTAAAAAAAAAAACACAATTTTATCCCTCCTGTGATAACCGGGTGTGATGTCACTTCCAGGTTATGTTACAAGAGGACGAAGCTGGTAATATTTCTGCTACTAGTGCCGCTGTTCTACTTCGTGACGCACGTGCGGTATTTATACTCCGGATTCATTGACTATGACTATAATATGACGCTCAACATATTCTTTGGTAAGATTTTTTTATGTATTGTATTTCGTCGACAGAATCAATACCATCGGCCTTGACTCTATTTTGATGACGCCTTTGATACTCCCCTGACTATTTGAAAGTTTGTTGACTGCGCAGAAGGCGTATTGGTCACGTCGCGACTGCCACCGCTTGTTGTGGGTTCAATCCCCATACGGGACAAAACCTTGTCAAAAATCAAAATCATAATAAATTGATTCAAGTTATGTTACAAGGTAACACTTATGAATGTCAAAGCCACACGTAATTTTTTTTCTGTGAATTTACATTTACTGCCACGTTCAGCAAAGCAAGGGTGTAGGGCTCATGAGAAGAACGGGCAAGAAACTCATAGCCACTCTTTTTAATCGCCAAGTGTACAATAATATTTCGGTTACAAATCATAACTGTAAGGTGCTGCAACCATTTCTCCATGAACTACTACTCAACATACTCAAGCATTTGATAAAATTTGATGGTAGCCTCTAAAGCAGCAGTATGGTCAATAGGAGCATCCACTTACATGTACATAAATAATCAAGACAAGACATGATTGTTGTCCGTAGTTTAATCTAACTGTTTAAATAAAATGTAGTAAGTAAATTATCGAATTCCACGAAACCAGAATTCAGAATAAGACTCAAAAGAAAGCTTAACGGAACTGTCCATAATCACGAGTTGTCTTCATTGCACATTCTTCTTGATTAAAATACGACTAAATGTAACAACAATGCAAATTCCAGCTTAAACAAGGTGTAACATTACAAAAAAAAAAAATATATACATATATTTAAAAAAAATTAAGTGTTAGTATTTGTCATTTAATATCCTGTGATCTGATGCAAATATTAGTGCCATGGATGTTTGTCATTTAAATAATCATATATATTATAATATGCTTTAGATATTAAGCAAGTTTTAATTTTAACTTTTAATGTATTCTCTGGTAATTCTAGAATATTACTCGGGATTTTATTATAAAAACGCATACCAAGACCCATGAAGGAACCATGAACTTTATGTAGACGGTAAAATGGAAGACATAATTTATATTTATTTCCAGTATTGATGTTATGTATGTCGCTATTTTTTATGTATAAATATATATTTTGACGGACATGCATGATATTAAAATAAATATATTGTGCTACTACAGTTAAAATACCTATATACTAAAATTTTTCTCTTAGCGAGATTCTAGTTCCTAATTGATAAATTGCACGCACAGCTCTTTTTTGCAATATAAATATACTTTGTATATCAGCTGCTTTTCCACATAATAATATTCCATATGACATAACGCTGTGAAAGTAACTAAAGTAAACTAATCTAGCTGTATCAACGTCAGTTAATCCACGGACTTTTCTAATGGCGTAAGCGGCCGAACTAAGTTTCGCTGAGAGACAAGATATTTGCGCACCCCACTGTAACTTTGAATCAAGTGTAATGCCCAGAAACACTGTGGATTCTATTGCTTCCAGTACCTCACCTTTCAATGTTATGCTAGGACCAAGATGTTTTACATTAGGCAGTATGAATTTAACACATTTTGTTTTTTTGGGGTAGCTCAGCTTTATAGGTAAACTATTTGATTTTGAACCATTGACATCTACACACTGAATCCTGTTATTCAAATACGACGTAATTACATCCAGTGCATTACTCTGAACACCGTAATGCCTTAGTTTCCGTATGAGCGTATCATGACAGACGCAGTCAAATGCTTTTGAGAGGTCGCAAAAAACACCAATAGCATTTTGTGAGTTTTCCCACGCTCTGTATATATGTTTGAGTAAAGCTACTCCTGCATCCGTTGTTGAACGACCCTTAGTAAAGCCATATTGGTTGTCGTGAAAGAGGCTATTTAAATTAAAATGTCTAAATAATTGCTTGAGTATTAGTTTTCAAATATTTTGCTAAAAGCTGGTAGAATTGATATTGGCCTAAAATTACTAGGATCAGTTTCACTACCGGATTTAAATAAAGGTATGATTTTACTATTTTTCATCAAATCTGGAAAAGTTCCCGAATCTACACACCTATTATAACCCACTTAAATAAGGAGCAACTATATCTATTATACTTTTTACGACCTTAACGGAGATAACCCAGAGATCCCCCGTATTTTTAGATTCCAGAGATTGAAAAGCGTTGATAATATCAGTTGCGTTAACATAATCAAATCTAAATAATACTCTACACTTTGTTACGCTGCAATGTAATAACCTCTCTGCGTCTATAGATGAAGAATTTAATGCGCTCGTGGTGGTAATCGGTACACTAGCAAAGAAATTATTGAACACGTATGGTACATCGGCATTATTTTTGATCATTTTATTATTATCCATCAGACTAATATTATTGTCTCTTTGAGTTATCTTGCCACTAGCTTCGTTGTTGGTTGGTTGAAAGTTGAAAGTTGAAAAATGGTTGTCCTGAGTCTGAGTGATCTTCGTGTCCGTTGTTTGAATATTTGTGAAATTCCCCGCGACACAGGAATTATTCCTAGCACAGGAGTAGTTGTTGAGTCTGAGGTCGCGGGTTCGATTCCCGCACATGTCAAACATTTGTGTGCATGGACATGGATGTTTGTCTTGGCCTGGGTGTTTCCATGTATAATATGTATGTATTTATAATATATATATATGTGTTTGTTTATCCATTGTCTAGTACCCATAGTACAAGCTCTGCTTAGTTTTTGGGCTATAGGCGATGCCCAATATCGTCGCCACTATTACAGGCTAGGCTAGAAAAGATGACATATGAGCACAATAAATAAACCATATCATTTTAATTATTTTTGTCCAAGAAATGAGGCACATTATTCATCATGACCACTACGCTCCAGGCATTTTGTGAGAAATCTTGTAGTCTGTATATCATCATGGCCACTATGCTTCATACATTTTGTTTAAAATTTGGTAGTATATGCCAGTTATATATATTAAGCTATTTCAAGAGTGTGATGTCCCCTGATATTGTTGCTATTATTGTGGCAGTTTCTTATTAGGTTTACTATGTCATTCTTCAGGAGTGTACGGGATCCTGGAGTTGCTGCCATTATTGTAAAAAAATAAACATGCCTGCTATGATATTCTTCAGGGGTATGCGGCTCCCTAGTGTGGGTGTTCGTATCGTACCAGCAGTATCGCACGGGCGCGCGGTACGCGTGGCGCATGCTCGCATTCACCGTACTGTCGGGCGCGGCGCTCGCGCTCGAACTGTTCGACTGCCCGCCTAAATATGACACGTGGGATGCGCACGCGCTCTGGCATCTCAGCACTGCGCCTTTGCCACTTTTTTTTTATAAGTAAGTAAGAAATCACTTAACCTTTTGTCTATTATTTTTATTGCGTATTTTGTGTTAACCTTTAAACGGATGTTACACTATTTTTTTAATTTAAGTAATAGTTTTAGTATAAATAAGGCTACATTCATTAAAGTGTTGACATTGTCACTGAACCTTAACAATAATACACTGACTACAACTACATCAAAGTTCAGGATTATTTTCGAATTAATATTTTTGATAAGTATGCAAATTTTCTAGATTGAACTAAATGAAAATGTAGAGACTGTTCATTAAAGATAAAAACAAAAAAAATTAAAAATAGATCTGCAGTAAAAGATAAAATTATAACCGGAAAAATAAAATTTATGCATAGTTTCAAATTCGTGTGTTATTAGAGTAAAGTTTTAGATTAATTCTTTGTTTTTTTTTTTCATTTTCGATTTAAATTATTGTTACCAATAGTATTGATTATTAGTCTTTTAAACTCAGCTAAAGTTTCGTAACAATGAATATGGATACTTCGTCCGAACAAGCCGCTCAAATTGTGGCATTGGTGCGGGAAGAATTGGATCAACGAACGATTGCTAAAAATTCAAATTTAAACCAGTCTACGGTTTCTAGAGTATACCGAAGGTTTATAGAGACAGGTTCTTACAAAAAGAGACCCGGTACCGGCAGAACTCGCGCAACCACCCGTCGTGACAACCGATTTATTGTTTCAATTTCCCTATGAAATCGTTTCCTCACGTCAGTAAACATCAAAACAAAGCGGAATGAAGTGCGTGGAGTAAACGTGAGTGCACGAACAATAAGAAGGAGGCTTAAGGAAGCGGCAATCACCCCTTTTAGACCAGCAGATGGTCCAAAGTTGTCTGCAGCTCACAGACAAGCTCGTTTAAGATTTGCGCGTGAACATCTTAATTGAACTGAAGAGCAATGGGCCTCCATATTGTTCACCGATGAGTGTAGGACATGTTTAAATAGTGCAGACGGTCGCAGAAGAGACTGTCGTCAACGTGGGGAGAGATATGCTCAAAGTTACATTAAGGAGCGTGTTCCTTTTGGAGGCGGTTTGTGTATGGTATGGGGTGGCATTTCGATGATCGGGCGTACGGAACTTGTGTTCATCGACATGGTTCGTCAAAACGGTAGAAAAGGTGGTTTGACGGCACAACGCTATATAACAGAGGTTTTATAAGCTCGCGTGGTACTTTACATGGGATTAATAGTCGTACCGTTTTACTCTAATGCAAGATAATGCCCGACCCTACGCCGCTGCACAAGTTGGACAATATTGCGAAGAGGTTGGGATACGTACCATGAATTGGCCAGCACGCAGCCCGGATCTTAATCCCATTGAGCATGTTTGGGACAGTTTAAGAAAGCTGTATATGCTAGAAATCGTGTGCCCACAACAGTGGCAGCACTAAGAACAGCGATTTCACAAGAATGGAACAGTATGCCGCAAGACCGTTTAATAACCCTAATCTCTATATCTATGCGGAACCGATTAGAATCTGTAATAAGGGCACGTGGAGGCAATACACTTAATAAAATAATTTATTGTAAATACCATTTTTCAATAAACCAACCAAAACCATTGTTTGTTAAGTACATTTATCGAATTTGATCAAATAAATTGAATGGTCCTTTCCAGTATACAAACATACACTTAAGGATATGATACTACGCTGTTATGAAGTTAACGAACCAAACTATAGGCTTCAATTTAAATTTGTATAAAAAGTTTGAATACTTGGTTAAAATGTTTATTACAAAGGCGTCTTGAACATTGATGCAGTTTACGAGTCCGTCAGTTTATAAGTTGTACTCAGTTAGCTCAAAACTGGATACAATGACAAAAAGCATTATATATGTGACGCAGAGTTCGCGTTGGCTTAGAGGTTAATAGTACAGTATAAATAGGTTTGCTGTAGCCTGTAGTGACACTGCTTACACTTTAGTTTTGTATAGTCAGGCGTAAGTATACATACAGTAGCGCCGAGCGGAGTCTTCTCCCCGCAACCACTAGTTAGGTCGCTCAATAAGTATTTATATTATTTATGTAACTGGTACCAGTAAATATACAGGGTGATTTTGAAATCGTGTAATTCCTTTTAACCACGCATTCTACTGGTGATATAGAATAACCCTGACCATATTTCTATATAATTAGATTTTTTTTTTTTGAAAAATTTATGTTCCGTTGTTTTCGTGAAATGGTGTCAGATAGTCATATGTTAACCAACCGAGGCAATTTTAATTTTTTACTAATTAAAATAAAAAAACATATTAATAATTAATGTCGTAAATAATAACGGGCGGTCCTTTTTATTGCCCCCTATTATTTACGACATCAGTTATTGTTATGTTATTATTTTTAAATTAGCAAAATCTTAAGATTGTGTCAGGTGGTTAAAATATGACTATTTGAAATCATTTCATGAAATAAATCTGTACTCTAATTTTGCCGAAACCATTATTCTAATTAAGAAAAAATATGGTCAGGGTTATTCTATATCACCAGTAGAATGCGTGGTTAAAAGGAATTACACGATTTCAAAATCACCCTGTATATACAACTCAGTGGGGAGACCAACAGACTGCAATGCAGAGGGTCTCGGGTTCAAACCCACGTCGCGCACCTCTGACTTTCGGAAGTCATATGACTTTTCGAAATTATGTGCATATTGATTGACAATTATCGCCTGCTCCGTGCCTCGGAGAGCATGTTAAGCCGTCGGTCTCGGCTGCTGAAAATTTATGGCAGTCGTTATTGGAAAGTCAGTCTCCTATAATATCCTGACACTGGTCCAGCCTTAGGGTATTGTTAGTTTTCGGGTTGCGGAGGTCAGGTGGCAGCCGCTCCGTGTAAAAACTGATATCCAGTCAAATCCGGTTAGACTAGAAAAGCCGACCTCAAGTGACTTGGGAATAATAAAGGCTACGGAGAAGAAGATATACGACCAGGAGTTATTTCATTTGAACATCCATAAGAACACATCTAATTACCCCTACATTGGTGACTCTGACGTGATGAAGACGCAGCCTTCGGAGAAAACATGGCCGTGAAGTATGAGCACATGACTTGCTGACTACGGGATTTCATTATCTCTACAGTTGCCATGATTAAAGTGTAAACCATTGTTGATGAACCTAAAGAATTAAACAAATAAAATCAATTAGTTGAATATACCACATGCCAAAAACAGTGATAGGCATTGTCTGAGAGACGGAGTTCTCGTTGGCTAAGAGGTTAAATAAAAAAATACTGCAATATTTCTACAACTTTCTACTTTATTTTTCTGTCATTGGTTTGGTCTACGTTAATGATTACTGCTCCGCTGCCGTGGCTCGTAGCGTGTTGTTATAATGTTTATGTTACTTCTAAACAAATATGAGTTCTAATAGTGATATATTTTTTAATATCGACCTGTTACTTGAATTATTCAACCGCAGAGCCGGGCGCCGGAAGGCGCGAGACGACACTCAGCCATCCTGAGGTTTGACTTGGGGGTGGTGGGCTTTTTGGGCCTGCCCGCCATCCGTTCAGCACCAGGTTCGAGAGGCGGCGTGCGTGTTCCCACACGCGCCTCTGTGTCGAGTCCGTCTACCCTCTAGGGGGGGGGGGGACAGTAGGGTTTTATTGAGAAGTGACCATAGGGTAGGTCTTGTCGTGTAGTGGCCTGCCGTTTCATACGGCGGGCCGAAACCTAGACGGGGTCGCGACCGCATGTGAAAGTGATTCGCGCGGCTTCGTCGATAGTGGTTTTGTCGAGGAACACCGTGGTAGGTTTAGTCGGTATTCCGGTCCATTTTTTTCATTTACATCTTTTCAACATCTTCTATCTCCGTCCGCCCCCGCGGAGGGGTATGAGGCAATATACTCCCCCAAGTAAAAAAAAAATTGATTGGTGACCGCTTAATGTTATTTCATCTGAGCGTCTCCGTGCTTCGGAGGGCACGTAAAAAGTCGGTCCCGGTTGTTGCTTAATTGACAGCAGTCGTTAAGCCATCCCTACGGGCGGCTTGAACAACTCTTGACAACAGGTTGGCCACTAACAACACGAGAAAAGAAAGAAATAATAATAATAATGAAGAAAAAGAAAAATAATATCTTGTAACTATTTGAACCATTTGAATGAAACCAAAAATTTGAAATGGTGGTTTGGTTTGTGAGTGGTTTGCAATATAATGTTATTATATGAAAAAATCGCTATTGAAACGTTTATACAGTATAAAAACGTCAGTGGGATCAACATTAGCCCCCCAAGAATTTTCCTTCTACTTATTATACTCATTCATCATTATCATTTTTTTAGGTTGCTTGAATCATATTTGCACTATTTTGTACTGCCAGCTACTTGTTTACGTAGAAAATAATTATCCTAATGATAATTTATATTATCAGTCGGCATCATAATAATATATAAAGTGTTATTTTTCACATTTGGACTTATCTCGGCTCAGAAAACAACTTTATATAAATATTTGAGTGCAGTATTACTAACTATAAAATAAAAGAAGTCTCAATTGACTAAAATACTTACTCTCAGTGTGTCATAACTAAAAGACGCTGTGTATATAAATTTATAGGAATAGTTTCTACTATATTTCATTAAATTAAAGCTTATTTTATTAAAATATCACTCGTTTACTTCACATAAAAGTTTACACTTGCGCTCGATAGATGGCGTTGTGCCTTAAAGCTGAATCGCGCTATGGTTTCGTTCCCAACGCGACTATATAAGGAAAACATTTCGAATGTTAAGTCGTGCCTCAATCTATTGAGTAAGGAAATTATTGGGCCTTGGTAACTCTTGGCTATGTCCTAAAAGGGCGATTGTCTTTTTGCAAGGTACAGGTCGTCCCCTTGAATCGGTCGCCTACTTTGTGACTGATTCGGGTGAAGCGATTTGCCTTCGATAATATTTGTATGGGATATAAAAATTATAACTTGATCAACATTAGAGTATATAATATGCTATTAAAATATAATCAGGTATTATTTACTTAATATTTAATTATTATTGTTAAATTATCTTCTAACCTTTACTCAATTTAAGCACACGACCATTTTATTTAGAAGAAGAGGCAAGAAATCCAGTCAGAATTATATTTAAAAACCAAAAATACTTAGAATTTATTAAAGGAAGGAAATCATGAACCTACTAATAATACTTTTACTGAAACTGATATTAAATAACTAAGCATACTTAAGGAAGTTTATTGAAACATTGCGATTTTAAGTACAAAAGTATTAAAAAGTAAACATCAGAATTTTTTTTTGTATAGTTTTAATGAAATATCATCACTCTTGTTTTATTGAATCACCTCTTAAATAATATATGCCATATTTTTGTTAATTTTGATAAAAGTAAGGTAAAGTTGTTACGTTTATTGCCAAATTCAAGAAAATAAATGGCTTAAAAAAATTATTTGTACGTCCTAATATGTTTGGTAAACACCAAAAATACAATGTCACATATGCCAAAGTTCCGTTTTTAAAAAAATAAAAATAAATGTAAATTGTGAAATTAAAATAAATATAATATTATTAATATTAAGTATATTTTTTTTACAGGTACGTTATAGACGATCTCCGGTATCTACGGTCAAAGGAATTGGAGAAGTTCGCGTTCAAACTGACATGAGTTATTCTACTGCTACTATACAGACACATTGTACTTATATCTAGGTACAAATAAATATTGTTTATCTTTTTAAGCCCCGACGCAAAAACGACGGGGTGTTATAAGTTTGACGTGTCTGTGTGTGTGTGTGTGTGTGTGTGTATGTGTGTGTGTGTGTGTGTGTGTGTGTGTGGCATCGTAGCTCCCAAACGGATAAACCGATTTTAATTTTGTTTTTTTTGTTTGAAAGGTGAATTAGTCGGGAGTGTTCTTAGTTATGTTTGATAAAAATCGGTCCAAGATGGCCGCCGCCACAAAATGGCGGATTACATATTTTTTCACAACTCCCTCAATATGGGTATCAAATGAAAGGGCTTGACTAGTAGAATACTATACACTATGATAAATTTCAAATCCAAGATGGCCGCCACCACAAAATGGCGAATTAGATTTTTTTTTCACAACTTCCTCTTTATGGGTTTCAGATGAATTTTGTGCCGGGGTTTTTAAAATTTTTAATTTATAGTTATTAAGTAACGAGTTAGCTTTTAATAACACGGTAACACTAATTTATACATAAAATTTGATATTTTTACACAAATGTATGTAGGGTACTGTTTAGTTCGAACATAACAATTTTTCAAGGATGTTTTAAGAAATAAATTAATTAATATTTGTATTCTAAGTTTCTAGTCTATGGCTAATTATAGATTCTTTGAAAACGAGACTTTCATGCGAGCGTTTTGTGCTTTCAGTGCTTGTGAAAATTAAATTGAAGGCTGTTTAAAGGTCAGACTTATCTTATCTTGATTCGGGGGCCAGACATTGTAGACCGGCGACACTTCGACCCAGTGGGATCTTTTGTGTCGGCCCCGAGGTTTATCCCTGAGCTATCTCCCTATGAATGTACTGCATCAGTCGCATCGTACACTTCAGAGGGAGAAGCCTGAAATCTTCAGGGTTCGGATATGCCAATCCCATCAGACCCATCCTTAGTCCAGCCAACGCGTCACATTCACACAGTAGGTGTGATATGGACTCGTCCTGTTCACTACAGGCTCTGCAGATCGAATTGTTTGACAATCTCAATCTGCACAGGAAGTCGTTGGTGCCAAAATGACCAGTAAACGCTTCTGTGAGTAGGCATATTTGGCCCTTGTTGTACCCGCAGAACTTCCAGGTAAAGCCCGTGGCTCTGTTTGCAATGAATTTCTTGGAGTGTTCCAGACCCCTAAGGGCCATCCACTCTAGCCTGTGTTTATCATTGCCTTGTGCATTCAAAGCTGCCTTGACGGTACTCTCAGAGAGACCTACGAATGGCTCGAACTACTGTTGCAAAAAAGAGGGAGATGCTGTCATTAAGAAGATATTTTTTCCTTGTGTTCCAAGTGCTATGGTGATCGTTTAAAGATGGGCGGGCTGTTTGCATACTTGTCATTTTAGAAGCACAAAACAAATTACTATCTGTGCTATCAGCGTAGGGGATAACATTTATTATTCGAGGCGATTCCTAACGTTCAGTTGGTCATTCAGCAAATATATAACTGCGGGTGTCTTGTCCGGTTTAAGGTTTAAATTTATTTAGTATATACCTATAAACGAAATTTTATGCTTGCTTTGGAAACCAGACTCTTTAAAAGTTTTCTTTAAACGTCTACCAGTAACTCTGTCGACAGCATAAGTTTGAAGTTGAGCGTGTGTGATCGTAATAATAAAGACAAAGAACATGGATCAAAATTGCCCCACGGTCTATAACAAAGTGACATATCTCAAAAAAAGATAAAAATGTATAAAAAAACATGGCATACTTCCTAAGTTCATTTTTTTACACCTTCATATGAAAAAATTGCTATGAAAATAGTTCAGGCGCTGTTACGAAAAATTCGTGCGTATGAGTATTTACGGAGTGATTTTAAAAATTATTTTTTTGTTTGAAAGGGTACCCCCAAGGTATTCCCACGGCCATAAAGTCAGGTCTCCCGTCTCCAGGATCCTGGAGAAATGAAAGTAAAATCTGAAAAATAATCTCATTTTTTTCATTTAAGGTAGTTTTTAATATATTACATTTATTTTGATCAATCAACGATCAACTAACGATTATCTCCTTATTCATCTGATTATGAAAACGTGAGAATAAAAGCTTGAGCTTGAATACTATACTATATTATTATACAGAATTCAAATATTACTTTGAATACTATATAATAATACTGAAATCGTTTCTTTATGTGTAATTAAAAAAGGCGCTTTTGGTGATTTAGTTTAAAAAATGAGTGGACCGGGAATTTAAGGATACAAAGAAAAGAAAACATTTTTCTATTGTTTATTATCTATTATACACACGTTACAACGAATTCGGACAGGACATGTGCAATAAATGGCGAGCATAACTCACAGTTCGTCACGTCATTTTCTCAACATTCATTTATTAATTCATTCATTTTCTAAATCCCTTAAAACATGGTTCAAAAAACCTGCCGGGTGGTTCATTTCTTCGGGCTGGTTCCGCATCCAGCCCAAATAAAATATTACACTCATAACATGGGCGCATACCCCCAATGTCCTGCGCCCATGTATACAAGAACAACAGTATTCAACCACGGCATTCCTTCCTTCATTTCGTCTATTATAAAGCACATAGGTGTGGTACTCCTTTCTTCGGATATGCCGTGATTGAATCCTGCATCTCAACAGAACGTTATTTTGTATATCATTAACATTAATATTAATTCTTTCTGGATGTCTGTATATGTCTATATCATATACACCTGTTTCGTTTATATGTTCGCTGCAATAAGAGCGTCCGATTCTGGGGTGGTACGTACCAATGGATAGCATGATCAAATCTTCATACGTTAAACTTGGGAAGTCGCTTACTTCTTCGCTGTTTGCATTTAGTCTTATGAAAGCCACTCTCCTTTGATTCAGGTTATTCTGTTCTACAAAATCTGCTAACAGATTTGGTTTATGCACGTTGCGGTTAATAGTGTCGATGAACTCTTCCGTGTATTGACTATCATGAAATGGCTGTTGGAAACAGTTTATTATTGCACCTGCTATTTTAAAATCGTCAAAAATGTGTGGCAAGTCGCGATTAAATGTGCGGTGCCGAAACATTTTAAAATCCCTTTTAAGGCGGCCATTGATTGCTTCTACGACCCATCGGCATATAGTGACGAGCCTTGATTTGTTGGAAGCCTCTGTGCTTAACTGTCTTTCACCTCGAACAGTTGATGGAGGCACATGCACTTGAAAACCGGATTCTTCTGCAACTGGGACAGCGTCACGGAAGCCTCTATCTAGCACTAAAACGTCATTTTCTTGAAAAAAGTCTTGCCAGACATTGTTATTAGTTAAAAACTGCCTCAGTATGTCTGCATCTGTAGTGGTAGCTGCGTACGGTCCGGCTATGTCAATTATATGACCGTCTGCGCACACTATCATAAACGGTTTAACTAAGTTACGGTACTTATGGAGACTATAACTCTGGCGTTGAAACAAAAAGTTACTACTTTTTTCCACAAAAAGGTAAGTGCCGTCAAGAATAACGATCGCTTTAGGATCTTCTTCGCTACCAAATATGTGTTGAGGTAGTAACCTATTTCGTCTTACAGTTTCATCCCGGGTTATGTGGTTGAATCCCATGTGCAGCGGCACAAAATCTGTCTTTAGACAGGATCTTGCTCTTCTTATTTTACGAGCTACGGTGGATTTGGAAAATCCAAATATAGTACCGATTCTTGTGTTGGGTTCCCCATTTCCGATCTTGCACAAATACACACCTAAATCTTGTTTCGGAGTTGAAGACCGTTCTTGAAGTGATGGAACTGCATTTAGTAATATGTTGAAGTTTTCATGGTTTAGGCCCGTCCAAAACTTCAGATCATTTTCTGATATTTCGTCTATATTTTCGAAATCAAGATTGCATCTGTTCTCTTGGTCTCTCGCGAACATGTTAATTATGTCTTGTACACATTCAGCAGTGATTTCATTTTGATCATGAACTATCTGTTCACTCAACTCTTCAATAGAAAGTGATCTTATGTGTTGCTGGCAGATGCGGGCTCGTGCTGGTATATACAGATTGTAGTAACTCAGGAGATGCACTTTTATTACATTTGACATAACGCCAAGTTGTTGGTTGTTGCAGTTAGCAATCATGCATCGACGGGACGTATTGGCGGCTCTAGTTAATCCAGGGACTACTATAGAAGCCGGAGCTGGTACTGGTTGAGCAGGTGGAGGTCTATTTAGAGTAGCTTCAATTCGGACCCAGCACGTATGGCACACAAATCTCGTGCCATCAAACGCGATCTGTAAAATAAATAATTCTGGTTAGTTTCTTGCTCAAAGCGTACACTCCAATGGCTCTATAATACACTATAAATGACAAAATGAATATAATATTATTTGAACACTTTTAGGTTTCCGCGGTTGTTATTATAAACACACATTTTTACGGTTTTACGCGCGATATTAATAAATAATTAATATCGCGCGTTCTACCTATTAAAATATAGTTTTGCTATTCGTCGCGGAGGTTATCATCAAAGATTATGTTTCTATAGTACAAAACATACCTCTTGTGGTGGTTGTATGTTGCGTAGGATATATTCTGCAATGTTTCGTCGTACTTCCAAAATATTCGCGTTAAGAACATGTCTTTGACGTCCTCGTAGTATTGGATGCTGGCATGAAACACAATGATTGTGCGCTTCTATGTTATGAACAGGAGCTGCTTCACCCGCTCGTCGGGCTATACGATAGTTAATCAAACGCCAACAAGAATTACATATTGATCTCGTTCCGTCAAACGGTACCTGTAAAAAATATAATTGTTCAGATACGAATAACGTTGCTCGCATCCTACTCTAGACTAGTCTCGATATGCGCCACTCTAAAAATACATATTTCCTACAGCCCGCAAATCTGGTTTCGGGTGTTTGTGGTAGGTATTTTTCCAGTTCCGCGTATCGAGACTAGTCCATAGCAGAAGTAAAAACAATAAAAATATTTGTTTTGGCACCTTTTAATTAGGTACACATTTTAATATTGCTACAATAGAACACTACAACTACGTGTACTGTAAAAAAGTTATTGCAAAAATAGTACATACCGCTTGGTCTATATGTTCACGGAAGTCCGGTCGTGATAATAAGAATTCTGCATTCAAAATATGTCTATGACGCCGTCGCCGCCGTAGCGAGTGCTCACACACAACACAATTGTTCTCCATTCCACCAGTGTTTTACAGAACTGTAGTAAAGAAATCTTCCATTTAAACAAAAGAAACCAAATCACTAGGCAATTATCAGGTCCGGTAAGAGTTAGCTATGTCGTTAAAAAATCTCAAGATTCACAGAAAAGAAAACGCAAAGAAGTAGCACACTCAACGCAAGCGCAGGATGGACTGACAGCGCCATTTAATTGTTCCTTTCATGTCCTTGGCGTCACTATGCATCTCAGTCACTCGCATTAGAACGAGTGAAACAACATTATTCACTTGCATTTCCTTAGCTTCGCTTGCCGCGTCGCGTCGCTATCGTTATTCGTCTCCCTCATTTGTGTTAATTTAAGTGAAACAAGCTCTGTCGACCACTCCCTCACGTTACCACTGACGTTTCTGTCTCATCATAATGCAATAAGTCAAAAGAAATAACAAGAGAGTGAAAAACTAATAATGTGAAGTACAAAAATGAGCTTATTTTTGAGATTTTACTTTCATTTCTCCGAGATCCTGGAGACCGGAGACCTGACTTTATGGCCGTCGGACTACCTTGGGGGTACGCTTACAAACAAGAAAATAATTTTTAAAATCGGTTCATAAAAATAGTCATACGAACGAATTTTTCATAACAGCGCCTGAACTATTTTTAAAGCAATTTTTCCATATGAAGGTCTAAAAAAATGAAGTTAGGGAGTATGCCATATTTTTTATACATTTTTATCTTTTTTTCTAGAAACATCACTTTGTTATAGGACGTGGGGTAATTTTGTATGGATTGTGATCCGTTTTCTTTGGAATTGGAATTTGTTGGGGTTGTAATTGATGAGAATTTATTTTCTAAGACATGCTTAAAAGACAAATTCGATTTATTTTTTAATAGCTTTTACTTCAATCTTTACCTATTGTAAGGTAAGCTTTATTTTCACGCGTAATATTTTGTTGTAACTAAATGAAAGATTTGTTTAAGTTTTTGAAATTCACAACTTGACATTATGAATTCCCCAGAATTGCCATTCTGAGATTGATTCAAACTGTCGAGGCTCTAATATAAATTATAATTTATTTCATTGAGAGTGATTGTTTTCTATATAACCTAGTAGTATTATAAATATGAAAGTTTGTTACTTAATCTCACGAAAGCGTTGAACGGAATTGGATCATACTTGGCAGACAGATAGAACATGTCGTGAATTAACCTTTCTAGCGCCACGGTTTTGTATAGAAGAAACGTTTCCGTGCCCTCCACGCTACGTCTTATTTTAAAGATAATGTCTAATCGTAACATTTATAAAATAGAATACATAAAAGAAATAGCTTTTTTTATTTTGTGCGTAATTTTACTATTGCCTAAAACTTTATTAAAATTTTATTTAATTTGGGATAGCTTTTTATTTTAAAAACAGCAAAATTGATGTAGTCACAATTTTTCAACTGTTATAGATGTATAGTTTGGCGTTGGACGACAGAACTTGGCGTTGGAAGATTGGCGCTCAAAAGATTAAGAGATAGGATTATTTTGTCGGTACGTCCGATGTTTTCAATCAAATATGTTCTCTTTGTATGATTTTCTGTTTGTATAAATGGTCAAAACAAAGGGATTGATGCTCGTATAGAGTTGTGAACGCTTTGAGCGGCACCGCATAAACAGTGAGAGGAGGGCACAAAATGCGACACAAATATTGCTTATATGTAACCGCATGAAATAGGCCGCACTATGTCGCAGTTAAACAAGGCGGCTATTTCAGGCTGTTTAACTTATTGAGTCGCAGCGGTACACCGGCGGCACAATAGGTTTTTAAATGATGAATGGAATTTCAACAGTTAACTCGTTAATGGACTTGCGTCTGGCCGCATCGATCCGCTAGCTTGCTATTCGTGCTGCCCTACTTATAAGGTGCTGAAGATCGAAAAATGGTGTTTCGTTAATTGTGCTTTTAGCTGTTATTGTATATATGTCATGGAATTGTTTCCATATAATAATTTTAATTACCTGCTGCCTGTACTCCGCAGTTGTAGCTGTGGAGTACCTATTTTCTACAATAACAATTTCTACCTCACTCGATAATATTGACTGCGCGTAGTTCTTGTATGTTGTAATACTAATTCGTGTATTAATATAATAAACAACATTATGATAAAACAAGTCTTTTATTTATACCATTAAAGGGATGTCCCGTGTGAACAACGAACGCGACGTAATTTTTCAGAGAGCATTAGAAGGAAACGATTAAGAAATAAATGCATTTTTAATCTTAACGAGAGGATTTCCTATAAATCTTTAAGTACCTATAGTTTTTTTTACAACTCACGCGCTTGAAATAATTCCTGTGTCGCGAGGGACTTCACAAAAATTCATACAACGGACACAAAGAACATCCATACTCGAAACAAGTATTTATGGATAACACAAATTTTTGTCCCAAGTGGGAATCGAACCCACAACACTCGGCGCGGCGCCAGTGTTGCCGCGACTACTTTAATCACTACGCCTTCCAAGCAGTCGAGGTGCAATAATGAGTTTGTCAAACCTGACCTAAAAATGTTATGGTATTTCATACCTTGCTCGCGAGCTATAAAGAATATTGCGACAAAACGCAACTTATCGCGTAAGTTATATTTATATGTATGCATCGCGTCATGTTCGTTGCTTATGCAGGCCATCCCGTAATATAGCAAACTACTGGTACCTATACTCTATTTGGTTAGGTACTTAACTAAAGGTAAACAATCTTGATGTGACTTTTTATCTAAAAACTCAGTTTAAAAATAAAATGCTGCTAAAGATCAATGTAAATACAACAATAACGATTACTAAATCAATTGAACCATTAGTTTAAGCAGTAGTTTATTTGTATAATATGTGTTTGTGTAAAAAGGCACATCAAGATTGTTTACCTTTAGTTAAGTAGGTACCTAACCAAATGGAGTATAATACACAGAGTAAAATACTATTCGTTGCACTTTAGTGAAAGACCTAAGTCTACCTATTGGCATCTCCTCCAACCAGAAAGTAATTTCTAGAACATCGTAGCCAAATAATTTTATGTAGCGTTCCAGCGGTAAGTGTAGCTTCAATACCTGCAAGGAGATGCCAATAGGTAGAATTAGGAGAACGCGAATCTCCCGTCCGCCAACCATTGAGTCTGAGTGACGCTCTCTGTCGTGCCGGGGCCTCACCCAGGCGTCGTCATCCACAGGCATTTGTTGCCTGCGTTGAGCATTGCTGCGTGGGTCGCTGATGTAGTTTGAGTTCCCGCGACCCACCCACCACTCAAGACAGCGAGTTGGCACGCCGTGGTAGGTTTGGTCGGTAGTACCCGGGACATTCCATATCATCCCAGGTGAGCCCGACATTACCTCTCCGCTCCCCTTTCCAAAGACAAAAACAAATGTGGTCCTGCACTAAAGTGAGTACCTCTAAACCTGTTTCTAAAAACATGTAAGTACTTACTTTAGTGCAAGTGCTCCACTACCTCAGCTGGGTTGGTCCAGCAGCGTCCTCCTCGTCGTACCACCAACTCGTGCCACTGTGTGTGGTACTAGAAGTAATTTCATTTCCTCTTCGTGCCACCGATTGCAATGTCATTTCCATATACACATCAAAAGTTGCTCTACATAATTATTATCTGATAACCTTTTGGTATCAATATTATGTACCCATTATGTATAGATAAATTGTTATGTTTTATAAATAATCTTCAATAATTATCACTCGATTTTCCGCGGAGTGATTTCCGGCCGCTAATGGATCTTATTAGGGGTTTTTCTTTGTCCTCCTGGAACTCCGATTGGTAGGAGGAGCGGGAATCCACATCGCCGATTGCTTTTTTGTTTTTATTACTTAGCTTATTTCGCCAAAAGTACAGTCTTCAATAAAAATAATAATTAAACTTTAACTAACTAACTAACTTTCTTTATTCTTGCTAAATAATGTCCTATGATGTCACCAGTACTAAGCATAATTTGGCGATTGATTGAAAATTCATCTCATTATACCTATGCTAAGTCGCTAATTCGCTCATTATGGGTAGCTGAAATAAAGCGCTCCCGATCCGTGGTACAACTGCGATGTTCAACTGGTTGTACCACGGGGAAGTAAAGTTACCCATGGTTCAACCGTTGTAACATATTTCTTTTGCTATTTATGATTATGACCCGTAGTACAATGGTGGTATTTATATGTCCAACTTCATCATCCTTGTATTAATTCTAAAGACGATTGATAAAAAAAAAGGAAATAGTGATCTAAAAGCTATAATGTTCCGTGATAGAAGTTTTTTTTTTAAGTTTATTTAAATTATTGTCTATGTACCTACATAATATAAACACAATTCTTTAAAACTAACCTTATACCTAAAATATTATAAAACAGAAATAAAAAAGAAAAAGAAAACTAAAGCCCTCTAATAGGCGTCATAGAATTCCTTCGCATCACATTCGATTGGTAGTGTGCCCAGAAAACTGGCAGCATTGCCACGTTGAATGGCAATGCTTAATTATTATTTCCGCGAAATAAAGGCCAGCCCTCTGGTCACGGGAAACGTCGATTAACCTTTTCGCGATGTCTCTATAGAGAGCACGAGCACTGGGATCCCATGACTCTAGCGTTTCGATCCCAAACGCCTTAAAAACATTATCCCCTGCCAGGTTTTTGTATTTGCGCCGTTAGAGAGTCTCCGCGGATGCAACTGCAGCGCCAGCACAACCCGCCGTGCTGGGAAGATGTGATGGCGCAAGGGTGTCTACACACGTTGCTTCCCACACCAAGGGCCTACCCATCTTCCAAGGCATCAATGACATACCGTCCGGTCTCTTGCCATCGACACGTGCCAAACTATTAGGTTCAAGATGAGCTGGCACGCCGGCGGCGGTGACAAGAGCACGACG
Source organism: Catocala nupta (assembly GCA_963675205.1). Taxonomy (NCBI): domain Eukaryota; kingdom Metazoa; phylum Arthropoda; class Insecta; order Lepidoptera; family Erebidae; genus Catocala; species Catocala nupta. The sequence continues at coordinate 28,484,137 of OY776090.1, read as the reverse complement.
GATAATGTTATTAAGGTTGGCGTGCCGCGAAAAACGACCGGCACTCCTGCTACATGGTAGGCCATGGTGACCAAGGCCATCGACGGCTTCACCACAGTGACATCGATGCGGAGAAACACATGGAGCACCTAAACGAAGGCAAGAAGCGATGTGTGTCGTCCAACATAGTGCCTATGGTGGACGATGGGAGTGCTTGGAGCTAAAGAACCGATTCCCACCACAGCCAACAAACGGGCCACCTCTCACCATATTGCAGAGCGGCCTGTCCCACCGACTTTGAGAGAAAAGATCGGATGGCAAATCAGAGCATAGACAGATCATTTTCCAAGCGTTTACTGCGTCGGACTTGCTTCATTTCAGAATTAACCAGTGTCCCACACTGGTTAATTCTGAAGTGGTTAATTAGTGGTACTGGTTAATGCTAAAATTTTCCTGATCAATTCTTCAGTGCAGTGGACCGAAGACAGGAACGCCGGTAAACTGACATCACAAATTTTGCAAACGCCGAGGCCACCCAAGCGAACTGGTAGGGTTGCCTGGAGCCACACTCTGTCGTTCATGGCCAAATTAAAAATTTTGCTAAATGTATGTCGAATAGTATCGTCGATTTTATCCAAAAGTATTAAATGCTTCCAAAATTGAGAGGATCGGAGGGCATGTGTGAATTTAGGAACAAAGAGGCAATAACGAATGATTGTATAAGCAGAATGAATATTAATTTTGAGTAGTCGGTCTGAAATTTCACAACAATTTTGGATCTTTTCATCTATGAACGAACTCGAATGCCTCCTCCAATACGGAAAACTCAAAAAGGCGAAAATAAACTTTTTCAATAATTTCGATATTTGGAGCCAAAGAATTGAATTTTGATAAAGCTAAAGATTTATCTATTTTATCGTTTATAAAAATTTTACATTTGTTTGAATTTAGTTCTAAACCAATTAAATTAAATTTATTTTTAAAAGTTTCAAATCTTGTAAAACCGTTTCTATATCGGCTCCTATCATCTAGGTACCAGATGAATTAAATTAAAATATTGAATTAAATTTTTCATTAATTGGGTGAATGGCTAGACTAAAAATGACTGGTCCAAGAGGGTCACCATGTTGACACCCAACTGCAGATTCTAAATGGTTGTCTTTATAAATTAATTTTGTTGAGTGTATATAACACTGCCACAAAAAATTTAAAATTTTGGTTGTTTCTAATTTAGCTTCCGTCAGCAAGGTGTCCCTGTTTACAGAATTGAAGGCGTTTTGTAAGTCAACCTTTAAGATGACCTCACCTTCGCCACAGCCAAGGTACGTGGGGAGAGCGTGGATGGCAGTCTCACAGCCCCCCTTCGAACCAAAACCAAGCTGCACTGGTTGAAATTTCTCTGCGAGGAGGGCACTCTAGTATTTGCAACATAGCTTGGCTGCCAAACGACGATAAGTACACCCCACAGCAATGGGACGAATGCCACCATCTTTCTTACGTAGAGCGCATAAATTTGCCTCGTACAAAATATCGATGTTGTCATTCACCACACCGCCGGAGAGCATTAAGTTGGTTAAAGCCGTCAGCTCCTTCAAATGTGCATCACCAGCTTCCCCGGCGCTGGAACACAAAAGATCTTTTAAATGTTGCGGTGCCAAGCCGTCGAGGCCGCCAGCAGATCCACTTCGAAAGGATCAAACGGCTGTAAATACGTCCTTGGCTGTCACCTTGAGACAATCCATGTCAGCATCAGGTGCGTCTGGGAAGGAGAGACCATCAGTGGGCACTGGATGCTTGCTCTGCAGACCCGCAAGTGTTTCTGCAGAGCAAGGCGCCACCACATCGCTACTAAACAATAACCTAGATGCACCCCTAATGTCACCTTCCCTTAATTTGGATTCTACATATTTTTACATTGATTTGCTATTGTACGTCTTTTGGTTCTAAATGGTTATAACTAAAACTGCAATTATCTTTAGTTTGTGCTGTTAATGATTTTTGTGTATTCTGACTTTTTAACATGTGGAATGTCCAATTAGTTGTACCACGGGGATAGGTACCAAAAATAAGTTAGAAAATCGCATGCACCTGTTTTTATATTATAATATAAGTATATAAAGTATTTAGTTTAACTAATTTGAATACATATGTGGTTATTTCATTATTTGATAAAGTAAGCTTACAAAACAATGCATTATTACATGTACAAAATGTATATACAAACTTCCTTACAAATAAAGAAATAAAAAAAAAAATATGCATTAGTCAGTCGAATCTTTTAAGTTATTGTGATACTTGTTTTTCTCTTTTCAGTTCATTACTTTTAAGCAGTGGGGTTTTTTGTTTTTATAATAACAATTTTATTTTAATTACATATTATTTCTGCTTAGTGCATTTGTAGAGAATCAGAAATGTGGTAGGTACGGAATTTGTCTTGCATAATGATAATTAGTTCGTATTTATGGAGAGGTCCAGATTATATAATTTAGATATCATAATTATTGTACAGTTAGCAAAGGAGATAAGTAACCAAAAATAGTTGTAGGTACTGGGTGGAACGCTCCCAATAAAAGAAACAGGTAATTGTAATCAGATTACTGATACGTTAGCACAAACAAAAATATTATTCTCGTTGTTCCTGCTTTTTTTTTTCATTTTTGCACTTTCTGCTTATCGTATTAAGACAGTTGATTAAAACCTATTTTACATAGGGGACCACAAGTTTTGCTAAAAAAAAACAATGTTATTACCGGTAAATGAACCACGCCTGCACATTAGCCATGGTCACTCAAAAATACCTATGATATGCAAGTGCAATTGCTTTCATACCTCCATACTAGTGCATTAACACGGCGTTTTACATTAAACGTTTACTTATGTCGGCCTCGATGGCGTAGTGGTTAGTGTACACCAGTGGTTGTGTGTCCCACGCCTGAGGTCAGGGGTTCGATTCCCGCACAAGTCAGACATTTGTGTGCATGAACATGGATATTTGTCTTGGTCTTGGTGTTTCTATGTATAATATTGTTACGGCTAGTGCCCTCTGCCGGTACTGTGGGCATCGGCAGTCCCTTCTAATAATTTATTACAGCACCATCTATTGACATCTTACGGAACTACGTAGTGTCGGTACGAGTCGAGTAGACAGAACGCTGGCACATTCTCGAATCATCGTACTATTACATACCGGGTATGGCTTTTCTAAAAAACCCCAGAAACGCTTTACCCGCGTATAAATAGATCGCACGCGCACCGCCGAGTCAGTTTACAATCGTAAACGGTCAAGTATTCATCGAAGCGAACGGAAGCAAAAAATACTACGGCTTTTGAAGCAGTTACAGTGGAAAAGTGTAGTATTGTGTTTGCTGTGTTTTAAATGTAATTGTGTGATAGAATAAAACGTTATAGTCGGTAATATTGTTTTATATTCTTATCCGTCGAGCCCATCACGTAAAAAATTGGTGTCTGAAGTGAGATAAGAATATGCCAGTACTACCGAAGGAGGAAGTGGAAGAGGCGCGTACCAGGAACCAGCGCCAGCAAGATGTGGACCAGAGGCGCTTTGGAGACGCCCCCTCGCCGACGTCAGTTGGACCACGTGACTCCGCGGCTGCAGCGGAACCATCTAGTGCAGCTCACCCGCCGGTGAATCCCGACCTCGCGACTCTGATGGCGTTTATGCAGAAGCAGGCACGCCGCCAGGAGGAGCAGGCGCGCCGCAAGGAGGAGCACGCACGCCGCCTCGAGGAACAGCTGCAACGCGATAAGGAGGAGGGTATGCGCCGCCAGGACGAGCAGGCACGCCGCCAGGAGGAGTACGCTCACCGCCTTGAGGAACAGCTGCAACGCGAGAAAGAGGAGGGTATGCGCCGCCAGGAGGAGCAGCTGATGATGAAAAAAAATAAATGACCATAGCGCAACGGTTGGCAAGGAGATGAAGGAGATGAAAGAGCAAGTCCAACGCCACGAAAGTCGCATTGCTGAGTTGGAGAAAATAATACGTGAGCTCAAGGCTGGAGATGGGATCATGACATCTGCGGTTGTGGCGCCCTCACCACGAGGCTTTAAAGTCCCACCATTCGACGGCTCATCGTCATGGTCAGCCTATAAGATCCAGTTCGAGACCGTCATGAAATCTAACGGGTGGACGCGAGAACTGGCTCTGGCTGCTCTCACCTTGGGGCTTCGCGACCAGGCCTTAACCGTGTTAGAGGCGCTTGGTCAAGACATCACTTACGAGAAGCTGTTGGAGGCATTGAAAGCGAGATATGGCGACGCACACCTGGAACACGTGTTTCGCGCCCAGCTGAAAGACCGATTGCAATGTGTTGGTGAAACCTTGCAGCAGTGGGCCCTGGAGGTGGAGAAGCTGGTGCGAAAGGCGTGTACCAGTCTTCACATGCGCTCATCGACGGAAATCTCGTTCAAGCTTTTACCGACGGGATCCGAGATCTGGAGGTTAGGGCCGCAGTGAGACTCGGACACTTCAAAAACCTGAAGGACGCCCTAGCCCACGTTCTGGAGGTGGAAGTAGTGCGACGGGACGTTCGCGCTCAACGTATCAGGGAAGTGTCGGCTTCACCCCGGTGCTATAGCTGCGGCGAAAGAGGCCACATCAGGTTGAGCTGCCCGAAGCGAAGGAGTCCACGTAGCAGAAACCAGTCGCCGGTAAGAGGAACACTTGATGTGCGTGTCGGACAACAACTAAAGGACTTCGTAATACAGCATCGCAGTGGCAAGTCACATTGTAATGCAGATGCCCTGTCGCGTAGACCGTGTCTCGACCAGTGTAAGCACTGCGCCAGGTAAGAGGCCAAGCAGGAAGGACTAGTGAGGATGTTGAGGACGGGTCTTAGCGAAGACTGGAAGGAAACTCTGCATAGAACGCAACAAGAGGACAAAGACATAAGACCCATCCTCGAATGGAAGAAAACAGGTGCTTCAAGACCTCACTGGAGTGAAGTTGTGGCAATGAGCTCTATCACCAAGAGTTATTGGGCACAGTGGGAAAGCTTGGTTATTCAGGATGGAGTTCTGTGCCGTAAATGGGAGAATGTTCGAGGTGACAAGTATCACCCGCAAATGGTTGTGCCAAAGCTCAAGGTACCGGAAGTTTTAGAACTCTGTCATAATGGGAGTTCAGGAGGACACATGGGAGTTAAGAGAACTCTGATTAAGATCCGGGAACGATTTTATTGTATCCATTGTCGAAAAGACGTTGAGGAATGGTGCCGTAAATGCACGCATATGCATATCGATATCTTTAAATCATAAAATAAATGCGTTTACCTTGATGCTCGTTAATTAAATATGTACAATGTTTATTTATAATAACATTTTATGGTAAATTTTCTTCCAATAAAGCATTTTGATTGATCTTATTATTAACATTGGAACTCATAGTGCCATCTATGATCTATTTTTGGAACTGTTTACTTTTTGTTCTAATTGGTACCCCATGAAATTAGCATAAGAATCGTATTATAATTGTAATTTCAATACATGTTACTTAAGTATACTGTATCAATAAAGTTTATAGTTCTGAAATAGTGCCAAATTAGGTCACATATAGACCTAAATAGTGTAAATAACATAATAATATGTTTTCCTATAGTTTTATAAGAATATTATGTAAAAATGTAAACATTACCAATAAAAAAGTGCATTTTACCTCAAGTTAGGAATGTTAGGGTTCCTAGGTCCTAAGGTTTAAATAAAAAGTTTCACCTGTGTATATTATTTTGTGCGCTACGAAAGGCGTTACAAGATGCTGAAGGAATTGTATTCCTATATAGTATAGTTGTAAAGTTATTAAACTTTTTCTTTATATAGACGTAACCGTAAGTTAGATTTTTAGCATAAAACGCAGATTATCTCTATCTAGACTTAACTCCCGATAGGTAAAAATAGGTATCACTAGCTAGGTCTTTTCGTGCCCTACGCGGTACTGGTTATAATATCACGCTAGCTAGTATAGTTCCATAGTTAGAAGCAGAAACATGAAAATTTTATAGTCAAAATTAACTTGTTGACTGGGGGTTTTTGGCGGGTTCTCGTTATGGTAAAGTTCTGAGGTACTTAAGCGACACAGTATCGGTCGGCACTCAGCTGTGGGTGCTCAAGAAACCTCATCTTCAAGGCTCAAGAACCAAACGGAGCCAGCCAGAAACCTTAAGAAATCGAACAGTGAAGCGTGTGTATTGTTTGAATGAAGCCCTGACCGCACATCGTATGACACGCTTTCAGAGCCGCCGCACCGTGACCAGTAACCACTACAGTACAGTCCACACACAGTGTATAGGACGTCAGTGACTTGTCGGTTGTTTTCGTAACCATCACAATAGTAACCTCAGCCCCGAGTTCGCCCGTCCAGTACAGTTTACATAGTGAAACTTACAACTTTCTGAAATCATAACCCAAAACTTTTGTGTGCCTACAAAAGTTTTACCGTAAAATCGAACGGATTTGAATAATGTTTTATCTTGATGAGAAAGCCGAATGCCGAATATTGAGATTAAATAATTTTAATAAATATTTGGTTTTGTTATAATGTAAAATAAACAAAACGCGAAAAAACCGTATAAAGTGTTTAATTTCAAAATATTTGGAGTTTTTTTTTTATAGAAGGTAAAATTGTCTACTTATAGGTAAATCTTTACACCTTAGCCCTAACTCAGCAGAACTATTACAATTGTGTGAGAAGGGTCGATCATTGGAATCATTATGGCGTCATAATTGTTTTTGGTTTTGACAAACTCCATTATTTCAATTGCGCCATGATGGTGCCATTGCCGTCATCTAGTAATACTTCTATGAAACATTGTCATTATTTTGGAAATCTCGTACCGTAAAAATAAAATTCTTCGAGAAGAACAGAACGGTTTTCAAAAAGAAAAATCGACTACTCTTGCAGGTTTTTCTCTATTAAGAAGAGTAATTGAGTATATAGACAAAAAAATACCAGTTGCCAATTTGATTGCGTAGATCACAAAATCCTTTCAGACAAATGTGAAAGATATGGGATCCGGGGTCCGACTCTAAAATGGATCGTAAGTTATATTAAAAACCGTCACCAGTGCGTAGAAGTGTCGCGCGTTAGTGAAAATTTCACAGTAACATCCCATAGATCAAAATTTTAGAAAAGCAGTTTGGTGTGCCGCAGGGCAGTATACTCGATCCGCTTCTGTTTATCATATACATAAACGATCTACCAATAATAACACCCTATCAATCTATACTTTTTGCTGATGACATTTCTGTAATTACACCTAAGAATGACATTTATAGTAATTTTAATACAATAAATTCAGTAATTATAAGACACCACATGAAACATTAAATATCACGTACCGAGGTGAAAATCTATCCAGAATAATCGATACGAATATTTTTTAGGTTTATACATCGATCAACACTGTAACTGGAAAGTACATATCCAAAAGGTATGCACCAAACTAAATAAATTTGTATTTGCACTCAGAAACCTACAGTACATTGCTGAAAAACCTGTGGCGCAAATTGCTTATTACGGATACGTGGAATCGATACTACGATGTGGATTGATATTATGGGGACACTCAACAGACATAAATAAGGCCTTTATTTGCCAGAAAAAATGCATATGAGCCTTGTGTAACGTGGGACTACTAGATTCATGCCGACCACTGTTTAAACATAACAAAATACTTACTCTTGTAGGCTTATATATGCTGGAATGACATGACATTTTGCTGGAGAAATTATATCATTACGGCATCAGAGGCAACGTCCAGGATCTTATAAAATCTTATTTATCTAACAGACAGCAAATTACAGAGATTTCCAAAACATGCACCAAATCAAAATCAGAACTTATTTGTAGGTCAGATATGAGAACCGTGAAGTTTGGGGTGCCACAGGGCAGTGTCATGGGACCATTACTTTTCATCATTTATGTAAATGATCTCCCATCAAGTATTGCCTTCGATATGACTTTGTTTGCAGACGATAGCACAATACTCTTTACAAATAAATCCTTGACATCTTTAGAAATGGACATCAATAACTCCATTAGGCTAATTATAGAATGGCTAAAAAAGAATAACCTTAAAATTAATTTGGATAAAACGAAGGTATTAAATTTTAAGCAAAGACATAAAAATACTGACTTACATTTAGATATTAATTTTAACAATTATAAATTTGAAGAAAATGATACTACAAAGTTCTTAGGATTAGAAATAGATCATAAGTTAAATTGGAAAGCTCATATTGAAAAAGTTTGTACTAAAGTAAGTCAATACGCATATGGTTTATATAAACTAAGAAACGTAGCGAATGTATCGACATTGATAACAGCATATCATGGCGTTGTTTCATCTACATTACGATACGGCATCATATTTTGGGGGAACTCCACTGACTGGCCTTTAGCATTTAAAGTTCAAAAACGGTGCATCAGAACAATATTTAATATAAAAATTCCAGACAGCTGTAAACCATATTTAATCAAATATAATTTAATGACGTTACCGTGTATTTATATCTATGAGTGTGCCATGTTTATAAAACAAAACATTGATATATTTAAAAAAAGGTCGAGAATTCGCCACGCTGATAAAATGTGTGTGGTAGAAAGATACGGCCAATCCTGATATTCGCACGACCTCGTGCGAATATCAGGATTGGCCGTGTCGGCGCATCTGCTCCTTGACAAGTCAGCTGTCACTAACGTTAACATTGACGTCTGTCATAAACGTCATTTTCCATAGCGAACACCGAGCACTGGTGAGGCGGCCATCTTTTATAATGAACACTTATCGTTTGATGCACAGAGTACATTTGTATATAGAGACGTCACTCAATGAATTGGCGATACTAGCGCCAACTGGCGTTCGGTTCAAGCAACTTTTTCAAATACAAACATATGTGTGGGTATATAATATATCTAATAAAATGATGTAGTGATTAATGAATTTTCAGACTAGCGAAGTTTATAGTTAAGAATGTGTATACTTAACTATAAAATTCGCTAGCCTGTACATTAACTTAAAATTGAAAACCAAGATCAGGGCAAGTATGGAATTGTAAAAAATAAAACAAGGTCTTGAGTTTATTATTCAAGAGAGAATAACGGAATGATAAAATGTCAAATTTGACAACAGCTTTATCTATGTGACAGGTCCGAATCGTTCAAAATTAAATAACATTAATCAAATATGGTAAGCGATAACTTTAGAACTTCCTTTTTAAAAACAAAATTATTGTTTGATAATAGTTTTATGTATTAAAAGCTAAAAAATATTACGATAATTAAAAAATTGGTAATAAAGTGAAATTTTCAGAAACTGATTTCCCCGTCATCTAGCGGTTGTCACATGCAACTTTCAGAGTATAATACAACTAAATTGAATATCACTTAGTTATCTTATAGAAAGCCAACATGGTAACCTATGTAATTTGATTACGTTATAATTCAACTGTTTTCTTCTAAGTTTTAACACCATGGTTTGATGGTCGTGTAGTGCGCACGCAGCCACGTGCTCGGTGGATGTTACATTTCAATCCGAATTAATCTTAGTGATCTGTGATTGTTCGATAAGACTTTTGATTGTGTTAGCAAGAATAATAAGTGGACTAATTATTACAACGGTTATTTTATTAAAATATCGTCTTCCTACCCGACAATTCACGCCTACTAGATAATGTCTCATAATTCCGATATAAGTAAGCTACAAGACTTTACATATATTAAATACAAAAACATTGCTAATAATAATATTTTATATAAACAATAAAAACGATGTACACACGGCTACACATCAAGTTAGACACCCTATATACGCATAACTACGCTACATACAAAATAGAGAATTGTCGGCAAGGAACAGTGCATAGTGGTGTCGATGTAATGGTAAGGATAGAGCGTAACGAAAATATAACGCACTCTCTCACACAATTCGCAGCATTCAACTTCTAATAGTTCAAAGTCTAAACAGTCTGGGTTGATGTGTCGCTGTGTGTAGGTAGAATAGAATAGAATAGAATAGAATAGAATAATTTATTTGCAAAAAAATGTGGTACATTTATGGTTGTTACATATAATATTCGTTCGCACATTTCACCGATGTTGGCATGCAAATTTAAATTTAAAAATAAAATGTGTTATTGGCAATATAATTGTTGAGTATTCTATACATTGACATCAAATTACACTATAATATTATTAACATAAAGAAATAAATACGCTTAGAGAAAGAAGGATGCTAGATATTATTACATTACATTAAAAAGGAAAAACACTATAATTGAATTACATACACGGAAATTATAATAAAATAATTTATGTCACATGCTATAAAATTTTAAATTAATTACTAGTCAGGATTAAAATTTTTGATTTCGAACATTCAGATTGAAGAATTCGTTGATACTATAAAAAGTGTGTTGTATAAGCCATTTTCTTAATTCATTCTTCATCTTAGGTAGTGGCAATTTGCGAATGTGCTTGGGCACTTTATTAAAAACTCTTATACACATTACGCAACAGTTGTTTTGGAATAAAGAACTTTTACATGCAGGCATTAATAATCTAGTGGGATCCCTTTTACCTATGATAGAATTGTTACGAGCATTGTTAAATTCATTTGAGAATTTCTTTACTTGTACACAGATTTCCATAATTCATAATTCATAATTCATTTATTTCTTGCGAATATGGGTATACATTTCTGTGCAGATCTTAATGCTAGTACAATTAATCGTTCTTAGACCATATCCAGCCATAGGGCATGCAAATTTGGCTGTCATCTAATTCTATGAAATAATAACATGTCATAATATACGTAAATATGTCAAAGAATAATATTGAAATGTCAAACAACTATGTAAATATGTCAAATAATAATAAATGTTATTTTCAAAATTAATTGATTGACATTACAATTGACATTAAATTGAGTTCGTAAATTTTCAATATTCTTATCCTCTAAAAACTCCTTCAGCGAATAATAGCATTTAGAGATGAGTAGTTTTTGAAGACGCCTTTTAAATATCGAATTACCTTTAGTATTAACTATATACCTCGGCAGTTTATTATATATATGCGTCGAAATGCAGAAAAAGCTTTTGTGCATTAGAGCGGTTTTACTTTCTACCACACACATTTTATCAGCGTGGCGAATTCTCGACCTTTTTTTAAATAGATCAATGTTTTGTTTTATAAACATGGCACACTCATAGATATAAATACACGGTAACGTCATTAAATTATATTTGATTAAATATGGTTTACAGCTGTCTGGAATTTTTATATTAAATATTGTTCTGATGCACCGTTTTTGAACTTTAAATGCTAAAGGCCAGTCAGTGGAGTTCCCCCAAAATATGATGCCGTATCGTAATGTAGATGAAACAACGCCATGATATGCTGTTATCAATGTCGATACATTCGCTACGTTTCTTAGTTTATATAAACCATATGCGTATTGACTTACTTTAGTACAAACTTTTTCAATATGAGCTTTCCAATTTAACTTATGATCTATTTCTAATCCTAAGAACTTTGTAGTATCATTTTCTTCAAATTTATAATTGTTAAAATTAATATCTAAATGTAAGTCAGTATTTTTATGTCTTTGCTTAAAATTTAATACCTTCGTTTTATCCAAATTAATTTTAAGGTTATTCTTTTTTAGCCATTCTATAATTAGCCTAATGGAGTTATTGATGTCCATTTCTAAAGATGTCAAGGATTTATTTGTAAACATCCACCGAGCACGTGGCTGCGTGCGCACTACACGACCATCAAACGATAAGTGTTCATTATAAAAGATGGCCGCCTCACCAGTGCTCGGTGTTCGCTATGGAAAATGACGTTTATGACAGACGTCAATGTTAACGTTAGTGACAGCTGACTTGTCAAGGAGCAGATGCGCCGACACGGCCAATCCTGATATTCGCACGACCTCGTGCGCATAGTGTCGTGCATCTACAGACTGGAACGTCATTCCTCTTGACCTGTACCAAAAGATAAAGATACACTTTAACATACGCTCGGTCCTTCCTGACCAGACTGAAATCCGTTGCCATTGCAAAGTAACTTGGGTCGGGCGTGCTAGGCCCCTTCACCCAGTCACTCAACTATGGTCCGGGCGTGCTAAGCCCCTTCGACCTCGTCTCGTAGCGTGGTCCGGGCGTGCCAGGCCCCTTCAACCATCTACTATCTCGTGGCCCGGGCGTGCTAGGCCCCTCCGACCAATCATCATAGTGCGGCCCGGGTGTACAAGGCCCTTTCGACTAACTATCAAAGCGTGGCCCGGGCGTACGTGGCCCCTTCAACCAGCTTTACATTACAACAATAAAACGGACATCATACAACTCAAGGTCACTTACTTCGGTGTACTTGAGCTTGTTCTACCACTGTGCGGAGGTCATCTTCCGAAGTTGAGAGTGTGCCAGAACTGGCAGTGATGGTTTCTTCACTGGCGATAGACGCTGTCTTAGTATCGGTGTCCGAAGACTCTATTCGGTCAATTCCATTTCCCTCGACCGCCGACACGTCATCCACGTCATAGTCAACAAAGTTGTAGAAATCTCTACCAGGCCCTCAAACCTCCTAGGTACCGCCCGCAAGTATTCGTGAGAGTACTTGTATATTCGGCTAGATCTGTTAATGCTCTTTAATTCGTAGCGGTCATTGTCTAAGACTTTCGTTATGACAAATGGTCCCTTAAAATTTTTAGCCAACTTTGTCTGATTACGCTCGCTACACTTAATAAAGGCATAATCGCCCAGCCCAAATGGTTTTATCGTAGCCTTGCCCCTATTAAAAAGTTGTTCTTGTGAGCTGGCCGCCTTAAGAATATTTGCTGATGCTTGACTTCTTATTACGTCCAGATCAGCTCGCGAAGGGGTTACATTAGAAGCTATTTGGGACATTCCTAAGGACTGTGCGTGTATTCAAAACATAAGTTCTGTTTGTGTGAAACCTGTGACCCTAGATCTGTTGCTATTTAACGCTAGTTGCACTTCATCTAACTCATCTCTCCAAACCTTATGGGCGTCATTTTCGATAATAGTTAGTAAGCTTTTCAAAGTGCGCATTACTCTTTCTACTTGACCGTTGGCTCTAGCAGAGCCAGTTGCTATAAGATGTAGCTCTATGTTATGATCTGCACAAAACTCTTTAAATTCTGCGCTAATAAAACATCTGACCTGATCTGCTATTATTTTCTTAGGGGAACCAAAAAGACACACGGCTTTCTTAAGGGCTATCACTGCACAAGCTGCCTCTAGTGATTGGGTATATTCTAGGAGGACATATTTTGTAAAAGCATCTATTATGACAGATGCATATTCTTTCCTATCGCTCTTGCCGCTGAGTTTACCAGTGATATCGATGTGAATGGTATGCCACGGTACTGCAGCTTTAGGGATAGGATGCAATTTTACCTGTTGTGCCCCTGAGATGCCTTTGGAAGCCTTGCACACTATGCATGAGTCGATGAATTTGTGGACGTTCTTTGACATTTGTGGAAACCAGTATTGCTCATATAATTTGTTGAGAGTTTTTTCATGGCCTAAATGTTTGATCTCAGTATGTACATGGTTTATAAGCGTCCATACCAAAAAGCGTGGAACTATGGGAAGCCAGCTGCTTACCTTGTTCCTTTCTACCTTGCGATAGAGGATGCCATCTCGAACATCGTAGGTATTAGCGACTGCTCCTGGTAGTTCGCCTTTCTCATGCTGACTTATGAGGTTCTGAATTTCCTGGTCACGTTTTTGCTCTACCTGAATCCAACTATTGTGTAATTCTACAAAGTTTACGGATTTACGAAAGTCTATGAGGTTCGAATGAAGCGAGGTCCTGCTAGGTCCTCCTATACTTGACGAGGAAGGCAAAGGGTTTCTCGATAAATAGTCAGCATGCGCCATGTGGCGTCCCTCTTTATAAATGATATCGAAATCGTAAGCTTGGAGGAACGCCCACCATCTGTGAACACGAGGTGATAAATCGGTCTTAGCTTGAGAAGCTTTCAAGGATTTGCAGTCGGTGTAGACTGTAAAATGTTGGCCATAAAGATAGTGGCGGAAATTTTCGACTGCTCGTACCACTGCTAGGGTTTCTAATTCATATGAGTGGTACCTGGACTCTACCTCGGTAGTTCGTCGACTGAAATACGCTATGACATGGGGTATACTCTGTTCTCTTTGAATTAATACGGCACCGTAACCGTCGGAACTGGCATCGGTGTGGAGCTCTACCGGTTTGGCGCGATTAAAGATCGTCAGTACAGGTTCAGAAGACAGAATCTTAACAATTTTCTTATGTACTTCCGAATGCTCCTGTGTCCAAGTTATACGGCCTTTGAGTTTAGTTAAGGGATACAAGGGACCAGCAATGTTGGCGAAGTTAGGTATGAAACGTGGGAAGTAGGAGGCTAATCCTAGAAATTGCCTTACTTGTCTTGCCGTTTTAGGAAATGGCACCTCTAGAAGGGCTTTAATTTTGCCAGGGTTAGGTCTTACCTCTCCTGCCCGTATGACGTATCCTAAATAATTAACTTCAGTTTTCATGAACTTACACTTGGTTATTTTAAAAGAGAACCCTGCTTCAGCCAGAGCTCCGAGTACGACGTCGAGACGTTGTAACCCTTCGTCAATGCTGGACGAGTATGATAGGACATCGTCCATGTATGCCAATGCTACTGTGTCTTTCAGAGATTTCAGGGCTTTGTTGATGCATCTCTGGTACACAGACGCAGCATTCCGTAAACCAAAGGGCATAGCGACATATTCGAATTGCCCATCAGGAGTTACGAAAGCTGTTCGCTCGATTGACTCTGAACTGACCTTGACCTGATGGTAGCCAGCAGCCATATCTAGAGAACTGAAGAAATACGCTCCATTTAAGCGGTCCACCTGCTCTTCTATCCTAGGAAGTGGGTAATGCTCTGGCCGTGCGTTGGCGTTCAGCTCTCTGTAGTCAACACATAACCGGTCTGTGCCATCTTTCTTCTTCACCAGCACTATAGGGCTAGCAAAAGGCGATGAGCCCTCTCGAACGATGTTTGCGTCTAAAAGTGATTGTATCTTTTCTCTTACAATTACCTTTTCCGATGGTGACATCTGATGCGATGTGATTGATAAGGTCAATAAGATCAATTCTCATCTCACCAGTAGTGACTCTACGGACGGGCATGCCTTCTATAAAATACTCACTATATTTGCGTAGGATGTTAAACAACTGCTCCTTCTCTTCGCCTTCCAAGTCTGTATCGATCGAACTGAAATCTAAATGACCAGCGGTTTGGCAGGTGTTTATGCATTTACGTGATGAAAATCTAATTGAATCACTGTTAATTTCAATATGTAATCCTTGATCTAATATGTCTCTACCTATAATGACGGACTCTGCCAAAGTGTTATCTGGAACCACGTGAAACAATACACTAACTGGAATACTCTGAATATGGACAAGACTGGAAATCTGGGTTGAGCATTTTATGTCCTCACTACCGATGCCTGTCAGATAAACTATGTCCTTGCGTACGGAACCCGGTAGCTGATCGATTAGCTAGCTAGTTTTGATCAACGAACATGCCGAGCCACTGTCGAATAGAAATGGAACTGACTTACCAGCCGATGTGGACAGCGTACCTTTCACCAGCTTCCGTTCACAGACGTTCACGTCCTTCTTAGCTGGGTGTTCTTTGTTCGCTTTGTTGTTCGGACAAACCGTACTGATGTGTCCCGGCTTCTGACATGTGAAACACGTGACTGTTTTCTCTCGTTCCGAGCCCTTGCCGACTACAACACCATCTCGACGTTTGCGACACTCTTCGATCTTGTGTCCGCGATGGTCGCAGTAGTGGCAAGATCCGCCGAATTTTGGATCAGCAGCTGTACGCGGTTTCTTCGAACTGGACGGTTGCTCTTCGTTATCATCGTGGCGACTCTTCAGCGATACCCCACTAAGCGCGCGATACAGCTGAGCTCTCGTTGTGATAGTGTATGAATTGAGCTCCCTACGTATTAGGGAATTTCTTTGGCTGAGGACTGATATAACGAAACCAGTAATGACCTCTTCAATCATCTCTACTTTCGGTATACGCTCAATGAGACCCCACAAGCGCATAGCTGCTTCAGAAGCGGCCTCTTGTGGCCCAATTTCAAATTTCGTTACGCTATCGAAATAATCCTGCATCAACATGGGTTTTCCGAATCTTGCGAGTAGCAATTCCTTGATATGTGGCCATTCTATTTCAGAGCTTTTCAATTTAGTCAGACAAGATGCGGCACGTCCCTTCAACGCGTTGATTAATGCAAGTAACAACTCGATTCCAGAGAGATTTCGGCTCGTAATTATAATATCGGTAATTCTACACCAACCTTCGATATCGGCCTCAGCGTCGTCGGGATCAAATTTCACCAATCGAGTCGGATTATGTTGTTGAAGCGGCGGCTGGGTACTGTGGGTAGTCGCAGCTAACAACTTTGTTATAATCGACTCCATACCGCTAAGCAGATCGGGGGTGCTCATACCAGGATCTATGTTTCCTCGATTGGGTGTTGTCTCCTGTTGGTTTGACCCTTCGTATCCCACTTCTGATAAAGTCTTGTAGCTTATATCGGAATTATGAGACATTATCTAGTAGGCGTGAATAGTCGGGTAGGAAGACGATATTTTAATAAAATAACCGTTGTAATAATTAGTCCACTTATTATTCTTGCTAACACAATCAAAAGTCTTATCGAACAATCACATATCACTAAGATTAATTCGGATTGAAATGTAACGTCCACCGAGCACGTGGCTGCGTGCGCACTACACGACCGTCAAACGATAAGTGTTCATTATAAAAGATGGCCGCCTCACCAGTGCTCGGTGTTCGCTATGGAAAATGACGTTTATGACAGACGTCAATGTTAACGTTAGTGACAGCTGACTTGTCAAGGAGCAGATGCGCCGACATATGTAATTATTGTTATCAGTTTGTAATCTATGTTAAGTATTGTAATAGGTTTCTTTAACAGTTGTAATTAACAATAAATAAATAAATAAAATATTATTCCTAAAAATATTGAAACCAAACCTTTACATATTTAATTTAAAACATTATAAATACTTAATTTTAACTTATTTATTTATTTATTTATTCATAGGTTCACCTACAATTGTTACACATTTCTTACAAATAATACATTCATAGCAAATAAGGTATGGGTGCACAATATCAATCGGTAAACACAGCATTTACGGACAACATTCGGATTTAAGTATTAACTCAGATCAGATTATAAGAAAATAATGATGTTACAATATTTCAGTGAAATTTTGGTAATTTAAAATAAAATAAAATTAATCACACAGCTAACAAACACTTATATACATACAGTTATAATATACATATATATATTACAGTGTATAAAACTTAATAAATAATGAACGCAGCTTAATTTAATTAGGTAACTAATAGTAATTAGTTCTGTTGCGAACCTGGCTCTTAAATTTATAAAGACTGGTACTAAGCATATCAACTTGTTTATCGAACTTATTATAAAGTCTGCTTAGTCTTGGTACTGGGGAGTTGAAGCCGAGAACTGTTTTGCGTGATGGTGGGTATAATAGATTGATAGGATTTCGGGGATACTTATGAGGGACATTAAAATTTATTGTAGACAATAATTGAGGGCAGTCAATAAAATTATTTACCAGTTTATATAGAAAAATTAGGTCGAGTGATTCTCTTCGTGTTTCAAGCGATATGATATTGAAGGTTTGTAGTCGCTCAGTGTAACTTCGGGTCCTTTTTGCGATACCAGTGGAATAAGCTAGATGATTTAAAAACCTTTTTTGAATGCGTTCTTTTCGTAATTTTCGTATGCGTAGCATAATGTGGACGCCAAACGACCGAACAATATTCAAGAATACTGCGAACAAAACAGTTGTACAGTAATGTTTTAGTTTTGGGTCTGTGGAACGGTTTAGCGTTGCGAATTACAAAACCAAGCGCTTTCGACGCCTTTTTGATAGCTGTATCAATGTGAGGTATAAAAGTCAGTTTTATCGAGAATAACGCCAAGATCTTTAACAATATCACTTCTGCTCAAACAAACACCATGCATGTGGTAAGCTTTATCTATATATTTTAGTTTTCGGGTGAAAGTAATTTGGCTGCATTTATTAATGTTGGATTGCATCTTATTTCTGTTACACCAATCTAAAAGATTGTTTATATCTTCCTGAAGCAATACTGTATCTAAATCCGAATCTATTACTTTGACTATTTTTAAATCATCTGCGAACAAGAATGGCACTGAATTTTTCAAACATCCCGACAGATCATTTATAAAAATAACAAACAGTAATGGGCCTAGATGTGAACCTTGAGGTATGCCGGAAGTTATTTTATATGTATCAGATTTATGTCCATGAGCTACAACGTAGAATGATCTGTCACCTACGTATGAAGAAAGCCATTTAAGGAAAGATCCAGCAAAGCCGTATGCAGCTAACTACCCAATTAAAATTTCATGAGATACTTTATCAAACGCCTTGCTAATATCGGTGTAGATTGAGTCGATTTGTCTGTTTGAGTCGACTGCTTTAATGATATGTTCAATAAAAGACACTAAATTGCTACAGGTAGATCTACCCGGTATAAAGCCGTGTTGGTGGTTCGATACGTACTTTTTGAAGTAATTTTGAATTAACGGACATATTAAAGATTCGAAAACCTTTGCTAAAGCTGATATAATCGAAATCGCTCTGTAGTTACTCACTAAATTACTTTCACCAGCTTTGTATATCGGCAACTTTATTTATTATTGTCATTTTAATTAAATAATGTAAGTAAACTTTGTCAAGTAACGCAATTTAGTGGCCGCGCGGCGAGGCGTCGGCGGCATCGGCGGCATCGGTCGGTGCAGCAGATCGGGGCGCGCCTCCCTAGTCACAGTACATAAATATACAGTAACCTATCTTCATACAAACGGTCGGAAGTCGAGTCCTACCTACGCGCCTCGGCGTCGGCATGCGCTCGGCACACAACCAGTCGCGAATGCCCCGCAGTGACGAACGGACGGTGTTTTGTTTTTTAAACAGTAACCGCGCGATTTTTTTACCAAAAATAAGTACAAATATAGCCTATTTAATATGACAAGTAGAATATATTGTGCTATTTTTAGTTGCATGAATTCCTCAATAACGCATCCAGAGATAATTTTTTTAGATTACCTGGCAACTCCGAAAGTATTATAATAAAATGAGAAAGTATCATAAATGTTTTCTTCATTCTCTCGATACGATAAAAATATCATATTATGTAAACAAAACATTCTGAAATGAACCTTATAGTAATTACAATTAAGTGTAAACTCATCGCAACAATTATGCGAGTGTTATTATTTTGACTATAGGCATATGATATTCTTACCGCTCGGAACATAGAAAGAAGGAATGATAGAGTCGTTATTCATTTTAATATATTTTTTAAATCTTTCATTGGACGTGTAACTAAATTTACGTTATTGAATGACAACAATTTGATAATAAGCTATTGTTATATTCTTTAATTTTAATAATTAAATTATAGTAGGTAACTGTAAGGAAGACCTTATATAACTTTATAAAAAGCAAGCATATAATATATTTATATTAAAGAAGGCCAATCATTTACAGTACTAATAATTATACTCACGTTCGTACATTGTATTACATGCTATTTTAAATATTTGTATGTGTGTTTTCTATGTAGTTTCAATAAATAATAATAAAACTATATACTCGTAGATGGTCGAATTAGCTAACAAAACTAGATATATTTTACCAGGATACTTCTTTTACTCATTCTTGGACTCATTACTGCCTGCTTATTTAGTGGACAGTTAAAGTCTTAGCGATGCACACTCAATCTTATACTGTGCGGCTGCTGCGGTACCTATATCGAGTGGCTGGTATTAAAAATCCAAACATAATGACAGCTGCTCGACCCAGAAATACTATGCCAGCGTGGCAGTGCAGGATTGAGCGTCGTATCGCTGAGTCCAGGGCACTCATCGGTAAGTTTATCTGTTTCAGGGAGGGTAATACACGACCGAGAGTGATGCGTTATGTGACTCGGGCATTCGCAGGGACTGACGTATGTCCCCAAGATTATGTCACCCGGGTTATAGAACGCATCGACTTCCTGAAACAGAGAATTTGTGCAAGCCGAGTGAGACGCTACAAAAAAAGAGCTGGTCAATATTTCCAAAATCGTAAATTCCAGAAAGATGAAAGGTGGGTGTACAGGAGGTAGGAGCAACCAGATTCTAGTGGGGATGGTTGTCTACCAGATACAGAAACCACGACTGCTTTTTGGCGTAGCATCTGGTCGACATCCGTCGATCACGAAGAGGGGGATAGATTTGGGGATGTTTGGCGGACATGTGACACTATACCACAAATGCAGCCAATTAACATACAACCAGAAGATATTTCTTGTGCGGTGCGTTCGTTACCAAATTGGAAAGCAGCGGGACCGGCAGGACTGCGCAACTTCTGGTTGAAATGGTTCCGCAGTGCACATGCATGTTTGGCGTCCCTATTCCAGTCATCTTTGGAATCAGGATCGCTGCCTGACTTTTTGACCACTGGCACCACCTATCTGCTCTAAATCAAATCAGGTAGTGTCACGGACCCAAAAAATTATAGACTGATAACATGCCTTTCGACGGTCTATAAACATCTTACATCCATTTTGAGATCTAAACTTTCACTACATATTACAGCAAACAACATCATGTCTGTATCTCAAAATGGATGTAGAAGTGGGGCCCGTGGTACTAAAGAGCTACGTCTGATTGACATGACCATCAGTCAACAAGTACACCGCCTTAGTAAATATCTTGCGACATGCTGGATAGATTATAAGAAGGCCTATGACTCTGTACCACATGCATGGCTCTTGAGGGTGCTGGAGTTGTATAAAGTTGATACAACTCTTTGCACTTTCTTGAAGATATGTATGCGGCTGTGGAAGATGGTTTTACGCTATCCAGGATGTCGCCAGATCAGGGAAAGCGGTGTATCTCTCAAGATCAAGCGAGGTATATTCCAGGGCGACAGTTTGAGTTCCTTATGGTTCTGTCTAGCACTGAACCCTCTTAGTACTTTACTGAAGAGTTCTGGGCTAGGCTATCGATTGCGGAGAGATGGTCAAGTTATTGCCCCCCTTTTTTACATGGATGACTTAAAACTATTTGCCTCCACTAGATCCCAGCTGACAGCGTTACTTAAGGTAATTGAAACCTTCAATAAGTCCATCAGGATGGAGTTTGGTGTTGACAAATGTGCAGTTATGTATGTAAAGCGAGGCAGGGTTTTGGAATCTGATGGCATTGAACTTTCAGATTTCACTAGACTTAGATCTCTCTCTGCAAACGAAACCTATAAATATCTGGGTATGTCACAGGCATTAGGTATCACTGAGGACGGTATGAAACGAGTGCTGCAGGAGCGCTTCTTTAGCCGCTTGAAAAAAATACTGAAAAGAGTTTTTAAATGCCAAGACTCTCCACAACCGTGAGGTGTGCCATCTCAGAGAATATTTTCTTCGAACCGATGTGAGCGTGAATCGCGATGTAGTCGCAGTGGATACGAGCTTTACCCCGCTTGCTCTGGCTAAAGAGAACTGGTGCAAACCTGTTATACTTGGAACTGACGACCGCAAGGGTGTATGGAAAGGAAAAGAGCTGCATGGACGCTTTTTCCGGGCCCTGAATGGGCCCCACATAGATTTTCAGTCATCAGTGTCCTGTCTACGATTTGGCGATCTCTTCGCTGAGACCGAAGGTTTTGTCTGTGCAATTATGGACGAAGTCGTTATGACGAACAGCTACCGGAGATATATCCTGAAGGATGGGATGATTGACATATGCCGAAGAATCTCTCAGACATATTATCTCCGGTTGTTCTCGTCTTGCCAATGGAGAGTATTTGCATAGACACAACCAAGTAGCCAGGATTGTCCATCAGCAACTTGCCTTGAAGTATGAACTTGTGGAATCTGAAATGCCATATTACAGGTATGTGCCCGATCCAGTTCTCGAAAATGGTCGTGCTACTTTGTACTGGGATCGGTCTATCATCACTGATAGGACAATTGTGGCGAACAAGCCAGATATTGTGCTGATAGACCGATTGGAGCGCCGAGCAATGATCATCTATGTCACCATTCCGCATGACGGGAATCTTGTGAAAGCTGAAAAAGAAAATGAGTTGAAATACCTGGACTTAGCTCACGAGATTGTCGACATGTGGCGTGTGGACTCGGCTATCATTGTGCCGATAGTCATTCCAGTCAATAGTGTAATACCTAAGAGCCTCGACCACCACCT
This sequence comes from Catocala nupta, assembly GCA_963675205.1. Taxonomy (NCBI): domain Eukaryota; kingdom Metazoa; phylum Arthropoda; class Insecta; order Lepidoptera; family Erebidae; genus Catocala; species Catocala nupta. The sequence continues at coordinate 28,461,793 of OY776090.1, read as the reverse complement.
GCAGAGGCTCGCGTTAGATGGCTGGATCAAGTCCTTGATCCAAAAGGCAGTACTACTCGACACGGCGCGTATTGTGAGGAAATTCCTCTCTCTGGGGCCCTAACCACCGGCAGCTTGGACCTTGTTCCCGATGTCGGTGAGTCATTTCAGTTTTTATATTTTTAAATATGTATAGTTTTTATATTTATATTTAAAAATGTAATAATTAGAAATTAAATAGAAATAAAGAGAATAATAATAAATATTCCAAAGATGAAATTGCATGCGTAAAATTATTTATAGACACGATTTTACGTGATAATAAGGGTCCGTTTTTCCGTGCGCATCCTGAGCGAATCAGCTGTTACTCTACACGATACATTGTCTATGGCTCAAAACAGGTTTCTTGCACTCGAGCGCAAACTAATTAGAAGCGCGCCTAGCTATAGAAAAATGTACATTGATTTTATGAATGAATATTTAAGCTTGGGGCACATGAGTCTCATATCTGAATACAATAAATAGACCATGTTATTTTTTGCCACATCACGGTGTTTACCGAGAACATAGTTCCACTACAAAGCTTAGGGTTGTTCTTTAATGCAAGTGCAAAATCAATATCAGGCAAATCATTAAACGATATTCAACACATAGGGCCGACGTTACAAAATGACTTGCTTTCAATTTTACTTCGCTTTCGACAATTCAAATATGTTGCATGTGCTGACATTAAAAAATGTACGAGCAAATATTAATACAGTCTGATCAAAGAGACTTACAATTAATTCTTTGGAGAGAGAATCCCTCCAATCCTCTCGGTGTATTTCAGCTTAACACGGTGACTTACGGAACTGCGTCCGCACCTTATCTTAGTATCAGATGTTTAAGGCAACTCGCTTCGGAATGTAATGATGACGTCGTCGCGCAAGTAATTAATGATGATTTTTACGTCGATGACTTAATTACGGGACATCAGGATCAACAAAGGTTGTTAGAAATATGCAATAGTGTATCCAAGGTACTAGAATCGGGTTCTTTTCCGTTAAGAAATTGGATATTCAACTCGCCAGTATCACACACAGTCGTTTTTAACTTCCAAAGAATTATCACTAGGTGACAATTGTCAAACAAAAACATTAGGATTAGGGTGGATTGATATTGCCGATGAATTATATTTTACAACGAAATGCGATCACGATGTGACCCATACTACTAAGCGCACTATTTTTTCTACGATTGCACAGATATACGATCCATTGGTCTTATCACACCAACTATTATTATCGCTAAGATAATATTGCAAAGTCTATGGTTGTCCAAAATATGTTGGGATGACCCTGTTCCTAAAAACATTTTAATTGATTGGCAAAATTTTATTTACTACTTAAACTATTTAAAGTGTTTACGTATTCCGCGTTATGTGTTTTGTGACGCGTCGCAGCACGCATACGGCGCTTGTGCTTATGTGAGCTGTTACACCGATTCACAGATAACTCTTCACTTGTTGTGTGCGAAGAGTAAGGTCGCGCCAGTGAAGCCAGTTAGTATACCGCGTTTAGAATTGTGTGCCGCTGTATTAGGTGCGAAATTGTACACAAAAATAATTAAATCGCTTAGACTCAGGTTCGATAATGTTTATTTTTGGTCAGACTCGACTATAGTGCTAGGATGGCTAAAGACTTTACCGAGATTTTTAAAATCATTTGTTCAAAATCGCGTAGTAAAATTAACGAACTAACGGGTGATAAGCCGTGGTTTCATGTGGCCGGTAATCAAACCCGGGTGATCTGTTATCGCGCGGAGTGCAGTTAGATATTCTTAAGTCATCTGATATTTGGTGGCGCGGACCGTCATTCTTGCGTGATACTAATAATTCAGATTGGGCACATAATATTGATAATTTTAATTTTAATTCCGACGAATTATCCGAATTTCAACCAACTAATTCTGCAATGATGATAATTCAAACAAATTTGTGTTCATTACCATTTGAATTATTTTCTTGTTTTAATCGTATGCGACGTGTATTGGCGTACATAATGCGTTTATTTACTAATTGTCGTAATAAAATAATAACACAGCGTCTCACTGGTAGCCTTGTAGTGGAGGAATTAGATTATTCGACTAGAATTTTAACGCGAATTGCCCAACAACAATCCTTTCTAGATATATACAAAGATTTAAAAATTATAAAAATTAAAGTTTTGATGACCTTGGCTTTCTCCTGGACTATTGTTGATCGTGTGTGTGTGTGTGTGCGTATTCCTGTATAGTGCCACCATGTGTCTGTACACCACACAGGAATACGCTAACATGCACCTAATTTATGGAGAATCAGATGCAATGCTAGCGCTGCAGCTAGACTTTATCGTGAGAGGTATCCAAATGCTGCTCGTCATCCAGATCATCGAGTTTTTATAAATGTGCACCCGTGAAGGAAGAATTTGCTTCCCTTACGAGGACGTCGCATTACAAGCAGTCGAGGAAGACCTGAGTACTTCAGTACGTGCAATCGATGCAAGCACAGGAGTGTCCAAAAGTACAACCCACCGAGTCTTGCAAGGAAACGCGTTTCACCCGTATCACGTACAGCGAGTACAAACTCTTCTAGACTGAGATTATCTTCCAAGAGTTGCGTTTTGTCAAACAATGATACAAAAACACCGGGAAGATACGCTATTCTTCGAAAAATTTTTGTGGTCTGATGAGTCGACATTTAAAAAAGATGGTTACATGAATTTACACAACCTACACGAGTGGCATGTAGAAAACCCACGTTTGGTGAGACAAGACAGATCACATTATCGTTTCAAAATAAACATGTGGACCGGAATTTTAAATGGGAGAATCATTGGCCCTTTCGAGCTACCAGAAATCTTGACTGACGAAATTTATTTGGATTTTTTACATCATTTACCAAATTTGTTGGAAGACGTGCCACTAAGCACTTACAGGGACATGTGGTTGCAGCAAGATGGCTGCCCGGCGCACTATACCCGCTCAGTTAGAGAATACCTCAATGAGGAATAGTAAAGTTCACTCTAAGCCAACCGAAAACGTAACTGAACTACGACAAAGAATAACAGAAGCAGTTTGTAAATAACGGAAGGTTCGCCCGTCTGCTAACGCGATCTTTTTTAAGAATATGTCGGGCTTGTTTTGCGGCTGAAGGAAGGCAGTTTGAACATTTGTTGTAGTAAATGTAATAAATTTTAGGATCAAACAAAATGCTTCATTTAAAACGTCTCTAGAAAAACAAACCTTAACTTAGGAAAAAACTAATTAGTCATTGAGCTTTTCCAGGTAAACCAAGGTTCGTAGGACCCTTGGACTACCTGGAAATACGGTTTCTGTCTTGCTTACACTTTTCCATCTCACTCTAACTAGAATCTTGAAGTAACGGTCTTGAGCAAAGCTATGAGTCATTATAATGTACTTAATAAAATTAAATTGAAACCTAGGGTTCTTTACAAAAAAAAGAAATGTCTAAGTCTAAATGGCCAATTGTCTAGCAAGTGTCATACTATTTTGGAATCCTTATGAAATGCGCCAACTTTTAAAGGTACTTGCTAAACTAGCGTAGTAAATTTTTTTTCAGTACAGCCAGTTTAAATTGGGCGAAGTATTAATTTTGAATACTTAGTTGGGCAATACGTGGCATTTTCTACCAAGCTGGAGCAGTTGGCTTTAATTTTTAGGAAACAGTTTACGTAAGCATCATTAAGGATTATTTAACAAAAGTAAAATTAAAAATAAATGCAGATTTGTAGCAACGAGAATTAAAAGACCATCACAGGATGTTGATTTCCTTGTTCTTTTTTTGTACATGAGATTTCTGATAACTACTATGACTTTGTCTAACACCCTGTTCCGGCTTGACGTCGACTTCTGGGACACCCTGTATAATATACTGGTGTTAATCAAGGAAGATCATTTACCGCCCTTAAAATGGCGCCTAGGACGAGTACTGCAGACATTCCCTGGCAAGGATGGTATCTCACGCGTGGCAACCATCAAAACCGCATCTGACATTATTAGAAGATCATTCTCGAAGATATGCCCGCTCCTGTATCCGCGTGAAGAAGATCAGTCGCAAACTCAGTAGTAGTAAAATATCATGGCATGTCAAGTAACGCAATCTAGTGGCCGCGCGGCGAGGCACCGGCAGCATCGGCGGCATCGGTCGGTGCAGCAGATCGGGGCGCGCCCCCCTCGTCGTACTGCTTTATCATAAATTTGAATGTACACTCTCTCTCAACGACGACAATCGTGTGCACATATTTGTATTAGATATTGTAAAAATTCAATATATCAGTTTAAACGGAAGAAATATACAATTCACTGGCAACAACACAATCACACAAATCCCTGCCTGGCTGATACTGACATGGTAACAAACTTTTTGTGCCGTTTTTACAAATAATTCACCAACTTGACCGGCAAAATAATTTTCAGTAATCTGGCATCCCTCAAATCACGCACACATAGATCGGTACGGTGCCTCATTTGCAATATGCGTGGCGCTGAGTCCTTCTTATTTTACTCGTCCGTGATATAAACTATGATATATATAATATGTACGTAATTTACGCCTCAACTGAGCCTCCAGCTCCTATTGGTTGATTAGTCATTATCGAAACAAAAACAGCCAAAAATAGATGTTAAAATTTTTATTTCTAATTTTAAAACTACAAATTGCACACACACACAAAAATATACGAGTCACAATTGACAATCAACCCTCTAATATTAGTTTTTTCCATTGCTCACCACAACGGATGTTCATTTTATGCTTTTTAAGCCAGTCGATTCCCTTCGAACCCAGCCGTGCCTCCGCATGGCCGCTTGGATTCTTCTCTTGTTTCGGTACCACGACTCTTCTAGCATTGACAGGCTGAGTTCTTGGCACGATCTGCCTCCTTGGGTCGACACTTAGCGTCCTGGCTTCGTAAGCTTGATAGTATGGGTGTTTACGAGGTGTCTCAGTGGAATATGGGTGTTCTGACGAGAGTCTGTGCTTATTGTCATGGAACATCAGCTTTTCATTCCAGTGCCTTCGGTACTCCTGTTCTAGGTAAGGTGATCTTCGACTCTGTTTATCTGGACTCCTCTCCCTTGGATACGCTTGTTTGTATGAAATTTTTGAGTGAGTTCTTCGCTTAGGCAAATTGTGTAATCTAGGTATGGGTTTAGGAGCCGACTCTAATTTCTGACTGTAGATAGTCTGATAATCATCGGAGTCACTGGTAGACTCTTCGATATTCTGTGTATTAACTTTGTTTTCCTTCTTGTCTCCTCGTCTTCTCCTCTCCCTTGGCTTAAACAGCTTTACCGAGTTGAACATCTTACTGAATAGACTTTGCTTATCCTTTTTTTCTTTCTGTGAGACCTATAATTATAAGACAATTAATTTAAAAGAAAGTAAAATCCTGCAAAACAGACTTCATCTCAAATATAGTACTAAATATACTTAAAGTAGTATTAATGGCATAGTTATTAAGAAAAGTTATACTTACATTCTTAGATTGTTGTGGTACAAACGTGACACCGGTTTCGGTGTCGCTGCTAGACGTCTCCGTGTCACTGACGTTGGTGATTGCGTTATGCGCCGCAGTCCCGTGCAGCTGCCGTTTCTCTTGTCTACTGACATCATGTCGCCCGTGTTTAGTCGGGTTCAAAAACTTCTCCAACCTATCCTTTCTGAGCTTAACTTCTACATCAGTAGTAGTGGTAGCTACCAGTTGAGAACGAGTGCTAATCTCATTAGTCATGAGTCTACTTTCTGTTGTTGTATTTGGAGTTTCAGATGAAACTTGCATATCTTTCTTCCTAAACAGTTCAGACACAGCTTGCACGACATTCGTAACCTTTTTTACGTCTTTTATAGGCGGAGGTTTCTCTAGATCTTTTTTCGTTAGCTTGTCCATGTGACTCACAAGGTCATGCACAGGTTCATATTCGCTTAAAGAATTATCTTTGTGAACTACGCCCATATTAAGCGCCATTGATTTGTATATTTCCTTTATTAATTTCTCAGTCTCTTTGCTGTGTTCCTCTTTAACCATTTCAGTGTTAGTAGCAATTGTTGTAGCGTGTTTTGAATATCCTGAATTTACTTGAGCGCTATGCCGGTAGCAACTGCACTGTTGTCGACCGGTGGGTTGAATGATCAGGGGAAAATTATGGTAACATTTCGGTCCCAGATAAAAGCCTTGATTGGGATTTAATTGTTTTGAACAAGATGGTAGGTATGGGCTTAAATTACATGGACTAAAAGTACAACTGTTTAGAAGTTTGGAACTGATCATGTTAGCCGGCATAATGCCTGGAAAGCCGTTTAGTAGGTTATCCTGAGCGCTGCCTGGATAACTGCCTTGCAAGTTATTTATAAAGCTCTTGGGAATGTTGCCTGGTAGGCTGCCCGTCATATTAATAGGACAGTTCCTCTGCATGTTATTCTGTAGATTGCCAAGCATGTTGTCCTGTAGACTGCCAGTTGCCATATTCGCCTGTATCATGCCTGGTATGTTGCATTGGACGTTGCCCAGCATGTTGCTTTGTTGATTACCCTGCGTATGACCTTGAAGATTGCTTGTCATGAGACCTTGAATGTTGTTCGAACCGTTACCTTGTTGATTGCCCGGTACGTAGCCCTGTGCGTTGTGTGGTATATTAGCCTGTAGATTTTGTTGCATGTTGCCCTGTAGATGGTGTTGCATTTTGCTCTGTGGATTGTGTTGCATATTGCCTTGTAGATTGTGTTGCATATTACCCTGTAGATTGTGTTGCATATTGCCCTGTAGATTGTGTTGCATATTGCCCTGTAAATTGTTTTTCATATGGCCCAAAAGGCACGAAATACTAGCGTGCGATACTCCTTTTTGTACCACTGCGTCTTTCTTTGGTGTATAATTTGTATTGTTTTTTGACAAAGTAGTTATTTTAACTTCCTCTAGAACGGATTGTAGTATAGTTTTTATCTGATATAATGTTTCCTCTGTTTTCTCTTCTCCAGCTATTGTCTCCTGGTTTGTCTCCGGTTGACCAGTAGTTGTTTGACATTCACTGTTCATAATAAAATTTGTTAAACATTCAGCGTCAGTTTTACGCGGCACACGTATAGCTTCTAAGCCCTTATCTATTTTGAGCTTTTTATTAATTATTTTCGGATAAACAGATCCAAAATTTATGCTGCAACTCTTTGACGACGCTATGTCTATTTGTCTATCTACTTCTATCCTGCGTTTTGCAATGTTCTTAATGATTGCTTCCCTTCTAGTCATTCTGGGTGATCTTTTAATATGAATATCTGGTCTAGAAGTTATGGCATGGTGATTGAGATACAACGGATTGTATATCGGATAAGTGCGTAGTTTAGTGCGCACGTCTTCTGGCCAACACTTTATATCATACGAAGGCCTGGGTTCCCTTCTCTTTGACATGTCCATAGTTTTCTTTATCTTGACAGACTTTTCTTTGACAGGCACTACATCGTACATAGTGGAGTCGTAATATCCGCCGTCGCCAAGTCTTTCATTGGTTCTGAATGACTTGTCATTTTTCATCATATTATCAATGTTGTGAAATGTTCCATGACAACATGAGCACATGTCAGATTCGTAGGGGCAATTCGCGCTGGGACCTGGTGTATCTTTGCATATAGGGGATGAGAATTTGCTAATTTCGGATAAGTTTCCTCCTAAACGTCTAGGTTTATATTGTTTATCGATCATCTCGGCTAGATAGGACCGTGACACCATTGTTTCCTTATTAGGGACGTTTTTACGTACATGATTGAATGGAGAACAATTTGTTTGTGCGTAGTAAACGTATTGAGTGTTAGGTTTTTTGGGTTTGAGGTATTTCTTCTTCTTTCTGAATAAGTTTTTCCGATCCCAACGTGGTTTTGTATCACCTATAGTGAATGGTCTCATATAACTATCATAATAAACAAGATCTTCATTTTGTTGGTCGATAATATCAGGTTTGGTAGTTGATTGAACTTCATTTAATACTTGGGGAGTAATGAATGAAACATTAGATTTCTTTTTGAGTTGATTTTTACTAAATCCTTCTTGCGGGTTGGTACCTCGGTCTATATCTAACATATTGCAAGATATGCCAGTATTATTAAACACGAGTGGTCCCTTGCTATCGCATATTGCGGTATTTAAAACCCGTTTCTGTTCTGATCTAAAAGTTCTAGAATCTTCGAGCTGTTTTTCTAAGAATATTATCTTCTGTTGTAAATCGGATACATCTATTGGTATGCAAGAAATGATTTTCACTTCGGTCTGCGACGGCGAATTGCCTAGAAAGAGAAGTAAATGCTCATGTTAATAATACTGTAAATACATGTTTTACTCAATAGAAAACAAAAGTCACGTGCGTTGATTTACAGGTATCGATACTGACTGGTTTGGCAAAATTCATTGGACTTGACAACTTGAGATGTGTCAAAAATAGGTAAGGGCAAAAATTTAAGATACAGAAATATATTATTGTTCTTATTTATTCATAAACTTACGAGAAACTTGTAATGTTGTTATTAAAAAACTCTAATGTCTTGTTTATAACCATGCTAAATTGCCTAATGAAGTTCCTGTACATAAATAACTATTACACTATGTTTAAGCGTCCCACAGGTAGTACAATACCTTAAGAAATTATGCACCTAAACCTTCCTCATGAATCAGTGTATCTATTGATGAAAACCGCATGAAAATCCGTTCAGTAGTTTTTGAGTTTATTGCGAACAGACGCGGCGGAGGATTTTCTTTTTATAATATGTAGTGATAAATAAACACAATTTAAAAACAATCGTGTCTCGGGCTGCTGCAGCTCCAAATGTAGCACGTAAGTAAGATGTTTTAATAAGACCGTCAGATATCAATCACAAGCTATTTACAGGTTTTGAAATATAAGAATATAAAAATACAATTTCTAATTATATAAATTTTACAAGAAATGTAGATTGAACCCTACCCTACCCATCACAATGCCACTTAAACTACACACTGTCAGCACGGATGATTCAACTTGCAATCGGGGACAGGAACGCCTGGCCATCTTAAAGGCGAATTTTACTCAGCAAGCCTTTCTCTTTCATGTCGCCCCACCCTGCCTCTTATATCGCGAACGTATCGCCAGTAAGCCACGGAATTCAAAGCGCGATGCACGTAGATCGTGGCACTTTATAGGAACAGTTCCTTTATCCAAGAAACGAGTGGTTTTACCTACGAAAATATTTTTTTTATACGTGTTCTATAAAAATATGACGGCGTTTAACTATTCGTAGCTAAAATAACTCGTTGCTTGATATAATACTCGCGCGTCTCCGTACCCGTCGCGTGTAATCCTGTGCCAAGCAATATTGTTTTGAAATTAAACTGGCGTAGGAGTCCCGGAATGTACGGATCACAAAAATGTAACTTATCCTAAAATTTATAATTTGAAACAGAAGCAAACTGTTGCTATATCGAAAGAAGAGACTTATATCACAGCTTCACAATGGACTAGTAAGTTTACTATTGGCGTCAATCAACATAATTTACAACGTTTGAATAATCTTTGGTAAAGAATTTAAATGTAGTAAATCAGTAAACATTAGCATAAAAGTCAGACAAGATATAAATTATCAAGTCATCTGTTTCATAGTGATGTAGGTATCGTTTTACATCCCGCAAGTAATAATATTACTAGCACTAACTGTTGGACATGGTCCGAAAACTAGCCGCTTATACGATAGTACCCAACTACCATCAGAAAAAATATTTGTGAAATTTATAACTGGACTCTTAATTTTAAATACGTATTATAAAATAAGAATGTTACCCAAGTTAAAAGCTACTCTTTTCAGGAAATTTTCAACACCCTTGAAACGTTTCCCGAGCCCCCCGCCACCTCGGCAATCCGCGTTGCTCATCTTCGGTTTCTGCAGACAAATTAAACCCGAGCAATTATCAAATCTTGTCACGAGTAAATTCAAATTGGAGTTTGAACGACTACGGCAGGAGATAGTTCTTGCAAGCAAATTTTGATATTAAATTCATAAAAAAAATAAAAGCCGCTTCGAGCTATATCTACGGTATATATTATTAAAGTTTAATTTAATTGCCTACTGTGGTGGGGGAGAGAATTACCTATGCTATACAGGGTGATTTTGAAATCGTGTAATTCCTTTTAACCACACATTCTACTGGTGATATAGAATAACCCTGACAATATTTTTTCTTAATTAGAATAATGGTTTCGGCAAAATTAGAGTACAGATTTTTTTCATGAAATGATTTCAAATAGTCATATTTTAACCACCTGACACAATCTTAATATTTTACTAATTTAATAATAATAACATAACAATAACTGATGTCGTAAATAATAAGGGGCAATAAAAAGGACCGCCCGTTATTATTTACGACATTAATTATTAATATGGTTTTTTATTTTAATTAGTAAAAAATTAAAATTGCCTCGGTTGGTTAACATATGACTATCTGACACCATTTCACGAAAAAAACGGAACAATAATTTTTCAAAAAATATAATTCTAATTAAATAAAGATATGGTCAGGGTTATTCTATATCACCAGTAGAATGCGTGGTTAAAAGGAATTACTAAATTTCAAAATCACCCTGTATATTTGTGTATTAAAATTTTAATTCGTTAATTTTTATTTAAGCAACCTCTGACTGACTTCTATTATCTCCTACTGGTTCTAAACAAAACAACAGTGCATATGTACCTATATATTTGAAAGCCACTTTGAGCTCACTGCTATGCGTCCCTGATAAATGGTAGATGATGTTGGGCGAGTAATCATTAATACCATTCGTTAGAAGAAGAAAACGTCTTGTAGACAGCCAGCCACAGTACAGCCTACATTTCTACAATATGTTGACTGACGTCAGATTTATTCTGACATCAGTCTACCTAAAACGTATTGTCTACACTTGCTATGGAACTATGGCCGCCTCACAGAAAATAGTAATACCTACCGACCTAATGAGGCAATTGAAGAGACAAGTAAAAGCTTACCCTTTTTTTAAAAATCTTGACAGCTTAATTTACGTCCTAAAAATAAATTTCCCCTCTTTGCCCTTTTGTTAGTTAACTCGTTATTACATTTTGATCGAACCAGGATGAATATGTACTTAAAAATAAACTTAGTAAATAAATTCTTAAAATAAGACTGTCACATTTGGGCGATCAAGTCCTGACGTCCATTGCAGTCTTCTGTCACACTGTTTTACTTTTTATTATTTAAAACAGATTTAAACTAACTAATTAGATAACCAGTCAGGCATTTATTAAAAAATTGTTAAAATCTCTTTTTTGATTTTGTTCTTATATTTATCTTTATATATATAATTCTTCTCTACGTGTGTTGACAGTGAACTCCTCCTAAACGGCTAGACCGATTTGAATGATTTTTTTTGTGTGTGTTCAAGTGGATTCGAGGATGGTTTAGATATATTTTTTTTTTGTTTTTCGCCATTGCAGGACAACGTCTGTCGGAACAGCTAGTCTATCTATATAAATAAAAATGAATCGCTAAATGTGTTGCTAAACTCGAGAACGGCTGAACCGATTTCGCTAATTATTTTTTATTGTATTTGTTATTGTCAGGAAATGTTTTTATGAAAGAAAAATATAAGAAATTTGCAAGCAAAATTACGCGGGTAAAGCCGCGCGGGACAGCTAGTATAATATATGAATCTTCTGTGCGTGTGTTTGTAATGAAACTCCTCCTAAACGGCTGGACCGATTTTGATGAAATTTTTTGGGTGTGTTCAAGTGGATTCGAGACTGGTTTAGACTTGTTTTCTTTTTTTTTCTTGTGTACATAATAACATCTGTCGGCTCCGTTAGTTTTATATAGATTCTTCACACGTTGCTTTCTCATTGATCTAAGTACCAATGGCTAAGATTAAGGGATAAATATTTTGTATGATCTACAAACATTTATTCGAAGTTTGTGTGTACTGTATGTCTTGTATTGATTCATATGCATATCGTTATTTTAGCAATGGACAGAAGCGAAAATGTTAGAGCAGCGATAGTCTAGTGAGAGACCGTTGGACTGACATGAAGAGGTCAATCGTTAGATCCCAATGCGCGCATCTCTGATTTTTTGAAGTTATGTGCGTATTAAATAGTTAATTATCGTTCGCTTTAACGGTGAAGGAAAACATAGGAAACGTGCATGTGTCCTCCATAATGTTTTCGTAGATATGTGAAGTCTGCCAAGCCGCACTGGATCAGCGTGGCGGACTATAATAATAATAATAATAATAATCATTTAAAAACAATAAGACGCTTTGCACAATAAACATAAAAAATTACAGGCATAAAAGCAAATATTCATCAGTATTAAGTATTACAAATAAAATGACAACGTCAAAAATGAAAATTTTCACAGAGACTGAATTTAAGTTTATTAAAATACAAGATGTTAACAAGAGCCAGATCTAGAGCCGCACCGCTACCAACTCCGGGTTCGTCGCTTAGCTCCGCCTCGCAGCCGTCGGTAAATCGATCAGAATCACCGGCCGCTGCAGTTGCGTCGAGCTCGAGCGACGAATATTTCTCTCCGCCTTCGTCACCGTCAGCTGCACGTCGGCGGGGAAGAGGCCGGCCACCGACCCGCTTGGGACCCCGAGGCCCACCGACGGTGGTGATGTGCGCCGCATGCGATGGACTCAATCCATTAATGAAAACGTCATGCGGGCATATTTTGGGGCTACAGAGGGAGGTACTAACCTCACTGCGTATCGCAGCCGCCTGCTTGTTCTGTTTCAGGCCTTTGAACCAAGTGTCAACGTTTCAGCACAGCGATTATCAGATCAAGTGCGGGTTATCCAACGCAGTCGACAGTTGGAATCATCCAACTGTCGACTGCGTTGGATAACCCGCAAGCACGGTATCAACCGTGCTTGATAGGCTACGCTCAGAATACTTGCCTACGAGCCATGCCATTCGCATACAACCCGCAGTTACGCAACTATCACCTGGTGCGACGCGGACGGGCAATAGTGCCAGCATGGAGGTGGATGACATGACAAATGATGTAAGTATTCAGTACAAGGAGGAGGTAAAGGATGCTTTGGAAAGTGCGATTCAGGAATACCGGTACATGCAATTTACGATTCGGCCCCGTCTGCCTCGGTTACCTATGCATAGAAAAAATATAGCATTGGTGAGTGTCCTGGACTCGCTATTATCTAGTTATTTAGATAATAGCGAGAATCTCGCCGATACTCATTCGATCCTGTACTGTGCTGCTGTAGCGGCAAGTCGTACAGCGGGCATCAAGTTACCCACACATGTCCCTGCTACACGACAAACATCTGTCACCCCGGCCTGGCAGTGCACGATTGAACGGCGTATTGCTGAGGCAAGGACAGTCATCGGTAAGCTGATCTACTTCAGGACAGGGAACACACGGCCCAGGGTAATGCGCTATGTGGGCCGGGCTTTTCTGGGGACTGGTGTCAGTCCTCATGAATACGTATCTCGGGCCACAGAGCGCATTGACTTCCTGAAGCAGAAAGTCTATGCATGGGCAAATCGACTGCGCAGATACAAAAAACGCGTGCACCGGTATGTCATCAACCGCACGTTTCAAAGTGACCAAAGATGGGTTTATAGAACCTGGGAACGACTAGATCAATGTGTGGCCGATGTGGGGCTACCAGATGCTGATGCTACAAATACGTTTTGGAGGAACATCTGGTCGGTACCCGTCGGCCACACTGAGGGGGAATGGATGCGGGAGGTCAAGCGAGCAAGTGAGCTAATTCCAGAAATGGAAAACGTAGTCATTGATAGCCAGGATGTAATTAGTGCGGTCCGATCCTTATCAAATTGGAAATCACCAGGACCGGACGGACAGCATAATTTCTGGCTGAAATGGCTGCGTAGCTCACATGCTTGTTTGGCTGTTCAATTTCAATCTGCCCTAGAATCTGGATCGTTACCAGATTTTATGACCACGGGAATAACCCACCTACTCCATAAAACAGGTAGTACCAACGAGCCCGGCAATTATAGACCGATAACATGTTTGCCATCGATCTATAAGCTTCTTACATCTATTTTGAGAGCCAAGGTATCTAAACATATTGATACAAATTCAATAATGTAAGCTTCTCAGAATGGATGTAAGAGGGGGGCTGGTGGTACTAAGGAGCTCCTCCTCATTGATATGGCCATTAGCCAACAGGGTCGCCGTAAACAAAGGGATATGGCGGCATGTTGGATAGATTATAAGAAAGCGTATGATTCGGTGCCTCATGCATGGCTTTTCAGGGTGTTAGAGTTGTATAAAGTAAATGCAACACTGCGCACCTTTCTGAAGTCATGCATGGGACAATGGAAAACGGTTCTTAGCTATCCAGGATGTAGACAGATCCCTGGGAATGGCGAATTGTTAAAAATTGAGCGGGGTATATTTCAGGGCGATAGCCTGAGTCCTGCCTAGCATTGAATCCTCTTAGTACATTACTAGAGGGTTCAGGGCTAGGTTACAGGTTACATAGAGGTGGTGGAGTGATATCCCACTTGTTGTATATGGTTGTTTGCCCACACTAAATTACAGTTGATGGATTTACTTAAAGTAACTGAAACTTTTAGTAAGTCTATCAGTATGGATTTTGGTGTGGACAAATGTGCTGTCATCCATGTAAAGCAAGGCAGGATAGTGGAACCCGAAGGAACACAACTTTCGGATTCCATTAACCTACGATCACTTCTTGTAACCGATACTTACAAGTACTTGGGTATGTCACAGGCGTTAAGTATCAATGAGGCTGACATGAAGCAATCGTTGCAGGAGCGTTTCTTTGGTCGCCTGAAAAAAGTTTTAAATAGTTTTTTATCAGGTGGCAACAAGGTGCGCGCTTGTAACGGTTGGGTCATGCCGGTGCTCATGTACTCCTTTGGCATACTTAAGTGGACTCAGACTGAACTGGATGCCCTGGACCGGCGGATCCGTACACTCTTGACGGCATACCGTATGCATCACCCACGTTCGTCTGTGATGAGACTGTATATCCCGCGGAAATGTGGAGGCCGAGGCTTTCTGAATGCCAAGGCCCTTCATAACCGCGAGGTATGCAACCTCAGAGAATACTTTCTTCAGGCAGACGTGGGTATGCATCGGGATGTAGTTGCTGTAGACATTGGACTCACCCCGCTCAGTTTGGCTAAAGAGAACTGGCGCAAGCCTGTAGTTCTTAGCACTAACGATCGCAGGGATGTATGGCAAAGCAAGGAGCTTCACGGTAGGTTCTACAAGGCTCTATATGGAGCTGATGTAGATCTGTTAGCCTCCGTGAACTGGCTACGTTTCGGTGACCTATTTGGGGAAACCGAAGGGTTTGTCTGTGCTATTGCGGACGAAGTTATCAAGACGAATAACTACCGGAGATATATCTTGAGGGATGGTACGGTTGACATTTGTCGGGCGTGCCACCTACCTGGTGAGTCCCTCAGGCATATAGTTTCCGGTTGTTCTCGTCTTGCTAACGGCGAGTACTTGCACAGACATCACCAGCAACTTGCTCTGAAATACAAACTTGTAGATGTTGAAGTGCCTTACTACAGGTATGTAGCTGAATCAGTTCTCGAAAATGGTCATGTCACGTTGTACTGGTATCGAACTATCATCACAGACAGGACTGTTGTGGCCAACAAACCTGACATTGTGGTGATAGATCGATCAGAGCGCCGCGCATTGATTATCGATGTCACCATTCCGCATGACGGCAATCTCACGAAAGCTGAAAAAGATAAGCAAATTAAATATCTCGATTTGGCTCGCGAGGTTGTCGACATGTGGGATATTGATTCGGCAATCATTGTGCCGATAGTAATATCTGTCAATGGTCTAATAGCCAAGAGCCTCGATCACCATCTAAAGAGGCTCGCGTTGGATGCTTGGATCAAGGGTTTGATGCAGAAGGCAGTGCTTTTAGATACAGCACGCATTGTGAGGAGGTTCCTATCTCTGGAATCCTAACCACCGGCAGCTTGGACCCTGTTCCCGATGCCGGTGGGGTACCATATATTCTATATTTTTAAATGTATTTTTATAGATATATGGCTATAATGTATATTTAAAAATGAAAAATATATTGAAAATATTTCAATAAAGAGAATAATAATAATAATAAACCCCTCTCGGACAGTCGTTATCTCATCATGAGACTAACGCGATATCGGAGGGCACAGTACACTAGCTTTAAAACTATCACTTTCGCCTTGTGATATAAACAAAAAATGTATCACCTGGTTAAATTAAAGCGCACAAACCGCAGGGCAGCTTGTGGCGAGCTGAATGTGAGTGGCGACACTGCGGTCCTGAATGCCTCAGAGAGTCGGTTAGGGCCTCGTCCCCGGCTTGCAGTTACTGGTTGGCTGGGGTGGAACTTCAAGAGCGCCCGTAGGACTCTCAACTCTGGCTTGCCTTGGTCGGCCGGTCAGAGGGGGGCCGCTAGAGCTATATGCTTGGGGGTGGAAGTGTCATTTTCAAGGGCATAACTACGGGGAAACCCGCTCCGGGTCTCCGTTGTCACGAGACCCGTGATGGTGAAACCGGCGCCGCACCGCTCGACACCCCTAGCCACTCGCACCGGTGTTGCCCTCTGCTGCAGGCTTGTATGCCTATAGTGGCTTATCAGGGGGCCCATCTAGTGAGTTGGCGAGTCACCGTCTGCCCATTGCATTGATGCTATTAGAGTATTCAGGGCAGACGCCGTTTTTCATCCTTAGTTAGCAATATACCGGTCTACCAAACACCCATGCCTATAGCCCATATATTAGAATCCATACGTAGCAATAGTCCTATGCCTGCTGCGGCAAGTGCCGCTGTAGGTGTTCCATCCCACCTTTGATTAAAACTCTCGAAGGGCCTCATCACGTTGGACCCATGTCTCCGTGTAAGCCTCCCAAAGGGCCAGGTATTTTCTAATAAAATATGTTAGAAAGTACCTGTGATAAGAGAAACAGTTATATAGTAATAATCGCATAGACAAAATATGGCATTGGTAGGTGCCCTTGACTCGCTATTGCCTAGTTATTTAGAGAATAGCGAGAATCTCAGTGATACCCATTCAATCCTGTATTGTGCTGCTGTAGCGGCATGTCGTACAGCAGGCGTCAAGTTCCCTTTGAACGACACTGCTGTATGGCGAAAAGCTGCTCCGGCATGGCAATGCAGGATTGAGCGTCGTATCGTTGAGGCAAGGGCACTTATTGGTAAACTAATCTGCTTCAGGGAGGGCAATACTCGCCCTAGAGTGATGCGCTTTGTGAGTCGAGCTTTCTTGAGAACTGACACCAGCCCACAAGACTACATCTCGGGTCACAGAGCGCATTGACTTCCTGAAGCAGAAAGTTTATGCGTGGGCAAACCGTTTGCGCAGATACAAAAAACGCGTGAACCGGTATACCGTGAATTGCACATTTCAAAGGGACCAGAGATGTGTTTATAGAAGCTGGGAAATACCAGATCAATGTGTGACTGGTAGGCGGCTGCCGGATGCTGATACCACAAATACCTTTTGGCGTAGCATCTGGTCGGTGCCCATGGGCCACACAGAGGGCGATTGGATCCGTGATGTCGAGCGAGCAGTTGATCAAATTCCAGAGATGGAAGACGTAGTTATTGAAGACCAGGATGTTACTAGGGCAGCCCGTTCGTTATCAAATTGGAAGTCTCCAGGTCCCGAAGGGCTGCATAACTTCTGGCTGAAGTGGCTAATCAACCGTAGAATCTGGATCGTTGCCAGATTTTATGACCACAGGAGTTACGCACCAGCTCCACAAAGCAGGGTACTCACAAGCCTGGCAATTATAGACCGATCACCTGCTTACCATCGGTCTATAAGCTTCTTACATCTATTCTGGGAGCCAAAATTTCGAAACATATTGAAATCAATTCTATTATGTCGGCCTCTCAGAATGGTTGTAGGAAGGGGGCTCGTAATACGAAGGAACTCCTCCTCATTGATATGGCCATTAGCCAACAGGTTCGCCGTAATCGCAGGAGTCTGGCAACATGTTGGATATCTATCCATTACATTACAAGAAAGCGTTTTATTCAGTGCCGCATACATGGCTCTTGAGGGTGCTGGAGCTGTATAAAGTAAATACAACTCTATACAGGTGTATAGAGTTGTATTTACGGAAGGTTTTTGAAGTTGTGTATGGGGCAATGGGAAACGGCCTTTTACTATCCAGGGTGTCGACAGACCCAGGCGACCAGCGACCTAATACAGATTAAGCAAGGTATATTTCAGGGCGACATACAGTCTGAGTCCTCTTTGGTTTTGCCTAGCGTTGAACCCTCTCAGTACATTACTAGAGGGTTCAGGACTAGGTTACAGGTTAAAGAGAGGCGGTCAGGTCGTATCACACTTGCTCTACATGGATGATTTAAAGCTGTTTGCCCGCACTGATTCACATTTGATAGACTTACTAAGAGTAATTGATTGCTTTAATAAATCTATCAACATGGAATTTGGTGTGGATAAATGTGCAGTCATGCATGTAAACCAAGGAAGGATGGTGGAATCTGACAGCATTGAAGTTTCAGATTCCATTAACCTAAGATGGCTTCTCATTACTGATACCTACAAATACTTGGGTATATCACAAGCCTTAGGTATAAATGAAGCGGACATGAAACAATCGTTGAAAGAGCGCTTCTTTGATCGCCTGAGAATAGTACTTAACAGTCTTTTATCAGGCAGCAACAAGGTGCGCGCTTTTGACGGTTGGGTCATGCTGCTTCTTTTATACTCCTTTGGCATATTTAAGTGGACTCAGACTGAGTTAGATGCCCTGGACAGGAAGGTCCGTACATTGTTGACGGCATACCGAATGCATCATCCTCGTTCGTCTGTGATGAGGTTGTACATCCCGCGGAAATGGGGTCGAGATTTTCTAAATGCCACAACCCTCCATAACCGTGAGGTGTGCAACCTTAAAGAGTATTTCCTTCAAACGAACGTGGATATGCATCTTGATGTTGTTGCAGTGGATAACGGACTCACCCTGCTTAATCTGGCTACAAAGAGCTGGCGCATCCCTGTTGTACTGAGCATTGACGACCTTAGAGTGTATGGCAGAGCAAGGAGCTTCACGGTAGGTTCTACAAGGCCCTATGTGGGCCTGATGAAGACCTTCTCGCCTCCGTGAACTGGCTACGCTTTGGTGACCTCTTTGGGGAAACCGAAGGGTTTGTCTGTGCAATTATGGACAAAGTTATCAAGACGAATAACTACCGGAAATATATCCTGAGGGATGGTACGATTGACATATGTCGGGCGTGCCACCAACCCGGTGAATCCCTCAGGCAAATAGTTTCCGGTTGTTCTCGTCTTGCTAACGGCGAGTACTTGCACAGACATAAGCAATTAGCCAGAATTATCCATCAGCAACTTGCTCTGAAGTACAAACTTGTAAAGGTCGAGGTGCCTTACTACAGGTATGTAGCAGAACCAGTTCTCGAAAAGGACCATATCACACTGTATTGGGATCGATCTATTATCACAGGACTGTTGGACTGTTGTTGCCAACAAGCCTGATATTGTCGTAATAGATCGATCAGAGCTCCGTGCAATGATTGTCGATATTACCATCCCTCATGATGGCAACCTCGTGAAAGCTAAGAAGGAAAAGGAATTAAAATACCTGGACTTAGCACACGAGGTCGTTGATATGTGGGATGTGGATTCGGCAATCATTGTAGCGATAGTCTTTACGGTGAACGGTCTAATAGCCAAGAGCCTCAACCAACATCTTAAGAGGCTCGCGTTGGGTGCTTGGGTCAAGGGTCACTTGCAGAAGGCAGTCCTCCTCGATACGGCACCCATAGTGAGGAGGTTCCTCTCTCTGGACCCCTAACCACCGACAGCTTAAACCTTGTCCCGATGTCGGTGGGCATCCATAATTTTTATATTATAAAATGTGTTTTTTTTTATAATTATATATTTAAAATGTAATTTTTATTGGTTAATAGTAAATAAATGTGAAATAATAATAATAATATTTTTATTGTTTCTCTCTCATATAGATACATAATAAGAAATTGCACAAAATAAACTTAATCGAGAAATATACATATTCACAACTATGTGAAAGACTGGTATCTGCACTAGGCTTGACCTGTATGACAGATTACCAGCCTCTCCAGGCACTGGACTCGTGCTGTACTAGCATGTCAGGTAAGTGTTCCGGTGGGCGTGCATAAGCATTACTATCAATTGCAATGGGCAGTATGTATACTGTATAAGTTATGAATGAGAGTGTGTGTGTGTGTGTCTGTATGTGTGTGTGTGTGTGTGTGTGTGTGTGTGTGTGTGTGTGTGTGCAAAAGCATCATTGCAAGAATCGCCGTGAAATATTATTGCGGTGTCGTCAGCATATGTTACTATCTTTCCGTTTCTGAAAGGAAGATTGCACAGGTCATTTATGAAGGTGAGAAAGAGCGTAGGTCCTAGAATGCTACCTCACAATCAAGTTGGCAAGTCATCGCTGACGATATCACCAACCCTAACTGTTTGATGCCGGTCAGTTAGATAATCTTTAAATAACTTAAGTTGGATGTCTCTAATTCCGATTTTTTCGAGTTTAGTTAGTAGGAGTAGGACACGGACCGTGTCAAAAGACTTTGCCAAGTCTAAAAACACCCCACCCCCTTCTTCTTTGGTCAAGATTGCGAACAATGTGATCGGTCAGTTCGTGTACGGCATCGTTTGTTGACATGCCGGCCCTAAACCCAAATTGAGAACTTGACAGAAGATGCTCGGTCTCTAGATAGTTTACGAGCAGCTTGTGCAAGAGGCTTTCAGCAATTTTTGAAATGGCTGGCAGTATAGAAATTGGTCTATAGGTATTGACACAGCCCGTGTCGCCACTTTTATAGATAGGAACAACCTCAGCTAATTTAAACTCTATCGGGAAAATTCCAGAACTGAACATTAGATTAATTATATGTGTTAGAGGTGGGACTAGAATTTGGTGATATCGCTTAAGTAATGTACCCGATATATTATCACGGCCCACAGTATTGCTCTTTTTTAATTTGAATATAATGTTTCGGACTTCTACTTCTTCTGTGGGTATCAAGGCGAAAGAAAAAGGCTGTGAGTCAGCATTTAAAAGACCATTACAACAGTTAGGGTCAAGAATACTATCAAAGAGGCTCTTACCGATGGACACGAAAACATTATTTATCTTGTTAACTGATGCATTCGGGTCAGAGAAAGAAAGAAGGTCTGTAGCTGGGACATGTTTCTTACTTGTGTGTGTTATTTTTTTTATGGCGTTCCATAAGGTTTTAGTGTTAGTGTCAGCCGCATTATTTATTAATTTTGTTTCATATTCACGCTTTAGCCATTTTAATAGCGAGTTACAAAAATTTCTATATCTAGTACCTATACGTGACCCTAACTATATTGTTGTTAGGATTTTCTTTGATTTTATGTGAAGCTTGTCACGGTTCCTCATACATCTCAATAAACCAGTCGTTACCCAAGCCTTCTTGATTCGTTTTCGATTTGGAATACGATATATTTTAGTGTTTGAGCTTACTTTAAAACTCAGTTCTCTAATTAGACGAGAGGTGGCTACGTTAACTTCGGATGTATCTAAGATGGAGCTAAGACATAGATTGTTCATGTCATTGTCTAAAGAATTATATTTTTCTTTTGATAACCTTTGAATTCGAGGAATGAACATGGTTTTGCAATATAAAAATAACGCAATCGTGATCAGTTATAGCTGTTTTAGCCACGAAGCAGAATGCTGGATGTTTGCTTTTGAGCATGAGATGGTCGAGGCAAGTTTTGCTATGTGTAAGCAGTTGGTGCGCCAGTAAGATACCATGAGAGGCTAGTAGGTTTAAATATACCGCCGAGCTAGGGTCTTTGGTACCGGTCATAATGTCCACGTTAATATCCCCGATTACAATGACGTTCGCGTAATTTAAGTTGCAGAGAAGTTCGTTGAGTGACTCAATAAAGGGATCAATGTTCTTATATCCTGGGGGTCTATAAATTGCTATTACGATGGTGTTATTATTATTTTTTATAGCTAGACAGCTAGCTTCGCGTAAGCTGGGCTCAGATATAGATATGCGCATATTATATTTGTAGTATACTATTACTCCTTCATTTTGTGTGAAGTTATAGCCATCTAAAAAAGGAACGTGAGATGTGTGTCGTAGCCAACACTCCGTAAGAATAACAAGATCGCAATCAGTTGCAGAGCGATCAAGGAGTGTTAAGAAGTTTGAAAAGTTATGATTAACACTTCGAATATTTTGAAGAATGATTTTGAGGCAGGTGTGTGGTTTGTCTTTCAATGTCGGGCAATCTTCTATCTCGCAAGTGGAATACGATGCAATGTTAAAGCTATCTAGTTCGCTATTTATTGAGTTACTTAATATTATCGAATTTCGGATTTGGTTGTATAAGTAGGTGAAATCATGTATGGTAAATATTTAGCGTGAATGGGTGTGATAAATAGTACATTTAAGGCTTGTTGAGGATTAATAGGTTTAAAAAGTATGTAATTGGTACGAATGTCGGCTAAAAGATTACGTGTGAAACAAATGCTTATAAAAATGGTGTGCAAAACGTAATGGTAAGGTGTACTCTGGTGTAGAAGACAGTGTGCTAGTGTAGGTAAACGAGAGCCCTGTATGCACACATCACGTGTGCATGTGCGATTGTGCAGTGTTAAAATATGAGTTAATTCGTGTGATTGAGAGTGAGTTTTTGTGGAGAATGTGTAAATATAGCGTTTAGTGTTATTAAAATACAAGATAAACAAAACAAATATCAAAAAGTAACAGCTTAGTAATGTTACGCGCTGGGTTCGACGGATAAGAATACAAAACAATATTACCGACTAAAACGTTTTATTCTAGCACACAATTAACTTTAATACACAACAAACACTATACTGCACTTTTTCACTGTAACTGCTTCAAACTCCGTAGTATTTTTCGCTTCCGTTCGCTTCGATGAACACTTGATCGCTTACGATTGTAAACTGACTCGGCGGTGCGCGTGCGTTCTATTTATACGCGGGTAAAGCGCTTCTGGAGTATTCCAGAAAACGTCACACACGGCACGTAACAGCGCGATGATTCGAGAATGTGCCAGCGCTTTCTCCACTGAACTCGTACTGACAAATACGTAGTTTTGTAAGCTGTCAATAGATAGTGCTGTAATAAATTATTATTAGAAACCGCCGACTCTTCCCCGCTAGCCGTAACACTGCCTTAGACATGTTCGTCCCGAACATTGTTGGATCCGTAGTAGCGTTCCAATCGATCCACATGAACGATCTTTGGTGTACCTCGTGGTCCTTTCTGGATCCGGTAGGTGACGTCATTCATCTTAGTGACTATGCGATAGGGTCCATCCCATTTTGCCTGCAACTTAGGAGGTTTTCCTTTGCTGCGTACCGGATTATGTAACCACACCAGCGATCCTTCCTCGAAGCCTTTATTGTTCGCCTTCCGATCGTAACGGGTCTTCATCCTCTCAGACATCTGCTGACCGGTCTGTCTGATGTGCTCGTATACATCATTCATCCTGCTGCCAGTGCGTGGTCCCTTCACGGCGGAACAAGTCGTGCATTTACGGCACCATTCTTCAACGTCTCTTCGACAATAGACCCAATAAAATCGTTCCCGGATCTTAATCAGAGTTCTCTTAACTCCCATGTGACCTCCCGAACTCCCATTATGACATAGTTATAAAACTTCCGGTATTTTGAGCTTTGGCACGACCATTTGCAGGTGATACTTGTCACCTCGAGCATTCTCCCATTTACGGCACAGAACTCCATCCTGGATAACCAAACTTTCCCAATGTGCCCAGTAACTCTTGGTGATAGAGCTCATTGCCACAACTTCACTACAGTGAGGTCTCGAAGCACCTGTTTTCTTCCATTCGAGGATGGGTCTTATATCTTTGTCCTTTTGTTGCGTCCTCTGGAGAGTTACCTTCCAATCTTCGCTACGATCCGTCCTCAACATCCTCACTAGTCCTTCCTGCTTGGCCTCTGCGCCTTGCCTGGCGCAGTGCTCACACTGGTCGGGATACGGTCTACGCGACAGGGCATCTGCATTACTATGTGACTTGCCACTGCGATGCTGTATTACGAAGTCCTGTAGTTGTTGTCCGACACGCACATCAGGTGTTCCTCTTACCGGCGACTGGTTTCTGCTACGTGGACTCCTTCGCTCGGGCAGCTCAACCTGATGTGGCCTCTTTCGCCGCAACTATAGCACCGGTGTGAAGCCGACACTTCCCTGATACGTTGAGCGCGATCGTCCCGTCGCACTACTTCCACCTCCAGAGTCAGGGCTAGGGCGTCCTTCAGATTTTTGAAGTGTGCGAGTCTCACTGCGGCCCTAACCTCCAGGTCTCGGATTCCGTCGGTGAAAGCTTAAACAAGATTTCCATCGATAAGCGCAGGTGAGGACTGGTATGCCTTTCGCACCAGCTTTTCCACCTCCAGGGCCCACTGCTGCAAGGTTTCACCAACACGTTGCGATCGGTCTTTCAGCTGGGCGCTATCTCGCTTCCAATGCCTCCAACAGCTTCTCGTACGTGACGTCTTGACCAAGCGCCTCTAACACGGTCAAGGCCTGGTCGCAAAGCCCCAAGGTGAGAGCAGTCAGAGCCTGTTCTCGCGTCCACCCGTTAGATTTCATGACGGTCTCGAACTGGATCTTATAGGCTGACCATGACGATGAGCCGTCGAATGGTGGGACTTTAAAGCCTCGTGGTGAGGGCGCCACAACCGCAGATGTCATGATCCCATCTCCAGCCTTGAGCTCACGTATTGTTTTCTCCAACTCGGCAATGCGACTTTCGTGGCGTTGGACTTGCTCTTTCATCTCCTTCAACTCTTTGCCAACCGTTGCGCTGAGGTCTTTTAACATCATCAGCTGCTCCTCCTGGCGGCGCATACCCTTCTTCTTATCGCGTTGCAGCTGTTCCTTGAGGTGGCGTGCGTGCTCCTCCTGGCGGCGTGCCTGCTCCTCCTGGCGGCGTGCCTGCTCCTCCTGGCGGCGCATGCCCTCTTCCTTATAGCGTTGCAGCTGTTCCTCGAGGCGGCGTGCGTGCTTCTCCTGGCGGCGCATGCCCTCTTCCTTATCGCGTTGCAGCTGTTCCTCGAGGCGGCGTGCGTGCTCCTCCTGGCGGCGTGCCTGCTCCTCCTGGCGGCGTGCCTGCTCGTGCATGAACGCCATCAGGGTCGCGAAGTCGGGGTTTACCGGCGAGTAAGCTGTCAATAGATGGTGCTGTAATAAATTATTATTAGAAACCGCCGACTCTTCCCCACATTGCCGACAGAGGGCACTAGCCGTAACAGTATTAAAACGGAGGTAACCAGCACTAGTCACTTAGAACTAAGTTTTTGGATGTCTTGTTCAGAGTCTACGCGTAGCGCCAATGAGTCTGGGGTCTTCAGGTTCTTCAGGTTCTTCAGATCTTCTGGGTTCTGGCGGTCTTAAGCGTCGATTTATTTGTGAAAGTCAGTTAAGGATGAGTTGTCACAGAACCACAGATTTAGTAATAGTCCACGTTTATTAATACGTTATATTTTAGTAGAACAGTTATTGGTTTAGATGCTAATCCGCGATCCGGCGATCGATTAGTCAACTGCACATTAATTAATATAAAGAAAGCAATAACTTATAACTAGGTCGCCGAGTATTGACCTTACTGAGGCCTCCCACAGACCTCCGGCTATCGGCCATTGGGCTGCGTTGAAATACCAATTTACTTAAAGGTTACTCATCTCATCATAGAATTCTGTGTTCTAAAAAGTTTGGTATCGCTCAAAGTCTTGTTGTAGCAGTTTTGCAGCTCCCACAAAGTTCGTACCGTTGTCAGAGAACATACTCTTTGGAGTACCTCGGCGAGCACACATCCTTTTGAAAGCCGCGAGAAAAGTGAGTGTGGTAAGGTCGGATACCAATTCTAGATGCACGGCTTTGGTGACCATGCAAATGAATATAGCAATGTATGCTTTGCAAGTTTTCACTCCTCTGCCCTTGTTGATCTTCACATCCACATTTCCCGTGAAGTCTACTCCAGTGTTCGTGAATGGTCTCGTCAGCGTCACTCGTTCCTTCGGTAGATCGCCCATTAACTGGTTATTTGTATGTGGCTTGTAGCGATGACATTTTACACATTGGCGTTATTCTTTCTTGACCGTTCTGTTACCCCAATAATCCAGAACTTAAGACGTAGGTGGGCTAAAGTAAGTCTTGCCCCGCCGTGGAGTGTAGTACGATGCGCTTCTTGAATTATAAGTTCTGTTAGACGACCTGTAGCGGGCAAAATTACAGGATGTTTTGTTTCAAGAGGTAATATTGAGTTGATGAGACGTCCTTTCACCCAAAGTAATCCATTTTCGTCGAGGAAATCCACCCTACTCTAGTTTGCTGAGCAACAGGCAAGTTGTTGCCATTTCCCATGATTCCATCTAATATAAGTTCTAAGTAAACATCGGCACCCAGAAGTAGATCTATAGGGCCCGAGACGTTAAAGTGTGGATCAGATAGTTTTAAGTTCTGTATATAATCCCACTTATCAATTGAAAAATTAGTTGTTGGTAAGTTTTTCATGAGTTTTTTCATGATCAATGGGTGTAAGTTGAAGTTATAATCAGAATGAATTGATCTACATTCCAAGTTAATTGACCCTCTGCTGTTACCGGAAAGTGAACCAATACCCGACACCACAGCGTTAAGTTTCTTCCGTGGTAATCTAAGACGCTGGGCTGCATCTTCCGATATGAGGCTCACCTGGGATCCTTGGTCTAGTAAATCTCTTAAGTTAATGCAATCCCCATCTATTGTTTTGACCTTTATAAGTACAGTCGTCAACAAAACTTCTTTCATTTCATTGGTAATATTGTTAACCGCGTGGGCAGTTGCGGATGACAATGGGGTATTAGTAGTCGCTGTAGAACGATGGTTGTTGGTTTGCTCAGTTTCAGTGGCATGCATAAGTGTATGATGTGCTTTATGACACATACTTACATCTCTTTTGCGACATGCATCGTTGTTCTCCGTGACTGTACAAACAATGTTTGCACACTCGTAAGTTACGAACTGTGTCATGACGTGCTTTTATAGTCATATTCAAGAATTTGTCGCATTCATTAACACGTGTTCAGTTTTGCAGATAGGACAATTTTTTGTTGAAGTAAAGAAGGTCTTCTGCGATAATTGTGGCTTGTTAAAGTACGATGACCTCGACGTATTATTCAATTTATAATTATTATTACGACTTGACGATATGTTGTTAGAATTTTTGTACGGCGTTATGTTCTTATTTACGTACGAAGTTTTTTGGTGTTTTCTATTGCTTTGTAAAACCTCTAATGACATAAATTTAAACACAAGAAATTTCGTAAATTCTTTCAAATCTGGAAATCCTCCAGGCTCCTTCAGATCCTTAATGTATTCATTATACGAAACGCTATCTAGCTTCTGCGCCAAAAGATAAACAATAATTGGATCCCAGTTAGATATATCCAGCCCTATGTTCATTAATCCGTTAAGGAATTCTAACATGACGTCATGTAGTTTTCTTATACTAATGGCACTAGCTTGTTGAATCGCAGCGTGTTTCAGTAAGGTATCCATATAAGATTTAAAAAGAAGCCTTTTGTTATCATATCGATGCGTAATGATCTACCAACAGGAAGCATAATTATCAGCTCTGATATCTAGATGTTGTACAAGTTTGTCAGCTTCATCCTTGAGTTTAGTTTTCAGATGCTGCATCTTTTGAGCCTTTGAGAGAGACGGATTGTTATGAACACTTTTAATGTACAAATCTTTGAACGTTAGCCACATGTTGTAGTTGCCGTAAAAGTCAGGAATCACAATCTTAGGTATAGCCTTTTCATAATGCGCGTTATTACAAATTTTATGCTGGAGCTTCTTACGCAACATGTCATAGACGTTTTCTATTGCCTCAAATTTTTGTTTGTAGGTAGTATTATCCTCTGGTAATATGAAGTCCAATTCCCAATTAGTTTTCTCTATATGTTCCCATTTATTCTTCAAAACATTCAGACTATCTTCTAATTTTCCATTTTTCCATCGCCGAATCGAAGTTTACCTTATCCACGGTACGTTCAAATGCTTTAAAGTTGCAATATTGTTGTCGTAACAGATCCTGTTGCTTCTCAGATGTTTCTTTAGATTCGCGAGGAGGCACGTGGTAGTTAATGTCCTCGAAAGTAAATCTAGATACTTCTACTCTCTCTTCTTACTCTCTGTGCCTTTCTTAGGTGTTGCAGGCAATGAATCCTTGCTAGTTGTAGCGCAGGGCAATTCTGCTTTCCTTTTCAACATATCTTGCAATACATCCTCGTACAACTTCTTTGTGCCATCGAACACGTTCGCCGTAAAATATGCCATGTTTGTTATGCCAGAATCTTCTAAAAGTTAATGGTTATAAACAAACTTCTCCCATATATTATTTAAGCGAGTCAGACGTTCTTCCAAGTACGTCAAGGTCTTCCTGTCAGGACTGTCTTTCTTATAGTTAATGCATAGTTGTTTCAAGTTTTTGAAAATAGTTTCTTGTTGGTTAATGAGCTCTTCGACGCCTTTTCCCATTGTTACGTTAAAGTTAAAGTTATCAGTAATTATATTTACTGTGAATACCGTAGAGCTATATTGCCGCAGGTACTAGTTCAGGTAGCTTCTGTAGCTGCCAATAAGTGTCTCAATGCACTTACCTCTAGCCACGCCTTTTACCTTCTCAAAATGTTTAGGGCAATCCTATTGTGAAACGATCACCGTAATAAGCCTGAAGCGTCACCTGACACAAAGCACTGCACTTTTGTTCTCGAAGGACCAAAATGAATGGTCTAAAGCGTCGATTTATTTGTGAAAGTTAGTTAAGGATGAGTTGACACAAAACCACAGATTTAGTAATAGTTTTTGGTTTAGATGCTAATCAGCGGCGATCGATTAGTCAACTGCACGTTAATTAATATAAAGAAAGCAATAACTTATAACTAGGTCGCCGAGTTGCAACGCTAGCTAAACAACTGTCTGTACGCTACCCTTACACGGTCCATGTGCTGTGAAAATTGTACTCATTAACTGCCTGCCTGGCTAGGTATGCTAGTCATCTTCCTAGCCTTGTGAGAGATTTACCAATAAAAACTGGCTTAGGCAGGCCCGGTAACTGTAGGGTTGAGGTACTTAACTTGTCATCTTTCCTTGTCTTATTATGCCCTGCACTGTTTGATGAAGCTGTCCTTACAAGTGGTACTTGTAAAGCTGACTACAATATGATTGTTAGCATCTGACGTAGTTTTTATACGATAGATGTCTTGAATATCAAAATCGGTTACCGGTTGTTCTATTACCTCACCCGCCTTCTTTACTATTGATCGCAGGGTAGACTTGTCCTCAGAAGGTTGTTTGGGGATATTCCTAATCTCGATAGCGGAAGCACGAGTATTACGCTCAAACTGCTCAATCTTACTCTCTAGGGACACTATTTTAAGCTCGTACTTCCTGTTTTGCTGTTCCAGGGTAGTTATTTTATGTAAAACTTCGTCATACTTTGATGATAAAAAGTCCATGCATTTTTGGAACTCAGTGTTTTGTTCCTTAATTATGTTTACGGACTCTAGAAGTTTTTCAAAATGCAAGTTCTGTTGGGCTTTGAATGCAGCGAACATGTCCCTCATTTGATTTAGTAACGTCATATTTTGGGATGAATTCACGTCTGAGCGCTTCCGTTTTAGTCTGTGTGTAACTAAATCACTGTGACCAGTTTCAATTTCATGCGGCGAAACATATAGTTGTGAATCTGATCCATAGCTCTTTACGGGAGTATTGACTATAATCGGGCAGTTTGTTGATATTGGCGGAGTACGTTGAAGTGGCATTATAAAGATGACAAACAATATAAATATTGTACCTGTTGTGTTGTGATGTATGCAGCGGCGATAATAGTACCGTTGCGTGAGCGTCGATCTAAATGGACGAGGAGGCGTGCCTAGATGCGCGGGCGCTGTAGGCGGTGTCCTGAAGCCCGAGTGTAAATTTCGTGTCATTTGACGTAGTACGTAACGATCAAGTCAATCGTGCTAACTATCGATCGAAAGTACTTCGAAATAGTCAGAGTGTGAAATAATCCAAACCAATCTATTCGCATCGCGTAGTCTCACTTTGCCGAAAGTCAGCCGAAAGTTAGGTAATTTTTTTTAAGTTGCCTACATTGCATTACGAGTATCTCTATTTCGTTTTATGGAGCAGCGAGTAAAAGAGATGCTAAATGCTCTATACGTCGCGTCATGGTTCAATACAAAAAGTCCTTTAAACGGTGATCTCAACCCAAATTATTTTTCTGTATTTCTACCAATATCTGCTGTATCGAAATACCAAATTACATAATTTTTCATGAATATAATATTATAATGTATGGAAGTTATATTATAATATTCATTATGTATCATACAGTTTTTCCATTTCTATTTATATTAAACAAAGATTGAATATTTTCTTTTATCATATACCGATTTGGGTTAGAAACCTACCGACATTTCTGAATTACTTTAAATTATGACGTTCGCCTTCAAAAGCTTAGCGGTTTCTTGTGATTTTTTTAATTTATTGAAGTTATAATATTATAATGTGCGCAATTTAGACCACGCCATTCCAATTTGAAATTCTGGTAAAGTTTATGGAGCAGTAAGTAAATAAATACATATACAGTTATGCATGTTTACATGTAAAAATAATCACTTTATAACGAAGTAACGATATAAAAATTAAACTGCTTTATACGGAATTGATCGTGTTTAAAGCAGATTAATTGTAAATTATATATAAATTTTAATCATAAATTATAGTTATTTTACATAATATTATACTTCGTTTACGAGAATGTCATACATTTTAATTTTACAGACACGGTGACATACATAAGCTGTCGAATAATGTAAAAGGCAGAAATCAAGCAATATAAGATTGGAAAACTTGTCAAATTTATTAAATAATGATCCCACCGGGGCAATGAAAAATACGGAAAAGTGAAGAAAGGTATCTACCTCATCGATTACGATAAATACCTACTTAAATAATGCATTTAACTGATGAGAGTTAATTAGTTTCAGAGCCAAAATGACGATAATACTATTACTTTGTCATTAACATCGCCTATGCCTGCTAGAAGTCCTCAGGTTCTTGAAGCAGAAAGCATTCCTGTTATTGAGTTAAGTAGGTACATATACTGATTATAAAAATATTAATATTATAATTTATAACATTGTAAGCCCAATTAAGGAACCGACAAGTGTTTCGAATTGTGAATGATAAATTGCTGTAATAGGTTTAATCACTTTGATACGTGACAGACATATAAGAATATAAATGTGTGTGCTTCATCTTCATAATATTCAGGTGTGAATTTTAATTGCTTTCTTTTTTAGCTGAATGCGATTTATGGAATATGCCTGGACCATCACATCAGAGTCTACAACATTCAAACAATACGCACGTACCACAACCGGAAGCCGATACATCAACAGGATCCCAACGTCGTCGACGTGGAAGAGCAACCTCAATAAAGTGTCACAGACATATAAGAATATAAATGTGTGGCTTTCACACATTTATATTCTTATATCGATCGTTTGCCTGAAACTACGTAAATGTAGCTTCAGTGACTTAGTAAACTCACTAACCTATATATGTTGACGTTCATAAGTGTTACTTTGTGACCTAAATGAGTACATGGTTTTTGACTTTAATTTTAGATAAAGAAAATGAGAATGATTTCTATGTAACAGATGTTGCAGATGTTGTTAATTGATTAAAAGAGAAACATTATTTTTATGTTAATGCGCCTATCTTCTTTAATTAAATAAATAAATTTGAATATGGTGTCAGTAGTGTTATTTACAAAGCCACATTGGCACAGTTTTTATATAGATTCTTAATAAAAACAAACATATTAAATCATATTCATGTAAGCAATTCATATTGCCAAAAACATAAGAAAATGAGAATATGACTTATGAATATAACAGTGAGAAAAGCGAATGTAATGATTATTATACCAATTGAGATCAAAATATAAAAAAGAACCAGTGACTACGTCTAGCTATTTGATCATGCAGTGCTCTTCCTCGAATCAACTCGGTGGTTGCTTGTTGCTCTTCCATATGCTGGACATGACCTATTGTAGCTTTATGATGTTCACTTAAATCTAAAATTAAAGGAGATTTGTTTTAGTAAATCCTTAATATTCATACTGTCCATTTGAAATATAGATTCATCTTAACATTATGAACCATTCTTACCTAAATCATCTGGTTCAGGTACTCTATAACCTAATGCAATATTATAGAGCACACTATTGTGCCTGAATAATTGTGGCCTGAATAATTTGTGCGTATTTTAGAGGCTTGTAATGCAATACTCTATCTTTGCAAAGGCAACGCCTACGATTGGTTGGTTGTAATTTGTTAGTTCTTCTAATTGCATATTCCCTATACATAGAAACAGGAAGGCTTCCTTTGATAAGCAATATCTATTTCTAAATTCAATGTTACTGAGGTCTTCGACCGGATTAAATGAGGCACGAAAATCAGCTCTCTTTTTCTCAAGTAATTTATTTAATCTTGGTAATGAGTGGCCATTATCAGTTTTCACTAGAAAAAGCTACGAGCCGTCATTTTCACCCAAAAATAAACACAAAATTACACAGTTATTAATATCGTATTCAATGTCAACTACGTGTCACCAACCCAACAACAAGTGAGTTTACTGCACGACCGCGTTACCGTTTCGAGACGATTGTAAATGTAAAATTTTAGTTCACACTCGCATAATCTTGAAAAACGTTTGCCGAAACTATCAATACCGCGTCCGACACGATAATTTTTACGTCACTTCTAGTGACACCGCTATTGTAGTAGTGCAAACGATTTCACACTCGCTCGTTTTTCTTACAATAGTCTCCGCCAGGGGCGCTTTGTAAGTTACCATACATTTGTTAGTCGATACGATAACTTTGTAGATTGAGTTAGCTTTATGAAAAATCCACACTTGGGCCTCTGAGCTGTGGCGCGGAGATATAGTTGTTTCGTTCTGCCACGTTGGTGGTTGAGTGGGCGGGGCCGGCGTGCTTGTGGTAGACGAAAGCGCAGCTGAGAGAAGTGTTGACGTCTTTGATGGTTTTTTAATGTCCTGCTCTAGTGACGCGAGGGATGCGATACTATCCACCTCTTCGTAACTTCTGCGCTTCTATTTTTGTTATTGATTTTCCACAACAAATTTTACAAATAATATATTATAATTAAACTGTGTAGCGTTATTTAGTTTACTAATACGGTGGAATACGGTCGTGTAAACACGACCGTATTCCACGGAATCCAGGGGGGAGAGGAACTATGGCCTAACCCGTCTCACATTAAGACGAATCCCGTGCCCAGCAGTGAGATAGTTGGGACAGGACAGGGCTGATATTATTATACATATTATTACATAATCGGCACAAGCCAGGACCGGCTTCAAAAGTTTGAAAGTTCTGGGCAACCAACAAGTAGAGGCTCTAAATAGTTTTGGAAAGAAGGGTAAATTATCTTGTGGAGGCCCCTTTTTGTGGAGACTTAGGAAAGGGCTTTGTTAACTAAATACAATTCCACGTAGGACGAGAACTCCAAATGGAACTTAAACCTGGCGAATCGCTTTATAATGATTTTTTATTTGGAGCTTTGTACCACAAATATTATCATGTATTGTAACCGAAACGCGTAAGCACAATTAATACACTCAGGTTATTATAGAGAAGAGACAATTTAGACAATTATAATTCCTTTAAAGAGGCGATACGTCTGGGGGCAAAACCTTTAACTTCAGCTATGTAAGTTAATTTTTTTTTTATTACCCCTTGTGTGAAACATGTAAACACTACTCCAATGTAATGAGGGCTACATTCAAGGCCGGTATCACAATCCGCCTTAAATGCCTATGACCTAAAATTTAGAGATCGTCATTTCCTTTGAGAAGTATGACAAGATGCCTTGATAAAAAGTAAATTAACTACAAAGTTATAGAATCGCGATAGAGTAGATCAATACCTATATGACAGAAACTTATGCGATTTTCCAGACTTGATTTGGGTAGATATTTTGTAGTATAAGCTGCCTTTCACATTGTAATAATTGTTTGGTTTGATGTGAAGAACAAAAAGTTTCAAATGCATCACACAAATAATAGTGTAGGATTCGAACTTACAACACGCAGCGATGCGCCAACCTTGCAGTCACTGAAAGTCGTGTACACATGACACGCAGTCAATTCTATTACAATCACATCTAACCTTACTAAGTATAAGAGCGAGTCTCTAGCATTGGCGTAGATAAGGCCAGGTGGGTTGTGGCCACTCAGAATTGTGTGATGCCTGCTCAGGGATGTAATGTTTTAACTTAAAATTTTACGAGTGGTTGTGTGTAGTTCGCCGTGGTACATACGCCAATGGTCTATTGTTCTCTATTGGATTCCGAATCTTGATATATCCAAAAGAGTCAGGCATCGCACAAGTTTGGTTTGGTTTAGGAAAGGTATAGGAGGAATCTAAAGAAAATACGTAATGAAACTTTTAACACATTCTTAATACGACACTATAGTAACAAAACTCTATAATTTTTTTAACTTTCATAATATTTTCTTAAACGCACATAGACTTCACTTAGAGGAACATCCGTGGTCTGTACACGTTTGGTTGATCGCCGAAACTCGATTTGTCTTTCCCCATCAACGTCCTGACTATCAAATTCCGAGGGGAGAAAGGATTTCTTTTGTAAAACAGTTTTTTGAGCATTGCATTCCTTAGCTTCAGGTCACCTGCCGCGAGCTCTTTCTGTGTCTTTAACGTGTATGCCATAGGGTCTGTGTTCTGCATGCCCTGCATCGCCTTTGCCTGTAGGCTCTTCCAGGTAAACAACGGTTTGGGCATGTTTATCATTGGTTTGTTTGTCATTTGTGGCGCATGAGGTGTCTGTGTAGAGAAAGTACGCTGGAACTCGTCGCCACCTGCCATGGCCGTTGCCCTTATCGGAGGTTGTAACTTCTTCGAAAACTTCTTAAATATTGACATTTTCCTCTCACTTTGAGTACCAGTACTCTTTACTTCTATTTCTTTCAGACAAAGAGGTGGTTGCATCTGGCTGTAGTTGGTTTCGTAAGAGCTGTTGAATGGTGGAGCGGTCGGTCTTTGTTTTGGTGCATGAGTAGGCACACTGTGATGCTCGCGCATTCGCGTTTGATATTTCTGTTCGTAAGGATCGTTGAGCTGCGGTGAAGGGTATCCCCGAAGACCAGGATTATATGGTGGTTGATATTCTGGTTGATACTCGTGTGGTCTATGTTGATATTCAGGCGAACGTGGTGGATATGCGTGTGTTCGAGACTGATGTTCATGTGGCCGCTGTGGATATTCATGATGACGCTGTTGATAGTCATTTGAACGTTGTTGATAGTCATGCGGTCGCGGCTGATACTCGTTTGGTCTGCGGTACAACGGCTCAACAGGAGGTGGATGAAAATATTCTTGGCCATGCATCATATAACTTGTTATCTCCTGTCTAAAGGGCGGCTTCTTAGGCTTTACCTGCACATCTATCACGCTGTCACTCTCACTCAGCTCTTCGATTACATCCTTTCTCTTCTTTTTGAATAAACCCATTGAACGGAGAACTTTTCTAAACCTGTTATTGCCACGTTTTCCCTGAAAAAGACGCCTATTAATTGTTATTCTAAATAAAAATTATCATTTATATTATAAATACTCATAAGTCATTATAATGATGTACCTTATCAGGTTCGGTAGTTTCTGTATCCAACTCAGTTTCAGAAATTGATTGCGTGGTTGCCTCCAAGCTTAATTTTTCTAATAAAGTATCTGAATAGCTTGCATTTGTTCCACTATAATACGGTTCTGAGATCATTCTAGACCCTAACGCCTCGCAACTTTTTGAATAACATTTTAGTGGTTGAGTGCCGACATTCGCATCTTGTTGGCAATACTTGCAGCTTCCACCAGCGCTTCTAGACGTCATAATTTTAGAGTCGACCTTTTTAAGTTCATGTCTCTTATCATGATTGCCGTCACCGCTATTTTTTTTACCAGTTTCTTGGGCTACAAACTTATAGATTTCTTTTATAAGCTCTTCAGTTTCTGTATGACATGTTGCTTCTACATTTTTATTACAACAATGAGCGCTACTAGATTCTTTCGGAGCGTTCACGCAATTTGTACAAGTAAAGCTTTGGCTAGGTACTAGATATCCATTAGGAACTGGTACGGGGCAATTCATAGGACACAATGGCATCACTGGATAGCAACACGGGTTTGTGAACGGTGTTAAATATGGGGCCATACCGCATTGCCCCACGTTGTAGTTATTGAAGCTGGAACTATTTGGTATTAAGTTGCTATTCATCTTTCCATTAGGATCCTGCAATAAATTACTATCGATATCTTGCGTTTTGCAGTCCTGAGTGATATCAGATTTATCGCACTGTGAGGCCACTGTATCTTTTTTTATTTCGTGTAAAAAGCTTTGCAATATATCTTTAATTTCACATAGCGCTTTATCTGTTTTGTCAACAGCTATTTCGGTTTCCTGTGTTTTATTCAAAGATGTGTCTACTGTCATACACGGTTGCTCATTTGTATACTGCTGGTATTGTAAACTGCTCATAGTACCAGTATCTTGCTGACATGGCTCCTGAGCTTGTCTTTCTTCTACCGGAATTTTTATGTATTTTTGGACAAATCTCTGCCTCTGGTGTGGTATGGCTTTTTCTGAAATTACTGGAGCGACCTCCGATACCATATCACTTTCAAATTGCTCTAGGCATTCCTGATAACGTTTTTGCCGTTTCGGTGAACGCTTTCTTAACTGATGCTTATTATGAACCATGTAGTCTTCCAGTTCTGTATAATACTGTGCTTTTAGGTTCAATCGGGGTCGATGGGTTCTGGGCGATGGGGGCACTTCCCTATAATATTCGTATGGAATCCTGTTGTTCTCAATGAATTTTCGCCGTGTTTTTGGACTTGACCGTTCTTTAACTGGAACGAGATCATACATGTCAGAATTACTATAAGTGTCGATATGCATTCTGCGAAGTCTATGTCGTAATTGTTTTTTAGAACTATAGAGGCGAGCGTCGCAAACGCTCTGCATTCCGTTGAGATCTTGACATCTCGACTTAGAACGCCTGGGCCTACCGTTATAAACACAAGAGCATAGATCAGGATCTTCTTGTATATTTTCTTGCAACGAAAATTCTTGGTCACGGCAGATGGGTGCTGAAAACTGACTAACTTCAGACTCTTTCCTGCCAAACATTTTAATGGGCTTGTACTGTCTTCGTATAATGTCGGCTATAAAATCTGGATCGAGATCTCGCGTTGATCGCTTGGTTTTGCGATTTCTAACCGGTTTATCGTCATACGAACTCTTAAAATGATCACCCATGTTCTTTTTTATGTTGTCTTTGTACTTTTTATCTTTATGACGCTGTGGAATGATTTCCTCCATATATTCCTCCTGTTTTATTTGTTTACTGTTGTTAGAATGACTAGGATAAACAACATCTGGATTATTTACACGAGTGTTTGCAAGAGAATGAAAACTACTTGTGGAATAAGCTGTTACGATATTATCATAAACCGACCTAGCTTTGTGCTTACTTAATTTAGTACTAGTATTAGAAATTTTGTGCGGTTTGATTTTTTTATTTTTTACTTTAGTTACATGGCCGTCATATACGCTCATCATTGCCTGATTGTCACTTACGATGTTATCATTATGTGCTTTAGGTAAGTAATCGCTTTCTTCAGAT
This sequence comes from Catocala nupta, assembly GCA_963675205.1. Lineage (NCBI taxonomy): Eukaryota > Metazoa > Arthropoda > Insecta > Lepidoptera > Erebidae > Catocala > Catocala nupta. Next base: position 28,423,877 of record OY776090.1, on the reverse strand, counting down.
TTTTTGTAGTTACACTCTGAAGATTTAAAAATAAGTTGGGTGTCGATGCCATTCGACTTTCTGTCAGAAGACCCTTCGGTTTGCTCTTTGATAGTACCTATATCGTGCTTAAGCTCGGACTGGATAAAGCTCTCAGATTCTCTCCTCGAACAGTTCTCAGATTCTCTTCTCGAAAAGTTCTCAGATTCTCTCCTCGAACAGTTCTCAAAACACGCAATGTCGCGACAGTGTTTGCTTACTTCGCCCAATTGTTGTTCTAGACCGACTATTTTACGTTTTAAATCTGTTACGTTGACAGCAATATTAGAATTTATCTGAATCTCCTGCTGTGACGTGCTACCTGTAACATAATTTGTGAAATTAGCTTTACAAATTCTACTTTCACTATCATTTTTAGCAAGAACTAATTTTACCTAAGGCTCGCCGAAAAAATTCTCTTATGGCCCGGTACCTTAGCTTGGTACGAGGCGATATTCGACGTCGAGGGGTGCGTAAGGTCATTACCAACCGTCACACCGACGACGTCTGAGGAACAAATACAATTAATTGTAATACCTCTTTTTCTTAGTGATGTTATTTTGACCAGCTATATAAAAGTATGGCGTTTTCTTTATGCACCTTTGTATAAATCAATAATAAAATAACAACTTGACAAATAAAAAACGATCCTGTAATATACCTTTGATTTTTAAATATCGATTAAATTCGGAGATGTGTTCCATCATACGAAAATTCCATGTCTGCCTGAAAATAAAGTCCAAATAAAGAATTATTACGCTTATTATTAATTTTATTTTATTATAAATAAAAATACGTTTGACTTTTGAATTTCATCTGACTTTTTTAAGGTCGTTAGTTTTTTTGATTACTATTCGATGGCCAGGCTAATTAAAATGTACGTACTGGCATGTTTTAGTTAAGTACCTATTTATTATTTTTTGAGTAAAGAATATATTTTTTTGAACTTTATCAATTCACTCATAGATGTCATAGACATAGTTTTGAATTTTTTGGGATTATTAAAAATGCTTTCAAAATTTTTAAGACCTACGTATAAAACGCACGCGATTCAGTTGATAAAGAATGTGTCACCACAGGTCATACACGTGCGGCATAGCGGCGAATACATACCACCGACACAGTACGATGCACCGTACCCGAAGAGACTCAACTTAGGTTACGTTATAAGAAAGTATTGGGAGATCTCTCCACTAATAGGTGTGACTACTTTTGCCCTCTCACTCGTGTTCCTTTCGATGGTATGGGCTATTCAAAATAAGGTAATTTAAACATTAACTTTATTCTACATTGGACTTGAACTAGAAATTTTACATCTTCAGAAATGTGTGAATTAAACAGTATTTAATTTGGTTAGTTTTTAACGATTCGAATATCTGATACATTCCCAATTGCATCTTCATATAGTTGTAAACGCGATTAACTGCCTACGGTAATGCATGTATACAGTACAATAAACAAAGACAAAGACAAAGACAAGTCAAGTGGCTACAAAATATATCTAGAATTAATTGATCAGTGCAACATGCAACCCAACTGGGATATTATAAGCCTGAAATCATACTTACTTCTTACTTAGAGCGTTTTCGGCGTTATGACCCTTTATGGTGCTTAACACAATTCCACAGCATGTTCCCATTTCAGCTTATCCTTTCTGCAATTTTCTTCTGATCTTTCTCGTCTCTGAGCTGTCACGGAGTCTCTTTTGCTGCAAGATTCACTTCATGATGACTTTCTTCAACCATTCCTTTTGCATCATCTCAGCATGCCTAGCCGGCAACAAGTTCCACTGAATCAGGATACCATAGGCCTATGGTATCCTGAATCAGTATCCAGTTTCATCCTAGATGTGAAGTGGCAGTCAGCAACTTTTTAAGCTAAAAAAGTAAAGTAGTAAGTCAGAAGGGATTTTGATTTTTATTACAATGGACTTCCGCCAAGTAAGGTCTTCTTCGATTCAATATTTTCTGGTTCATCTGTAATAAATCAATGTTTCTTCATCTGATACAGACTATCTTATTTCAGGTGGATGTATTATTTAGCACACGTAATCGCAACTGTATATCGCGTACAATGAACCTGCGGCAACCAACCGTACACAAATTGATTATCATACACCAGAAGTATTTGCCTTGGCCGGAGATGCAGGACGTTCTAGACAAAATGAATACGGCTGAGAAACGAGCCTTAGTTCGAGCACAAGCTTGTGCCCACCCATAAACGACCGTCTTTACAAAGCACCGAAGCAGACACGTGTTCGTGTACCCACCTGGATGGAGTCATATATGAGACACTCGAAACATTGAAGTGTAGCAGTAATCGATTACAAAGGCCGTTCAAGTCAAATTGTCAGTGAATTCAATGTCTTTTAGAGAAATCTTTTACGAACTGTTTTATATATGTTTTGTTTTGTAACGTTTTTGCAAAAGATTTTATTATACTATTTGTAAAATGCAATTGGTGTGTTTTAGATAGCATTAATGGACAGCGGTCATGCAAAGGTCGCGAGTAAGCTGTTATAATGTTAGAAAATGTTGTTGGTCGTGATATCACTGGTTTAAACTGCTTTTTTCATCAGCTTCACTACGTGTTAGTCAGCCAATATGCACCTCAGCGTATTAACATGTTTGTCTGGCAAGGGTCTTACTAATAAATGCGAATGTGAGTTTGCTTGTTTGTTTGTAACGCTTTCACGCCTCAACTACTCGACTGATTATCATGCATACACGTTGTTAGGTGTATAGAAAATGACATAGGATACCTTTCATCCTGTACCTACTGTTCGCGAGGCATATAAATTAATTCACATTGAAGCCGCAGGTAACATCTATCTTATACGTTACTCATATATTGTACTGATTTTTGGTAAACACGAACTACGCAGCGGTTTAAGTAGTTTTATCACTATTGTTTGTGCGTATTGTGAGTTCGACAATGGGAAAAAATATTATAATATTATGTGTGACTCTGAATTAGTAGATTGTACACATATATGAGTACCTAGAGCCTCGCTGATTTAAGCATGAGTAGGCCGGCTCGACCGGGGAAGTACTACCCTCTCACAGAATATCGACGTGAAATAGCAATGTTCCTACTGTTGTTTCGTTTGGTGAGTGAGAGTGCTGGAGGCCCAATCACCTTCTTCCCCCTTCCCGCTCCTTCCCCCTTCCCGCTCCTTCCCCCTTCCCGCTCCTTCTACTTCCCACTTCCTTTTTTTCCTAAAGGATCGGCAACGCGCAAGTGATACCTCTGGTATTGCAGGCGTCCATAGGCTACGGTGACCAATTACCATCAGGGGCGTGCACAAAGATTTCTGGTAGGGTATGCACGCCCTACCCAAAACCTCTGCGAGGGCACTACATTTCATTTATAATTTTTTTTGTGTGTTTATATATCTGTATACAAATGTATAAATGTATACAATAAATAAAAAAAATATCTTACCAAATTCAATTCAGCGACTTTTCGATATGGCACCATTGATGATTGTGTGTGTGGCCACCATGAGTATCCAAATATGTGACTGATAGTGAGAACAGGTTACCTAAATGATATCCATTGTGGCCTTGTAGGTATTACAAGGCCGTGAGATGTTAAGAGTGGTTTTTGCGCAAATAAACAAAAATAAATGAAAGAAATTTCTAACATACTTGACTGTAGGTATTATTTTAATTTTTATAAATCAAATCAACGCGCCTATCTTTTTTAAATAATTCTGTAAAACGCCGTCGTAAAAATTACAAGATCGTTTTAAAATCATTAAAAGTTCTTTTTTAATTGAAATCATAGACAAATCAGTGAGTCTGCTTTGGCCCTGTGTGTTTCGTAGATATGTATGGATTCTGTGCTAGCAAGAAAATTATCGTTCAGCCGATGCGCTCCTAACTCGTATCGGAATCGTAACTATTAATCTTGCTAATTTGTAAATTTCGGGAAATATGGCTGTTAAATTGTTTGTATGTATTGTCTTATTCAATATTTATTGAATAAGATCAAATATTCCTAACGTTTTTAATTCGTCTGATTTATAAACGCATCGGAGCTCATTCCTAAGGCGATCCGCATTAAAGGAATGTTCATGCGAATTAATGAGTTTGACGATCGAGTGCTCTCGAGAGCAAGCACAAATTATTACAATACAAAGTATAATATTCATACGAAAGTAGGCTGAAAAACTTAAGGTCTTTTAAGTTTTTATAACGACTACGATACTCGTTCAAGACATTGTCAATAATCTCGTTAAATACGCGCCTGTAATATTGTTGAACATTGTCAACACCTCGTTTTCTTTTCGGTCGATTGCAATTTGATTCTAATGTAGAGTTATACTTGACATCAAATTTTGTTCGGTATTGTTGCATAAAATTTTCGAACTCATAAATTTTTTTAACACAATAAATAATATCACTAGTTTTTTCTGTAATATTTCATACGAAATATATGTTTCGGAAAATATTTCTGAAAATGTACACACGGCAAAGGAATTAAGTATGCAGGCCACACTAGTAAATAAACTAGTGTGTGTAAAGTTCAACTGTTGTATTTAATACGTCTTTAAGCATGTGTTATCGTAGAAACTTGTTTCTATTACTCACACACTTACAAGTTACTGTTCTCAAAATCACTCATAATTATCTTTTCAAGTATCATATACAAGTTAATTTCACTCAATAACATAATAGTTACGTGGCTCGAAGGTTTGAAAACCGAGTCGAGCGACCTATGAGTCTGGTGAACGCGGGTTCGAGCCTAAGCATAAATATATTTTAATTTTTGTTTAGGTATTGCTAATTTTGATTTATTATTTATGATAATCCATGCAACAATATCACTAAATCATTTTTTTTATTAACATATTTTTAAAACATTTTTATTAAAAATTAAACTTATTATGCCTTACGCGATTATTAATTTTTAAGAAGGTGAATTGTTATTTCATAATATATTTTGTTTAATTTTATATTTTACTTAAAGATAATTTGTTAGATATTTTTTCTGTTATAAATAATATATTATTGTGTAGGTATCTTTAGTTTTAAAGAAGTTATACAAAATAAAACAATATTCTGTTTCAACAATATTTATTAAAAACCACTGTATTGAATAATACACAATTTAATAATAAGTAAAATAAGCATGGACGCTTTTACCTTAAATACCAAGTAAGTAAGGATAGGTAATATGAATCAACATGTTTACAAGTTAGAAATTATAGGCATAATAATTTCTAATCTCATTAACAATAACATCTCTCACTTATGTGTTACCCACTTGGTATTTTTAAATATTAATAACCTATTGGTGCACCGTCACTATCTATTACTTCTTGTAAACGGCGCCTCATGCTCGCTACCATATTTGAGCACAGATCATTGCCACGAAATGATTCCCACGTTGAATTTACAACGGTATCTAAATTAGATTTAGACCTCACCTGCGATGGATCCCAGTTCAGCACCATATGACCCCATAAGTTTTCTATGGGATTTAAATCAGGGCTTTTAGCAGGCCAGTTAATAACAGTCAAGTTATCCTGCGTATTTAGCCAGTTTTTCACTATGTGTGCTCGATGCACAGCACAGTTATCATGCACAAAATATATGTGTTCCTGCGGATAAGCCACTCGCACAGTAGGTAACATCACATCTTTTAGAATATCCAGGTAACCTTGACTGGTATTACGACCCCCTATTTCGACTAGCTCACCAGGACCCATCGAAGACATCCAACCCCAGTATCCCAAAGTAATATGGCCACTAGACCTGCATGGTAGGACATTTTGTGCACTATAACGTTCACCTGGTTTTCTCCATAAAATGTTGCGTCCATCCTTATCTGACTTAAAACACTTTTCATCACTAAATATTACGATATTACCACACCAATTAAAGTCCAAATATTCTCTCGCAAAGCGTAATCGATTTTGTCGATGAAGGTCAGACATTAAAATTTTCTTTGCTGGCCTGGAACATCTCAATCCAGCTGCACGTAAATGATTCCGGACAGTTTGAAGACTAACACCATGTGTAGTCGCCGTAGACCGTGTGGTTGCAAATGGAGTAGCCATATGCATCGCCACCATATCCCTGTGCCGTGAACAGGCATCCGTATAGGTGATAGCCCGTGGGCCAGGCCGACAACGATCTATGTGTCCCAAATCTGCATACCGGTGGACCCATAACTGCACGGTTCTCCTCTGTAAACAATAATTTGAAGTTAAATATCGAAACAACCACTTTCGTAAAAATATTTTAGTATAATATTTTCATTGCTAACCGTTATCTTTAAACGTCTCGCAATTTCACTTAGTGAAATGTTTTGTTCATACAAAACGATTATTTCTGCTCTCAGTAGTGTAGTTAGCTGATTCATATTGGATAACTCAATAAAATAGATTTACAAAGCGTTAGCCACAACGGTCGATAGCTTTATAGACACCAGTATACAGTAGATGCAATCTAATGACAAACTAAAATAGTGATTATTATGAGGGTAGACAGTTTGACTCACATTAATATGTCTTGTAAAACATTCAATTCACCTTCTTAAAAATTAATAATCGCGTAAGGCATAATAAGTTTTATTTTTAATAAAAAATGTTTAAAAAATATGTTAATAAAAAAATAATGATTTAGTGATATTGTTGCATGGATTATCATAAATAATAAATCAAAATTAGCAATACCTAAACAAAAATTAAAACATTATTGCTTAGGCTCGAACCCGCGTTCACCGGACTCATAGGTAGCTCGACTCGGTTTTCAAACCTTCGAGCCACGTAACTATTATATAATTGAGTGAAATTAACTTTTATATGATATTGTATATTGATTTTAAATACGATTCGCAGAAATAGTAAAAGATAATTATGAGTGACTTTGAAAACAGTAACTTGTAAGTGTGTGAGTAATAGAAACGAGTTTCTACGATAACACATGCTTAAAGACGTATTAAATACTACTGTTGAACTTTACACACACTAGTTTATTTACTAGTGTGGCCTGCATACTTAATTCCTTTGCCGTGTGTACATAGAAAAATTAAATTAGAATTCTTTTAAATTATTTAAAAAACCAGAAACTAGTGTTAATGTTTCTCTGTCCCGTTTTTCGTCATTTTTCTGCATATGGTCAAACATATACCTATCAAATTATGAAGCTGTGTAGTAATAACATTAATCGTTCGCGAGTGGTAACTCCACTTTGTTTCGGCAACACGAGGTAATTTACGCATTTGAGCATATTTGTGATATTGCGCGGTCCTTTTTGTACTACTACGAAACAAGTTTACTAATGCTCGAACAGTACTAATAAAACGATTGGTTTCCGAAACTCTTTCGAAAGACTTGGAAAGCACAAGATTAAGTACATGGGCTGAACACCAAACATACGTCGCGCGTGGACATTTTTGTCTTATTATGCTTTGAACTCCATTAACCTCATAAGATAAAACTGACGCCCCATCGTAAGTTTGAGCAACTACTTTATTTAGGCAATTAAATTCCTCTAAAACATTGATAATAATCGAGCTTAAAGTGACAGCTGTCCGATCAGAACTAACATCAATATATTTTATAAATCGATCAACTACTTGTGAATCGCGAAAATATCTTAAAACGAACTGTTCAAGATCGCTTACGTCTGGAGTTCCGTCAACTATAACGGCTACAAAATCGGTTTGCGTTATTTCTTTTTTTATCTGATCATACATTACAGACGAGACGCTGGAAATCAGATCATTTTGAGTTCTGTTCGACAATCCCGTGAATGAGCTACTAGATGTCGATTGTAAATGAGTTTCTAAATTACCGTCATATTAAGCTAACAGATCTACAAGTTCCAAAAAATTACCTTTATTATATGATGAAGCGGATTCGTCATGACCAAGAAACGCTAATTCTTGTTTACCGAGAAAGCAAACTACGTCAATCAACCGTTTAAAAATATTTCTATTCCTTTCAACTTTTGCGTTGTGCCTTTCAATGTCTAATTTGAACTGTATATTCAAACTAGACGCTATTCTTCTTTTTCCAAACATTTGGAACTTTAAGCAAGAATCTATATGTTTTTCCGACGAATTGTGTTTAGAAGAAGCTTTTTGAAAATTATTTAATACCGAATATCCATTATAGGTCCAAACATTATTTTTATCTTGTTTTGAAAATAATATACACGGAAAACAAAATAGTTTATTTGTGTGTACACAGCCCGCTAGCCAGCTATAAATATCATAATACTTTTTATTAAAAGAACGTGTCGTATTACCTTTCTGTTGTTTTAGATCGAAATCGCGAACACAGCGTCCAAGAGAAATTATTTCATTTTTGTCATCAATAAACAATGTCGAGAAAACACCAGTTTTTAATTTATTTAAACACACATCACCAACACAGATCTCACAGGTATACTTTTCCATAATTTACAGTGATTCCGGTAATTTCACTAATTATTTAGTTATCAATTACAAAGCGCTTAAAATCCCCTCGACAGCTCTGTGAAATAATTAATAATGGTGTACGATGCTATATTGTTAAAATAATAGGCCTATAATAAACAACAATTATGATGTTTTTACAACTATTTCAACTAGTTGGATTATCGTTGTGGGCAGTGCCTTCAGTCGGCGAGCACACACGTGCATTTTACACACACAAGCAAAATAATTGTCTTATAGACAGCGTAATCGATTGACGTTTAAATGTACTGCCAATAAGCACGATTATTTCTGCTTCCAGACACCTCAGTGGTGCGGCGATAGTTACTCATTAATTTCTATTATTTAGTAGTTCGCTCAAGGACCAATAGATGGCAGTGGCACAAGCTATTTGTTTAGTAGTTCGCTCACGGACCAATAGATGTCAGTGGCACAAGCTCTTATTGTATCTGATAATTTTATAGTGTATTTATTATTATTCTGCTCGTAGTATTTAATAAATAGATTTCGATTATTTAGATTTACATAGGCCAGCGGACTAGGGTATGCAGTGCTTATTTGCTTGTATGAAGCGCACGCGCCTGCTTACCATCATGTGGCACCCAATGCTTATTTGCCACCTAAGCTGTATAAAAAAAAAAACTAACTCAAAAGTGACTAGATCGCTGATACCTAATAGTTGTATGCTTTTACTCCCTGTATCGAGATTCAGATGCAAATGACTAGTATTCTTATAAGCCTTATAGCAAAATGCTTGTGTTAAGTTTTAGGCTCACGTCACAGGATAGAATTCAAGACCATCTACTTCAAGACCACCCTCGTTTGTAATTCCTATGCCTAATCCATTTGAAAATCTCCGCTAAGTGCGTTGTTTAAAAGGTAATTGGGATATTCTAATGCGTTTAGCCGTACCTATGTCTGTTGTGAGTCTATTATATATCTAGTATGTATAATATTGTTTATATCTGTTAGTATATGATATTTACGTATAGCAGCAATAGCTCAGTGGGGAGACCAACAGACTGCAATGCAGAGGGTCTCGGGTTCGAATTCACGTCGCGCATCTCTGACTTTCGGAAGTTATATGACTTTTCGAAATTATGTGCGTATTGCTTGATAATTATCGCCTGCTCCGTGCCTCGGAGAGCACGTTATGTTGTCAGTCCTGGCTACCATAAACATCTATGGCAGTCGTTATTAGGAAGTCAGAGCCCTCTAATATTTTGACACTGATCTAGCCTTTGGGTATCGTTAGCTTTCGGGTTGCGGAGGTCCGATGGCAGTCGCTCCGTGTAAAAACTGATATCCAGTCAAATCCGGTTAGCCTAGTAAGCTGACTCCAAGTGACTTGGGAATAATAAAGGCTAGTGAGAAGTATATGATATTTGTGTTTGTTATTCTGCCATAATAGCGCAGCGGTACTAAATGCGACAACTATTACCTATATAAGTATATTTCTGTCTCGGATTTGGTTCCCGGGTAAAGTATTGTTACGGCTAGTGCCCCCTGTCGGCACTGTGGGGAAGACTTGGCAGTCCCTTCTAATAATTTATTACAGCACCATCTATTGACATTCTACGGAACTACGTAGTTGTCTGTACGAATAGAGTAGAGAGAACGCTGGCACATTCTCGAATCATCGTACTGTTATATACCGGGTATGGCTTTTCTAGAAAACTCCAGAAACGCTTTATCCGCGTATAAATAGAGCGCACGCGCACCGTCGAGTCAGTTTACATTCGTAAGCGGTCAAGTATTCATCGAAGCGAACGGAAGCGACAATACTACGGAGTTTGAAGCAGTTACATTGGAAAAGTGTAGTATAGTGTTTGTTGTGTTTTAAATTTAATTGTGTGCTAGAATAAAACGTTTTAGTCGGTAATATTGTTTTAGATTCTTATCCGTCGAATCCAGCACGCAACAGTATTATTGGATTTTCTGTAAAGAAATTCTCAGTAGCCGTTCATAGTATAAAATTCTAATTGGTAGATAGCAATAGGCTTACGTCCTATTACGTGGAAACTAATTTTGTTTTAAGAAAAAGCTTAGGGATTTATTAGCTTCTAAGTGTTATTATAATTTAAAAGATTTTCTAACTGACTCATTCTAAATATTTTGTGAAATATAATATTACGTACGTTTCTTTTAACAATACTTGACATTAATTATTTGTGCTTAATGATATTTATTTTAATTTTGATTTTAATTTGAACTTTACTGTCTTTATACGATTTTACAATTTATATTTAATTAATTACCATCATTTGAATAGTATTCTAAATTTAATTATTATTCTATGTACCTACTACACTCATTTGTACACTATACAGGTAGAACATGCTGGACTTTCAAATTGTATAACATCAATGCTGCAATGAATCACACATATTTAAATGTAAATAAATATTTTCATTTTCAGAATGTAGGCGTGATAGACCTCTGCCAATTATATGCGTGAGAGGCTATGTACAATATTTGTCACTTCATAAGAACTGACGTCACTGCTTCGGCAATCTAGCGTCTAATTGTCAGGCGTCGTATCATGAGATATCGGTTTCGCATCCTGGTTCGTAATAAAAAAAGTTATTTAGACTTATTTCACATGAAATTCTTAGTAATAGTCTGAAGCTAGTTTGTTGGTTTTATCCTCGTGCCTCGGCACTTGTCTTGCGCCTGATAACTCTTTCGTCGTGTCGGATTGCCGTCCCATCGACCCAGAGAGTCAACATGTATTTACGCACACACTTGTACACTATAGTATCTTCTGCGCAAACGTAACGGAAAGATCGAAATTTGGTCTGAAAGATATTTTCATTAGTATTTTCCACGTTTTATTTTTATTATTACTATACGATTACCTGAATACAGAGCGTAGATGCGATATGTCGACCAATTATGTTGCTAGACAGGCTCTTTTAAAAGCGGAAGCAAAGACTACAGAGTAAGATTTTTGGACTAACTATATCGTCTCATTGCCCACCATGAATACTTAATTCCAGTAGTTTCTAAAAAAGTTATTTCTATAATAAATTAAAAATAAAACCAAAGCATCGTTTCCAATATTTTTATTTTAAATTAGTGGCAGTGAAGTTTTGTTGGGTAAGTACGAACACAAGCCGTTGACTGCCTCACGTTGAGAATTAATACAAAAATAAACGTTCTCGGTAAACGTACAAGATGGTTGTCTTTACGTGGAATATCGTCGATAACAACTGTATTTTGAAATATATGTCTTTTGCATATAATTTCTTTATATACTAAATCAAAGTAGGTATACGATGTTAAATTATCATTAATTTATATCATTGTGCTAATATAAGCACTGTTCTTTATATACCTTTTATTTAATTAATTAAAAAGCTAAATGAATTATATATTTTACAATTGGTATAGTACCCTTGTATGTAACACTGTGACTTTTTTAATACTTTATTTAATCAACATACCGTTGATTAATGTCTGCAGTTCTCTAGTTTGAAAGTTGTTAATAGATTATTAGCTTATTTGATTTACAAATGGTTAGTTTTCTTTTAGTTTACTGTTATTGTTTCTGTTAAAGAGTGAACTCAAATCGGTAGTTATTTGTTTGAGTTCAGGTGATTTGAGATTCAGTGGCTTATTCAAAAGGCTCTCTTCTTCACTTTAGATTAAATATTATTTGTGTGTTTTAAAGCTTGTATGTCATTTTATTTTAAAATTTGTTCTTGTCGTTATTACATTCGTAAACAGCTTTTTAATTTATTGTTTAATTGTTTTAGAACCTATATTTCAAAATACAGTTTTAAATTGGTTAAAAAACGTCGTACGTGCCATATCTAATAATAACCTCATTAAATCATAAATTGGCACCTTTTAAATTAATTATTTCACAGCACAGACAACTGTCGCAGTCAGCCTATTATTTGCATTCCGAATGTATTCTTACGTCATTTTGACAGTTTTTGACATTACTGCAAACTCCCTAATTGATTGATGACGTCAGTTTATAAAAAACAACGCTGCATTCTCCGAGACTTTCTCTTGATATTAAAATAATATCAAGGGAAAAATTACGATCGGTCTTAAGTGCAGAATACGACGTTATTTTTAATAAAATTACGTTTGTGTCAAAGTTTAACAATGGGAATGTAAAATAACGGTTTGGCACGTAACGTTAACATAAATCACTTAAGTGCTATAGTGTATGAATTACTAACATACAATATTTTACGTATTTGCATTTGCACGACTGCTTAATATTAAGTTGTGTACTGAGTTGTAACAATTACTTGTAAAGTACTATGTTTAAATGACACTATGCAAACTGCAATATCAATTCCACATTTAGATTTCATAGTTTATCGTATTTGCGAGGAATAATCTTTCCAATCGACGATATACTCTAATGATTATTTTAACGTCGAAATTTCTAGAGATATATTTTCTTTTTAATGACATTAATTATGTAACGTCCAATTACGTTCGTAAAATTTGAATTACAAGGAAATGCTACAAATCAATACCCATCTTAAAATTTGACGTTTAAAAAAACAATAACGTCACTATTTTAACCGCCTATAAAAAACGAGGTTCGAAAACGAAAGTGTTTTTCGAAAGTTTCAGTTTATCGTTATATATTATTAGTTATCTAATCGTTATGTAGGTATGTATAATGTGATTCAAATATAATTTGGGTAGGTAGTACTGGGGGAAAACGGGTAAAATTCTGCTTCGAAATTCGACTTTTAAAATTTAATCGGTATTGACATTTACATGTCAAAAATGTCACTTTACAAGAAGAACGTTACAAAAGTGACGTATGTCGCCGAAATATTGCAGAATGACTCGTCGTTCCCCAGTCATAATATTGTTACGTCTGTGTCCAACAGTTACACTGCTTGCACATTCACGACTTAATGCCGCGACACGTTTGTCGCGCGACCAAGTCGTTAACGAGAAGCGAAAGAAAGATGATACCTTAATATAATTTCAGTCATGGAACTATTATGTGCACCACGAGGCAACGAGTGCTCCATAAAGTAAAGTCTATAATTTAATTACTATCATAATTTTAATTCGACAGAATTAATTTTATAACTATTGCAGAATTATAGAACAATCTAGTGAATACAAATATTTGTTACCTATCTAAAAAATGCGATCAAATCATTCAAGACAACATCGACAGATGTTGTCTTGAATGATTTGATCACTTGATTTGACTTGATTGATTTAAAATTATTTCTATAACACAGTCTTAATTTAATCATACAAATTACTTGACTTCACCAAAGTTCATTATTTAAAAAGTCTTCTATAAAATCGAGTCCTGTTTCACTCTTATGTGGATAACCAATTAAACGTTTGAATATAAATCTTACAAATGATTCTGCCAAACAATTTGATAGTGATTAAATTATAAATATTCTAATGTCACTGTTGACTGGACATGCAACAATATCATTTTACACAACGGTCGAAATATAAGCAACACATCTGTCATTCCCAAAAATCTTAACTTTAAAAAACCTATCGCGCATAAAATGCCATCAGTATTTTCATATATACAGTCGTGTTGCTTAACCTCTGCCACCCAAATTTAACCGCGAATCGTACGCGTCACAAACCATTTTTACAATTTATCTTTACTTCTATACACATAAAATTTTAAAACGGAACGTTTTAACTAGATATAATACTGTGCGTAACGGATCGTAACACCATAGACTCACCATCAGCTGTACAAACGTATTCAGAAGAACAGATACAAGAAACGCCGCACTCACATGCGAAAGCTTAGGTAGGTTACACGCTGACGACAAAACTTCCCAACCTCTCAATATTAGTACAACTTAACGCAATATATTATAATCACAGACTACAATTAGTATTGCAGGGAATCACGCTTCTTATTGCTTTAAATATGTGTTATATAATTTTTCATTTTTTATACGTGAGTCGACCAGGATGATATATTTCGCAATTAAATTTCATTTTTATATTTTCTATACAGGCCTTTAAGTGCTCTATGGAGTTTTGTGTAGAAATATAATACGATGATCTTAGGCATCACATCTTCGAGATTATTTAAACGTGTTGTAGACATTTTTTACTACCCGCGAATACTTGATTAGAACTTTAGGACAGTGGTTAACACTAGACTCTTATTGCCCGTAATTATAATATACTACTATTATAGTTATGACGCACATAATACCTTGTCCTCATAATCAGTGTAATTTTAGAAACGGCTGCCTCAAGACTAAACATTGTACTTATAATTAAATAGCTGCCTACGTCACATGCAGGGTAAAAGAGGTATTATATTTTTGGCACATACTTTACATATTTTATTTATCGCATTCATTCCTCTAAACGTCACAATAGATTTTGTCGCACCGTGTGACCTGCCTAATATGTGACATTTCAAATAGGACAAATGTAAGAAAATTGCAGTTAAGTAACATTGAAGAACTTCTCTCAGTATTACCTTATAAAAACTTCGAGAGATTTGCTATCGGAAGAATTCCTGTAATCATATTGTAAGTCTGTCGATGACGCAATAAACATGTGACATCGCAGCGTTCTACAAAATGACTACGAGAATACGCATACAATTGCAGACTGGCCTCGCATTCCCTTTCGCCGCTGACCTCAAGTTAGACAGAGAAAGACGATACGAAGAACTTTTGATGAAAATTGTCACCTCCAAACCGGCCACTTATTATTTTATGAAACCTTTTTTAACGAAACTTACAGCTTCCCCTAATCTTTAATAGCGATAGTAAATTGAAAATTAAGTAACTTTAGGACAAGTCACAATATCAAACCTTAAAATCAAATACTATTCAATAATGTATCAAAACATCAAAATTTAATTTTCGGTTCATGAAAATAGGTTTATATATATCATTATAAATATTTGATCGTAGGGAAATAGTTAAATTAGGTAATTGTCTGGTAACGGAACTTTCATGAACCGTTTACAAAAAATACGATGTTTTTATTATGTATACATACATATACCACGTGAAGAGTTTACACGCCAGCACTTGGTGTCTATATAGAATGTATTGACAGCATTTATTATAGAAAACGATATTTCAACGTTACAGAATCAGTCTAATTACGATTATATCAATAAATAGTTCGGTAGATTCGATCGAAGCCACGAAGTGCTCGCGCGCGCCCTCTGCCGATACCAAAACGAAACACGCGCCCCGACGTATGAACTGAACATTACCTCATCACAAACAAGTGCAGGTAGTCATGTACTTTCAATAATATTTAATAATAATCATAATCGTTAATATTACACCTTAAATAACTATACAATTTATGAGACCTCGCAAGGTTGTAAAACTTATTAAATTTTTCCTTTTTGTTCTGTTTATATCATACATTAATGCGTGATCTTCACGTACTCCGTACTATACAAAAATTAAAAACATTATACAGTAATACTACGATACCATTAGCTAATAAATACAAGAATCAACTTACCAACTACCAATACCCAATGTAGCATGATGACGTGATGCGTGACGGTATATTCGTATTTTAGTTACAACCTTTTTTAACATTCAATTTATTAATTATAATAATTTAATATATCTATTAATATAATCTTACGTGCTCTCTCTCAAACATCGTCATAGCTATGTTTTAGAACTATCGTTCTCCCGACGTGCGTCGACTCGGCACTGTAGCTGTTGTCATCGAAATACGCTAGTATTCTATCGCATACAAGTGACCTTGTGTATACTGTAATATACTCTCAAGTCTACTTAAATATACACAAGATACCTGAATTATACGCTCAGGTATAGTTAAGAATACGCTCATGTATATTTAAGCATACGTTCATGTTCATTGAAATATACACAAGTATAGCTTAGTATACGGTAAGGTATATTTAAGAATACGCTCATGTATAGTTAAGTATACAGTGTCGTGGTCGAGCCAGGCCGGTCGGCGCGAGATCAAAGTGACCTAGCATGTCCACAGCTCTGCGAGCGACACCTACCGTCGCTGTGTCCTAGACTCTCGCCATACATACACATATTGAACAGAGTACATGAGCAAACGTTACTTTCTCGCCAGACCGATCTACTTCTCTATGTTTTATTGTTTTTGAGTCTTATACACTGTGGTGTTACAATTTAGACTTCGTCTACGGGATGCATCGATGATGATGATGAGTTTATACAGAAACTTATTCCCCAATATTAGGCCAACTTTGAATGAATGTGTGTGGAACCGAACGCGGTACAAACGGAGAGCGGCGGCGGCGAGCGCGCACCTACTATTTAGTATTTACCTAAGAACATTGACAATAATCTTGATGATAAATATTTGTGCTGCTGCTGTGTTCCGGTGACGCATATATAATACACATGACGCGGTGCGGCCGGCGAGTCCTCGCCGCCACACGACCGGCTTACACTTAAGTAATCACCTTAGAAATCGATAGGAAGTCAGTTTTACTTACAATAATTCCGCTATTTATTAACTAGGGTACGGCGCCCCGCGGCAACGTGATGACCACGGCGCGGGGCCGCCACGAATTTCATATATAAGTCTCTAATTATTCACTGCGGACGATCCGTTTCGATCGGATCGACGATCTGTGCCATAACGGCTTCGTTCTCGTCGCGGTGCGTCTCGCCGGGATGTGTGACGAGACCTTAGTAACGAATATTGCTTAGCTTGCGCTTGGCGTTTCGTGTAATGTGCGGCGCGGGTGCCAGGGCCGGGGCCGGGCCGGGGCGGAGCCGGGGCGGAGCCGGTGCGGGGCCGGTGCGGGGCCGGTGCGGCGCGGTCAGCGCGCGGCGATGCGGCACAGCACGTGCGCCACGGCGGCCGCGGCGGCGGGCACGGCGGCGCCGCACAGGCCCGATCAGAGCCGGTCCTCTTCTTCTTCCTCCTCGCCCTCGTCTCCGGCCTCCTCGTTCTCCTCCCGGTACCCAGGGTGCTCACTGATCGCGTAGTAGTTCCCATTGTATATGACACCTAATTCCCTCAGCGCGTCACCTCTGATTGTCGCTTTGATCGTCCAGTTGTAGCAGTCGTCTGATTCTGATTCTCGATCGAGTCGTTCTACGTCGAGAATCTTTGAACTCAGTCGCTCAAGTATGATACCGATATCCTTGATGGTGAGGTGACGTTTCTGGTCTACGCTGAGCTGGTCTATAAGTAGGAGAAATTTTTCCGAGGTAACCGCTTCGTCCTCGACAAGGGTGTTTTCTGTCTCGCTTTCTGAGGAGTCGCGCTCGCCCCGACGGGCGGATTCCGCATCGAGGAATCTGACGTGTCCCTTGGGCCTGCCCTGCGGCGATGCTCGGGGCTGTGCGTCCTGTATGGGGGAGGTGGCGACGCTCTTGTGTACGGCGATGCGTCGGCCCTCCTCGTGGAGTGCGCAGCAGTGGAAGTCGCACTCGTCGGGAGGCGGGCGCGCGAGGGGCGCAGGGGAGGTGGAGGTGGCGCGGCACTCGGACGTGTGCACGTGCACGCCGCCGGGCGGCTGCTCCAGCGAGCCGGGCGCGCGCGACAGGCGGCGCGGTGCGGGTCCGGGCTCGTCGTGGTTCACGACGGTGATGTGCGGTGGCGGCGGCTGCGGCCTGTCCAGCGACGTCTGTATCACGAGCGACGGTCGCCGGTCCGGCTTTGCTTGGCGCGAAGGAGAGCGCGCGGCCGGCGACGCCTGCGGCCGCTGGTCCCAGTGCAACACCACCGTGACGCGCCCCTTGTTGTCCATGATCTTCCATGAAGGCGTCTCATCGTGCAACTCGAGTGCGTGGATTGTTTCGCATACTATTTTTGGGATCGCCGATATTGCTGGAAGGTAAAGGGGATCACATTTAATAGGGCGCTACTAAAATAATATTAAAGGATGTATATGTAGTATGTCCAGCCTAGTGAAGTAGGTGCAGAGATGTCTGTCAAGGGGTAAGTTGATAACAAACAGTTAGCTTGAATAGTTATCAGATTTTACCAACAGCTGTAAGCCCGTAGCTCTAAATAATTATATTTTATTTAATTATTTTGCTGTTATAAAATATAGCTTATTGTCAATCATCGGTCAATTACTCTGTCAAATTTTATTGCAAAAATCCGTCATATCAATCCGTTGCTGTTTGACATTCTGCGACAAAGATAGATGAATAAGTTATATTGTTAATCTTTTATGTTAAATATTTCTTAAGAGAAGCTGTACTTATTTCGGGTCTCCAACTAATATCTTGCAAAAGTTTGATTTATTAAATTATTGGAGCATGCTGTAGGGTACCGGTTACAAGAAACTAGGCATGTCGATCGAGACGTGATCATCTGCCTTAAATATTGGCCATATCTTAATAAAGGACACTGCAGAATGAGGTATGGTATATAGGCCAATTTTGCGTGCCTTATTCCATAGGCATATTTTGTTTTTGGTTCTCCAAATCTAAAATGAGCTATAAAGCATATCACAGAAATTGTACGACTCTACAGTAAGAAGTGACTTACCTACCTTAAAATGGAGACTTCAGTTATATATGTCTTTATTCCGTCTCTATAGTGATAGGTAGACATTCCGCGTGTGTTCATCCTGGACTTAAGTGTGAGGTGACTTACCAATCTTTACACCGACAATGCGGTTAGTGATATCCTCATATCATTACGGTAGTGTAGCCGTGTAGGTAGACCCACGGAGTGTGTTCGTCCTGGACTTAAGTGTGAGGTGACTTACCAGCCTTGATGACGTCGACTCCGGTGGGATACCATCGCTCGCCCTGCCGCAGCAGCAGTAGGACTGTGTTGGGTGGGAGCGTCCGCCAATACTCCCCGTCTTCTACTTGAGTGCCGTCGCTCTCCAACACCAGCCGTACTGGCTCGCTCGCCGCTACCGATAACTTCTCCTTGCCTGCACAACAAGTACATAAATAAGACGAGAGTGGAAACCTTCCAAGAAGACCCTGGAATCTCTGGAGGTTGTCAAGTTGCAAGATGCCTTAAATCTCTTGAGACTGGAGGAATCAGGTCTCCATTTCATGGCAACGGTGGCAGATATTATGACCTTTAAAATACTGTCTTCCAATGATGTTGGACTGTTTAGATGCTGCAATAGTTTATGTAGACTAGTTATCTCGTCACTTCACCGCGCGCCGCCGGTGTGAATATATGTCCAGTGTTGAGGATTTGTGGGGAGCACTAAATTTTGTTGTGACCTCTGGGTGCATGTTGCATTATATAATACATAATATTCCGTACGTGTCTTTTGTTAGTTGTATGCTTGTATTCATATATTTTTGGTTCCTATATAAATCCCCGAAGGGGTTGGCAAAGGTGTATAGTACTTACATTTTGCCAGCTATATTATATCAAAATATTCACTAACAGAAAATATCAAATAGCACATAAGTTAAAAACAATAAAAAAAGAAATTCAAAAATTGAAGAAAATCTTCTCACTGTTATAAACTGCAGAACAATTTTAGTATTGCTTATTTTACCGATTCCTGTAACCAGAATCTTCGATCGTTCGATGTAACTACATTTGAGAGTATAACAGGATAATGCACAGGCGAGTGACTCACAGCCCGGTTGGATGGCCCTAAGCCCTGGTTGGTCAGACGCCGGTCTGTGAACCAGGTCAGCCGGGTGCGGCCGCGCGGCTAACGTGTTTGACCCGGGCACGGCTTACTGAACCCAACCATGTTAGCTCTCAACTATTTGTCATCTGATTTTGTACTCTACGTAGAGATAGTAATGTAATCTAATTAAGTAAGTGAAGTTTTATTTACTATTTATATTATTTCATTTGTAGGTAATTATAGGATTAATATTTTCTTGTACCTATAAAACTTTAAGCAAAGCGGTTTCAGTCACATTTATGATTATCGCTCCGCCACTTGGATTTGTAGCGTAATGTTATAAAGCCTATATATTACTTCTCAATACAAAGCTTTCTTATGATAAAAGAATAAAAAAATCCGTTCAATAGTTTCAGAGTTAATTAATTACAAACCTTTCTTTCCTCTTTACAATAGTAGTATAAATATTTTTTAGAGATTCATCATCAGTGTTGAGTAAGTTTAAAAAACCAACTGACGCAAAGTATACACTTCCTCAGAAAAACTGTTTGTCAATCACTCAAGTTATTGTCTGGACACTCGAGATGTTCGGGTCCAATTCCCGAGCTGAACCAACAAAATATATTATGTTTTTCTTTCCAAATAATACAAGCGCAGAGTTAGGAAGTCGGTGGTGTTGTAAATCAGCGTCCTTCGGAAAGCACGTACAGCCGTTGGTTCTACGCCTGATCTCTCTCCGCTCGTGTCGGACTGTCGTCCCATGAGACTAGGAGTGCGAGAGAATTGCATTTGTATTCGCACACATTCATATAGTATACTGTAATATATTATATCCTGAGCAGATAGCCAGTCTGTGTTAAGATTTGCCATCGTGGCCGGTATTCGGACATTAATATAAAGCGTAGCGGTTTGCTACGCCGACGACGATAACTCGCTGCATTGCTAGTGCAAGAGGCAAAGATTGCTAATTTCATATTGACAGCACTGACCTTACAGAGAACCATCAGATACTTCATATACATATATTTATATCACGAATGTCGGCAGTGTTTTACTGCCTACATTCTAAGTCCAGGCTATCGCAAAATCCTTCCTAAATTCCCTAATAACTTTTTGTCGGTTTGATCAAATAAACGAACTTGAGATTTATGATTCACACTAGTCACTATCCATTAATAACACTCGTAAGGTTACCATCTCGATCATCATACTAGAAAAAAAATATTTTGAAATTTACATTGAAAATCAACATATTGTTACTGTATACGTATAAAAGTTTTAAAAATGATGTGAGCGATACTTATGACTTAGTGCCTTTTCTCATTACAATATTAAGCTACATTACATATGGCTATATCAAAAGTGAGTTTATTTTACGAGCGATGTCGCATACATGTCTTTTAACCGAGTAGTAATATGTAAAGACGTAGAATTATACCGAACTGTTTGTAATATTGTACAATCTTTGTTTTTACAAAATAATAATATTACCACGATGTCAAATCAGCATACGGTTTGCCTGCAGGTAATCAATGACATATGCCTTTAACTAACTTTCGATTGGATGACTTTTAATTAAAGTATCCAATCAAAAATTTGCGTAAGCCAATATTTTAACTATTGACGACCTATTGGTGAGTAAACGACATTAGTAGCTAATTATTCAATTTGTTCCTAACCTTTGTTTACAAATTAAACTTTCTCATTCTTATCACGTAATTATTAATTATCATAAAAATCCTATCCTTTAAAAACCTGAGAATGATCTATACTTTTATTGATAGAAAAATTCAACATCTTACCAATGTTACTGAACTTACAATCGAAATGGATGTATGTCTTTTTTATACATACTCGTCTCGTTACGTGGGATTTAAAATATATTTGGCGGTATGTAGGTGTATAACTCACTACTTTCCCTATGTCTGAGGGTATTTACAAGAGGGACTATGTATGCATTTTAAACCAAGTTTTAAAAGCAGACTATTCGATGTATATCAACAAAATAGTTATTTATATCTAAAGGAAAATTCGGAGGCAGCTTGAGATCTGTGGCAATATCGATGATAGAATATAAATAATATTTTATTGTGCAACAGTTAAACATATTTAAAGATAATATTACAATAAATAAGAGCTTTATTGCTAAGTGTCTGATCTCTACAAGATCGATGATGTTTGTTGAAATCGAACCATTTTTCGCATCTTATTGTTATTAAACAAATATAATAATGTCTTTAACAGCTCTCATATTAGGTACACTTGTGGTCGTGTAAAATTTTTCAGATATAAAGTGTAGTATTTATCTTTACACTTCTCTATGTCTGAATTTCTTTTTAGCAGCCAAAGTCATGGGGTGACTGCGATGGCGACGCGATAAAATATAAGATAGTGTGATTTCAATATGTATTATTGGCATAAATGTGAGATTATAATACTAAAGACACTACATCTGTTTTTGGGCGTATTTTCAGAAATGATAGAGGGTATCACGGTACAATAGAAAACTCCTTCAAATTGGCATTGTGTGATCGTTTGTAAAAAAATATAGAAAGAACCTCCTCAGTCTTGGAGTAATGCTACCGGAACATTTTAAACTACTAAAGACCGCACCAGAAGAACCTTATGTGTCTTAAGCTGAGATAGCTTCATTAGTGAACGCTGCGTATGAAATTTCAGGTTCGATCCTGTTTGTCAAAATGTTAGGAGGCAGGGATATTATCAAGATATTCTTATTAGCAGTACAGTGTGTGGATCTGCGCGTAAGAGCTAAAACTATTGTTGACAAAAATTACTGCAATACACCTTTGCCTATCCTTTGAGACATCAGACCATATGTATGTTTAAAGCTCTTTAAGGAAGAGCAATGCCACTAGCAGAAGAAATCGTGTTCTTTTTTCTGGTAAGCTGGTGCGCAGTGAATGTTCATGGATGCTTATAGTACTGGGGCGCGATATAATGACTCTTCTACAGGCGCTATATTGCGCTCCAGTGTTGTAAGCATCTGTAAGCTACTAAATGTTTAGCGTTGGCTGACTTCTATACTATTGTTGGCAGTTTGTGAATACGTTTGTTACCTAAACACGCATAAATCATTAAATTAATTTTGAAAACACTTGGTACATAGATAACTGTGTGCCAAACAACCGGATAATCTGGGTCTAAACCATGACCTAGATTATCATGAAGAACACTCTTCGTGGGTGACGCCGCGAGTAGACAATAGTAAAAAATTAAAAGTAATATATTGGTGATTTGACAGCTGATTGCTAATACGAAACTTATGTAATATTTCAATTTTAAAGTGCAAACAGTTATCCTCAGTTAAAGACGTCATGAAAACAAAAATAAATGTATTTAAAAACTAATAGGCTGATTTAATCACTTGTAGCTTTATTAATTATGATTTATCGTAAAATACAAATATATATATTTACTAAAAGTAGTATTTTATTAGTAATAACTGCATAATTAAAATCGGCTTCAAAATTTAAATGCGAGAAATAATGTGCAATGATTTTATATTACAGGTGAGTAAACCAATAACCAGTATAAATGAACTCCACCTGCGAATAATTAGTTCTAATGTAGAGGTCAATACTCACCTCTATGTATTAACTCTTCGAAACTAGTGACTACCAATCCCTTCCTCACGTTCCGAGAACTGTCCCATATCTTGAAAGGCCTCTTTCCTCTGACCTCCTGTAAGCAAACACGAAAATTTCAATATACACCTTCAACATAGGGACATACAGCTATGTAGTAAAAGAAAAAACAGTTAAATTTATATAGGTTCGTCTAGGAAATGTTGCAAGTTCTTTATATAGGTCAATATGTTTTATATATTTTCTATACATACCATATATCGCCATTATTTTAGTAGCTTTCATACATAATGATTGTTTTAATTCATGTACGAGTTTAAATGTTAATTCATTAAATTTAATTATACTACACAATGATCGTAACAAGGTGTGTTGCTATAAAGTATTATGAAGCCGATCATTGCCAAATGAAATTAAACTGTATCATACAAATAGTAAAGGTGATAATTGAACGCTACGCCCCGCAGGGGCTACGGTGTAGCACGGCTACGCGTTCGTAGTGCGTAGCGGCCGTCCGTAGCGCCTGCACTGGCTGCAGCGGTGCAACGCCCGAGCGACCTCCATCCCCCGCCCGCGCGCCCCGCGCGCTCCCCCCGCGCCGCACGCTGACACGCCCCGCGCCCCGCGCACCCCCGCACGCACTGTGCGTTGACCCACTGACATCGCCGCCCTGCACGATCTTTAATGTAGACTGGGACTTCTCAACTTCTCAGGCATTAAAAAAGTTTCGTCCCAACTATTTGCCCGTTATCGACTCAAGATACTTTCTGCAGCCACTCACTAACACGCTCACCACTTGAGCAATATTTTATTCGAAAGCGTCCTATTATCAAAATGTGGTGGGCGATAAATTGTCGATCGCTTGAAACGACCGCCGTGTCCGGTGCAACGTCCTATCGACATATTTCGGGGTCGTAAAAAATCCATTACAAGTAACAGAGGCAGGCGGCGCGACGCGATATCATTTCCAATTGACGCGATACGCGACGTAAGACTTCCGCCGCCGACAACTAAAGCCTACACAAACCTACCTCCTGTATCTCGACTATCATTTTTCTTGCCACTCACACACAACTCGTAAAAGATAAAAAGTTTAATATCTCGACTAACACACGCGTCTCACAGCACAAGTAATATGAATATTAAAAATAAAATGTTATATATTATTATAATGTGATCACTGGAACGTATTGTAGAAGATATTGCACGGTGCAAATAGAGGTTATATTGAATTTATGAGGGTGGCGGGCGGCGCAGTGCGCGCCGGCGGAGCGCCGCGGCCGCACTGGGCGCGAGTCGTGACCGGGTCGCGCGGCCCCGCCCCCCGCGCGCCTCGCACACCGCACACCCCGCACCGCCCCGCGCCGCGTCCCCCGCACCTCCCGGGCCCCGCACTGCAGCGCGAGCCCGTAATCTCTTGATGCCGTAAGATCTTGAAATTAGCGATGCCGGTGATGCACTTTTGGGTAGGTCCTACATGAAAGCCTTTTTAAGACGTAAACGTGCACATTTCGTTTCGCGATTTGTTTGACAGCTCGCAAATGGGTTACGTGTATTGGACGGTAATACTCGTAAAATCGAATGTCAGGTTATACCTACATAGTAGGCATAGGTATCATGCCGAATGTGTACTACCTTCCACACGCTAATAGAGTATATCTTTGCTTTGAAATATATGTTGCAGTATATCTGTGTATTATATTCACAGGTAAAGTCCAAAAAATATCGAGTGATTACACATTACGCTTCCAGTGACATAATTACGAGGTCACTGGGATCTCGTAATAATGTCAGTGGATCTGTAGCGTGATTTATAATGCAATGTATACCGAGTGTAGTGATAGTAACGAGTGTACACGAACAATACCGATCCTGTTCAATACCTTACAGATTCCACACGTCTACGAGACCGCTACGCGAGCTACGACGGCTACGGATCTACGCGCTGTCGTAGAGCGTGTAATTGTTATCGGTTTTTTAATATATAGTCAAATAATGTACATACAAAAATAATGCCTGTCAAGAGGTTTACTGGCTTAAAGCCTACTTTATATTGTAGATTTCAAAAACGATATATTCAATTCTCAAGTTCCAGATTCGATGCCTGGTCTAAGTTTTAGTAAATGCTAAGTAAAACGTGAATTTTGGATTTTTGCCCGATAGACGCCCAAAGGCTCGCCTCTATAACATGGGTTCTACAATCTGTGTGTAATATATCCAAGGATTTACAGTCTGTACACGAATGTTACGAAAAATAGCACTTGCTATCGAGTGAAGAAGTATTTAGTACGGCAATTCCGTTTGCCGTTACGGCAAATACTGTTGCAGTCTGCAGCAGTCATGTATCATCTATTAGATTGTACCTATTAAACGCATTTATACCTGGTTATTATACTTATTGACAAAAGAACAGGCGTTTTCCAATGCAAAATTTTTATTTCTTCCTATTTATTATTATAATTTTTATTCATATAATTTTAATTGACGTGTCCAAGAGTTGCTTGCGCATTTTTATGGAAATAATGATTTTTGACATTGACTTTGACTTTGATATTGGCTGAACTTGTAAGTTTTCTTACAGAAAAGGACATAGGGTACCTTTTATTCTGAAAACGTACTGTTCCCGAAATATAGAAATTTAACATAACTTACATTTAAATGAGAGAAGCTGCAGAATAATATAGTGATTTTGTGAGGTCTTTAAATCTCCTTCCTCCTTCATACACGTGTTCGAGCTGATAAAACTATTTTTCATGCACGTCTCAATACGTGCTGATGAAAACGCCAGTAATATAATTAAATTTGAAAGTCCCGGTATCAGAACGGAGTTTGGAAATGTGCCCGATAGATGAGGGTAGGTTTACCCGATATTGGGTGGGATTTAAAACGTAGCTGGTCAAATGTAGATGTAAAACGTGTCTGCTTGTATGGTAGGTGGGAGTCTAGATGAGTAGATATGGCAGATGGGTGAACGTATATTAGACTCTTTGAAAAAATAATGATATGTTCAAATAACTATTTACTTTACAAATGGCTTAGTGATTTATGTAGTGACATATTTTATGTTTTAACTTTTATCTGCGAGCAGTGGTGTGAGTGTTTTCTCAGACATTCTACTATTCAGACTATTAGACCTTAACCCATAATTATGTTTAGAAATATATTATTTAACAACTGCTGTTTTATATACGAAATAAATGAAAATGATGAAATGAACTTTTTCTAATAATAAATAGCTTCCTTTTGTGTAATGTACAGTTATAATAACTTTCATACTTTCGAGTTGCATAATTTATGTAACAAAAATGGGAAGCAATGCGATAATGCTAGATATTTACCTACCTTTATAAACGACTTGATGTTTGAGCAAGGTTACCTCAGGCCAATAGACAAGACAATATAGGCAAATGACACATGTACCTATATTGTGTTTCTTTTTTTAAAAATAGGATAACTCCCGCTTCGGGAATAAAAATCTTATGTCGTAAGGTACTTTACAAACATTGAAACAACGGACACTTAGACTCGACACAATTACTTTGCGGACCACACAAATGTTTCTTCCTTGTGTGATCGGAATCGAACCTACAACACTTAGCGCAGCTGCACCGGTGGGGCAACCACTTCAGCCTCTGTGCAGTACTTATGGCAGTGGGGAGACCAACAGACTGCAATGCAGAAGGTCTCGGGTTCGAACCCACGTCGCGCACCTCTGACTTTCGGAAGTTATATGACTTCTCCAAATTATGTGCGATATATTGATTGACAATTATCGCCTGCTCCGTGCCTCGGAGAGCACGTTAAGCCGTCGGTCCCTGCTGCCATGAACATCTATGGCAGTAGTTATTGGGGAAGTCGACACAAAAGATCCCACTGGGTCGAAGTGTCGCCGGTCTGTACTGACTGGCCCCTACACAAGATAAGATAAAATATGGCAGTGGGGAGGCGACCACATAAACGTTTATGCTATTCTTGCAGGGTCACAAGACTGCTTGTGACCAAGGCTTTAAATACCTAATAATATAATAATATCAGCCTTGTATTAAACTTTCCCACTGTTGGGCACGGGCCTCCTCTCAGTATGAGAAGGGTTAGGCCATAGTCCACCACGCGGGCCTAGTGCGAATTGGCAGACTTCACATATCCTCGAGAACATTATGGAGAACTCTCAGACATGCAGGTTTCCTCACGATGTTTTTCCTCACCGTTAAAGCGAGCGATAGTTAACTATTTAATACGCACATAACTTCAAAAAGTCAGAGATGCGCGCATTGGGATCGAACTCGAGACCTCTGTATGGCAGACTAATGGTTTGCCACTAGGCTATACCTGATATGATCGCGTTAATTACTTATTTCTGTGATATACAGTTATCTTAATGTAAAGTCTACGAGTCATCTACTGGCCTCCAAATTTTGTAAGCATCTTGATGTTTCTCGACAGACAAGAGTGTTGATTAGAAAAGGATTAAATCTAAGGAAAAGTGAGTGCAGTATTTGTCTGAGATAGTTTGCTTATTGTCCTAATTTCTTTAAAGCTATCTTCAGATAAGGTATCGCTAACTACGTTGTCCGATCTGCAATCCAAACTTGTTTTTGCTAAAGAGATTACCAGATAGTGGGCTGCACAATGGCTTAGTTAGTTCTCCCAAAAACCTAACTAAACCTGAAATGTAGCTAAGTATAGTTTATTCATGGTGGCCTCGATGGCGTAGTGGTTAGTGTAACCGACTGCCACGCCTGAGGTCGCGGGATCGATTCCCGTATAAGTCAAACATTTGTGTGCATGGACTTGGATGTTTGTCTTGCTCTGGGTGTTTCTATGTCTAATACTGTATTTACAAAAAAAAAAGTATATATGTATGTTTATCCATTGGCTAGTACCCGTAGTACAAGCTCTGCTTAGTTTGGGCTAGATGGTGTTGTGTGTATGTGATAGAATTTTATTATTTATTTATTTTATTCTAATCTGCTTGACTCGACAGCGAAGCAGTAGTAAATGCGACTGTTTTGCATATAAAGTCTTAAGTTCGATTCCCAGCACGTTCTATCCTAAATAAATTATAAATCCGAATGTGAGTTGATTGTCTGTTTATTTTTGCCGGTATCACGCCTTAACTAGTCGACCTCATCATGGAATTTCGCATACACATTGTCAGGGGAACAGAAAATGACATAGGGTACCTTTCATCCAGAAAAAAAGTACTGTTAATAACCAAACTTACCCTATATTTACGCGAGCAAATCCGTGGCATAAACCTAGTTAGTAGAATAAATGTGAAAGTTTAGGTAAGATGTTTGCTACGTTATATGTTATCAAGCGTAAACTGTTGAACAGATATTAATAAAACTCACATACAGATAGACCATATCATGAATTAACAACTGGACTTTGACAACGGAGTACAGAATAGAGCCGTGGTCGGCAAACCACGGCTTGCGAGCCGCATGAGCTCTGTGACTCCTCGGCTACGGCTCTTTCACGAAATGTTTAATGCAGGCACGGAATATTACTTACTAGCTTTTGCTTCCGGCTCTACCCGTCTGGTATCTAGATCAATAAAAAGTATGTCCTTGCCCAGGTTTTAAACTATATCTGTACCAAATTTCATCTAAATCAGTTGAGTGGTTTAGCCGTGAAAAGGTAACAGACAGACAGAGTTACTTTCGAATTTATCAAATTAATTAGTAAGAAATATTTTGCCTTATTATATCAAATTTTATTTATTTACCGTTATTTAAAGTAAGACTTATTTGAAAAAGGCAAGCTCGGGAGTGTACTTTTTAATTCTATTTTTCCTTTATAATATACCCTGCTAAAGCAAGGCTTTAGTTTAAAAAATGGCTCTATGAATAGTTATATCTCTATTTCACTTGTGGATTGTCTATATTTGGCTTTTTTGGGCGACAAGGTTGACGATTACTGGGATAGGGTGATGCCACGGGCATACACTAGTTTATATTATTAGTTGGATACTAGTAAGGATTCTATACTTCAACTACATTATGTCCGTTTCGTTGACTAGTACCATAAGTTTGTGCTAATCCTCCTAAGCACAAGGTCCAGCCTCGGCTTGTATGTTATTGGGTTTTTAAGAAGTTCTCAGACCTACTACATCGGACCTAAAGCATAGTTTGCAAAATGTGGACGTAATACACCTGTCTATTTCAATCGGGATAAGGACATAAGTCCGATAGCTCCATTAACAAATATACTCATTTTTATTTAATTGGTGATTTAAAGAATGCTCCTGTGTTTCAAATTCAAAGTCAAAAATCATTTATTCATATAGGTCACAAAGTAACACTTATGAACGTCAAAATATATAGGTTAGTGAGTTTACTAAGTTACTGAAGCTACATTCAGGTTAGTTGCTAGATCGGGCACGTCACGATCGTGGCGGTAAGTCCACGGCGGGCTGAAACCTCGGCGGGGTCGCGATTGCATGAGAAAGCGATTCGCGCGGCCCCGCTGTCTATGGTTATGTCGAGGAAAACCGTGGTAGGTTGAGTCGGTATTACCGGGGTATCTTTCCCGCGGTGAGTCTGACATAATCTCTGCGTCGCACCTCGGAGAGGTATGCGTAAAAGCAATCAAGCAGGTAAAAATTAAAAAAAAATTATAGATTCATTCAAAGGCTGGTATGATCATAGGGTCAACCTTTTGTCTTAACCTTGGGGATAAAATGTTGCTTTAGTAAAATCACCAAACCCATAAAATCTTTGACGTTCATCAGTTATTAATTGTTGCAAATCCAACTGTTTTAGAGATTAGCGCATTCACTCTAAAAGCAAGCACACTCTTCAGCTTTATTATATTATAAATAAAGATACCTACTTTGTGACCAAAAATTATAAATGATTTTAGATAACTGGCAATACTCAACTGAATATATATTTAGGAATCATTTTGACACACTATATTAACGGTGATATCTTCAGCAATTAGACAAATTAGGATGTAGGAGGGGGTGTATAAACTGCAACAGTTTATGCCTTTTACCCCTCAAGCCTCCCCGAAGGGGGTAGAGGGTGACAAATGAGGCAAAGGTGAGAACGCGACTGGGTGTAAAGACCGTTTATTTTTACAAGATCTGCCTTTATTAGATGTTCTCGGGGAAGTTTAAAGACAAGTATGCACGTCTAGTATTTAATAAGAAGAAAGTATGCTTGGGTATGTCTGATGTGTTTCCCTGGAGCGAATAAGCCAAGGTACTAGGAACGTACAGTGAGTTGAGTATAGTATCTACTAACGTTGGAATTATTGTGAGCTATTTGAGGGATGTGGCGTCTAGAAACGATTATGGAGACTGTTTAAATGTGTGAAATTCATTTTATAAATTTAATGTGAAGATCTTATGATGTTAGTAAAAAAAAGTAAGTAAGAAAGAAAGAAACATTCCTTTTTTTTATTTATTTATTTTACAGAATTCAGGTGGTACCAGATTTAACAATGGTTTTTATTTATGTTGTAGGAGGCAAACGAGCAGACGGATCGCCTGATGGTAAGCGATTACCGCCGCCCATAGACACCCGCAACACCAGAGGAGTTACAAGTGCGTTGCCGGTATTTTAAAAAGGAGTACGCTCTTTTCTTGAAGGTTTGTATGTCGTATTGGTCCGGCAATACCGCAGGCGACAGTTCATTCCACAGTTGTGCGAGGCAGAAAATTTCTGGAAAAACGCATAGTTGTGAACTGCCAACCATCCAAATGATGGGGATAGAAATTCTGCCGCGTAGGACGATGGCGAAAAGCAGGGATCAGTCCGAACAATTTTTCGGGGCACTCCCCATAGTAAAAGCTAACTATAAAGTTATAATCTGCCTGTATTAGGCATGCAAATATTTATAATTATTTAAAACAATTTTAATTAAATTTTTTGTCAATCACACATAAACCGTTGCACGAGTTTGGACGGGACTTGGCATGACCATGGTCTACCTATGCGATATACTATGTTCTGATTTCACATGCAGAATATTTTTTACGGGTTCTCAACGATATCTAATTATATTCAGCAGTAAGCATACAAGTTAAATTGATATATCCTTTAACACAAATATATTAAAAGTTAACAAGTCGGTCCATGTCTTAAAGCCAAGTGACTGCACGAATGTCGTAGTGATTTATGTGGTCGCCTCGCCACTGCTATTGCGTCGAGTATTGTGGGTTCGAATCCCACACGGGACAAAACTGTGTGATCCACAAATGGTAGTTCCGAATCTGGGTATTCTTTGTGTCCGTTGTTTGAATGTTTGTAGTCTCCCGCGACACTATTTATTCCTAGTGCGTGAGTTGCCTTTTTTAAAACGCTTTTATTAGCTTGTTTTGTATGTATCTATGAGTCTATATTACGTAATCTTTGAACGTGATTTTCACCCCTTTCAAACCGACGGATTGATTTGACACTTTGCACACTTATCGAGGACCGATGGCAATACAGTAAATTAGAAAAAAAAATAGTTAAGAAAAGCTAAAAACACGCTTTATTAAAAAACAAACTAATAAGTAGAAAATAATTTAACAATTTTAATGTAAAAGCGTAGGGTGCTTTCTAAGATATTTTGATAACCCCCATCCCACGCTTTTTACATTAAAATTATTTTCGACTTTTAATTTGTTTTTTTTTTTAATAAAGCGTGTTTCTTAGTTTTTTTTTAACCATTATTTATCTTTTGGAAAAATAAGTAAGTTTAAACTACTTTAGTGTCCCATTTTATTCATGTTTGTTTAATGTATTCTTATATAGAGATATTGATCTTTGTAAATATAGTATTAGATTGTTTTGTCTTTCTGAACCATGTTTACTCTTAATGGACTGCAAAAATAGCCACAAATATCTATATACATATATACTTGTTTGTGGAATATTCCTTGGATGAATAACCGTTTTGATAGAGGTGGTATTAAGTTTCATAAGTATAGTAACATGTGTCGCTTAAAATACATCGGTGTGCGATATTTTAGGAGACTCAAGTTACATTTTATTAAAATAGTTATGTTATGTGTATTTTTATTTATATATTATTTATGATGGCACGGATGGCGTAGTGGTTTTTATCGGTTGACTTGACACTGTTACTACGTCGAGTGTTGTGGGTTCTGATCCACAAATTATTGTTCTCGGTCTAGATGTTCTTTGTGTCCTAAAGTCAACGTCCTTAAGGAGATAAGTCATCTGTGTGAGATATTGTTATGTTCCCTATAACCTTATATCCCAAATGTCATACCTAATGTAATGGCTATCCGATACGACCGGTGAGAGATCAGGCTCAAGACCAACGACATCACGTGTTCACCAAGACATACTACGAATTTTTTTACAGCAAAATCCAATAATGTTTTATGATAAAATCACCGGCCCGACGTAGATGTCGAACCCAAGACCTTATGATTCAAAGGAGTATAGCCATTAAACCAACAAGGCAGCCATACTTGTTGTCGACGCAAGCGACGCCATGAAAACATCCAACGCACAAAAATAAACGATCAGACATAACAAATGATTCGTTATCAAAATGAAAATACTTTCACAAGTTCCATTTAATAACGGAGAAATCTATTGCTGACATAAAACTGATTATAATCATCGATTTTCCATCACTTTAATTTAAAGCAGGGTTGGACCCTGTCCTCCTCAAAACTCCTACGGGAGGGAGCCTTTATGAGCCTCTTTATGAGAAAAGATTAATGCTTAAACGAAGGAATTAAATGGATCTTCGTTGAGTCCCTCCGCGTCAGAATCGATATTTTGGAGGATTTCCGAAACGCCTCCGCTGTTATGAGCTAAATATGATGTTTTACGTAATGATAAGTTTGTGTTGAGATTAGTTAATAAGCGATGGTGTTGTACCAACATCGCATGAAGTGGTTTCAACAATATTCTATCTAATTGACCGAGATTGTTTCCGGACAAGACACGAATCCTGTGCCGCGGGGAACTTTACAAACATTCAAACAATGGACACAAAGAACACTCAGGCTCGTAACAACAATTTGTGAATCACACAAATTTTTGTCTTGTATGGGCATCAAACCCGCAACACATGTCGCAGTGGCAGTGAAGAGGCGATCATTGAACCACTCCATCCTTTCAGTCAAATATCGTGTGTCTTATTGTTTGTATCTATATAGTTAAGATACTTTTCGAAAACTTGTTGGGATCGTCTATCAACATTTTCGGGATTTGGGGCTTTACCATCATCTCTAAAGCAGCATTGCATACGCGGGAATAAGATAGAGTGTTACGTGTATAGCTTCGTCTTGTTCTTGCACGTGCAATGATAATGATATAAAGATGGTGGTAAGCGCTCTGAACCCAAAACAGTGATCTTGCCTGTATTCATAGCAGCACGGAGTCTGGTTTGCCCGGAAGATGGCAATAGATCCCTATTACGTAGGTCTTAAAATATATCTGGCGACACGTGGATACCTCTCCTACCTTCGGGGGCATAAACAGATCGATATATATTTTATGTAGATTAAGTATGTATCTAAATGTTTGTTATTACACGAACTAAACTTTTAAATTTTATATGTGAAGGCAGGCTTTTAAACTTTATAAGTTATAAGTTTATTTACTTTCATATGTTAAATTAAGTTAACAAAGTAAAGTTAAACTTATAGTTAAATGTTACGTTAGTTATTATCTATAATATATTATACGGGCCTACTTCAGTCATTTTGTCAGTTTTAAATTTACGTTAGATATTTAAAATGTAAGTGAAACGTACATTATTACTCGTTCACAGACTATATCCCAACAAAAATATTATAAAAGTGAATGTGAGTTTGTTTGTATGTAACGCTTTCACGCTTTAACTACTCGACCGATCATAATGCAATTTTGCATACACGTTGTCAGGGGAACAGATAGAAATCTCGTAGAAGATATATACTTAGGTAAATGCTTGGAATGAAGTGGCTGCCACTCACTAGAAAAATCCTTTCTAATCATATTATTAAGTCAATGGCGAATATAAGTTGTGACTATTACTTTATTTGTAATAAATATGTCTCTGATATTTGCCAAACATTGCCTATACAACCACACACAGCAGCTCATATTGCAAAAAGAAGTAAATAAATTAATTTGTGTTATTAAAAAACTTATTGTAAACATTTGTCGATTAAAAAAAGGGGCCATAAGTTTCTTGCTTGTTTCTTCATATGAGAGCTCTACCCCTAAAACAGACTTTTTTCTATGCAATCATTTTTTATTAGTATGTCCGTAAATTGAAAAACGAAATCCTTTATAAAATGTAACCACTTCTTGGATACGACGAAGTGGTTACATATTATTATGGAAATATTTTTTTGACTTTGATAAAAATTCTCAATAGTAGACACCAATAGGCTTGTCACGCAAGCCTATTGGTGTCTACTATTGAGAATTTTTTGACAGCACTTTGACGCTCATGAGTGTTTTGACTTTGACTTCGACGATTGTCTGTTTAAAATCTAGGCTATTATTTCATCTAATAGCATTCAATAGAAACGGAGCTATGTAAGTGCAAATAAAAGATGCCGCAATCCAACTTTAATCGACGCGTGTTAAGTCGCGTGTATAAACTAGTACCTACATACAGAATCTCTCGCCTATTTCAGTAAAGGGGCAGGTAGAGATGTATAACACCCACACTTCCTAAGTTATGGCTTAATATATGGATATTTTATCCCCTAATATTATAGTTATTAGGGGCGAAACTATTAGCGTTTACAGGACAGAGTTCCAGACTCCGTTCTACTTCTAAGAATTCCTTAACAGAAAATTCCTATAACCGACCTGAGAATCGTACCCTACACCATGCACAGGAAAGTCAAAGTCAAATAGAAATACAGGTTAGTGAGTTTACTAAGGTACTGAAGCTACATTTAGGTTAGTTGCTAGGTTCAGGCAAAGGGTTGAGCCTATGAGAAGAAACCTGCAAGAAACTCACGGCCCCTCTTATAAATCGCCAATTAAATATAATTTCAGTATTTTACAACTCAGATTAACAAGGTGCTGCAGCCATTATGCCATATATTACTGACTATAAAAAAACTAATGATAATAACAATAATAACTTAATAATATTATAGAGATGAAATAATTTGTGCTAAGGTATATGTTTTAATATAAATCTAAAATAGACAGTAGGATGGCATGATGGCGGATTCGAACACACTAGATATTTCTACACATATTTTTCAAGTAACGGTAACCAACGTGTAATATGACAGACATCAATCAATTCATTCGATTATTGAACGTTAAGAACGAACGATATTGCCGTAACCTTCACTTTGCGAGTTATACGCCAATCTATAAATAATACTGGTTATTAAGAATTATGGCACAGGTGGCACATGGATTTAAATAATTGCATGGTTGGTGTACTGGTTTAAGTGCTCGCCTAGTCACAGTCACTACACCGAGTATTGTGGGTTCGAATCCCATACGAGACAAAAATATGTGTGATCCACAAATGGTGGTTCCGATGCTAGGTATTCTTTGTAACCGTCGTTTGTAAAATCCCCGGCGCATAGGACTTATTTATACGGCAGGAACTGCATATTAAAAAAAGTGAAAATAAATAAATGTCCCACGTTGTATAGGACAAGCCTTTATCGAGCTCATTTCCAGAAATCCAGAAATCCGAAATTCGCAATAGCTAAAGCCGCAGGACCAATGATAAAGATATGTGTAGCTATAAAAATATTAAAAGTCTAAGTCTGACGATACTACAAAAAAATCTAGACTGATTAGCATTTTGTATTTTGATTATAAAAGTATCAAGAACAGATTTATTGTATCAATATTGCAAAAAAATTAAGAATTGATATAATTACTGCAAATATTTTGACTTTCGAACTTATTTAAGAATAGAACTAATTAAGAAAGTGATGTTATTTATAGCACTGGGACGTATGACGATACCGCATAAGCTTTTGTATGGTATTTATATAGGTACATAGGCTTCTTTATGAATATTCCCGAAGGAGAAGCAGAGGTGTTTCACAATTCGCTAGCTATGTTTTAGGTCTTGCAAGCTCACCTATCGTTGCAGTTCTCAGAATATCCCACGAGATAAACCTTACACTTAGTCCGATTCAGGAATGCAATCTGGTAGCTTACGATTGGTCGCAAATTTATTGAAAAAATATTATAGCTTTTGGAACTTAACACTACCGGACAAATAATAAAGAATTTAATAATGGATGTGGGTTTTCTGAGCATAGGTAAACTAAGCTCTTACTCTTCTTAAAGGGCGATATTGTGATTGCCTCTTCTCCTTTATGCTATGGCACAGTATGTAATTAATTCGTACTAATGAATTAAAGTGTAAAATTAAATTTAGTAAATAAACGTTTCTACATGTACTGATTTTGATTATGATTAGCACATAATTAACACACTAAAATTGCGATAAGACATACTGTATCCTCTTGGATGCCTATCGTACGGAGATGGAGAGGAAACACCCAACGAAATAATCTTTTGGATTTTATTATCTACTGCAGTCATCTTCTCATTTGATAAAGGATGTTACAAAAAAGGACATCCAATGCAACAAATCCTGCCAAGACGTTGTCAGCTACAAAGCCAATGTATACGAGTGATTTTGCTTAGTGCAGACGATTGAGCGGGTTACCTGATGCTAAGCTAACTGATATAACAGACGTGGACTATGAGACCCCGGGATTAAATTTGAAGCAGTACCCAAAATAAGTCATTCGGTTTTCTGACAAAAAATGTTTGGAAGCAGCACGGGGCTGGCGTTTTGTATCACCATGCTTCGGAACTCATAAAGCCGTTAGTCCTGCGTGTGTCAAATTACTGCACACACTTATCTAATAAAATCTCTTGAACGGATGGTCTCCGTAAAGTAAAATTTAGTTTGAAGTTTTTTACAACAATAATTAAGTAAACATAGTTAAACCGCTACTCTCCTTAAATATCATTTTAAGGAGAACCAGATATAGCATTCGTATTAACTGAAAAGCAATTTCAGTTCGTCATATATTTGATAATTATTTTAAGAATACCATTTGTGATATTTATGATACGGAGACTAAATAGGCACTATATTTTAAACAGTTTTTGTTAAGAGATTTGACTTCTGGTCAAAATGTGGATCACGTTAAGGTAAACAATATGCACGAACGCGTAAATACCCGTTATGAATTACATGATATCGCACTAAGAAAAACTGCTGTGCCGCGGGCAATTTACAAACATGCCATAATGGCGTAGTGGTTAGTGTAACCGGCTACCACTCCTGAGGTCGCAGGTTCGATTCCCGCACAAGTCAAACATTTGTGTGCATGAACATGGATGTTTGTGTTGATCTTGGTGTTTCTATGTATAATATGTATGTATTTACAAAAATAAAGTACGTATGTATGTTTATCCATTGTCTAATACCCATAGTACAAGCTCTGCTTAGTTCGGGCCAGATGATGTGCTGTGTATGTGATAGAATATTATATTATATTCAAGCAACGGACACAAATCACACTCAGATTTGGAACAACTATTTGTGAATCATACAAATTTTTGTTCATTGTGGGATCGAACCCAAAATACTCGGCACAGTGGGAATGGCGAGGCGCCTTTAACCACTACATTAAAAAAGTATCAGGCAACGTTTAAAGGTTGTTATTTAAAAGTATATTATTACTAGATGACCTGCGCAAAGACGTCTGCTTCACTTAAGAGAATTTTCTCCGTTTTTGCAACATTTTTCATTGGTCGTAGCGTGGTGTTATACATATAGCCGACAGCCTTCCTCGATAAATGGGCTATCCAACACTTAAAGAGTTATTCAATTCGTACCAGTAATTCCTGAGATTAGCGCGTTCGATAAATTAACCTACAGAGCCATCTATTAACAATTCATCGAATTAACCAATAAATACACACTACTATCTTTTAAGTTGGACCAAATTACAGATAGTTACGAAGTTTGATCAAAATCAGTTCAGTAGTTTCGGCGTTTATCCCGAACATACATAGTGACACGACATTTTTATATAGGTATATAAGATGTAGTATTTGGCGGATCTTGTCCGTGACCGCGTTGTTTCCGACTGAGAATAGAAACACTTAACTACTCTCTACCTTGTAGACTGTACCATAGATACATACATAATATTTTTATGTAGAGTGGCGACTTTGTTGTCCAAGGCCACACTATTTCAGCCTTTTCTTTATTTTGAAGTAAATTTTTTTTTAAATTTATCTGTCTAAAGTGATGCTTGTGAATTTTATTAAAATCTAAACCAGCAATTTAAATAGATATTGATAGTTTTAAAATCTTTATCTGGTAATTTATACATATTTTCACGGCTATATCCTCGAAGGTTTAGGCACAGTTTTGGAGTACGTGTTGTTTTTGAGAATATAACTAACTCTTTAGCTGAACCGGGAATCGAACCCCTGCGTTACTGAGGTAATTATACGATATCAATAAAAGTAGTTCTGTGTAAAAAGTTACAGAAATTACGCGACTACGATCGGTATTTAGGTATGTTCCTTTTTGAAAAGCTTAAAGGTTCTCAAAAGTTTTAACATTTTTAGTCACAAAATTGACCTATCTAAAAATATCTAGTAAAGTCTTAATTTAACGTTACTCTTGGTTAATATTGAGATTTTAATTGTATTATAGATTGCAACTTATTTTTATTTTATAAAATAATGTTTATGTATGGTCTCAATTTATTAAATTGTAATTATCTGTGCGTTAATTTGAAGGTTCTTTTTGCATTTTTAGGTAGAAGAGTTAGGTAGGCCTGAATCGTTACTTGCCACGTAAAACGATAACAGTAGAGAACTCTTCCACTCAATTTAATAAATAAATAACAAATTAATTAATACTTCTATCAATGTACGGATGGTATATTATTTATTTTAATATATGGTAAACGTGCTGCAAAATATAATAATTTATAAATAACAATAATGACTTAATATTAAGGAGAGTTGCATGTCAATGTTTTGTTTAATTCTTCCAAAGGTCTATCTGTAATGTCCAAGGCAAACTAACTTATAAATATGGACTGTAACTTGTTATTAATGAAGTTATATTCATATTAATCAATAACCATGACAGATTTCATCATTCATCGGTGTACAGTCTTCATCCTGACAAATCTCCGCTTCTCTCATTTGGTCAGAGAATACTCGATAGAGTTTTGTAAACGTTGAAAATAAATACTATAAAGGTTCCTACGTACCTGAGAGCTCTTCATCATGTCTGAGAGATGTCTCCATCACACATGTCCTTGGCCAGCGTGATGACTATTTATACGTTCGTACGTTCTCAACAAGTTCATAAAAAACAATTAACTTGATTTAAATTGTTAGTATATTTCGCGAATACTATTAAAGGCGCACTTTTGATTCATAAGACATAATCAATAACATCACGAAATCACGTTATAGCGACGATGTTAGGTGCTACGAAAAGAGAGCAAGCCTCTTGCTGTATACTGGATATCATTCCAGACTTAATGCTGTTACGGAGCTTTTAGTGATTGCAAATACTTTTTAGTTAACACGTGAATTGAAACTGCTGAACTAATGATTGACTGCTGTGCTGCATTTTATATATAAAACAGGTTATGAATTACTGTTGCAAATTATTAGTGTGTTTGTGTGTGTGTATTTGTCTTCGTTTAGGAGTAGGTTCACGTCGGTAATGCAATCGGTGGTTATCCAACCACCGATTGCAATCAAATCAAATTAAATCTCGGTCGTAATCGAAGGGCTATAATTGCTACACCAAGTTGCAAACAGCATATCGACTGAGTTTTTAAATCAGCAGTGCAGGTCGCACTTCAGAGATAGTGATTCGTACGTTTTAGGATATTTGTGAACGTGAAGAAGGTCGCATGTGACGTCTTTTTTGAGCAGTTATGGCCTAAGAGTGATACTGGTTCACTGACGTATTGAAAATCAAAAGTAACAATAATTATGACCATCAAAGTTTATTTGTAAGTGAGTTTATTGAGGTTACATTTATAGTGCTAGGTGGCAAAGAGTTGAGCTTTTAAGAAGATTTCTGCAAGGAACTCGTGGCTACTCTATTAGAATGTAATATGAGACCCTGTTTAAAATCTTTCCCACTGCTGATCACAGACATCTTTTCAGTATGAGAAGAGATGAGCTACGGTCTTAGTGGATACGCAGTATTGTGTGCACCTATAAACCTTTAATTTAAACTTCACTATGTACAGCCTTGTACAGTTATCGCGAGGCTGCCTTTGGGGATTTATCTCGGTGTCACGGTTTGGGACGTGAGCTGGTGATAAGGCAGTGGATGACTCTGCTTTCCTACGTGAAACGGTTTTTCAATTGTACGATATTTTGTATAGTACAGCATAATGTAATTTAATAATTAATTATCGCTCGCTATAAAGGTGACAAAAAAATCGTGAGGATACTGCATGTTTATGTGATCTCCATGATGTTCTCAAAGATGTATGAAGTCTACCTACCCGCACTGGGTCAGCGTGGTGGACTAAAGCTTAATTAGTCTAACCCTTCTCACACTGAGAAGAGCCTCGTGCCCAGCAGTGAGCCAGTTTATATACACAGCTGATTTTATTAAGCGTAATGTTAATAGTGATTGTTTCAACAAGCAGCGATAGCTCAGTGGGGAGACCAACAGACTGCAATGCAGAGGGTCTCGGGTTCGAACCCACGTCGCGCGCCTCTGACTTTCAGAAATTATATGACTTTTCGAAATTATGTGCGTATTGATTGACAATTATCGCTTGCTTCGTGGCTCGGAGAGCACGTTAAGCCGTCGGTCCCGGTTGTCATGAACATCTATGGCAGTCGTTATTGGGAAGTCAGTGCCCTATAATATCCTGACACTAGTCTAGCCTTAGGGTATCGTTAGCCTTCGGGTTGCAGAGGTCAGGTGGCAGCCGCTCCGTGTAAAAACTGATATCCAGTCAAATCCGGTTAGACCAGAAAAGCCGACTCCAAGTGACTTGGGAATAATAAAGGCTAGGGAGAAGAAATTAATAGTGATTGTTTTGTTCTATTAAAATAAATCATTTCTTATGCATATGTATGGTTTTTACTTTATGTCAAAATGGACGAACTAAACTGCGTCATGTTAATGTAAAAATAACCACAGTAACGCAGAACGAATAATTAACTTTGACAATTGCAAGTTATGTAGTTAAATAAGTCGAAAATAAATATCGCGATGTCGATGAAGTAGATTACGTTGTTTGCCTATTAACGTTGCTTATCAATTAGGACTTCAATTAACCGCTAGAGGTACTAGTGGATAGTTAGATCGCTAGACGTTATACTTCATAGTCACTACAACAGTAACCATAAAAAGCGAGAATTAATACCGCCAAAAACGACTATTGACAGGAGTGGCGCCAACTGGTGAGCACAAAACGATAGTCCTTATTAGCCCTTAATCAGAAACAGTGAAAAAGATTGTGGCTGGACTCCAGCGGTCTAGGTCAAAATGTTGGCCAAAAGATTAATTCCCGTATAGTTATTTATACCACACGTGAAATAGCGGATTGAAGCTAGCAATAAAGGTAAGAGAGATGATTCGCAACCGCATCAATTTTCAAAACTACAGTAGTCAGATTGGTTATTTATCTTCACTATACAGAGTCACACTAAAATTAATTTGTGTTGTATTCCAAGGGTGAGCTTCGAGAGTTTCGACAGCTTCATAAGAAAGCTTCGTGTTGCCAGCAAGGGGATAAATCACCCTTATTTTACACGCGTAGCAAATTTTTATTTGGTAGAATTGGCAACTACGGAAATTGATTAGGTACCATAAAGCGATATATAAGCCACTTTATTAGTATCTAATGAAATTAGGAAAGGCTGGTGGTTATGATAGGAGTACAGTCGAAATGCTGACAGCTGGACAGGGTCTCATAGTAAATCAGTTGTGCCGCCTTTTTAACTTGTGCTGGAATACCGGCCGTGTACGTAGTGATTGGTGCAAGGCCGTCATAGTACCTTTATACAAGGGAAAGGGCTCACAGCAAGATTGCAAAAGATATAGAGGTATTAGCTTGCTCAGCGTCGTCGGTAAATTGTATGCGAAATTGTTAATTGAAAGGATTGTGAAAGTAACCGACGAGAAAATATGGGATGCACAAACGGGATTTCGAAAGGGTATGGGATGTACGGATCAGGTCTTTTCCTTACGGAGCATACCCGAGAAAGTTTTGGCCAAAGGTCAAAAGGTCTATTGCGCATTCGTGGATCTGGAAAAGGCTTATGATAAAGTAGTGAGGAATGAACTTTGGTCGGTTTTGTCCATGTATGGAGTGAATAGCAACCTCACACGAGCTCTGAAATCTCTTTATGACGATTCCAGAGCTTGTGTTGGGATAAATGGGACTTACACAGAATGGTTTAACATCGAAAAAGGTGTTAGACAAGGATGTGTAGCGTCACCCTGTCTGTTTAACCTATACATGGACAATTGTTTGAAAGATTTAATAGATTGTGAATGAGGATTAAGAATGAATGAGTTACTTGTCAAATGTCTACTTTATGCCGACGATCAAGTAATACTTGCGTCATCGGAGTTGCAGGAGTTGCAGGCGATGGTAACTATTATGCATGATGCTTGTGAGAGTAAAGGAATGAAAATGAATGTAAGCAAGATGAAAGTAATGGTATTTGAAAGGGAGGAGTGCATGACGATGTGCAATATTATGATTGATGGAGAACAAGTGGAGTAAGTGAAAGAGTTTGTATATCTAAGTACTTTGTTTACAAGGGATGGTACACATGAGGGAGATATTGAAAGAAGAACGATTGCTGGCAATAAAGTGAATGGCGCTTTGCGCGCTTTTATGAACACTCGAAATGTATCCGAAAAGGCACGTTTGGCTGTTCATAGAGGACTATTAGTACCTACACTTATGCATGGTAGTGAAAGTTGGGTATGGCAAAAGAAGCATGAGAGCAGAATAAATGCTGTAGAAATGAGAGCGCTGAGAAATATATGTGGTGTGACTCTGAAATATAGAATAAGGAATAGTGTGATTAGAGAGAGATGCGGCATAAAAGTGGATATAGTGACGAGAATAGAAAAGGGTATGTTAAGTTGGTTTGGGCATGTAGAAAGAATGGACGAGAACAGACTGACTAAGAAAGTTTATAAGGCTAGTGTGAATGGAACAGTCGCAAGGGGAAGACCTAGGTGAACGTTTCTTGATCAGGTCGGAGACGTTCTGGATAAAGGTCAGGTTAAGAGCACCTTAAGCCGGCGAGCGTGTATGAGGAATGTTATGAAAGTGAATGAAGCCAGAGAAGTGTGTCAGGATCGTAGCAAATGGAAATCCGTAGTCTCTGCCTACCCCTCTGGGAAACAGGCGTGAATTTATGTATGTATGTATGTATTAGTATTTTATGATTAATTTTAAATTAATAAATCACAAAACCTGTCATGTTAATGACCATGCTAAAGCAAAGTAACACTTTGTTTGTTTAGTTTGTAATTTCATTATGTATACTATTTATTTTTAAACATGTTCATAAAAACATTTAAATAAATTTAATTTTGTAGCTATATATATTTTTCTATATCCTGTTTTTCAAATTGCTTATCTGTTTGATATAATATTTATTTAATATAAATATCAAATTAAGTTGGATTTTAAAAGTATTGAATCAATAATTATAAAATTTAAGCTCATATTGTTTGAATAAATTAACCCTGACAGCAACTTAGTTTTGCTAGTCCCTTGATTAATTCGAAATTACTCTAATTTCGAATCAAGCGGCTCATGTGTATATACCTAATTAAAGTCAAAGCTAATATAAACTATTCTATTGATTGAAAGGGAATAATAATTCATAAATCATAAAAGTAAATTCTAATTGAATCTTTTCCTATATGTGATCATCAGAACAGTTAAGTACTTAATCAAAAATAACGTTTGTTATTATAAAGTAAAATTTAAATCAAATGAAACGATAAATGTTTACGAGTATTTTGCAAATAATATACGTTAGAA
Source organism: Catocala nupta (assembly GCA_963675205.1). NCBI lineage: Eukaryota > Metazoa > Arthropoda > Insecta > Lepidoptera > Erebidae > Catocala > Catocala nupta. The sequence continues at coordinate 28,379,263 of OY776090.1, read as the reverse complement.
AATTACTACAAATAGAAAGACATATTATAAAAAAAAAACATTATCATTGTTATCCATTTCTGGTGTGCAAGGACATATTACAGATACTATGTTATTTATTTTGAAATTATCTTTTTTGACAATTACCTACACCAGTTCTTGGTATTCATTTCAACTGTCATTCTAGTATTATTTATTATAAACGTATGATAAAAATTTGGGTCAATATTTTTAGCCTTTGGATTTAATATTAAGTATCTTTATTAAATTTTTATCATTGTTTTTCCTAATCATATGTAAAGTTAGATCAGAAACAAGTATTGAATCATTGGCAAATACTTATACTTAGCAATCGTGGATAATAATTAATACTCTATTTTTAGGCAACAGTGAGGCATGGTTTTTCTTGAATGTTTTGTTTGTTGTTTGATTTTTCATAGTTGTTTATGGCTAATTATATGTATTAATTTAATATAATGACATAGCAAAATATACTACTAAATAGGTCCATAACACAGCCAAGTAAGCCGCAAATATAGACAATCACTTATTTAAAAGTAAGTTTAATAAGGTTTTAAATCAAAATATTTAAATAAATTTATATTTGATATTAAAATTTCTCATTATGCCTACATTAAATGTTTTTTTTGAAATGTGTTATAAATACTTTGTGAGATAAAAGTACGGTAATGGGTTATAATTAGTTGAAGTTATTTGGCGATAACATATAACGTATAGAATAGTAATGAGAACCTTCTTCCTTTTAATGTATTTATGTGTATATACATATAATTATGGTTTATATATACACCTGTTCTGCAATCGATTGTAGTCAGACATTCGTGTCGCATACCTAGCAAACTTTAGCTACTCTTAAATTAACATAATTCAGTAATGTTTATAGGTGACGTAATATAAACATACCATAGTATCACCCGTCTTCATCGACGAGGTAGGCAGAGGCTCAGAACACTTGAATATACATATATAGGTAACTGTATTTAGGTTCGATATGGGGCGAGGTGACTGCCGTTTACCGAGCACATTTCTACTTCCCAACCAATGTAATGCTACTGAGAATTGATGGAACGTTTTTGACTAGACCGAGAATGTAGTAGTTTTATAGAATATTGTTTAGTAATTGCTAATAAACAATAATTAAACGCTGTCATTCTGAACACTTTAAAACGAATCACCACTAAACCAAGACCGTTGCTTCAATACGTTTATAAGGTTTTAGTAATATGTAACCTACATGTTTCATGTGAAAAGCCGCACATTACGAGTCATTATTATGTGATAGTTATAAAAACGTTATCATTAGATAATATTTATCGTACAGATACATATGTTTAATGGTAGAATAGTGTGAAAAAGACGTTTAATAAATGATAAAGTATAGCTGGTCATATGTAACATGCATAATATATAATAAATAATTAATGTTACATAAACAGTGTTACAAAAAGATTCTATAGAACTATTATAATATTATAGAGAACAGTGCTTAGCTACGATCTACGCATTGCTACAGTAGCGGGCTACGGAGTCGCTACGAATTGCTACGGGTGTGCTACGCATGAGCTCAACGACTAGTCAAGTATTTATTGGCAAAATATACTATGATTATCACATTTATATTACAGAATCCGTCTACCATATTCACATGGGCGATGGACTGGGTTTATATAGTCTATAAAACACATGTATATAAAGTAGGTATAGGTGATATCAGATCGATCTCGTGTAATGTCCAGTCAAGGGATCCCTGGTGCGGGCACCGTGTTTTAGCACAAATTTTGAATAATGCAGGTTGCATGTGCAGCCGGTTACGGCAGAGCGAGCGAGACGGACGCACGGACGACGGCACGCGTGCGAGGGGGACGCCGGCTGCGGCACTGCCGCTTACATGCCCTCGTGCGAGCCTTGGGCAGACCCCGCCGCGGGTACATAACTAAATATAACACAGCCTTCATCACTAAGAACCACTGCGATGCACTGGACGATGCCTATGATCTATGTGTCTAGGGGACGCGCTGTGGCGGGACTAAGCCGCCGGTACGGGGAGCAGGAGCCGTGGGCTAAGCGGTCACGATGCGGGCGCGTCTATGCGGAATCATTCAGTCGATAAGCGCGGGCAGGCTCGAGCTGATAGTAACCATGTCTGCGGGCGTGTGAGCGGCACCGTTACATAAGAGGGCGGAGGCGGCGGTCGGGCGCCGGTCGCGTCGCGGTTACCTCTCTGGCCATCGCGGCATGTCCGCCGGAGGCCGCGGGCGGCGCGCGCTCACGCCGCCATCGTCGAGGGGCCAAGCCCGGGACTCGCGTCGCGACTCGCGGAGCACTTCAGCGGCGCTGCGCCGCGTGGGCGGCGATCGATGGGTGCCGCGCGCCTGCGCCCCCGAGCGTGCCCGACGACTGCCGAGCGCGGCCGAGCGGACCCGCGGTGGTGCATCCGCCCTGACCCACTTGCCGCGCACACTGACCTCCTTACGAACGACGGCGGCGGCGGCGGCGCGGCCACTTCCAATGGAGCGAGTTAGCGATCGCTCGGATGCGACCTGCCCCTGATACCCAACACACGTACATGTATGTGTGCACTGATTGCACTATTTAGATAACATGCACAGATAAAGTACATATTTATTATTGGCTGCAGTACATTGCTGCATACACAGCGACGCTGTGTAACAAACCGTTAACGCAAACACCGTAGAATATACTGCCGTATTATAACGTCGAGTTTTATTTTTCTATACACAAATAACCTATATAGGACACTCTCAATATTAGGTACGTGTAGTAGATGCATATAGATATTTACGTATCTTAAAATAGTAGGTACAAATTAAATATTAGATACATTTTCAGAAGATTGTTTTTGTTTTAAGTGTGTGTTTGTTTGTCCTTTCTCCATGTTAAAAAGAAGTTACCCAAATGTGGTTATTGAATGACAATAGCTCAAAGAAAAATATTTTGTTTAGTATTTAAAAGGCTAAACCTATATTTTAAATGTAAGTAGGTAGGTACGTTTTAATCTTCACCTTAAATATAAAATACCTACAATTATATACATATTGTCAATAAATATTTTGTTAGGTAGGTATTATATATATCTATAGACCACGTTTTCTTAATTATCTTAGTTTAGACGCATATAACTGATTATAAAAAGTACTTAAGTTATTGGTTCCAGACTATGCACTGTTTTTAATAATTAGCGATGACAAAAAAAGAAGGACAATATCCTATCTCTAGCTACCAAAACGCTATACTTATTTATTAATTCAATAAAACAAAAAAGAAAATACTTAAGTACTATATGCCTATCTATAGGTATATAAAAGTTTAAAAAATAAAAAATTATGGATGTACCTCTCAGCTACAGTTGTATATATCCGTAGGTCTGTAACCGGCAAGCAATCAAGAAATAGGTGGATGTGTCACGCCAGCACGGTAATCCGATTGGGCGGTAGTCGGAGATGTGGAATCGCATTAAAGATAAACCTATTTGTGGCCGAATCCCTATTAGTGCCCCAAACTTCGCCAACGAACATGCCTGCTTTTAACATGGTTTCACAATCATGTCACAAGTCAAATAAACGTCGCGGTCAATTGAAACGAGAACACTTCTGTTTAACGTAATTCAATTGAAATTGAAGAATTATGCTGTGCTCGTGATGTTCATTTAACTACACAAATGATATCTACTCACTTACTTGTCATAATTAATGTCGAATTAAACCAGAACGGGGCATGTCAAGTCGAAGAGCCACTTTTCTTATTTTTCAGTCAGTTTATAATAATATTCGCCCATAAAACGGACACCCGTAAGACAGACTCCCATAAGACAGACTCCCATAAGACAGACTCCCATAAGACAGACTCCCATAAGACAGACTTTAGGTAAATAGGTATTCTAGTAATACCGACATCCAATTTGTAAGACAGGATGTTAGTAAGTTAATTTATTTTTATTTGCAAGGGGGAATTCATACGGGGTCCACATAATTTTATATGTGCAGGTTCTGTAGCATTTCGTAGTACTGCTATCTGGATAATTCGGCAATGGTTATTATATGAATAATATGGAGTTAGTGATATAATTAATATATATTAGGTATATTAGCGTTTAGACACCAAAGGCCAAACACAATGCTTTTTACATTGTATCTAGGTTATTTTATGGTATAAATGTTATTTATATTGACTTGTTAAAATATATGTAGGTATCAATTTGTATTAAACTAGAAAAATATCAGTGTTCCGTAATTTTGATTAACTAGATCGAGAAAAGTTAACATTCATAATTTGTACATATGTAAGTACCTACATAAATTCTTATTTATTCGAAAGCAATCCAATTCTTCTGCAAATGCAGGTATGCAACTGGAGAAATAAACAAGAGTATCAGTAAACTTGTGTCTGACAATACCTGTAGCCTGTACCTACCCCATGTACTCCAGCTCATTATATATCGTTTATCGAATAGCCACTGCCTTGACATCGTGCCACATTATTTGATTTTGCAGTTGGAACTAATAGCACTTTTAGGCGACTTCAGTAACATGGACAAATTGAGACAATTGGGTGGGTAGTACACATTTTGAATATCTATTTGTAAAAGACCAGTTTAATTAACAAGAATACTGTACATGTAATTTGTTCAAATAACATACGCAAATTGAGGCACTTGCGAGGTTTGTAGGCAATCCTGGCAGGGTCGCCATATAAGGATGGATGTTTTGAGAGATAAATCAAACTTAAGATTTAAATTACGACTAGTATTTGTTCAAAGAGAACATGGTTTATATAGTTTTACACCAATACATGTTTGGTTATACCTTATAAAATATTCATAAACAACTGATGGGAACCAACCGCGCAATTAACCCGTATGATTCACAACAGGCGCATGTATCCTGCACTACTTACTTAGATGCGTCGTATGTCAACAAAGTTCTTTTGTCTAACATATTATAAAAATGGTTGGGTTAAATAATAGGTGAGTACGTCTACATTATTTAAACCACCTTTTTTATCTACATCCCCCTAATCTATAGTCACTCGATATGGCTTCCACGAACCATTACCATATTAGTGTATTCATTAGCAAGCATAAGTTATTAAGTTAATTAGACATCCATGCATCCTAGTAAAGGTACCTATCTAAGTTGGACGACTATGCCGCATATAAAGATTGGGATTTTGAACCTATAGATTACTGCGTGAATGGGAGGGCAAAATCGACTTGGAGGCTAAACTTGCCTTCTATACATCTATCCATGGTAGTTTATAAACAAGATCATAAATATTTACTTTATTGATCTATACAATAAGACTTTTTGAACATTATCTCTGCATTAAAGTAGATAATCTAAAAATAACTAATAATTTATTCATATTACATATCTCAAGTTTTTTTTATTTATGTTTCTGAACGAAGCCTTATAGCAGGCAAGATTGTCATTTTTATATGTTGTATTCTCGATACGCTTCACGATATAAATAGTGATTATAATGATCCACTTATACGTATAATAATATAAATACATAACAATAATATTATATACATTTTTTCATGCGCATTTCAATAGATTTTAAGAAGATTACAATCCTTTATTCTGGTTTATTTTAAGGTAACTAGAATGTCACCTGAGCAATATTGTCAACTGTCATTAAACAAACTGTCAAAAGTCAGCTGCAGTCGGAGGCGAATCGTTTGTAAGCAGATTTATTGCTTTCGCAAAATAATCATTCTAGTGTAAATATTTATAAAAGTTATATTTACATGTGAACCGCAAGTTCCACGTTGTTATTACTTTGAGATGTGACAATTCATATGAGTAATCTCCGTTTCATGCACCATACATATCCGGAGATCAGATGGAATGTTACTGGAATGGTACAAAGTAAGTACAGTGTACTAATTACTGTTTACTTATGCATTTAGGCTGCATGTGAATGCATTACAGTTATTGAAGTCCATAAACCTGTGATTTTTTTTTATTGTACATGACATTTGAATTTAGAACACCTACGCAAATTCCAAAGCGGCCCTACCGCTAAGTACTTCGGAGTTATATTTAGCGACATGATTTCTCTCTTCGTTTTGTACAGCGTATGTCGTCAATGTCGTTTTTATGTCTGTTTCACACATTACTACTTGTAGCTGTGAAACAGTGTTTTAAATATTAAAGACTGGTGGCATTCCCAGAGGTGTTTACTGAAGCCTATCTTAAATAAATAACTGTATGTGATAAGCTAATGTGTTGTATTTATTTTGTTATGAATGAGATTATCATAGGCCTTGTATTTGTTGTATATTATGTATGTATTTGTGGTCTCTTTACTTTATTTATTAGAGATGTAGTAAGAAACTATTTATACTTTGCATATTAAAGCAGTTTAACTCTATATGAATACAGTCAATTAAATAAAGTAAATTCTTATAAATATAGTAATTATATTTTATAAACATGACCATGTTTAGACAAATATATCTGTAATACTTTTTTAGATTTAACTTGTCTCTTAATATTAATTGTTCTAATAATTATTTTTGTTGGGTCATTATTATTTTAGTGACAAATTGGTGACAAGTTAATTAATTTTAATCTCGATCAATCTAGTTTACTTACCATCTCATTGACATTAGGACTTTTTACATACAAAATTACATAGTATATTTATAAATCTATTTTATTTCCATCATGCAGGTGGCGGGAATGATGTTGTTGCGAGTGAATCTGCGTGCAGGCCTCCTGGTGCTTGTGTCCGCGGCACTGCTCTTCATGATACTATGGGGACACTGTGGAGACTTAGGCCGTCTGTCCAGGCCCAGTGAGTATACCATCTTAAAACATTTGGCTCAATGACATCCTTGTGTCTCTAAAGGGCTATTGAAAACCATCCATACTGTGATAAGAAAATAAGGTTATTTGAACACAATCTGTGTACTTCTTTAATCAGGTTGCTCTAGGCTTAACAAGCAGACTTTTCAATATATCTCATTCTGATTTAATAAATAGCTTTGTAGTATTACTTAAATTATCATTGCTAAGTAGTTAAATATATGTATGTACAACTTTAAAAATATACTCAGAGAAAGTTAGATGGACAGATGTAATTTAATGAAATTTTTATTCAAATGAATTTGTCTTTATTTGTAGAGTCAGTATTTGATAAAATAAACAGTACAATCACTAAACAAATGAAAAAGATGCTAATCTTTGGTATTGACATTCACAATTAAATGGGGAAGAGAAAAATGGTGCATGCTACTTTTACTTATAATGAGGTGTTTTATTTTAAACTAGCTTTTGCCTGCGGCGCCGCCCAGTTGCCTATGTCCTTCCTCAGGTTTTAAACTATATCTGTACTAAATTTCACCTAAATCAGTTTAGTGGTTTAGTTGTGAAAAGGTAACACAGAAAGAGTTACTTTCGAATTTATAATAATAATAAGGATGGGCAATTTCAACTGAGCTATAAGAATAGTCGATGTTTTTATTAGCCATCTTTTATCTGCGGCTTCGCCCCTGTCGCTCTAGAAATAATACCTTCCTCCGGACCAATGCATTTTGGGGTTGGGCTTAGTTTAAGTCACCTTTTGTTAGCATGGGTTTAGCAAAACTAAACGAAAGCCAAAAATTTTTAGACTTCATTGATTTTGTTCAAACGTAGCTAAATAGTAAAATTCTATTAGCTTTTCAAAAATGTATAGACAAAGCCTCAGTTAGAGTTTTAAAAGCTGGCTAAAACTTTATCATGGTTGGATAGCAATAATCTTAAAATAAATGTTAACAAGACGGTAATATTGACGCAGTTGACACAACTAGGTTTTTAGGTTTAACTATGGATAGGAATCTCAATTGGAAGGCGCACATAGAGACTTAATAAAAAAATTGGCAGTAGTGCATATGCTCTTTTCATGCTCTCACAAGTAATTAACCGAGAAACATTGTTGGTTGCATATGGACACTATGGACTTGTGGAATCTCTAATCAGATTCGGTACTATTTTTTGGGGCAACTCAACCGAAAAGGACATAATATTCAAAGCCCAAAAATAATGCCTTAGATCTATGTTTAATCTCAAAGTTACTGATAGTTGTAAACCATATTTGAAAAAATTAAATATACTTACAATGCCATGTATTTATATCTTGGAAATAGCTTCATTCGTTAAATCCAACCCAAATTTATTTCCTCGTCTATCAGACGTAGTACCTATAAATAGGCGAGATAACAGCAAATTGTGTCTGCATACGGCTCGGACAACACTTATGCGCATAAGCATTTTTTGTATGGCTCCAGTTATATATAATAAATTCCCTAAGAGTTGGAAAACACTTACCACAGAAGCCACTTTTAAAAGTCAAGTTAAATCGCTATTAATGACCAAATCATATTATAATGTCACAGAGTTTTTGAACGTTTATTATTGTTATGACACGAAATAAAAAAATGTAATTTTCATATAATCCAATGAAGTCATATATGTATATTTCGCCACAATTGACAATTGTTGACATTCTTATTGTCCGTAACTTCAAATTATTATTATTTTATTTGACATTTATTTCATTACTTTTATATGTGACATTTTGTTATCCCTAATTTTATTTTATGTTTATATTCTTTTATTGATACCTATTGATTGACTCTCATTTGATTATATAAAAATCTAAAACTTAATTTAATATTTAATATAAATAATAATTATAACATTCCTAATAGAATTTGCACGCCACAACTTATGGCAAACATGTATGAACCACTTAACTGTAACATCTTGCATGCATAACAATGTATGTATACAATATGTTTATGCAAATAAAGATCATTCATTCATTCATTCAAAAGACAACTTTATCGCGCTTATTAAGAAGTAGGCGTTAAGATAACAGGTTACTGATTCTGCAGGTAGCTGCAAGTAAAGGAACTGTGAATATGAGCTTTCCAGGTTTGTGTCTTATATATGCACTATATATTTAAGCTCAATCGAGTTGTAGTCGACTATATCTCGATGAAGGGAAACTGCTGGATATTTGTTTTGTAAATGCAGGAGCAAGTTCAGTCAGCGACAGAAATCGATGAACATTTGTGAGATTTTAAATTGTTTTATTGTACAAAATAATGTAATTTTTACATCTTTTACTGTAGTAACAGTTAAAGAATTTTTATTTACTAAAGGAGAAATCCCTTTTTACAATTCCTTATAATTCTAATTAAGTATAAAAACACATTAATAATTACATGTATCTACCTGTTCTAAGAATAAGGAAAATTACGAATGAACTCCACACTAGGTCAGGCCTGTCTCGTGGAGTTCGCTGTGGTGTTACCAGAACACTTAATGCATTTTATTTTACATGCTAACTTATTAATATTGCAGTGCTATACTTAATTTTATATTACAATTACTCTTAGATAATTAGTACAGTAATGAGTAAATTTTCAATTACAAAATAATGTTACTTTGTCAAATATTCCGGTATTTATGTCGCTGATTGTACACGATTGTGCCGCGCGGCAATCGCCTGCCAACCATATATTTAGGTCATAGTTTAATATGTATTTTATGTGTAAAAGAATATATATATATCTATATTTATGGAGATTTATTTAATTTGGCTATTCACAAGCACTCTATATTCCCAACACTCGATATAAATTACAATATAATATAGAAATTTGGATATAACATATTAAACCCTGCCCTATTTTATGTGGCTTCGTTAAAAAGGAAACAATAAATCCATTACACGCAGGAAGGCAATAAATACGTAGAGGTGTCTCGACCGCACGCAGCGCTACACGTAGTTATACGTGCCATCGCCGCTTTAATTAATTGTACATGTGAGTGCACTCGACGCAGTGCGTTAAGTGGTCACATCAAAACGTCGAGATTTGTAGATTCGATATCCAAACTCGATAATAATTAGTTCGATCCATAATTTGTTGTTTTGTATAAATATACTGATGCCAATAATAGTCATACGCATATATTAGCGTCCCGCTCCTGCTTCGCACGGGTAGTACAAAACCTTAACAAATTATACACCTAAACCTTCCTCATGAATCAGTCTGTCTATTGATGAAAGCCGCATGAAAATTCGTTTAGTAGTTTTTGCGTTTATCGCGAACAGACAGACAAACGCGGCGGGGGACTATGTTTATCATAATATGTTGTGATTAGACATATTAATGTAGGTATCCTATCTAGGATATTGCAAATTATTGTGTATCGCAATTTTAAAAGGTCGAGTTCTTTGAAATCTCTTCTGCCTCAGAATTTACTGAAAACTGTGGCACTCCTTCTGGAAAGTTGCCTCCGCCATACATAACGTCCGAGTAGGGTTTCCAAGCTTATAGTAGAGACTGTACTACCTTTTACCACCATGATTCTATAAAAAAGAGAAAGCTTTAGGTTAGCTAGCCATATAATATTTTATTTATTGCTACTTTTTGCCCGCCCGCATGAACCACGGAAACGTATATAGAATAAATAGTATCCTACAGATTAATCCAGGTCATGGTTTATCTTAGTGTCATGTTTCATCCAAATCGATTAATCGGTTTCCACGTGATTGAATAAAAAATATCCAAATATCTAAACATCCACTCACCAACAAACTTTCACATTTATAACATTACTAGGCTTAGTTAAAAAAAATCCCATCATTTATGTCACTCAAATTGACTTTCCTCACCCAGTACTGGCGAACTCGCTATCAGAGCGAGGGGGCGGCGGTGCAGGGGACGAGATCGAATGCTCCATCAACGGCGAGTACTCCGTGACGTGTCGCCGCGACACAGAACGCGACGAGGTCTATGTGCCCTTCTCACTCGTACACAAGTACTTCGAGGTACGTACTAATAACTTAAGGTCGCTTTATTTCTAAGGATGTGTGAGGTAAGCAGTGCGCAAGGATAAGGCTAAGCTTCATAACTATGAGTCCACATTTGCAATACCTAAATTGTTTAGTGGCAAGGGGACGCTTTTTGCGAGAGATATACGACAGTTCAAATAGAGTTGATGGATAAAAAAGGAAACCGAGCGCGGTACCATTCTCCACCTCTCAACTCAGGCCATCACAGGCCATAGATTTTGCTAACCATCAGACAGGCCGTATGTTTATTTTGCTGTTTTATCTTTAAGTAGGAAAATGTTGAGTTCGTTTAGCAAATATATTTTCGACAGCGTTGTCCTAACGATTCCGCCCTAATTGTAATACACATTTACAGCACTTGGTTTAGCTGAAGATCAAAAATACTAATAATTTACAAGTAATCTTCCAAAATATCTAAAATTATACATTATCTACAGATATACGGTAAAATAACATCCGCTGAAGGAGTAGAAAAATTCGAATGGTCGCACAGTTACGGTAAGATCTACCATCCGAAGAAAAAGTACGATCCTCGAGGGACCTTCACTACATTCGAAAACTACAACGTCGAAGTGCGCGACAGAGTCAAATGCATTAGTGGAATCGAAGGGGTCCCAGTTAGCACCCAGTGGGAGCCCCGAGGTTTCTACTACCCAACACAGATAGCACAATTCGGATTAGCGCATTACAGCAAGCATATAACAGAAGCAGAGCCTAAAAGAAGAATAATCGATGATGGAGAAAAGCATCTTGAAAATTGGATCATAAGTAAAGATGCTTATATGGCAAGAGAATATGATACTTCAGTTCAATCAAATGTTCTAAGGTTTTCAACTTCGGACCACGTGTCTAGTCAAGTCTGGCTGAAGGTGAATCTGACTCAGGACTTTGTTCTTAGCGTAGATGTTCAGATGAAGCCGAATTCTTCAATGACTGTTGTGCTGCAGAATAAGGATAAGAAGGAAACTGTTTATTTGCATTACGTTACGAGTATGCTGCTCATTTCTGCTCAGGTGAGTTTGTTATACATTTTTATACTTTATGAACGGTTATAATGATACATTATTATTGATACACACACTATACTACACCTTTTCCACTGTAACTGCTTAAAACTCTGTGGTATTTTCGCTTCCGTTCGGTGCGATGAATACTTGACCGCTTACGATTGTACGCTGACTCGGCGAGCGCTGGCCTTCCCCTTTTATACGCGGTTAAAGTGTTTCTGGAGATTTCTAGAAACGCCATACCCGGTATGTAAACATTACGGAGATTCGAGAATGTTCTAGCGCTCTCTCTACTCTTCGCGTACCGACAAGCTACGTAGTTCAGTAAGACGTCAATAGATGGCGCTGTAATAAATCATTAGAAGGAACTGCCGAGTCTTCACCACAGTGCCGATAGATGGCACTGGCTGTAACAATATTATTGTGACTATAATCAATATAACTTTATCTTAGTGGGCACAAAAATAAACTTTTGTATAAACAACCTTCCTGACCGCTGTCTTTATCTGCGTACTTTGTAAAACGACTTAATGGGTCTTTTTGTCTAGCTTCTTTGTATTGCAATTCAGTAGGTACTTTGAATCGTGCTGATTATTTTTAATGCATTCGAATAATAAAATTATGAACGTTACGAATGATTCGTGTTAACCATATTAGCACACCGTAGACATTTAAATTTCTGCTAGTTTTCCAAACGGGGTTATCACTGACTAGATCACTACATCTGCGATCCCTAAATGATGATTAAGCCTTGTTTTAACCTTGTTGATATGTAATTAATGCTGCAGGAGGATCATATATACTACGGCATTGGAGCAGATCTACAATGGAGACGCATCACTAGAGATCTCATCATTGACATGCAAAAGGGATGGGCGCTTCAAGACAGACCGAAGAGACGTTCACCTCGGAATAAATTTAAGGTAATACCGAGCATTGATACTGTTCTGCCTTTCAGTGTTTTATACTGACATGATTATGGGCTTAAAGGGCCTGTAATTGCAATCATTAATGATACATGAATGTTTCCACGGCCGTGTTACAGACGGATAACCATCTGAAAGTCACCAGTGTGTCACATTCAAAGCACGGGTGACTAGCTTTCGGTCTCGACTGTATATCAAATGCCAAATATTCCACAAAAAGTATTTTACAAAAATGTGATATTTTATATATAAACATATTTTGAAATGAGACCGTTGTGATCTGTTCTCGACATCTTAATTTCTTTGGGTTGTGGAAGTCAGGTGGTCATAAAAAATTGGTAAGAGTGGAACCCGCCACTACTGTCCTGTGCTGCCGAAACTGAAACCAAAACCCAATTTCGGCTTCGGTCTCCGTTTCGGCCGAAATCGAAAACGAAACTTCCATATAAGGTCATGTTTTCGTGGAAAATAGGCACTCATAATTTTTTAAACCAAACTGATGATATCGTATGATTATTGAACATATTATCACTTCTTATTTCAAATAAATTATTTGTGCTTTTAGAAATAAAGAGTGGGTATTTTTTTAAATAAATATACGTACGTAATTCGTAAAACACTTTTTTACGAATTTCATAAAAAAAATGTACCTACAATACGAAAAAACATCATGTTTACCTAATATGTTTAGGTACGCAAAACTCAATACTCTCATATCTTAAGAGAAAATAATATCTTCTAAACTTTGGTCATTTTGTATGGCACTTTTGTTTATAAACTACAATAAAATTAATATAAAAAAAATTTAATGCAAATAATTCTAGAGGTATGAAGAAATGAGCTTTCTCTCTAACAAAAAATACTGTCAAAACCTTAATTGAGCTACAACCATTACACATTTTAATGAACTGACAATTATATGTATATTCATAATGAATTTTTCACTCGTAATTTTAAAAGAAAGAAAGTAAACTATCGCAATGTTCACGGCGCAAATACAAACAAATTATGACACGACTATGACCTTTTATTTCCCTTTATTATCACCAAAATGACACTTCGTCGCTCGCAGCTTACTGCACTGAAAATTTCCGATCGCAGTGGGAAACCCAAATTTAGTTTCTGTTTCGACCTTAGTTACGGCTGAATGGCAGCCGAAACCGAAACCGAAGTTCAGTCGGACACTACCCACCAAGTATCCTTGGATGCGGCTGCCCCTATCCAGAGGAGTTCGGTATTATCAACCTTTTTCTATTGCAATAATAGGGGTGAACAGTCCGGGAGTGCGTGACGATTGCAATTGATTTTCGCCAAGTAGCACCTTATTCGATTTAAAGGATCGGATAGTAGATGTATGTTCAGTAGAAAAATGTATATTTACAGTTGAATCTAGTTACATTGAAAAACCGAAAAATACATAATTTGGTAATAATGATGGTAGTACCTACTCAAACACGTAATTCGTCTGATATAACAGGATAGCTGTTGTTTCAGATCTCAAGTATAATCCTGAGCGGCAGTGGGTCTCTAGACAACGTGACGGTATCTCACAGCGAGCACATGTGGATGTTCTACGCGGCGGCGCGCTGGCTGGTGCGGGCGCAGCGCGCGCGCTCGGGCGGCTGGCCCATCCCCGTGCGCAGACGCATGGCCGCCGGCGTCGCTGAGCTCAAGCCCGGCTGGTGAGATATACTACATAATACGTTAGACAACGTGACGGTGTCTCACAGCGAGCACATGTGGATGTTCTACGCGGCGGCGCGCTGGCTGGTGCGGGCGCAGCGCGCGCGCTCGGGCGGCTGGCCCATCCCCGTGCGCAGACGCATGGCCGCCGGCGTCGCTGAGCTCAAGCCCGGCTGGTGAGATATACTACATAATACGTTAGACAACGTGACGGTGTCTCACAGCGAGCACATGTGGATGTTCTACGCGGCGGCGCGCTGGCTGGTGCGGGCGCAGCGCGCGCGCTCGGGCGGCTGGCCCATCCCCGTGCGCAGGCGCATGGCCGCCGGCGTCGCTGAGCTCAAGCCCGGCTGGTGAGATATACTACATAATACGTTAGACAACGTGACGGTGTCTCACAGCGAGCACATGTGGATGTTCTACGCGGCGGCGCGCTGGCTGGTGCGGGCGCAGCGCGCGCGCTCGGGCGGCTGGCCCATCCCCGTGCGCAGGCGCATGGCCGCCGGCGTCGCTGAGCTCAAGCCCGGCTGGTGAGATATACTACATAATACGTTAGACAACGTGACGGTGTCTCACAGCGAGCACATGTGGATGTTCTACGCGGCGGCGCGCTGGCTGGTGCGGGCGCAGCGCGCGCGCTCGGGCGGCTGGCCCATCCCCGTGCGCAGGCGCATGGCCGCCGGCGTCGCTGAGCTCAAGCCCGGCTGGTGAGATATACTACATAATACGTTAGACAACGTGACGGTGTCTCACAGCGAGCACATGTGGATGTTCTACGCGGCGGCGCGCTGGCTGGTGCGGGCGCAGCGCGCGCGCTCGGGCGGCTGGCCCATCCCCGTGCGCAGGCGCATGGCCGCCGGCGTCGCTGAGCTCAAGCCCGGCTGGTGAGATATACTACATAATACGTTAGACAACGTGACGGTGTCTCACAGCGAGCACATGTGGATGTTCTACGCGGCGGCGCGCTGGCTGGTGCGGGCGCAGCGCGCGCGCTCGGGCGGCTGGCCCATCCCCGTGCGCAGGCGCATGGCCGCCGGCGTCGCTGAGCTCAAGCCCGGCTGGTGAGATATACTACATAATACGTTAGACAACGTGACGGTGTCTCAAAGCGAGCACATGTGGATGTTCTACGCGGCGGCGCGCTGGCTGGTGCGGGCGCAGCGCGCGCGCTCGGGCGGCTGGCCCATCCCCGTGCGCAGGCGCATGGCCGCCGGCGTCGCTGAGCTCAAGCCCGGCTGGTGAGATATACTACATAATACGTTAGACAACGTGACGGTGTCTCACAGCGAGCACATGTGGATGTTCTACGCGGCGGCGCGCTGGCTGGTGCGGGCGCAGCGCGCGCGCTCGGGCGGCTGGCCCATCCCCGTGCGCAGGCGCATGGCCGCCGGCGTCGCTGAGCTCAAGCCCGGCTGGTGAGATATACTACATAATACGTTAGACAACGTGACGGTGTCTCACAGCGAGCACATGTGGATGTTCTACGCGGCGGCGCGCTGGCTGGTGCGGGCGCAGCGCGCGCGCTCGGGCGGCTGGCCCATCCCCGTGCGCAGGCGCATGGCCGCCGGCGTCGCTGAGCTCAAGCCCGGCTGGTGAGATATACTACATAATACGTTAGACAACGTGACGGTGTCTCACAGCGAGCACATGTGGATGTTCTACGCGGCGGCGCGCTGGCTGGTGCGGGCGCAGCGCGCGCGCTCGGGCGGCTGGCCCATCCCCGTGCGCAGGCGCATGGCCGCCGGCGTCGCTGAGCTCAAGCCCGGCTGGTGAGATATACTACATAATACGTTAGACAACGTGACGGTGTCTCACAGCGAGCACATGTGGATGTTCTACGCGGCGGCGCGCTGGCTGGTGCGGGCGCAGCGCGCGCGCTCGGGCGGCTGGCCCATCCCCGTGCGCAGGCGCATGGCCGCCGGCGTCGCTGAGCTCAAGCCCGGCTGGTGAGATATACTACATAATACGTTAGACAACGTGACGGTGTCTCACAGCGAGCACATGTGGATGTTCTACGCGGCGGCGCGCTGGCTGGTGCGGGCGCAGCGCGCGCGCTCGGGCGGCTGGCCCATCCCCGTGCGCAGGCGCATGGCCGCCGGCGTCGCTGAGCTCAAGCCCGGCTGGTGAGATATACTACATAATACGTTAGACAACGTGACGGTGTCTCACAGCGAGCACATGTGGATGTTCTACGCGGCGGCGCGCTGGCTGGTGCGGGCGCAGCGCGCGCGCTCGGGCGGCTGGCCCATCCCCGTGCGCAGGCGCATGGCCGCCGGCGTCGCTGAGCTCAAGCCCGGCTGGTGAGATATACTACATAATACGTTAGACAACGTGACGGTGTCTCACAGCGAGCACATGTGGATGTTCTACGCGGCGGCGCGCTGGCTGGTGCGGGCGCAGCGCGCGCGCTCGGGCGGCTGGCCCATCCCCGTGCGCAGGCGCATGGCCGCCGGCGTCGCTGAGCTCAAGCCCGGCTGGTGAGATATACTACATAATACGTTAGACAACGTGACGGTGTCTCACAGCGAGCACATGTGGATGTTCTACGCGGCGGCGCGCTGGCTGGTGCGGGCGCAGCGCGCGCGCTCGGGCGGCTGGCCCATCCCCGTGCGCAGGCGCATGGCCGCCGGCGTCGCTGAGCTCAAGCCCGGCTGGTGAGATATACTACATAATACGTTAGACAACGTGACGGTGTCTCACAGCGAGCACATGTGGATGTTCTACGCGGCGGCGCGCTGGCTGGTGCGGGCGCAGCGCGCGCGCTCGGGCGGCTGGCCCATCCCCGTGCGCAGGCGCATGGCCGCCGGCGTCGCTGAGCTCAAGCCCGGCTGGTGAGATATACTACATAATACGTTAGACAACGTGACGGTGTCTCACAGCGAGCACATGTGGATGTTCTACGCGGCGGCGCGCTGGCTGGTGCGGGCGCAGCGCGCGCGCTCGGGCGGCTGGCCCATCCCCGTGCGCAGGCGCATGGCCGCCGGCGTCGCTGAGCTCAAGCCCGGCTGGTGAGATATACTACATAATACGTTAGACAACGTGACGGTGTCTCACAGCGAGCACATGTGGATGTTCTACGCGGCGGCGCGCTGGCTGGTGCGGGCGCAGCGCGCGCGCTCGGGCGGCTAGCCCATCCCCGTGCGCAGGCGCATGGCCGCCGGCGTCGCTGAGCTCAAGCCCGGCTGGTGAGATATACTACATAATACGTTAGACAACGTGACGGTGTCTCACAGCGAGCACATGTGGATGTTCTACGCGGCGGCGCGCTGGCTGGTGCGGGCGCAGCGCGCGCGCTCGGGCGGCTGGCCCATCCCCGTGCGCAGGCGCATGGCCGCCGGCGTCGCTGAGCTCAAGCCCGGCTGGTGAGATATACTACATAATACGTTAGACAACGTGACGGTGTCTCACAGCGAGCACATGTGGATGTTCTACGCGGCGGCGCGCTGGCTGGTGCGGGCGCAGCGCGCGCGCTCGGGCGGCTGGCCCATCCCCGTGCGCAGGCGCATGGCCGCCGGCGTCGCTGAGCTCAAGCCCGGCTGGTGAGATATACTACATAATACGTTAGACAACGTGACGGTGTCTCACAGCGAGCACATGTGGATGTTCTACGCGGCGGCGCGCTGGCTGGTGCGGGCGCAGCGCGCGCGCTCGGGCGGCTGGCCCATCCCCGTGCGCAGGCGCATGGCCGCCGGCGTCGCTGAGCTCAAGCCCGGCTGGTGAGATATACTACATAATACGTTAGACAACGTGACGGTGTCTCACAGCGAGCACATGTGGATGTTCTACGCGGCGGCGCGCTGGCTGGTGCGGGCGCAGCGCGCGCGCTCGGGCGGCTGGCCCATCCCCGTGCGCAGGCGCATGGCCGCCGGCGTCGCTGAGCTCAAGCCCGGCTGGTGAGATATACTACATAATACGTTAGACAACGTGACGGTGTCTCACAGCGAGCACATGTGGATGTTCTACGCGGCGGCGCGCTGGCTGGTGCGGGCGCAGCGCGCGCGCTCGGGCGGCTGGCCCATCCCCGTGCGCAGGCGCATGGCCGCCGGCGTCGCTGAGCTCAAGCCCGGCTGGTGAGATATACTACATAATACGTTAGACAACGTGACGGTGTCTCACAGCGAGCACATGTGGATGTTCTACGCGGCGGCGCGCTGGCTGGTGCGGGCGCAGCGCGCGCGCTCGGGCGGCTGGCCCATCCCCGTGCGCAGGCGCATGGCCGCCGGCGTCGCTGAGCTCAAGCCCGGCTGGTGAGATATACTACATAATACGTTAGACAACGTGACGGTGTCTCACAGCGAGCACATGTGGATGTTCTACGCGGCGGCGCGCTGGCTGGTGCGGGCGCAGCGCGCGCGCTCGGGCGGCTGGCCCATCCCCGTGCGCAGGCGCATGGCCGCCGGCGTCGCTGAGCTCAAGCCCGGCTGGTGAGATATACTACATAATACGTTAGACAACGTGACGGTGTCTCACAGCGAGCACATGTGGATGTTCTACGCGAAACTCAATAAAAAAGATCAGAAAATTATGTAAATCAACAAATTATTGTAAATTACTTCAAAAACATATAACCCCCATAACCCTTTTCATTTTTGTACTAGATCGACAGATGTTGAGCTAAGCTACAATACAACATTTAATTTACAACTGTGTGACAATTATTTAAAAGTTATTGTTGTTTGAACATAGCCTATGCGCAAGCACAAAAGGTCTTAGTCGGAACCCTAAACAGGAAAAATTTAAAAACACTTGACATTCATATTAGGTTTTATTTAATGGTTTTACAATATTAAATTACAATAGCTACAGCAGTTACTCAAAGTGGCCACCTTCAGCTGGTAGACACGCTACAGCTCTGTACGACTTGGGTTGATAAGAACACCCCACCCCATATTACCTGTATTTGCAATTTATGTAATAAATAAATAAGTACTAAACTATCCCACTGCTGGGCAAGGGCCTCTTCTCATTGCCAGAAGGGTCGGGCCATAGTCCACCACGCTGGCCCAGTGCGGGTTGGCAGACTTTACATATCTTGGAGAACTCGCAGATATGCAGATTTCCTCCCGATGTTATCCTTCACCGTTAAAGCGAGCGATATGCATGGATGGCGTAATGGTTTATTACGCCATCCGACTGTTGTGGGTTTGATCCCCACACGGGACAAAAATTTGTGTAATCCACAAATGGTTGTTCCGAGCATGGGTCTTCTTTGTGTCCGTTGTTTTAATGTTTGTAAAGTCTCCCGCAACACAGGAATAATTCCTAGCGCAGGCATAGTCATATATAAAAAGAAAATATATAACTTCGAAAAGTCAGAGATCCGGGCCTTGAGATCGAACTCGAGACCTCTGTGTGGCAGACCGACGGTCTCCCACTAGGCCAACTACCTAAATTATAATAATATACTTTTTGAAACTGAAGATCAACATTTTTATATATTTTTTTATGTAATGGTAGGCACTCGGCCATGAGTCAAGGACACGCGATCTCGCTGCTGTCGCGCGCGTACTACCGCAGTGGCGACGCGACGTACCTGCAGGCCGCCAAGCGCGCGCTTTACCTGCTGGACGTGCCGAGCCACGCCGGCGGGGTCAAGGCGCTGTGGATGGACAAATACGTCTGGTAAGAACAACACTCACCTTAATAATATTCTAAATTCAATATTTAATAAAAAGAAATAAATCGAAAGTAGCTCTTGTCTTGTCTGTTAACTCTTTACGGCTAAACCACTCAATCGATTTAGATGAAATTTGGTACAAAGATTTTAAAACCTAGCGAATAGCGAAGGAAATATGCTAATTTTTATTGATGCTAGCACCACGTGAGGTTTCATCTCGCACGCTGTGTGCAGCTGTTCCATACAAAATTGGACTTTGACCTCGACAAAATGTATGGAACAGCTGATATTTTGCCGCAATTTCTGCAATGCCCCAGAACAAAAGTTGTTCATAATAACAAGTATAATCACCGCCTGAGAGGTTTTCACTATACTAAGAAACATTCTGTATACAAATTAAAAATATTAATTACTCCTTTATTTTGCAATTTAGATACTATTTGCACTAAATGTTTCTTTTTATTGCTGGTTGCTCTTGTGTGTAAAATAATGTTTAAAATCTATCATAGGCAACTACCCTATTTTCCGCAAAAAACGAAATGTACAATATCTCAATCTAATGAGACTGGGATACACTGAATATTACCTTAGAAATGTCCTTTGTCACTAGATATTTACTTACCATGTTTAAGAGAGCCATTTCTATCCTTCTCCCTTTCACATTTTACATTTATTTTCAATGATTTCAGGTACGAAGAATATCCAACGAAACCACCACTGTTTGTTCTAAACGGCTTCATATACACCCTCCTAGGTCTTTACGACTTACACATCATCGAAGGCGAGAACTCCATCTCACTAGCAAAGAAGATGTTTGACGATGGTATGACGTCACTGAAAACGTTACTGCCGCTGTTTGACACAGGCAGTAGCAGCTTCTACGACCTAAGGCACTTTACCCTCGGAGTGAGCCCTAATATAGCCAGGTGGGACTACCATGCTACTCATGTGAACCAGTTGTATCTACTAGCAGGGTTAGACAGCGATCCCATATTGCTGAATACTGCTAAGAGATGGGAAGGCTACATGCAAGGCAAAAGGGCTGCCCATAATTGAAATGACGTAACCGCAGGCGACACCTGCGCTCTGATTGTTCTTTTGACTTGAAATTTTCCGAGATGGTAAGGTATGTATTGAAAATGACTCTTCGGTCATTTCGTAGTTTGTACAGCGTTCGGCTCGACGCACGAAGTTTGCCGAAGCTGTGTTATTCGAATTTGGAAGGTACAGTTTGATGAAGCCTCATGCCGCTTCCAATTTTAAACTGATTGAGGTTGGAGTTTGACAAAGATTAGTCTTCGATTTTTGAATTCAAATTTGAGTTCGGTGTTACGAATTTAGCCGACGCTTTGCCGATGTTACTTTTCAATAGTAACAGGACTGATTGGGTTTTCGAGAAATTGAGCTGGATAGCTCTTCGACTGTTCGTATTAGGTATACAGAAGGTTGCTTTACGGGATGAATTCAAATAATTCGTGTATATAAATAAAATCTTTGAAGAATAGTTGTAATAAAATATTTTTCTACGACAAAAAGACAAAAATACTGATTTGAAATACTACGTACCTACAAATTTACATAAATATACTAACGATTTTGTTGTACAGGTAACACTTTAAACTAAGAAATATTATTTAATTGGTAAGCAATAAGGTCGATTATAATACTTCTGTCGTGAGGTTAATTTTTAAGATACTTCGTCAACCGTACATATCGTAGATTTCAATTAAAGATAACCGCTGAAATAGCTTTTTAATCAGAGATAATTAAAATATAAACTTGTCGCAGAAATAGACCGTCGTGATCGGCAGCGCTTATGAAGCTCTAGTCCTGGTTTTACTAATTTTGAGGTCCATAAAAGTAATTTACAAAGTAAATGACGGGAATTAAAGCGATTATTTCAATGAGAGAGAAATGTCCAAAAGTACTACCCAAAACATATCTGGAACCTTCTTATGGCTCGTCTTGATCATCCGCAAATATAAGCGCTTGCTTATGCCGTGGGACCAACAAGGCCATATTTTAATTTCTAGAAAACTGCAAAATAATGGTTCATTATGATTTTTATATATGTTATCCAATATTATTATTTTATTATATTTTTCAAAGTCATATATCCCAATGCTTATAAATATTTTATAAATTTAAATATTACTTTATATATATGCCGCGGCGGTTTATTTCTGTGACAATCTGATATAATAGATTACCTAACGTTTCTATTAGTTAAACTGTACAAAAGATAACGCGAACATGGAACTTTTATATATATTAAATTAATTCATATTTGCAACTTGCTTAAATATGAGTGTTCGGGTAACATTGGCCACTAATATAAAGAATTTGGTTTTGAGAAGAGATTTTCATATTTTTATTACATATGTAATTTGTTTATATAGTAGCTTTAACTCGCAGCATGTCTCATACAGCGACCTATGGATAAGTTATTTTCTTACGAACTATGCATTTTCGGTGACATACAACTTGCACGTTCATAAATCATATATTTAAAACAATCTAACAAGCAATACACAACAACCATAAACTAATTACTAATGTCTAAAATATACATATGTTACTCAAATAGATCTTCAGATCAAATTTAACCGAATGGTCAAAGTTACACGGATTGCCGCAAATGAGCATTTATTATTCATTTAAAAGACAGCATTTATATGCAGTGATTTTAGCAATCGAATTAGAAAGTTGTTCTTCATTTTCGTCCTATTGGAAAATTATGTGTTAACTCGTCATAATATATCACTGTAGTCGTATTTACCACAGAGCTGATTTAAATTGTGAAACTTTCTTATCAAATTGACGTCACGGTGTATTTTGTATTCGACGATATTCGACATTCGTCACGAACATTATTTATTACTTTGCAATATTCCGTACTCTGTGGTATTTAATATGTCAAATTGACATTGACACATAGTTCTTTTTACAACTTAAAGTATTATTACGTGTAAGGATTTGTCTATGCCTCGATCAAAGAATTTTAATTTTGCTACAAAAACACAACCCAAAGACAATTACTTGGTATATTTTTTAAGAATAAAATTAAATGTGTTTAATGCTATGATCAATTTTAAATATAGACTGGAAGACTGATGTCAAAAACAAAAACCAATTTGTATATTTGCTTATAAAATTGTAATTTGTATAGATTGAGTCTCGCAAGTGCAGTGAGAGCAATTGTTGAGTAAGCTAGTCAAAATTCACACTAGCGGAATCAATATACTTATCATAATATAAGACAACGTCTGTATATACCTACCCATAAGGATGATGTCCCATTTGACAGATGATCGCTGAACAGCGATAGTGAAGAGACCGTTTCAATCGACACATCACTTTCCAAACAAACTGTAATCGTGCGTTTAGAATCGAAACAAAAATTATAGAAACAGAAAAACAAAAAAGGAGTTCAGCAAAGTTTGACATATCGAAAGAATAGAAAAGTCACGGTAATATAAACGTTGTCCAATTGTAAAAATAATCTGGAGTTATCCTTGATTAATTCCTAATTACTGCATACTTAAATGTGGTATAACAGATATTGATTTTCAAGACGACTACTCTTTAAAAACTATGGGATATTTAAACCATACGTCCAATATCGAATCTTGAAATCCATTTTTTGACAAATAAAATACATATATTAAGGGTTTGCAGAATGGGATTTAAAACGTAATAATAATTAATACCAAATACAAATTTACAAAAGTATTTCTCGAGCAATTATTTTTAACTCGAATTAGTCGATTTTATCCGATTCATTGTAGCATCGCCATATATGACTGAAAGTAAAAAAAAAATACCCTAGTGCGTAACCATGATATTCCAGTAAAATGTTACTTCATTTTGATTTTTAAATTATTTAAGACTGATATCAATAGAAATTATTAGTTGATTATGTTTGTGAAACAATTACATCATGTTTTGTATAAACTCTAATTATTTTTAAATAGTCTTTAGTACCATATGTAATCATTGTTTATTTCAGCAATTTATGTGAAATGTGTAGAGTTACTTGCTATGAAGTGTCAAAAGGGACTTCGTATTTGAAACAGACTATAATGTACGTAGCAGGCTGTGGGTGTGATGGTGTAACCACAAAGCATACATTCACTTATCTGACATAATACGGGTGCGAAAAATGCGCACTAGTTTCTTACTGGATAGATATAGAAACAAAGATGCAGGCATATAACATTTATAGTCCGTACGCACGAGTCTACGTGTGAGTGCATTTATTGTGTGCGCAATTATTCGGCCAAGTTAGCGTAATTATTCGGTGAAGTTGACATATTTATTCGGCCAAGTCAGTTAGATTGCAGCGAACGTATGCCTGCTGTTTTATGGTTTAACCTTATCGAGGAATTATCAGACTTATATATATGTATTAAATATATATAAGTATATTATAGATATTATATTATATTATTATTTAACAGCGCTGGTGTGAAATTTGGCAAGCAAACATTGTTTTAATAATAAATCTTTCTGTATAATTTACTATTCGTCTTGTAGGTACTCTAACCGAGTTTATAGTGTCACTTATAAAATAACAATATCATATCAAGATGTACATAAGTTGAACACTTTTATACTTATATAATAATTATATATTTATTCTTGTGGTGTATATAGTCGTTGCACGAGTTTTCTAACTGTCGATTACGATGAACGTTACCGTATCTCTTTATAAATAAAATCAAGTTTTTATATACTGCCCCATTGCTCGGAACAGATCTCTTAGTATGAGCAAGTTTAGTCCAGCTGACATAGTATTGGCTAGCAAATTTTACACGTCATCGAAAACGTTATGGATACACGCGGTGCGTCTTAACCACTAAAGAGAGCACAATGAATATACGCACAAAACTTTTTAAAGTTTGTTGTGCAGCGTATTCAACTTCGAGACTTTTTAGTGGCAATCTAACGGTCTTACCAGTCATATTATCCTAGGACTATCTTTCTCTTAATTAATTAAGATTAATTGACTAAAATGATCGTTAGAGCCGCTGTTAGAAGACGTACGACTATGTTCATCGCAGTCGAGAACTCCAAACTCGTACTAAATGGACTGTTATAAGTTTACGTGAATTTTATACTTGCCTAATTATTTTCTTATATATAAGAACGTACATTTAATGTATTAAGCGTTTTTTAAATATAATATTTATGTTGAAAGTTATTAAAATGTGATACTCTTGAATATCTTTGCAAACTTTTAGACGATATTTTGTATTGAAAACTTATAAGAAAAAGTATAATTTATTAATTTTAGTAGACCTTTTGTTAGCTATTACAATGTTCGTTTTTTAGCCTATGGCCTAAGAAGTCAAGCTATGTTCATATACAATTTTATGAAAATCGGTCTTAAGGTCTGGACTTGAATAAACCTCTAAGCTAATATGCTTGTAACAAGAGAATGTTCACGTCGGTAGTGTAGTGGGCGGGATTTGAACCCACAACCAAAACAACCAACAGGCATGCTGGTTATAAAATAAATCGGTCTATTTGTTTATAGTTAGGTGGATAAATATTTTTCAAATATTTCTAAAAGTTTGAGCTGATATTTTTAGAGTACCCAAATACATTTCTTATTTATTGAGTGATTTGTGTCTTGCCATAACGATTCTATTTATAATTATTATTATATTTTGTTTGAAATAATTTATTTATTTATTCATTTTCATCTTAGCGCACTTTTAATAAAATAAACATTAATAGGAATATAATTTTTGGAAATTAGAGTTAATTCCTCCTAATTCAAATGAAAGAGTTATAATTTATCTTCTTCACTCTGGCATTTTTGATTGATTGTCAAAATGTACAGAAAAATGACAAGAAAAATATATATTAAGCATATAAGTATTATAATTTTTTCTTCATTCCAAATTAAACTTAATTATTATTAAAAAAGACAGCATTTATTAAAATGCGTAAACGCAGGAACTGGCTACCTCAGCAGACCGTGCCGATAGTTTAATAAATAAACTATTCATAGTTCTACCTAAGAGGGTTAGTTTCTTAATATTCTTATAAACGGCCTCGTGTGCCGTTGGCGTCATCTATCGTATAATTATGGGAACTAACTCTGTATGATATTGCATATTTTTTTGTTGTTTGTTTTATTAAGCGTGCGATATTATGAATATATTTAATTGTGATCGCAATTACGCCTCAATGATGTACGTACTAAGTATCATATTCCACTGAAACACTCGAATTTTCGTGTAAACATAACAATACTTTTAACTTTTCTGTATTATATAACATAATATATTGCATCAGTGTGTCAGTGGTATGTGGTCCTTACAACCCAAAATGTCTTATTATAAACGACAAATAACTATGTCTAATCGTAAATATGTAGATTTAAATAAATATTTATTGTATATAGTTGAATTGTGAAGCCAATTATGTACTTACTAGATTTTAGCTTTAGGATTTCGATTTATTACGATTAGTGCTCGATTCTCAGGTATACGGAATATCTTGCCCGTTAATTTTACCTTCGATAGACTTTAAAAAATGCGGGCTAAAGATTTTCTGGTTAAGTCTTAGACTTAAGTGTTGTGTAAATAATTATTTTGACTATGTCGACGATTATTCTTATTTATTAAATATACTACTTTGGAATTTACAAACATTTATGGACCTACAACACGCCACGCTCTGCCATTGCCAAGGCATTTGCACTAACTTGTCAAACCAAAAAAGACAGAGAAAGAAGAAGAAGAAGAAATGATTATGGCTTATTCCAAAAAATAATTAGTTGGATCAACTTAAATATTTATTAGAATCCGGAATTAGCTTAAGTCCAATTGTTACAATATCTTTTCGATAGTTAGTCTGAGACTAAACATTGTCCTGTCCGCATTTTATATAAAGGCTAAAAAGGTCTAATATTAACTAAATATTGTTATTATTTATATACATTTTATTACATTTAAATATGCTTTAATGATATTACATCACATAGTTATATTTAGCCAACAGTACTACTAACGTTAATAGATTTCTCAACTTCAATACTTAGCGCCACGGAAGGAAGTAATAATCAGTTATAAATATAAAATACATAAATGGATTCACGCCACTAAACTTCTGAAATATAGGTATTTCGCCAGCAATGTTTTAAAAACTCACACAACAATGAGCAACCAATTGTACTGATAACTCTTAATGTCCTCATATATGCCTTTCCGTGTCGTGAAGTATATTTAAAATAAATAGATAATCCTTAAAAAAAACTTAAACACTTGGTTAATTAACAACATATCAGCAAATATATATCTATTGTAAATATATTACGCTATCTGGTTGTATAAGCGAGTTTCCTCTAGTGACAATACAATCTATAGTAGATACATAATTGTATAGTAGTTACCTTCTTCGTATGTATAATATTTTCTAGGTTGTCGTCGGCTGTGAACCGAAGCACAAACTTTTATATGCGATAAAAAATATTGGGAGACAATTGGATTACTAAAAAAACATTACTGATATTTAAAATAAATTATTAAAAATACAAGCGCCCAAAAATACCAAAGTAGTTAAAATTAGACTCGTTGATAATGTTTAGATACTAGTAATACCAAACACATTACAATCGGTTTAGCTTTTTCGAAGAATACGCACAGTTTTTAAATAAACTCTGCTATCAAACACTTTTTGGGCATTCGTTGTAAAATCAATGTACTATAGTGAATCTCCCTTTCTAGAACCCTTTCAATTGATTTCTATTAAAAAATACTCGAAAAAATTTAAATAGCTGATGATAATTCGCCACATTCACTGACTTCTATTAGTACCTTTATTATATTATTTTATACATTTCAAATATTCTACGTTATTCAACTTTTTAGTTCGATGTAAACTCGCAATTGTTTACAGCGCCAAAATGGCGGCTATCAATCGAGCACAAAACAAAAGCCTGACCATTGGTACTAATAGAGGTCAGTAGCCACATTAAAACATTTTTTTTTTTTGACAGCTGACGTTTTAATTAATTTGAGTTTTATCTCTAAATCTCTGCAAGCTATATTATGATACTGTGTTAACCTTAAATGGTTGAAGCTAATATTGCAAGAATTATTAGATTTTATGCCTGCGGTGACTAAAGATTCCGAATTCATGAGATACATACTGTTGTGTTGTCAGCTTATTGTTGTGGTTGTAGTCTGGTATCGTGATCTCTTAAGCCGGCTACACAGTTACTAACAGGTACTTCTTTTTACCACGGACTGTAGTCACCGTATAATAATTTATGCTTACAATCAGGAAATACTAATATATTATAATTATATTTTACTTCCTTAGTATAATTAAGTATCTTTATAATTATGCACAGTATACCAATTTTCTTTTATAGCTTGCAGTGGTACCGTCCCTTAACTATTAGTTTTACTGTTCTTATATTTTTTTGCTAATTTATTTTATATGTATTATGTACCACAAATATCTTATATATGTTTTTTGTCACGAGAATTGTCTGTGTTTTTTATGTATGATGAAATGAGTGTGGTGCTAAATTATTAAAACCAGCTTGTAACATTAGAAATTGAACATTCCATTATAAAAAGAGCTTATTATCCTAGTAGTAAAATGTAAATATTGTTCATTTAAAACTTTTTTGTTGATCTTTTCTGTATTTAACATGTGAGAGAGTGTTATGTGATGATGTTATATTAACTGGGAACTTGCTACTAAAACTTTGAAGTTAGAGCTCAAGAGTTGCAGGCCAATTTACACAAGGCAAGTTCCTCTAAGCAAATGCTATCTTTATCTTACTTGGTAAAATAAATTACAACTAGCGAGTAAGGTCATGTCAATTTTACCACAGCTGCTGTCAAAACTCGTTTTTGGCGGTTATAATTGTCGGTTTCTACGGTTACAGTAGAAGTGAATATAGAATATGATGTCTAGAGACCTAATTATCTACTGGCGCCCCTAGCGATGATCAAGCGCGATAGTCCACATTGCTTCAAGAAAGTTGCCTTGTGTATATAGATAAAGACAAATATGTATAGTAATGAGCAAAGTAGTATTCGAAACGTATTCGAATACATCGTGCGCTATTATCTGCGTCATTGCATTCGAATGATCGTTAATTACAATTGTGGACAAAACGATATATGTATGGTCAAGAATCATGCTGCGCATGTACTTATGTATAGTGTAGTCAATACATTTGATTACAATTTTGCATATGGCTACATGTTTTAATAGTATTCTCGGTTCTTACGACATCATTTCACGGTGCGAGTTCTTGTAATGATATAACTAATTCTGCATTTGTATCGTCATTAGATGGTAGTGAGATAGTGAATGCACTTGTGAATGACAATAAAGCGTCTCAAATTTATTATATCGTTTTATTTATTACACACCTCGATGGCGCAGCCGTAGTGATACGGTTCCTATGCATGAGAGCACGGGTTCGATTTCCTGGACAAGCTTATTAATGAATTTACTGCAGCTTGTTATTGGGTAGCAACTGACAAGATAGGTTTGCTGTCTCTACATGAACCCTGTATTGATAGCTGGCACAAACTGATGTTCCCGGGTTCGAGGTCAAGTCCCAGAAAAAGGCGTAGCCATATTTGTTTTTTTTGTTATTGTTGTCTCACTACTGGGCAAAAGCGTCTCACTTGGACTTCCGAATCTTTCTGTTGGTGAATATCCCCTGCCAGTCCCTTCCAAGGCGTCTAGGTAGCCATATAAAGGCATACCTATTTTATAGGTAGTAAATAAAAATACCCGCTACTTAAGAATAATGTATATTTACAGATATTACAATAACAATCACTTGAACGCTTATATAAACGCACGATCACAATTTTGATTTAAACATACAATTTTATATCATACCTACTCTAAAATAAATCTTTATTAAAAACTGACTATAAAATTATTAAATACCCAACAATTGTATAAATTTGTATACACAGTGTAAAATTGTCCCGGTTTGTAATTTCAATTGAACATGGTAACATTAGTCCATATATTTTTTAAACAATAGATAGCTAGACTTTTATAAAAAAATATATGCTTAGGCTAAAAAAATATTTGCTTACATGTAACAAGGCAATATATGGAAGAACACTTATATCTATAAATAGATCTAAAAGCTTATTATAAAACACGGACTAAAAATACTAACATTTTAATTGGCAGAGCTGGTGTAGGCAATTATTCAAGGCCGTGCGAATACGCCTGGTCAATGTACTACCGATACACAAAAAAAACTGGTATAACGCAGTAACACAGTTAAAGCGTTTCGTCGTGTAAGAGTACAGGAGGCCTGATTTGTTTCCTAACCTATTTCCCGTGTAGGTATCGAACACACTACACTCGGCGAAGCGACCACTAAAATCACAGCGCCATTCATGAAATCAAATCAAACAATTTTTCCATTTCTATACTTTCATCCAATCTTTATTTCCTCTTTCTAGGTCAAGGGCGCGCGAGTGACATCCTCCCTGGTTATACCAACTGTTTTAATAACAATATTATCACAAGTCCGCCTTTTATAATAAAACCTAAATTATATGATTTCTATTGTGCGTACTTTTAAAGAGTATCATGCATCATGTGTACGTTATACAAAGCAGAATATAAGGCTTACTGTAAAATACTCGAAAGCTCCTTGCCTATAAAAAGTCAAATATTTTTAGATAAATAACAACCAAATGTATGGGTCTGTTATTTTAATATATACGTCCTTTAATCCTCTAATCTTCTGACCGTCACAGTCACATACATGACAAAGGAAAATATGTCCAGCACGCCACGGTCACGACTACATGACAGACTTTTAAACGCTAATAAATCTTTTGAAATGTATTGTTTTTCTCATTTGTGTTGATAATTATGTAGATAAACTCATCCCAATTTATTATAAGTGAACTGCTTACTATATTTCATCCTTATTAGCATAAGATCACAAAAACGATGTAGTTATTAAAGATGAAATCGTAGTTTGGCGCAGAGAGTACGCTTTTGCCTTTTGACGTGGCGGTCAAAGGGTGAGAGATGAGATGTGGGACGTATAGTCGAGGAGCTATCTAGTATTTCACAAGGAACCTTTTGCACATTTATACGTAGTAAGTCCATAATAATAAGCCATAATGCCTGCCACGACATTAACATTGACAGCGAATCTCATTTTTGTCTGTATACAATTAACTTCAATATAAAATGTTCGGCATCAGTAAAACAATCATACAGAAAACTCACTCCTATAAAAACCGATTAAAGAAGGAAAAACCGCGTATTCCATCGCATTCGCGTTAACAAAGAATTTTCTTAACAAAAGATCCAGTAACACTTGTTCGAACAAGTGAACTTGAACAAGTGTTACTGGATCTTTTGTTAAGAAAATTCCAAACAAACAAACTCTTCAGCTTTATAATCTATACTAATATTATAAAGCTGAAGAGCAGTGGCGTAGCGTAGATGTCGGCCACTCGCGGCGACAAAAAATTTTGACGCCCTCTTGTTTAGGTATTTCAATTTAAAATACTATAATATACCTACAGTAATTCTAAAGAATTTTTCAGGAAGAACAGTCATCATTAATGTGTATTGTACATCTACCAACCTTTCTCAATGTTCGTCATGAAATGGTTCAAATATTAACAAATTAAATTTGAACCATTTACAAAAGTTTATGGTGAAATTTTGCCGCCCCCTAATAGTGCCGCCCCTGCCACCCCCACTACGCTACGCCACTGCTGAAGAGTTTGTTTGGTTGAACGCGCTAATCTCAGGCACTACTGGTTGGAATTGAAAAATTATTTTAGTGTTGGATAGCCCATTTATCTAGGAAGGCTATATAATATCACGCTACGACCAATAGGAGCGGAGCATTAATGGAAAATGTTACAAAAACAGAGCAATTTTTTTATGTGACCTAGAAGTTGCGCTTTTCAGCTATAGATTTCGTCTCTAGTAAAAGCGAGGCGCGTAGTATTTCGTGTTCTAAAGGAGATGCCTTGCTATGTTACTCTTTATACTAAAAGGAAGTTCTAATCTCATACTTTAATATTTACATCGTGTAACAATAAGCTGTGGTCATATATAAATGCACCGATGGCGCATTGGTCTAACTGGTCGTATAGCCACTACGGCGAGTGTTGTGTATTCGAATCCCACACGGGACAAAAATTTGTGTTATCCACGGTTATTCCGAATCTGGATGTTCTTAGAATGTTTGTTAAGTCCCCCGTGATACAGGAAGTATTTTTAGTGTGGGAGAAGAATTTTTTTGAATAAGGAAAAAATACCGGTTCTTGACTTTCGCGCGCTTCTCGTTCGCCATGATACGGCGGGACGCGTATACTTTTTATACTAGTGAAGTGCAAACTGTATAATAATACATTTCTCTTGTCATACTAAATATTTGTGAAATATTCAAATGGACTTATTTTTTTGGAAAATTGTTATTAACAATCGCTAGCTGTAAGATTGCGGAATAGAGTTAATTAAAAAATAAATTTTGTATAAGGCTACTTTTATAGAAATGTAGATGAATTTTTAAAAATTTACTCATTGTCATGCAGACGGTAAAAGTGTAGGGATGCATCGTAGAGCTAAGAAAATTTATAGCAGACCGTCTCCAATATATTTTATGATCAGTCAAACAAAACATCACCTTCAATCAATTCAAAATTAGATTGTGTATTTTTAAGATTTTTGATGAACCAAAATAGACGCTAAATTACAGTTTAATAGAATGACGATTAAATATAGACCAATCCCGACATTATTGACATTTATAGTTATTATGCAACAAACTCCTATGATAAACTAGGCTCGCCATTCCATTGACAATTATTTTTATTATATTACCTCTCATTTCATATTGATTCCCGCAGTATGACCACATATATTAGTTACACGACGTAACATCCTATTTTAATTCAAATCGACGGCCAATAAAGCTCTTTTGTTCTTCTTCGTATTAAATTTGCTTCTGATGTATTGCATAACAGTTTTTTTCTTTTTCTTCGTTTCACTGCTGCCACTAATTCTGCTGGAATTGCTTAGAGAGTGAGTGTCTCCTGTACTATTCAATGGTTCCATCTTCAGGGAGTCCAAGGCGGAAAGAGATATACTCCGGTCGTCCCTTGGAAGGAACAGTGCACCGTCTGAGAAGTTGGATAGAGTCTCTGATTGGTATTCTTCAACCATGATTTGTGGTAGAGAAGACTTTTGGGTAACGGTTTCGTTTATTCTGAAAAACAATAAATTAATAATTATAGCAGTGATTTTTATTCTACAATAGTTTTTGCCTGCGGCTTTGCTCGCAGGTAAGGTTAGTAGTTAGATCGTTACATCGTCGCGGTAAGTCCCGTGTTTGAGGAGTGGCTGGAGAGGCGGCATGGCGCCCTCACCTTCCGGCTGACACAGGTAATAACTGGCCACGGTTGTTTTGACCAGTTCCTGTGTCGTACTTATACGCCGGCAAGAGACGCCCGGTTGTCACGACTGCGGCGACTGCGGCGACTGCCGCGACGTTGTAGGGGACACGGCGCTGCACACTTTGGCGGTTTGCTCCGCCTGGGCATTGCAGCGTCGTGAGTTGATCGCGGCAGTCGGATCGGTAGCC
Source organism: Catocala nupta (assembly GCA_963675205.1). Lineage (NCBI taxonomy): Eukaryota > Metazoa > Arthropoda > Insecta > Lepidoptera > Erebidae > Catocala > Catocala nupta. The sequence goes on along the minus strand of OY776090.1, from coordinate 28,345,525 downwards.
TTCTCGCTCCCGGCCGTAGTTCAGTCTATTGTCCGGAGTGAGAGGTCGTTGAACACCGTCGCCTCCTTCTGCGAGGAAGTGATTTCCATCAAGGAGGCGGCGGAGCGGGTGAGGGATACTTAAACCCTCTCCCCAACCGCAGAGCCCCAGCGCGGAACGACCTCCAGCCACCCTGAGGGTGGTGGGCTTCGTGGGCTTGCTCACCACCCGATCAGCACCAGGTCCGTGAGGCGGCGTGCGTGTTCCCACGCGCGCCTCTGTATCGCGTCTCCGTCCCGCCCTCAGTGGGACAGTAAAATTAGTGGTTGTCTATTTGTGTAGTGGCGAAACCTCGGCGGGGTCGCGATTGCATGTGAAAGCGATTCGCGCGGCCCCGCCGATTGCGTTTATGTCGAAGAACAACGTGGTAGGTTTAGTCGGTATTACCGGGATGTCACTCACCAATGATGGCGATAGAGATAGAGATGGTGAGTCACCATCTTTCCCCGGTGAGTCCGACATAACCTCTCCGTCGCCCCGCGGAGAGGTATGCGTCAAAGCAATCACCCACGTTTAAAATAAAAAAAACAAAAATTCATATATTCAATTTTCTTTAGTTGTTGTTTTATAAGATATAATTATTTTAATAGCTAGACCGTTTTCTATACTAATATTATAAAGCTAAAGAGTTTGTTTGTTTGGTTGAACGCGCTAATCTCAGGAAGTACTGGTTTGAATTGAAAAATTGCTGGATAGCTCATTTATCGAGGAGGGCTATTAGCTATACAATATCACGCTACGACTAATAGGAGCGGCACATCAATGTTGCAAAAATGGGGAAATTGTGACGCAGGCGAAGTTGTGCGGGTCAGCTAGACTAATAATAAAACTACCAAACACATTTTAAAAACCTTTTTCATTTGACAGCCCAAATTTTGAAAAAGGTTTTAGGTTATTTAACCTAGTTCAGTTTTTAACCGACTTCAAAAAAGGAGGTTATTGATTCGATACCTATAAATGTAATATTATTGGAATGCCGTCATTTTCACATATGATGATCTATTAGGGCTTTCGAACAAAGATATATACATTTTATAGGTAAATGTATGTACGCCCGGCTATCCTTAATGCTGTTTAGTTCAAAAACTAACACTACTATTATTGAACTTTACTATGTTGAGATGGTAGTTGTCTCAATGTTCTGAAGTGTACCTGGTACACTTCAGAACATTGAGACAACTACCATCTTAGTCTCCCCGTGAACAGGGCTGATGTAAAGCACTCGAAACGTCGGAGCAAAGCGTAAACTTTAATATAAATAGTTTTATTTAATCAGCTAGTTTAAATAGTAGTAAAGTTCAATAATAGTAGTGTGAGGTTTTCATAATTAGGTAATTGAAGTGTTTTAAAGTAAATTAAACAACGCGACAAAATCCGTATAAAAGTGTTAAATTTCAATGTACCTATAACATTCGCGTAAACATAAGACAATATTAAATAAATAATGCATTTATTAATTATATTTTGACGCGATATCTCAACTTTTCCAAGTGAATGCGGACTTCTTTATGTGTATATGTTTATCCACGCATTTCTGCGAAACTATTGATTGACTCGTAACTGTTCTGTTTTGTTAGCTTATATTTACTCCAACTTAGGGAACAGTGCAAGTTTTATCAAAATCGGTTCAATAGTACTAAATCGTGCGACTGCCTAGCTTATAATATATAATTTTAATACGAGCAATGAAAATTTCGTCATTTTAAAAAAATCTGAAGAATCTTATGTCGTAAATAAATCATTATTAATTAATCTTATATATAAAATTCTCGTGTCACAATGTTAGTTACTATACTCCTCCGAAACGGCTTAACCGATTTTTATGAAATTTTATATGCATATTTAGTAGGTGAAGAAGAATCGGCTACTATCTTAAAAATATTGCAAAAACGGAGAAAATTCTCTTATATAAAGCAGACAAAGTTGCACGGGTCAGCTAGTTATATATATTAGTATGAGGTTTTATAAAATGCCTATCGAGGGTGGATTCATCCAGACCACACATATCCTTTAATCGGAAAATATTGCAACTTATTTATTATTCAGAGCAGAGGCTTCGGTTTGAATACTAACTATAACTGCAATAAATAGATATTTTTAACAAAATAACATAATACTTAAAATTAACCAAACCTAAAAAAAATTGAAAGCATTCCGATCCGGATATACAGTTTAGTTGTCATAACTCTGTTAGTTCATGACTTCGGGCTATGATTTTTTTATTTGTGTTTCTGTTGATCAAGTTTAAACCTATATTTATAAATAAAAAATAAGTGCCGAAATTGTAGATTCTTCGAGTTATTAAATAAAAACGAAAATCTTTAAAATAATTATAATATCGTTTTTAATAGACCTAAAGATATTGTAACTAAGTTACGTGTGCCTTAATGTCTCCATCGATGAAATAAATCCACTGGCTGTTAATATTCACTGGTAATTTCTAATTAATATATTTCGGAATATCCGGTTGAAAAATTACGTATTTCCAAAGGCACCTATCTCCTGATTTAGACACACTAGAAAATTAGGAATTCTACTTTCTAAATCACAGTGCGTTCCCATGAGTTAGCTAAGAACGCATTACGTCACCGCACTTAGCAACAGTACTTGACCTAAGTTCAAAGTAAACCATAAGTTAAATAATTACCATTAACTCACCACACTTAGCAATTGTACTTGATCTTAACTTTAAGTAAACCATAACATAAATAATGACCATAAACTTAAAGTTGACGAGATACTAAGTTAATTGATCCTGTCAATTGAACCAAGTAAACAAACAGCCCGTGGGATCTCACACGGACAGTACACATGTATAAGATTTAAACACATATAAACCAATGTATCCTAGCATTAAGTCATTCTTTTGTCAACTGCTCAACAAGACTGTACTCAACTTGTGTTTTAGTTAAATAAAGTATTGTTACGGCTAGTGCCATCTGTCGGCACTGTGGGGAAGACTCGGCAGTCCCTTCTAATAATTTATTACAGCACCATCTATAGACATCTTACGGAACTACGTAGTTGTCGGTACGAGCAGAATAGAGAGAACGCTGGCACATTCTCGAATCATCGTACTGTTACATACCATACTTTTCTAGAAAACTCCAGAAACGCTTTACCCGCGTATAAATAGAACGCACGCGCACCGCCGAGTCAGTTTACATTTGTAAGCGGTCAAGTATTAATCGAAGCGAACGATAGTGAAAATACTACGGAGGTTGAAGCAGTTGTTGAGTTTTTAATTTAATTCTGTGCTAGAATAAAACGTGTTTTAGTCGGTAATATTGTTTTACATTCTTATCCTTCGAACCCAGCACATAACAGTATTTAATTCTTTTTTAACATAAACTAAGTGTTTATATTTGTCTATCTAGTACTGATATACAAGAAATTGTTTTTTTGTTTGAACGGGCTGTTCTCTGGAACTACCAGATAGACCGGTTTGTAATTTTTGTTTTGCATTTCATATCTCAATTCTTGACAAAGGTTTTTAGGATATAAAAAAGGACTAATCATAAACGTGGGCTTGCTCGCGGCTTCGCTCATATATATATAGGTAGGTAGAATAGGTTATTTTAGTAACAATATTTTATTAAATAAAATATAGTCTGCGTTACGCGGTGATAATATAGCTTTCTAATGGTGAAATAATTTTTATAATCGGTTGAGTCGTTTTTGAGTTATATCGTTACAAACAAACAAAATATCAAATCTCTTTATAATATTACTAGCTGACCCGCGCAACTTTGTCTGCGTCACATAAGATTTGCCCCGTTTTTGCAACATTTTTCAGTGATGCTTTGCTCCCATTGGTCGTAGAGTAATGCCATATAGCTTATAGCCCTCCTCGATAAATGGGCTATCCAACACTAAGAATTTTCAATTCGAACCGGTAATTCCTGAGATTAGCGCGTTCAACCAAACAAACAAACCCTTCAGCTTTACAATATTAAGTAAATACATAAGTATAGAGGTTTACCTACAAGACGTGTTAAAAGATTATTACAGGGTCGGCAACGTGTAAGTGATGCATCTGGTGTTGCAGGCGTCCATAGGCTACGGTGATTACTTACCATTAGGTGGGCCGTAAGCTCGTTTGCCACTTAAGTAGTATTAAAAAGAGAGCGGTAGTGAATGCGACTGCTGTGCCAACAAAAAGTTATTGGGTTTTTCTGTTAAGAAATCTCAATACGAGCCCGGAGTTAGGAAGTTGGCGGTGTTAAACACCCCTGTGCTTCGGAAAGCACGTAAAGCCGTTGGTCCTGTGCCTGATCTCTTTCTGGTCGTGTCCGTATCCGTCTCATCGGGTCATGAGAGTTAGAGAACAGAGAGTGCACTTGTGTTTGCGCATACACTTGTGCACTATAATATCTCCTGCGCCAATGGCCAGTCTCCGTTAAGATTGGCCGCCAGGACCGAAATTCGGTCAGGAGGACATTATTAAAAAGAATTTAACTGAATGTACCTGAGTTGCTTTTGATTTAACTGTCTCGCGATTTCAAGTGACTGCCTCAGTTTGGCCCAGAAATCATACATAGTCTTGCCATCGGGTTGATAGAACAGTTTATGGTAGAAATACAGGTTTTGCGGCATCTTACAATTGCGATACACTATCGGAATGATCTTGTGATCCCTCGATTCTGCAAGAGTAACACAATGCTAGTATGAGCGTGCAAGAATAATATAATGGAAGTAAAACAATTGCGTAATAAATATAAATATCCATATAGTCAACGTCAAAATTAATTTATTAATTTAGCTAGAATGGCTAAGTCCCAAGCACGTCACAGTAAAAATAAATTGAGTGTAAAGCCTTCGATTATACTCGTAGTACAACAGGTCGAATATATAAATGACAAGGTTACCAATGCTGACGGCTTGTGCGTAGTCCGCGTAGAAGGACATGCCGGCGCTGTTGAGGAACTCCGGCGAGAAGATGAATATGATGCGCAGGCAACGCTCCGCTATGAGCTGCGTCATCGGCACGTACGGGGTCGCGTGACCCACCACTAAGTCGTCGATCGTACACATCTGCACGACACAATCAAAATTAAAATATGATTATTAACCTCCGAGTCTTCTTCGAAGAGGATAATGAAAACACTGTGGGTCTGTCTGTTAAGGGCCATACCTCACCGAGATGCCATGGCGACGTGGCCAGCGACATTGCCATGGCTACGTCTGGTGTCCCTGCGTCGCCAGACTAAGTCGCCCAATCGCGTCGCCAATACATTCAGTTCTGTCTCGACACAATCAGGAATGGACGTGGAAATTACTGCACTGTTATTATATTATTACCAGCGTCGCAAAAAGATGAAACGAAAAGAGAAAAAAATATGGGTACATCCGTTTGTATCAAACCGAAGCCAAAGCGGTGTTTTTCTCAAACTCTATGAAGATTTAAGGAAATACCCTGAAAAAATGTTCAATTATCTGAGGATGTCACTAACATCATTTGATGAATTATTGAGTTTATGTTGGAATGATTTAACTAAACAAGATACAATATTAAGAAAATCTATAAGTCCTGAAGAAAAACTATTTGTGACATTGAGGTAAGCATATATTTATAATTTACTTAATCATACATGTCTAAAATGGTTGATTCGTCGGAGTAATTTGACAAATTCGACAAGGGTGAGATGTGTGACATTTCAGAACCTCCGGAACGAGTAGAATATCCAGGATGGTAGCTTGAAGGAGACTGCTGCATTTGTTGGGATTGCGACCATGAGCTTTGGGGGTAATATACAGGCTTAGTTGCGCTGTCGAGTAAAGACATTATCTTCATTTTCGTATCCATTTTTCTTTCTGGAGGTACTTTTTTTAATGTACCTACCAAAGACAACATAAATAACCTGTCTTCGTCATCATATTTTTCGTCAATTTTTTCTCTCGTCTCGATGCTTCTCTGTAGAGTTTCAAGGAATTTATCATCTTCGGGACACGTAGTGGCCTTTGTTCTCTTTTTTTTACGTTGTACCATCTGTGTATCTGGTTCAGAGTTCCCCGTAGGTTCTTCATCTGCAACGTGTTCATGTTCAGGTTCCTTTACAGCAACAACATTTTTTAAAAATTGCAACTGTTTAAAGAAGATGTATTCACTTTTTCGTGATCCACCGCCAGATCCAGACTTAACATTTTTTTGGCGGCCAATTTCCCTTGTGAAGCAGCCGCGGATACTCTTCCACTTTCTTTGTAATGCAACAGCTGAAAGTAAATTTTAAGTTAGATTTTTTTTGCAGGTATCTTGCAACAGGTTGTACATTTATGGAACTATATTACAACTACAGACTCGGTTATACAACAATATGTACAATAGTTAGAGAAGTGTGTGACGCTATATGCAAACATCAAGGACAATTTATAATATTACCTACAACAGGAAATGATTGGGAAAGCATTGCAAGAGGATTTAAAAAAAACACCAATTTCCCGCATTGCATTGGTGCCATTGACGGAAAACACATCAGAATAATCCAGCCAGTAAATTCCGGATCACTATACTACAACTATAAACATTACTTTTCAATTGTTTTACTCGCAATATGTGATGCTAATTATAAATTCACGTATATAGATGTTGGAGCGTATGGAAAAAGCAGCGATTCGGGAATTTTTAAGGAAAGCTCTTTTTACACTAACCTCATGAGCAATTCTTTAAGTATCCCTGAGGCCAAACCACTGATAGAAAATGGTGAGAATATTCCATATACAATTGTAGGAGATGAAGCTTTCGGACTACATGAAAACCTCATGAGACCTTACGGAGGACACAATCTCAGTTACAAACAAAGAATTTTTAACTATCGTTTATCTAGAGCACGCCGTTATATCGAGTGCACATTTGGTATATTATCCAATAAGTGGAGGATATTCCACAGGCCACTGAATGTTAATATAGATTTAGCAAAGAAGATTGTTAAGACATGTTGTATTTTGCATAATTTTGTACGTTCTAGAGATGGCTATTCATATGACGATACTTTGGTAGTAACGGGGTTCGAACCTGCTACAGATCAGAATCGTAATAGAGGAGGGAGAACAGCTTTAACAGTTCGAGACAAACTTGCAGACTATTTTGTTAATCATAACCCACTACCATGGCAAGATAGAAATGTATAAGTTTAACAAAATATTAATAAAACATTGCACTTACATAGTTCCTTTTTTTCTGCATTTGTCATGTCTTCTTTTTCTTTAAAAATGTTCACCATTTCATCCCAACATTTAATTTTCAAGTTGCGGTCAGAATATTCTTTCAATCCGTTGTTCCATAAACACGGCCGATTTTCAATTTCTATGATAAATCTCTCAGTATCGAACGACATTTTGCTCTCAGCACGACGTGCGTTCAACGCGGCGACTGGTTGGCGACTGAGTGAGTGACGGAGCATACAAACACGTGCAAACAACTGGCGGCGTTGCCAGGTAGCCAGCGTCACCAGTCGCCGCATGCGGAGCGGTCGACTCTGGCTACTCTGGCTACTTGGCAACGCCGCCAGTCAGTCGCCAAGTGAATTAGCCGTCATACATCTCAGTATGAACTAGTTGGCAACGTCGCTGGCCACGTCGCCATGGCATCTCGGTGAGGTATGGCCCTTAGTGACAAGCATAGCTCCGGAACCACTGGACCGATTGACTTGTAACTTGGTGTGCAGACACCTTGGGGCCACACCTCGGTCGAGTTTGAATATGGGCTCTGTGGGTCAAAAGACCCCCGAGATATAGGGGTCACAAGGTCAGATGTATTTTAAATGGCAAAATATTGACATGTAACTCGGTGTGCAAACACCTTCGGATCATACATCGGTCGAGTTAAAAAAAAAATTTTTTTTTTTATTTTGCTCGTCAAAATGACTACACTCCGCCTGATGGTAAGCAGTCGTGTGGTCTAAGAGCAGAATATGGCCCTATGGGTCAAAAGACCCCCGAGATATACGGGTCATTTCTTTTCATTACTTTTACATTTAAGACCTTGGTTGAATCCTGGGTTTTCACACCCATCTTGTTCATATAGGTTATTAAGAAAGACTTATGAACGTCAAAGTATAAAGAAAGACTTATGAACGTCAAAGTTACACTTGTCAATGTAAATCTTACATTTACCTGTTGCCACATTCAGCAAATTATTATATTATTATTAAGACCGCGCCGAGCGTATGATGTGGTTGGACTGAATGACAAAACTCGATGTTCAAATCCGCGCACAGCCGCCATAGTAAAATTGTATGGAGGATTTGAAGTGCTTTTTTGATAAAGATGTACCTATCTTTATTGTCAACCAATAACTTAAATATTTCGGACGGACAAATTGTAATATGACTATTTATGTTTCGTATAAGCTGTAAAATAGGATAGATTTCTACTGTTATAATCTAAAAATCACGTAACACGAGCTTACGTTTTTGCATTTTTCGTGCAAATTTACGTAATATTGTAGGCAAAAATATTATTATTTTAAGTTTTTTACATGGAATAATTGTAAACACATTCATTGTTATAATAAATGTATATTTTATATTTGTTTTAAACAAAAAGTGTTGATTTTATCAACTTAACTGTGACCGCCTGTTTTGGCACATTTCGCTCGGCGCAGTCTTAATGAGAAGAACTGGCAAGAAACTCACGACCACTCTTTTCAATTGCCAAGTTTACACTATTGCATATTTACAAGTCTATTCTGTAAGGAGCTGCAACCATTAAACCACTTACCACTCATAAAACACTCAAGTAATAAGTGATATTTCAAATTTAGAATTTCGCGTCACCATATTGCAATCCGAGACAATATTATTATTATTATTATTAAAAATATAATTATTAATAGTAAATTTAGTTTAAAAAGTCCGCACCAGGATTAAATCCACACAGGGTTTAATCCTAATGCGGGAGAGTTCTTTTCCACCACGCTGGAACTCGAGACTTCTTCGTGGCAGTCCTACGGTCTCCCATAAGGCCAGTGGTCGGCATCTTTATCGTCCAAAAGAGACAAATATAGATAATCCACAAGTGAAATGTTCTGAACTGTTCAAAGAGCCATTTTTTTTAACTCAAGCTTGAAAGTATACTCTCGAGCTTGCCTTTGTCAAATAAGTCTTTGATAGGATTTGGTATCATACTGTTACGTGCTGGGTTCGACGGATAAGAATATAAAACAATAGGTATTACCGACTAAAACGTTTTATTCTATCACACAATTAAATTTAAAACACAGCAAACACTACTACACTTTTCTACAGTAACTGCTACAAACTCCGTAGTATTTTCGCTTCCATTCGCTTCGATGAATACTTGACCGCTTACGAATGTAAACTGACTCGGCAGTGCGCGTGCGCTCTATTTATAAGCGGGTAAAGCGTTTCTGGGGTTTTCTAGAAAAGCCATACCCGGTATGTAACAGTGCGATGATTCGAATGAATGTGCCAGCGTTCTATCTACTTTACTCGTACTGACTACTACGTAGTTCCGTAAGATGTCAATAGATGGTGCTGTGATAAATTATTAGAAGGGACTGCCGTGTCTTCCCCACAGTTCCGGCAGATGGCACTAGCCGTAACAATACTTATAAGTAAGTAATTGGTAAGATAATACCTATATAATATTCCGTGCCTGCACTAAACATTTCGTGGCAGCCGAGGAGTCAAAGAGCCGTATGCGGCTCGCGAGCCGTGGGTTGCCGACCACTGCACTTATAGGCTATCGAAGAAGTACTTACATGGAAATTGTTTTCGGCCATTCGCCTCAGCATCTCATTGGCGAAGTCTTTATCCCCTTCAGCGTATAGCACGATGGCATCGTATATCTGCACATGGTCAGGCCGGTCGAGGTAAGTCAACGGATATGTTTTACTATCAGTGCTCGCGCTGGTCAGACCGTTCCGCAACGCTATCTGGCTCGATTTATTTCCTGTAAACAAGAACATATATATATAGTGTCAAGACCTAAAAGGCTAGGTAGAAGTGTGTTACACAGACATTTCGGACTTTACATATCGTTCTCTTAATAAAAGAGACTTAACTCGAAATTTGGCAACTAGGCAATTTGATCTCTGACCAACTATTAGAGTTGAAATTGCCAAACTTCCAAATTTCAGTTTAGTCTCTGTTTTATCAAGAGTGCGTATATAACTAGATTTTGCGAGGTTTCATTTGCGTTAATGTAGATTTATGTCAAGATAGATTTTTAGTAGCCTATATGGTATTTGATGTATATACAATAATACTGTAAAGTTTCATCAAAATCCGTTCAGTAGTTTTTGCGTGAAAAGTCACAAACATCCATCCAACCTCATAAACTTTCATATTTAATACTAGCTGCGCTCCGCGGTTTCGTCCCAGTACCGTGGGAATATCGGGATAAAAGTAGCCTAATCCAGATCTCCAGCTATCAACATACCAAATTTCATCGCAAGCGGTTTAATGGTTTTTGTGTGCAAGAGTTACAAACATCTATCCATCCTCACAAACTTTCACATTTATAATATTAATAGGATGTAGATAGAGATGATGAGATGAGATGAGATGATATGATGTGTATAGAGGGTAATTGGGCCTCCGGCGCTCTCACTCACCGAATGAAACACAACAGTAGGAATACTGCTATTTCACGTCGATATTCAGTGAGAGGGTAGTTCTTTCCCGGTCGAGCCCGGCCCATTCATGCTGAAATCAGCGAGGCTCTACTACTCACAAACATTTTTTGATAGAAAAATGTTTTCAATGCAGTTAATTTCTTGGTGTCTCGTTTAAAACACGTCGTCATAAGTTTTCCTGTTATTCTGAAGTTACCGTTATAATCCGTTGCACTCACATGACTTACATAAACAAATGACACACACCTTACAAACAATTAGTAATTAAAACTAAAACACGCGGCGCGCTTCTCTGACTTTTCGAAGTTATGTGTGAATTAAATAGTTTATTATCGCTTGCTTTAACGGTGAAGGAAAACATCGTGAGGAAACCTGCATGTCTAAGAGTTCTCAATAATGTTCTCAAAGATATGTGAAGTCTGCCAACCCGCACTGGGCCCGCGTGGTGGATGCCTAGCCCTTTTCACACTGAGAAGAGGCCCGTGCCCAGCAGTGGGACAGTTTAATACTGGGCTGATATTATAATATAGTTTTTACCCGCGGTTTCATCCGCGTAACTCCCGTTCCCGTGGGAATATCGGGATAAAAATTATGTGTGAATCCAGGTTTCCAGCTATCTACATACCAAGTTTCGTCGCAATCGGTCCAGTAGTTTTTGCGTGAAAAAGTAACAAACATCCATATATCCATACAAACTTCCGCGTTTATAATATTGGCAAGGAAGTAAGGATTATACATATATAAAACTAAAAGGCAATAAAATGTATGGATGTATATCACATACTAGATTTTCCCGGCGGTTTCGCTAACTTGAATGTAAGTTATGTCTATTCCATATCTCTCGGAGACAGTACACAGGTTGTTGGACAGTTTTTCTGAATGAATGGTACTCTTTGTCCTTTTCTGTACCCCTGACAACGTGTATGCGAAACTTCATGATGATCGGTCGAAGAAACTCTTATTCGCATTTATAATATGAGTTAGAATATGACATCTATTATTTTTGACTGCGATTGTATCTATAGGTGGAATTCGGGACCGCGGTCCCGGTCCCAAAAGCCCCCCGACCCATGGATAGGCGTAGTGTTTTAAGTAGCCGTCTCGCTACTGCCAAGCGAGAGTTGTAAGTTCGACCCACTCGGGACAAACATCTGTGTGATCTGCGTCTATACTGAATGTTTGTAAAATCCCCCGCGGCATATGAATCATTCCTAGTGCGGGAGATGTAGTTAAAAGGCAAAATAAAAACCAGTGAGTAATATACATAGCAAAGGTAATTTCTTACACAGTTTTCAATAAATCCAAGGTCAAAAATTTAATATCTATAGTTTGTAATATATTGTCCTCCAGACTGAATTTCTGTGATAGTGGTCAATCTTAACAGAGATTAGCCATAATCGAAGGAGATATTATGCTGTACAAGTGTGTGCGCACACACAAGTGCACTCTTTAATCCCTCATTCTCATAGACCGATGGGAAGACAATTTGAGTGGACAGTGATCAGGTGCAGAATAAACGCCTTTACATGTTTTTCGAGGATCTACGGCTCACACCTTACAATTTCTTGTCAGGAAAACTCAATATCTTTTTGTTGGTCCGACTTGGGCTTGACCTCGACATCATATACAATCAACGATATAAGTAGCTATATATTTAACAAATTCGTAACAGTATTTTATGAATTTTCTTTTGTTATGAATTGTGATTAAAATACTGATTAAGTTACATACATAGAATAACGCCTGTTTCCCAGAGGGGTAGGCAGAGACTACGGATTTCCATTTGCTACGATCCTGACACACTTCTCTGGCTTTGTGAGTGACAGTGAATGACTTTCATAACATTCCTCATACACGCTCGCCGGTTTAAGGTGATCTTAACCTGGCCTTTACTGATTAAGTTACTGCAGTAAAATATGTGAATTCACCATTATTGTCTATATTAATATTATAACGAGGAAAGATTTGATTTACTGTTTTTTTGTAAGGATTTCACTCAAAATTTATTTCACCGTTAGAAAGCTATATTGTCACCGAGTAAATCCATACTAATATAATAAAGCTGAAGAGTTTGTTTGTTTGCTTGAACGCGCTAATCTCAGGAACTACTGATCCGAATTGAAAATTCTGTTAGTGTTGGATAGCTCATTTATCGGGATAGGCTATATAACATCACGCTACGACCCACGGGGGCGGCGCAGTAATCATATATGCGGGTGAAACCGCGGCCACATCTAGTAGCTTATATATTTTTTTTACAGTACTGTTACTAACATGATCTAACCTAATCTACTTTTACGCGAGGGAAGCCGCCGACAAAAGCTAGTATACATGAGAAAGCAATTAAAAATCTAGCGAATGTTTATCGAGTTATGTCGTGCTACAACAGTCGCTCGAATCTAGAATCAAAATACTTTTGTTGTTTAGTTTAACAAAACGCTGGTCACTGTACTATCTGTTCCAAATTACAACGCCCTGGACTTTTTCCTTAGCGTCATCGCTTTAAATTCCATTGTGTACGTGCCTTTAGTCGCAAATCGCCGGTGAGTATGCGTTGCGGTTAAGCGCAATGTGATAACCTAGGATAGTGATTACGTCACAAGTCGCAGTTGTTAAAAGGTCAACGTTACTATCCGAAACACATCTAGAAACATTACAGACAGAAATAACAAAAAATATATACAATGAATAAATGAATAAATGGGATCCATAGGTACTATAAATCGATTTATTTATTTATTTTATCTGAATCAAAACGGCCGCAGGCCACTCACACAAATTATAAGACAATTATTAATCCATACTTAACATTATAAATGCGAAAGTGTGTCTGTCTGTCTGTTACCGCTTCACGCTTAAACCGCTGAACCGATCGTCATGAAATTTGGTAGAGATAAGCCTGAGATAAGGAGAAGGACATGGGCACTTTTTTCGCAATAACCGACGCACGCGCGGGCGAAGCCGCTGGTAAAAGCTAGTACATAATATATTAATAACTACACCTGTAACAAACAGACTCCTCGCATTACACCAAACATAATCGTTGGTCATCAATCCGCAAACAAGTCACAGTCTGGACTTGACTCCAAGAGAGCATTGAGTGCCGTAATTCCCCTGGGAATTGGTGATTTAAAAAGGGCTACAGGCAAATTGTAGGTAGGGTAAATAATATATCTGATTTCTACCACGTCTGTAGTTATTGACCTGTATTATAAATACTGATATACAGGTGTCCGGTAATTAATGGATAACTTTGAAATGTAATAAAAATATTTTTAATTTTTTTTATTATTTCTTTTTTCATTTTTTCTGAACGTTTATCAGTTCCACTATAAGACATTTCCAGGGTATCCATTAATTACCGGACACCTTGTATATCCTACATTAGTCAGTATTCTTACCTGAAAGTAGTCCACTCGCAGCCGCATCTTTGAGCTCACTACAAACATCATCGCGCACATCAAACCTATCTATATACTCCAAATGTCCCAGCAGTTCACCAACAGTGGCCGTGGGACTCTGCTGTATCCAAATTGCTATCACTTTTGCAGTTTTGTCTTCAGCCTGGTGTATATATGATGCCACTTCCGCCGATATGTTTACTCGGGACGCTAGACCACGCCAATCTCTGTAAAATATAAACATAGAACATAGTCAAACGCCTGTAACCCTAATCTGGTAGGTTCATTAAAGCCATATTTCGTTTTAGTTTTAGATTAGCAATAGTGAGATCTACCATTTGTTGTTTCTTTTTATGTGACGGCTTATACATATACTAGCTTTTGCGCGCTGCTCCGCCCGCGTGGTACCTACATCAATAAAAAGTAGCTCATGTCCTTTCCCAGGTTTTAAACTACCTCTATATAAAACTTCATCTAAATCGGTTGAGTGGTTTAGCCGTGAATAGGTAACAGAGTTGCAATTTATAGACCAGATCTAGATTAATGCGAGCAAAATCTAGTTTTTAATAATTGCACCCAAGTACACTTTGTTGAGCCGGGTACTGAACCTAAGTCCTCATGCACAGCAGTGCATTCATTACCGCAACACCACCGAGCAGTTAAAATAATATCAAAATAAATGCAGATAACTTATCAGCAGCGAGGAAATTGTTCGCACAATCTCAGTTCCTTGTTTATATTTAATCATTCATTAATGTTATCTTTACTAATACTTAATATGTTATTTTGTCTTTAATACCTGCAGCAACAGATCAACATAATTATATACAGATAGGATATGGATATAATACTGACATATACAGTGCCCTCCAAAAGTTAGTTGAAATTAATTCACCTTATCAACGATGTCACATAATTTCCGAAATACACGGTTTCAATGAATGAACTGCTTACTATTTATGTTCAGATACACTATTCTAATACGTACAGTAGGAAATTCACCGAAATTCATTTTGTCTTCTTCTATAATCCATGTTTATGTGCTCGCTACTTGAATTGAGTGTGTCAAAAGTCAGTTGAAGTAGGAAACTTTTAACGATTCACGATACTCTCGCGGTTTTAAACTCATTTATTAATATTGTTGTTAGGGCAGTGTGGGTAGTTTAAATTCAATAATAAGATATTGTAAGGTGATTTGACTGTGTTTGAATAAATAATGGCTCTGAGGCGAAAATTAACTAGAAGAAACAACGAAGATTGTGTGTGAATACAAAAAAATTGAAAAGCTTTAGTGCTGTGGGAAAATTATTTAAAGTTAGTCCAGAAGGTGTGCAAAAAATAATAAATAAGAGTTTAGAATATCCTAGTCTTGCAGATAAGCCACGGTAGGGGCGTCCTAGGGCTACTACTTCTGTTGATGATCGACAAATAGTACGGCAGTGTAAAATCAACCAAGATTGTGGTACGAAAGATCAAAGATCAGTTACAGGAAGCAGGAATCTCGGTTTCTGAAACTACTATCAGGCGACGCCTGCATAATGCTAATTTACGAGGTCACGTTGCCAGAAAGAAACCTCTTTTAACATCGAGCCATAAAAACCAAGGTTGGAATTCACCCGCAAGTATTATTATAAGCCAATAGACTTTTGGAAGAGAGTAGTCTTTAGTGATGAATCAAAGTTCGAACTATTTGGAAATCGACGCCGGCAAACTGTAAGGCGCAGTAGCAATGATAATTCTTACGACGACAAATACTTGCAGCCCACTGTGAAACACGGCAGTGGGAGTGTGATGGTTTGGGGGTGTTTTTCTTGGCATGGTGTGGGCCGACTGCAAATAATTGAAGGCAGGATGACAGCACAGATCTATTGTAATATTCTCCCTGACAATTTAAAACAATCTGCTGAAACAATGGGGTTAGGTCGGTTTTTCAAGATCCAACAAGACAACGAACCGAAGCATACAGCAAGAATAACTAAAGAATATATTGAAGATAACGAAGTGGACTTACTGGAATGGCCTTCAATGTCATCCGACCTTAACCCCATTGAACATTTGTGGGATGAATTAGACCGCAGGATCCCTGTTTGCATAAAACGCAACAGGAACTTGTTTAAAAATAAAATTCTTGAAACATGGTCGACTATACCGGTCAAAACATTACAAAATCTTGTAGAATCAATGCCTAGACGACTTGTAAGCAGTTGTACAGAATAATGGCGGTCTTACAAAATATTGACATTGGCAAAGACACAATCCACGAAATAATTTTTCAACAATTTCAACTAACTTTTGGCACCGTAATTTCACTGTTTATTTACATAAAATATAATTATTACATTTTTATAGTTATCTTATTGATAGAAATATTCTAAATTGATTATATTTTAATAAATAGTCCTTGAAGCCATGATTTTATTTGGTTTTATTGTAATTTCCTCACATTTATTACATTATTGATCATTTCAACTAACTTTTGGAGGACTGTACATAGGTAATAAAGAATATAGGCAATAGCTAATAAGGATGTTCTTTGTGTCCATTGTTTGCATGTTTGTAAAGTCCTCCTCAACACAGGAATTATTCCTAGTGCAGTTGTTATCTTTTAAAAGAATTTCCGGATGAATGGAAAAAGGCAAGAATTCTACCTATACATAAAAAAGGGGACCCAAGTAATACCAAAAATTACCGTCCTATAGCAATTTTATCATGTTTCTCAAAACTTTTTGAATCGCTTGTATGTCCTTTCATTGTCAACCACGTAGATAGCCTGCTATCTCCAAATCAACATGGGTTTCGTTCGGGTCACTCGACGGTGACAAATCTTTGCTCGTTTGTATCTGACGTATCAGAGCTGCTCGACAAAGGTACTGAAGTTGATGCAGTCTACACTGATTTTGTTAGCGCCTTTGATAAGGTTAATCATGAAATCCTAATTAAAAAACTTAGTCACTTTAGCATCACAGGTTCTTTGTTACACTGGTTTCAATCTTACTTAGCTAAAAGACTCCAAATAGTTTCAGTCAATGGTTACATCTCAAACTCGTTTAACGTTGTATCTGGCGTGCCGCAGGGATCTCATCTAGGACCTATCCTGTTCTTTGTATTTATTAATGACATAACATCAGTAATACATAACTGTAAATATTTACTCTTTGCAGATGACCTAAAAGTATATAGACCTCTTAAATCGCAACTTGATAATCATCTTATCCAAGAGGATCTACGTAGGATAGAGGAATGGTGTAATCTCAACCACATGCAGCTTAATGTTGATAAATGTTACCACCTTAAATTTAGTAGAAAGAAATATTCAACAAACTTTAGTTATCAAATCGGGTCAACTGAAATTCAAACCGTTCCAAACACAACAGACCTCGGTGTAACTATTGACGGAGAGCTTCGTTTCACTTCACATATGAATGCTATTATAAATAAAGCTTGCCAGATGTACGGATTTTTGAAGCGCAACACTAAAGGTTTCAAACACCTAAAAACCCGAATAGTCTTATACAATGCTCTGGTAGGGACACGTCTGGAATATGCATGCGTGATTTGGAATCCTTTCTATGCTATACATTCCCAACGCATGGAAAACGTTCAACGTGCGTTCACTCGACACTTGGCCTATCTGTCTTCAGGTATCACACATAGGTGCAGTTATGACCAACGACTAAAGCATTTTAAAATGACATCTTTATCGAATCGCCGAAAATTGCACGATTTGCTCTTTCTGCATAAAATTATTAATAACAACATAAATTGCGGTGATCTACTCAATCGTCTCCAATTGGCAGTTCCTCGTTTACCACCACGTTACCCAATCACTAAAACCTTTTGCCACCCACCCGCAAAAACTAACCTCGCTAACTTAACTTAACTCCCCTTTGGTGCGAGCGTGCAATGAGTACAATGGATTTAATAAAAAAATTGATCAGTTTGATATTTTTCCGATGCATTTTATTCATTCAAAAAAAAAAATTGAAAACGTTCGCTTAATTAGTAATTGTTATTCTTAGTCCAATAATAAGAGCTCGAATAGTAAGAACTTAGTTATTTTTAATTATATTTGATATTATTTTATTATTATTATTTGTCTATTGTAATTTTCATATATGTTGATCTGTGTTTTAGTTATAATACTTCTATCTTTAATCTTAAATAGCTTGTATGTATGTCAACCTTGTTCATTCTAGTGTATGTTGTTCATGCCTTTTATAGGTGTACATATAAGGATAATAATTGTATAGAGCTAAATGTTTAAATGTTATATATGTATACTGTTGGCGTGTCTATTAATAATAAATAAATAAATAAAGAAGGCAGAAAGAAAGAGAACAATTTCTTCTGATTAATGTATGTTTCCTGCGGAATAGGTCTTTTTTTGGGATTCGAAGCTACGGGCAAAAGCTAAGCTTAATATGTTTAACTGAGCTATGTTATTTTGGTTTGAGTATTAACGGTGCGATAGGCTAGTGGGGACTGTTGTACTACCACAGAGGTCTCTAGTTAGATCCCAAAGCACCTCTGACTTTTCGAAGTTATAAGTTGAAGTTATAAGCTTGGTCAGCCTCGATGGCGTAGTGGTTAGTGTAACCGACTGCCACGTCTGAACACAACGCACAAGTCAAACATTTGCGTGCATGGACATGGATGTTTGTCTTGGTCTTTCTATGTATAATATGTATGCATTTACAAAAAATAAAAAAGTATATATGTATGTTTATCCATTATCTAGTACCCATAGTACAAGCTCTGCTTAGTTTGGGCCAGATAGTGTTGTGTGTGTGATAGAATATTATTATTATGTTTCTCTTATCACAGGTACTTTCTAACATATTATATTAGAAAATACCTGGACCTTTGGGAGGCTTACACGGAGACATAGGTCTAACGTGAAGAGGCCCTTTGAGAGTTTTAATCAAAGGTGGGATGGAACACCTACAGCGGCACTAGCCGCAGCAGGCATAGGATTATTGCTACGTATGGATTCTAATATATGGGCTATAGGTATGGGTGTTTGGTGGACCGGTATATTGCTAACTATGGATGAAAAACGGCGTCTACCCTGAATACTCTAATAGCATCAATGCAATGTTATTATTATTATTAAATATTTAATTATCGGTCGCTTTGACATTGTTGGAAAAGATCGGTAGGAAACCTGCATATCTCAGAGTATTTCATAATTTTTTTGAAGATATGAGTCAGCCCGCACTGGGCCAGTGCGATTTAGATAAAGTTGAAAGGATAATTCTATGCAAGCATCTGTAACTATTACTTGATTTTTATGGCATATCTGTATGGGTATACATGTACATAAAATCATGCTTCAAGTATATAACTAGTTAGCCTACATTAATAAAAATATGTTGCTATATTGTACATAAGACATTTGACAATCTTAGGAATGCTTGTTTATGTGATAAATAATTTATTATCATTTTATTTGTATTGTAAAGAGTTTTCTAAAAACTTATCTATGACATATGACCTAATTTGTATGATAACATATATAAACCAACTGTTAAAGTGCATCTTAAAGTCTTGTATAAGTTTAGGGTAGTAGTGCCTGGTTGCTAGTAAGGCACTTGACAACACAGTTCCTAAATTGACACTCAGAAAGTTAACTTATTATAGAACAACCTGCCCCTCAGGAACAGCATTTTTTTTTAATGAATGTCTTTTTCTGTACATCTTACTATGTCTATGTGTGTAGCAGGGGCGTGCGCTTTATATAAGCAAATAAGCACTGCATACCCTAGTCCGCTGGCTTATGTAAATCTATATAATCGAAATACTGCAATATAATATACAGATATATATACACACAAAAACATTTATAAATGAAATGTAGTGCCCTCGCAGAGATTTCGGGTAGGGCGTGCATACCCTACCAGAAATCTTTGTGCACGCCCCTGGTGTATAGTAATGTTAGGATAACACATGGATGACTGTTTTCTTGTGTAGGAAGGCGATTCCTTAGTAGGGCAGCATCAGTATTGAAGAAAATATTCCCGGCCCATGAGAAGCATATTTTATTAGAGGCTCTTCACCTTAAAGGACGAGAATTTTGATAGCAGCTGGCTAAACTTATATTATATGAAAGGAAATCTAATAGAATATGACCTCAGAGTGCTTGACTTTTCTTATTATGTTTTGATTTGTCTTGGTTTTGAACAACTTCTGAACTAAGAATAAATTCTGTGCCACGGGAGACTTTGCAAACATTCAAATAAAGAACATCCAGACTCAGAACAACTATTTTTGTCTATGTGGCGATTGAACCAACAACACTCGACGCAATGGCATAAGTGTGGCAATAACTTTCTTTTCTGGTATTTGAGTCATTTGACCACATCACTCCCATCATATACACATATAGCCATTACATTAAAATTTTTCTTATAAACAAATGTGTATAGTACGGAAACATCAATGGGTGGCTTTAAGGACCTTGTATACTGCTATGTAAAGAAACTTAGCCATTTCAGATGTTTGGTTCGCTAATATACCTGAACCATACCCACATCCAGCCAGTTAATTCTAAATGTATCAGCAAGATTTTCTCTTAAAGTAGCACTCCACGCAATTCACAACAAGGTGTGGCTGATTTCTGCAATCACTTAAACCAGTATGCCGTCTGTGCATCCACTAGGCAACATGTGTCGCCCAACAAGATCGGCAACGTTGCACAACAACGCGCGACTTGTTGTTTGTTTCCGGGCAACATGCAGTTGAGCATCAAATGTTGACAAGTGGGGACATGAAAAAGCCGCTGGAATCAATACTAGTCATCTGGTCATGCGTGGACAGGCAACGTTGCTGAAGAAGTCCCGCGTTGCCGTGAGCAACAATGTTGTGAAACATGGCTTTATGGTGGCTTAATAGTCAAAACATAACAATAGATTTTAATAAACAATCTTATCTTATAATTACAAAATATACAATTAAATATTACTAATCAGGTCATCAATGTCAGTAATAGTGAGTGGATATTAAAAACAATAACATCTCATTGATATATATGTATTTATCAGTAGAATAAATGTTGTATATAACTTAAGAAATGAGATATTTATTATAAATTTAATAATGCAACTGTGTATTTGTTTATTACGCTTTCACACCTTAACTACTCAACTGATTATCATGAAATTTTGCATACACATTGTCAAGGCAACAGAAAAGCAATCTTTCATTCAGAATACATACTGTTACTAACCTAACAAATATTTATGTGAGAGACGCTAAGGACAAAATATATTAACATTAAATAATAATAACACAAACAGTTTTATCATTCTAGTCTTTTATATGCAAGCCTATTGGGATCTCACTTTCTAGTCCAACTATATTCAAATAAATATGAGTTTTACCTTGAAGTCACTGCCACTTATTATGGTAATTTCCCTGGAATTACATCAATTTTTTTTTTCAATATTTAGCTTGTTGTCTTTGTAATTCCTTCAGGTAGTTGATTGTATAAATTTGCTAAAATTATCACAATTGATCTTACTGTATAGGAAACTTAAGTTCATTGCTAAATGTGTTTCATTTGGTTAATAACATTTTTACTCTAAGTGACAGATCAATAATTTGTTTGATCCTCAGATTATATTCCGAGTTTTGGGTGTTGTTAATATCCATTGTTGGATTATTTATGCAGTCCTTCATAGTCCAGGTAGTGTCCTAGTGCCCTGGTTATCAATTTTCACAGGAGAATGAACATTGCCAAGTTTGCAATTAGTTTTGTAGCCAATTGTACTCTTCTGTTTGGGAATTCTCAGCAGCTATACAGAATTTGAAACAGAGTCCCGTAGATAGCATTAAGACCTCTTTTCTCCAGTGCCTGAATATAACTGTGTATTCTGAGACAATAGTGTAAAGAAAGGATGTAACATTTCATATTTTCTGACTAAGTAATTATAATAAATAACAAAAACATTTGATGAGATTAGATATAGCAAACTTCCGTGATTATGACAAATATGAAAACATAATATGTATTGTGCAGACTGAAAATAACTTGATAAGGGTATGAGAATAATGAATAAATAACAAATAGAATAAGTACATATCCCTAAATTTTTCAGTTGTTAATATCTACTTTCATGGAGTCAACACAACAGGTATTCAACGAGATGGGTGTAAAAAACCAGGATTCAACTTCGTCCTCTTAAATGTAAAAGTAATGTAAAGAAATGACCTCTATATCCCAGAGGTCTTTTGACCAACAGGGCCCACATTCAAACTCGACCGAGGTAAGACCCCCAAGGTGTCTGCACATGAAGTTACAAGTCAATCGGTCCAGTGGTTCCAGAGTTATGCCTGTCACTAACAAAACACAGACCACACTATGTTTTCATTAACCTCTTCGAAGAAGACTCAGAGGTTAATAAAATGTTTGAATGAATAATATAGAAACTAAATAATCACACCAAAGTGTGTAGGCGAAAAGAAACATTTATTTGTATACTTTTGTCTGTCAAAAACTAAACAATAAGAAATGCTATGTAGTTAACTTATTTTATTATATATGTATTTGTGGTAATGAAATATTTTCTCAGCATACGATAAATAAATAAATATCACAACAATAAATCGAAACAATGTTTTCGCTGTTTTTATCGTATAATTGTTAATCATAAATATTTAATATTATGAATATGTATCAACGAAAATATAATTACCTCGGTAGCTTATCTGGTCCATCACTTGGGATTATTTTCTGAGAATTCAACAAACTTGATAGCAATTGTCGTGTTTTGTTGGGAAGCGATGTTAATGGCAGAGAATGTATAGAGGCCTCGTCCACCATTCTTGGGTTACTTATTTCCAATAATTTACACATCAATATCTCTTAAAATATTCAGCCAATCGGTTCACTTTTTGTTTTATATCGTCATAAATGGCCAGAATTATAAAATTATAAATATCACACGATATGACAAAAACGACAAAACAGACATGTCACTAGAGATGTCCATTATAAGTAATCGACTTAATAAATAAGTATATTAAATAAAAATAATAAATAAATCACATCATTTTATAGTATTTAATATTCGCGCTGTAGATAAACTGCAATCATTTTTACGTTGAAATAAACGCAAAGATCATTTTAAATACGTTTTACTATAATTATTAGGTTTTTATGTTACGAAATACAATTATTTTGAGTCAGTACTTATTCAGGTATTAATTTATAGGCGAAACAAAGGACGTCAGTCGTAAAGATAAAACAGTTTAATGATAATTTATTTAATAATAAGTTGAACCACATATTTCACTATTTGTCTTGATTTTGTAATATATTGCTATAAATTAATACACTGAAAAATTCACTTGATTTTGGTTCGAAATAGATGTTTTTATTATTTCAAATAAACAATTCATGAAAATTAAAATGTCGTTTAATTTAATGAGAAAGATAACCTTGAGTAAATATGTAATCGAAATATTAATCGTTTTATCACTACTATTAGGTATACATCACTCATGTCACATACAAGTAAACGCAAAAGTTTTGCACAGATTAGGGATGATCGATATTAGAAAAACATCGATGTTGACATCGATGTTACCATCGATTATAAGCATCGATGTACGATAAACATCAATTGAAAAACTACTACTCCTTTCCAATTTCTCCTCTCGATCTTATATTCGAAAGGAGAAATAAAGGAGGAGAAGTAGTTATGGCTATATATAATTTTATTAAGAATCAATAAGAACGTTCTAAGGCCGTATCACTAACTCTTTTAAGTCTTTTTGCAATTTTGGTGGTAATTGTGGTGGCTTGTGTGTTAGTCGGAACTTGCCGTGAGAAGGTTGAGTACCTACCTATTGCGATGCATAAATAAGCGTATTGACAATAAAATTAGCACCATCAGCATTTTCTTCAACCTGTAGTCGTTTAATGCAGACGGGCAAACTTTTCTATTCGAAAGAAATGCAATAAGTAGTAGCGAATACGAGCTCAATAAACTATGGTGATGTGGAGCGGGAGCAGAATCGTTACAACCTTCCAGTCGATATTGGTAAAATGTCATGGTGGGGACTCTTTATCTTTTAACTGGTACACACAGCGACACATCAACCTAGACTGTTTGGACTTTGATCTATTAGAAGTTGAACGCTGCGAATCATGCGAGAGTGCGTTATATTTTTGTTACACTCTATCCTTACCATTACATCGACACCATTATGCACTGTCCCTTTTCGACAATTCTCTATTTTGTATGTTGCGTAGTTATGCGTATATAAGGTGTCTAACTTGATGTGTACCTACAAGGGCGGTCTGTACATGGTTTCCTCTACAGTATCTGGTCACAGTCGCTAGTATGTAATTAAATTCCGCGAATCACCACTATTATAGCGAACATACCTACGGTGTAGCACACACTTACTAATATGTGATAACAGCACACACTTAAATACAATAGCGTAATAAAATATCTTATTTTTATCTTTATTTATTATAGAGGGTTTAATCACAAAGATTATGTCACCCTCGAGGAGACACTTATTATTAATCACCTTCTACGTTTTATACAAAGATTCACTAATTTTATTAACATCCCAGCTTCCTCTGATAACGGAAAAGCTAGAATGTCATTACATTTACCGATCATATATAAATTATTGTTGTATTTTTTTTTAAATTCTATTTTTGCTGCCTCGTTCCCAACGCACTCCATCAAAATATGATACACATCTTCTACTATGTCACATTCGGTACAATTTGGTAAACTTGTTTTACCCATTAGATGAGCAAATCTATTTAATGGAATGTGGCCGGAGCGATGCCTCATCAATGTTACTATGTTACTTCTAGACATATCCAATCCCTCAAACCAGGGTAACTTTCATAAGTGAGGTTGAATTGTACGATACCATATGCCCTTAGTGAGTGACCTCTCGTCGAAATATTGTTGCCAGTTCGCCCTACATATTTCGTTGATCAAATACAGAATGTCAGTATGATAGGGCAACCATTCTAAAGCTGTACCATCCACGAGGGCTTATTTGGCTAGCCGATCTGCTTGTTCATTGCCAAACAAACCGACGTAAGATGTAATCCACTGAATCAATATGTTATATGCAATGGGTGCGCCACGAAATTCTGTTGTACAACGACTCAAATGTTGGAGAGCACTTTTCGAATCTGTTAAAATAACGAAGTTACCTTTCCCCAAAGATTCCACGTAGGAAGTAGCCTCTGCAATTGCTATAAGCTCTGTGTACATTATGGATACATTAAACATTAAGTTTAATTTTCAAGGAACCACTCGTTTGAGGATCGAAAATGGCTAAACCCGAAACATTATTATCTTTGGATCCATCTGTGTAAATTTTATAATAATTAAAGTATTTATCATCTAAATAATTATCACATAATGTTTTAATAACATATGGATCATAGCTATTTTTCGGTTCATCCACACTGCTAACCCATAACCACATGTCGGCCTCGGTGGCATAGTGGTCAGTGTAACCGATTGCCACGCCTAAGGTCACGGGTTCGATTCCCGCACAAGTCAAACATTTGTGTGCATGAACATGGATGTTTGTCTTGGTCTGGGTGTTTCTATGTATAATATGTACATATTTGAACACAAAAAAGTATACAGGGTGGCCCAAATATCGTGGATCAAACGAACCAGAGTGATAGAGGAGGCGATTTCCAACAAAAAATCTTTCTACAGCATGGTCATAACTTAATTGGATAAAAAGTGATGATCATTTTTGTTTTTTTCAAATAAACTACCGATTTATTTACAATTTCATTAATACAGAAAAAAGTTGATAAAAAACAACAAAACAAAAGGTGTTGTATTATGACTAGATAATGTATCATTACAAAAAAAAATGAATTGCAGCTCTGGGTACCAAATTTAAAAAGCGATTCATTTTTTCCCGTCAATTTTGAAGCATTACAAAAACTTACTACTCACTTTGAGCGCATCCTGTGAAAAAAGAAATGTACTACGGAAAAGTGACCCTGTATTTAATAAACTTGCTGATTTAATGCTGATTTAAATGAGGTATAACACTTTAGTGTCAGACTTTTAGTTCAGGTTTTATGCGAGTTTTTCATGTCAAGGAGCAAATTTGTTAGAAAGGAAAATTTGATTAAAAATTATGTAGTACATAATTCAAAAACCATCTTGAAATAAAAGAACAACAATTATGAGTTGATAATTTTATTAAATTATTTACAGTAAGTGTTCAAAATGCCTGCCTCTAACCATTCCTGTATTAAAAAAAAGCTTTTTACACTAACCATTTAAATCCTTTGTCGAAAAAGGTCTGGCGTTGCGTTATCAGTTCAGTTCAGGTAGAAGAATGCCGGGCGGAGCGAGGCCGGCGGGGTGGGGCCGGGGGAAGCGCGTAAGCGTCTTTCTTTGTTTGTTAGTAACTCGCTTTCTGCCTGTGACTACGCACACGTATTCTGCACTGTGACCTTGCCTACCTGTGACTTACGCATCGTTATTTGACTTGTCTTAGATTGCCTACCTGTGACCTACGCTGTGTGAACCGGACTTTGTGATCGCTACGGATTGGCTAGATAGACGGAAGATGGCTGCTGCGAGGAGAGAATACACCCAAAGGGAGTATGCAGAAATGCATTACCTTTATGGCTTCTGCGACGGCAATGCTCGGGCGGCTGCCAGGGAATATCAACAACGGTACCCTAACCGAGACCGTTTCCCGGACTACAGGGTCTTTTTGCGCGTGCATAATGCGTACATGGAGGGAGTCTTACCCGGTACGCATGCTCCGAGAGCAGGTAGACCAGTGGTAAGATTTGACAATGAAGAGCAAATACTGCGAGAGTTAAGATTGGACCCCGGTATTAGCCAACGCCAAATTTTCACGAAATCTCGGGATCCCACGTTCGGCGGTGCAGCGTATTATAAAAAGAAAACGATATCATGCCTACCACGTGCAACGAGTTCAAGCTTTGCTGCCAGCTGACTATGAACCTAGAGTGAGATTTTGTAGAGAGATGTTAAGACTACACAGAGAGGATCCGCAGTTTTTCAATAAAGTGTTATGGTCGGATGAGTCAAGTTTAGAAGAATGGGAATTTTTAACATCCATAACTTACACTACTACTCCAGAGTGAACCCACATATCATCAGAAATGATCGATTCCAGCATCAGTTTGGTATTAATATGTGGGCTGGTATCATTGACCAGAAGCTGGTGCTACACGAAATGCCACCAAGGCTAAACGGTGCTGCGTATTTAAATTTTTTACAAAATGATTTGAACCCAACACTCAACGAAGCTGAAGTTCCGGAAGAAATAAGAGAAGAAATGTGGCTGCAACAGGACGGTGCCCCGCCTCATTACGCTCGATCAGTTCGACAACACTTGAATGAGCGCTTCCCCGACCGGTGGATTGGTAGAGGCGGAGTTATTGCATGGCCACCCCGGTCGCCCGACCTTAATCCATTAGACTTTTTTATTTGGGGCTATTTCAAAGAAGTAGTATATCAAAGAGAGAACAACACTGAACAAGAATTACGACAAAAGCTCGAGTCTGCTAAAGTACAAATTATGAATAACAGACGTGCTTTCCGGCGATTACGTACCAATTTTATTAGGCGGTGCAGATTGTGCATAATGGTTAGAGGCAGGAATTTTGAACATTTACTGTGAAAAATTAATTTAATAAAATTATCAACTCATAATTGTTGTTCTTTTATTTCAAGATGGTTTTTTAATTACTACATATTTTTTATTAAAATTTTCCTTTCTAACAAATTTGCTCCTTGACATGAAAAAAACTCGCATAAAACCTGAACTAAAAGTCTGACATTAAAGTGTTATACCTCATTTAAATCAGCATTAAATCAGCAAGTTTATTAAATACAGGGTCACTTTCCATGTAGAGGACACGGCGCTGCACACTTTGGCGGTTTGCCCCGCCTGGGCATCGCAGCGCCGTGAATTGATCGCGGCAGTCGGATCGGTTGCCCTCTCGCTCCCGGCCGTAGTTCAGTCGATGGTCCGGAGTGAGAGGTCGTGGAACGCCGTCGCCTCCTTTTGTGAGGAAGTTATTTCCATCAAGGAGGCGGCGGAGCGGGAGAGGGAGCGTTTAAACCCTCTCCCCAACCGCAGAGCCGGGCGCCGGAGGGCGCGAGATGACCTCCAGCCACCCTGAGGTTTGACCTGGGGGTGGCGGGCTTTGTGGGCCTGCCCGCCATCCGTTCAGCACCAGGTCCGAGAGGCGGCGTGCGTGTTCCCACGCGCGCCTCTGTTTCGTGTCCGTCTCCCCCTTTAGGGGGAGACAGTAGGGCTTTTATTTTTGAGTAAGTACCTATCTTGGGTAGGTCTTATTGCGTAGGAGCCTGCCGTTTCATACGGCGGGCCGGAACCTCGGCGGGGTCGCGACCGTATGCGAAAGTGATTCGCGCGGCCCCGTCGATAGTGGGTTTGTCGAGGAACACCGTGGTAGGTTTAGTCGGTATTCCGGGAGGTACATTATCTTTTTAACATCTTATTTTACCCCGGCGAGTCCGACATAATCCCTCCGCCCGCCCCCGCGGAGGGATATGCGTCATTGCATTCCCCCACGTAAAAAAAAAAAAAAAAAAAAACCTTTTGTTTTGTTGTTTTTTATCAACTTTTTTCTGTATTAATGAAATTGTAAATAAATCGGTAGTTTATTTGAAAAAAACAAAAATGATCATCACTTTTTATCCAATTAAGTTATGACCATGCTGTAGAAAGATTTTTTGTTGGAAATCGCCTCCTCTATCACTCTGGTTCGTTTGATCCACGATATTTGGGCCACCCTGTATATGTATGTTTATCCCTTGTCTAGTACCCATAGTACAAGCTCTGCTTAGTTTGGGCTAGATAGTGTTGTGTGTATGTGGTAGAATATTATATTATATTATTATTATTTATTTAGCGAGTACATTTCGTTTTTGGGGCTATGGTATATAGACAAAGTGTTGTAATGTTAGGGAATTTGAATTAAAACTGGCTTTACTCTATTTCTCCACAATACATTTTCAAAAGAACTTAAATTATTTAATAAACTTAATATTTTATCATTACAAGACTTTGTCTTTGTCCAATATTTACCGGCAAGATAAAACCTACGCACACTTAATGGTTTCAAATGAAGTTCAAACTCCATGACGTGTATTGCAGTACTTCATATATAAAGCCCCCAATAACACGCATGCACTGGTTTTGTATCCTATCTTTACTACATTTTTTATAACGCTATATGACATTTTTATCTCCGTGCTATGAAGATAAAAATGTCATATGATTTGATTGATCCTCCATTCTTTTTCTTTAAGATCCCGACTGTTCTCTAGCTTATAGGCACTAGCTTCATCCTTTAAATCAACCCGAACTTTGTATTCAGTCAGAAACTTAACTTTTTCAATGCCGTCCAAGCCAAGAGACTTAAATATCTTTGCCAGTCCAAATAATTTAGGTAGCTTTTTGTTACACGAAATGTATATTTCAATTAATTTATTTTTTAATTTTAACTTCTTTCCTTTTCCTCCTACTATTTCCCACTCCTGATCATATTTTTCTCTTTCTCTCTTACTTCTCAACGGCTCTTCTATCAGCACTTCCATACTTGATGAATCTTCCCGATGGTGCTGTACTATATCATTCGTAAATGTTTCTAATTCATTCAGACTGGCATCATTACGCGTCGAAACAAACTTGTTTACGTTCTCAACTTTAATATCATCCATTATATTTGTATAGATTGAGATATATTGTTATCAGTAGCTCGGCCGGCCGCAAGATACCTGAGCCGAGCGGAATGCACACGTGCGTCGAGAACAAAAGAAATAGACCCGCGCGGTAAAACCTAATACTAATTAATAAAACGCGATCACCTCGTACGAGTGCCGTAACAAGACTGAATTAAATATCTTAAATTTAATAATAATGCCCCGTTCGTACCTAGGCCTAATGAACTTGCTCATTGAACATAAAAATAGATCGATACACTCATTACCGCCAGTTTGACATTTTTTTTTTAAATTTAGGTAAGCTTGAAGCAACCCTGAGTACTCTTTCATCATGTTTATAGATTATTCATTAAACGTAAAGAGATTGAAAAATTAAATAGTAGGTACACAGTCAGACCGACTTAATTTAGAATTACGGCGTTGAGAAGCTAAAGATGCTGTCTGCGAGTAAAGATCTTCAGCATGGTTGACGACGACTTATCAACATGACAACATTAAATCGTGTTTAGAATATTCTATTACGATTCAAGTTATTAATTACTATGATGAGTGACAACGGATCGATTATCATTTGGATAAAAAATTTATTGAATATCATAAAGGGTTAA
This sequence comes from Catocala nupta, assembly GCA_963675205.1. Lineage (NCBI taxonomy): Eukaryota > Metazoa > Arthropoda > Insecta > Lepidoptera > Erebidae > Catocala > Catocala nupta. The sequence goes on along the minus strand of OY776090.1, from coordinate 28,315,134 downwards.
GGGCGGGCAGATGTTGAAATAAAATAAATCTAGCAGGGTCAAATTGTATGACCTTGGTTGCCAATTCATATCAACCCTACGAGAGATAACTTTACCCTCAAATCGTTTATGCAGAATGTCAATCGTGGCGTCCGCTGGAACCACATGTCGTCTAAATCCATACATTTTCTTGTGGGATTTCTTGAAGTCGTAAAATTAATTCGTTAATTATAATAATAATAATTATTATAATTTACGAATATACGATTTTATTTTGTAGAACACCTTTCTATGACTATTTTAAAGCAACAGTAGCTCGTGGGTAAGTGGCTAGACTATTGTAGCGGTCGAGTAAACGTGGATTAGAAATACATTTATTACACTACCAACGTGAATCCAATCATAACACAAGTATTCTAGCTTAGCAAAAATTCTAGTAATAGGGTCCCAAATTGGAAGTATTTGTGTTATGAAAAAATATTTAGACTGGGTAGACCTAAAATCGCCAGTAATTTTATTGAAATGAATATTTAACGCGTTACCAGCCGGCGGGCAGAAGCCAGGTCCGTAGCTGGTAACCGTTAGGGTTATATTGAAACACGCAGACTGATTCAACTGAGAATATATTTACAATTTTTCACCTATCTTATATCCCATTTATTAGTCATGCAAGTAACGCTAACACTAATGTGTACAATAAACATTTTCACCAATCAGCGACAAGTAAACAAAAATCTAACACTTACGAATGATTTCTTGGAAATCTGTTCGCGAGTATAAAAGTAGTGCCACGTATAAAAAGCAGAGGGAAGCTTCGCGCGTCACCAGTTTGAAAGTTGATATCGTCGCGGCTAGACGTATGATGCTCCGTTCGATCGCCTTCGCGTGTCGCTTGGTTTCGGCGCGGCTAGTTGTACGATGCTCCGTTCGATTCCAGGTTTCTCGTAAAGTTATATGTTGCCTGTGCGCATATATGTACATACGCCACAAATACATAGGTACACTGTGCAGACCTAAACGGTGACGGTAGGATGACCTGGATGTTTTCGAAAGAGACTGTCAGGGGATATCTTCGGCAAAAGTCACTCCCTTGGATTTCCAAACACAGAGTGGTTCAAAGTACCTAGAGCTTTTGGCGAAACGTGGCCAAATAAAACTAAGAAAAAAGACAAATTGTTGGATGAAATAAAACGTCAGTATTGTAATATATTATATTAACGACTAAGCTGTAAGAACACTGTATATCCTGACGAGATGATCGTTGCCACAACTAGCCAGCAGCATCCTGTCGTCTTTGGACGGCTTGAAGGTTAGCCGTTTGACTGTGAGGTGGTGGGCAGCACTGGAAGATAAATATGCTGATATTAATTAGTTGTTTTAATGACTGCCATGGTGTCAGTACAGGGTTTCGAGTCTTTTAGTCTTTTAGACTAATCGTATGCCACGATAAAATACTCTATGTAGTATTATGAGTTTCTTTTAAGATATTTATATCAATGGAACATAGATTTGTATATTTAATAGTTACTGGCAGGTTTTTTTTTTCACTTAAACATTTTGTTTGATGGCACAGCTGGCAAGCGGATGTCTTGCCGCTGCTGCGCTTTGTATTATTGGTTTAGATCCTACACTCGGTCTCGCTCTTAATTTCAAATTTGTTATATTTTGAAACTTTGGTATCGAGTTGATTTATGAATGCTTTATATCGTTATTTTTTTATTTTAAGACTACGCCGAGCGAAATGTGCCAAATCAGGCGGTCACAGTTAAGTTGATAAAATCAACACTTTTTGTTTAATACAAATATAAAATATACATTTACCATAACAATGAATGTGTTTACAATTACTCCGTGTAAAAAACTTAAAATAATTAATATTTTCGCCTACAAAATTACGTAAATTTGCATGCGTGTTATGTGATTTTTAGATTATAACAGTACAAATCTATCCTATTTTACAGTTTAAACGAAACAAATAGTTATAGTCCCAAATATTTAAGTTATTGGTTGACAATAAAGATACATATTTATCTAAAAAGCACTTCAAATCCTCCATACAATTTAACTATGGCGGCCGCGCGCCGATTTGAATATCGAGCTCTGTCATTCAGTCCAACCGCGTCTTACACTCTGCGCAGTCTTAAGAACAACTCTCGTTCTAGTAATGCATCCATCGCGGGAGATTTTACAAACATTCAAACTACGAACACAAAGAACACCCAGAGTCGTGTTCTGTATGAACTACGCACGATTGTACCAAGTCTAGGTATTCTTTTTTTGAATGTTTGTAAAGTTTTTAAATAGTTCACGACACAGAAATTATGCCCAGCAACAGCTACTATAACAAAAAAGAAAATGAGTTGCCAAAAAGAAAACTCACCTTTTATCCAATTCCTTCAATAAATCCCATTCTTTATTGAACCGGTATATTCTGATGACGCCGGTTTCCAGTCCAGTAGCTACCAGTAGACCGGTCTTTTGGGTGCAAGGGGCGAATGCGAGCGCCGTCACTGACGTGTTCTCTTCCAAAGGCTTACCGAGTAGACCGTATTCTTTAAGTGATGTTTGCGTTGGAGACGTTTTTGACCAGAGGCATACCTATGCAATAATTTGAGAGATGTGAAAATTTAAAATATACTTGTTGAGTTAATTTATTTATGGAATTGTAGTGTTTTCTGTAACGCTACTATAAGATACCAGCTTTTGCTGGTAATAGGTTAGGTTATGTTAGTAAAAGTACTTATGTTTAGTAAAATATAGCCTATATTATAATAAATATTTTTGTCGGCCTCGATGGCGTAGTGGTTAGTGTAACCGACTGCCACGCCTGAGGTCGCGGGTTCGATTCCCGCACAAGAAAAATATTTGTGTGCATGAACATGGATGTTTGTCTTGGTCTGGGTGTTTCTATGTATAATATGTATGTATTTACAAAAAAAAAGTATATATGTATGTTTATCCATTGTCTAGTACCCATAGTACAAGCTCTGCTTAGTTTGGGCTAGATAGTGTTGTGTGTATGTGGTAGAATATTATTATTATATTATTATATTATTAATGGTCAAAATTCTTAAAATCGGTAAGGCCGTTTTTGAGTTAAATTCTTACATACAAACAAAATATGAAATCTTTCCTCTTTATAATATTTTTATAGATATAGACGGGGTCTTGGATTCGATGTTCGGGTCAAGTAAAATGTTATCGAATTGTTCTCTCAAGAAAGTCTCAATTGAAGCTTAGTGTCTGGAACTGTGCCACATTTTAGAGTCTAAATTAATTTATTCAAATTAATTTTATTTTATCTATTGCTCATCTAAATGGCCGGTTGCAAATAGATTTCATAATATCGATTTTCTAATCGAAAGAAATGGTAGCTTTTATGTCATAGACATTATTATAATAGTAATAATAAGTTTATTTATGCAACATATTTAGAGTAGGTAATCATTTTACAGTGGCGTAGTGGTTGCGAATGCCGGTGGCTATAAATGAAGTGTCGGGTTCAATGCCTGGGATGGGCATTTTTATTTCAGTATTCTGTCAAGAAATTCTTAGAAGCAGCACGGAGTATAGGATTGTATCCAGTAGACGACGATAGGGTCGCACCCTGCTACGTAGCACTTATTATAACAGACTAAATGTGGGTGTACTGTTTATCCCTTTTGAAATATACATAGGTGAGACACTAATGCTTTTTTTTAAAGACTCTTAAACTAGATATAATTGTATTGCGGATGGCTTAATAAACATTCAAAACGGACATATAGAATACCCAGACAAAACAACTGATTGTAGACCACAAATTTTTTTTGTCCATTAATTCCGATAATCGTCAAAATTAATAAGATCACTCTCGCGTAACTATGTAAGGTCTATTTTGTTCTTATAGAAGACAAAACCGCACTAGGATTAATTTCTGTGTCGCGGACACTTTACCAAAACATCAAACAACAGATATATAGATCACCCAGCCTCAGAACAACTATGTGTGGATCATTCAAATTTTTGTCTCGTGTGGAGATCGAACCCACTACACTCGGCATGAGCGAACCCACAAAACTAGTAATGTGGGTGCAATGCACTTTATCTCTCTCTCACTCGAGTATATATGCGTGAGACCATATATGTATACCAAAACTAATTAACGACTAAGCAAAATTATTACAGTTTTCCATTATTTAACATTATTTATTCCTATTGTTGTCATTTTTGAATTATTAAGTCCTTACTTATCATGTAGCTTAATTTAATTAATTAATTTAACATTTTCTATTTAAAGTTTTGTTCATGCTGTGTTCTCCTATGAATGACGGAGTATACTATACAAAACTTGTTCTTCATGTTCATTTGTTTGCGTAATTTTATGTATATTCTTTGTCAGACATTCTTAATAAATAAATACCTTGCCATCCCTCGATCCAGTTCCAAAAGCCTTTCCATCGAAGGTCCACGCACAGCACCATATAATCCTGGTATGTACTCCATTAGTCTTGTCCGTGGCTGCCACCAGGTCGAAGCTGTTGGTACCCTGCTGCCGTCCATACAGGGTCCACCGGCGGTCTCGAGAGACTGACAGTAGCTGTTGACTGTCTGGTGAGAAGGACAGCTGGGTTACAGTCAGCTGGTGAGATGTTAGCTTCTGGATTTGCTGGTAGGTTTGGGTTTCCCTGTAGACATAAAAAATAACAAGAAAATTATTTCATTAGTCTTTCCGCTCTAGGAAACAGGCGTGAATCTATGTATGTATTTCATTTTCTACGAAAAATACAGATTGCATTCGGCGTTGCCTTTTAAGCTAAATTATTTAAATAATCTTTTTTAATATTAATTTTATTATTGCTTGTATCCTGTTTTTGTGCTAAATAAAATAAATAAATGTCATTAGACTGTAGTGTTTTCTATGGTACTACATCATACTGTTTGAAATATCATACGCCCTCGCTTTGCTGAACGTGGCAACAGGTAAATGTAAAGTCATATTATTTAGTTAGTGTTAATGAATAATTGTTTGAAAGATTTAAAAGATTGTGAATGGGGATTAAGAATGAATGAGTTACTTGTCAAATGTCTACTTTATGCCGACAACCAAGTAATACTTGCGTCATCGGCGGAAGAGTTACAGGCGATGGTAACTATTATGCATGGTGCTTTTGAGAGTAAAAAAATGAAAATGAATGTAAGCAAGACGAAAGTAATGGTATTTGAAAGGGAGGAGTGCATGACGATGTGCAATATTGGAGAACAAGTGGAGCAAGTGAAAGAGTTTGTATATTTGGGTACTTTGTTTACAAGGGATGGTACACATGAGGGAGATATTGAAAGAAGAACGATTGCTGGCAATAAAGTGAATGGCGCTCTACGCGCTTTTATGAACAGTCGAAATGTATCCGAAAAGGCACGTTTGGCTGTTCATAGAGGACTATTAGTGCCTACACTTATGCATGGAAGTGAAAGTTGGGTATGGCAAAAGAAGCATGAGAGCAAAATAAATAAATATTGTTCTCTACTGGATACAGTATTAGATTTCGAGCTAGCATAGAAAATTTCTTAACAGGAATATCTAAAAACTATTTGCTGGCGTGAACCGGAAATCAGAATCAGCAGTCACCTTCATTACCTCTACACCACAAAGGAGATCAACACTGCTGCACTGCACTCGCTAACCCGACGTTAAACCACGCTTTTTTAATACTTCTAGCAACGTATACACGTGCACACTTTTGGGCATTTGTCGATGTTGTATAAGCTCATGCCTCGGTGTGCATGCAAAGCCGCAGAGAGAGCAGATCGGGCGCAGTTGGTCCTGAGCCCGATCTCTCTCTGTTCTTGTCGGATTGCCGTCCCATTGAACTATGAGAATGAAGGAATACACAAAGTACTGCGAACACTTGTTTACTATAATATCTCCTATTCAGATCTCCGTTAATATTGGCCGCTCTTGCCATTCGGTTTGAATGGCTAACTCAATAAATCCCAACTCACCATAAAAGCACAGCAGCATGTTCGGCCGTGGTCGCTTTACAAGCGGAAGCGATAAGCGTTCCATCCGCGCTCGCGTCCAACGCGAACACTTCGTATCCGTGACCGTATAGCTTCTGTACTTCTGGCCAGAGAGTGTTTTGCATTAGAGTTTCTTCAGTTGGCGGTACTGAAAAAGAATAATTCAAACTGATGAATATGTTTTAATGTTTTTTTTCTTCTATAATAATATTCTATCACCTACACACAACACCATCTAGCCCAAACTAAGCAGAGCTTATACTATGGGTACTAGACAATGGATAAACATATTATATACTTTTTTGTAAATACATACATATTATACATAGAAACATCGTGACCAAGACAAACATCCATGTTCATGCACACAAATGTTTGACTTGTGCGGAAATCGAAGTCGCGATCTCAGGCGTGGCAGTCGGTAACACTGACCACTACGCCATTGACGGCGCCTATAGACAAACACGCTTGAACATTTAAACATTTTAACAGATTTGGATGAAATTTGGCGCATAGATACCAGTTTTTTTTAAGCCGTCTTTATTGCTCTCTAATGTTAATGTGTGTATATGTGTGTTGGCTTCTGACTTTAGGCTCTTGAATCAAAATCGCCAAAATAAATTCTGCTATTTATTAATGCGAGGCATGAATTCGGTACAAAGGCTAATGACTGGTTACACAGTATTAAAATCGATTACACTATTGTTATCTAGGCAAAATACAGAATAATGATGAATGTTACTAAAATAGGAAATGTGCTGGCACAAGGACCAACAGACTGCAATGCAGAGGGTCTCGGGTTTAAACCCACATCACGCACCTCTGACTTTCGGAAGTTATATGATTTTAAAAATTATGTGCGTATTGATTGACTATTATCGCCTGCACCGTGCCTCGGAGAGCACGTTAAGCCGTCGGTCCCGGCTGCCATGAACATCTATGGCAGTCGTTATTGGGAAGTCAGTGCCCTATAATATCCTGACACTGGTCTAGCCTTAGAGTATCGTTAGCCTTCGGGTTGCGAAGGGCAGGTGGCAGCCGCTCCGTGTAAAAATTGATATCTTGTCAAATCCGGTTAGACCAGAAAAGCCGACTACAAGTACCTTGGGAATAATAAAGGCTAGGGAGAAGACAAGGCTATATTTATCTACATTTCTATCACGCAGGCCTTAACAAAAATTTAAACAAAGGGCACAGAAAACCCAAGCTCGGCAAAACCATTTTTTAATAACACAATTTTTTTTCTCCTTTTAAACGATTTAATCGAACCACTTGAACGACTGCGCAGTCTATATGTTAATCTTGTTTTTCTTTTCACAAATGATACTTAATCCAGCGTAAATTGGCATGGGCCACCTACCGAGGTGATCTTTTATTTTTATTACTCTTAGTAGCAGACGAGCCAGCGGCCCACAGCGCGAATGTTATTCATTAAAATTAAACTACTTTATACAATTTTTTATAGCATTGTTTTTATTAATACTTATCTATACTAATATTGTAGCAAGATTAGATAGTGTTTATTCTTTTTTACGTTGGGGTAAGCATTGACGCGTCCCCCTCCGCGGGGACGGCCGGAGGGGTTATGTCGGACTCATCGGGGTAAAAGAGAAAGATGGAATAAAATTATAGTAATGTACCTCCCGGAATACCGACTAAACCTAACACGGTGTTCTTCGACAAAACCGCGACAAAATCGGCGGAGCCGCGCGAATTACTTTCGCATGCGGTCGCGACCCCGCCGAGGTTTCGGCACGCCATATGAAACGGCAGGTAACCTATCCAATAGGCACTACACTCTTTAAAGCCCTACGGACACCCCCCTCTCCGCAGAGGTGAGACGGACACGACACAGATGCGCGAGTGAGAACACGCATGCCGCCTCTCGGACCTGTTGCTGAATGGATGGCGGGCAGGCCCACAAAGCCCACCACCCCCCAGGTCAAACCTCAGGGTGGCTGGCGGTCATATCGCGCCCTCCGGCGCCCGTCTCTGCGGTTGGGGAGAGGGTTTAAGCGCTTCCTCTCCCGCTCCGCCGCCGCCTTGATAGAAATCACTTATAATATAACCTGATCTACTTTTAGCCACGGGCAAAAGCTAGTATTACATTTAACATTATTTTAAATTAACTATTAATTAAGGTATTAAAAAGAAAAATTATTTATATCAAAGATAGTAAATATTAATTACCATTTATCGACTACGGCATTATTAAAATAAATTAAGTCGAATGAAAAAAAAAACACCTTTATTATTATTATAACCAAGTTAATAAATACCTAATTATCGTTCGCTTTAACGGTGAAGGAAAATATCGTAAGGAAACATGTCAGAGTTCTACGTAATGTTTTCGAAGATGTGTGAAGTTTACCAATCCGCACTGTGAACTGTGGCCTGACCCTTTTCATACTGAGAAGAGGCCCGTGCCCAGCAGTGGGACAGTTTATAACCAATGCTGATATTATAACCAAAATAATAAGTACCTGTCATATCAATTGGGACAAAGTAACCATCGTTTTCGTCATCCGCATCCGTTTGATCCTCCTCATCGATGAACACAGCCTTATTAGACAGACCTAGCGATGGAACTGAAGCTCCTTCTGGACCTGAAAATAAATAATAACTCAGTTGTAATAATTTAAATATGTATGGTGCCGTGTTCAACGGTTACAACGTAAAATGCTTCGCAATAATAAAATGAAGTCAGACAATCGCTTCAATACAATACGCCAAAATAAGCGCACCACTGTGCGTTAATGGTAGATGCTGCAAATCAGGTGCCATTTATATTAACGTAATCGTTATTAGGGTTTGAATGACTTTATACGAGTTTTATCGAATACTAGCTGACCCGCGCCACTTCGTCTGCTTCATAATTATAAGATAAGAGAAGTTACCCCGTTTTTGCAACATTTTCCATTGCTGCTCCGCTCCAATTGGTCGTAACGTGATGTTATATAGCCTTTAACCTTCCACGATAAATGGGCTATCCAACACTAAAATAATTTATCAATTCGAACCGAAAGTAGTTCCTGAGATTAGCGCGTTCAAGCAAACAAACAAACAAACTCTTCAGCTTTATAATATTAGTATAAATAATATATAAATTTATCTAATTATAATATAATAATATATAAATATATACCTATTCCAATCTATTAAAACCTTGTCGTTATTATTTAATCCTTCAATGACGTTGCGACTGCTTTTAAAACTAATTTGATAGTGTTGTTTTTAATGAATAAACCATTAAAAAAGAAGATATGCATTCCATTACTAGACAATAATATAATTGGTAACGCGAATTAACGTGGTCATGCTAGGTATCTTCGTACTGTGAGGAAACCCACGCATGCGAAGAACTCACAATTAGCGACAACAGATGGCGCTGTACACAATCACACACTAGTTATATAACGTGTACTTGACCTGTATCACGCAAGCAAAGTTTGCAAAACGAGTTACAATAATTCAAGTTAGCGATATCAATGTTCGGCCGTTGTCCGCCAAGCACGATCACACAGCTTGGTCACAGGTGTTTTAGGAGCATACTATCTCGTTTCAATATAGGTAGTATCTTTTTGAAATATTTCTCATACACCGCGATCTACTTACTATAGTAACTGTTGACCATTAGGCATGCAATACATTTGTCTGATAAAACACAAACCTTTGCCATCCTCCTCTATAACATCACCGACGATATTCTTGAAGTTCTGTACGAAGTTGTGCGGCGCTTTGAAAACTCTGATGACTTTTTCTTCAGCGGCTGACGTGAAGGTAGTGCTGTTGATCAGAGCGAGCGACGCCATATCATACCCGTGTACTTGCGGTCGAGCTATCTCGTGCCATTCTGAACCTAGGAGAAATGAAAGCATATAAATATAATATATATTATATAATTACTAGCTTTTGCTTTTTAGGTGTAAGTACGTAAGTACTTTTTTAACATGTTTTTATTAGCTTCATATACGTATGTTAGTATGTATGTAACGGAAACTTTGAACATGATTTTGACCACCTTCAAAACATCGGATTAACTCAAAATTTGGCATACTTATCAAAGACCGATGACAATATAATAAATTAGAAAATATAAAAAAAATAAAAAAAAATAATAGTTTAAGAACTAAAAAACACACTTTATTAAAAAAGTATTTTTATGTAAAAAAGCGCGGGGTGCTTTCTAAGATATTTTGATAACACCCCACGATTTTTACATAACTTTTTTTATATTTTTTTTTATATTCTTCTTTTTTAATAACTGTTATTTTTAATGAAATATATCCTGAAATGTGATATTCGGCGCTAATATAGCTTTCAATGGTGACTTTTTTAAATCGGTTGAGTAGTTTTCGAGTGAAATCATTACAAACAAACAAAAAATCAAATCTTTTCTCTTTTTATTATTTGTATAGACTAGCAACCCGTCCCAGCTTCGCACCGGTAGTACAAAACGGTTTTGTACTACCGGTGCGAAGGTTTCGTCAAAACCTTAACAAATAAATAAAATCCGTTCAGTTTTTGAGTTTATTGCGACTGACACGGCGGGGGACTATGTTTTATAATATGTAGTCTTCTACTCCCTAGCCTTTATTATTCCCAAGTTACTTGTGGTCGGCTTTTCTAGTCTAACCGGATTTGACTGGATATCAGTTTTTACACGGAGCGACTGCCACCTGACCTCCGCAACCCGAAGGCTAACGATACCCTAAGGGTAGACCAGTGTCAGGATATTATAGGGCACTGACTTCCCAATAACGACTGCCATAGATGTTCATGGCAGCCGGGACCGACGGCTTAACATGCTCTTCGGGGCACGGAGCAGGCGATAATTGTTAATCAATACGCACATCATTTCGAAGTCATATAACTTCCGAAAGTCAGAGGTGCGCGACGTGGCGTGGGTTCGAACTCGAGACCTTCTGCATTGCAGTCTGTTGGTCTCCCCACTGAGCTATCGCTGCTATGTACGTTATTTAGAGTTAGTGATTTATTTAAATATTTTAAAGCTTAAAGCCATTAAGTGGTTGCCTCAGTATTGCCATTACGCTGAGTGTTAAGGCGAACCCTTATCACTCGCAACCGCACACAGGACAAAAATGTTGTGTTATCCGCAAATGGTTGTTCTGTGTCTGTCACACAGACACTCGTCCAAGGGTAGGATTAGACTTTAAAATATATATACTCGTACTTTTTTTATCCAAAGGATTACGCAAGGGCGTATTACATTCCATAATATAGGTGTTTATAGGTCCAACGTATTAAAAAACAAGCGTATTGTCGTCTACCGGTCTACTTAATTATCTCAATGTGGGTGGATGGTGATAAGTCTACGTGTTTAACCAGTAGCACAGCTGGTGTTTGGAAGACGGCTGTGGTCTCATATATGTAGGGATAGAACGTAATGCAGCTACCGAAATCGTAGGTATTGTTTGAGGGATAAGAATGTAAAACAATATTACCGACTAAAACGTTTTATTCTAGCACAATTAAATTTAAAACACAACAAACTACACTTTTCCCACTGTAACTGTTTCAAAATCCATAGTATTTTCGCTTCCGTTCGTTTCGATGAATACTTGACCGCTTACGATTGTAAACTGACTGGGCGAGCGCTGGCTGTCCCCTTTTATACGCGGTTAAAGCACTTCCGTAGTTTTCTAGAAACGTCATACATGGTACGTAATAATACAAAGATTCGAGAATGTGCCAGCGTTCTCTCTACTCTACTCGTACCGACGAACTAGGTAGTTTTGTAAGAATTCAATAGATGGTGCTGTAATAAATTATTAGACGGAACTGCCGAGTCTTCCCCAGAATGCCGAGAGATGGCACTGGGTGTAACAGTGTAATACATCCCCGTCAAGTCCTTCGATAATTTAAGCAATAATTTTATTTTCATGAGTTCTTTACCTTTTGACGTGTTCCAAGGTGCGTGTACCCTGGTGGTTTGATCCGCGGACACGCTCATGAGGTACCGGCCATGGTGTGGCTCCCATCTTATGTCTTCTACAGCGCTGAAGTGCCCACCACATACTACTGATGGCTGCCATTGGTTAGTATCCTAGAATATCGATAAAATATTGTTAGGAATCAGAGGTGAAACAGTGCACTTTCACCTTTTATAATCATTTAATTATTCAAGATGGTTATTGTAACCGATAATTAAAGAAATGCATTAACAAATAAAGTTAGAGATAATAATTGATATAAAACAACGATCACATAGCACGTCCGCTACAGCTCGATGTCAAAGTGACTCGATGCGCGCCTAACACGCTTTTATAAGCCACTCGATCGGATGATTCATGACGTCACATGACGCCTTTCATAACCAAGAATATAATAATTATATATGTATTTATGTATATAATTCTTCGTGTGTATGTGACCGAACTTCTCCTAAACAGCTGCATATGTTTCTATGGGTCAATGGATAGTTTAGATTTACAATTGGACCCGGTAGATGACGGTGGTATTACTAGCTGTCGCCCGGATTTTTATCCACCTTTATGATTACTGCTCCATGGATCGTAATTTTATATAGCTGTTGCTTCTGGATTAAGTAGCTTTCTAATGGTGAAAGATATTGTTACGTGCTGGGTTCGACGGATAAGAATACAAAACAATATTACCGACTAAAACACGTTTTATTCTAGTACACAATTAACTTTAACACACAACAAACACCATACTACACTTTTCCACTGTAATTGCTTCAAACTCCGTAGTATTGTCGCTTCCGTTCGCTTCGATGAACACTTGACCGCTTACGATAGTAAACTGACTCGGCGGTGCGCGTGCGCTCTATTTATACGCGGGTAAAGTGCTTCTGGAGTTTTCCAGAAAACGTCACACACGGCACGCAAGAGCGCGATGGTTCGAGAATGTGCCAGCGCTTTCTCCACTGAACTCGTACTGACAAATACGTAGTTCCGTAAGATGTCAATAGATGGTGCTGTAATAAATTATTATTAGAAACCGCCGACTTTTCCCCACAGTGCCGACAGAGGGCATTAGCCGTAATAATATTTAAGATGAATCCAGAAGTGTTTTAGTTAAATCATTACAAAAGAAATACAATTTTCATTTTATAACATTAGTTAATAGATATATATATATATACTAGTATAGACGCCTTTCTTACCTTATTATGTTCCCAAATATGAAACGATCCATTATATCCATGTCCTAAGAAACTCTTGCCCTCAGGCCCAAACCGGCTGCCGTAGAAGCCAAGACCGTTGCCTCCTACTTCACCCACTCTGACTCGTTCGACCCACGCGCCTTCCCCTTCACCTCTTTGGGGAGAGGATTCCGGCTCCCAAATGATGAGTGTCTTATCGAGTGAAGAGGAAAGAAGACGGTAGATCGGCTTATTGTTATTTTCTAGAAGGAAAATTATTATGTTTAGAACATGAACGGTAATATCATAACGGTCTATAACATCATAGTGGAAACTATCATCAGATTCGAAACAACTAATTGTGTATCAACAAATTTTTTTATCGTTGGGTTCTAGGGATCGTACCCACCACGCTCGGCGCCACTAGGTGACTACTTAAGCCACTTCTCCGTACATGCAGTCTAATTTTGTTTATTAACCTCTGGGTCTTCTTCGAAGAGGTTAATGAAAACACTATGTGGTTCTGTGTGTCTGTCTGTTGGTGACAATTTTTTAGTGACAGGTATAGCTCCGGAACCACTGTACCGATTGATTTGTAACTTGGTGTACAGACACCTTAGGGTCATCCCTCAGTCGAGTTTAAATATGGGCCCTGTGGGTCAAAAGACCCCAGAGATATAGGGGTCACAAGATCATAAGATCAGGGGATCTCCACCAACAGTGATTTGGAAGTCCAAGGGAGAGGCTTTTGCCCAGTAGCGGGACATTACAAAAAGCTGACGAAAAAAAAGTCACATGAAGACGAAGAGGTTGAATCGTGGGTTTTTACACCCATCTTGTTATGTTCATTTTTTAACATAGTTACGGAAAAACATAGTATATGGCTGATCTGGAGTTATAGTATTGTTAATTTCACAAGCGCTATTATTTTCAAATCTATACATTATGAAGGTCTGCATTGCACTATAAAGGAAAAGATCTCAGAACTTGGATAACTGAAAAAGGGCTGATATAAATATAATAGCCATTTTAGAGTTCGAAAAAACTCTTATACAACAGCTTTGTCCGTCTGTCTGTTATACAACTTTCAACGCAAGAACCATAAGAGCTAGAGACTCGCGGTCAACGCCATTCGACTCAACATAGTCGATATACCCCGAAATGACTATGACCTTTGATCTCTGACTTCAAGGTCACGTGATGCATACCATTTTTTCGAAATCTAAGATTTATGGCAATTCATTGCCGTTTCTCACTTGTTAATGATATGGCATATGTTTGCGGCCGATTAGATTCTGGGTTTGTGTCATTGTATAGATGGCTAGTAAAATCTGTGCATCCTACACGTCTGCCTGGCCATACTACTATATAAGGACATACAGACATGAACTTGTGCACAGCCGCGGTCAGAAGTGCAGTAGCAATCTCACAAAGCTATGGCATGCATCTTCTTCTATGAACACTATTCGTACACATTCATTTATTCGAGAAATAATCAGAAGGCGCGCTATATATAATCGTTCATATTAGTTGGTTGACCTGCAACCACCTGCTTATGATTGTAGAAGGAATTTGAATAATCATTTCAACTATTAGTATAAGTAACTATCTGGCTCAGTGGTAAATGGCGGCTTGTTCCTACTGGCACCTTCGCAAATAAGTATCATATTTTGAGGTTTTTAAAAGTAATTTATTTATTTGACCTTATTATAAAAAATGTTGTAAAATATGTAGAAATATTTTGATAATCGTGTATCATAGATGAAATATATTTATATTTATAGTCCTTTTACTATGAACACTACATAAAAATTTCTAGTATTGGATTTGCATAGTTGCCACTCGGCAAACGCTCATAAAGCTGGTTCTTTACGGTACCTCCGATTGCAAATGACTGCCACTGGACACCATACACCCATCCTTCATGTCCAGCCAGCACAGCATCCAACTTCACAGTCCACTGTTCACCGTATGCGCTGAATTGCTTTTGCTCCACCCGGATGCCTTTAGAAGGTGCCTCTTCTACGTACTTCTGGATGCGCCAGAGACGGATATAAGTGTCTTGGGATGCTGATGCTAGAATGATAGTGCTGTCATCTGGAAGTTACAACAATGAGTTATTTTAAGTCATACCATAAGATATTTGCCAAGGTACAAATTAAATGTATGAGTTATTTTGCAAATCATACCAATAAGTTATTTGTCAAGTTACTTATCAGCTATTGTACCTAGTCAAAACAAGTAAGTATGTTATTAGGTGACATCAGATTAAATATTGCAGATTCTTTACATCTAGACCAGAGGTTCCCGGACTTTTTTTCTCATAGTCCACTTTCAAAATTTAGCTGGTTCTGGTGGACCCCCTGCAGCTAGAAATGTAATCCATCAAGTGAAATCGGTATATTCGGACTAAAAAATGGTCAGTTCGTAGAGTTCGAGTTCTAGTTCGACCGTAGAGATGAGATTTGTACAGTTTTTAAAAATTTGATCGAATCTCTACAGAATGACCTTTTTTTTACGTCAAGCCAACATTTTAGTTCTTCACTATCGACAACAAATAAATTTTCGTGGAACCCCGTTTACGAATTGTGAACTCTCATTTTTAGTCACGCCGTTCTAGACCTCCCGTCGAGTCTCCCTTGGACCTCTGGGGGTCCACCTGGACCACTTTGGGAACTAAGGATCTAGACGATTAAAGTAGGTGAATAGAAACAGTATGATGACCATACTAAAATTTTCATATAAGCCTCAAAAGCTCGGCTGGCCTTAATAATGGCCGAACATATCATAGTTTCTAATATGCAATGTAGCACTATGCCTTAAATTTGCTTTAGTGAGTTAATCCACTTCATGCATGTAATATTTGAGGATCTAAACCCTCTCTGGTTTGATTCCCAGTTTTAACAATGCTTTTCAGTTTTCCTGTCAAAATAATGTCAGTACACAGAGCAACACAGAGTTTGGAAATGTGACCCTCTATCTGCAATCAGCTTGCCTACTGGGTCAACTAAAGTCGTATCTGTCGAAATATAGGTGTAACATGCATAGGCGAACGACTTTGTATGTATGTATTTAAATTATTTTTCGATACTAATATACAGGGTGTCCAGTAATTAATGGATAACCTGGAAATGTCTTATAGTGGAACTGACGGCCGTTCAGAAAAAAATATGAAAAATAATCTATCCTAACTACTACCTGAGATATGTGTTTTTTTTAATTACCATTTATAACTTTCTTGTATACTACGACCATAAATGAATAAAATCCATTGAAATTAAACACTTTATACGGATTTTATCGCGTTGTTTATTTTACTTTAAACACTGGTATTACATAATTTTGAAAACTCTAACACTACTATTATTGAAATTTTACTACTATTTAATCTATATATTTTCTAATTAAAACAATTTATATTTGAGTTTACACTTTGCCCCGACGTTTCGGTTGCTTTACAGCAGCCATGTTCACGGGTCCCCGTGAACATGGCAAACAAATCCGTATAAAGTGTTTAATTTCAATGTATAACATTCGCGTAAACATAAGACAATATTATGAATAAAATCCATCGGTTTTTTGTTGTTTTATTATTAAACACTAATTATGCTAATAGATAGACTGTCAAAAGTATGCTATGCTATATAGCTTGCACTTTTTAATATATATATATTTTTATTTATTTTATAATTTTTTTTCACTTTTTCTGAACAGCCTTCAGTTCTACTATAAGACATTTCAAGGTTATCCATTAATTACCGGACACCCTGTATATAAAGAGGAAAGATTTGATATTTTGTTTGTTTGTAAGGCTTTATGTCAAAAACTACATATACGATTTTTAGATTCTTCACCATTAGAAAGCTATATTATCACCGAGTAAAGGCGTTTATTTAAAAAAAAGTGCTGTTGCTAACGTAGGTTACGTTAACCTAACCTACTTTTACGAGAGTGAAGCCGTGGGCAAAAGCTAGTAATATATACACTTACCAACATCTAACACATCAAGTCCTCGCACCCAATCTTCATGTCCAGATAAATTGTGCACTCTGTGATAATCATCCCCAAGAAAAACATGCACTTTATGATCATCTAGTGCACAGAATAATATTGGCTTTTGTGTTGTAGGTAACATATGTGCATGGAGAGTGAGGCAGAGACCGGAGTTAAGTGAAATAGTCTGCTTTAAGCCTGTTAAACCTGAAAAACCCAAAATAATCTATACTAATATTATAAAGCTGAAGAGTTTGTTTGTTTGCTTGAATGCGCCAATCTCAGGAACTACGGGTCCGAATTGAAAATTCTTTCTGTGTTGGATAGCCCATTTATCTAGGAAGGTGATAGGCTATATAACATCACGCTACGACCAATAGGAGCAGAGCATTAATGAAAAATGTTGCAAAAGCGGGGCAAATTCTTTAATGTGAAGCAGACAAAGTTGCGTGGGTCAGCTAGTTTTAGAATAGTTTTTGACCTTTTGCAGGTAACAACTTTCACTTCTTTTGTTTTACTTTTAATAACAGATATTGTGAATCTAACTAGTTTCACTATATCTGTTACTGAAAGTAAAACAAAAGAAAAGGCTTGTCATTGTTTTGTTTGTCCATCAGACCTAAACTCATAGGGTATAAGTTTGAGTGTGCTGCACCTTAGATCTTTGGTTGGCTTCTTGAATTTCACGGTTTAATTAGGAGATTCCAATAAGACTAGCAATGTTTAGTAGTAACATGACTGCTATTTTGCTCAGCAATAGAAATCCTCTTTTCCAGAGAAATGAGAGTGTAATGATACCTGATCACCTATAAGAGATATAAAGGCCTAAGTTCAGTAACTTGCTTGACATTCAAATATTTTATATTATGATATTAATTGGATTTCAATCTTGTGTCACATTTCTTTTATTTGACCACAAAGCCATTTCACAGAGTGGTAGGTAGAGACTACAGATTTCACTATAACAATAAAAGGAAAGAACTTTTCCCATTTCACAGTAGCACACCAGCATCCAGACACAATAAGTTTTCAATTATATCTGGTATTCCAATAATTGATAGGTTAGCACAATAACTACACTTACCATTTTTCCTCTCCCAAACTTTGACAGTGGTATCTATAGATCCTGTATAAATTAGCAGCTTATCACCATTGTAAACACCGTGTATACAAGTTATTCCATCTGTGTGGCCCGTCAGTGTACTTGTAACCTTCCATTGTCCATTCTCTAAGCTCCATACTGCAGCGGTTTTGTCTGCGGATCCTGAGATAAATTCTGTACAAGTGCCATCAGGTTTGCGGAGCCATTTCACAGTATTCACTTGTGAGCTGTGATGGCTTAGGACTGTTAAAGGGTCTTTGCCTTTTTGTGTCTGAAAATTTAATGTAATGATAACACTTCCATATTAAAATCCTAAGAATTTTTTTTATGTTTACATATTTCTTATATGAAAGAAGTATCTTGTGGCTTTATAAAATACATGAAATAACTTAGCCTTAAAGAAATATCTACAGTATGTAAATATAAAATGATTTATAAAAGCGTATTGAAATAATACTTTTTTGAATAAAATGGATAGAATTTATTATTAGTAAAATATATTATCCATTTTATTTCATACTCTGTACATTAATGAATGGAGTAAAAATAAGGATAAAAGAAATATTAAGATTACGGAAATAACAATGTTTCTTACCGTATCGTAAATAACAACAGCATTAGTAGCACCAAAACAAATAATTCCTTCACAGTTCCAGTCAGCTATTTCTGGGGTGCGATTGCACGCCACCGATGTGTACACTTGTTCAACATTAATTTTCATTGTTTTATCATTAACTGTAGTGATTTAGCAGAAATAACTTAAAATTGATTATACATTAAAATTCAAAGTGAGGTTATAAACATATGGTTGACACATAGAAAATAATAATGCGTTCAGGAAAATTACATACCACAGACTTATGATTTCTGAGCAAGTTTGATTTTCGTTTCTTCAACTTCATGTTATAACTATAAATTTCCGTTTGATATATTATACTTATTGGATACACGTGTAAATGTTCGACCCCGAAACAATGGTTGTGTGGGGGATTTGATAAATTAGTAGGTACGTAAAAAAAACTTTTACATTGAACACATTCTTTATTTGGCGGGAAAATTGACAGAAACACGATGTTAAAACGTCAATTTTATGTTATTGTGATTTGTTTTAGTTTTATTTAACGAATAGGTACATATTTATAATCTCATCTTAAATTAAATCAAAATGCCTGAAGTAATGATAGCAGGTATACCCGTCAATTTCCCATTTGAGCCTTATGAAGTACAGAAAGTCTATATGGAAAAAGTGATAGAAAGTCTTCAGAATAACACCAATGCTTTACTAGAGTCTCCTACAGGTACTGGAAAGACTCTGAGCCTACTATGCTCTTCATTGGCCTGGTTACTTGTGAAGAAAGCACAATTACAAATGAATGCTCAAGTAGGCAACTTTTCTGAACATAGTAACGCTTTGCGAGACAGTTTAAAATCTGGTGCTGGTAAAGCGAAAGACAGTACATCATGGGGAATGCCGAAAATAATATACTCGTCAAGAACTCACTCGCAATTGACGCAAGCAATGCAAGAATTGAAGAGATCCAGTTACAGGCATGTCAAAGCAACTGTTTTAGGGTCCAGAGATCAGATGTGTATCCACCCCGAGGTATCTAAAGAAACAAATAACATGAATAAAGTACACATGTGCCAGTTAAAAGTAAAATCACGGACTTGTCACTTTTATAACAATGTTGAATCAAAGAAAGAAGATAGAGCTATAAAGGGCGATGACATTCTAGATATTGAGGATTTAGTTACTGTAGGAAAAAAGCTTAAATGCTGCCCTTACTATCTCTCCAAAGAAATGAAACAGGATGCTGATATAATATTTATGCCTTATAATTACATCTTAGATCCAAAATCAAGGAAAGCCAATGGAGTAGAACTTATGAATAATATAATAATTTTAGATGAGGCTCACAATGTAGAGAAAATGTGTGAAGAGTCAGCATCTTTGCAAATACGGACTACAGATGTTGCATTATGTATAGATGAGATCACACATGTTATGCGGTCATTTGGTGAACAAACAGAAGAACAGATGGATATGACTGTAGACAATAGTCAGCCAAAAGACTTCACTTGTGATGACTTATGTTTGTTAAAAGAAATGATGCTGGCTCTAGAAAAAGCTGTTGATGAAATTAATGTTGGCAATGAAGGCAGCACCTACCCAGGAGGTTTTATATTTGAGCTGCTTGCAAAGGCTGAAATCAGAGATCATAATCAAATGGCAGTCATTGGTCTTATAGAGAATCTCATTCAATATCTGTCAACGGCCAGTGATTCCCCTTTTCAGAGGAAAGGTGTTGGCTTGCAAAAGATAGTAGACTTGTTAAATGTTGTCTTCAGTGGGACAACACATGCTTACAAAGAGAGAGTCAAAATGTGTTACAAGGTTCATGTGCAAATAGAAGATAAAAAGAATAAGAAGACAGATAGTTGGGGAGCTCTAAAAACAGCAAATTCTAAAAGTGCAGAGAGAGTCCTTAGTTATTGGTGTTTCAGTCCTGGATTTGGAATGAAGCAGCTAATAGAACAAAATGTTAGAAGCATTATACTAACTAGTGGTACTCTTGCTCCTTTGAAGCCTTTAAAATCTGAATTGGGAATTCCCATAGGAGTCCAACTGGAAAATCCACATATTGTCAAATTTAATCAAATATGTGTAAAGATTATAGGTCAAGGTCCTGATGGTA
This sequence comes from Catocala nupta, assembly GCA_963675205.1. Taxonomy (NCBI): domain Eukaryota; kingdom Metazoa; phylum Arthropoda; class Insecta; order Lepidoptera; family Erebidae; genus Catocala; species Catocala nupta. Next base: position 28,294,235 of record OY776090.1, on the reverse strand, counting down.
CACAGCTAAATTCAAATTATCAGAACAGGGACAATCCTAAATACATTTCATCTTTAGGTAGAACAATACTTAGTTTTAGTAGGGTAGTTCCTGATGGCCTTCTAGTCTTTTTTCCATCATACCCTATCATGACAAAGTGCCAAGAAATGTGGCAAAATGAGGGTATCTGGTCCAGTATTAATAATATTAAACCAATATTTGTTGAACCACAAAGGAAAGATACTTTCAATGCTATCATAAATGAGTTTTACAGTAAAATCAGTGACCCTAACACAAAAGGTGCATGTTTTATGGCTGTCTGCAGAGGAAAAGTATCTGAAGGATTAGATTTTGCAGATATGAATGGCAGAGCAGTAATTATTACTGGGTTACCATTTCCACCATTAAAAGATCCAAGAATAGTGTTAAAGAAGAAATACTTAGAGGAGCTAAGGACTCAAGACAAACAATTCCTGTCAGGTGATGAATGGTATTCTTTAGAAGCCACCAGAGCAGTGAACCAGGCCATAGGAAGAGTTATAAGACACCAAAATGATTATGGTGCAATATTACTTTGTGATACCAGATTCAATAGTCCAAAACTGAAGAATCAATTATCTGCATGGCTAAGAGATCACATCAATGTGTCAAATAAGTTTGGTGAGACAGTGAGTGAGATCTGCAGGTTTTTCAAGAATGCAGAGTCAACATTACCAGCACCAAGACTAAAGCCCCTTTTACCAAATGAGTCTCAAAAGTATGACAGAGATTCTGGACCAATCCATGTCACTGGAGTGGCATTTCCTGTTACAAATGCCAGGGCAGTCAGTAAACCTGGCAAAAAGTCAGTCACTCAATATCCTAACTCAAATGAAGTATATGCAGACTTCTCAATGGATTTTTACAAAAATGCTAAGTCTTCAGCATATGTGAATGAATTTAAACCAAAATCTACTAAAGACTTGTTTAGTTCTATAGATAGTGTTGAATCTCAGCAGTCTACATCACAATCTTTAGTCACAATTCACAAGCGAGCCGCAGAAGATACAAATACAAATGCGACCAGCAACATGGTTAAGAAGAAAAAGTTAAAAATAAAACCTTTTGGGTTTGAAGACAACTTGACTGGTGAGAAAGAAAGAATTGGGGACAGTGAAAAGACTGGAAAAGTTGCTCCTACATCCTTAATAGACTTTGTAAAAGAAATCAAAGTGCTTCTACAAGCTGACCAGTATAAAGAGTTTCAATTATCAATTTCCGCTTACAAGAAAAGTGGTGATTATGAATGCTTTCTAAAAATTTTATCAAATATATTTGAAAATAGGAAAATGTTTTATTTATTTAAAGGCATGAAGAGATTTCTCAAGGAAGAACATAAAAGTGTATTCCAAGAATATTGTGATACTGTTCAATTAAATATGTAATAGTTTTAACTACCTAATTTATTAACATGTAGCTACAATTGTATACAATAATAAAATATGATATATATAATAAAATATTAATTATACCTTTAATATGTATTATATTTTGATCCCAATTTGAGTCCTACAGAACAATAATTGTTATGAATGGGTATGATAGCTATGCCAGCCACATGTACTTGAAGTAGTTTAATTAGGGGTTGTCATAAGATCAATTAGTTCAACAAGAGGTATGAGGTATGAGAAAATCTGTCAGTAACAAACTTGTGGTTGTTCATTATGAATTATTTTTGTTTATGATGATACACACACAGAATCCTATCAAAATATTATCCTTCATACTACAAATACTCTTATTTGTTGAGATTATTTTAATAATTCTTTAACATAGTAAATAGCTTATCTATCATTATATTATATTTCCTCAATAATATAAAGAATTCTTTATGTTTAGCTTTCTTCATTGTTAAGGCAAGTACTAATATCTCTATCTATCTATACTCACTTTGAGACCACTCTCATCATAGCTTAAAGTTGAAGTTTGATAATCAATGGTATAAAATAATCAAGACAACATGATTAATATTCTAACATTTATTAACTACTTAAAATTACACAACTATTATTCTTTCCGTGCATTGATCTTATTAGCAATTTCAACCGAGTTTATTCTAAGCATTGTCTGCTGAGCTCTCTGGAAGTTGATTCTCATAAACTGCTTCCTCCTCTTCTTCTTAAAGTGTGTTCGGGTATGTGAAAGGCCTTTGGAGATGACAGTAGCCGTAACATTGACTAAACCAGGTTGAACAAGGGGACGACCAATAAGAGAAAAGTCTTTAGTTCCAGCTAAGAGTATTTTATCTAGCCTAATTTCGTCACCAATGTTTGGCGGCCAGTATCCTTCGACTACTAAGAGATCGCCGTCTGTAACTCTCCACTGTTTGCCCAGTAAATGTACGATGGCAAAGTTACGTGCAGCGTTCTTTTCTATGAGCTGATTACATTCCGCTATCACCTCTTTTGTTGTTGCGGAGACAGATTTGTTCTCGACTGGAGCTAGATTTGTTGCAAATCTTGATAAAATACCCGCTGTAAATTAGAAGTACTCGATTAGTTTAAGGAAATTATATATAGCAAACATGTATACAATTTGGCCTATTTGTGTTGTTACCTTGTGCGCCATTGAATACGTTGGCAAATCTTTGTAGTCCAGCTCTAATAAAAGCCATAGTGTCGGTTAATTATTGATATATTTATTTTTATTTCAACCAAAACATTTTTTAACATAACCTAAAAAATGTTTTCTGCCCACAGATTATGTACCAGCACAATGACAATTTATGAGTCGTTCGAAAATTGCTTTATATGGTTGCATAATAATGTTCTTGTACATAATATGTACGAGAACATTATTATGCAACCATAATTATGTATGTACTTACAAGAAGTATATTCGAATACAAAATTACACCAGATACAGGGGCCAATAGATATTTACAAAATTTAATAAATATTTAGTAAGTCATGATAGTCTGCGAAGTCTTAGAATACCAGCCATAATTAAAAACTATTGAGTCCTGTCACCGTTCTGCTTCTGCAACTCAATAGGTTAATGCCATCTGTACATATTTTCACTACGGTTGTTTTACTTAGGAAAACTTGTCCATTTAGCTAATAATAGATGGCGTCCATATTAAGTACAATCACGTGCCTTAATTCATAATTGAATTAAGACGACGGTCATAGATGGCGTTATTTCTAGTTACATTCTGTAAACTATAATTATTGTGTCTTGTAATAAAGTAAAGTACCTATTACGTTAATTGTATCCATATAATATAAACGACGACGTTACTAATTCCATGTCCATGTAGCATCTTCATATTTGCTAAATGTTAATATTCTGTCGGGTATTCATAATTATATGAAGCAATTAATTCTACGCAAGAAAGTTAGGCTATTATTAGGATCATTTAAATTTGTATATTATAGATAATTAATTCGATTCATTTGAATAATATTGATAGACATTCGAATGACACTGTTATTGATAGACTTTATATCCCTTATGAAATGATACAATCAATTAGGAGGAATATTTAAGGAAGTTCTGTGTTGTGTGATCTAAACTCAATCCCCTAGCGAAGAAGCAACGTTTTTTGAAGGTTCGAAAATGCAAGTGGAACTTTCCTTTGTGGCATGCGGTCATTGTGCAGGTTCATAGGCTATAATTACCTACCTTAGGCGACCCGTATTCATTTTTGCCTAATTTTTAAGTACATAGTCCTAAATTGATTCAACTTGCAGCCATTTAATATCAATTATAATATCGACTCTGGTGACCCTCGATTCCCAGTAAGAACACCGCACAAGGATAGCGATTCCTCGTCTGCGATCTTGCGACAAGGATACTTACCCAATAAGTAGTAAATATAAGTAAATCATAGGTTAAAGTGGAGATGCTTTCTATCTCTCATCCATTTGCGCTTATATCTGAGGACCATCGCTAGGATACATACATACATACATAAATTCACGCCTGTTTCCCAGAGGGGTAGGCAGAGACTACGGATTTCCATTTGCTACGATCCTGACACACTTCTCTGGTTTCATTCACTTTCATAACATTCCTCATACACGCTCGCCGGTTTAAGGTGCTCTTAACCTGGCCTTTATCCAGAACGTCTCCGATCTGATCAAGAAACGTTCGCCCAGGTCTTCCCCTTGCGACTGTTCCATTCACACTAGCCTTATAAACTTTCTTAGTCAGTCTGTTCTCGTCCATTCTTTCTACATGCCCAAACCAACTAAACATACCCTTTTCTATTCTCGTCACTATATCCACTTTTATGCCGCATCTCTCTCTAATCACACTATTCCTTATCCTATCTTTCAGAGTCACACCACATATATTTCTCAGCGCTCTCATTTCTACAGCATTTATTCTGCTCTCATGCTTCTTTTGCCATACCCAACTTTCACTACCATGCATAAGTGTAGGTACTAATAGTCCTCTATGAACAGCCAAACGTGCCTTTTTGGATACATTTCGACTGTTCATAAAAGCGCGTATAGCGCCATTCACTTTATTGCCAGCAATCGTTCTTCTTTCAATATCTCCCTCATGTATACCATCCCTTGTAAACAAAGTACCCAGATATACAAACTCTTTCACTTGCTCCACTTGTTCTCCATCAATCATAATATTGCACATCGTCATGCACTCCTCCCTTTCAAATACCATTACTTTTGTCTTGCTTACATTCATTTTCATTCCTTTACTCTCACAAGCATCATGCATAATAGTTACCATCGCCTGCAACTGTTCTGCCCTAGGACTTAGGTTTAAATTGCCGTGTTGGTCTTTGTCTTAAAATTCTTAGTAGCACGTAGTCTGAAAATGTGTCTGATAAAAAGCCCACAAGAACACTCTACCACGTGAGACCGAACAACAAAGCTAAAATGTGAGTGTAATAATACAACTCTGGCTGACATTTTAGTTTAAGCATTTACTTCGCACACACACAGTCGACACGAACAGTGTTGTAAGTTCGATACCTGTTCTAATTCTTTATGGTCTTTGCTTGAATGTTTGTAAAGTCGCAAGGAGGCCTAGTGTTGGGAATTGTCTTAATAAGAGGTGAGACCTTTGCGTATCACCCAGGCAACATAGCGACTTCATTGCAGGCACATATAAGAACCGGTAAAGGTAAAGAACGGCAAAGAAAAGATCGGCTAAGGGGAGGATGTACAAAGGAATGGATAGGCATTGCACTAGTGAACCTTACCATCAAGTGATAGGTTTTATTTAGATAGTTCTCAGATGTTACGATTATTCGGTTATCGGCTTATTGTACCTTACGCATTCTATTGTTTTCTTCATAGGAGATACAGCAGTCACTTTTACTAACGCTTCGCCACTAAGGCAGATGTAAGCACAACGTTTTATATTCGTCCTGCCACTCTTATTAGATTAGATGTTACTAGAGATATACATATATTATTTATTTAAACAAGTTGACCACAGGTGAAAAAAAAATAATTATGATGAACAAAATGATTAATCCATAAAAAGTTATAAGTTTTCGAACTTCTTTATTTCGTCTATTTGCCGCAAATCGTCAGAAATTTTATGTTATGATTGAAAAATGAATTTATGTTATTTTAAGCTAAATATTAGTCCTGGCGTGCTAGTAGCTTTAGGTAAGAGTCAGAAATAAATATGATGCCTCTTAGCCTATATTAATAATAGCAATAGTTTCGACAAAAAAGTGTCATATTTGAAACTTGTAGTTTTTCTATTCCCATTCTGTAAATATTTGATTGGTAGGTAACAATATATCAAACAATTCGTTTTACTAGAAAATTCGAATGACTAACACTTGGACAGAACAGAACTGAACAGACCAGTGGGTTTTTACACTGAGCACAGAATATTGTGCTTCTACTGCACGAAAGTAACCATAATTACACGAATAGCGAAATGGTTTAAATGGTCGCCTCCTCGTTGCTTCTACTCCCACGATTATGGGTTCAAACGAGACAAAAAATTATGTGATTAACAAATAGTTGTTTCGAGTCTAGATGTTCTTTGTGTCAGCTGTCTGTGTGAAGAAGAGAGTGAAAGTTGACTTTAAAGCAAAATAAAATTAAGAAATCTGTCCTTAATTAATGGAATCTGACAATAATACAAGACGTAGATGTTTGTGTAGTCCTTAGCTCGACTGTGAGGGTAAGTAAATACTATTTATATTTTTGTAATACCAAATTCTCAGTTCGCCCCCAATTACATAGGATAACGTTCTCGCTAAAAATAAAATATTTATATAAGATCCCGTGTAAAAAATAAATAAAAGAGATACATATATTATTAGTTAAGCGGTTATTATTCATATCATCAGTGAGAACTTTAATAAAACCGCAAATGCGAGTTGGACTCGCGGGGTTCGTACCATTGCACAATGGTGAAAGGTCGACTCACACTTTGCCGCGAATTATTATTTGTTATTTTACATAAGTGTGTATATTGTAATCATTCGTAATTCGAAGACACACTTGACAGGATGTTGGAATACAAGATATAATTGAAAGCCTATTCTGTCTGGCAGACGGTGTGCTGCTAAGACTCAAAGGAAAGTATGTATAATAATCCCATAGATTTTTACTTTGCGTTAGGTTCTGTGAAAGTGCCATCCAGCTGACTATTACGGTACAGAAGATCTAGAAAAGAGTCAGAGAGAGAAAGAGTTTATAAAGGTGGGATAAACAGACGGCGTACTAATACCTAGTAGGGTAGTACCTTCGGGCAAGGAATCTTGTAAACTCTTTTAGCGACGCAAGTGCTTATAATTTTGGCAGAGAGTCACTAGCTTGAAATAATACGCAAAGTAGCGATAGTACAGGTGGCGACCGGCGCAATTAATCACCTGACGTACTTCCACACACTTGCTAAAGGTCCATATATCTGGATATAAGCGAGTGTAAAAAATATATCTTAACTACACACCCAAGTTACCAGTTTCAGCTTATCTATCTCTTTGTTAATGGCAAGTGCCATAGTGCCTTGTCTCACACATATATACCGGAAAAGTAGAAAGAGCATTCTTATTGCCAAATGTACAGATGTACCGGTGGGTTAAAATAAGAACGCCACTCATGGAGCTGGCTGCGTTCTCTTACTGTTACAGGAAGAATACCAAGAATACGTACCTAAATCACTACATATCTTAAAATTAAACGGGAAACAAATGCTATCCTGGAGTACGTCGTAATGCATATCTGTTTGTCGACTGTTATTAATACCCTCGGAGGCAGCATTAAGGGGAAGTCCCAATTGATATAGGAGCCTACCACCAATGATACGAGGGAAAAAGGAAGAAAAGCACAGTAATCTAAACAGTAAGACTGCACGGACGGCGTAGTAATATTTTTTGTCTTTACACGGGACAAAAATTTGTATGGTCCACCAGTAGTTCCAAGTCTTGGTGTTCTTTGTGTCCATTGTTTGAATGTCTGTGCAGTGCCCATACAGGATGTAATCTTCATGGGGCTGACTTTTAAAAAAAAGCAATGCCATGGACGTCTTATAAAGAAATGCGATATCGTTGGCTCGAGAAGCCAGGTCAGCCATACCCGATTAACTTGTATCCCATTCTGTCAGTTGCGATCAGGTTTTTTTGTATTGTACAGAAAATGTTCTTTCTTATTTCAAAGTCGAAACACCTCATCACCTGCAGCACATCTAAATATAGCTTCAGATAATATCAAATCGTTAAATAGTGTTAATGATTTCTTTGCCAACACTGGTAAAAGGTTAGCGGAAGCCTTTAGACCAGCCACTTAATCCTCTGTACCCTTGACTGAATCTGCGCAATCCGGCTCCTTAGTACTTTTACTGACAGATAATGCCGAGGTGGAAAGATTGATTCTTGGGCTTCGAATATATGCGGCAGCGGGTTGGGACGGTGTCTTAGCGAGAATAATAATATTCTAACACATCGGTATCGGTCGGCCATCAGTAGTACCTGCTATAACGCATATATGCAACTGTTCCATATCGACAGGCTGCTTTCCTGAAGTATAAGTAAGAAGGCAATAGTTCATCTAATTTTAAGGGTGGGGACAGACACAATGTTAATAATTACAGGCCATCCATTTTACCAGCTATGTCCCAAACTCTGGAAAAATTATTAACTATAGTTTAGTGGACTATCTGGAATCACACATAATACTAGTATCTAATCAGTATAGATTTAGAAAATGAAGGTCTACTGAAGACGCCGTTGCCTCGCTCGTGGATCATACTGTAGCTAAGCTGGATGAGAGCAAGAAGTGTCTCGGTATCTTCCTTGATATCTCGAAGGCTTTCGACACTGTGTCTGTGCCGCACCTGCTCTCCAAATTAGAAAACATTGGTATTAGTGGTCAAACTCATAAATTATTCCAGGACTACCTAAATGATAGAAGCCAACGTGTTACACTAAATGGCCTTTTGAATGACACTAAATCGCTATCTTTTAGAGTCCCGCAAGGTTAAATTTTGGAGCCAACCTTGATTTTAATTTACATTTATAGCCTCTACAAGCTAAAATTAGCAAACTGTTCTATTTATACCTACGAATATGATACGGCCTTAATTTTACACGATAATGACTGTACTTATGTACCGTGATGACCTGGTTCTACACCAACGAGCTTACAATTAATCTGAACAAAACTACTTACATGCCGTTTTGTTTAAAACCGTCTGCACTACATTTTCTGCTAGCTCTAGATGCCCTAGCTCTCAAAGGCCACACTGGCATATGCCTAATGAACTGGAGCTGCGATTGTCCACAATTAACAAGAAGTACTGTAGTTAAATACCTTGGTAACCACATTGACAATTGATTAAATTGGAAGCTACACCTTGACAATCTCACTTCAAGAATACGGAAGCTTATCTTTATCTTTAAAAAGCTAAGACACTCTGCAGATCCAAGTACGCTTAAGACCGTGTACTATGCGTTAGGTCAATCAGTACTCAAGTATTATATTACTGTGTGCGGTGGGGCACCAAAGACGCTTTTCCTTAAACTAGAACGAGCACACAGAGCTGTCCTCAAAGTAATGACCTTCAAAACTTTCAAATATTCGACTTTATTGCTATACTCTGAATGTAAGGTTCTGACAGTGAAGCAGCTTTTTTTACTCCATACTACATATACTCCGTTAACATCTTCAGTATAATGCAAACGCCATCAGAGGCCGCCGAGACTACAAAGTTTATCCCACCCACAAATCAAACACTACTACTACTGTTCAACGTCATTGCCACATTCTCGGCAACTTTCATTATAACAAAGTCAATAAGCTATGTGATATATACCATCTCACTAAACAAAGATGTAAAATAGAACTCCATGAGTGGCTTCACACATCAAATTACGACATTTATTTTTGCATGTAATTGTGATAATTTTATCACTTGTAACCACGCTCCATCTGACTGTACAATGTACCGATGTGTTAAATTATGTGAGAGACCTGGTACCCATAACACAAGTTGAATCTTACTTTGGATACCAGTGTTATAATACACTACTTACTGTGCAATATTGTCAGTGCGTAATTCTATTTTGTTTTAGTTGTAAGTGGTATTTTGTACAACTTGTTGAAAATAAAGATTATTATTATTATTAAGTTTTAAGTCAATGGCTGTGTTTGGGCTTATTAACGATCGTGAAGTAGGCTTTAATTGTTAGGTTGGGCTATGTGTTGAGGGCATTTTTCTTTTATCTCCTAGCCAACGTTTGGACTCCGACTCCCAGACAAAATGCTTTCTTCATCGTGATAATTTGCGCCTAAATTATGAGTTAAGGCTATTTTCAGTAGTAGTTCGAATTTTGGATACATGCCAGTAAACGGCTGTTTACTGTGAGGTAGGTGCCCACTCTTAATAGAGTTCCTGGTAATCGAGGGACCTTACAGAGTGACGGAATGTGACTGTTTTCCACTTCTACGAAAATAGTAGAGCAGAGAGCAGAGTGGAGCGCTTTGATTTTTCGTAAGAAGCACTGTGAGTCTTTAAGTGACCTGGAACTATTAGTCGCGGTTACCGGATTTGTCAAATTTATATTGAACCTGACTTGGCTAGACGAAGTTTAGACAGGAGTACGGTAGATGGCAGCAGGTTCGCCTTCTCATATAACGAAACAGAATATAACCTGATAAATTCACACATTTTACTTCTAATACATCTCTGTATAGCCACGAGAACATACGCATGACGTCATATCTTTATACCAATATAAACGAGGAAACTTTCCTCATTACGTACTCAGAAAAACCTACTAGCTTAGTCAAAGTCGTCTTTAACGTCACTAATGCTATCAGCCGCTCCATCTTTTAGCTAGTTCAGTAAGACTAAGTTTATTTATTATTCTAGTGCTACAGACGTATCACCATACACTGACGGATTACAAAATAAGTCTCACTGCACATTAAAAAATCTAGCTCTCTTCGTATGGCATCGCACTTCGCCTCGTAAGTGGTCGGTTTCGTTCGGCAGGCTCCGGCGGCGTCTGGGGCGCGTTGCCATGGCAACGGGCGGGCACGCGGCGCTTTCGGCAGCGGCCGCAGCCGAAAATAAACACGAGAGCGACGCCTCGCGGACTTGTTGTGGAGTAGGGGACACAGCACTGGGGCGCTACGGGGGTGTGCGTCCTGTGACGTATGTAATTATCGTTTCAGGTTTCAACGGAGATGTACTCGATTATATCGAACTTTTTATATCATTCTACTATTCGATTGGTATATAGAATCTATATTATGATCATTATAGGAGTATGTAGGTTATAGAGTTAGCTGGTCTGTTTTAGGTGGTTATGCGATAAACAAATGTTTGCCTTGAGCCAACGGTATCAGTTCGATTTGGATCGCGGGCTTTTCCAAGAATCGCATGAAACTTGCCGGGCCCGGCTCGGAGGCGTGCGGCACCCGCACAAGACCGCTGGCGGCCCCGGGGCGGGGGGAGTGCGCGGCGCGGGCGGGTGAGGAGGCCGGTGCGCGCGCACCGCTCTCGCGTCAGTCGCTGGGCGGCGCGCGGCCGGCTCGCGGTCGATAGCTGCACGCTGGCACGAGCACGGCCATGTTGCGCGACGCGTGCACGCGCGAGCGGCCCCGACGCGCTGCTGTGTGAGTGTAGTGCTGTGGTGTGGACGACCGACCCCTTTCTCCCTCCACGCGCCGCCACGCGCGGCGCTCGACGCCTCGAGCTTTCGGTCAGTATCAGAGCTCCGAGCTTATCACCAGAACGAGTACCATGTGCGACCAGCGACCACGACGAAGCACCGGCGAGGCGCGCCCGCCAGGCATGCGCTCGACATAACCGTGATTGAAAACAGATCGTTTACAGGGTGCGATTCGATTCGTGAATATTTACGGATGAATACGCGTGACTTTTAGCTACGACCGTGTATACACGACCTCAATACTGAGTTAGGACTCATCGGCCGTGTCCGGCCAGTACGTACTCCATACATATACGTAGACAGGTACGAATGTTAGGTTAGGTAGTGATACTGATTACGCGCGAAGTGAACACGTTTGTATTCCACCTACATAGATATACGTAGCCCTAGGAGTGATAAAGAAAACGATATTACAAACAGATCTTAATTAATTTCAGGATAGTATTAAAGGGTATATTGGTTAAGTTTGGCGGTAGCGTCTCGACAACTTATATCTTAATTTACATTTAGAGATACGATACAGTAAGTATTGTAGGTTCGTAGCCCTTCGTAGCGATTCGTAGGCCTTCGTAGCGCCGTAGCCACCTTTACAATTTTAAGTTAGGTAATGAAGGTTTAAAGATACACCTGGTCATGGAGCACTTAACCTAGACAAAAAAATATCGATGATCGATATTTTAAACCTAACCTTAATGTGTAAAATAGGTTATATTAAAAAGGTGTAACAACGAATAAAGGTGTAATACAACTATGAATTGTGAAGAGTTTCATGCCACGTTCGCAAATATAACAAATGTGTTAGAAACTCCACTCGCAGTCTTAATTAACAATATACTTATAGAAAACATGACTATGATAATATATAGGATTCATGAAATGAAATAAGATTTTGAAAACCGATGACCTAAATTATTCAAAGAATAAGTTTCATTTCAAAAGTGTATTTCGTTCAGTGGAACCGAGCCATATAACTTAAAACTATAAACTAGCTCGCAACTTTGTTTACTCTTATCAAGTCTATATCGTATCCTAGCTTATAAGCTATCTTTCTATCAAGTCACATCAAAACCGATTGAGTAGTTAACCCGTAAATCGTATCAAATCGTTAGTCAGACGCTACTAAATATTTGAAATACTAGATTTTCTTCGCAGCTTTGCTCCCGTTAACGTAGATTTCTGTTATGACAGACCTTTTAGTAGTCTAATATTATATTATTATAAAAACAATAATACTGAAAAGTTTCATCAAAATCCGTTCAGTAGTTTTTGCGTGAAAGTGTAACAAATGTCCATTCATCCATGCACAGAATCTTCCACATTTATAATATTAATAAGACTCTGTGTTTAAACAGTTATATATGATTCGGAATGAATTTATATTATGTATATGTGTTGTCTTATAACAAAAGCTTTAAGTAAATTATCATAACATAGCTTTTATATACTCCAGGGGGTAGACAGAAGTCTATCATACCAACATTGTACCACGTGATTACTTTTCACGAAACAGAGACGAAGACATGCCGTTTACAAGGCACATTTACAAACTCCTTGCTGTTACTGCAAATGTTCTTATAAATAATCCTATTAATGCCTTTGTGATACTTGTCAATCGAACTTAGTACCACATTATCTGCCATGAGCATTAACTTGCAATGCTAGACCAATAAAGCAGGATTGAGAGTATTAAAAGTGAATTTGTGCTAGTCCCAAAATTGAACATGCGTGTTTTGAATTGTCATTAAGTCTTATTTTATTTATTCAAACGTTCGACAAATATAAGGTCTACTAGCTGTCTCTCACGGTTTCACTTACGTTTATGATTACTGTTCCGCTCCCATAGCTTGTAGCGTGATTTTATATAGTCTATGTTATTTTTAGATATAGTAGTTTACTAATGGTGTAAGAATTTTAAAACCGTACTGGTTGGGTTTGAGTTAATTCATTACAAATAAAAATATTAATCTTACCTCTTTATAATCTTTTTTAAATATATAACTCTTCTGTACGTGTATTGACAGTGAACTCCTCCTAAACGGCTGGACCGATTTTAATGAATTTTGTTGTGTTTTTTTTTTTCTTTTTTTTTGCCTGTACATGACAACGTCTCTTGGAACAGCTAGTGTTATTATAGATTTAAAAATGGTTATAATTCAAATAATTATGTCGTTTATTTATTTTAATATACTTTTCTCTATAGTCAACGAAAAAATTATAACTAATTATATTTATAAATATATAATTTACTTACAAGCTAATATAGTACAATGGACATTCTTGCATACGTTTTCTCACAGAATACCAGTCATACCGGCATTATATATTTATTCATCCGCCAATATATGACATTTAGGATTGGTAGTCAGAATAGCGTTGACCATCTGCAGTGTGCAACAAACTGGTGACGCTGACAACAGTTTTTGATGAAAGCTGTACTTTTGAGATTGGTAAAGGATGAATAAGTAATTTATTCATCCCATGATTGTGTGAATAAAAAATATTAGGAATGGCGGATATGGTAGCGAAACAGCTTATAAAATGGTAGCATTAAATACCATTATTCTATAAACTATATTACTCTTGTGAATGACCTTGCTTTCAGAATGCGAGGGTATAATCCCCATAGAATAGTGATACCCACATTTTGGTAACTTTGTTTTGAGTGTCACATGACATGAGATGTGTAGCTACTGAGCATTACCTAACAAAAACCCTTGACCCGAAAATCAAACCTGGCAAATATTAACCCAAAAACGCATTTTCAATATAGAGCTTATTTTAATTTACTATTTATTAAAAGCAAGACCTAATTAAACTGCTAAATCAATCTACAGATAAGCTAAGAAGACGGGCTGGTGATGTAACATGTGTTTAGGCATCAGTGGTAGTCAGGTGGAGTAGTAGTTGTGAATGCAACTACTGTACACGAGGTCTTAGGTTCAGTTTCTGGTTTACACCAAGAGTTATTAGAATTTTCAGATGAATTATTCTCAACAGTACCACGTGGTATGGTAATGTGCTTGGAGGGCGGAAATGAGTATATCTGTAATAATAGATCTGTAATCTGTGTCTGTGTGTCTCTACTAAATTTGTGTAGTGTAATAAAACAACAACAAATGTATTTTATAAATTAATTAGTCATTTATTATACATTTTTGTACCTATTATTTAAATAAATATTATTATTATAAATGTCATTCGTAAATATCTACCCACAGCGCTACTTAAAACATGTTCAAGCGTGAGATTCGAAGTCTTAACCTTGCCATTGTAACTTATTGCAACGCCACCAACGCTTTTACAGCTAAACATAAAAATACAACAAAAATAACACAACAATCGTCTTAAGTTTACTCGGAGGTCCAACATTGCATTTAACTACTTTATACGGACTTTTATTACTTATTTAATAATTATTACAGTATTAAACTGGCGATTTAAAAGAGTGGCCGTGAGTTTCTTGCAGGTCTCATAGGCTCAACCCCTTCCCTGAATCTAGCAACTAACCTAAATATAGCTACATTAACTTAGTAAACCTACAAATTAATAGATTTGGCATTCATAAGTGTTACTTTATGACCTAAATGAATAACTAAAATTGATTTAACTTTGAAACTATGTAAATTTACATTTCACTGACGTTTCGGTTACTTTAAGCAACCATCGTCACGTGGTAACTTTTAAAATAAATCTGGGCATAATCCGTATAATGTAGTATATATTGAATTAAAATAAATTTTAAAACATAACATATCATAGCTTTTCTTACTAAAATGTAGCCGTTTAATATTTATTTCATATAAACGCCGTAGCAATTCGTAGCTATTTCGTAGCCTCGTAGCGCTACGTCGAGCGTAATATGCAATATTATTATTTAATAATTTCTGATATGGCTTCGGGAGATGCGAATGCACACGTTGCGACAAATTTCTTAACTGAACGAAATTTATACCTAGAAGACTGCTTTGGTAGCGCAGTGAAAGTTAGTGCAAATGCTGTGCATGAGAACTTGGGTTAGATTTTCTGGTCGGACAATATGTTATAGGATTTTTGGGCAATGGGTGCAGCATCATGGGGAGGTTTAATAAAATTGGACAGAAAACAATCAAGACAATCGCCTCACTATTGAAAAAATGCGACTGAAATTAGCAATGAAATCTAGAAATACTTTAAAATGCATTTTATGCATAAGACGTTTTCGGTTCTCGAGTCGATATTACTTACAAATTCACATAGCAGTAGCACATAGTCTCGAAATGTGCCGCTACCGAAAATTAGGTTACGAAGTCTGATTGTAACACACCTACGCGTACTCTTTCAGGGGAAAAAGGCGTGAGATTTTATATAAAAACGTCAAATGCGGGTTTACAGTGGTATCGTAGGCGATCTAACTTAAAATCTGGAATAAGTTTCATTTTAGAAGTCCAGCATAAATAATAAGAAATTTAAGTGGCTATGGATATTTTATGTGTGTAGATCAGCTTTTTCTAACATTCCATGCGTACGAAATCGAAGGCAAAAGCTAGTCAATAGTAGATAGGTACGAAATTGCCATCATTAAAATGTTCACTTAGACTTAAAAAAGAATACTTGTAATCTCTTTTTTTAAATAAGACAATATATTTTAAAGAGCCCTCTTTAATTTGTTAATCTTTTTATCGGTTCTTTTATATGTTAAAACCTTTGTTTTCTGTATTTCATACGACCAAACAAAAGCATCGGCATGTAACTGAATTGTTATTATTTATCATAACAACCGTTTCAGTTATGCCCTGCGCTGAAGTATGATAATTACGTAATAATATCGTATTATTGCAGCCTTTTGTCGATATTTATTTATATTGTGGCTGAGAAAAAGCGTGCTCTCATTTGTATGTAATAAAATGCATGTGTGACTTTTGTTTTAATTTTGTGGCAATTTGCAAGTTCTGTTCTTGAATACAGTGTTTTTGAACGGTGATAGAGCAATGGTTTAAGTATTGGATTGGCAAGGTTGGCGAAGGTTCGAATCTCACACCTGAACATCTTTAAAGTGCAATCTTTAAGTTCCATTGTGGGCAGATATGTACGAAAGATGTGGCGGTTGTTGGTTAGATTCTAATCTACCTCTACTAACTTTTCTATAATATACTAAGGTGTTAACAATTATATAGCTAATTAGATGGTAAGTGTCATAAGACTTTTCAAAAATGATGAGTCGTATTGTCACTGGAAACCTGCTTATTATAGAAACACAGCACATGGTGAGGGCGTCTTTCTGTAGGATTAAGGCAAGATTAAAAAAAAAAAGAATCCGCAACAGATACGTTGTAAGTAAGAGTAGACAGGGTAAGTTTACTCTTTATCATAAATATAGTGCCAGTATGCCTGAAGCTGTAGGCAAAGATCAAAGTAGTGATGTCATGTTTAATACGCTCACATTTTATCAGGTATGTTTTTAGGTTCCATTTGATAATGATAAGCTCATTACCACTTACTTAGTACTTTTCCAGGCTCCAGGCTTGTATTGAGACTTGCCTAACAAACAAGCTTATTATGATTTTACACGACCTGGGAACAGAATTTCACGGTCGGCTGCAAACATAAGCACTAATTTGTGCCACAGCCAAAGAAACATTGTTAAACACATTACACGGTATTTTGATTTATTTTAATTATCTATCTTATCTTACCTTTTAGACCTAAATACTCTACGCCAGAACACATATTTTCTGCTGGTTCTTGTAATATATTACCCTTATTTGTTCGTACTTCTCGCTCTGCTGGCAACACTAAATGAAGTTGGTTAAGGTAAATCATTGATATAATATTATGTTTGCGATAAGTAGAGCGCAGTGGGATCTCCGTTTAAACCTGGGCTTGCTTTTTATTCAACCATAGAGGCTAACTTACCAGCCAGGTGGTAAGCAGTTACCTTAGCCAAATCCTCGAGAGTTCTTGAGCATTAGTGAAAAAAAAAAGTTTAGGTCACATAGTAACACTTATAAACGTCAAAATATATCTTTGCAATTGAAGTGCTATGCTGGCGAAGATGATTAGCACACTGCTTACAGACTAACAACTCTTTAAGGAGTCTAGAAATCGGTCTTACTGCAGGAATACATAGGATGGAGAATTTTCCTCAGTCAACTTTCGATTGAAGAACTCCTGCTGCTTAAGGCAATTTTTTTTTTAAATTCTTTGTTTGTTGTAGTGTCTTTGGGTTATTTTTAAGGTGAAACGGTAATAGAATTCTATACTTGGAGTAATCTCTGTATAGAGATTACTCCAAGTGTAGCGATAGCTTAGTGGGGAGACCAACAGATTGCAATGCAGAGGGTCTCGGGTTCGAACCCACGTCACGCACCTCTGACTTTCGGCAGTAATATGACTTTTCGAAATTATGTGCGTCTTGATTGACAATTATCGCCTGCTCTGTGCCTCGAAAAGCACGTTAAGCCGTCGGTCCCTGCTGCCATGAACATCTATGGCAGTCGTTATTGGGAAGTCAGTGCCCTATAATATCCTGACACTGGTCTAGCCTTAGGGTATCGTTAGCCTTCGGGTTGCGGAGGTCAGGTGGCAGCCGCTCCATGTAAAACCTGATATCCAGTCAAATCCGGTTAGACTAGAAAAGCCGACCCCAAGTGACTTGGGAATAATAAAGGCTAGGGAGAAGAGTAATCTCTGTATAACAGCGGACTTCAAAACATATTCCAGGCTAAAACTAAAACAAAGGATAACATAAATGTATGATTCGTGCGAATAACATTCCGAGTATTGATAGCCATGAACACAAGCTGTGCAATCAACTCAAATAACTGCTGCACAGATGTATCAAGACCCTACAACACTCGGACAGATTGTCGCAGCTGTCATACCGTTCAACGAACCAACTTCCAAAAGTTCCACACTTTATCTGGAACATTCCAAGCGCCTCTTATGTTTTCATGTCAAACATAGATCTGAGTTTAACAACTATGTTTATTGCAGACAGAGAAATCAGTATCCGAACTGCAGATATCCTTGATTTCGACTTCTGTACTCGTTTAAGCAGTAAAATACTTGTGTGCGGGTGTCCTAAGGCATGCAAATAGCGTGGATTCGGAATCTGACGCGTAAAATATATCCCTGACGCGGCAAAGCCGTAAAATATCTGACGAGTATGTTGTAAAAATTCCCACTTCTTGATTTTATCACTCGATAATTTGCAACAGCGATATTCACAAAATAATACGCGTTATTTATAATATCTTATATATTTTTTTATTGTATAGTTATGTCAGCTGTGTGTCCCAGCACGTTTCCAGAATATATTTATAGAGCTTAATACACAGTTTTTATTAGGTTTCTGAACTGCAGAATGTGTACGTACATAGACGAGTTTTATACGATGTATTATGATTTTATATAATAAACGTTTTACTGCTTATAGTAATGTTTGCGACTATAAGTATATGTATATTTATAAAGCTCTAGACGTTTAGGCGAAAGGCTTGGTTAAGAGTGGCCATAACTATTCGGTTAGCTAGGTTTAATACCTATTATTATGTATTTAGCAAATAGGTTGTATTAAATTATTTATAATGCGTTTAGATCATAAAGTTTTACCTTTAGTTATATTTTGATTAAATAATGTCTATTAAAGTAAATGAATGCTTTACAGTGTAAATCGTAATAACAATTTGCATTGTCATGTTCCAATAGTCATGACTACTGATGTCATTAACTATCTCACTTAATGACAAACAGTAAAAAGTGTGATATGAAATATCCGATGTTATGACCTAAGACCTAAGATTCGAGCCTGTACCTCAGATAACCTACTCACCCTAACACCATTTGGGCAAACAACAACTATGTCAAATTCAAAATCCGTTAAAATCAAACATCGGCTATCATCGGCAAAGTTCGCGTGTATTCGGGAAATTGACATAACTGTATACGCGTTGGAAGCCATCCTTTTATGTGCTTTTATGTTCAACTAATTTGTTTATAGAGATAATGTCCCACATGGGACTCGTAGCGATTTGATACCCGGCCCGTACAAGATTAAACTTAATTCCGCTAATGATTATTAACATTTGAGCTGGCAAGTATAGGTTGGAAAACAATTATTGTTGAAAGTTTTGTGTGTTAAATGTTCGTGTCAATATATTTAGTAACGGATTTATTTAAGTAAATGTGTATCGGTTGTGTTAGTAATGAATAGGGTTAATTGGTGAGAATATTTATTAGGATTGCAATCTGGTTTTGTAGCTTTTGTAAGTCTAAACGTTGTAAGAGTGTAAGGAATGTGTTTAGCAAAACCGTTTTGGGTATGTTAGTTGCTAAACACTATCGACTTTATTCATAAAAATATATTACCCAAGGCGTAATACGATGGATCGTTAAATACTTATTATTATCTAAAATTATAAATGTTA
Organism: Catocala nupta; assembly: GCA_963675205.1. Lineage (NCBI taxonomy): Eukaryota > Metazoa > Arthropoda > Insecta > Lepidoptera > Erebidae > Catocala > Catocala nupta. The sequence continues at coordinate 28,274,696 of OY776090.1, read as the reverse complement.
ATGTGAGTTTGTTTATAACGCTTTCATGCCTTAACTGCTCGAGTGATCATCATGAAATATCGCGTACATGTTGTCAGGGGAACAGAAAAGGATACAGGGTATTTTTCATCCAGAAAAAAGTACTGTTATTAACTTTGCCTATAATTACGCGAGCGGTCAAAATCTCATGATGATCGGTTAAGTAGTTTAAGCGTCAAAGTTTAACAAACAAACTCATAAACTCACATTCGTATTTATAATATTAGTTAAGATTTCATAACGATGTAAAACATTTTATTCATTTATTATTTAAACATCGAAACAAACGTATTAAGTTACTATCAAAATGGCACCTGGTTATTTTCGGGATAATGGAGGTCAGAGACTCAGTTGTTAGTGTTGTTTAAATATCGAATAGAATGTGCTAATATTGGCAGGTCGATAAAGAGGTTTTAGTGAACTAACGATGCGCTGATTCTTTTTAAAACTGTTGTTGTTGAAATTAAACACTTTATATGGATTTTGTCGCGTTGTTTATTTTACTTTAAAACACTTTTATTACATAATTTTGAAAACTAACACTACTATTATTGATCTTTCCTACTATTTAAGCTATTTAATTTAATTAAACTATTTATATTTAAGTTTTCACTTTGCCCCTACGTTTCGGTTGCTTTACAGCAGCCATGTTCACGGGGAGACTAAGGTGGTTAGTTCTAGATATTACTATATTCAAACAAAAAACAGTTCAGCTTTATTATTTTCTTCTAAAATAGATAACTTCCACACTAAGAATAATTCCTGTGTCGCGGGGCTTAACAAACATTCAAACAACGGACACAAAAAACATTTAGACTCGGAACAACCATTTGTGGATTACACAAATTTTTGTCACGTGTGGGATTCGAACCCGCAACACTCGGCGTAGTAGCAGTGATGTGACGACCACTTAAACCACTATCCATCCGTGAAGTAAAAGCTAAATCTTTATTATATTACAATAGATTGCATGCAACCACAGACGCAGAAAAAGCTTATACTGTTTATAATATACTATAGAACCAGATTTTCCCCGCGGTTTCACCTGCGTAAGTCCCGTTCCCGTAGGATTATCGAGATAAAAAGTAGTTTATGTGTGAATTCAGCTCTTCAGCTATCTACATACCAAGTTTCATTGTAATCAGTCCACTAGTTTTTACGTGAAAGAGTAACAAACATCAATACATCCATAAATCCTCACAAACTTTCACATTTATAATATTAGTATGGATAATATAATATTCTATGACATACACACAACACCATCTAGCCCAAACTAAGCAGAGTTTGTACTATCCATTGTCTAGTACCCATGTACTAGACAATGGATAAACATACATATGTACTTTTTTTGTAAATACATACATATTATACATAGAAACACCCAGATCAAGATAAACATCCATGTTCATGCACACAAATGATTGACTTGTACGGGAATCGAACCCGCGACCTCAGGCGTAGCAGTCGGTTACACTAACCACTACACCATCGACAGCCGACAATATAATGTGGGTTTATGTTTATATAATATTATATTGTCTATATTATATATTGGTATGTCACAAATAATCGTTAATTTCTACTAATAATATACCCAGCTAAAGGTCACCTACTAGAAATTGCTTAAAGCGATACGACTATTACCAATATTCTATATAATATATATATTAATAATAATAATATATATATTGTAGCTATAGCACTACCTACTAGCTTTTGCCCGCGGCTTACCTCGCTTACAAATGGGTTAGGTAATGTTTATAACAATGCTTTTTCAAAATACAATGTAGTCTTTGTTACTCGGCGATAATATAAGCAATATCTATATATTAATACGTGAAGCAAAAACTTTGTACCCCTTCTTACGACATATGCGCGGATGGAGGAGTATGAAATTTGGCACAGTTAAAGTTTATATGGAGAAAGAGTGGCGAATCTTAATATTTTTATAAAATATGCATTAGAAATACATTAAATTAATGAAAAACAAAACACGCACACAACCATGCATTTGACACACGCAGTCGAGTCGCGTTCGTAGTACCTATTTCGGTATTTCGGCATTGTTCGTTTGACGTCGTACAATTCTTTGTAACTATGGTTACCTATACATTATTTATAAAAAAAAAAACAAGTAGCAAGCTTAAGAATATCGTCAATGAAAGAGTATAGTTAAGTAAATAATAAATTGTTTGAAAAAGATAGGTAAATTAATCTGTATAGCCTTGGCGAAATCTAAATGAAATGTGATTATAAGGGTAAAGTTATAGACAATAAAACTTAATAACGATCAAACTTAAAATTTAAATCAATTATGTTAGAATTTTGACCACTAAGTGACCGCTAGTTATCTTTAATGATGAAAATTTTTTTTAAATTGGTTCCTTAGCTTCTGGTTTGAGGGCCTCGATGGCGTAGGGGTTAGTGTAACCGACTGCCATGCCTGAGGTCGCGGGTTCGATTCCCGCACAAGTCAAACATTTGTGTGCATGAACATGGATGTTTGTCTTGGTCTGGGTGTTTCTATGTATAATAATTTTCAAAAGAAAAAAAAATATATAGGTATGTATGTTTATCCATTGTCTAGTACCCATAGTACAAGCTCTGCTTAATTTGGGCTAGATGATGTTGTGTGTATGTGGTAGAAAAAGAAAAAGAAGAAAGAAAGGAAGAAAAAAGAAAAAATATCAAATCTTTCGTCTTTATTTTATTAGTATAGAAAACATGTGTATTATTGTTCTAAAATAATTAATTGTTACTATAATATGTAATACTATCCTTAAAGTGTTAATGCAGTTAAATATTAACAAATACCATTATTGTGTATGATAAAGCAACTGTTTTTCCTTTTATATATACATAGACTTGCGCCTGTATATCCCCGATAACCTTTTTGGAAACATTGGTTTAGATAATATACATATGTGTTATTTCAAATCTAGTTATATTTAAGTCAGTAAATGAAAATTATATACGAGAAAGGGACGAATCCATGAAGCAGGATTTGAACCTGCAACGGCGACAAATTGTGTCGTCGAGTTTTCCATTTACGCTATTCTTGCTTCTACGTATGAGATTGAAATTTTCTGTATTTAGCATCATCATTTCTATTTGAAATGGCTACGAATTATATTGGGAGGTGCTCGTGTTTACCGTAACATATAGTGTGGCAATCCAGACTTTGTATTGCAACTAAGAATTTATTTACTGATTTTTTATAAAAAAATTCAAAACCAAGAAATCGAACATCAAACTTACAAGTCAGGCAAATTAATGTAAAATTATTCTTTGCATATAAACATATTGTAACAGTTAATTATGTCAGTTTCATATCTAAGTTGTCTTTATTATTTAATACAGGCTTTTTCTGATAAATCTGAGAAGATCAGCATCTTTTTTTATTCTTCTTAGAAAGTAAAGTATTAACTCCATATGAATTAATATTTTTTATGTAAATGATCATTTTTTTACACAGACCGCGGCACATGCTACCTTCTTACTAGATGTGTCTCGCTTGTCATATTCTCAACAGTCCTAGTGCATCAGTGCGACAACACAGATAAATCAAATATGACAAATAATTTCTAACTCGTCTTTCTTTTTAAATTAATAATTTTAAGGTAAAAAGCGTGGGGTGGGAGTTATCAAAATATCTTAGAAAGCACCTTACGCTTTTTTACATTAAAATTATTAAATTATATTCTACTTTTTTAATAAAGAGTGTTTTAGTTTTTTAGTCTATTGTTTATTTTATTTTTAAACGATTTTTTTTCTAAATTATTGTATTGTCATCGGTCCTCGAAAAGTATGCAAAGTTTCAAATCAATCCCTGGGTGTAAAAGGGGTGAAAATCACGTTCAAAGATTCCGTTACATAGATTCATAGATATATAGATTCATAGATACATACCACTAATAAAAGCGTGTTAAAAAGACAACTTCCTCGTTAGAAATTATTCTTGTGTCATGAGAATCACACAAAATTTTCTCCTGTATGAGATTTGAGCCCACAACACTTGACATAGAAGCAATAGGCTTTCATTCCTTAAAGAAGCGCGGCTTGCAGTATTTCATGCACCCTGGATTTTCTCTCCCATACGCCCCTTAAATATCCACCATATTACTACACAATCTTTGTTTACCTACCTACATTTACGTATAAGTCTATTGCCAAATGTACCATTAGTCTATAGCCATTGCTCCAGCGAGGGGGCGTGGCGATGACCAAAACCACTTACATTTCCATCTTCTCTGACTACAGATACTCAGAGATTTTTGGACGATATCTTATCGTCAATTGCATGCTTTGTTTAGGCCTACACACTTGAATGGGCCAAGGGAGAGTACAGTAATTTGCGTTTATGTACTTCTTGCTATGTAAGTATATGCGATATATAAAGGTTGTTTGTAGCGTTGAAAAATATATAAAGTTTCAAATTCTAGGTTAGGTTGCATTTTCAACAGATTACAGAAAATGGAAGCTGTAATAGTTTTCGGGTGTATGTTTTTTATTCACCAATAATGTTAATGTAGTTTTCTCATAAAAGATAGACTAATGATTTGTTCAAGCAAGGATTTGAATCAGGAATTTTATGATTTGCGTAAGACACACGGGCAACCTAACAGCATGCTTTCGCATTTTTAATATTATCTAATGACTGTAAGGATTAATATACATACATAGATGCGCGTAAATATTTCTATATAGCACCTGCATACGCAGCCATCTTTCTAGACTATGTGGTGCTACTGAGAACGTCTTTACAAAAAATAACAAAAATATTTTACTCAAACTGAGCATCGATTGCAGGGTGGATAGGCTGCAAGAAAGCACATAATTACTTATGTCACGCCGTCACCAAGAGTTGCAAATTCAATATAAGTCATTAAAAAAAGTTATAAATGTGCCAAATCCTCATCAAGAAACATGTTGTAGAGCATGACATGTTATTTTATCGTAATATTGTATATGTCTATTAATATAAAATTGTGTTAATTAGTAACGAAAAGTAATAATTAGATTAATAATAGTATTAAACAAGTCAAATCAAAATAAGTAAAAAGTAGTTTAAGCAGACAAGCAGAAGTAGAGCTCACATGAGATGAATCAGGAAACAAACTCATAGCCACTGATTTCGATTGCTGCCAAATGTTTACAAATTGTTAACAATTGCTTTTTAATACTCAATTCTTCTTAACATTTCATGTTTTATTTATATATTTAATGTACATTAAAATATTATTACCACGTAACATAAACGTCGGCAAACAAAAGGTTTAAATCTTTAAACACTGATTAGGTCTAATATTGTATTTTATTATATACAAATAGCAAGAGTAAAAAAAAAAAATATATCATATTATAATCAAAAACAAGCTTTATTTCTAACATTTTTAAGAAAACAAATTTTTGGTTTCGAGCATATAATATGAAAGATACGTATATAAAACGATTGTAAGTATATTCCATCTGATCTTGCATCAGTACTCAGTAATGCGCGTACGTGGCCATCTTGGAAGCACGTGCTCAGTTGATGTGATATTTTCTTTAAAAAATCTTACTTTGCAGAATATACACCCCGTTGCACGTGCATCATTAGACTGAAACGATAGCCTGTGTATTGTATTATTTGTTAAAATAAGGTTTCATACATGTTGTATTTTTTAAAGATTATTAGGTATTATACGAACTAGATTTTTGGCCGCGAGTTGGCTCGCGTAAAAGTAGTTGTTAGGTTATGTTAGTAACAGAACATATTTTAAATAAAATATAGCCTATGTTCTTCTTCTATGTCGTTTCTATCGGTATATATCGTTTACTATGAGGCGTCCACGTCGATGGTAGAGGCGCATACAGCTATGTTATATGTTAGCTTATGTTACTCGGTGATAATATATAATCAGCTCTATATTAAACTGTCCCACTACTGGACACGGGGCTCTTCACAGTGTGAGAAGGGTTAGGCCATAGTTCACCACGCTATCCCAGTGCGGGTTGGCAGACTTCACATATCTTCGCGAACATTATGGAGAACTTTCAGACATGCAAGAATTCCTTACGATTTTTCTTCACCGTTAAAGCGAGCGATAATTAATTATTTAATACGCACATAACTTCGAAAAGTCAGAGATGCGCACCTTGGGATCGAATCCGAGACTTCTGCGTGGCAGTCCAATGATTTCCCACTAGGTTGAAAAATTATTCATGTGTTAACTAGTTACAGAAAAAGAAATGAAATCTTTATTCGTAACTGGTTACGAAAATTAGTTACGAACCTGAAATAATTACTCTTGATAAGTAACTAGTTACGAAAAAATGAAATAAAAAGCTTCTTTCGTAGCTGGTTACGAAAAATAGTTACGATGATGGACCAAAGGATCGCTGCATCAGGCTGAATTTTTAAAATCAAACAAACAAGATATCAAATCTTTCCTATTTATAATATTAGTATAAATTACTAGTATTGTTGTTAATCTCTACAGCTAAGCTAATATGAAGTAGGTTTACGTCGTCAGTATGGTAGGTGGGCGTTGTGTTAGTTTTATCTCAATCGCTGGAATGCACGATGTAATTGAAAAACAATTGTGTTTAGTCGCCGGTGAGCTTAAGACGTTAAAACAACACGTTCATTCTGCGGCTTAAGTTTGTGTCTATAGTTGCAGCTGATTGTGAGGTACGGGTATCGGTATCGATTTTTGTCTGTTAGCATGTTATTAATGGCAGTACAAAAGCGATGTGCCCGGTAGAAAGGCATACCTTGACTCTTTATAAAGTAGTACCTAAAAATAAAGCTACTGATATATGTAATAAACTTTTGGTAACTGTCAGTATGTATGAGGTACTAACTCTTTTAACAGGCAACCCTAATAAAACATTGTAGATCCCAGGATTCGAACCCTTCTGCTTCGAGGTTCTCCTCGCAAACACAAGCGTGCTACGTCACAAGACCAAGGCAGTCACTATCTATTATCGTCGACCGATCACATTTTCTATAACACAATTTGTAACAACTCAAACAGTCACATTCAATCTCAAAGTAACTGCCATCAAACATTTTCCAGTGACATCTTTAATCGAAATACATCACCGACAAGACAGCCATCACCGATGTAGGCTACGTATCATCAACCTCGTGACCGCAAGCCAATGCCAGACGCGTTTGAAAAAAATAAAATTTAAAAAGTTTCAGCTGGCTTGCGTCACTGGGGGCGTGGGAAATGACGTCAGAAGCGGAAATAGACCGCGGGCGGGCCGTTGTGCACGCCCTACTCTTCTCGTTTGAGGTACGTTGACGTTTCTGAATGCAATACGTCACATCGGATTGCGTAATTATTGGATGCTGTGAGGATGGTTTGCAATTGATTTTGTCGGCACCGCGGTTTTACTTAACTAGCTGAGGCTTACGTATATTGATTTGGAATAGAAAATGTGATATATAGGTGCACTTTTCTCTTGGCTAAACGTTAATGTTACGTATATTGGTTTAAAATAGTACATGTGATATAAAGGTACATTTTTCTACTTGGTACTTAAAGATTTTGACTGCATAGATGACGTATTGAATTAAGCAAAGTGTTGTGGGTTTGATCTCGACATAGGACAAAGGTCTGTGTAATCTACAAATAGTGGTTCTGGGTGTCTTTCGTGTCCGTTGTTTAAATGTTTGTAACAAGACAGGTCAAGAATTATAGGAGTAATGTTATGTGGTTATATTGCACAATAAAGGTGCCTAGTAATGTAAATTTTATTCTACATTGAGTGATTTAAGATTGGGTGTTATTTATGTATTTTTTTTCATAGTGCGAGATAATTTAATACTTGATATTATCATTAAATTTGTATCCCTTGGGAACGGTAATTTTTCCTGGTCGAAAGGTTTGTCCTTTTCTCTACCTCTGACAACGTCTATGTCAAATTTCATGATGATCGGTCAAGTAAATATGGCATGAAAGCATAACAATATATTATAAACTCACATTATCATTTATAATATTAGTTAAAATTTAAATTCTAATGAATAATGATGCAAATAAAATTTGTCCTTTTGTGTGGTATCTGAAGCTAGTGAAGTAATCGTGATATTTAAGATATAGAAAGTTACTCTATCGTCGCTAATATAATTATGTCACTTTGATAATAACATAACGCGCAAGCGAAACTCACATCTATACATACATATATACAGCACAGCATTACTGCAAGAGTTGTGCATAAGATCTCATGTCCGATACCCAGATCAGGCAAAGCGTTATTAGGATTTTCTGCCAAAAATGATTCCGTTTTTCAGATTTCGGACTGTTTTCAGACAGAAGTCTGAAAAATGGAATAATTCTTTTTTAGACAAGCTTACATTTTCTGGATACGTGATTCCAACTTGTTTATTCACGGTCACCAATCTCAACACAGTAACTCGTAACACGCATTTTTAACTGTTCGAGCTTATGTGCATATTAAATAGATAATTGTCGCTCGCGTAGGACACTAAACTAACGAAACAATTATACCTTAAAAACATAAAGATTCTTTCAACGTTTACTAGCTAAATGTTAATCATACTAAGGTAACTTTCACTCGATTAAGACACTAAACCAACTAAGTACAGCTTAAACACCGACGTGACATTCCTTAAACGTTTACAAGTTGCAAATAAATTGCATCCTATAAAAGCGGCATTTCAGTCCGATACTGGTTGATATTTGTAACCTTAAACTTCGAGTTCAATATCTTAGGCTTCAAGCTAAATTGAGCAGTTTACTTATAAATAGCCATTAGGTCATGGCTACACTGCACGACGGAATTAGTGCTGCGATCGGCAAACGCTAAATTTAGTTTACATTGTAGAATATTTCAGGCTGTTGTGTAGAGAAAGTGGTTTGTGAATGAGAATTATTTGTAGTTTGCATGCAGAGGCCGATTGTATTTTTGTTGTTCTGTTGCTGTTAGTCGCGTCTCTTGAGGTCGCAAGTTTGATTATCGGATACGTTTAAGAGATAAGCTGAGGTGTATTGTGCTGAGTTACATTTTGAATGCTACGGAATAAGATACAAATCTATTGTTTTCTAACGGGCACAGTTTCAGAATATGTAGTGGTATTTAACATTTTTTTGGTAGAAAGTCACAATAAGACTTCCCGACCAGGGTATCAAAAGAAACCAAGTAGACTGCGGTTGCTTTTACTACTACTGGACCACCGAGTATATTAACAAATATTTTTATGTCTATTTAAAAAATAAGAATTTTGCTATGTTATGTTACCTAACTATATAATAATAATAATAATAATAATATTCTACACATATACACAACACCATCTAGCCCAAACTAAGCAGAGCTTGTGCTATGGGTTCTAGACAATGGATAAACATACATATATACTATTTTTTTTTGTAAATACATACATATTATACATAGAAACACCCAGACCAAGTCAAACATCCATGTTCATGCACACAAATGTTTGACTTGTGCGGGAATCGAACCCGCGACCTCAGTCGTAACAGTCAGTTACACTAACCACTACGCCATCGAGGTCAATACCAATTAGTAACTTACTGCCTATAATATTATAGTAAACTAAAATAACATAAAATATAAGAGTTTGTGATATTTAGAGACGAAAACTAATATTTATCTACACGTGATTCTATTCTAGACGAGATGTCATCTCTATGACTTCAATGTATCACACTAGTATCTACCCGCGATAGCGCTTGCCTGAATCCTAACGCATCATCGGGGTAAAAACTCTACGACCAATATTTTACGTGTTAATCCAAGATAGTTCAACGGTTTACGCCTGATTTACTAGCTTCTGTTTATTAACCGAAAACGCATTACTTAGATAAAAAAAAAAACATCTATCTCTATAAAAGTGTCATCTAAATCCGTTTAAGCGTAACTGAGTAACAAGCATCCACATACTTTCACACGCTTTTACATTTAAAACACAGTCGTATGCTCAATTCAAATTGTGGCTTTACACGCGTGAATCAATCGAGACTGCATAACTAAAATAAAAGCTATCCTATCTGTATGCCAAATTTCTTCCAAATCTGTTCAATGGTTCACGTGTAATTGAGCTACAAACATCTTAACAGACGTCTGCATTTATAATTTAGGAAAGAGATTAAGAATCTGTAAGCTGTCTTAGTTTTTTTAGAAAATACTTTCTATAAAAAGCTCTAGGCTATTACGTTTGAACCTTGAGGTCTATATATAACGTAGGTACTGTATACGCCTCTGTGACATACGTATGACGTCACAGGACGTTGTATTAGATAATATATAGCCTTATTTGTGAAGGATGGTATGTATTATAAGGTTTATATTGTAATATATTTCTTCTTTTAAAATTCAATAGACGAATGCCGCGTTCGTCAAGTGTGCGCTTATTTTTGTTACCATTGTACGGTTTTGAGTTCAGTTCGCGGATCAGGCAAATCGTAATGGGATCTTTGTCAAGACATTTTTAATAGAAGCACGAATTTACGAAACAGGCGTCTCTCTGTTAAAAGATTCTCAATATTAATAAATTAGTTCGCAGCTATATGGCGTTGTGTAAAACATAGCTGGTATAATAAAAATACCAATCCTCCTTTGATTTAAAGGCGTGATGCTTTGTATACTTAGACGTCAAATATCATACAACTGTCAAATGTCATACAACTGTCAAATGTCATACAACTGTCAAATGTCATACAACCGTCAAATGTCATACAACTGTCAAATGTCATGCAACCGTCAAATGTCATACATCCGTTAAATGTCATGCAACTGTCAAATGTCATACAACCGTCAAATGTCATATAACTGTCAAATGTCATACAATCGTCAAATGTAATACAACCGTCAAATGTCATACAACTGTTAAATGTCATGCAACCGTCAAATCGAGGTGACCGTCTTCACATGACGGTTGTAAGACATAAGTATCTTGCTACCATTAAAATGAAGACTGTCTCTTCACTTTAACAAAATCAACAATTAGCAACTGAGTTAATATTATGTCCAACAGACTAGAATAGATAACACAACCAGTTTACTCGCTAGTTAACTCGCTAACTCATTCAGTGTAAGCTATGCACTTACTGCACCGATACGACCGACTATAAAATTCATTAAGTAGTACCTCTATATACTTGAAGCATATCTTAAGAAAATTTATGCATTGAACTGTATCGTTGCAATAAGCGAATGGCATAAAGCGAAGTAAGAGAGCATGCACTCTAAAGCGTGTTACAAGAAATCTAGAATTTCTGTTTAGTTTTGCTTCCATTAGTACTTAGTAGGTATTATTACTCAATTTAATTAGCTTGGATGATAATACCTATTTCACATCAGACAGTGCGGCCCATGAGACAAGATAAAAAACCCAGCGTAGCTTAAGTACGTCTTACCTTCGGGCGGGCCGTAATAGTTTACTGCTTACATGGTGTAGAGCCTCGCTGATTTCAGCATGAATGGGCCGGCTCGACCGGCGAAGGACTACCCTCTCACAGAATATTGACGTGAAATAGCAGTATTCCTACTGTTGTGTTTCGATTGGTGAGTGAGAGTGCCGGAAGCCCAATCACGCCCTTTCCTCTTCCCGTTCCTTCTCCTTCCCACGTCCTTTCCTAAAAGGTCGGTAACTCGCAAGCGATGCCTCTAGTTTTGCAGGTGGACCGTAAGCTAGATTGCCACGTTAGGTGTATAAAAAAAAATTGTATTACTAATACACTGGCAAGTGCGAGCTGCCACACATCCTAGAACATTACAAAGGAGACTTCAGGTAACCTCACAATGTCTCCTTTCATCGTTAAAACGTGGGTTAAATTAACTTTTTATTACGCACATAACTTTGAATAGTCTGAGGTGCGTGCCCTGAATTCGAATTCAAGACCTATTAGGATGTTGATTACCTCGGTAGCGTTATGATAGTGAATCTGACTTCTGTGCTTGAGGTTTCAGATTCAAGTCCTAGACGAGCAATGTGTTATTTGGTCAAAATCAACATTATTTCGCTAACTATGATATTAAATTATTCACATAATGAGGAACAAACTTATTTTCGTCTATGGGGAACAATTCAAGACTCCCTATAGTTACTCAGAATTTACATAATATTGTCTTATGTTTACGCGAATGTTATACATTGAAATTAAACACTTTATACGGATTTTGTCGCGTTGTTTATTTTCCTTTATAACACTGTTATTACATAATTTTGAAAAACTCTAATACTACTATTATTGAACTTTACTACTATTTAAGCTATATATTTTTAATTAAAACTATTTATATTTGAGTTTTGAGTTTACACTTTGCCCCGACGTTTCGGTTGCTTTACAGCAGCCATGTTCACGGGGAACCTCCCCGTGAACATGGCAAAATATATAGCTTAAATAGTAGTAAAGTTCAATAATAGTAGTATTAGAGTTTTTCAAAATTATGTAATAACAGTGTTATAAAGGAAAATAAACAACGCGACAAAATCCGTATAAAGTGTTTAATTTCAATACTCAGAATTTCTTAACTGCTATATACAATGACACTTTCCTTGACCTGACAATCGAATCCAAGACCTGCTACACCGCACGTACACTCAGTACTAATGCGTCACCAAGCCAGCCATATTAACATATCTAAAACAAACAATATAAATAGCTAGTTAATATTCAACCCCATCACAAAACCTATAAGTTAATGTACCCAAACTTAGATATTATAATTCCGTTCATCCTTTCCCCCATTTCCTCATTAATCGCGTAAATTAAGCAATGAATAATTATTATTCAAATTTGGTAAACTACGGCATAATTTAGTGCAATAAACAATATTATTTGTCTATAAAATATTCCACGGCTCTGCCATATTTTACGTGAGTTTGGGGACGTCGTAAAGCGGGATTTTCGCTTAATTAAGCCATATCTTAATTTGTTTAAGCCTGTACTACGCGTGTTAGTCTAGTCAGCGTGTGATTTTGTGAATACTCGTGGTGTGGAGGCAAATGTTTTAAGGTATATATTATAAAATGTTTTTGAAAGACACAGTGTAATATTTACCTTTTCAATTGGGAGAAGACTGACTAGAACCTGACTACCTCTAACTTATACAGAATAGTCTAAAGCAATAAAGCAGCCTATTTGGAAACCGTAGGATTAAGCCTCTGATTTTACAAAATATTGTGCGTATTAAATGGTTAGTTAACGCTTGCTTTAACGGTGAAGGAAAAGATTATGAAGAAACCTATATGTCTGAGGGTTCTACATAATGTTCTCGAAGATGTGTGAAGTCTGCTAACCCGTACTGGACCAGTATGGTAGACTATGGCCTAACGATTTAATGATATGAAGATGTATAGCTACTGTGATGTTTGAATTGTTTAATTGGGATTATCAAACCATTATCAATAGTTTTTGTGCCTTTTGCTTTTACTCGAAAGAGATAATATAGACTCCCTAATAAAGAAAGTAACATAGAGCATATTTAAAAACAAAACAGCCTAATAATTTTTTACCATTTTCTAGTGTATTTTCTTTTTATAATAGCTATTTGTATAACAAGGGGGACAAACTTTTCTTTTCACGTATTGATATATTTTAAAACGTTAAAATTAGGTACACTTTTAAACATTTAAAAGGTGTATTGAGATTTAGCATATTAAAAATTTATATTAAGAAAGACCACAGAAAGCTAATATACATACAACAATTTCAAAAATGTTTAATATTTTGATGTTTATCAGACAGGTTATAAAAGTAACGATATTGAATAAAAATATGCTCTGTTTCATAATATAATATCGTTTTTTCTTAGACAATTCTTAGAATCTAGCAGCCGTTTGTTTTAATTACTAAATAGTACAAGAAATCTAAATCAAATTACAAGAGAATTGAATAAACGAAGTCATATTTAATTTTATTGTCTTTCACGAATAATGAAAGATGTTAATTGCTTTACAAACTTTGTAAAGACATACACAAAGAACGCCCAGACTTGCAGCAACACGTGGAACACATGTATCATCAAAATGTTAACAAGATTTGCAGTTTATAGTAATTTTTAGAAGTGTAGCACTGTGAAATCCTTGGTCAAACCGAGTAATGTGGTTAAGAAAGTACTAGCAGCTAACAGATTAATCGTTGCCAATCAAGTTTTTGTTGTATTCTTGGGATGACTAAGATTACCAGAGCTTTTAAGAGCTCTTAAATTAAAACCTATAGAGTTTATACATACGTATCTCTTGGATGAACGTTGTTATTATATTGCATATTTTTTCAACAGCAACATTATGTCTTGTAAAATCTACTCGCCTATCAGGTGAAGCCTTTGTTAATTAGCGAAATATATTCATATATTTGCTTAAATACTCGTAATAATTGTATACATATATAGATAGTAAATAACCCCGTAGGGATAAGTAGAGGTATATTGCACATATTTATTTCATCAGCTATTTACTTAAGCGCTTCATACTAGGCATGTTTATTGCCTAGCGCCTGTGTTATTAGTGAGAATACCGTAAGAGAATAACTTAATTGCACAACCCGGTAACGAAACCTGGCGTCTTTAAATCGACCGCAGACCTAAGCGCAAAGCCACTTAACCAGGCAAATATGCCACGTAACAAAAACAACTAAGCAATCTTCTAAATATTATAAAACTAATTGGAGTTCTTAACGTTTTTGTTCTCGAACAAAATGAACTTGTTATTTTTATGACTAATACTACAGTTTCGAGGCAAAATGTAACAAAAAATATTATCGCCAACATAAATCATTCTATTAGAAACAATTATACACATAATTGTGCATGTTCGGTGCCCATAAACATTAAACCTAACACTTTTATTACTCTAAAGAAATTGTTGTAGCGCTACGATGGCGTGCTACGAACCGCTACGAAAAGCGAATAATCGTTACGTAGCACGACTTCGTAGCGTGACCTTGGCTACGAGCTCATTCATATGTTTAACGCTTTTTGTTTCAAGGTTGAGAGTAAGACTAGATCTATTTTTTAGAACTTCTAGTAATTTGATTTGCAAATTGGTAGTACTATTCTTAACCCCTCTAGCTAAGTTCAATGCTCGTGTTTGGTTAGTGCTGGGGATTTATGTTTTTGGTGCAATATATTGGAATGGAACACACAACGTCTCAATTGCATGTTCCAATACCTTATCTATTGGTCTACCAATCTATTTATATCGAAGAGGTAAAATTTGTATGTAGGGGGTAATCTTTGAAAATCCTAAACGTATTCAAAATCATTTTACTAATAAGAAGCTACTAAGTAAATAATTTAATAATTTTATGTAAAAAATCGTAGGCATCAAAATATCTTAGAAAGCACTCCACGCTTTTTTACATAGAAAATATTTAATTATTTTCGACTTTTTTGTTTGCTTTTTTAATAAAGCGTGTTTTTTGGTATTTTATATTTTTTTTATATTTTCTACATTTTTGTATTGTTATCGGTCCTTGATCAGTTTGCCAAATTTCGAGTTAATCCGACGTTTTGAAGGGGGTCAAAATCATGTTCAAAGTTTCCGTTACATATGTACTAACATACATATGAAGCTAATAAAAGCGTGTTAAAAACGCTAATGTTTTAAAGATGTTGCTTGTAGACACTACCCTATCTTATCTTATCTTATCTTATGTGGGGGGCCAGTCAGTACAGACCAGCGACACTTCGACCCAGTGGGATCTTTTGTGTCGACTTCCCCAATAACGACTGCCATAGATGTTCATGGCAGTCGGGACCGACGGATAATGTGCTCTCCGAGGCACGGAGCAGGCGATAATTGTCAATCAATACGCACATAATTTGGAGAAGTCATATAACTTCCGAAAGTCAGAGGTGCGCGACGTGGGTTCGAACCCGAGGCCTTCTGCATTGCAGTCTGTTGGTCTCCCCACTGAATGTGAATGTGAGTTTGTTTGTTTGTTACGCTTTCAAGCCTGAACTACTCGATCATCATCATACAATTTCGCGATCAGAAAATGATATAGGTTACCTTTCATAAAGAAAAAAAGCACTGTTACTAACTTAACTTACAATTACGCGAGCAAAGTTGCGGGTAAAATCTAGTTAGTAATAAAGCTCATTATTATTTTGTGCAATAATTGGTAAAATGGACACCATTATAAATATTAGGCTACAGTTTCGTGAAGGTGCGAATGATTTGATTAACCTGGGGTAAGTATCCCTCTTTAACAGGTAACCTCATGCGCTCGGCGCTCATAGCCAGTTGCACTCACTGATCGGTTAACGATTAGCGAGGTTAAGCAACGTTGGGGGCGATCAGTCTATATATGGGTGACCGCTTAGTGGTATTTCATCTAAGCGTCTCCGTGCTTTGGAGAGCACGTAAAAAGTCGATCACGGTTGTTGTCAAATTGACAGCAGTCGTTAAGCCATGCCAGAGGCCTACGGGCGGCTTGAACAACTCTTGACAACAAGTTGGCCACTAACAACAAGAAATAAAAAAATAAAATAATTAAAAGTATAGGTAACCGACATAAGAGTAGTACTAAAGTTACTGTTTTTTTTATCTGAGTACGCCATGAGTTAGATTTCTGATGACTCACCTACCTTTAATATCTCTTTTCTTCATCAATAATAGTATTACGAGCGATTATAGGCTACAAAGCGGAACATACATGAGTAGGCTACACATTAATCACTGCTTACTATTATATTTTACTAGCGACCTACCCCGACTTCGCACGGCTTGAACAAAACTAACAAATTATACACTTAAACCTGCCTCATGAATCACCCTGCCTATTGTTGAAAATCGCATGAAAATCCGTTAAGTACTTTCGAGTTTATCGTGAACAGACAGAGACATATGCGGTGGAAGTCTTTGTTTTATGATATGTAGCGATAGTGATATGACTGTTTGCCCCCTCAGTAATATATAAAAACATAATGCTATAATTCTGAGTTACTCGCTATAACTTTCAAACATAACTTAAAAACCACCGCTACTAAACTAAAATACAAAATGTATTAAGAATATAAAGCTCAGTTAGTGCTATAATAGTTGAATCGTGAAATGTTTGGCATTGTACTGACGAATCGTGATATTCTCGTGATGTCTTTCGTTATGAGTCGTGAATGCAACGATTCGCCGAGATTGGTTGCGAGGTCAGCGTTACTCAGCAAGGTATATGAATTCACGATGCAGATTTATGTTGTTTCGAGTGTGTTGTGTTTTCAAATGATTACATTTGTGCTTTATTGGTTTAGATAGTGTGCAAGTATTTTAGAGACTATCATGGGTCTTGCATGCGACGTGAGTATCATGCGAGTTTGGAACAAGCTGAGGTACTTGCGCTAGTTTGATGCATATCACGCATGATGGATACGAGTAACTCGCTTAATTCATCTGTAAGAGTAATAAAAGGCATAAATACCGCGCAAGATGTTTGCGTATGTAGCCCACGTACTTGCATTATGTACCTATAAGAATTGTATTAAAGCTCATGCGTCATGTCCGTGAACGATTGATGTCTATTGCTCCTGGTCGAATTTTAATGTCCATTAATCTATCCAGTCTGGGAATACCAGACATAATTATAAACCTATTGTATCTAGCCGCCGGTGTGCCGCTGCAACGCAATAGGTTAATAATAGGAAACAATGTAATAATAATAATTGAGTATAGAATAAAATTGCTGACAAAGTATTTCTTGAGTATTGGTTGACTATTAAATAAACAGTTAATAAATTAATTCAGACAGTGGCATGATCCATTTGTCATTCTCGGGAACGCGTGATATCAGTTTAATACTGGTGTACAAAACAATTTTTTATATTGTGAGATACCATTATGTGTTAAAACAGCGATGTTACAGTAGCTAATAAATCTTATATACGACGCGGGCAACATACGCGAGAAGCATTTGCCATCGGTTTTTTACATTATGTAAACGATCTACATAAGTCACCCACACAAGTTAGGCGTATGAATAACTCGCGCATGTATCGCACGCGATAGCTTGCGCATGTAACCTGCGCCTTTACACTACATGCTTATATATAACCTCACGCCCGACTCAAACAATCCCCGAATAAGTAAGCAGAAGTACTTTAGTGTAACCGACTGCCACGCCCGAGATCGCGGGTTCGATTCCCGCACAAGTCAAACATTTGTGTGCTTGAACATGGATGTTTGTCTTGGTCTGGGTGTTTCTATGTATAATATGTAAGTATTTGCAAAAAAATACATATGTATGTTTATTCATTGTCTAGTACCCATAGTACAAGCTCTGCTTAGTTTGTGCTAGATGGTGTTGTGTGTATGTGGTAGAGTATTATATTATATTATTATTTCGCAACTATGTTTTAGGTTCTAGTGGGCGAGCTTATCGCCATACTTACGTGCGTTACATGCGTCATGTATAAACATCCTAACTAATAATATAAATGGGAATGTGAGTTAGTTTGTACGCTTTCATGTCGGGCATGTAGGCGAGCGAAGCCGTGGCCAACATCTAGTCTTGAATATTTAAAAAGTCGTAATATACATATGTCTCTCTCTCTCTATATATCAATCGAATTCATAAACATAACCCTCAGATTTCATCAGGTCATTAAGCTGACTCAAACAGTCTCAAGTGACTTCAAACTCTAACAAACTGTGTTGCCTACTTACTGATCACACGAACGAAGAACTTACCAATTAATCAAAATATATACAGTATTACAACTCTGTTCAATAACTAATAAAATACTTATTAATATACAGTTACGGCGCCGGTAGTTTCTGAACGAATAAATCATGATATTGGTAATTGGCGAATGATTGTGAAACTGTTTTAACCTGAGATACCGCCGGTTGAGAATTGTTTAAATTAATTAACGGGACTGTTGTTCTATTACCTTTATAGCGAGGTTCTGATTTTCTCTGCTGTAATAATGTAGTTTATTCTACTGCTTTTTATTTTACGATAGCAAAGAGTTTATAAGTGGTTAGATACAGCGAAGTCCTACTAATAATGTTATAGGTATATATTATAGGTAAATGTTCTTTTTCTTTTATACAACTAATGTGGCAAACAAGTATACGGCCCACCTGATGGTAAGTGGTCACCGTAGCCTATGGACGCCTGCAATACCAGAGGCATCTCTTGCGCCGTTGCCGACCCTTTAGGAAAAAAGGAAATCGGAAGGAGAAGAGGCGGGAAGGTGGAAAGATAGTGATTGGGCCTCCGGCACTCTCACTCACCAAACGAAACACTCTGCTATTTCACGTCGATACTCCGTGAGAGGGTAGTACTTGCCCGGTCGAAACGGCCCATTCCTGCTGAAATCAGCGAGGCTATACTAATTACGCGCAAAAATAATTTCTTAAATTTCTTTGTTTGTTACTCTTTTACGTCTTAATCACTCGACCGATTATTATGAAATTTCGCATACACCTTGTTCTCCAGCAAGCAAAGCTGTGGACAGTATTATATATGTAAAAGTTGGAGGAGATGTAGGAATGTTTATTACTCAATCACATGTATACTTTCAAAACAGATTTTGATGAAACTTAGCACACAGATAAAGCAGTTCCCGGATTCACACATACAATACTTAATATCCCGGGATGTCGACAGAAAAACTGATTTAAACTAAAATTATCAAAGCAAATCAAACTTCGAACCAGCTTGAATCTTATTCTTTTTTCTTTTCGTGCGGTTAGTGGCCAACCTGTTGTCAAGAGTTGTTCAAGCCGCCTGTAGGCCTCTGACATGGCTTAAAGACTGCTGTCAATTTGAAAACAACTGGAGCCGACTTTTTACGTGCCCCCCGAAGCACGGAGACGCTCAGATGAAATATTACTAAGCGGTCACCCATCTATAGACTGACCGCACCTAACGTTGCTTAACCTCGCTAATCGTTTACCGATCAGTGAGTGCAACTGGCTATGAGCGCCTTGAATGATAAGTGATTACCTAAGCATATGCGTGCATGCAACACTAGAGGTTTTACGCACGACTTGGTTCAAACGCGTGGTCGAATAGTCATGTCAGTCTTGCTAACAGCACACTGTCTTCTCAAAATACTTGAAACCACACAAATACGACATAAGCTAGTGTTGTAATCTTCTGTACAGTGAAGGTAGTAGATTACCTAGCGAGCTAGCGTCAAGTTTTAAGTAGAATTTTCATATTAGTAGGTCGGCCTCGATGGCGTAGTGGTTAGTGTAACCGACTGCCACGCCTGAGGTCGCGGGTTCGATTCCCGCACAAGTCAAACATTTATGTGCATGAACATAGATGTTTGTCTTGGTCTGGGTGTTTCTATGTGTAATATGTATGTATTTCCAAAAACAAAAGTGTGTATGTATGTTTATCCATTGTCTAGTACCCATAGTACAAGCTCTGCTTAGTTTGGGCTAGATGGTGTTGTGTGTATGTGGTAGAATATTATTATTATTATTATTTATTATATCACACTACCTTTCTAATTGTCACGATTCAATGGCTCTTTTAAACTACCACCAACTATAAACGCAACTTAATGTTACACGCAGTATGTGTATGGAATCCCAGTAAACTATGACTTTCTTGGACCCTAAGAAACAACTTTATTTCCTATTCACTGCCACTTTCAAGATCATTTAGCTAAGAACCATGCTTGGCACGGTCTTTAGGCAAACTTTTTCGAGACCTCTCGTTTAGAAACGCCACTTGCATTAGAATTCTAACTAATATTACAAATGCGAAAGTGTGGGCTGTTTGCTCTTACTTCACTCTTCAAAGGCACACTGATTACGTGATTCGGTAAATATTTCTACGTTTATTATTACACTAGCTGATCCGCGTAACTTCGTCTGCTTCACTTAAGAGAATTTGACCCGTATTTGCAACATTTTTCATTTATGCTCTGCTCCTATTGGTCGTGCAGTGATATTATACAGCCAGCTTTTCTCGATAAATGGGCTATCCAACGCTGAAAGAATTTTTCAATTCGAATCAGTAGTTTCTGAGATTAGCGCGTCCAACCAAACAAACAAACAAACTCTTCAGCTTTATGATATTAGTGTAGATTTACAATATATTTACATTATCAATTTAGAAGTTCATTACAATAAATGTAAATCTGTCTGCACATTTGGGTCGAAAAGACGTTAAAAAACGATACAGCGATATTTGTTTCTTATCTGACGCAATGATTTCTTTTATATTGGATCATTATAGAAGCATTTCAATACAATCTGTTATTTAAATGTTTCTAAGTAATATTCGGAATCAACCATACTATCACTGTTTAAAATTTTGTGCCATGTGCATAAGTCGAACACATAACACACGTTATGAATAGAACAAAGCACTAATTAACAGGACACAGACGCAGTATTCTGTGAATAGAGACGAAAGAAATATTAATAAATATTCATGTCGAGTGTGAGTGGCATCCAACGCAACCAGCACTCTCAGTTCGAAAAGAAAAAAACTTAATTGTGCCAAAACAAAATAGTCCATATATTGAATCCCTAGAAATCCCTGCGTCATGAGGTCTAGTCTCTTTCAGTCCATAAGACAATTGACAGGCATGACAAGTTGAATATAAGTTTTATTTGTAACGTTTATATAGATAACAATCTTGTATGGAAGTAGTAAAAATGACGACAGATGACACAGACAAGTCTGAAGTAATAAACTGGCGTGTTACATGCTCTGTGTTTAGGGTCTGTTATACTTCTTACAATTGTACACTGACTTAGTACTTGATAAAAAGATTTTAACAAACGAACAGATGAGCAATACATTTTTATATTTCTATTGTTTACTAAATATAAAAGGTCTACCTGATGTCCATTTCTGTTTGACAACGAGTATGTGAAATTTCATGATGATCGGTTAAGTAGTTAAGACGTGAAAGCGTAACAAACCAATAAAAACACATTCGTAATTATAATATTAGTTAAGATTGTTGCAATTGTTCCTTTACTATATAAGAAAACCAATAAAGAAATACTATCTCTCGTAACTTAAGAGATACGAACGATACCTTATCTTGTCTTATCTTGTGTGGGGGCCAGACAGTACAACGCGGCGACACTTCGACCCAGTGGGTTCTTTTGTGTTGACTTCCCCAATAACGACTGCCATAGATGTTCATGGCAGTCGAGACCTACGGCTTAACGTGCTCTCCGAGGCACGGAGCAGGCGATAATTGCAGTCTGTTGGTCTTCCCACTGAGCTATCGCTGCTCTTAAACGATACCTTATTACCCTTTAATTTAAATTGCAAACAATAATTTTTGTGTCGACACAAACACACACACACATATAGACACACACACATATACACACACATACACACACACACGCGGCCACACCATCACAGACCCTCACACACATTCTGCATATTATGTAGAATTTTATTATATTATTATTTAGATATAAAGTATGTTTATGACTTACTGACATCAATAAAACTACATCATCCACTGTGTCTAGCGTAAAATTTTTGACTGAGCACTGTCTCCCAAAATGCAGGCTACAGCCTAGTTTGGGACATAGGACCAGTACCGTTAGTAAACATAAAACAACACTATTTTGTAATTACTCTGTTGGTAACTCCTTTTTTTTGTTCAAATAAACATTTTATATATTATTTACTTATGTGAACAAAAAAATACTTGCAGTTAAAGGTGTAGACGTACCTACAAGCCATTTCACTATCTATTTACCTATCTAAAATACACGTCTCTAGATTCAGTGAATTTATTCCGTTATCCAGATAAGCGATCACAGAGGCACATCTGTTCCGATTCTACCTACAATATGTCTCGTACATGTGCACATCAATATACATAGGTAAGCAAAGAAAATAGAGATTGTTCGTCTTAGAAATGGATTCAGAAGTGATGCGACGATTTTAAACGCATTTAAAATGTCGGAATGTGTTCATTCGAATTGTCGAATAATTAAAACTATTTATATTTAAGTATATACTTTTCTGCGACATTTCGGTTGCTTTATTTTGACCAAGGGACTTCCCGTGAAACGACACGGAAAAGTATAAACTTAAATATAAATAGTTTTAATTAATTTAAATAGCTTAAATTGTAGTAGAGTTCAATAATAGTAGTTCAAAATTATGTAGTAAAATTGTTCTAAAATAAACAACGCAACAAAATCCGTATACAGTAGTTTTAATTTCAATGTATAATATTCGCGTAAACGTAAGACAATTTTATATTGTCGAATAGATTATGCACGCGGTTTCGTTCGCGATAATCTAGGTTATGTCAATAAATTTCTAGCCTGGGAGCAGTCCTTTTTTCTGGATGAAAGTTGCCCTATGTCCTTTTCTGTAGCACTGTCTACGCGTATGCGTAATTTCATGATGATCGGTCGAGTAGTGAAGGCGCAATAGCGTAACAAACGAACAAACTCACTTTCGCATTTATTAGTTAGGATTTTATTTTCGAATGTTTTCGTATTTGATAGGTACTGAAAATATAAATGTAATACTATATTAGACAACGGGTCTTAATGGCGTTGGTAAATATTTAAAGGTATAAATACCTATTTATTCTCCGACGTTTTGACCGACTTGTATCGATCGTAGTCATGGTGTGAGCTTAGCAGTTCCTTGGTGAAGAACGGCTTTCGACAACTACCCTCACTTGGTATTTTTTATGCACATTTGCACTGTTGGTACTTCGACACACAGCACTTAAGACGTCTACACGCTGACGAATAATTGAGTAACTACATTTACAACGGCTCATGACTGGATTCCAAGATATAGACAAACGGTATATCTTCGGTATATATTAAAAACATAATGTTTCCATATCAAATATTGAGGATTCGAAGTTTCATAACGATAAATCGTGCAATTACTTGTGTTAAAAAGAAATTTCATTTACAAAATTAAATCTAGTTTTAATGCAAATACTGATGTACAATTTTATGCGAGAGTGAATTAATATAAAGTTTTACTGGGTATGACGTTTGTTACGCATAAACGTAAAATCCTTGGACTCAACTCAAATACCATCAAGAAGTAATTATGTTCCTATACACAAACTGCATCACTTAATAGCCTAATTCAAATAAAACTGAGCATGCTGAGTATGTTAGAAGGAGACGAATATATGTAAGAAGAATCCGATAGCGAGGGACAGTCAGATATGAGATAAGGATTAATATACTGCTAAATTTGAAAGAGCTAGGATGGCGAGGATCTTCGCCCATATAAGATCGTACACACAGCAACACATCAACCTAGACTGTTTGGACTTTGAACTATTACAAGTTGAACGCTGCGAATCATATGAGAGAGCGCGTTACATTTTTGTTACGCTCTATCTTTACCATTACATCGACCCCACTATGCATTGTCCCTTTCCGACGATTCTCTATTTTGTATGTAGCGTAGTTATGCGTATATAGGGTATCTAACTAGATGTGTAGCCGTGTGTACCAATCATTATCGAGCTGTATAAAGTAGGGTTTGCAGATGCAAACCCCTTAAGGAATCATGCTGTCAGCATAATGTCAGCAGATAAAATAACTTAGTTGTGTGTGTTGGCAGTGCAGCTGTTCCTGTATGATTAGTGATACACGTTATATCCCGATATGTTTTGTATTGCAAACGTTTCTAGGTTAAATTAACCATTAATTGTTGAGTTCACCACATACTTCTTTGTCACTAAAGTAGTAAACAAGACGGCCATGGTAGCGTAGAGATAGTGGAGGTGACTGTGCATGAGGTTCCAAGTTCGATTCTACAAAATAGTTATTCAGGTTACCTGTCAAAATGTTTTAATAACAACTCGGAATTAAGCAGTTGGAGGTGTTGTCTGCTGCGTGCTTAGCAAAAGAAGTAACCTGTCCTGTGCCTGATCTCTCTCCGGTTGTCGGTTTGCCGTTAAAACGATTGTAAACTAATGCTACGCAACCAACGATACAGTCATCACGACTTACTCAAAATAATATTGCAATAACAATCATTTCTAAGACATAACAATCATACCAACTCTAAACCATTCCTTTCTACTGCAGATATGCATCTTTAAAGCAATCTCTGCGGGAACACATCTATTCTAAACCGTCGTTCCCCGAATGTCCTCACGAAGCCGGAGGCGCGGTACATAAAACCCTCACAAGTTGGATTCAATCACGCGCCTGAGAATACCTTCGTTATATACACAAACTAGCTGGTAGTTGATACGTTGTGCATGGAGCAAGACATGTTTTGAACGAAGCTTTGAATGCAACAATTATTATCTTGATAATGTTCAATAACAGTTGCTATGGCCTATATAAAGAGGGACGTGAAAAGGCTTGGGTGAATGGATAGTTGATGGTATGGGACGGAAAATCAATAATAATGAAATTAAACATATTTTACTGAATTTATACCGGTTTATTATGCAGTTAGAGTTTACGCTCACGGCTTGATATAAAAACAAAAAAATTATCTAAAACATGTTTCCTAGCAATAGACTTTTACTTTACATTTTAATACCTTACAAATGTGTAGATGTCACTGAATTACGTGTGAACAGTCAAATTGATTTGAGTGAATTTCGTGAGATAAACAAATAGGCTACTTTTTACCCGACTACGGTGAAGCCAAAAGGAAGGATAATGATTTTGGCAGTCTGAATGTATGTTTGTATGTTCCACCGTAGCGCCTAAACTACTAAACCTATTATGAATGAGGTATCAATAGATTCATAATAATGGCCCGGGTGACATAGGTTATATAAATTTTTTCGAGACTGGATTCGCCCCTTATCAATACAATATTTTCACCTAGTTCTCTAATATGTTCAGTTAGTTCGCTTATTTCTATAATAATTTCTGCTTTGGGTTTAAATGTTCACCATAGTAGCTTTTTGCTTGTTTTAACTGGTATACACCTAAGCTAAATAATATTAAGTCTTCTTCAGTGAGCCTTGGGAAATCTTGGAGCTCAGGTACATCAGCCGGCAATAGATGACATTGTACTCGCCTTCTATTATAATTATGTCTTCAATAATGGCCCGCCATTATTATGAATCTATTGATACCCCTTTTTTACGTAGTCGGGTTATAGTTTATTGAACTTTCTTTTTTTTATTATTTCCAAACCCTACTAGGGTTTAGAAATAATTCTAAATGTTTAGGTACTTATAAATCGAAAAATGTAATCAAAATTGTTAACTAAAAAACGCAAGCTTTTTTATGTAAATAGACTAAGCAAGCATGAGAAAGGAACTATATTTGTTTCAATATGATTTAAGCTTACGTACAACGTTACATCGGTCAATGCAATAAGGATTTACAGACAATCTCATTAAGATTCAAATTGGCACACCAAGACAAGGCACGGCCATTTTTCTAAACTCCAAAGTTGATAAGGGGAACCAGGATAACTGGGCCCGTACTACCTTCACTCTGCCTTTACACGACACTTTTCTTCAAATCCGTTGGGCGGGATAGGTCGGCGATGTCGGCTCCACTCGGCCGTCGTCCAATTTAAAATGGCCTCCATAACTGCTCGCTTCAGCCCCTCGATGTTTCACTTTATCTTTATACAGAGGGAAGTGGAAGATCGATTGATTCTGGCCACGTCGAAGAGGTTGTCTGATAAGGCGACCCTCGAGCGATGCTCGCCTTCAAGTTGTAACGTACTGTCTAAGATAATGGATCGAGAAAGGTTGTGGTACAATCGAGTTAGGCCGTGCACACACCGTGGCTCTATAGGCCGTATACACAGAACATAGTAGAAAGGCACGATTATGAAATAAATTTAAACTATTCGAATTATCAAGTAATTCGAATTGTCGAATGTTTATCACAATTGATTTATTAATTACACCTCGAAATCGAAATCCTAACTTCCTAACTTAATATTATAAATGCGAATGCGTGAGTTTATTTCTTTGTTTGATTGTTACGATTTCACGCATCAACTGCTTGACCGATCATCATAAAATTTCACATAGACATTGTCGGGGAATAGAAAAGGACATGTACGAGTATTATTACTAATCGATTTTTTTTTAACGTCAGTGGAATGCGTTTACGCACCTTCCGCGCCCGGGCAGGGCGCGGGTGTGTGGGGCTCGAGCCAGAGAAGCCGGCTCCATACCCACTAAACCCCTGACGACGTTCCTCCAGTACCTAGTGTCGGTGCCACGGGGTTTATTACTAATCTATCCGAACTTAACCTTAGTTTATGTAAGCGAAACCGCGGGAAAATCTAGTTGATTATAATGCCGAATCTTTATATAGCTTTTTAAATAAAAATGAAAGAGCTTAGTATTAAAAAATCTAAAGTCGGTCAACTAAAAATAAAAGATCGTCATATTAATTGCATAAAATAAAACAAACAACCTGTTAATGTGTAAGAATTTCGTGCTTATATTAATTTGATCGCATGTTTACTTTGAATTAAGGGTAAACTAAAAAGTATTAAGTGAAAGGCTCGAAGAATATTAGGAAACTAGTTTTAATATAATTGAAATTAAACTACTATATACGGATATAATAGCAGTTTTAAAATAAGTCACAATCATTAGATTTTTAAAATAGTAATTTATTTAGTAAAACCTATGAAGATGTGAATGAAAAATAAAATACAGCTGTTCCATACATTTTGTCGAGGTCAAAGTCCAATTTTTGTATGGAACATTTTTTTTTCCCAATTTCGGCCATGGCCCAGAACAAAAGCTGTTCATAATAACAAGTATAATCACCACCTGAGAGGTTTTCACTATACTAAGAAACGAAACACCCAGTATATCTCCATCTATACTAAGTAAGTAGTTCAATTTAAATGATGAATATTCGCTTAAACGTTAGACTATAGTATTTTACTACTAACTATAAAACATTACTTTTTCTGGATGAAAGGTACCCTATGTCATGATGATCTGTCGAGTAGTTGAGGCGTGGCAGCTTAACAAATAAACTCACATTCGTATTTATTACCTTATAAGAGCAGCGATAGCTCAGTGGGGAGACCAACAGACTGTAATGCAGAGGGTCTCAGGTTCGAACCCACGACGCGCACCTCTGACTTTCGGAAGTTATATGACTTTTCGAAATTATGTGCGTATTGATTGACAATTATCGCCTGCTCCGTGCCTCGGAGAGCACGTTAAGCCGTCGGTCCCGGCTGCCATGAACATCTATGGCAGTCGTTATTGTGGAAGTCGACACAAAAGATCCCACTGGGTCGAAGTGTCGCCGGTCTGTACTGACTGGCCCCCACACAAGATAAGATAAGATATTACCTTATAAAACTTTAATTACATAAACAAAGCAACAATTGTAATTTACAACTTAACTAATATTAACAAACCTAACCACTTATAAATAAAACATGAAAGTAACAAAATATGGGTCTATAAATTTAATATAAAGAAAGGAAATGGCTGGTTCAGGCAGCGTCGTAAAATTCCTCAGAATCGCTGTCGACCGAGAAAGTGCCCAGGAGACTGGCAGCATTGCCACGTTGAATGGCAATGCTGATTCTTTGAGCCAAGAAAAGTTCAGCCTTCTGGTCACGCGAAGCGTCGATTAGCCCCTTAGATATATCTCTAAAAAGCGCACGAGCGCCCGGACCCCATGAACCTAGCGTCTCCACCCCAAACGGCTCAAAAACGTAATTACCAAGTATTATACCTAGTATTTATAATATAAAGTTAGGATTATTTTTCAATGTATACTGCTTTATACCAATACGTGAATACCTTAATAGTAATAAAGGTATTTTTTCTCGACGTGAGGCAATGGTTTGCGTGGGACACACATTTTTATTTTGTGTTTGCAACAGTAACCTCGATACGGGGAATTGTAAGCTCGTGATTGTAAAGGGATTTGGAAAAAGCGACCAGAATTTCCACTGACGCGCTGTCCCATCGCATCTAACAAAGGTATTGCTGTGTTCAGAATTTTATGATAATTTTATTAGTGAACGAGTACACTCTTCTGTCGAGTTGGAGATATAGGAGATTATTTTGTTTATAGTATGGTTTCCCATCCAAATGCAATACGAGTTTTACGATCCTGATTTGTCTTCAGATTCGATGGATGTTCGTATCGTTAGTTGCACTGTTTTTAAATTACATAAAATGACATTTAGACTTCAAAGTACTCAAAACATATACGTTATATTATTACTTGAAGAATAATTTGCACTCATTTTTAAGAATATAGCGCAAAGTAGGAGTATATTTGTATAATTAAAATTTATATAAAGAAGAGCAGAGTGCTACAATTTACAGTAATGTAAACGATTTGTCTTATTTCATGTACTACGGTCGAATTTCGTTCTCTAGGCGCACATTAGTTTCTAACTAATACTTTTCATTGATACTATTAAAAGGATTAAGGGATACCTTGACGCATACCTATATTTGTTTATCTATGCTACTAAGATGGTGAGAACTTTTGCAGTCCGCCTGGCGGTAGGTACGCTATGCACGGTGGGAAACTATGATTATTTTATTGGTGATAATCTATTCTCTTAGGCATTATCTATGTAATGATATCCCAGATCTGTTTGTAAACTATCACAATGCTGGGCTTCGGTTTCCAAACAGCTTGAGAAGGATAAGACTATGTTGCACTATGCTGGCAACGTTGGTTAGATAGGTTATGGTTAGATATCTTTGAAAACCTAATGATGTACAATCAGTCATTAAGTTATCTCGCAATATTTTCCTTTGCCTTTAAAGCGAGTAATAATGAACTTTTTAATTCGCACGAAATTTAATGCACGATCAACTAGGTTATCGCTTTCTGTACATGACCGTACTTCTATTTGTACAAGAATTTCATTAATGGAATTATATAACCTTGGCATGTCCAAGGACAAAAATGATTATTGATGATTATTGCATGAATCATTGAAATATCAATTCTAAAGCCAACTGGGTACTGTTCGAGTCAACATATTGTTTTGCTTACAACGATATTTACTCGATCGTTCCCCGTCACAAACAGCGCGCCCTTCTTATAAGTTCTAAACAAAACTTTCATAAACGTCATCTAAACATGACAATTTCGTTCATAGGTTAGGGATCTCACGTCACCCGCCCATTCAATTCAGCACTCTAATCTCTAAGATATAGGGTCGTAATTCTAACGTATGTATCATAAGTCTTGTCGTGAATTTTACTATTGTCGTTATCGTTAAACAGAAGTGTTATAAAAGCCGTTTGTCGTACAGATTTGAGATGTTTCGTTGAGTTATTGGTAAAGGGGAGAAGGGGGTGTGAGGTGGGGGTCTTTGTATCTCTTAGGGCTTATATCATCTTCTCTTTGTGTTGTGAGAGTATTGTACGATGTAATCATATTGAAGCTATGATGAGGTCATTTCTTGCTATCTTGGATATCTGTATTCGAGTACCTACTGGTTATTAGTTAAGACGTTGGGCTTGAGTCTCAGAATAATAAAAGAGCAATGCCGTATTCTACCAGTGTAGTAGACTTTAGCTTTGGCAGCTTGCCAGATCACACTTAATCAGTATTACGATCTGGCTGATTTCACATGCTTGAAGAATATCAAGCACTTTAGGGAAGTGTTAAAGTGTGAGCAGAGTTCCCTTTTATGGAATCGACAATGCACAAGTGAATGCCGGAAAATCAGAAACAAAACCCTAATCAAATTTTGTTATGTTTGATTTTGTATAATGAATGCATGAATACCTAATTACTGTATTTGCACGCCAAACGGCTGAATGTGGAAGAAACCTACCGCCTATTATATCAACATTTATGTACCCATGTTCGCAAGTAAATAAATGAAAAAATGAAATGAAATTTCCGATGACTGTAATTTTTTTGTAGGTAGGGTATAGTAAGTTGTGCTTGAGGTCTTGGGTCACCAAAAGGTGGATGTAATGTATTACATCTACTATATCTATTTAGAAGAACCCCTTTTTTTAAATTACCACCAATTATAAATTTAGAATGTTATAACTCATATGAGATGATACAGCCATTATAAATAAATATAAAATATAATAAAATTCAAGATATTCTGGAGAAAGAAAAAGCTTGAAGAAGAATGTAATGTGAGTGAATCAGACTAGAGATATATGTGTAACAGGTCGAAATCCGTAATCTCTGCTTACCCCTTTGGGAAAACCACGTGTGTCTAAATATGTAGGTAAATATAGATACCATTGGATGTGCTACAGAATATTTACCGTTTGGGTAACTGAAATTTAAGCATTTCCTTTGCAGTACCGTCAGCTTGAAATATTTGTCTAGTTCATCGTTGACTTGTAGATTGAATATTAGGTTACGCAAACATTTGTTATATACCATGGATCATGTATATACGATGGATTGAATGCATTTAGTTACAAGATATATGTACACGTTTATTTTATACTTCTAATTTCGTGGCAATTGTATGAAATGGAATGGTTATTTTAAAAATCTGTTATATTTCAAGTAAACACTATAAATAAATTAAATAAATAAAACTTGTTTATTATCATTTTCTTATATGCTATTTTATAATCAGTAGTTGGAGTACTCCTTTTAAGTAAAAATTACCTGTGTTAGGAGACCACGCTCTTCGCATTATAGTAATAAGATAATTGCACAAATATAATAATATTCTATCACATACACACAACACTATGTAGCCCAAACTAAGCAGAGCTTGTACTATGGGTACTAGACAATGGATAAACATACATATATACTTTTTTTTGTAAATACATACATATTATACATAAAAACACCCAGACCAAGACAAACATCCATGTTCATGCACACAAATATTTGTCTTGTGCGGGAATCGAACCTGCGACCTCAGGCGTGGCAGTCGGTTACACTAACCACTACGCCAACGAGGCTGTCAAATATATATATATATACATATATATATATATATAATATATAAATATAATATAAATAATAACTATACTCGTATGTATTATAAATTATACATATGTGCTATTCATAACAGATATCACTATATTATTGTCTTCTATTTACGCGAATGTTATTCATTGAAATTAATCCGTATATAGTAGTTTAAGATATCACTATTTTTTATACAATTTAATTTAAAATTATATCGCTTAGTGTCTGCCGTATTCTTTGTTTCTATTCGCCATAATTACATGACCGTTGGTGCTTATGTTAATTTAAGACAAACCATAGTGGCTTTGAAAATAATTAATGAAATACTATTAAAAGCATAACTTAATATTTAAACCCCTATAATGTCTAACATTTAAGAAAATATTAATAACATATTGGAGCCAATATGGGTATAATACACTACACTACAGGTGCCTACAGATAAGAGGCACCAAAAAACTCCATATATAAAGTAAGCGTGTTAGTGACAACTACACAGGCGATACAAAAATTATACTTATACTAGCTGTCACGACAGACGTTGTCCTGTACAGGCAAAAAAAAAACAAATCTAAACTATCCTCGAATCCACTTGAACACACACAAAAAAATTCATTCAAATCAGTCCAGCCGTTTAGGAGGAGTTCACTGTCAACACACGTACAAAAGAATTATATGTTTAAAGATTGTTGACCTGCCGGTCGCCACGAATATTATTATTACCTATTTTCGTCTTTAGTCGAAACATGACGTACGTATATTTCGTGATTTGTGTGTACATTCACCCTCAAAAACATGTGATACAAAAGTTCCATAAAAATGTCTACATTCAATATGCCAAGACATTGTATTCATCTATTATGTTAACGATATTAAACAATAGTAATATACAAAGATTTTAGGTGTTTAGAAACTTAAGAAATAGCCACATTCACATAGTTTTAGAACGGCCTCGATGACGTAGTGGTTAGTGTAACCGACTGCCACGTCTGAGGTCACGGCTTCGATTCCCGCACAAGTCAAACATTTGTGTGCATGAACATGGATGTTTGTCTTGGTCTGCGTGTTTCTATGTATAAAATGTATGTATTTACAAAAAAAAAAAGTTATATATGTATGTTTATCCATTGTCTAGTAACCATTGTACAAGCTCTGCTTAGTTTGGGCTAGATGGTGTTGTGTGTATGTGGTAGAATATTATTATTATATTACTTATATAGATGTTTACCTAAAATTGACAAGTCACAGTAAATTTCATGTCTTGCCGCAATAGATGAATACAATATTGAGTGTAGCAACAGGTAAATGTAAATTCATATTATAGTTTAGTCAGTGTAACCTTGACGTTCATAAGTGTTACTGACCTAAATTAATAAAGATATTTGATTTTTTGGAACTTTGATCTGTATATATCTTTTGGCTAACTGTGGTGACATAATTAATTCTACAGCCCACCGATAGATGGCGGTAGCATCGTTAACGACACGTGTCTTGCGGTATCACGATCAGTTCAACACAATATCCAATCCACCGCAACCGAGCTCCTAATACGAAGGAATAGGGGGCATGCCGCGTCGTCGACAGCTATTAAATATGCAAGCGGAGGCACGGGTACTCAATCCATAATTAATTGAAGTCCTCAACGAGATCAGAATGTTGGCTTTGATTACCTTTGACAATTCATTGTACTATCTACAGCGTGTATTGTCTTTAGTTTGTGATTCGGATTTTATTTAAGCTGTGTAGGTATCGTTTTTTAGTATTAGTTGAAACTAGATTATTCCTTTGCTTGCGTTAATGAAGATTTTGTCAATACGTTTATATTCCTGCGAATCAGGACTTTTTCTGGCTGAAATGCCCTTTGTCCTTGTACAGAAAATTGTACTCCTAACAACGTGTATGTGATGATGACTGTTTTTTTTTGCTCGTCTAAATGAACTCACTTCCCCTGATGGTAAGCAATCGTGTGGTCCAAGAGCAGTAACCTCCACACCGTCCTCATAGCAGCCGAGGCGATGTTGAGGTCTCTACTTTGACGGCCTGAGAAGGTGCTTTTTCACGCCTCGCTTAAAGGACCCAGGATTGAAGGAAGAAGGAAACACGTGCCTTGGCATAGAATTCCGTGCCTTGATCGTTCGGCAGAGGTATGAGGACCTAAACGTGTTGGTACGCACTCTAGTCGACTCCACTGTGTAAGGCGTGAAAACGGAATAAACTAACTCACATTCGCATTTATAATATTAATTAGCAACTACCTCCGTGGCGCAGCGGTAGTGAATGCGACTGCTGTGCATGAGGTCTCGGGTTAGAATCCCGGATCGGGCCAACAAAAATTTATTGGGTTTTTATGTTAAGAAATCTCAATACGAGTCCGGAGTTAGGAAGTTGGCGGTGTTAGACACCCCCGTGCCTCGGAAAGCACGTAAAGCCGTTGGTCCTGCGCCTGATCTCTCTCCGGTCGTGTCAGATTATTCGTCCAATCGGATCATGAGAGTTAGGGAACAGAGAGTGCACTTGTGTTTGCGCACACACTTGTGCTGATTTTGTCTGAGTGCTGTGAGTTCCTCATCCCTACACGGGACAAACATTTCTGTGATCTATGATCAGATGTTCCCAGATTGGGTTTCTTCGTGTCCGTTCTTTGAATGTTGGCATAGTATACGTAGCAATTTTTCTAGTACTATAGTAGCTTTGTTAAAGAAACTACTTACAAAAACTTTTTAATAAGTATTCTTTGGTCGGGTAGTGTGTTTTCTATCAAGAAATTTTGCAGCAACACGAAATCACCGTGGCCAATAAAATATAACATGCTTGTTCCGTATTACGAATGATTTGAAATTATAGTTGGTGAAATAATTCGCCCATTTTAGGTCAACCTAATGTGTAATACAAGTCTGCCTACCCCTTTTAAATAAAGGTGTGAATCTGTATGTGTACTTATTACAAAAAACGGTGCAATCGATCCAGTTCCCAGTATTGTTTTGTTTTACTATATTTTGTGTTGGTAGGTATATCTCTCTCTGGAACGGAAGCGAAACGAATCGACTTCCGCGTATTGGGTCACCGGATTTGTATCACATAAATTTTGTACGATTGACAGCCAGTTTCCAGAGCTTAGTATTTTACATACATATGCGATGTGAGGAGGAAGAATATATGACAGTTTTGTAAGTGTAAGAGGAAAGAAATATGTGTCAAACCAAAAAATCTTTTGTGATACAACAACTGAATCGCGCGTAATCCGAACTTAAATAGTTTTGCTCTAATACTAGCTTTTGATAGCGGCTTCGCTCGCGTATAAGGTTTGGTTAGGTTAGATGTAACAATAATTTTATTTTAATAAAATATAGCCTATGTTACTCGATGATAATAATGCTTTGTAATAGCGAAAGAATTTTTAAAATCTGTTAAGTAGTTTTTGAGTTAAATCATTACAAACAAACAAATAAAAATTCAAAACTTTCCTCTTTATAATATAAGTATAGATGTCCAAAAGGGGAGCGAGAGGTGTATTGCACCTATATTTTGTCGGCTTTAGTTTTAGGTCTCAGAGAATTCAAGTTTTCCTGGGCACAAGATACACACATCGTTCTGCTACCAAGAATTACCTGACAAAAAAAATCTTTTCCCGACCGGGAATCGAGCCGAGGACCTAATGCACAGCGGTCGCATTTACCACCGCTGCGCCATGGAGGCAGATTATTACTATTAAACAGATTTGGATGAAACTTGGTAAAAGATAGAACATGTCCTGAATTAATATATGTACATACATAATCACATGTATATGTATATTGTACAATGATTTATTATCGAAACATCATAACACTTTGGACATATTCAATAGCCGATTCGCAAAGGAGTCCGTCCATATTCGGCTTGAACGTGGACAATCGTCTTATAAACAAAGTAAAATATTAAAAGTTTTGTTTTAATATATAATAAATATTGGTTACTATCTAGTCGTATGAAATTGACGTATAATAAAAATTATTTTAAAATATTTTCATTTGGTTTAAAACGTGGAACTGAAATGGAATCCAAAACAGTGAGCAAAAACTGGAACAAAGTGCTTAAAAAACTCACATTTAGAAATATTAACGAAATCTGAAATTACGTTGATATTTTTTTCATTATTTACTATATTCATATTTTGAATTTGACGACAATAATTATTTGTAATTTATTTTATTATTTGTAAAAATGATATGATATTTGATAAAATATAACAAAATTGTAAAGTGTGTTGGGTACTCTACACTCGTATAGTGGATATTGTGACGTGATTTTGTGTTTTATTTTGATACTAAACTTGATACTAAACTTCATAGAATAATGTTTTCTACTTAGTTTAGGCTACTGAAAAATAATATTGTTATTACAATATAAAATTGTCCACGCCCAGGCCAGGGTCCCATACAAGGTGGTCGGTCTCCTTTAAAAGTAATGTTAAACATGTTATGTCTAATGTATAATAGTATAATTGCTGAGTATTAGTACGATTCTCATTTAATTTTTTATTTTCTTTTCTTTATGTTTTATCCGCATTTTGTTTCATATTTTTTATTTTTTATAGATAATTCACGTTCATAGCGTTATTTCGTCGTAAGCAACATAGTCCATTGTGATCATGTGGTGTACACATAGTTAGAAACTTAGTTTAGAACATAACTGTAATATGTATTTATATACAAACCTACTTGTACTTTGTTCTGTTTTGTGTACCTAAAATAAATAAATAAAATATAAGACGTAACGTTTACATTTTAATGCTTGAAGTCTCGACGAGGTTACACCGGCAGCGTCAGTTTGTGACCACGGCTGGTCTAACCTGATCGGCACGTCAAGCATTAAAAGATAAACATTATGCATGATCGCGTTATTACGCGTTACGTATTGTATATTGAATGCGCGAATGGCACAGTGCTTTATGTGGTCACCTCGCCACTGCCATTGCGTCGAGTGTTGTAGGTTCGATACCCACACGGGGCAAAAATTTGTTTGATCCACAAATGGTTCTTCCGAGTCTGGATGTTCTTTGCGTGCATTGTTTGAATGTTTGTAAAGTCTGCCGCTGTAGAGGAATTATTACTAGTGTGGTGACCTTTTTAAATAATAAAAAAATAATATCATGCCACGCGAAATTTTAAAGTAATTATTACACACATACTTTTTATCTCCGTATGCCTTGTTATGGACTCATACAGGCAAAGTCGCGGTAAACAGCTACTATAAAATAAATCTAAAAGCTAAACCTAGAGGATATTTTTGTGTGAAGGGACTCAGTGAGGGTGGAAAATCCCTTGGGAGCGCGGCCTCTGAGATATGACCCATCCGTATTCGTCAGATCGGGTGTGAACCGTGAATCACGGGAATAAGGTGACCCGTTCACTGACACACACATAAAATTTTAATAAAACCAGATTATGCAGCTTAGATCGCCTTAATGTAGTTATTACACTGGAGAACAGTCATTTTGCGGCATGGTAAGTTGAAGTAAATTTTGTGTAAGTTCAGTATGCTGAATACGAGAAAATATCAGATTTGTTAAATTGACTCTAGTTTATGAGATAAGACTTTATAACTATACGACTGAAAGAAGGTTGAAATAAAATTACAATTACATGTTAAATATATATTTTAGAAGCGGCTATACATATAATAACAACAAGAAAACTTAATACATAGCATATTAACAAAATATCTTAAAAATATATTAGAAAATAATTTATCTGTAAACTTTTCTATTGTATTTATGTTTAGGACAATCCATTATTAAACTCAAGCAATAGTCTGCCATCATAATATGGCTGTCACATCGGCCTTGGTATCCTTCTTTCGTTGTTCTAATGTCTTGATGGAACCGTTCTTTATGTTGAATATCTCAGTACCAGAGTCAATCCATGCAAAGTAAATACATTTCGGGTGTGACTGATGACAGTGTTTATTAGAACCAGTAAAAAAAATTATGCAACAGAAAATACATATATATCTTTTTGTTCCCCAGTGTTATCAATAAATTTGTATCCCTCGGAAATAGTATTTTTTTCTGGATGAAAGGTATCCTATGATCTTTTCTGTTAACTTGATAACATAGGTACATATGCAAGAGTTCATGATGATCGGTCGAGTAGTTCAGGCGTGAAAGCGTAACAGATAAATAAACAAACTCATATCCTCAGTTACGATTTGAACGGGTTAAAATCATAACTTAATAGTATTTTATAACACTAGAATCTGCCTGCGGCTTTGCCCATGATTGCCCGGGTTGTACATAATATATAGCTTCTGTCTATCTAGAATAATACATTTTAAATAAATAAAGAATTACTAAAATCGAATGAGCAGTTCCGGAGATTACATCCAAACTTACAAACCACCTTATGATACTATATTAGCATAGATAACTATAAACAAAATTATATCACATATTCAGAAATCATTGAAACGTATGCAATAACTCAAAGTGACGTTATCGCGGCGATTTGACTGCGTTTCTAAATCGCGCGACGGATCGTTCAAGATGACGATTGATCGCAACGATTTGTCGCTCCCTATACGACGGCTTTACATAAAATTCATCCGTCGCCCCACACTAGCGCCGTACAATTCGCAACGAAAAATTGATTCAATTTAGTTATATGCAAAACGATTTTAGTTTCGTTCGTTCGATCCGATATATTGTCTCGTGTGTTTTCCTTTTTTGAATACGCTTTTTAGAAATGGTTTTGATTATTCGAGATTGTTAGTGGTATCTTTGTATATATATTTGATATAAAATACTCGTTTCAGAATATTTCAAACAGCTACATTTTCCATTATCTTCTTTTGAAAAATTTACTTTATTTAAGTATGTGTATACATTATTAAATATTAAAAAAAAAATGATATGAGACTAGATTGGAGCACTACATACACCGTTCTTTTTTAAAAAAAGGCTACTTCTGTCACAGTATATTCAGAAATTAAGCACTAAATACTCTGGGTATCAGATTTTTGACGTTCTTTTTATTTCGTTGCTACTGGCTAGCTTCAAATTCATTTCAGGATTAGTTTCCTCAGCTATTTATATGTACTAGCGGTCGCCAAGTTGTCGAAATTCGACCATATAGTTGGTTTAAATTTTAAGTTTAATCGTCATTATATATACCGCGAAATTGCAATAGGTACTAAGGTACGTAACCATCACGGGTAACCATAGTTACGAAGAATTGTACGACATCAACCGAATCATGACAAAATAGTACGAACGCGATTCGACTGCGTGTGTCAAATGCATGGTTGTGTGCGTGTAGTGGTTTTTCATTAATTTAATGTATTTCTAATGCATTTTTGATAAAAATATCAGGATTCGCCACTCTTTCTCCATATAA
This sequence comes from Catocala nupta, assembly GCA_963675205.1. NCBI lineage: Eukaryota > Metazoa > Arthropoda > Insecta > Lepidoptera > Erebidae > Catocala > Catocala nupta. The sequence goes on along the minus strand of OY776090.1, from coordinate 28,235,483 downwards.
AGGACTGTACCAATTTTTAAAATACTTTCGCCATTTGATAGCTACGTATTTCAGGAGTAACATCAAACAATAATCAAAATCTTACATTCTACAATAAAGATTATGATTTCCAAAGATGAATTTTGAAAGTTAACGCCAAATCAAAGTGTCAACGGAAGTCTTCACATTAATATGACAAATATAAGAAAATAAATGTTATCTTTGCTTAAGAGGTTACGAGCTAAAGAATAAAGGAAAGATATAAATATTATTTTAAGTTTCATTTATGTAGATTGAATGATTTTTTGAAGGTTTTATGCAGTACGATTAGGCTCTATACTGCATTTCAATTGCACTCCGACTGCAAAAATGCAGTTTCAATGCAGTTAGAACTGCAATAAATATGCAAACCAAACGTGCAGCTCGATTGCAGCCGATGTGCAGTTGGGGGATTGCAGTTATTAGAACTGCACGCCAAATGCACACTGACTACAATCGAGTTAAAATGCAGTCCATTTGTCCAGAGCCTTAGGTAGCATTTGGCAATTTATGATGCCACAATTTTTCTACCTTACCTTTGAAAAGGTAGAAAAATCTTACCAAGAAAGGTCGATAGCTATATCCTCTCTCCCCCCGGACCACCGAATGGTGCAGACGTGCTCTCACAGTGTATTTTTTGTCTTTATAACAAAAATATATACATTTTAAAAGCTTTAAATTCAGTGAAAAAATAGGAGACTATAAACGTGAAGAGGTGTCAATATTATACAGGGCGATAAGCAGCACAATAGTGAACTCCACCGTGCTCATAAGCGCCTGGTACCAGATCCACAGGCATTGGATAACAACGCTCCGCCCCGTACTGCGCGTACGCAGTTGCTCCACCCCTAAGTTCCCTGTCAACCAATACGCGATAAGGAACCGCCCCTAAGTGGATTAACTCGACACTGCAACAAACTAAGGCCACACCACCACCTTATCTCTGCAATCCTAGTACTTCGTGTTATCTACCATCACATTCAACGAAGCAACAACTTCCTGAAAATTGGTTGCACACAGTTTTTCCTACCTTTAACTGGTAATAATGCCTAACCTTAGACGTTCGCCCCCAACTATACCACAAACTGAGGTACAGCGCTCAACATCAAGTCCTAACATCACGGCAACTGATCCTGAAACTGATTTCGTTAATGCTATGAGAAGATCAACAAAACGGCTGCGCTCTGAATCTAGCCCGACAAATGAACTGAATGCATTTAAGGAGGAAATTCGGGCTATGCTTACGAAATGGAACCATGAACAAGAGACCACATTAAAAAACTTTATGTCGAAAATTACTCTGGATTTAGCTGATCTAAAAACACGTCATGAAAACTTACAGAAAGTTAAGACAGAAATTGAGGAATCGGCTAACCTAATGAACTCTCAATATGAAGAGATCAGGTCAAAAATAATGAAACTTGAAAACGAGAGATCGGAACAATGTGTGTACATAAATAAACTGGAGAATAAAATTCAAGACTTGCAGGCGTATCAGCGATCTTCCTTCATTGAACTTCGGAATATCCCTTGCAAGGAAAAGGAACTTACCAATGACTTAGTAAAGTTAGTAACAAGTGCAGGTGAATTGCTTCATGTGCCAATTCAACCAGCACAGATTCGGGATATCTATCGTACGCAGTCCAAGCAAGGGACGTCTAAACAGGTGGTTGTTGAACTTCACTCTGTATCTCAAAAAAATATGCTCCTGCAAGCTGCACGGGACTTCAATAAGGGCAAACCTAGATCGCTAAAATTGAATAGTGAGTTATTGGGGATTGCAGGTGAGTGCGTCCCGATTTATATATCTGACCGCCTTCCACTCTCTCTAAGGCAACTCTTCTATGAAGCTAGAAAGTTTGCTAGAGCTAATGAATTTAATTATTGCTGGACATCCAATAACAAGATTTTTCTCAAAAAAAGGGAAGGCGAGAAGCCCGTCCGCATCCTTTCTGACAAAAGCTTTCTTGATTTACTGCAAAAATAATGTTTTAAGAAAAGTAATATCATTTAATTTTCTTTCATTATATGTTTGTTTGAGTAATTTTAAGTCAAAACTGTATACTTTTTACTTTGTTTTTTACTGCATGTATGTCGTCTACTTCGTTCGTAATTTAGTTTTGTACTCATATTATAGTAAACTTAGTCTATACATATTCAAACTTACACACACATACTATCCATTACATTTATACAAACTCAGTATAACTGAATTTTTAAGACACACTTACAATTACACACCATGCATAATGCACTGCCACTTGTATCATAACAAACCATCAATCTCTCAATATCACCGATATATACCTACTCGTAACGAGTATTACGTATATGCTTTGAAAAAGCGACAATCTTTTGTGCCTTTTACATTATTTCTTTATTATGCTTAATTCTAATATCTTAGATGAAATTGATTCATTTGGCAAAGTAAACGCTTATGTCTGTTTGCCCGAACAATGCTCAACATATATTACAGACAATAATAAGTCCATCAACTTAATGCACCTCAACATACGAAGTATAAACCGTAATTTTGATAGTCTTATGGTATTTATGACTACTCTGAACATATCCTGTGATATAGTAATCTTATCAGAATGTTGGTTAAAATCTTGCTCAGTCATCCCTGCATTGGAAGGTTATGTCTCGTATTGCACAAGCAACCCTAAAAACCAGAATGATGGTGTTATTGTTTTTATTAAAAATGGATTAAGACACAGTATATCAGAACCCCAAATACTAGAAGCTAGTTGTTTGCTGTGCAATCTGAGACAGTATGACCTTTCGATTGTAGCAATGTATCGGTCTCCTTCTATACGTAATACCGAAAAATTTATTCAGGGGCTAAACAATATTCTAACATCCATTTCAGCTCAAAAGAATGTTCTGATTTTAGGAGATATTAACATAAGTATATCCTCTGAAAATCTCAGCCAACCAGCCCACGAATATCTTAATTTAACTACCTCGCATGGATTATTACCCTCGAATTTGTTCGCAACTCATAATAACAATTGCCTGGATCATGTGCTGATAAAAACAGACCTAAGATCAACAACATTAGTAATTGATACTGATATTACAGATCATAAACCCACATTAATTAATATTGAATGGAGTCAATCGCGACCTAATACTATTTTATTTCGGAATAAAGTTGATTATTCATCTGTCATTGCTGAGATCTCGTGTGCTGATTTTAGTGAAATTTTGAATATCAGTGATGCTAATATGGCCGCTGAATTATTGATAAATAAAATTGAGTACATAATTAAAAAGCATTCTAAAATAGTACGCATATCCTGTAAACGCAGAATAATCAAGCCCTGGATCACCAACGGATTGCTCCGCTGTATACGTAATAGGAACAACTTATGTCGGCAATCAAAGAATGACCCTGAAAACTATATTCTTAAAGTAACATATATAAGATACAGGAACTTCTGTAATAAGTTACTTAAGAACCTAAAAAGAGATTATGAAAGAACAGAATTTCTTAAAGCTCAGAAGGACCCCAAAGCGACCTGGAAAGTCATTAAAAATATCACTTCGACCCACCGTAATGTTTCCTCACCTGTAGAACTTCTTAACATAACTCCTGATAATAACAGTTCAATAAACAGTGTTAACGATTTCTTTGTTGACGTTGGCAGAAGTTTAGCTGAAACCCTGAACCCTCCCCCCTCATCTTCGGAGCACTTATCAGATCATGGACCTTGTAGCTCTTTTGTGCTCCTACCTACTGACGAAACTGAGATAGAAAGACTGATTCAAGGTCTCCGATCAGATGCGGCAGTGGGCTGGGACGGAATCTCGGCGAAGCTTCTAAAATGTTGTCTGCCCACCCTTCTACCTGCCATTACACACATTTGCAACTGTTGTATATCTTCGGGCTGCTTCCCCAAAGTTTTTAAGACAGCAATCGTTCACCCAATTTTTAAGAGTGGGGACAGACACAGTGTCAATAATTACAGGCCCATATCCATCTTGCCAACCATTTCTAAAATTCTTGAGAAAATAACTAATACCCGTTTAGTGCACTATTTAGAATCCCATAACATCTTGGCTCCCAACCAATATGGTTTTAGAGCTGGGAAATCTACTGAAGATGCCGTTGCCTCATTTGTTGATGATACAGTAGCACTTTTGGATAAAGGCAGGAAGTGTCTGGGTATTTTCTTGGATATTTCTAAAGCTTTTGACACTGTGTCTGTTCCGAACCTTCTCAGGAAACTGGAGTGTATCGGTATCCGTGGTATCACTCATAAAATATTTGAAGACTACCTTAGTGATCGAACTCAGCGTGTTACAATAAATGGCTTGCTAAGTGACGCTCAAACCTTAACATGCGGGGTGCCCCAGGGCTCAATTCTGGGTCCGTCCCTTTTCTTAATATACATTAACAACCTATGTAAGCTTCCACTACCAAATTGCTCCATTTATACATACGCGGATGATACGGCTCTACTTTTACATGGGAATAACTGGACTGATATAAATGTGCATGCACAAAATGCTCTTAGAAAGGTGATGAGCTGGCTTTCTGAAAATTCTCTAACAATGAACCTAAGCAAAACCATGTACATGCCATTTTGTTTGAAACCAAGTGCATCTAATTTCCCTGAATCCATGGTTCTCAAAGCCCACACCAACATCTGTCACCTTAATTCGCCAAAGTCGAGATGTGATTGTCCACAGTTAACTAAAACCAATGTAGTTAAATACCTAGGAATACAAATAGACAACTCACTAAGCTGGAAGTTATTTCTTGACAATGTCACTGCCCGGGTGCGAAAATTAATTTTCATTTTTAAAAAGCTTAGAAATTCTGCAGAGCCAACTATGATTAAAACAATTTATTATGCTCTCTGCCAATCAGTGCTTACGTACTGTATAACTGTATGGGGTGGGGCACCAAAGACGCATCTTTTAAAACTGGAACGCGCACAAAGAGCCGTCCTCAAAGTAATGACATTCAGAAATTTCCAGTTCCCGACCACGCTCTTATATAAAGAATGTGAGGTTTTGACAGTTAGGCAGCTATTTGTGCTTCATGTCATACTACGGAAACATGGCAAACTAGAATGTGATGTGAATGCTGTTACAGGACGTCGCCCCTATAAAATCTATCCCACACACAAAGCTAATACAGCTACTGCTCAACGTCACTATCATATTCTTGGCAATTATCTATATAACAAATTGAACAAACGGTGTGACATATTCAATTTAACCAAGTATCTCTGCAAAATTAAAGTACAGGAGTGGCTTTATACTCTGGACTACGATGAGACTGAAAATCTGATAAAAGTTGCAATTCTATAACTAAACAAGTATATTACTGTACATAATTATGCACACACACACACACACACCACACACACCACACACACACACACACCACACACACACACACACACACACACACACACACACACACACACACACACATACACACACACACAGATACACTCACGCACACAAACACATGCATCAACACTAAGAGGCTAATAATATTACATGCTTAAGTTTTTTTGTTTTTTTTTTTTTTATTACACACATATTCTTATTAGTTTATTTAGTTATAATATTGATTATATAAATTCATACCTCCTGATACCACGCCTCACCTAGAAATAATGTAATTATTCCGCATTACGTGGGAGACCTGGTGCCCATAACACAAGTTAAATCTTACCTTGGGCACCAGAGTCGCAATAACGCTACTTGCAATTTGTCTTGTATGCTTTTAGTTTTACTGTAGCTAACTTGTAAGTGGTTATTGTACAATTATTTGAAATAAAGATTATTATTATTATTATTATTATTATTATTATTATTATAGCAAGCGTACTTATAAAATTGATATCCATTTTGGGTGAGAAGTCCTTCTTGCTATCATACAGATCTTTTTAATTGGTTCATATGACTGCCGTGTCCTGGCTTAATCGGTCATGTCGTTATTACCAGTTATTTCAATGTTGCGATTTCGATACACGCAGCGTCAACAATCATGCGATTTACAGGTATTTGCTCTGGATCGTAGAATGCTATGTGCTCTTTTCTTCTTCTGTGTTAGGCTGACATGAGATTATCCCTATGAACTGTTTTAAGTTTACCCAAAACATCGCTAAAAGTTCGACTATAAACATGTTTAACTAAATCCAGGCATAATGATAAACGCATTTCTTCCGGACGCGGCGTCCAAATCTCTGAGAGTTGAGCCTCGCTGATTTCAGCATGAATGGGCCGGCTCGACTGGGGAAGGACTACCCTCTCACAGAATAACGACGTGAAATAGCAGTATTTCTACTGTTGTGTTTCGTTCGGTGAGACTGCCGGAGGCCTAATCACCCTCTTTCCCACTTTCCGCTGCTTCTCCTTCCCACTTTCTTTCCTAAAGGGTCGGCAACGCGCAAGTGATGCCACTGGTGTTGCAGGCGTCTATAGGCCATAGTGATCACTTACCATCAGGTGGGCCGTATGATTGTTTTCAAAAAAATATATATATACTGTCAAGGCTTTCGTGTGCCGATTGGCGATATGAAGAAGTTGTGTTCAAATAAACTGCGATATAAATCGTATGGAGTAGTTCAATTCCAACGTATAAACTAGCTTATAAAACATCTTATAGATATATTAAACACACAACCAACCGATTCCTCTTGAACTACAATTTATTTAACTTTAGCTCCTTCTTTTATTGCTTGTTTTTCTTTTTTATTTGAATCTCTCATTTTACTGTATCGTTACGGTAAACGGTAAAACTAAGAACGGTTGTCCTTCCGTTGAAGAGTAAGCGATTGGAGATTGACTACGTTTAGGCTTAAGAAATGAACAAATTATGTGAAATCGTAACTAACATTCTATCACCCTAATTCCCCTTCCCACCCCTTCTCCTTCCCACTTCCTTTTTATTTTCTTCCTTTCCCAAAGGGTCGGCAACGCGCAAGTGATACATCTAGTATCAAGTGATATATCTGGTGTTGCAGGCGTCCATAGGCTACGGTGACCACTTACCATCAGGTGGCCCACCTGATATATGCTTGTTTGCCAACTTAGTCGTATAAAACAAACTATTTAAAATTTTTTTGTTTGGGTATTTCACGCTTTAACTACTGTATTGATCATTATGAAATATCACATACACGTTGTCAGGGGTACAGAAAAGGATATAGGGAAAAGGGCCTGTTTCCGAGGGATAGAAATGTATTGACAAAGGCTACATTAACGCGAGCGAAGGCGCGGATAAATTTTAGTATAAATAATTGGTGGTAGTGGGTTATATCGACTTGATGTACTTGCATACTCGCTCATGCGTAGTGCTAAAGCTATCTGAACTACGCACTTGCCTCTTATTGTTCGCCAAGTAGTTACTACATAGTTTCTAGCTTCTCGGTAATTATATCCTTAGGGTTAAGTGTCTTATGAGTGCATATAGCTGAACATTAATCTAGGAAATGTTTAACTTTTAAACTTTCGCGTTGTAGATATATGTACAGGGTGATTTGAAATTGTGTAATTCCTTTTAACCACGCATTCTACTGGTGATATAGAATAACCCTGACCATATATTTTTTTAATTAGCTTTATGTTTTTGGAAAATTAATGTACCAGTTTTTTTTATGAAATGGTTTGAGATAGTCATATATTAACGACCCGACACAATCTTAATATGTTACTAATTTAAAAATAATTACATAATAATTATGTCGTAAATAAAAAGGACCGCCCAATATTAGTTACAATATTAATTATTGATATGTTATTTTATTTCAATTAGTAAAAAATTAAAATTGCCTCGGGTGGTTAACATATGACTATCTGAAACCATTTCAAGAAAAATTTAAATACTAGTTTTCTAAAAAAATAATCCTAATAAAAAGAAAATATGGTCAGGGTTATTCTATACCACCAGTAGAATGAGTGGTTAAAAGGAATTACACGATTTTAAAATCGCCTTGTATATATAATACGTCTTCGTTGGCTTTTCTATTCTAACCGGATTTGACTGGATATCAGTTTTTACACGGAGCGGCTGCCATCTGACCTCCACAACGCAAAGGCTAACGATACCCTAAGGCTAGACCAATGTCAGGATATTATAGGGCACTAACTTCCCAATAACGACTGCCATAGATGTTCATGACAGTCGGGACCGACAACTTAACGTGCTCTCCGAGGCACGGAGCAGGCGATAAATGTCAAATAATACGCACATAATTTCAAAAAGTAATATAACTTCCAAAAGTCAGAGGTGCGCGACGTGGGTTCGAACCCGAGACCCTCTGCATTGCAGTCTGTTGGTCTCTCCACTAAACTATCGCTGCTACGATATACTGGGTGTAAAGGACGGCGTAACGAAAACTTTACTAACACGTCATTCTATAGGTACTTATTTCGACGAAAACTTCTATTAATAAAAAACGCAAGATGAAAGATTTTATATTGATTAATATAATTACGTGGTACGCAATGGATTGCTACTGATACAACGTAAAGCATGAAAATCACGCCAATTTAATTACATTGCTGTATTTTAGTAAAATGTGGTATTAATTGATTTATATTTAATAAAATGTTATGATATACAGCCAGAAAAATTAAAAATGTCAGATATAAATTGGGATTTTTCTGACGAAAATTCCAACGATTGTAACTCAGAACAATGGTCTGAATCTACTATTTCAGTTTTCGGTACACCGTCCCTTACACCCAGTATATAATACTCTATATATAATTATATAATACGTAACAGGTATTAAAAATAAACAAAATAGTGCAGAGGCCATATCTTACCTTATCAGGTTTGCAAATTTACACAACTTTAAATAATTTGCAATAACAACAGTTAATAAGAAATGTCAGCACAATATTAAATATGATCATTGGATCCAATAACTTATAGAATATACCATTATTTCAAGCAAGTAAGCTTTTACTTTTATAAGTTTCCTTCTCAACAATGCCATAAGTAGCTTTAGAAAGTTTGACGGTAATTTGTTAATATCCATACTAATATTATAAAGCTGAAGAATTTGTTTGTTTGCTTGAACGCGCTAATCTGAAGAACTACTGGTTCGAATTGAACAATTATTTTAGTGTTGGATAGCCTATCTATCGAGGAAGGCTATAGGTTATATAACATCACGCTACGACCCACGGGGGCGGCGCAGTAACAATAAATGCGGGTGAAACCGCGGGCACATGTAGTCTATAATACTTAATATTATAAAGCTGAAGAGTTTGTTTGTTTGCTTGAACGCGCTAATCTCAGGAACTACTGGTTCGAATTGTAAAATTCTTTTAGTGTTGGATAGCCTATTTATCGAGGAAGGCTATAGGCTATATAACATCACGCTACGACCACGGGGGCGGCGCAGTAACGATAAACGTGGGTGAAACCGCGGGAACATCTAGCATATCATAAAGATGTATAAATTATACATATATAATAACAGTTTTAATGAAATATCGTTGTTCTTTATTTTTTTGTCCGTGTTATCTTTCGGGATACTACTGCTTAAATTATTTTCACTGAAATATAATCATTATTCAGTATCATAGAACTATTGAAAATCTCACAAACAGCTAATTGACTGATGCCGACTGTTTACATTAACAGTTTCAAATATTTTGTCACTATAATATTGTACTAATTAGCGTAATTAGGGCTCAACGCCACTGAATAGTTATTTAATCATAACACGACTATTTGAACACGAGTGTTGATAGTTTTTACAAGCGTTAATATGATGTTCAATGCTAATTCAATGAGTGTATTACATTTATGTTAATACTAGTTTTTGAACGGGACTTTGCTCGGAAATAGTGCGTTTTTCTATGTCCTTTTCTGTAACCCTACCCTACCCTAATGTGTGTGTATAATTCATAATGATCGGTCAAGTAGTTCAGGAGTGAAAGTATAACAAACAAACAAAATAACTTATATTTGCATTTACATATAATATTGTAGTTAAGATTTGATGAACTGTCTCGTTTGATACGTGGTATAAGTTTGTGGCCGATAGGGACCTGTATTGGATTCCTGTGTTGAGTATCCTGTTATTGGATTTTCTTGCTCAATAATAAAAACAAATATTTATTTATTGAGGGCACAAGGTAACTCTTATAAACGTCAAAGGTTATCGGTTAGTGAGTTAACTTACATTTTAGTTAGCAAAGGATGGAATCAATGCCACATACTTTTGACTATATAGTATAAACGTGGCTGTAATACATCTCTGTCGAGGATAAAGATTAGATTATAGATCCGTACCTTTCATTTGGAGGTCATTTGCAACATCCCTTTAAAAAATATGATGTCCCTCCGCTTGAATAAATATTGTATCACGGAAGACTTTATAAACATTCAAACAAAGGACACAAGGAACGCCCCAGATTATTTGTGTATCAGACAATTTTTTGACCCTTGTGGTCATCGAACCTACACCACCTGGCGCATTAGCAATACCGAGGTGACCACTTAAACAATTACTCTACCGGCAATAGTCCGCGAGTGACGTTTGCACTGTCTATTTATACTCCACCCCTCACTTAAAACCGTTTTTACAATAGAGTACACTCAGTAAAAAGCTTAAAGGAACTGCCTGTATATTACGTCCAGCAATCAAAGCTTATAGCGCTCTTAAATCTGTTTGTAAATCAAGCTTCCTAATAAACAAAGGCTCCTAACCGTTTGTATCAAACGTTCGAGAATTTTCGCCAGCATTCGAAAAAGGTGGACTCTAGTTAATAGAGTACAGGAAAAGCAAAAGGGCTTTGTAAAAGGTTTTCTAGAACCTATTATGTGTTGTTCTATTGTAGTTTGTTAATACACTCGTAGTGTAGTTAACTGACTACGTAAACAAATCTGCATGGATAACGCAGTGGTAAGTGGTAATCTCAACAATAATGATCTAAATGATCTGATAATAACTTTTAAACTTTCGTGTTGCATGATATATACAGGTTATCCGGTAATTAATGGATAACCTTGAAATTAATTTAAAATTATTTTAAATTAAGAAAAAAAAAAAGAATTGCTATAGTTAGTCATACTTTTGACTGTCGTATCTATTAGCATAATTAGTGTTTAATAATAAAACAACAAAAAACCGATGGAATTCATTAATTTATGGTCGTAGTGTAAAAGAAAGTTAAACAACGTAATTGAAAAAAATCATATCACAGGTAGTAGTTAGGATAGATTTTTATTTTTTTCTGAACGGCCTTCAGTTCTACTATAAGACATTTCAAGGTTATCCATTAACCATTAACATAATATATAATAATATATATATATATTATATATTATTATATATTATGTTGTTGGCCTCCATGGCGTAGTGGTTAGTGTAACTGACTGCTATGCCTGAGGTCATGGGTTCGATTCCCGCACAAGTCAAACATTTGTGTGCATGAACATGGATGTTTGTCTTGGTCTGGGTGTTTCTATGTATAATATGTATGTATTTACAAAAAAAAGTATATATGTATGTTTATCCATTGTCTAATACCTATAGTACAAGCTCTTTTTAGTTTGGGCCAGATAGTGTTGTGTGTACCACATACAGTGGTAGAATATTATTATTATATAAAAATCTTGTGTCCCTGTGTTTGTAATCGCACTCCTCCGAAACGGCTTGACCGATTTTTATGAAGTGCTTTATATATATTTGTTAGATATGAGAATAGGTCGTAAAGTATATTTCGTACGGCTAGGTGATTCGGCTACGAGCCATGGGACCGAAGTACTAAACATATACGAGGGTGCAACCGTGGGGACAGCTGTTTTTTTTATTAAAATGTGCAAGCGATATAAGCATAGCATTCTTTTGACTGTCTATCTACTAGCATAATTAGTGTTTAATAATAAAACAACAAAAAACCGATGGATTTCATTCATTTATGGTCATAGTATACAAGAAAGTTATACATGGTAATTAAAAAAAAGACACATATCTCAGGTAGTAGTTAGGATAGATTTTTTTTCATATTCACTAAATCACGCATACATCGCTAAACCGATTTGGATGCAACTTGCAACACAAAGTCAAAGTCAGAAATTATTTATTCATTTTTATCACTGGGCTAGTGTGAATGGAACAGTCGCAAGGGGAAAACCTAGGCGAACGTTTCTTGATCAGATCGGAGACGTTCTGGATAAAGGCCAGGTTAAGAGCACCTTAAACCGGTGAGCGTGTATGAGGCATGTTATGAAAGTGAATGAAGCCAGAGAAGTGTGTCAGGATCGTAGCAAATGGAAAGCCGTAGTCTCTGCTTACCCCTCTAGGAAACAGGCGTGCATCTATGTATGTATGTTAGTGTTAGGTTAGTGAGCTTACTAAAGTTACTGAATTACATTTATATTAGTTGCTAGGTTCAGGCAAAAGGTTGGGCTAACAGTTCGACTATATTCAGGATTAACACACACATTAGGATGATTTGTATCCCAGTAATATGTGCCTGTAGGATGCCCGCGGGCGAATCCGTGAACATATACTAGTAGATAGATATGTATGCATTTAAAAAATCAATTATTCTCGCGCGTGACTCGGTCACGTGTCCTGTATTTGTTTATAGAGAGGGACTGTGTGTGTGCCTGTGTGTGTGTGTGTTTATTTGTGCGTGCGTTGGTACTTGATCAATAAACCTTTTGGTGTGGGTCAGAAAACAAGGATGTGCCGCGGCGGCGCCTGCCTCTCATTCAACTTATAACTGATTGAGATGGGGTACCCGGTTTAGTTTAGTCGAAACGCTGATTGAATTAATTTAATTCTGAATGTTATATTTATATGATTGTAGTAAAGGTGTTTGTATATTTGATTGGCATGTAAAGTTAAGCAATGTTGTCACGGTTAACTGTTTGAGTTTAATTTTGAATGTACCGGCATCTTTACTACAAGCATATAAATATAATATGCTTGTAGTAGAGATGCCGGTATATAATGATCGACATGAGAAGTTAAGCAATGTTAACACGGTAAAGTTTTTCAGTGGATGTCCATTACGAAAAGTCTTTGGTTTTTGTGAATGGTTATTCGTCTAAATTGATGTACGACAAAGAAGCTTAACACTTCACTTTTCACAATGCCTTGTAGACTAATAGTGTTCTGCATCACTGATATTTACATCTGTAGTGCTGAATGATTTGGTTCGAATCTCACACGGGACAAATTTGTGTCGTACAGTGTCATTAATTCTTTATTTGTAAAGCAACTGAAGCAGTTATTTTTAGAAATGACTAGATGCGCCCGCGGTTTCACCCACGTTTATAGTTATTGCGCTGACCCCGTGGATCGTACCGTGATGTTATATAGTCTATAGTCTTCTTCAATAAATAAGCTATCCAACACTAAAATAATTTTTCAATTCGAACCAGTAGTTCCTGAGATTAGCGCGATCAACCAAACAAACAAACTCTTCAGCTTTATAATATTAGTATAGATATATGATATGTAGTTTAAAAAAGAAATAAATAAAAATAGCAGCGATAGCTCAGTGGGGAGACCAACAGACTGCGATGCAGAGGGTCTCGGGATAGAACCCACGCCGCGCACCTCTGACTTTCGGAAGTTATATGACTTTTCGAAATTATGTGCGTATTGATTGACAATTATCGCCTGCTCCGTGCCTCAGAGAGCACGTCAAGCCGTCGGTCGCGGCTGCCATGAACATCTATGGCAGTCGTTATTTGGAAGTCAGTGCCCTATAATATCCTGACCCTGGTGTAGTCTTAGGGTATCGTTAGCCTTCGGGTTGCGGAGGTCAGGTGGCAGCCGCTTGGTGTAAAAATTGATATCCAGTCAAATCCGGTTAGACTAGAAAAGCCGACCCCAAGTGACTTGAGAATAATAAAGGCTTGGGAGAAGAAGAGTTTAAAAAAAGAAATCTTAGTAGCAAGATGGTATCTGAAAACATATCTGGTAAACAGAAATAATCTTGTTGTAACTTCATGTACCCCCAAACATACAACATTATTATATTGTATACTGTATTTTGCCTACGGCTTCACTCGCATATATCTAGATGTTATTATTAGATTTCTATCCCTCATGAACTGTAATATTTCCTGGTTGTCATTTTCTGAGACTTTTTCATCGTGAAATTTCACATACACCTTGTCAGAGATACTAACAACGTGTATGTGAAATTGTATGATGATTGGGCAAGTAGTTAATGTGTGAAAGCGTAACAAACAAACCAACTCACATTCAGATTTATAATATCAGTATTTTCAAAGAAATCGCTTTTCGAAGACGTACGTATTAACAAGAAATTTGATAATCTATAACTTCATCAAACTCTTAAAAAAGTCCTTCAAAAACCACAAAAGCAACTTCGTAAAACACAGCTTTACATTTTGACGCGTCTCAATTTGGTACGTCTGACGATCGAATGAGCCGTGACAATATAATTTGGTTGAATTATATCTCAATCCATCTGTTATAATGCCAGTAGCGAGTTTCCTTCAACGTGACTCCATAAAAGCCTACAGTCTCTATAATATGAATGTCAATAAGATGATAAATTAAAAGTGCTGTATCCATTATCTGTTTCTCTGTTCCACGGCTCGGAAACGATCAATCATGTCGCCAGTCACAGCTGAAAACAATATAGGGGCCCGATGAAGAAGCGTACTATCGTTTGCTTTATAAATAACGTCGTACTACAATATTTTTAAATGTATCAACTTCTGGATTAATTGATTTAGTACTTTACTAAATTATAAAGAGGAAAGAGTGTTTTCTGTATTAATATTATAAAGAGGCAAGAAAGTTTTATAAACTAATATTATAAAAAGGAAAGAGAGTTTTCTATACTAAATAGAAAAGTCTCTTTCCTCTTTATAATATTAGTATAGAAAAGTCTCTTTCCTCTTTACAATATTGGTATAGAAAAGTCTCTTTCCTCTTTATAATATTAGTATAGAAAAGTCTCTTTCCTCTTTATAATATTAGTACCGAAAACTCTCTTTCTTTTATATAATCTTTTATAAAAAGGAAAGAGTGTTTTCTATACTTATATTATATAAAAGAAAGAGAGTTTTCTGTACTAATATTATAAATAGGAAAGAGACTTTTCTATACTAATATTATATAAAAGAAAGAGAGTTTTCTGTACTAATATTATAAATAAGAAAGAGACTTTTCTATACTTATATTATATAAAAGAAAGACAGTTTTCTGTACTAATATTATAAATAAGAAAGAGACTTTTCTATACTTATATTATATAAAAGAAAGACAGTTTTCTTGATAATATTATAAAGAGGAAAGAGAGTTTTCTGTACTAATATTATAAAGTGAAAAGAGTGTTTTCTATACTAATATAAGAAAGAGGAAAAATTGTTTGTTTGTCTATACTAATGTTATAAATAGGAAAGATTTTTGTTTGTTTGTTTGTAAAGATTTAACTCAAAAACTATAGGTAAAATATTTAAAAAAAATCACCATATTATCATCGAGTAACATAGGCTATATTTAATTTTTTTTATAGTACTGTTACTAACTTAACCTAACCTACTTTTACGCAAGCGAAGCCGCGGGCAAAAGCTAGTAATTGATAAATTCTGAAACTACTAAACCCATTTTGATAATTTTGCTAGGAACAAAAGGAAGGAATTAAGATTGCTCTTATTTGCGCCCTATTGTATGGTCCCGGGTTGTAAATCCTGGTAAGTTGTAAGTCTAATAAGTAAGTCTTATAATTGTCGTAAATGAATTGGTGGTATATTCTTCCATTGGATCAAATATTCATCATACATTTAGATAGCCGAAGAAACAGAATCCAGAACTGAATTTGAAGCTAGCAAGTGGAAACTAAACTAAACTACTTACTAAATGGAACTTCAGTAAACTCACTAACCAATAAACTTTGACGTTCATAATTGTTATTTTGTGACCTAAATTAATAAATGATTTGATACAAAAGATTTGTTACGTTCATAGTAATGGACGTTAAAATCTGATACACGGCCTATTTAGTTCATAATAACACATGGTGGTAATTGGAACTAATACGAAGCAAAATATACAGGCTGTCCGGTAATTAATGGATAACCTTGAAATGTCTTATAGTAGAACTGAAGGCCGTTCAGAAAAATTGAAAAAAAAAACGTAAAAAAAATATAATTATGTATATTAAAAACTGCAAGCTATATTAACATAGCATACTTTTGACAGTCTATCTATTAGCATAATTAGTGTTTAATAATAAAACAACAAAAAACCGATGGCTTTCATTCATTTATGGTCGTAGTATACAAGAAAGTTATACATGGTAATTAAAAAAAAACACATATCGCAGGTAGTAGTTAGGATAGACTTTTTCATATTTTTTCTGAACGGCCGTCAGTTCCACTATAAGACATTTCCAGGTTATCCATTAATAACCGGACACCCTGTATCTGTATGTGTCATGAGCTTACATGAAAAATATACAAGTCGAATAATTGCACATCAAGTTTTTGTAATTTTTACGAGAATTTGTTTACTGGACGATGTGGTTTAAGAGGTCGCCTCACCATTGACAATGTGCCGAGGGTTTGACTGAGTCAAAAATTTTTGTGATCATCAAATAATTGTAAAGTGCCCCGCAAAATAGGATTTAATCTTAGGATAATTAATCTTGAATTTTAATTTAAAATGACAAGTACTACTTTAGGGCAGTACTTGTCATTTTAAAATTAAAAGGTTTGGAGACCAATAGCAGAACAATTGGAACATTTTTGAGACAGATTACTAGAGTCGGCCTCAAAAAATTAATAAGTCGTATAAAGGTCAATGTGTGCGCTTTTACAATAAACTCCCAAGTGACATTCAAAATCTGAGTTTTAATAAATTTAAAACAGTTGTAAAACGTAAATTATATTCGAAAGGTTATTACTCAGTCAGTGAATATATAGAATATAAAAATGATTGAGTTGCTTTCACTCACAGGCTATTATTAATCATATTATTAAGTTAACTGTAAATATAAGTTGCTGTTACTATTATTTCATTTGTTATTAATATGTTTTTAAATCTTATTCAAATAAACTACTGTAACAACTACACACAGCAGCTCATATAAGAAAAATAATATAACATTGAATTGTATTGTTATAAACATTCGGCGATTGAAATTGAAGAAGAGTTGAGATCCTCGCTGGTTTCAGCATGAATGGGCCGGATCGACCGGGGTAGTACTACCCTCTCACAGAATACCGGCGTGAAGTAACGGTACCCGTACTGTTGCGTTTCGTATCGGTGAGTGAGAGAGCTGGAGGCCCAGTTACCCCGATCCTTTTCCTATCCTTTCCTTTGTCCTTTCCCTCTTTCATACCTTTTTAAATGGCTGGCAACGCACTTGTAACTCCTTTGGGATTGCGGGTGTCCATGGCGGCGTTATTAAAAAAAAAAAAAAGCAGCCAAGAAATTCATGGCCATTCTGGCATCTTCTCATGAAAGCTCTACTCCTCGAACAGGCTTTCTTCAAGGCAAAATTTTTATTTCCTTCTATATATATTTTTTTTTATTAATGTAATAGTTAATTGACGTGTCTAAGAATTTCTTGCAAATTTTTATGAAAATAAAGATTTTTGAGTTTGACTTTAACTTCTTTTTTTATCATATTGAGTGCTTTTGTTCTGTATACCTGCTGTGTATAATAACATTATTTTCAATTTTAATTTGACTTTGAGTGTAGCTCGCTTTTAGTCAAAGTTCTGAGAGCAAATTAATAATTAATGTCGATGCACTTTTGGACTTTTGAAACCATTTTCAAGATAACGGTTGAGCAAACCCGTGGAGACCTTTACGTCTGGCTATTAAGCTGGGGTTCCACTGCCAAAGAGGAATGAGCGATGCCGAGCTGAATGGTCGAGAAATAGCTGAACTAAATGGAGCTAATTAGTCAACATTATGGAGTATTCGATTTTGGCCGAGACTTCACTCGCATAAATGTAGGGTAGGTTAGGTTAGTATAGTTAGCTAGTAACAGTGAGCGCCGAAGGCCGCGAGATGACCTCCAGCCACCCTGAGGTTTGACCTGGAGATGGTGGGCTTCCTGGGCCTGCCCACCATCCGATCAGCACCAGGCCTGAGAGGCAGCGTGCGTGTTCCCAGGCGCGTCTCTGTGTCGAGTCCATCTCCCCTCTAGAGGGGAGACGTAGGGTTTATAATGAGTGAGTGCCTTTGGGTAGGTCTCTTCGTGTAGTGGCCTGCCGTTTCATACGTCGGGCCGAAACCTCGGCGGAGTCGTGACCGCATGCGCAAGTGATTCCCGTGGCCCCGTCGATAGCGGTTTTGTCGAGGAACACCGTGGTAGGTTTAATCGGTATTCCGGGAGGTCCAGTACTATCATCTTTTCCATTTTTCTTTTACATAACCCCCACCGCCCGCCCCCACAGAGGCGTATGCGTCAATGCATTTACTCACGTCAAAAAAATGCGTCAATGCATTTACCCACGTCAAAAAAAAGCTAGTATCCGTACTTTTTCCTGAATAAAATGTATCCTATGTCCTTTTCTGTTCCATCTACAACGTTTATGCCAAATATCATGACTAAACGTGAAAGCGTAACAAACAAACCTACATTCGCATTTATAATATTATAGTTAGGATCTTCCACTAAAAAAGATCGGTAAACGATTAGCGAGGTTAAGCAACGTTGGGTGCGGTCAGTCTATAGATGGGTGACCGCTTAGTGGTATTTCATCTGAGCGTCTCCGTGCTTCGGAGGGCGCGTAAAAAGTCGGTCCCGGTTGTTGCCAAATTTGACAGCAGTCGTTAAGCCATGTAAGAGGCGTAGGCTTGAACAACTCTTGATAACATTATTTAGTTTTAATTTGCGCATGCGCATCTTTCTCAATTTTGTAATGAACCATGTGTACTTTTGTATCGTATTTGTATATTCTTTACTCTGTAATTGTGTACTATTAGGTCATTTATAACCCAAGCCGCGTGCAATGTTGATAATTTTAATTATTATGTCTATCGTGGTAACTGTTGACGTTGTTGACATTGACAGATGTCAGTCTGGCATGTATGCTGCGTTCGTAAACCTCGTTTTACAAGATGCGGTAATAAATATTTATAATTATTATCTATATATTATTATTATTTATTCTGTATTTGCATGTTGTTGTTATATTATATTTAAAATTATAATATTATTAAGTATATTTATATATAATTTATAATGTAATCATATAATTTTAAGAAATTTTAATCTTAAGGCTTTTATTTTATGTTAGGCCTGCGAGAATACCAGCGTTGCAGTTAAACTGCAACAATAGCTGACGCAGATGCCTATTTTACCACCTCTATTTAAATAATTTAATTGTTTGTGTACTGTATGTTTATGTTGGTAAATAAACTTTTTCATTTCATTTCATTTCATAACAGGTTGGCCACTAACCACACGAAAAGAAGAAGAAGATCATTTATACAGTTTCCAACTTTAACTATTCTTACTCGGTGGCATAGCGATACTTACTACGACTGCTGTGCTTGAGGTCTCAGGTTTGAATCGAGCAAAGTGTTATTGAGTTTTCCTAACAACAGACAGTGCAGCGATAGCTCAGTGGGGAGTCCAACAGACTGCAATGCAGAGGGTCTTGGGTTCGAACGTCACGTCGCGCACCTCTGACTTTCGGAAGTTATATGACTTTTGGAAATTATGTGCGTATTGATTGACAATTATCGCCTGCTCCGTGCCTCGGAGAGCACGTTAAGCTGTCGGTCCCGGCTGCCATAAACATCTATGGGATATTGGGAAGTCAGTGCCCTATAATATCCTGAAACTGGTCTAGCCTTAGGGTATCGTTAGCCTTTGCGTTGCGGAGGTCAGCTGGCAGCCGCTTTGTGTAAAAACTGATATCCAGTCAAATCCGGTTAGACTAGAAAAGCCTATCCCCCAAGTGACTTGGAAATAATAAAGGCTAGGGAGAAGAAGAAGACGTTAACAATAACAGCACAGAGACTGGAACTGTTTCCAGTAGACGACAATACGCTCACCTCAAATTAAAATGGACTTAAAAGCTTCGCTGCCGAAATACGAAGTAAATTTGACCTTGGCCTATTCTTTACGTTTATTGAATGTAACGTCACATCATTTATTCGTTTTTTTACACACGAGCATAGATTATAGGTATTTAATTTTTTGTTAATGCATGTCGTGGCAGCCTGAAAACCGATATCGAGTCAAAGCCGGTTAGACCAGAAAAGCCGATCACAAGTGACTTGGGAATAATAAAGGCTAGGGAGAAGGAAAGCATGTCGTGGCAGCCTATAATTGAGGCAACACTATACAATGAATTTTAGTGAGTGTATCATTACAATGTTGTAGTGTATGCTTTGTTGGTTGTCCGTAAATAAATAAAAAAAGAAAATCTTTGCGGTCGTGGGCGTGAAAATATGTATGTTTGTATCCTCGTACAATGCTTTTTGTTAAACCTTTTGTTGAAAAAACTTTTATGAAGTTTAACGTTGCTAGGTGAAAAGCTACCGTACGGTGACACTACGCCGCTCCGTTCCGATCCGCTCCGCTAGCAGTAGCACGCTGGCTCAAGCGTTTGTTACGTGCAGAAAACCGTTGCCATCCCTACTGACATCACGTCTGCCTGAAACATAAACTAAATAACCGACGGCGATATAAAATGCAGATGATATGCACTCTTAAGCTGGCTATATTATTACGTTCTATGCGTCGTAAAATTATTATAGGCGACCATTTGTGTTTTCATAAATAGGGCAAGTTTAGGAGAAATTTGCGTATATATGTTATAAATGTAGTACTGTCGTATTAAGAGAGAAAATATAGGGCAGATGTTGATATTTGAACTATTAGTCAATCTTCATTGTTGGATCAAATGAGCAGTAGCAGGGTAGATAGATGTCTAGTCTACTACCGAGTACAGATCAATTAGGTTTTATCTCTGTATAGGGTGTAAAATATGTAAATAATGGTCACTAACATAATATACTGACTGGACGTTGGACGTCGGAAATTTGATGATCCGAAATAATACTAAATAAAATATATATGGCAAGAGCTTATATGAAAGAGATCAGAGTGGCCAGTTTAATAGTCGCACTTCAAGTTTTTGTAAATTTGTTAACCGCACGTAGGCGTAATGTTTACCACATGGTCTCACCATTGACACTGCGCCGACTACACTTTATTCGAAAGGGGTGCAAATTCGCTTAGCACAGATGTATTTACTACAGAAGGCAGAACATTGAGTCTCTTGTGCTTTAGGTATTCGTACAAATAAAAAGCTGTCTCCTGCGGTTTTACCCATGTTTATGATTATTCCTCATCTCCCATAACTCATAGCGTAATTTTATATAGCCTTGTACTAAAGGAATTTGAATGTAATAGAATATGAAAATGAAACCCAATGTTTAAAGGTGTAATTTATTAGTTCCATACTGAATATACTTAATATTCCATTATTATTTTAAAACAAAAGTAAAAGAAATATATGATTGGGCAACATTAATTGAATAACAACGATATTATGCATATCAACTATATTTAATAGTCTATAATAAAATACATAATTCTAAAATGTAACAGACCAATATAATGTACATAATATTTAGCATAATTTGGTATCAAAATCATTTTACATGGAAATCATTTCATAACCTTCTACATAGTAATTATAATTATACTTATCTTCTAATTTATGTTTGTCCGTCGCCTTTTGAATCTCAGAGAGCTCCGTACCAGTCAACGTCTCGATACAAAGTGAGTCAATCCGGTTGGAACATTCGTTTTTATAGGCGACGACAAACAAGTATGATTCAGGTCTTTTTATTTAACTACCGACAAATATTGTTTACTGTATTTAATTATCAATGGATTATTATTTTATAAATGTTTACATACCAATATGAAATACATAGCTATATATACTAATTATATCTAACACGGCCATACTGACAATGCTTCGTCCTCGAAGTATTATTACTATACTATTATTTATAACACATTTTATCAATCAAAATATATTCTCTATTACATATTGACATAACTTAAATGTTTTCATCACTAAGTCATAATTAATTATTTTTTGTTGTTTTCATCTATTTGCATAGACATGGTGGTCCCCTTCAATTCGCTGTCATTGAGATAGACCACCACCAAACAAATAGGTAACAGCGAATGTTTGCCAACTACATAGACATGCCAGCCACATTCACCCGCTGCCAGTGAGATAGCTGACACCAAATAGAAGGCCGACCAGCGGTTATAGAATCCAATTGCCAACTACATAGACATGTCAATCACATTCACCCGCTGCCAGTGAGATAATTGACACCAAATAGAAGGCCGACCAGCGGTTATAGAATCTAATTGCCAACTACATAGACATGTCAATCACATTCACCCGCTGCCAGTGAGATAATTGACACCAAATAGAAGGCCGTCCAGCGGTACACATACTGATGAAAACACTGTACAGTACATAATCATTAAACAGTTATAATTTATAAGTCTTAAATATGTACCATTACTTTACATCTTATAATTCCATACACAAAGTTTACGTATACCTAAATGGCATTTTCAAAAGCAATGTTTTCGTCTACCCATTCTCCTGGCCAAAATCGTAATTTTTCTTTTGTCACATTAATTCCTTACATTACCTTGACCTTTGAGAGTGTAGCGATCATTGGGAAGGACTGAGAGAATTTCGTAAGGACCTTTAAATCTGGATTTTAATTTATCATTACGCCTTTGATCCTGACTAACATAGACCAAATCACCTATATTGTAATTTTTATTATTCCGCCTAACACAATCAAATCGTTGTTTAAATTTCTCTGCGACTTTTTGTAGCCTCTGTTTGGCTAGTTCACGATCAGCTTGTACGTCAATATTGGGTTGCAAGTCCACATCATTAATAATTTTGTTTAAATGAGATTGGACTTCGGGTATATTTGCTTCTACACCAATTAGTAATCGCAATGGAGAAAAACCAGTAGATTTTTATACTGTGGTGTTTATTGATTGCTGTACTTTTGGCAGTACGTTCGGCCACTCTGACGGCTCAATACACATAGTACTTAACATATTGACTATAGTTGCTACGTAACGTTCGACCTGACCATTACCTCTAGGCGTACCAGTTGCTATCATGTGAAATAGTTTCAAAATGCTTAACCTATATTGGTATATTATACCTATTATACCTTTTGGTACATACAACCTCGGCTCAGCATCAGGACTGATTTTATAATGCAATAAATTGTTTTTATTAAATATTGGTTACTATCCAAGTTACCGGCTTGCAATTGCGAAATTAGAGTGAGTTTCAAGGTCATTCGTTTGAGCAATTTTTTTTTTTACTAAAATCATAGGGCTAGCAAAAGGTGAATTACTTTCTTTAATTATATGTTTATTTAACAAACTTTGTATTATTTCTTTAACCTTCTCTCTTTCTATTGGGGTCAATTGGTATGGTCTATAGTAAACCACATCGTCTTTTTTCAATTTTATCTCTAACTCACCGGTTTGCATTACCAATTGCTTCTAAAACGGAAGGGTATTTATGAAAAATGGCTTTAATCTTATTCTGTAAACTGACGTCTAAGTGTGCTAATGCCTCTGAAAGTTCTGAAAATGTATCTATAGTACTAAACTTTTTTAAGGAATTGATTTCAAGGCTATGTTGCGGTATGTACTTTCGTACTAAACGAGAACCTAACGAATCTGTGACAATTTCAACATCGGGATGTTGAACGGCGTCCCTACCTATTAGAAGATCGTAAGGACAATCAGAGTCTCTAACTATAAAAATATCTAATTCAATACACAATTCTACAAATTTAACTGGTACTTTTATTTTTGAAAACACATGTAAGTTACCCTTACCTATCCCACAAATATGAAAACTGCATGGAGTAATGTGACAACCAAGACGCTGTGCCATAGATTCTTTTATTATACTGCAATTAGCCCCAGTATCAATAAGTGATTTAATGAAAATATTATTAATAGATACCTCTGTTAATTTAAATTCGCACTTCCTAAAAAATTAACCTCTTTTTCGGTCATAGAAGTATTATCATTATTATTAGATTTCGGTTTATATCTACAAATAGCATCTACATGTCCGAGTTTTTTGCAATATGTACAAAATCGTTTAACAAAATCGCCAGGTCTTGGTTCTCGTGATTCTGGCTTGTTTGTTTGTGTATTACTCCGGACGTCCTTTGTATGGCACTGCGCCCTGGTATGCCCCAATTTGCCACATATATAACATTTCACTTTATTAGAACGAGTATCTATTCTAGGGCGTTTATAAAGAGTAGAACCAGAAGGATCCTTAGAGTCCCTGCCGCTTTGCTCTGAAGATCGCTTCTTACTTTTTGTATATGAAGTAAACAGGGCTATAAGTTCAGATGTGGTTTTAACACTGCTGTTGAAAGACGCCATTCGTACATTTACGTCAGATATGCTACCATACACTAATTCAATCAACTGTAACTCGGTAAAAGCAATTCTTGTATTACGTAACAGCCTTATTTTTTCTCTAGCATATTCACAATAGGAATCACATCACATGACTCGGAATTGTACAACACTGCCTTTTTGAAGTGTTTCTGCTAAATTTCTCTTTTCGGGATACAGGGCTGTTAACTCCTTACATAAATTTTCCCATGATCAACCCTCAGCAGGATCCCATGTCTCGAACCACAATAATGCAGACCCTTTTAGGCCCTTACCTGCCTTGGCAACTGTCGCAACGCTGCTCCATCCAAATTCTTTAGCGAGGGTCTCGATATTGCTGCACCACGACTTTGCACCCAGGTCGCTCGTAGTCGGGTCGAACATCGGCAGAGCAACGTCGTCATCTCGTCGCCAAGTGCCGGCAACAGCATCTTTAATCGCCTTAAGAAGTTTTTGTAAAGCAGGGAGATCCATTCTGAAATCACAATATTCATGTTAGAACAGTGAGCATAAGCCTATCCCACTTCTGATAATAGAATATGAAAATGAAACCCAATGTTTAAAGGTGTAATTTATTAGTTCCATACTGAATATACTTAATATTCCATTATTATTTTAAAATAAAAGTTAAAGAAATATATGATTGGGCAACATTCATTGAATAACAACGATATTATGCATATCAACTATATTTAATAGTCTATAATAAAATACATAATTCTAAAATGTAACAGACCAATATAATGTACATAATATTTAGCATAATTTGGTATCAAAATCATTTTACATGGAAATCATTTCATAACCTTCTACATAGTAATTATAATTATACTTATCTTCTAATTTATGTTTGTCCGTCGCCTTTTGAATCTCAGAGAGCTCCGTACTAGTCAACGTCTCGATACAAAGTGAGTCAATCCGGTTGGAACATTCGTTTTTATAGGCGACGACAAACAAGTATGATTCAGGTCTTTTTATTTAACTACCGACAAATATTGTTTACTGTATTTAATTATCAATGGATTATTATTTTATAAATGTTTACATACCAATATGAAATACATAGCTATATATACTAATTATATCTAACAAATGCATACTGATCTACCGTGCAGTTGCTTATGCAATTTTTCAGTTATTTGCAGAATAAAAAGTAAATTATCGTTCGCTTTTAACGGTGAAGTCAAGCATAGTTTGCAATAATGTTTTAAACGCTGTTGTGTAAAGCCTGTTGACCATATTTGGTCAGTTTAACGGACTATTCCTGTAATAATTCCTTCTTTTTCTTTTTTCCTTGTGTGTTCTGCAAATATTCGTTCTGAGCCTAGAGGTATTCGTGTCTGTTGTCGGCAAAAAAATTAATGTTGGTAAAATTTTCCGCCAGGCAATGGTTATCTATAGGTTCATAGAAAGGCGGTTGGGGCCTAGCAACTATATAGCAATCTCCAGGTAGTAGATCCTCGCTGGTTTTAGCATCAATGAACCGGATCGATCAGGGTAGTACTACCCTCTCACAGAATACCGGCGTGAAGTAACGGTACCCGTACTGTTGCGTTTCGTATCGGTGAGTGAGAAAGCCGGAGGCCCAGTTACCCCGATCCTATTCCTATCCTTTCCTTTGTCCTTTCCCTCCTTCATTCCTTTTTAAAGGGCTGGCAACGCACTTGTAACTCCTTTGGGGTTTCGGGTGTCCATGGACGGCGGTAATCGCTTACCATCAGGCGATCCATCTGCCCGTTCGCCCACCTATGCCATAAAAAAATAAAATCTAATTTTACCGTAATGCCAATAAATTCAGTGCGTACTGCATTTTGACGATCATAAGTGTTTCTTCGTGGTCTAAAAGAATGAGAGCTGTGTTTAAAGCAACTACTAACAGGCAACCACCGTCACCGCTAGCGATGGCAGTAGCGACTTCATACGCGACTGGTTGAGCACGATTGGACTCTACCAACATACAGTGCATCTTCAAAACTGTTATTATTATATATTGATATAATATTGTCTTCTGTTTACGCGAATGTTATTCATTGAAATTAAACTACTATATACTGATTTTATCACGTTGTTTATTTATCACTGTATTACAAAGTTTTGAAACTATTACACTACTACTACTATTGAATTTTACTAATTTATAAGCTAATAAAATTATTTAAACTATTAAATCTATTTATATTTAGGTTTACACTTTCCCCGACGTTTCGGTTGCTTTTCAGCAGCCATGGTCACGGGGAGACTAAGATGGTAGTTGTCTCAATGTTCCAGTGTAGTTATTTCAAAGTACCCGAACATCATTAAGTCATTGGTGTTTCTATTTACGCAGAATGAGCTCAAAGTATCATGGAGTCTAGCTGTGGTTTGTTTCTTCTTGGGTTTGACTATTTGAAGTACTGGATCCCAAGCTGGTGGTACATTCCAACCATCTTCTCTATTGAAATTGGGATGTTTTTTGATTTCAATAGCCTCGCGAAGCATCCTTGGTAGGAATCGGTGTTCTTTAGCGAGAATCTGTGGTTTGTCAAATCTTAGGTAGTGGTTGGTCCCCTGTTGTACGTGTTCACACACAGCAGACTTCAACGAGCGTTTGTGTTTTACGTCAGCTATGTGTTTTTTTATGCAGGTGCCTATGCTTCTCATGGTTTGACCAATGTATGAGAGTCCACAGTCACAATCTATTTTATAGACCCCTGTATCTTGTAAAGGTAATTGGCACTTGACAGATGGTAAAAATTGACTTATCTTCGTTGGTGGCTTGAAGTATGTGTTGATTGAAGCTCGCTTCAAGATGTAGCCAATCTTGTCAGTAACACCCCTTACATAAGGTAGTATAGCAGGCTGGCGCTCGACTGTGGCTGGCTTTTCTCGGGATCTGTAACAGCGGCGCGGCTGTTGGAGCTTGTTGTCTTGCAGTACTTACTTGACATGTTGAAGCTCGGCGTCCAGGTGTTTCTTGTCACAGATCCCGTGGGCTCTCTGAAACAAAGACATTCCCACGGTAGCTAACTGTTTAGGATGGTGGTGAGATTCACCGTTCAAGTACCTATTTGTATGGGCCTTTTTCCTATACACAGTGTGGCTCAAAGTATGATCAGGATTCCTGATGACAAGTACATCTAAGAATGCTAATGAATTATTTGCCTCTAGCACTTCCAGGGAGTCTGTTCCACGCTGTGACTTCTTGGTTTAGTGCTGTATTAAAATGGACTGTAGAGTTTCTACATAACGTTCTTGAAGATGTGTGAAGTCTGCCAACCCCCACTGGGCCAGCGTGGTGTACTATAGCCTGAGCCTCCTCACGCTGAGAAGAGGACTGTGCCCAGCAGTTTAATACAATGCTGATATTATTATATAGTATTTGATTTGATTTGACATGATTTCGATTATAACTTTACCCCAAATTATATCATCAGTCGTTTGGCCCTAGGGATACTAAAACCAGCGTTGCTATGTATAGTGTTTACTCATTACGATATAACAGTAGTCCATTGGATTCGTCGAAACAAAACCACAAATTCGGCCATTACTCATTTCATGTAATTTAATAACGGTCCAACTCTGTGTCATGATTAGCAAACCCACGTATCGTCACGTTTCTATTGTAGCTATTCGGTTTTCGACCATTAGGGAAACATTACGTTGACAGGGTTCATTGGACTATGCCTGTTTCAATATCCAAAAAATGAATCGTCTTATCCAGAGACAGTTAAGTTTCGACACATGTTTTCTATGGAAAATATGTTTAACTTGCCTGTCCGA
This sequence comes from Catocala nupta, assembly GCA_963675205.1. Classification (NCBI taxonomy): domain Eukaryota; kingdom Metazoa; phylum Arthropoda; class Insecta; order Lepidoptera; family Erebidae; genus Catocala; species Catocala nupta. The sequence goes on along the minus strand of OY776090.1, from coordinate 28,207,256 downwards.
ATTTAATAGCACATGACGACCCATCATAAAAGATTCTGAGTTCGGTGGATAAATCGGAAAACTGTTAGCAAGTTTTTCTATCTAAAGTGCGCATTTCGGTCACAGCGGCCAATCTTAACGGAGACTGGTCAATCTGTTGGCAATCCAATAACCAGAGAGAGAATCACGCGCAGGGCTTTAAGTGCGGACGGGGATGTCTAACAATGTAAAAATTCTTAGTGGCAGCCTGGAATTAGGAAGTTGGCGGAACTTCCTAACTCCGAGTTGCTAATCAGAATTTATTGTCAGAAAACTCAATAACACGTTGTTGACCCGAACCGGGATATTCTCTCTAGTAATTTTAAGTAACAAATGGATTTTCATTTCAATGGCAAAATAATAAAAGTGCCTCATTGGTTCCATGGCATGAATTTAAGTTTATATTTGTGGCCGATCCCAAGACCTTCAATTCTCTACCCGGGATAGTGTTTTCGTTTTTTTAACAAGAAATGCTCAGTTACAGCAAGGATTCTGGATAGGTGTCCAGTAGCTGGCAATAAACTCGTCTATCATTTTGTGGCCTATATCAGACGAAATTTAAGTTTAGTTTATACATCATTGTCTACCTCTTTAGACATGCAGGTCACACCTGCACCTGTTTATGTACTAAGTAGTTTATGAGATATGAATAGAAAACAAAGATGCAGTAAATTTATATAGGTCATAATTTTCATAAGTATAGTCAGCGACACAAGTCGATTTGCACAAGCAAGTTTTTAATTTCATCTGTCTTTCAAAATTATAACAATAGATAATATTGTCTAGAAAGAGAGAGGGTAGAGTCTCCCCGTGACCATGGCTGCTGAAAAGCAACCGAAACGTCGGGGAAAGTGTAAACCTAAATATAAATAGTTTTAATAAGTTTATTAGATAAAAAAATTGTAAAATTCAATAGTAGTAGTAGTGTAACAGTTTCAAAATTATGTAATACAGTTAAATAAATAACGCGATAAAATCCGTATAAATGAGTTTAATTTCAATTATAACAATAACTTTTTATATCCTTCATTTTCAGGAATACAATATAACAATTAAGGTATTAATTCATAAAATAATCCATGAAATAAAATTATGTATAATATTTCATTAAATATATACAAATTATCTAATACTATTAATAATATAACTAATTTATATATAAAATTTTATTTCAGAAATAGGAATAATAAAAATATATGATTAGAAAAGTAAAACCCTCTATAGGCGTCAAGGAATCTCCGTATTCTAGTCGACTGGTGGAGTGCAATACTGCCAGTCTTCTGACTGTCATCATTGCAATGACAAAAGGGAAATCTGCAAAAAAAAATATAATTATAATATTGTCTTACGTTTACGCGAATGTTACATAATAAAATTACATTGCATAGACATATAATACATACATAAAATAGATTAATTTAAAAAACATATTTTATTTAGTGTATAGCTACTTATGTTGCCGACTGTACATCTAGTTTGTAAGTTTATTGGTCAAACACTTTACTGTCCTTCATAAATACATGGTCACTTTACCTACACCTTCTATAATTTGCCAGCTGTAAACATGTAAAGAATTCACTCTACATCGCCGTGTCGACAGTAAAACTAAATTTTTACACGCACTAAAGCAGCAATGAAAGTTATTCGGCCGTCGATGTGAAACGATCGTAAACGTGGACCGAGTTTCGAAATAAGTAGTGTTTATTTTAGTGGCTTAATTGTCAATATAGATCAGTTAATTTATCCTGAATAACATTTGCCTACAACGAAACATTATAGCTTCAAAACCGATATCATAGTTGGCCTCGATGGCGTAGTGGTTAGTGTAACCGACTACTACTCCTGAGGTCACGGGTTCGATTCCCGCACAAGTCAAATATTTGTGTGCATGAACATGGATGTTTGTCTTGGTCTGGGTGTTTCTATGTATAATATGTATGTATTTACAAAAGAAAAAGTATATATGTATGTTTATCCATTGTCTATTACCCATAGTACAAGCTCTGCTTAGTTTGGACTAGATGGTGTTGACTGTTGTGTGTATGTGACGTGATGCGATAGAATAGTAAAAAAAATTCATGTACAAAAACAACAATTATAATATACAAATTAAAATGTTGAAAATTCGTTAAATGTCTTATTGTTAACAAACCTAACTACTTATAAGTAAAGCAGAATAAAAAGGAATGGCACAAAATATATGACGGTAAATGGAAAAAAAAATTTGCGTTGTTTAGGCAGCGTCGTAAAATTCCTTATCTTCCAAGTACAGTAAGCTCTGCCAGTGCTGCAGCTGCGGAAAATCTTAAATGGCGCAAATACAGTAATTTAATTGGTAATTACGTTTTTGAGCCGTTTGGGAGTCGCTAGGTGTCGGGTCCGGGCGCTCGTGCGCTTTTCAGAGATCTATCTGAGCGGCTAATCGACGCTTCGCGTGACCAGAAAGCTGGAATTTTCTTCGCTCAAAGTACCAGCAGTGCCATTCTGTCGTCATTGTTCCAATCGATAGCATAGTTATATATTACAATAATATTTTAACACTTTTATGATGCAATTAATCCGGGTAGCCCAAGACCGTTCTGTGTGGAAATCCTTGGGCCTATGTCCAGCAATGGACGTCTTTCAGCTGCTATGATAATGATCAAATTTTTACTGATAGGTTGGTTTTATCACAAACTTAGCGTTAAGGAATCGCTAATGGTGGTAGTAAGGCCCTATAGCGTGGGATCTAAAATCTTAGGATTGAAATATTATCGCTTGCGTGTATATTGCTGCACGGATAGGCAGAGGAGTATTACATTCACATTATGCTAGCTATGGTTTCAGTTACTACATAATAGGGGTGCGACTGCTGTGCATGAGGTCTCAGGTTCGAATCCTGGGTCGAGGCAACAAAAAGTAAGTGAGTTTTTCTGTTAAGAAATCTCAATAGCAGCCCGGAGTTAGGAAGCTGGCGGAGTAAGACACCCCCGTGTCTCGGAAAGCACGTAAAGCCGTTAGTCCTGCGCCTGATCACTCTCCGGTCGTGTCGGATTACCGTCCCAGCGGATTATGAGAGTTAGGGAACAGAGAGTGCACTTGTATTTGCGCACACACTTGTGCACTTTAATATCTCCTGCGCAGATGGCTAGTCTTCGTTAAGACTGGCTCCCGTGACCGCAATTCTTTCTGGAGGACATAAATATATTGCCGTATTATCGTCTACAGAGAACAGATCCAGATCGAGTGCTATCACTTATAATTTCTTAGCAGAAAAACCTAATAACACTGCCCGACCCGGGTATCGAACATTACATGGGGATTCAACAATTATGTTCTACGGTCTCAGCAGACGCATTAACCATCGCCTGTGCCCGAGGCTGAATTATTTTAACAAGCTTACCAAATTGTGTTTCTCTTGTTACAGGATTTTTTTAATGATGCGGCAGTCTAATGGAGTCTAGCTTAGGCATTACGGAAGCCGGTGAGTTAATCTTTATTATTACGAATAGAATCAGCTACATAAGCAGCTAAACTTTAAATACATTATTAATAGTACTTTATGAATTCATCCTATTTATTATTCTGTTTATTTGAACTAATGAATCGAATAACTTGGCGGACATCCATCGTAATAAAATTATTGGGAATAGGGAAACCCGCTACGCAATATTCAGATGAGTTCGGAATAGGCATGTTGACAGGGTTAAAAATAAGTGATTCGAATTAGTCCATCTTTTAGATTAGCAAAAAATATTAAACATCAATTTTTGTTTTAACTTAACATGAAATATTTACTAAGATATAACGCATTAAAATTTGGAAATAAATTTTATAGGACAGTGACGTCACAAACCCCCACGGGTTTGTGACGTCACTGTCCTATAAAATTTGTACCGACAAGTGACTTCACACGAAATTTAAACCAGTTGTATCTTCGTTATTATTAGTATGTGTGACAAAAGAAAAAATACGTGTCTATTAGTTTTTGCTAGTCTTAAAGACGGATTAAAATCTTTTTTTAGTCAACATGCCAATTTTCAACCTTTTTCTATTGCAATAGTTGGGGTGTGCAAGCCGAGGGTGCATGGCGGCTACTTCATTTCCCAATAATTTAATTACAATAAATTTTCGCGAAGTAACGCCTAATTCTTTTATTTTAAGTCTATCCCCGCTCTAGCCATATGTTATGTGTCGCGAGGGACTTTGCAAACTTTCAAATAACGGACACAAAGAACATCCAGACTCGGAACAACCATTTGTGGATGACACAAAGTTTTGTCCCGTATGGGATTTCGATTATTTGAACTATGATCAAATCTTTTAACTATTACTGCTATAAGTAAATAACGTTTGTTATAATTTTGAAAGATAGAAGGCATCTAAATCTCTCATGTGTGTTGATTTATGTTGCTGAGTGTAAAAGAATATTAAGCAGCTTCTTTAAGGAAAATGGATGACGGCTTTAGATAAATTACGTTGCAAGAAAATTGTAAATACTGCATTCAATTACTTAATAATGTCATGTTATCATTATACTTTGATTGCACAGATGGCTTAGTGACTAAAGTGGTCACCTCGCCATTGCCACTGCGACAAGTGTTGTGGCTTCGAAATCCGCATGAGACAAAAATTTGTGTTATCCACAAATAGTTGTACAGAGTCTAGGTGTGAATGATACATAATTATTTATTGTAAAGGTCAAAGGTTAATACGTTCTAATGTATAAAATTAATTCTTCCATCCGAATAATTGCTTACTAATAAATTTACAGCCGTTGAATGTATTTGCGTTGCAGCAATAGTGATTGCGGCATGTGGTCACAGGTTCTATCTCTGGGTCGGGAAGTACTCAGTAGCAAAACGCAGTCTTACACTGTGCCGGATAAACGGAAATAATCTTGTCTCTTACATACTATATTTTACTGGTACTAAGAATTTCTTGAGGATAGACCCACACTTTGCCCGACCTGGACAACGAACCTGAAAATACACAAACATGCATATTCAGTACAGCGACGTAAAAATAATAATTTCAAACGCCTTGCCAAAAAAGCTGTTAAATAAATCTTCTTGGAAAATAAGAAATTTGAAATATAAATATATTTCCATTATACACCCATTATTTTCCATAACGGTCCATTATAGTTATAGTGATCCCATCCATTATGGGAATATCCTGGCATGCCATAATTTATAGACTCAATATACCATAGAGAACAATGCAAGCTAAAAGAGCTCTCTGAAGACATCATGTTTTAAATCGACGGTGCCACAGTGTAGTTAAGAACAGTAGGTTTACTTGGAAATGTCTTTGAAATAAGTTCGTCTTTTCGTGTAAGTAATAAATCACATGATTGAAAATTCTTCAAGCTGCCAGATGGCTTTTATCTTTTTAAATGCTGCTATTGCTAACATGTATAGTTGGCGGGCGCTTCAGAACTACAACAAGCGCGAGGACGATACTTAAAAAAATTGTCAACATGACGGGCGCTTGTTTTATACTTATAAAATGAGTCATATGCTCAGCACGTTAAGGTTTGTTATTGTAATTGAACGTAATAATAATAATAAGAGACCGAACCGCATCATACAGAACAAAACGCTCTTATTATATCTAAGATAGCGGCTACTTGGTGTCAACCCGTAACCATAAAAACACCAGCTTACGGCTGAGTATTAATCCCCGTATAATAATAATAATAATATTCTACCACATATACACAACACCATCTAACCCAAACTAAGCAGAGCTTGTACTATGTGTACTAGACAATGGATAAACATACATATATCCTTTTTTTTGTAAATGCATACATATTATAGATAGAAACACCCAGACCAAGATAAACATCCATGTTCATGCACACAAATGTTTGACTTGTGCGGGAATCGAACCCGTGACCTCAGGCGTGGCAGTCGGTTACACTAACCACTACGCCTTCGAGGACGACACGTAGATAGAATACTAAGAATAAGCAGTTGATGATGTAGTGTTTTGATTGAAAATAACAGCATATTGATTAGTGATGAAATCAATATATGAGTTAATCAATGAATCAATATAGAGTGTTTAATTTCTTATGAAAAGTTTAATAATCATTTGTGACTTCTGTGATGAGCTGGGCGTTGATTAATCGATTCGTGATATCAACAATATTATGCATACATGGAAGTTCAATTGCAAAAACTTACACTTTCAGTCCCGGAATCTACTTGAATGTCGATACGGCAAGTTAGTTCCCTCAAATATTTTGACATCGAGTATTACCTAAGAATATTGTTGTTGGTGTTGCTGAAGTAGTAGGTAGGCACTTCTTGGATGCATTGACATTCGGAATAATCGGGTTCAACTATGAATGACCTAAATACAATCAAGCAAAAACAATAAAAACGTCTAATAGTTAGATATAGCTTAAGATGACTTTCGCATTTCCATTATTTGGCTGACGTGTGTATCCAAATTAACATTCAAATTGTATTGTTGCATTGACGTCATTATTTTGGGTTAGCTAGTACTTCCACTTATTGCGGCGCAATGTCTAAAGTGTAATCTAGAAATATAAAGGAAGTCTAAAGCAGTTTCACTGATCCCGCAGGCGATGATGAGGTACCGCATTTATTGCCGGAGTCGAGTACAATTTTGCTAGATTTTTTATCAATAATCATCAGTAACAATATGGAGTCTGAAATAGTAGCAAGAAATACGTTACCTAAGAAGAGGAGTCAAAATTTAGATTAAAATATATTGGAATAACTCGTATAAGCTTATGTATGTAGTTTAAAAACAAAACATATTCGAAGTTGTTCTACTGTTCTTTTCTGTACATTGGCAGCTCAACGCGGCCGGAACAGCCAATCAATCACAAGCTGACATAATGACGTCATCCATTATCAATTATTGACAGTACACGGATCGGATGCCGTCCGATTTTCCAAGTTTTATGCCTTACCCCCCACTCGGGGGTAGCGGAGTGGAATGGAGGGGGGAGACGCTACGATTCATCATAGTTCGAGTGTATTCATAGTAATCAAACTTTAGGAAATGTTGCTTACTTGAGGGCGATAGTTCGGTGTATTCGTAATAATATTACTGGGTATTAAACTAATTATATATTAATCTAATTTGGCCTTATTTGGCGGTAATCCATTGTAATATAATAAAAACTTGAGAGGTGTCAAGGGACACCCGGATGGAATGAAGTTCCTTTCGATTAATTAGTGAAGGAATTGTAATAATTTTTTTTAAATTAATTAATTTATAAATTTCCTAAAATCTAAAAAAATCCATAAACGATACACACCCTACATGGTGCGTGCATAATAATAAGAAGTCTGTTAGCTCGCAGCTGGCCACAAGGTCACGCGTTTTTTCCATAATGAAGTAATCTGCTGGCGCATGAATGAACAGTGCGAGCGAGATAGCGTAACTACTTACGCACGCCGCACAGCTTACAATAGCTTACTATAGCAAAAAGTGTCGTGACAACTTTTCGTAAGAATTTTTTCCGTCTAGCCCCCTTTCACAACGCGCAATAAGGAACTTCGTTCCAATAAGAAAGAGAGGTACCTACCACGCATCCTAGGAAGACACATCGCAACTATTGCAAGACATCCTTAGGACAGTTTGGTAGCGAATGAGCCAAATCGATGCTTTGCGCTATACACGTGTCGAAGTATATTTTGGGTTCGAAGTGGCATACTGCAAGTTATAATACGCCCAGACCTTAAGACGCGGCTGTCCACTATCAGCGGTGTTAAGATTGGAAACCTTTTCCTATTGACGATCTCGATGGCGTAGTGGTTAGTGTAACTGACTGCCACGCCTGAGGTCGCGGGTTCGATTCCCGCACAAGTCAAACATTTGTGTGCATGAACATGGATGTTTGTCTCGGTCTGGGTGTTTCTATATATAATATGTATGTATTTACAAAAAATAAAGTATATATGAATGTTTATCCATTGTCTAGTACCCATAGTACAAGCTCTGCTTAGTTTGGACTAGATGGTGTTGTGTGTATGTGATAGAATATTATAATAGATTCAGTAGTTTCAGAGTTAAAGTAAGAAAAACATTTTTCTTTATAATATTACTAGATTTTGGCTGCGGCTTGGCTCGCGTACATGCTGGTTAAGTCGATTACTGTTTCTGGATAAAAGATATACCTTTTGTCCTTTTCTGTACAACCCCAACAAAGTATATGCGACATTTCATGATGATCGGTAGAGTAGTTAAGGCGTGAAATCGTAACATACAAGCAAACAAATAAACAAACTTACTTTGCCCGCGGCTTTGCTCTCTCTGGAACAGTACTTTTATTTGGATATAAGATAGCCTATGTTCTTTTCTTACGTAACAAACATCTTACAAATCTACGCAGTATATTATACAGGGTGTTCCAGAATATGTGAATCAAATTGTAACGGGAGATTTCTTCGGTAAGGACCGTTCAAATGTGCTAAATGAAAATAAAGAATTACAACCTTTGTGTAAAATAAAAATTCAAAGTTTTTAATAAAGCACGTAAGTACTAATTCATTCACATATTCTGGGACATCCTGTTTAAAATGATAAGAACAAAGAAGTTATGGTGCTAACCCTTATCTATTGCAATTGTGAATGTAGACTATCTGACAGTGTGGGTACCTCATCTCAATTTTGTGAACACCTCTGCCTAACCCTATTACAGAGGCGCTGTGTTATGTTATAAATTAAATTACTAACGTATTTAGGTGAATATTCGGGATTGCTCGACCACTACAACGATCCCAACACGTCACTTTACATACACGTCTGATTCTATATAAGACTGATTTTGATTCTCTGTGTACAATTAAATATAAACATTATATACAGGGTGGTCAGGACTTTCGTTCAAATATTAAAAGAAAATAATAGTTGAAACAGAAATATTGTATACTAAATTTTGCCTGCATAAAAATTTGATTTTGTCAATAAATTTTGATTCCTTTGACAACAGTACTTTAATCCTTTCTCTGGATAAAAGTTATATTATGTCCTTTTCTGTAAATTTCTTGATGATCGGTCAAATAGTAAAAGCCTGGCAAACAAACCGACATTTGCATTTCGAGTATTAGTTAGAATTGTTTAAATATCAGTGTACTGTTTTTAAAGATTTTATTTCGAACATTGAAAGAAATCTTTTAAAACAGTATATTGCTATAACATCTACTGCTATAAAAAAATAAAAATATAAAAAGCTGTATCTATATTAATGATTAAATAAAATGCTATAATAACTCCCTTTTTATTTAATAAGAAGCCAACTCCTACACTAGGAATAATCTATATTGCGGTCGATTTTACAACCATTCAAACAAAGGATACGAAGAACAACCAGACCCACAGCAACCTATAGTTCTTTTTTAGTAATAAGACATTATCAGTCCTGGTTGTAAACTAATCAACTGTGGGGCACGGGTCTTTTTTCAGATTGAGATGTGTTAGACTGGTCAAATGCACGTTAACAGATTTCACGTATCATCGAGAACGTTATGAAGAACTCTCTGAGATGCAGATTGCCACACGGAGTTTTCCTTCACTGTTAAAGCGAGCGATACTATTCAATAAGCACATAACTTCGAAAAATCATAAATGCGCGCCTTGAGGTCAAATTCGAGACCTCAGCGTGGCAGTCCAACGGTTTCTCCCTAGGTTATCGCTACTTACCTCGTTTTAATAAGTTATTATATATTTGGTAGAAGGCAAAAAAGTAATGTATTCTGGAAAAACTAATGGTGCACAATAATGCTTAAAACTAAACGTCAACGGATTCGCCACCCAAAATTCAAATCTAGAATTTGTTCTACAAATATAAATTTTCTCAAATTACGGACAGAGGGTAGACATAAAATGTCCATAATTTACAGTGGAGTCCAACCTTTGGCGTGAAGGCAACGTGCCAACTGAACTTCTGCTGGTCATCTTCGGACACTCAGCTCTTTAACTCTTATGTAAGCGTCGCTTATAGATATTGGCACTTGTAAAGAAATGTCAGCCATATTGAGATTTATAGAGACAAAGCCCGCACTAGGAAAAATTCCTGTATCGCCGAGAAGCTTTACGAACGTATACAAAGACATCAGAACAAAAAATTGTGGATAACATAAATTTTTTGTGCAGTATTGGATTCGATCCCACGGTGCTCGGCGCAGTGGCAAGGACCACTTATGACAACGCCAACCATGCCGTTAATTTATTAAAAATAATTATAAGCTGATACTGAATATGGTAAATATTGTCAAATTCTTCTTCTTCTTCAAATGCCTCTCCGACTAGCGAAGGTTGGCAATCAGCTCCGCATATTTCTTCCGATCCCTCGCGAAGCGAAATAGTTGGGCAGCACTCGCAACTCCAGTCCACTCCCGAAGGTTTCACGGCCACGACTTCTTTCTGCGACCTACGTGTCTCTTGCCTGCTACTTTTCTTATCATAATGACTTACAAGAGGCTGTATCTTTCATGTCTAAATACATGTCCCAGATAGGCAATTTTGGCTTTCGGATGGTGTCCCATAGTTCACGTTTTGTGTATTGTAAACTAAAATATGTTAAATTGTTCAACATCTTTTTTTTAATAAGACAACTCCCGCACTAGTAATAATTCCTGTGTCGCGGGGGACTTTACAAACATTTAAACAACGGACACAAAGAACATCCAGAATCGAAACAACCATTTGTGGATCACACAAAGTTTTGTCCTGTATGGGATTCGAACCCACACCACTCGGTGCAGCGGCAAGACAACACTTACACCACTACGCCAGCTGTTTTTATTAATACTACTAGATTATGCCCACGGCTTCGCTTGGATATTTTTGATTCTTAACTTTGCCACCGCTGATAACATGTCTGATTATTTTCTGCATATAATATCAAAACATTGCTTCGTTAGTCTTAATTTTATTTTATATGCAACTAAGGTGACATACAAGCATACGGCCCACCTGATGGTAAGTGATTACCGTAGCCTATGGACACCTGCAACACCAGAGGCGTCACTTGCACGTTGCCGATCCTTTAGGAAGGGAAGTGGGCAGGAGAAGGAGCTGGAAGGGGAAAAGAGAGTGATTGGGCCTCCGGCATTCTCACTCACCGAATGAAACACAACAGTAGGAATACTGATATTTCACGTCGATATTCTGTGAGATGGTAGTCCTTCACCCGATCGAGCCGGCCCATTCATGCTGAAATCAGCGAGGCTCTACTACTCAAAAAAGACTATAGACTTAATCATGAAATTTCTATCTATAGGAACATATTTCTTTTTTGTGCATTGTGATATTTAAGATTTATTTATTAAGCGTAACAAACTTTAGAGGTACTTTGGAGATACACTGATAGTTAAGGGTATAGTAACACGTAGAATCCAGATTTCAGAATGTAAATATTTGAGTTTTGACACCGTAATTTATAGCACACCAAATATTGCGTTAGCCAATGAAAACTTATAAAATACTAGCTGTCCCGACAGACTTGTGCTGTACACACGAAAAACAAAAAAAAAACAAGTCTAAACCATTCTAGAATCCACTTGAACACACATACAAAATTTCATCAAAATCGGTCCAGCCATTTAGGACGAGTTTAATTACAAACACACGCACAGAAGATTTATATATATAAAGACTAGTGGACCCGAAAGAAGTAGTCCTGCACAAAAAAAAATTATATATTACAAATCTAAACCACTCTCGAATCCACTTCAATACTCACAAAAATTTCCTCAAAATCAGTCCAGCCGTTTAGGAGTGTAATTATAAACACACGCACGATTTACACAGAAATGTAACCAATAGCAACATTCGACGAATCAGAAAAGAGTTTAGTTTACGCTAACTTCCGTGCGCGGTGCTAACGTCGCAGCGAGCCGTTTCCCGCGCAATTGGAAACCATTGGACTTGTCTAATGTCTTGTGGTATCGTGCGTGGCAACAAAACAAACAAACTCATATTCGCATTTATTATATTAGTTAGATTGCAAACAAGTAACTAAAACTCATCGTCATATAACAGCACTGCTATATAGTCGACTACAGGTTTAAATTCACAACAAATATAACAGTCAGTGAGATCGTAAGCAAGTCGGTAACTCTCGCCAACCACCGGAACGGAGTGTTAAATACTGCCCCGCGCCGCAGTGTCGCCCTGTGCTGGGTGAAAACGGATAAATCCGGTGTAAACTCATGCAATGCAACCGGGTCATGGGGAATCTTTTTATTTACAGTATAATTGTATGTGCGTTCGAAATACATAAATATAAAAGATTTTGCTTGCGGCTTCGATTAGGTTAGGTTAGAGAGGTTCTCAGACTTTTTTCTCATAGAACACTTTTGAAATTTAGCTAGTTCCGGTGGACTTGCACGGAGTCCACCGGAACCAGCTAAATTTTGAAAGTGGAGCTAGAAATTAAAATCTAACCTGCTAAGTAAATTAAAAAAAAAATATCTTGTCTCTACGGGCTAAACTTTTTTTCTTGTAAGAAATTCTTGGATCTTCTGTGAGTGGTATTCCTCAAATATTATATTATCTACCTACATTGATAGGTGAAGTCAAGCCGACATTTTAGTTCTTCACTATCGAATAAATTTTCGCAGACCCCCGCTTACGAATTGTGAACCCCCATTTTTCTGTCACGACAGCGTAGACCTCCGTCGAGTCTGGGAGACCCCTGGGGGTCCACCTGGACCACTTTGGGAACTAAAGGGTTAGATTAATAACAGTCTTTTTTTCTAGATTAATCCAGGTAAAAATACTGTACTCTATGTCCCTTTCTGCGCCGTTGACAACTTGTATGCGAAGTTTTATGATAATTAGTCGAGTAGTTTAGGCGTGAAAGCGTAACAATCAAACTCACATTGGCATTTATAATATTAGTTAGGATTTTGCCCGCGGCTCCGTTCGCGTAAATGTATTTTTTTTTTTTTTTTTTATTTATTTATGGTAAGTACAAGTTTCAACAAATTTATTTTCCTCGCCAAGCTAATTCGCTTGTTGGCGAGACAACGCTCTTATTCTAAACTTATTTATACCCACCACCCTTGAAATTACTTAACCTAACAGCATTGTAAACACAACAACAACGTAAAAACAAAACAAAAATAAAATTCTAAACCGAAAACCAAGCTTAGGAACTGATCGCCCGTCAAAGTCGGTGCGCCTCAACGAGACGTTTGTTAGGTTAGGTTAAATTAATAACACTACTTTTACCTTGATTGACAATTATCGCCTGCTCCGTGCCTCGGAGAGCACGTTAAGCCGTCGGTTCCGGCTGCCATGAACATCTATGGCAGTCGTTATTGGGAAGTCAGTGCACTATAATATCCTGACCTTGGTCTAGCCTTAGGGGTCTAGGGTATCGTTAGCCTTCGGGTTGCGGAGGTCAGGTGGCGGCCGCTCTGAACTGATATCCAGTCAAATCGGGTTAGACCAGAAAAGCCGACCCCAAGTGACTTGGGAATAATAAAGGCTAGGGAGAAGAATCTTATGAATACATGGATTTTCTTTGTAAATATAGGCAGATATAGATATATATAGATAATTATATTGACAAGTTATAAGTCTCTTACCCAAATCAGAGCCATAAAATTAAAAATTACACATATTTATGCATTGGATTCACCTATATAGAAACACACCCATTAATGTGACAGCCTCAAAAATGTAGCAATCGTGTATGACGATTGAAATTGCATTACGGAGCTAATTACATTTCCTATTAAACCAATTTTTTTACTACTCTTGTTTATCAAGCAGTTTTTTGGTATTCTCCATTTGTGACGCGGGAATCGAACGCGGAACCACTAGGGTGACCTTGACAAAAATTCCTCGTAATACATAACCATTTTGCCAACTGGCTATAGTGTATAGACACTTGGAATGCTCTTCAAACAACCAATATACGGACTATGCCACTTAAGTTCTTTAGTACCCAATTTAAATGACATTACCGTTAGTACCCTAAGCACTACTTAAGGTAACATTCGGCATAATTATGGCCGACTAATGCTATAACGTGGTATGGCTCTGTGGTAAGCTGGGAGGGAAATGTCACCTAATTTTGGCTCTCGTTAAAGTAAAGGTGCGTAATGTCAGGCAACGAGAAACTATATGAGGGTCATAACAGCAACAGGCGGGTTAGTAATGCATTTCGAATCAGTGGTGACATCTTCTTGGGACGCTCTGTGGGCATAACATAAACAAAAGTTTTTTAAGAGATGTACTGCTTTCGCGCTGGGTCCGAACGAAATATTAATGCGCGAATGCCATAATTATAGCTTCGACAATGTAAAATTAACGGAATCGAAATTTTGTATTCCCCTGGTTCTTCCTCGACAACTAAACCTATATTCATATTTTTTGCATACGTAATATGTTTGCTGTTGTTTTTGTGTGTATTGATCGACTTTTGTAACTTTAGAGGGTTCCTAGATTTTGTAATAATTAAATTATGGAAATAAGCAATACATAAAATCATGATAGTGGTAGACATGAATTATCATTATCAATCAGCCCGTTGAAATCCACTGCTGGAGGTGGGCTTCTTCTTTTTTGTTCTACACCGTCGGGTATGTCATCAGGTCATCGGTCCGCCTGGTCGGGGTAGGGGTTCCTTAGGAAGAATACCTTTGTGGGGTATTTCTATGAAATTAATTACAAGTATTATTGATAACGTAGCGCCACACCTAGCTGCAATATTCAACGGATGCATTGATGTGGGCATTTTTCCAAATTTAATGAAATGTAGCAAAATAATACCATTATTTAAAAATGGATGTAAAAGTGATCCATGTAATTTCAGACCGATTTCTATATTACCTGCTATAAGTAAAATATTTGAGAAAATTATATTACAGCAATTAGAGAGCCACTTTAACGTAAACAACTTATTTCATACTCAACAATATGGTTTTAGAAAGGGTCGATCTACAATAGATGCGGGTGTTACACTTTTAAAACATATTTTTGCTGCTTGGGAAAATTCGCAAGATGCCATTGGCGTATTCTGTGATCTCTCAAAAGCCTTTGACTGCGTTGAACATCAAACGTTATTGCGAAAGCTCAGGCATTATGGAATTCGAAATGCTGCACTCGACCTCGTTGGTTCTTACCTAAGCGATAGATTACAACACGTTGAAATCAACGGAAGTAGATCTTCTGGATTACCAGTCGCAATGGGCGTGCCACAGGGCTCAATTTTAGGACCCTTTCTGTTTCTAGCGTACGTGAATGATTTGCCGTTCTTCGTACAGAATTTGTGCGACATTGTATTATTTGCTGATGACACATCACTTATTTTTAAAGTAGACCGTAAGGCACCAAATTTACAGGGTGTTAATTCTTCACTCGCGCAAGTCCTGGACTGGTTCACGGCGAATAATTTACTACTCAATTCAAAAAAAACAAAATGTATTAAGTTTACATTGCCTAATATAAAGAGTCCTAGCATTAACGTTAATTTAAATAATGAAACAGTAACATTTGTACAATCCACAGTTTTCTTAGGCATTACTTTAGATGATAAAGTTCAGTGGGGCGCTCAAATATCGTGTCTTGCAGGGAGACTTAGTTCAGCAGCATTCGCGGTTAGGAAAGTAAGACAGCTTACTGATATAGATACTGCGAGACTAGTATATTTTAGTTATTTTCACAGCGTTATGTCCTATGACATACTATTGTGGGGTAAGGCAGCTGATATTGAAACAATTTTCATTCTTCAAAAGCGTGCAGTACGTAGCATTTATAATTTAGGCCCACGAGTTTCCCTGAAAGAGCGTTTTAAAGAAATTGGTATACTTACTGTTGCGTCGCAATATATATTTACGAATATTATGTTTATAAAACATAATATTCACTTATATAATAAGAATAGTGATATTCACAACTTAAACACTAGAAATAAGCATAAGTTGGTAGGTCCGTATCATCGTTTACATAAAGTTCACAATTCATTTGCGGGACTCAGTATACGCTTTTTTAATAAACTACCGATTGATATTATAAATTTACCTTTACTAAAATTTAAAAGTGCTGTTAAAAGTCAGCTTATCCGGAAGGGCTATTATTCAATCAATGATTACTTAAATGATAAAAACTCATGGAACTAGTTGCTTGTTTCATACAGGATTCAAACAATGTATGTATTATATAAGTCAATTTAGTTATGTGAAGGTACTTCGTGTTTATTTGGTGGTGTTAAAGTATCTTTCTTTTCTTTTAAACAAACTTTATAAGTATTAACGTAAATTTTGTTTTAACTACATTTAGTCACGAACTACCTTTTCATGTCACAAAGTGTAAGTGTATGCGTCCTCATGCCATACTACTGTCTATTACAAATGGCTACGTAATGATAAATATGATTACAAATCTCAAATGCTTTTTACATAATATTACCAACTTTTCTTTATTTTAGAATTTAGTTTTATATGGACAGTGACATATGGCATAATGACTGCAACACCTGGTACATAAATGAGTTGTAAAATACTGAAATTATAAGTTGATGGCGATTTAAAAGAGTGGCCTTGAGTTTCTTGCAGGTATCTTCTCATAGGCTCAACCTTTTGCCTGAACCTTGCAACTAACATAAATGTAAATTCAGTAAATATAATAAACTCACTAACCCATTTGACGTTCATAACTGTTACTTTGTGACCTAAGTGAATAAATTATTTTTGACTTTGACTTTGACTTTGCCAAGGCGCTGTCTCTAGGCTAAGACCCGTTTGCTCCAGCGGCCATCAGTCCTATATGAATATAAAGGGGTAAACAGATGTATAGGTTTGAAAGAAACATTTATTATATGAAATAAACGCTGACTGCATTGTCTTTTAAAGTAATGTGCACATTTTTACTGGAATTACCAAAACACATCTGTAAAAAGTATTTTATACATAATTCATATTACCACAATAAATACATCTGGCGTGAGTGTGCACTGTTAACCTCACAATGGACTGCCCACGCGTGGGCAGTGTGGCATGACGTGCGATTGATCTGCAAGACAAATGAGGCTTGCACTCACTGAATGAAATGCGGTAACCTATTTCTCATGATGGTTGTTTGTGTCGTTATAGGAATAAATGACTGGTCATTATTTACTGTTAATACTGAGAAAAAGAGGGGAAAGGCTTTCATGCAGAACCATTGATCGAAGATGTCCAAATTTGGGATGGATAGGCATTAAGAAGTATATTTTTAATTTCTTTGCTAGATAACTTTCTTATATCATCATATTATTTAGCCCAGTGGAAGACCAAGACGGCTTAGCAAAGGTCTCGAGTTCGATGCCAAGGCACGCATCTCTGCCTCTTTGAAGTTATGTGCGTATTATATATGTATAGTTAATTATCGCTCGCTGTAACGGTGAAGGGAAACTTCGTAAGGAATCTTGCATGTCTGAGAGTTCTTTATGGTGTTCTTGAAAATGTGCCACTCCGCATTAGGCCAGCTTGTTGGATGTTAATGATGCCTAACTACACTCTTACTGAAAAGAGACCTGTGTTCAGCAGTGAAGCAGTTGATAAGAACAATATTATTATTAATTTTTAAATAAGCAACTTGCGTACAAGATACCATGCCTGTGTCGCATGACAGTCTCAAGAATATCTAGACTTTGGTATTTATGACTGACACATTATTGCTCTATGATCGAACCTACAACACTCAATGCATTGGCAGTATCGAGGTGTCTATTTAAACGACTGCAACACAACTTTAAAATTACGAATAGTTGAGCAACAATCGGCCAACTAAAGATACGGCGCAGATTTCAGGGAAACTAGTATCAAAACATGTTTACCGGGACTTTTGTGATTCAACAACCGGAATGGTGCGCTCCAATGCATTCAAAAAGTTGTACACTCCGAACTTAGGAGTCAGATATTATTATATTTTGACTTGTTACCTGTTTGCAGAACGATTTCATGACGTTTTGAAATCGTTGTGCAAATGGTGTAGCTTCTGCATTTATATGCATCTTTATGTTTTTATTAATTACATATTATACAAAGTCACGCGTCTACGTTCATAAAAAGTAGGCAAAAGCACAGTACTCACATTTCGATCCAACTTTTATTAGGTACTAGATGTGCCCGCGGTTTCACTCGCGTTTATGATTCGCGTTATGGTTACTGCACCACTCAGCCTTTAACCTTCCTCGATAAATAGGCTAGCCAACACTAAAAGAATTTTCAATTCGGACCAGTAGTTCCTGAGATTAGCGTGTTCAAGCAAACAAACAAACAAACTCTTCAGCTTTATAATATGAGTATAGATTTTCTGTGAAGATATTAATAATAATATTCTATCACATACATACAACACCATCTAGCCCAAACTAAGCAAAGCTTGTACTATGGGTACTAGACATTGAATAAACATACATATATACTTTCTTTTTGTAAATACATACATATTATACATAGAAACACCCAGACCAAGACAAACATCCATGTTCATGCACACAAGTGTTTGACTTGTGCGGGACTCGAACCCGCGACCTCAGGCGTTGCAGTCGGTTACACTGACCACTACGCCATCGAGGCCGACAAGGAGTTCTTAGTTGAAGCAAGGAGTCTGATACTGAGTCTGGAGGACGACAAAAGGCCTCGTATTTCATTGAACCTAAAACAAAGCTGGTTAAATGTAGGTGTACTGTGCTTCTGCTTTCCTATTCGGTATATACAGATGATAATCTATGTATGTATGTGTAGGAGAAAAAGGTTATGAAAGCCGATAGTCAATTTTAAAACAATGTATGATACTCGCTCTACCACCATGCCAAAAATATCAGATGTACACAAATTCACGCCTATATATATTCAAAAGGATAGGCAGAGGAATAGTGCTACCAGCTTTGATCAGCTCTGTTTTTAGGTTACACGTCACAAATACATTTTCTCTGTGTTGCTACCACGAATATCAAAAAAGAAAAAACATACCCATTGCCCCGTCCCAGAAATCAAACACCGTACCGCATAATCCCACCTACCATCTTATCTATATTAATTTTATAAAGAGGAATGGTTTGATTTTTTGTTTGTTTGTAAGGATTTAACTCAAAAACGATTCAGCCGATTTAAAAAAATATTTCACCATTAGAAAGCTTTATTATCACCGATTAACATAGGCTATATTTTATTTTAAAAAATCTCCTTTCATTAACATCACCTAACCTACTTTTACGCGAGCGAAGCCACGAGCAAAAGCTAGTATAATATAATAATGAGGAGTCACGTAATTAAGGAGCCATACTATAAATATATACTTCTAGAATAATATTATAAATGTGAAAGTTTGTGAGGATGTATGGATATTTGTTACTCTTTCACGTAAAATCTACTAAACCGATTGCAATGAAACTTGGTATGTAGATAGCTGGAGACCTAGATTCACACATAGGCTACTATTTATCCCGATATTCCCACGGCAACGGGACTTACGCGGGTGAAACCGCGGGCAAAATCTAGTATTATATAACAATTTATGATCTAGAACATATTACATAACATTTAAATCGTGCCGTTAGGCCTTCAGCCAAAACAGTTACAGTAGTTGTGGTTCAATCACGGCTGTCAATAGTGCAGGTATAACATACCTGGTTGCTTTGTTTGCCAAAATATTGCCAACTAGTTTGGCATATTCGTATGACTTAGGACATTACAGAAGGTAGACGATTCATAATGCAACGATGTGGCGACGATCGTCCAAACAGTTAAATCATTTTATTTTATAATCGGTTTCATCTTCGTTTACTGCTCCTGGATATATTTTTGACTTGCTCATCGTTATATGCGATTTATAATATACAACTGGCAAAACGTAGCTTATGCTTACTCCTTGCGAAATATCCAGGCTAGAGTATATGTTATTTACACAACTAAGGTGGCAAACAAGCATACGGCCCACCTGATGGTAACCGTAACCTATGGACGCCTGCAACACCAGAGGCATCACTTGCGCGTTGCTGACCTTTTAGGAAAGGAAGTGGGAAGGAAAAGGAGCGGGAAGAGGGAAAGAGGGTTATTGGGCCTCCAGCACTCTCACTCACTGAACAAAACACAACGGAATACTGGTATTTCACGTCAATATTCTGTGAGAGGGTAGTCCTTTCCCAGTCGAGCCGACCCATTCATGCTGAAATTAGCCAGGCTCTACTACTCATAAAATATAAGCAGTAGACACTTAGACAGCAAGATAATTGCTCTTTATTACATGGGATTTGTAGCTGGCGAAATGTAGGTATTTTATTTTATTTTTATTTTATTCAGTAGTTACAAAAACAGTTAACAGATTAGCACAGGCGGTCACAGTTACGTTGATAAAATCAACACTTCTTGTTTAATACAAATATAAAATATACACCATAACAATGAATGCGTTTATAATGACTCCGTGTAAAAAACTTAAAATAATTAATATTTTCGTCTACAAAATTACGTAAACATGCACGAAAAATGTATAAACGTAAGCTCGTGTTTCGTGATTTTTAGATTATAACAGTAGAAATCTATCCTATTTTACAGCTTAAACGAAACATAAATAGTTATATTACAATTTGTCCGTCCCAAATATTTAAGTTATTGGTTGACAATAAAGATACATATTTATGAAAGAGCACTTCACATCCTCAACTTACTCCGTACAATTTTACTGTGGCGGCCGCGCGCCGATTTGAATATCGAGCTCTGTCATTCAGTCCAACCGCGTCTTACGCTCGGCGCAGTCTTAATAGTATATAATGAGTAAATCTGAGATCCAGTTACATTTGTACACAACATTTGCAATATACAGTACGTACGTATAAGTTTACATTAGCTTAAACTTTTAAATAACTAACATAAGAGTTGAAAACAAAAAAAAAGAGTACATGAGAAATTTAAAAATAAAAACAAAAGATATACAAGATTGGGTACACTAAAAGTCACGGTTTGTTATAGTCCAACAGAAAAGATTTAAATGTGCTGAATTTTTCGTGGAAATATCTGTTTGAGAGCACATAGAATTATAGTTTTTACACATTCCGTACAGTGGGTTAATCTGAGATACATTGTTGTTGCTTGTAGGAATTATTAAAAAAATATACCACAGCTCAACTCTTGAATGTAAATGCAAGAATCCATATATTTTTGTAAATACAACGTGTCCATGAAATATAATAAATAGATTATTCATTCCATTTTCAAATAACAACACACTATGCCGAAAACCGTAACAGCGCTGCAAAGTCCAGCCCACAATTAATTCAGCAGTTTTATCGCGTAGCTGCACATGCCTAATCCCAGCCTATTGTTCCACTCCACGATATGCGAAGCGACGGCTTAGCGGGACAATGTCCACTGACAACATTAGCTGACTAAATTAATAGTTTGTCATTGTTGACAATTAACCTCGAGTGCTTACGTCATACACGTGATATGTGACGTCATTGCGCATGGATTATAATGTATGAATAGCGGTCAGAGTTCTGTATGGATGTTTGTGTGGTATATAGGATTTAGGAATGTTGGGACTGTATTTATTGTTGTTTTTACTTGATGAACTCGAAAATCTTATAATGAAAATTGAACGCAGTTATAAATTAGGTAAGTTCGAAATGTGCTGGTTCAAAATTAGCAGTTTGAATATACGTACAAAGCAGTTTTTTTTAAAATTTTAATGATGCCTGCAATCTCACTAGGATTCATTCCTGTATCGCGGCGACATTACAAACATATAGGCAACAGGCAGAAAGAACTTTTTCACTTATTACTTAGTATAAAAACTCATATACTCGTAATATACGACATGTTGAAATGTTTTAAAAATCCGATCAACATAATATGATATAAAAGTAAAATTCTTTATATATTATGCGTTATTAGCTATTAATTGCACTAAATCAAGCTTAAATGTTTATAAGTATATATGTATAAAAAAACACAAATAATTTATATATAAACTAGCTGTCCTGAAAGACGTTGTCCTGCATAGGAGAAAAAAAAAACAAATCTAAACCAACTTCGAATCCACATAAACACACACAAAAAAAATCATTCAAATCGATCCAGCCGTTTAGGAAGAGTTCACTGTCAACACACGTACAGAAGAATTATATATATAAAGATAGTCAAAGACAAAACAGTTCATTACTATTTTTTTTTCTGTTTTTCAACCGATTTTCTTCTTTGTTTAGTAGCCATTGAGCCCTAGTGTGATCAATAAAAATAAATGGATACTGTTAGTGTTTTTATGTAGAATTTTTTATATAATATACTACATTTTGCCAGAGGCTTTGCCCACCGTAATCTAGATTTTGTTAATAAACTGCTGTCCCTCAGGAACAGCACTTATTTGCTGAATGAAAAGTTCCATATGCCTATTTTCTATTTCTTGTATGCAAAATTGCATGATGATCGGTTGAGCAGTAAAGGGGTTAAAGCGAAACCAACAAACAAATTCTTACATTCGTATTTATAATATTAATATATAAATACATACATACATAGATTCACGCCTGTTTCCCAGAGGGGTAGGCAGAGACTACGGATTTCCATTTGCTACAATCCTGACACACTTATCTGGCTTCATTCACTTTCATAACATTCCTCATACACGCTCGCCGGTTTAAGGTGCTCTTAATCTGGCCTTTATCCAGAACGTCTCCGATCTGATCAAGAAACGTTCGCCTAGGTCTTCCCCTTGCGACTGTTAACACATTCACACTAGCCTTATAAACTTTCTTAGTCCGTCTTTTCTAGTCCATTCTTTCTATAAATAAAAATGTGAAAAATATAAGTTATTTAGTGATAATTAATTATTTAATGCGCACATAACTTCGAATATCAGAGGTGCGTGCCCTGTAATCGATTTGTGTGGCAATGCAAATAAAAAGTTGAATACTAAGCATAAAGATAAAGCTAACAACACATGCACTAAACTACAATAATCCATTGCATCTCCGCTAAGAGTCAACAGCATCTCAAAACTATGGTACACATATAAAACCATTATAGAAACTCTCTAAGGTAAAAACTAGCGTCTTGTATTTACAACCGTCTGTAAAAGATTTTACCGGTGACATCTTAACCGTTTCGTTCCGTTCATCTCTCGACGGTACCACAGCATATACATAAATAAAACATAGCTGATTATATATGCTTTTTTACAGTCTTAATGCGTCGTACATACCGGTTTATTATTTATGCTGTGTACCGTTCGAAAGCTTTGGAAGGTATCCCCTTGTGAGATCGCGTCAATTTTTGTTTATTTCAACCTCAATACGTCTGTATCTATTATTGGATATTTTTATTTAGAAAAAGGATGTCGAATTGGATGATGCTTTCAAATAATCAATTCGTATGTTTCCAGCCGGCGTAAGTAGAGACTATGGATTTGATATTAGCTTACATTATTTCTTATCATATTTTCGTAGTTCTATAATTGTTTTGCTATTAACAGTGACTAGCAATACTGATAAGCGTGTTACTGTAGGTTCGTTATTAGTATTAGTATTCAATGTAAGTTTGTAATAATACAATATAAGTTCATAATAGTACTTACATACATAATTCTACTCAAGACCTCTTTATAACTTGACCAACAGACTGCAATACAGAGGTCTCGGGTTCGAACCCACATCGTGCACCTCTAACTTTCGGAAGTTATATGACTTTTCGAAATTATGTGCGTATTGATTGACAATTATCGCCTGCTCCGTACCTCGGAGAGCACGTTAAACCGTAGGTCCAGGCTGCCATGAACATCTATGGCAGTCGTTATTGGGAAGTCAGTGCCCTATAATATCTTGACACTGGTTTAGCCTTAGGGTATCGTTAGCCTTCGGGTTGCGGAGTTCAGGTGGCAGCCGCTCCGTGTAAAAACTGATATCCAGTCAAATCCGGTTAGACCAGAAAAGCCGACCCCTAGTGACTTGGGAATAATAAAGGCTAGGGAGAAGAATTAACTTATACTGTTTTATTACTTGATTTGATACACATGAATTTCAGTTTATATTTTAATATGAACTGAAATTCAATTGTATGTACTGCTTGCTAAATGCGGCTGTTGTGCATGAGGTTTTGGATTCGATTCCCGGGTTAGGCAAGCGTTATTAGATGTTCTGTCCAAAATTTTACGGTTGCAATACGGAGTCTGGATGTGTGGCAGATGGTAATAGGTTTGCCCCTTATTACGTGCCTGAGACTATATCTCATATAATTTCGTCAAAATTGGTTTTAAATTGTCAAACTATGAATAAAGTAAGCAATAATGTAATACATTTCTATTCATATATAACATATATCTTCAGTACAAATAAACAAAATTTGATAAAATTCAGCAGAGATATTTTTTTTTATATTCATCTTTTGTGGCAAACATTCATATGGCCCGCCTGATGGTAAGTGGTAACCGTAGCCTATGGACGCCTGCAACACTAGAGGCATCACTTGCGCGTTACCGACCCTTTAGGAAAGGAAGCGGAAAGGAGAAGGAGCGGGTAGGGGTAAATAGGGTGATTGGGCCTCCGGCACTCTCACTCACCGAACGAAACACAACAGTAGGAATACTGTTATTTCACGTCGATATTCTGTGAGAGGGTAGTCCTTCCCCGGTCGAGCCGGCCCATTCATGCTGAAATCAGCGAGGCTCTACTACTCAAAAAATTTGAATTTTACTCAAAGATTATAATTAAAGTCCTGGGCTACCGAACACTGAAAACCTCACCACTACTAGCTCAGTGGTTTTAGCGTGAAGCAAACAAGGAGATATGGAGAAAATACATCCTTCTACTTTTTTCTGTTTAAGAAGTAGTAATTAATGTGTCGTAGTGAACTTTACAAACATTTAAACAATGGACACAAAGGACACCCAGACATGAAACAACTATTGATGTATAACACAATTTTTGTCTCGTGTGGAGATCAAACCGACAACATACATCGCACTGGCAGTGGCTAGGTCACCTTCTAAACAACTACACTAACCCGACCCTTATTTATTTACTGAAGTGAAAATTTCTTTAGGCGCGTTGAGCACTTTTTGGGTGAACTAAAAACATGGAACTCGTGTCATCGTCACCGAACGCTTTGCATGAGCTATATGTATACTGTGTATATATGTGTGTGCACTATTTGCGTGACCAAAAAATATGGAACCCGCGTCATCGTCACCGAACGCTTTCCATGAGCTATATGTATACTGTGTATATAAGTGTACTTTTTGGGTGACAAAAAGCGTAAAAGCGTCATCGTCATCGCACGCTAGTTACTTAGTTTTCACTTCTATCGGCAGTCCCCAAAGACTGCCCTGCAAGTTTTTGAAGTGAAAACTTCTTTAGGCGCGTTGAGCACTTTTTGGGTGAACAAAAATCATGGAACTCGCTTCATCGTCACCTAACGCTTTCCATGAGCTATATGTATCCTGTATATATGTGTACTTTTTGGGTGAACATAAAGCGTGAAACTCTCGTCATCATCACCGCACGCTAGTTATAAGTAACTAGCGTGCGGTGATGATGACGAGAGTTAGTTAGTTTTCGCTTCCATCGGCAGTGCCTAAAGACTGCCCCGCATTTTTTTTTAATAGCAGTTACTCTCTGCACTAATAGGTTGCTTTCCCAACACGTGCAGAAAGTCAGGTTTAACAATTACACATTTTTACATGGATAAGTAAGAAAAATAAATATATACATTAAAATAATAATAAATTTGAAATAATAACAAAAGCAATAAATATACTAATAATTACAACCCATATTAATACATAGATTATAGAAAATTTCAATTTTAATAATAATATAGGAAACATAATATTGTCTTCTGTTTACGCGAATGTTATTCATTGAAATTAAACTCATTATCATTATTACGCGATAAAATCCGTATAAATGAGTTTAATAATAATTAATATTCTATCACATACACACAACATTATCTAGCCCAAACTAAGCAGAGCTTGTACTGTAGGTACTAGACAATGGATAAACATACATATATACTTTTTTTTTGTAAATACATATGTACATAATTATTATACATAGAAACACCCAGACCATGACAAACATCCATGTTCATGCACACAAATGTTTGACTTGTGCGGTAATCGAAACCGCGATCTTAGGCGTGGCAGTCGGTTACACTGACCACTACGCCATCGAGGCCGTTTAATTTCAATATAAAAAACCCTTAATTACTTATCTAATTAAGTTCTTTTTATTTTTAATGTAGGAGCCTTTTACAGTTTTAGAATAGAAATATATAAATATAGACATATTAAAAAGCTAATTCTGGCACCACTGAATACGATATTGCCACACTCTTTTTGAATTTTAATTAAAAAAGTTTAAAATAAGTTTATATGAAAGTGTAATTTGAATTTGAATATGTATTACAATTACAATTGCTGTTTAACATCAAATAATTATTCAAGTTTGCAATACTAAAGAGACTTTAATAAGAATCATTGAGTAAAAGCAATTATAGGTATGTGAAAATATTTTTAATTACGATCTGTCTGGCTTGGGGCAATATAATAACAGTTACAAATGAAATGCAAAAATGGATTTAAAGATATGAATGAAGTGCTTGCTTTTTTGGTCCCGTGGTATTATTGATTACGTTTGCAGCAGTGTGCGAGGTATCAAATTCTATACCCAGGTCAAGCAACGTTTTTATTTTGATAATTCTCTCACCGAATCTCGCTGTTAGTAGACAATTTGAAAGTAAGCAAATGGTTTAGGTAAGGGTTCCTTCGTCCAAGTTTCATTCGCGATAAATGGTGGTACTTGTTGTTATTAAGGTTTTTCAGAAAGACCGGGAATCAGACTTAAGACGTCACGTTTTTTATAACTAGCAATTTCGATTGCAAATTACTATTAAACTTCTATAAGTTTTGTAGCTGGAGCTACCTACCTCCAGCTTAGATATAATGCATGTGTTAGGAGGGAGTTTACATTTGTAATGCGATAGGTGGGATGCGAACTCTGATTGCTGCTTTAAATATTTGACTATAGGTATAGCAATGTGCACTTTAAAGAGCTCGATTCTTTTATGCGAAAGACGCACGCGTCAAACGCACTTCGTTTGGCACGTCTGCATTATGTCACGTGATTCACGCTGCTAGTGACGCTGTGTTCAACGCTAAAACCAAATTGATTAGCTGCAAACATATTTGACACAGGCAGGCGGGATGTAGGTCATACTGTTGAACCCTTTTATGTCATTCGGCGTGAAGTTACATTAACATAAAGAACCGTAAATAATCTATACTAATATTTTCGACAGGAAATATTTAGTTTTTTATTTGTTTGTAAGGATTTAACTCATGAACTATTTAAACGGTTTTAAAAATTCTTTTGCCGTTGGAAATCTATATTATTACCGAGTAACATAGAATATATTTTATATAAAAAAGTACTGTTACTTACATAACTTAAGCATTTCTTTTTATGTAAATCTAGGTTATGATATTTATCTATGGGCCTATGCAGTCCGAAATAAAATTTCTTTTTATGTGGAGAAATGCTCCTGTTGCATACCCTCTCGCCACAAGGGGAGGCGAGAGGGTTATGACTTCGGGCCTACCGACTAAAACCATCACGGTGTGCCACGCCGCTGCTTTCTATGGTGGGTGGGTTGCTGGAGCTAGATTATTTTTTTCTACTTTTACGCAAGCGAAACCGCGTGCAATACCTAGTACCGAGTAAAATGAGGCGGTGACTGATGAAACATTTTAACTGAAACCGGCAAAAATAATGCTTTGTGTGAATATTTTAGGTCGAATGAATGAAAACAGAACTTAAAGCAACGTATATAATTCATTCGAGCTGGTACTAAAGTAAGCAAGTTTTTCTTAAGGAAAAGCTTATCGCTCAAGTTTTGAGCTGTGTTGAATACTACTACAGATTGCGTTGCTATAATATACATATAAAAAAGATCATTCGAATATCTAGTTGTAAATTGTTGTGTTTACGGCCGATGTTAAAGTGTCAGGTTCGGTTTCTCCTCGGGCAAGGTCTAGTGGGAGACCGTTGGATTGCCACGGTCAGAGGCCAGAGGTCTTAAGTTGGATCCGAATACATGCTGTCTTTTTGTAGTTAAGGAGTCTGCCCACTACCCCGTCTCATATCATGACCGTGCTAGGAACGTGTCGGACAAAAAAATATTCTTTGTAAGAAAATGTATAAGACTATGCCCACTAGACCGTTCCGTCACCGAACAGCAGTTCCTTTAGCACGGCGTATCGTGTTGCTTTTCGTGTCTGATACCTTCCTAGCAAGGTCATGGTATGAGACGGTGTAGTGGGCAGACTCCTTTATGCGTTGGACTACTAACCAGAGGAGTTCGATCCTAAAACAAGCAGCTCTGACTTTTCGACGTTATGTGCGTAATGATAGTTATCGCTCGCTTTAACGGTGAAGGAAAACATCGCAAGGATACTTGCATGTCTGACAGTGCTCCATAGAGTCCTCGAAGATATGTGAAGTCTGCCAACCCTTACTAGGCGAGCGTGGTGTAATATGGCCTAACCCTTCTCATACTGAAAAGAGGCCTATGGCAACTTTTTGTGTTTTGGATAGTTGTCCTGAATCTAGATACTATATTCAAAATATATCATAGTATATATGTAGATACTGTAGTCAAAACAAGCTGAATCACACGAAGATTTATTTTAACGGGAATCGTACTCACAACCCTGGGAATTCTTGACCACTTAAGTCACTACGCCATCTACAAACACACAATTTTACAGCGTGAAACCTTCAGTAAAGTACGGTGCTAAGCAGAAATAATTAATAATTGTTTGGTACAAAATTCTAAACAACGTTATTATAAATTATTACTTAATTAAAGTGACAATCTTGGCCAGTTGCAAACTCTCGTTAACTTAACGGCCGGTTAAATTATAACGGTTGGTTAAATTAAACGCCGGTTTGTTTAATACGGATTTGGAAGATATATTGGGGCATCAGTTGGTTTATATAATGTACTTAGTTGAGATATTAATTACATTTGTTAGATGAATTATTTGACCATTGGTTTATAATTGATTTTTATTGTAATGAAGTGTTTCAATGGTCTTGTGCTGTAAGTTTGCGGCTGTTTGTGAGGTCTCATGGTCGATTCCTAGGTCGGAGGTTTTGGGGTTTGTCTGTTAATAAACTCTCAATGAAGAAGGCGGCAAAAGCGGCAAGTTTTCTATTCCGTGGTATATTTAAAGCGTAACTTGTATCGTAATAGAACTGTACCCACTCTTATAGGTACAGCTATAGTCGTGATCTTGTAATTTTTAATACTTTGTTTACCAAA
This sequence comes from Catocala nupta, assembly GCA_963675205.1. Taxonomy (NCBI): domain Eukaryota; kingdom Metazoa; phylum Arthropoda; class Insecta; order Lepidoptera; family Erebidae; genus Catocala; species Catocala nupta. The sequence goes on along the minus strand of OY776090.1, from coordinate 28,177,950 downwards.
TTATTCTAACTATACACCGTACTTATCGTTTTTACTCTACCTATCTTATCTATAACTGTATGAGGCATAGAATCACCTCAAATGCGTAATACGGTGGCTAATTTACGATAAGAAACAACGGTACAGTTTGTTGACGTCGCAGGTTGAAGTCCTGCAGCATACATTGTCTCTTTCTTAGTTTACACTATGGGAAAACTGGTTCCCAATCCATTAGCATAAAATTTTAAGACCTAATATAACTTAGCATAATGTTGTTTGGCATAATTATATTTTCGCATAATATAATTACGCATAACAGCTTACGCATAATTTTTTAAGCATAATTTCTCTAACCATAATAATGATTAAGCATAATATTGTAAAGCATAAATTTATTAAGCATAAAGTTCTAAACCATAACTTTTTTAAGCATAATATCCTAAAGCATAAATTGATGATGTGTTGAATGAGTTTCTGTCACGGCTCCGGCGCTGCGGGCCTCCGGCGGCCCCACGCGTGCTAATCGTCGCAGACGGCTTTCGCTCACCACCGCAGCTTCGGCTTGTTGGCCGGCTTCGCCGGCCAGCCTCAGCCGCGGCGGCTCGCTCGCAGCCGCCTGCTCCTCAGCCCGCGGGCCGCCTCGCCCCTACACGCCTACGCGATTTTAAATAACACTCTAGGGGTAGGACAAACAAGACTACGTGAAGTCGGTTTTGAAAATATACACCTAAAATAAATAATTAAGGACTACTATTTCAATCAGTTAACTTCTATCTGAGTTAACTTCTATTATGCTAAAAGTCTTTAGGCCTACTAACGTTATGCTAATAGTCATTAGGCCTACTAACGTTATGGGAATCAAATTTATGCCAAAACAAATTAGTCTTTAACATGATTATGCCAACATAAAATGTATGCCTAAAAAAAGTATGCCAAAGTATTATTATGCCAAAACAAATTGTGCCAAAATCGTTATGCCGAAGTATATTAGGACAAAAAACATTATGCGAAAAGGAGGGATCCGGGAAAACTCTGTATATGTTCGAAGTGTTTAATAAAATCCATTCAACAGTTTAAGATTGATTAAGTAGCAATCATCTAAACATCTACACAATCCATCACATATCATATTGGTAAAATTCGAAAGTTGGTAGTCAGAATTGCCTATGACTCACAATATAAAGAGGAATTTTAACATATGGCGCAGAACCATTTATAGAGGTACTAAAGTGACACGAACTTCATGGTGTGTCTTTTTCCTCATTTATAATTGACATTTTACCGATTATATTTAAGACAACTACCATCTTAGTCTCCCCGTGACCATGGCTGCTGAAAGGCAACCGAAGCGTCGGGGAAAGTGTAAACCAAAAATAAATAGATTTAATAGTTTAAATAATTTTATTAGCTTATAAATTAGTAAAATAAAATCAATAGTAGTAGTAGGGTAATATTTTCAAAATTTTGTAATACAGTGATAAATAAACAACGCGATAAAATACGTATATAGTAGTTTAATCTTAATCATATTTAAATCTTATACATCTATTTAATACATCTTTCTTTTTTTATTTTCATAATAACGTTAACATCAGCTTCGATTTGTACCAAAAGTGTACTTGCAAGTAATAAGAAATTAAAAATAAACACAATTCAAATTTCCACCAAAATACCTCAAAATCCAAGTTAAACATAAACCGTCACAGGGATGTTGCGAACAGTGTCCGAAGTCTGTCAACTCGTCACGAACTTGTCGCTGACGAATCAAACTTGTTCTTCACGCAACAATAAGGATGGTATTCCACTGGAGCGGTGATAAGCCTTTTTTGTAATTCATAGTAGCATAAATCGACCAGACGTACTACTGTCTACTGCCAACCAGATAGTTGGCTTTGTAAAACAGAACAAATATAAATATGTATAGGATGTAAGGTACACATGGAATTAAAAAATATATAGGTCTAGGAGCATAACACAATGGATCCTCAAGTTGGTAAGACATTGTGGCAGGCAAGACAAAGATGGCGAGATGAGATTAAACAATGGACGTTTGCGATATTACCTCATAGGTAGTTTTAAAATACCCAAGATATAAATCATTTTCTTTGAAAGGTCGCCATCGTGTTTCCCTCTTAAGTCTAGAATTTCGTTTAAAGTGGAGCAGCAACATAATTTTGTCTGCTGTTCCCACCGTGAGTTGGCTTAAGGCTCCTTCAGGAGGCACGTTGTCATCAGAGGACCAGTGTGTTTTGTGTCGCTTGCGTACAGAATTGTGTGTTTTAAAGGTCGGCACACAACAATCATATTTGTGAGAGAATTGCAAGCGTTCAGTCGTTTACCGCTTCAAGATATATATCTTGAAGCGGTAAACGACTAAAACTAAAACTTCACTCCTCATTTATCGCTATAGTCATACCCCACCCTAACAAGTTGAGCTTCCATTATCCCTCCATTGTGTCCATAAACTTATAGACAATTAATCACAGTAATATTGTAAAACGGTGTGCGAATTGATATAATGGATGTTGTGCATTTCCTCATTGATAACAATGCAATAGACGTCGGCGTCCCTTAGCATAGCACAGGCTTAGCAAATACAGAGACTTTAAATATGTATGTAAAACCATATATAGGTAATCACACGGTACACGGTTTATAGGGTCGCAGGTCTTGCATGGTTTGCTTTTTACCTCGTTTATAATTTGTCGGCCTCGATGGCGTAGTGGTTAGTGTAGCCGACTGCCACGCCTGAGGTCGCGGGTTCGATTACCGCACAATACAAATATTTGTGTGCATGAACATGGATGTTTGTCTTGGTCTGGGTGTTTCTATGTATAATATGTAGGTATTAAAAAAATATATATATATATATATGTATGTTTATATATATATATATATTTTTTTTTTTAATATATATATATATATATATATATATATATATATATATATATATATATATATGTATATAATTCACAAGCCTGCGACATTTAACTTAACGTAGCAAGCGAATGTAGACACAATCACACAAAGACACCGATTAAGGACCGAATTGATTGAACATTTTAAATGGGTGGGCCAAAACAGGTATATCTATGTCCAGCAGTGGACGTCTTTCGGCTGAGATGTTGACGATGATGATGAAGGCCATAACACTATTCATTTGACTTAACTGAAAACCTATCATATAACGTTGGTAGATGATCATCACAGATTATTGTAATGCAGTTGATAATCGAAAGGTCATGCATGTGATTAAATCCTATCCATTACATAACTCACGTAAACTTCCTCCTAACATTTGTTTAGCTGTAGGGATTAAAAAGAATATTAATAATTTGCAATTCAAACAAAAAATAAAAATAATGTCTAATGTAATAATATAATGTATTTATTTCAAAGTCTTAATGAGCTTTTATTATAATCGCATTAATAACACAAAGTCTTAAATTGAGCCTGGTCAACCGAAAAAGGTTCACCCCTATTAAAAACTAGCATCACTACTAAACCTTTGCTGAAAATATTTTACTAAACTGAAAGATCAAAAACATAGCCGTCGAAATGTAATAACACACCTCTCCTTACCCTTTTAAGAATATAATTATAGGTGCGAGTCTGTGTGTGTAAATGAAATGTAAATAAGCAACTATATAATACAATCATAAACGATGTCCAACATGCGACCGGCCTCCAAAAACCTCGCTGCACGTTGATAAAAATTGGTTCTAATCACAAAGCATGTATGTTAGCTTTCTGAGGGACGCCTCGCTTAGCACATTCTAAATAATCCAAGCATGTCGGCGACATTTACACATGCAATACTATGGCGTAGTGGTTAGTGTAACTGACTGCCACGCCCGAGGTCGTGGGTTCGATTCCTGCACAAGTCAAACATTTATGTGCATGAACATGGATGTTTGTCTTGGTCCGGGTGTTTCTATGTATAATATGTATGTATTTACAAAAAAAGTATATATGTATGTTTATCTATTGTCTAGTACCCATAGTACAAGCTCTGCTTAGTTTGGGCTAGATGGTGTTGTGTGTATGTGATAGAATATTATTATTATACTTATTTTTCCAATGACGGCTCTCTCTGTTCTCGGCGCTGTCCCTAACTCCACATGAATATTACTGGTAGAAGCATCGCACATCATATTCCTTGCTCTGAAGTTCAAAATCTGGTAGTTAATTTAACCTCAACTTTTTCATAAGCCAGTAGAAAGGAGCGTGAGCGGGGCCGTATGCAGTGCGTCAACGAGGCGTCTGCGTGGCGTTGGTAGGCCGATGGCGTGACGAGCAGATCAGCACATTGCAACATGACATGTGGCACGCTGTTACCCTGCTCACGCCTCGCCGGCTATGTGATGGCAGATTTATAGACAGGCACATACGAGTACAGCAAAGGAATTCATTTCATACTATTGTGATATTTAAGCCTATTGTGTTTCACGAAAAAACGGTACAAAAACCTAGAAAAACTAGGTCAATTTAGTTAGTTTTTGTTTGACAAAAGGTTACTCTAAAGGGAACTGGAATATTCGTTTATATAGTTAGCCTATTGTTTAATACGTGGTCCGTATCAGAGTTGTGCAAGTTATTCCGCTATTGAAATATAGACGGAAATAAGTGCAGAAGTAGGACAAAGTTAATGTTGGATTTTTTCGATGAGATATTTTTAGTATCAAAACGGTGACTGGATTAACGCTCGGTGGACTGCCATATGTATGTGGGATCTAAAACCATAGTTAGAGAAATATGTGTGAAATACATCTCTGCCTACACATTTGGGATGTAAGTGCGACACTGCGTAACGTACGCAATGTACACGAAGGAAAATACCGTATTATAGTTACAAGTGGAAAAACCCGCTGTTGTCAATTGGTAGGTCCGTACTAAGGAGCCGGCTTGCCGTCATCTTACAGGTAACCAGCGTAAGAGAAGTAACTCCGTTACTGTATTTTACCGGCGAATAAGAGTTTCCGAGTATTAAAATTAATCTCACGGGTAGATTGGAGTCATTGGAGCAACGGAGAGACTTTGGGTCTCTCTGCGTGTTCTACCGAGTCTCCCACGGTGAGTGCTCTGAAGAACTGTTTGATTTGGTACCATCAGCTCCTTTCTATTACCGTACCAATCGACAACGAAGCAGGGTTCATCCATATCACCTGGAAGCGTTCAAATCCAAGTCTGTATGCTTTCAGCGATCATTTCTCCCACGTACGTGCAAGCTCTAGAATGAACTGCCTGCTTCGGTGTTTCCCGAGCGCCATGATATGTCCTTTTTCAAACGAGGTTTAAAGAGAGTTCTTCTTTCACGGTAGGCAGCGGCTTTGCTGTGTCCTGACATTGCTGAAGTTCATGAGCAGCGGTTACCACTTTCCATCAGGTGGGCCACTTGCTCGTCTGCCACCAAAGGCAATAAAAAAAAGATTACATATACCCGTACTGTTTCTTTTGCCTTTCTTTTCGCCCTATTTTACATAATTGTCCCTGTAGACGGCGATGTGTGTGTGATATCCCTGGTAATGCAAGCGATCATAGGCAGTACCCGCCTTGATGGTAACATCAAGCAGGCTGCATGTTTGTACACTACCTTAGTAATATTATAGTAGTAGTACCTGTAGTATAAAAAAATCAGATCTAAAGCGTGTTTACATCACAGTAACTGCAAAATACGGGTCGGAACCCGTTGGTCCCCTAATATTCGTCCCCCAGGATAATAGTTGTAGATTCGGCACCTATATAGGTGCCCACTGGTCTCCTGATAAGAGACCAATCAATATTAATTTATTTTTAAGGCACCCACTCGTTCCCAGGAATAAAAGTTATAGACTCGGCACCCGATCAAGTGCCCTTTGGTTCCCTGATAGAAAACAAGCCATATTTTTACATAAAAATGTATTGACTTAGTACAGTTATTAACATTACTTTAAAGAAATAACGAAAGAAAATATCTAAATTAGCAGAGTGAATGGGAAATATAAATGATTTTAAATAAATAATGTATCAGGGGACGAGTGCACCTCAAATATTTGAGGGGACGAATGGGCACAGGGTGCGAATTTCAGGGGACCAATAGGTACCGACCCCAAAATACATCACAAAGGTAATTATATGTCTGATTATCATTTTAGAAGCAGGTATCTAAAATATTTATCATCTATATCCACATATATATACCAACAGGCCAACGTGACTCAATTTGCATATTTATAAAGAAATGTAAAAAATACCCATATCATTAATTTCCTTTCAAATCCTACCACGGCATAGCATATAGCAAACAAAACACACATTTTCAAAAAACAAAACGAGTGGACAATAACATAAACTCAGTATTGGAAGTGTTATTAGCTAATTAAAAAATAATCCCCCGCTCAATAACAGCTCGTGGAGGGTAGGGCGTGCAATAACGTACAAGCCCCGGAACGATTGAAACACAAATACTGTAGGTGCTATTTACCCCTTACTGCTTGTGGAGTGAGCACGAGTACAGCTATGTAGGTCGCTGTGCTAGCTTATAACCCACCTTAATATCATAAATACGAAATTGAGTTTGCATTTTTATATGTCGAAAGGAACGCTTTTTAGTTTAAATAATGAGTTCTGCAAACTACTTTGACACGGAGTATGGTTTGACCGCAGAATTTTAGTCCTCGCGGAATAAGCCATGAATACACCAAATGTATTAGCAGAAGTGGTTAATCACCATAATTATAATCGCAGACGAGCACAGTTCACGCTCATGACAGCAGATATGCCAGAGTTTGCAGATTATCCGAGGCTGAGTGAAGATGATCTTTTGTTATTCGCTCTTGGCGTATACCAATTAAAACAAGGCAAAAGTTACTATGGCGAACATATCCTCCAAGCCGGATCATTTTCAATAGAGCTCAGCAATGAAATGTCAAATAAACACGTAGAAGAGTTAGGTGGAACCCATCTGTGGATGATACGAGGACGACTGCAATCTCGACATGTCCGAGCTCGTCAATATTATATCTACATATATCGTAATAGACAGAGCATTATCCGGTCAAAGTGCAATTCGTCATTATTATTGCACGTGCATTATAGGAAAAATAACGATTGAGTGCTATTCGCATATAATGTGCATAATATAATAAATTAATAATATTAACCCCGGCTTTAGGATTAGAGAACATTATTGTGGTTTCAGACGAGGATGATTAACGATATGTAATGTATTTGTAAAATGTGCATGTACTTTTAGAAATAAAGGTTTCATTAACAATTGAATGTGAGATACAACTGCATTTTTATTTTAGAAAATCCCAAACCCCTATAAAATAAAATAACAATATAAAAAAATACTACAGGCGGGCTGTATTTTCTCAATACCTGTTGTATTCTTTAAAACTATTACATTTTAATAACTCTTAGGTGATTGGTTACCGTAGAGTCTGGCGATACCTACAAGTTAGCAGATTGCGATGGACTTCGAGAATTTCTTGCATCCTACCCATGGAAGCAGCTTTGCTTTTCATCCGGGGATCCTGGTACTTATGATGACTGTATCACAGATGTGCTCCACCAAGGAATGGAATTATTCATACCTTCTGCCAAAATACCTGTGGGCGGCTGCAGCCGCCCCGGGTTCAATAACGCCAGCAGGGATGCTGCACACTAGAAGCAGTCGGTATACTTAGCCTGCAATAGGGCTAGGAAGTGTCGGGATCCTGAAGTAAAGGAGAGAAAGCGAGAATTTAATTCCGCTTCTAGGTCCAACAAGAATGCTATTGCCAAGGCTAAGGCGGTACACGTTGCCAGAATTAACGAATGCCTTGGAAGACATCCTTCAGGGAGTGGTGCTTTTTGGGTGCTCGCTAAGGTTGCGTAAGGCAAGTTTTGGGTGCTCGCTAAGGTTACGTAAGGCAATTTTTGCCAGGTAAGTCTCCCATCACTGTGTAAGTCTGATGCCAGTCTGGTCCATAGTGCAAATGAGAAGGCCAATCTTTTAGTACAACCCTTTGCCTCAAATTCGACTTTGGATGATGAGGGATTTACACCACCTACCATCCCAAGGTGTGACAGCTCTTTGCTTGAAATCCGCATCAAACAGCGTGCGGTTAGGCGTGAGCTTGAACTCCTGAACATCCATAAGTCGAGTGGGCCTGATGGCATCCCTGCAGAGGTACTTAAGACGTGCGCCTCTGACCTCTATTTTAACGCACCTATACCGTATTTTCTAAAATTCCAACATGTTTCATCTTCGTGGAAGGTCGCTCATATTCACCCGATCCCGAAAAGGTGTGACCGGCCGAATCTTTCAAACTATAGGCCGATAGCGATTACTTTCTTGCTCTCTAAAGTTATGGAGCGGTTAATAAAGCGCCTTCTGCTGCGGTACCTTGAAGATCATCAGCTGATTAGTGACCGGCTTTGGTGGGCGGGGGAGAGGCTCTGGTCGTTAGCTTCTACATCGCTAAGTCGTTTGACAGGGTCTGGCATAGGGCCCTTCTATCGAAGCTACCATCTTATGGAATCCCCGAGGGACTCTGCAAATAGATTACCAGCTCTCTCGATGGTCGGAGCATTACAGTCGTCGTTGATGGCTGTAGCTCCGAAACCAAAACCATTAACGCTGGTGTTCCTCAAGGCTCGGTGCTCTTTTCAACGCTGTTCATCCTGCATATCAATGACTTGTTGTCAAACGAGAACATACATTGCTATGCGGATGACAGCACGGGTGATGCGCGTTATACCAGCAATCAGAATGTCCCTTGGAGCATGATACTCTCCGTATCTCCGAGAGTTTTGGGATCCTCGGCGTGGAAATCTCGAATAAAGTCCAGTTTGGGAGTCACTTGGAGGACAAAGCTAAATTAGCGAGCAAAAAGATGGGTGTACTGAATAGGGCGAAGCGGTACTTCACACCAGGCCAACGTCTTGTGCTTTACAAAGCACAGGTCCGATCGCAGGTGGAGTACTGGTCATATCTCTGGGCAGAGGCCCCCAAATACCATCTCAACCCACTTGACGCCCTACAAACACGGGCAGTTCGAATCATCGATGATCCCAATCTCACGGATAGATTGGAGTCATTGGAGCAACGGAGAGATTCTGGTCTCTCTGCGTGTTTTACCGACTCTTTCACGGGGAGTACTATGGAGAACTGATCGATTTGGTACCAGCAGCCCCTTTCTATTATCATACCACTCGACAACGAAGCAGGATTTAGCCATATCACCTGGAAGCGTTCAAATCTAAGACGGTACGCTTTCAGCTGTCATTTTTCCCACGTACGAGCAAGCTTTGAAATGAACTGCCTGCTTCGGTGTTTCTTGAGCGCTATGATATGTCCATCTTCAAACGAGGTTTAAAGAAAGAGAGTTCTTCTTTCACGGTAGGCAGCGGCTTTGCTGTGTCCTGACATTGCTGAAGACTATGAGCAGCGGTTACCACTTTCCATCAGATGGGCTACTTGCTCGTCTGCTACCAAGGGCAATAACAAAAAAAGTGCTGTAGCAGTATGGTTCTTTTTTTATATAATAATGAATAAGTGAAAGAGTTTTGAATTCAAATATAACGGAAGGCAATGGCCCCACAGTTTTAGTGCCGTAATAAAAAATGTTAAGAAGAACAAGTTCTAACAGAATATTGTATTATTTTTCTTTGGCTGCCATTTTCAAATTTGTACCAAAAATTTATGGAAAGTTGGTGATGTTCTTTACCTTTTTGTAACCTAATTGTAAACACCTACATTCCAAGCAAATAAATATTATTATTATTGAGATAAAGAAAATATATATTTTATTTATTATTAATTTACATAATTATATATGTTAAAATCGTCGGAATTTATTCTGATAAATAGAGAATCATGGTTGAATGGCTGGGTTACGTGCAATAAATAAAGCTTGGTACGAAACTATTTTTATAATATAGTTAATCACATTTAGCATTTCACAACTAATCACTTCATAAATCATGTACAGTTTCTCGAGGTGCTAATCCCGAGGCGATGCGACTCTGAATATTCGTGATAGCGAACTACTTTTGTGCAAAAACTTCACCAGATGGCGCACTTGCGATTCGCTTCATGGCCATATTGACTGATTCAACATATAAAAAATAATTTGTAAATAGTAGATTTTACATATCTGATTGCGACGTCATTTATGCCTTTGAAATTACACGGGATCTCCGGACTTTCAACTATTATTATTCTCAATTTTTTCGTTGGCTCGTTGCACTTTAAACGTAATTTGTAATTAGATTAAGATGACTTTTATATTAAAACTTTTTATTGAATGCATTTAACATATATTGCAACACAAAAATATGACATCGCGCCATTTTACGCGTCAATAAACCTTTGACATTAAATAATTGTGTGTGTCATTGGAAAGTTAATACTAGTGTCCGCGCCGGCCTTTTACATATTTACTAAGGTAAGTGCATTATTTATTGCAAAACAACTATATATTGTGTTGTGCTGCTAATGAAGAACCTATTTACACAATTAAAAATTTGAATTTTTGTCGTCCTAATCTACATATATTCACCATTTTTATTATTTTCTAACACAAATTTGGTATAATCGTTTCAAATAAGTTACACAATCATAGTTACAGTAATTATCTGAGCAAATATAGATACATTTCTAAGAAAATACAACGATAAATGGTATAAGAATATACCAACAACTACTATTTTTTATTCGTTATTATTTGGTTTATGTACAATAGTATCAAGAGTTATATCAGAAACTTCTAAAAAATATATCAAATTAAAATAAATATAGTTATAATAAAATGTAAGCCAATGCCTTTGATAGCAATCCTTTTATTCGTAAGCCATCTGAACATAATGACGATGTTTGTTAACTTACAATACATGTATTACGGAAATCGCTTATCATATTTCAAGGTCTGTTTACAAAAATTATGTGAACTGATTTGACTGTATTATTTTAATTTATCTAAGTAAAGTTCGATAAACTCAAACTATTTTGCATTATATTGTCTTCGGTTATGCGAATGTTATACATTAAAATTAATCAATAAAAATCATATTAATTTATTTAATTAAACTTTTTTTGTATGGTTAACTGCGACATCATTTACCTTAATCATATTATGTAGATATTTACGATGCTAAGCGGTATTAGATGCAATTTGATTTAGATTTAAGTTAAACTCCAAGTTACTAAACTGCCAAAACCGAATAGTCTGATGGATGGACTGACAAACGTAGAAATAGCCACAAATGTATTTATTGTTTTAATTCAGCCGTATCTAAATAGTCAAATCCAATTCGCTCTCCAAAACTGCTTTTGAAGATAAAAATTAACACGGTATTTTAAATTTACAGAATGATCGTAAATTTTATAATTAAATTGCTGAATTAAATAATTATGGTAACAATTAATATAATTATGAAAAATTGTTAGTAAATATTTTGCTATTTATAGCAATGTGTAACAGCGTGTTCGTGCCCGCATCCTGCGGTCGAAACCACAAATACAAACTCTATTTAACATAAATACTTTTCAACTTACAAATATTTTGTGCACGTATGTCGCAGCGGTTGGAGTGATCACCGGCCAACGCGCCGTATGTTTCAAATGAAACTGCAAATTACTGAGATTCTATAAATCGGTGACTTTATCTGGAACGACAGATTGGTTTGTTCGTAATCGCTAAACTCTGAAAATACTAAAACCATTTATAATAATAAACAAATAATATCAGCCCTATATTAAACTGTCCCACTGCTGGGCACGGGCCTCTTCTCAGTGTGAGAAGGGTTAGGCCATAGTCCACCACGCTGGCCTAGTGTGGGTTCGGGCACGCCACGATCGTGGCGGTAAGTCCTGTTTTTGAGGAGTGGCTGGAGAGGCGGCATGGCGCCCTCACCTTCCGGCTGACACAGGTTCTAACTGGCCACGGTTGTTTTGGCCAGTTCCTGTGCCGTATAAGCCGGCAAGAGACGCCCGGTTGTCACCACTGCGGCGACTGCCGCGACGTTGTTGAGAACACGGCGCTGCACACTTTGGCGGTTTGCCCCGCCTGGGCATCGCAGCGCCGTGATTTGATCGCGGCAGTCGGATCGGTTGCCCTCTCGCTCCCGGCCGTAGTTCAGTCTATGGTCCGTAGTGAGAGGTCGTGGAACGCCGTCGCCTCCTTCTGTGAGGAAGTAATTTCCATCAAGGAGGCGGCGGAGCGGGAGAGGGAGCGTTTAAACCCTCTCCCCAACCGCAGAGCCGGGCGCCGGAGGGCGCGAGACGACCTCCAGCCACCCTGAGGTTTGACCTGGGGGTGGCGGGCTTTGTGGGCCTGCCCGCCATCCGTTCAGCACCAGGTCCGAGAGGCGGCGTGCGTGTTCCCACGCGCGCCTCTGTGTCGAGTCCGTCTCCCCTCTAGGGGAGACAGTAGGGTTTTATGCGACGTAGTGCCTATTTTGGGTAGGTCTTTCGTGTAGTGGCCTGCCGTTTCATACGGCGGGCCGTAACCGCGGCGGGGTCGCGACCGCATGCGAAAGCGATTCGCGCGGCCCCGTCGATAGTGGTTTTGTCGAGGAACACCGTGGTAGGTTTAGTCGGTATTCCGGGAGGTACTTTACTATTATTTCCATCTTTCTATCTTTCTTTTACCCCGGCGAGTCCGACATAATCCCTCCGCTCGCCCCCACGGAGGGATATGCGTCATAGCATTCCACCACGTAAAAAAAAAAAAAAAAAAAAAAAGTGTGGGTTGACAGACTTTACATATCTTCAAGAACATTATGGAGAACTCTCAGACATGCAGGTTTCCTCACGATGTTTTCCTTCACCGTTAAAGCAAGCGATAATCATTATTTAATACGAATATAATTTCCAGTGAATTAAAAATTATTTTATCGACTGATAATTCTTTTACTATTAGAAAGCTAGTTTGCCCAGGCAAAACATAGGCTAGCAGTTGAAGCAGAGTAGTGACGATAAACGTAGGTGAAATGTCTTATTTATCTCTAATAGAAACCTCAAATAGCAGTCGTTTAAGTTATACATAGTTGAGAGAGTTGTTATTGCAGGAGAGCTTCTGTTCCCATTAACAAATTCTTAGAAACATATAACAATTTTTCTTCACAATACATTTAGCCAATAAGCATACGGCCTGCGAGATGTTGAAATGTTTCTGTAAACTATTATTAAACGCAATACTACTGGCATCAATTGCGGCAAGTTGCGTGCCACCAATTCCAGAAAAATAGTCTAACATACTCTAAGACACGCCGAATCATTCGCAGAAACACCATTAGGACTCATATAATAATAATAATAATATTCTACCACATACACACAACACTATCGAGCCCAAACTAAGCAGAGCTTGTACTATGGGTATACTAGACAATGGATAAACATACATATTTCCTTTTTTTTTGTAAATAAATACATATTATACATAGAAACATATGTTTATCTCCTCCAAGCATTGACAAGTTAAAGGTTGAGCTCGCTTAAATTTATTCGTTCTGCTACCAAATAATTGGCAATGTTGGAAGATTTTACCCTTCCATAAAAAATAAAACTCCGCGGCCTTTTTGTGGTTACTGTTACAGACATATACACACGCACACATAATAATAATGAATAATGACATCCAGACCAAATTTTGGTGACGATACTCAATCTTAACGGAGACTGACCATTTGCACAGGAGATGTGTATAGTACATAAGTGTGTGCACTAACACAAATGCACTCTCTTTTCCTTAAGTTTCATAATCCGACGGGATAGCAATCCGACACGACCGGAGAGCCGATCAAGCGCAGGATCAACGGCTTTAGTTGCTTTTCGAAGTACAGGGTATGCAAGACCGCCATCTGACCTAGTAACCAAACACGAGACATCAAACATTTAACATTGTAGTCTCATTTACTACCAATGCGTCTTCGAAGTAGTAAACACGTATACGCATACACTCTCATTAAAACTACAGTAATGGAACGACGAGTATCTCTTTAAAAAGCAACCAGTATCTCAAACGCAGTATGATAAACAGCTGATACTGTGTTCCTTTCATCGCCACGCAGACACGAAGTATTTACATAAATCAATAAAACAAGTAAGTGATGTTTTACACTACACGGAGACGGGTACGAGCCGGATCCGAGATATGGATAAAAACTAGGAAACGTTAATGTCCAAGCGTGTCACGTAAAAACAACGGCACGTGGCAATTGGCGTGACTTGTTACACGTGCTTTTATGACAAATGTTTCTAGACTTTGTATACATCCTAACTAATATTATAAATGTAAGTATGAATATGTTCGTTCGTTTGTAACGCTTATGCTTCCGAATTTTATGATGATCGAACGAGTAGTTTATTCGACTGACCATCATGAAATTTCGTATACTCGTTGTCAGGGGTACAGAAAAGATCATGGGGTACCTTTCATCTAGAAAAAAATGACAGTGCCCGGAGAATATATTCTAAATTAAAGCGAGCGAAGACGTAACCAAAATCCAGTACTATTATATTACACTGTGGCGAACATTTAAAGGTTTTTGGTTCATTAATATACCTTATAATCTACGATAGCAAGGGTACCTTATAACTTTGGTCCGTGCAGTTGCGCAGTTGTTGTAATATGTGACATTTGGTACCTGAAACGACTTTCGACGAAAACCTATGTTTGCCGAATAGGACATAGTATTGTGACATCAAACTATGAAAGTACAAAATTACCGTCCACACGTTTCTGTAACTAATGCGCGCAAATGTCACGCAATACGCAGTAAGAGTATTCTGAGAGCTTCATTTCAAAAAGCCAGATTTACGCGTGTTTGACATAGCTACAATCTATGTTCGATCTAGATCGATAGATCTTTAATCTAATCGATCTAAAGGCTCGGATTTAAACTAATTTTCAGACAACTTTAATGGTCTGACAGTTGTCTGATTTAAATTTTAAGTTCGATCGTTTAATAACGATCGGTTTTATTCATACAAATTATTATTTATTTAACTATAATCTTTTATTAACGATATTCCTAAGTCTGCTACTTTGTTTTCTTTTTTCTTTATTACTTATAAATAAGGTATGTAACCATAGTTACGAAGAATTGTACGACGTCAGCCGAACAATGACGAAATACTACGAACGCGATTCGACTGCGTGTGTCAATTGCATGGTTGTGTGCGTGTAGTGCTTTTTCATTAATTTAATGTATTTAAGGAATATTTTATAAAAATATTAGGAGTCGCTACTCCTTCTCCATATAAACTTGAACTGTGCCAAATTTCATACTCTTACGTCCGCGCAATTTTCGTAAAAAGGAGTACAAAGTTTTTGCTTCACGTTTTAATATATAGATCATTTAAAAGTTTAACCTGTGATTGAGGTCAATGAACTTGATCCGATCTCGTTACGTCCCCGCCGCGGTGCTGTATAAATAATCCTTTAACACTTCAATGGTCGGGCGTGGTTGTTTAAAAACGGACACGGTTGTTCGCGGGTGAATTAGCTTGTAAATCATGGTGGAGGGATGTAGCCACCACTGTTGTGTTGTGTCGGAGTGGCTTGTTGCTTTCAAATAACATTTTTGTGGAGAGATTTTAGATTTTATTTACTGTATGCGTATTTGTTTAACGTAATCAAACGGGCTGGTTCAATGACGCAGCAATGGTAAATATGACAGTAAAGCTTAATATGTTTTCTTTTTTCTTTTTTTTAATTGATTCCTGGAGTTTATTGAGATATTCGGCTCATTAGTAATACGGAGTCTGAAACTGTACCCGGTTGACGACAATAGGTTTGTTCCTATAAAAGCATTTGACAGCTATAGTTTAACACTTCCAGCTAAGCTAATATGCTCATCTTGTGGGTTCCTGTTAGTATTGTAATGAGGGCGACAGGGTTGTTTGCAACATTGGTTGTATAAATCTTAGATAGCAAACTGACAGGCAATGGGCACTGACGTAACGATGAGATGTATTACTACGTTTTGCCCGATAAGTGAGAGTCTTGAAGACTCCTATTTCTTTCCTTTTATCGCATATTTACTTCCGTTTCTGGTTGAATGATATTTGTAGTGCTGTGAGGGATCACAAATTACAGTAAGCACTATCCTTCAGTTCTATAATTTAAATGGCTTAAATAGAAGTAAACAATTAACTAGTAAAGTGTATAACAATAGTAGTTGAAAGTTTCAAAACTAGGCAATAATAGCGTTTTATAAAAAAATTAGAACACAATAACAGCCGTAGAAAATCTTTAATTTCAAAATAAACGTTATACAATATTAAGATTTTAACTATTTTAGTTACAGCAATTTCATTGTATTGAGTCATTCTATAACAAACAATCAATAGACAACCCCATAAACAACTAGTACAGGTCAATAGCCCAGTTATTATTCAATTATTTCCACAACACCACCCGTTATCCCCAATAAATATCCGTCTACAATATCCGAACGCAAAAAAATGTCTCCATAACCCTTAAAAGCTCATGCTCGCAAAATACTCGCCCTTTTTCATCGGCAACCAACAGCAACAACAACCAAGAGGGGAGCGAATCCCAAATCAATTTTTACATTTAGATGACACGTTATTTTTTACCTTTTCAATATTTCCCTCCTTTCGTGAATTTATTTCGTATCTAACAGCAATGAGGTTGTATTGGCAACTGTTTGCTTTGGACGTAATCTTCACTTTATGAGCGTTAGGTTGTTACAACCATTTTTAATTTCGCGCGTATGTTTATATCTTCATGGTATATTGAAGACTTAATTAAATTAGTAACAAACAGTGGAGGGTATTTTTTGCAAATTATTATTATCAAATTTTATGTATAATATGAGAAATGGTATATTTTTATAATTAACACTGGTTTATTAAAGGCTGCCTCGTTAGTCTCGGAGCATAACTTTCACTCGAGTCGTCTCGAGGTCACGGATTCGATGTCCATGTTACGCAAAATGTTTGAAAATAAACAGGTAATTTTGAAGTAGCACCATGGCTTCCGAAAATCTGTCTAATAGTCAGAAATGCACCCGCTACATATTACGAAGAATTTAAAACATGGCTGATTAAATGGGTGTAATGTACAAGAGATATTACTCTGTGATCCTCTTTGCGAATATACAAGATACCAAGGCATGTAACGCTTAAAATAAAAATTAAAATGATGTCGATGTGATATATAAATTGCATTACGTGTATAACATTCAATTTACCATCTCATTAACTGGTGAATTACTTTCGATTAAACGAAAATTACATAAAATTTTCAATATTTCCAACGTTGTTACGACAAACATATCACCGTTAAATATTATGCTAGCAACTACCACGCGCGTTTGAGGGTTAAAGCCGCCATGATGCGTACAATCACGTAGTGGGATTGTCCGCTGTTTGTTCCGATGTGTATTTACAGTATAAAGCGATAAAATTGTTTTGTATGGAGAGATGTATTAGTGTTACTATCATATCAATCATATGACGTTCATCTATTACTAAAATTTTTTTTCTATACTGTTACACTACTCACTTAATTTATACTAATAATAGATTGCTCGTGGATTCGCTAGCGTGTATGCTGATTTTGTCAATAAATTTATATTCCTTTGGGAACACAACTTTTTTTGGATGAAAGGTCCCCTTTGTTCTTTTTGTACTCCTATTACCATGTAGTTGAGATTTCGTGATGATCGGTCGAATAATTAAGGCGTGAAAGCGTTACAAACAAACAAAGTCATATTCCCATTTAAAATATTAGTTGTACATAGCAGCGATAGCTCAGTGGGGAGACCAACAGATTGCATTGCAGAGGGTCTCTGGTTCGAACTCACGTCGCGCACCTCTGACTTTCGGAAGTTATATGACTTTTCCAAATTATGTTATAATATTTTTTCATCAGCTTTTTGTTATGGGTCACTGCTGGGCAAAAGCCTCTCCCTTGGACTTCCAAATCACTCTGTTGGTAGATTTCCTCCGACCTTATGACCTTGTGACCCCTATATCTTTTGACCCACAGGGCCCATATTCAAACTCGACCGAGGGTGACCCCAAGTTACAAGTCAATAGGTCTAGTGGTTCCGGAGCTATGCCTGTCACTAACAAACTGTCACTAACAGACAGACACACAGACCCACATAGTGTTTTCATCAACCTCTTCGAAGAAGACTCAGAGTTTAATAAAGGCTGTAAAACATCACGCTATAAGCCACGGGAGTGGTGCAGGAATCATAAATGTGGGTGAAACCGCGGGTACAGACAGCTAGTACTTATAACGCAAAGTTGTTGTGATTGGGACGCTATATCATAATTGTTGGTATAGACACATGCTGAACTAGGACCTTATTTTGATCTTTGGTACACTTTATTTTTTTGTTTTGTTTCTCGTTGTGTGTTGTTTGTTAAGGTAAACAGCACACAACGATCTTCTGTGTTCATTATGTATTTGTGATTGTTTCTTGATGTGTACTAAAATAAATCAATATTTCCTTATTTTAAAAGTGCGTTATCTTATCTTATCTTATCTTGTGTGGGGGCCAGTCAGTACTTACAGACCGGCGACACTTCGACCCAGTGGGATCTTTTGTGTCAACTTCCGCAATAACTACTGCCGTAGATGTTCATGGCAGCCGGGACCGACGGCTTAACGTGCTCGAGGCACGGAGCAGGCGATAATTGTCAATAAATACGCACATAATTTCGAAAAGTCATATAACTTCTGAAAGTCACAGGTGCGTGACGTGGATTCGAACCCGAGACCTTCTGCATTGCAATCTGTTGGTCTCCCCACTGATCTATCGCTGCTCTAAAAGTGTGTTAAAAAGAAAGGAACGAGAACGGCAGTATTCAATTTTCAAATTTCAAATCAAATATTTGTTTTACCGAATATGGCTATACAATAATTGTTTGATATTACATTTTATACATATAGTTTTATCATATCCTACAGTTACAGCGGCATGCAAACATTGTTATAAAATACAATAAAATTACAAACTATAATTATAATAAAAAAAGCAAAAGTGCTACTTTTTCAACGATTTTCAGTAAGAGAGTAAGAGTACTTCACCTGACTCGCTCACACATACTGTCACCAACTAATATCAGCATAAGCACTGGGACTCAAATATATTAATAATAATAATAATGTTCTCCTGACCGAATTTCGGTCACGGCGGCCAATCTTAACGGAGACTGGCCATCGGCGCAGGCGATATTATAGTGCACAAGTGTGCGCGCAAACACAAGTGCACTCTCTGTTCCCTAACTCTCATGATTCGATGGGACGAATAATCCGACATGACCGGAGAGAGATTAGGCGCAGGACCAACGGCTTTACGTGCTCTCCGAGGCACGGGGGTGTCTCACACCGCCAACTTCCTAACTTCGGGCTCGTATTGAGATTTCTTAACAGAAAAACCCAATAACTTTTTGTTGGCACGACTCGGGATTCGAACCCGATTCTTCATGCACACCAGTCGCATTCACTACCGCTGCGCCTCGGAGGTAGTTAAATATATTACTCAGTATATAACAATATTATATTACATATATAACAATATTATGATATGTTATTAAAAACTGCAACAATGACTACAAATACAGTTTTACAGGTCATTCAACCTTGTAAACCATAACTCTGCATAAGGCAAATGGCTTTAAGATAGGAACGAACGACGTTTACAGTCTTTATTGAACTATAAACCTCTTACGTAGAGATGAGCGTAGAGTCAAAGGGAACTCGTAAACACTTCGATAGAGATGTGTCATCAGATTTACAACTCTATGAGAGCTCATAACTTTACTAGTGCGGGTTACTTTATAGCTTCATTAAGGATGACTTTAAGAATGCTTATTTTTAGGCTATTTTATATCCTAAATCTATACTAATATTAAAAAGCTGAAGAGTTTGTTTGTTTGTTTATTTGTTTGTTTGGTTGAACGCGGTAATCTCAAGAACTACTAGTTCGAATTGAAAAATGATTTTAGTGTTGGATAGCCCATTGAGGACGGCTATAGGCTATATAATATCACGCTACGACCAGTAGGAGTGGATCAATGAAAAATGTTGCAAAAACGAGGACAATTCTCTTATGAGAAGCAGACGAAGTTGCGCGGGTCAGCTAGTAATATTATTAAGAGGAAAGATTTGATTTTTTGTTTGTTTGTAAGGGTTTAACTCAAAAACTGCTCAACTGATTTTGAAAATTCTTTTACCGTTGGATGACTATATTATCACAGAGTAATATGATCTATATTTTATTTAAGAAAGTACTATTACTAACATAACTTAACCTATTTTTACGCGAGCGAACAAAAGCTAGTATGTTATAAATGCGAATGAGAGTTTCTTTATTACGCGTTAACGCCTTAACTACTCGACCGATCATCACAAAATTTCACATACACATTGTCAGTGGGGAGACCAACAGACTGCAATACAAAGGGTCTCGGGATCGAACCCACGTCGCGCAACTCTGACTTTCGGAAGTTATATGACTTTTCGAAATTACGTGTGTATTGATTGACAGTTATCGCCTGCTCCGTGCCTCGGAGAGCACATTAAGCCGTCGGTCCCGGCTGCCATGAACATCTATGGCAGTCGTTATTGGGAAGCCAGTGCCCTCTAATATATACACTGGTCTAGCCTTAGGGTATCGTTAGCCTTCGGGTTGCGGAGGTCAGGTGGCAGCCGTTCCGTGTAAAAACTGATATCCAGTCAAATCCGGTTAGACCAGAAAAGCCGACCCCAAGTGACTTGAGAATAATAAAGACTAGGGAGAAGAAGATTATCAGAGGAATAGAAAAGGACATAGGGTACCTTTCATCCATGTAAAAGTACTGTTACTTATCTGACTTAACCTAATATTATCTTCTGTTTACGCGAATGTTATTAATTGAAATTAAACTACTATATACGGATTTTATCGCGTTGTTTATTTATCACTGTATTACATAATTTTGAAACTGTTACAGTACTATTACTATTGAATTTTCTTAATTAAATTATTCAAACTATTAAAACAATTTATATTTAGGTTTCCCCGACGTTTCGGTTGCTTTTCAGCAGCCATGGTCACGGGGAGATTAAGATGGTAGTTGTCTCAATGTTCCAGTGTAGTTATTTCAAAGTACCCGAACATAATTTAGCCATTGGTGTTTCTATTTACGCAGAATGAGCTTAAAGTATCATGAAGTCTAGCTGTGGTTTGAATATAGTAGTTTAATTTCAATGACTTAACCTACATAACTTAAATTTATGCAAACGAAGCCGTGGGTTTAGGGTGTATAATATTAAAACAGTATTAGTAAGCCAGTTACAAGTTTTACTGGTAGAATTATAATATAAAACAAATATAACAAGCCAAGTGCACGCTTTTTTATGGATTTGGGCAAACCAGCTGACGGATCGCCTGATGTTAAGTGATTACCGCCACCCATGGACAGACCCAGAGGAGTGACAAGGGCGTTGCCGGCCTTTTAAAAAGGAGAACGCTCTTTTCTTGAAGTGTTGAAGGTCGTATTGATCCGGAAATACTGCAGGCGACAGCTCATTCCACAGTTTTGTTGTGCGGGGCAGAAAATTTCTGAAGAAACGCACAGTTGTGGACTGCCAACCATCTAAATGATGGGAATGAAAATACGATAATGACGATGCAATGGCGAAAAGAGGCGGCACGGATCAGTCCGAACAATTCCTCGGAGCACTCCCCATAATAAAAGCGATAGAAGATGCAAAATACTTCTATGGTAACACGATGCTAAGAATGTACTTCATAGTCTTGTCTGTATCACTGATGGAGTAGACAGAGTTGTATTACGTTCATAGTCTACAAGCTATAGTTTTTAAGCTAACGTATATGGCTACGTATACCAGCCACAGTCCAGACTCCGTGCTTTTGTTTAGAATTTCTTGTCAGATACATCCAATATCAATAATAATAATAATAATATTTTATCACATACACACTACTACACTAAACAATGGATAAACATACAAATATACTTCTTTTTTTGTAAATACATTCATATTATACATAGAAACACCCAGACCAAGACAAATATCCATGTTCATGCACACAAATGTTCGACTTGTGCGGGAATCGAACCAGCGACCTCAGGCGGTTATACTAACCACTACGCCATCGATATCGCCATCAATATACCGGTTTCTAAAATCACATCTAAGTGCTTATGGTCTTGAGTCTGAGTCTTGGAGTGCGTGAGCATAGCAATCATATACAGTACTATAGCGCTTAGCAATCATATTCAATATCGTTGCGCTGGCAAGGCGGATGGCGGATGGTGGATGGCGGATGGCGAATGACGAGGCGAATGGCGGATGGCGGATGGTGGATGGCGGATGACGGATGGCGGATGGCGGTTTGAGTTGCCTTTTTTTAAAGATCATAATAAGAATAGTGTAATGTAGACCAATGGGAATAGTTGTTCATTGCTATGTGTGACTTAATCGAAGTTGATAAAATGTAGGTGCACCACACGTTGCCCTTATTTCACAAGAGCTCAGAAAACTATCCTACACCGAAGCACGATTAAAAAAAGAGGTCTTATCCCTCTATCCCACATCTAACCACGAAATGTCACTCCTAAATCCGTATTCGTTAAAGGACAATAAACACCCAAAACACGATATACGGCCCGATATAAATCTCTTTTGTCATAAAAAACGAAAAGAAGCGATTCTACTTATTTACTACAGTGTTTTATTGTTTTTAAAACTGTCTGTGCAAGTCGCTTAGTAATATTTCACGATTCACTGACTCTTTCACTTTGTAAGGCTTTTTAACAAACAAACTACGTTAAAACAGTTATGCCTTATGTTTTTATGTTATATATTCGTTTTAATTTATGCTGATCCTGCAGAGACGGCAACTTTCTGATGTTTTTGTTGCGATATTTTAAATTGTCTGCATTTGTAACGTTGCTTTTACGAAAGCATATGTTATTAAAATCTGTTTGAGCTATTTTTAATATAGCAGCGAGTTTTTGCATTGAAAATAATTGCCTTGTTCGTATTAAGTTTATTTGTATTACATACTAATTTAAAGTAATTAGTTCTCAGTACTACCACGGAGTCCGCAACGGCAATAGGCCCGTTCCCTCTTACGTGGCACCAGAATCCATAACTTGTGAAATGTGGGTAAAATACTCCTATGCTAAAATCTTCAGGATTGTAGGCGAATGATTATGCATGTTTATATGTATGTACTTTCGAACATTCTAATGTGGAGGGTAGGTTTTTTGTGTCGAATATACTCTTATTACAACAGCCTTGTCCGTCCTTCTTTTATACAACTTTCAACTCAAGAACCGTAAGAGCTAGAGACTCGCGGTCAACGCCATTCGACTCAGCGTAGTCGATATACCCCTGAAAAGACTCAAGGTCACGTATCACGTGACCTTTGCATATATTGTTTTTCGAACTCTAAGATTTACGGCCGTTTCTCTCTTGTTTATTTGTACGGTTTGGTTAATACGCTTACTGACTTCGCTAGCTCAGCGACCCAAAATGGAACTTGGCCTCCGACATTAAAGTGCGCCATCCCTTTCTATTTCCTGCCAAATCAGACCAATCAAGCACATTTATCTCTTTCGCGTCTTTAGCCATTTCATATTTCTAGTGGTACCTTCAGCGACCCACCGTACGACGCTCGGTGGGTCGTCTGAGATATGCTCTTTTGGTAGCTCGATCCTCGCCCATTCTTTCCACATGTCCGAGCCAGCAAAGTCGAACAGTTTTTATTTCTCCGATGATATTCTACTCTGACACTAGATCTTCAATCTATACTGTAAGTTTATTAATCAAACCCCGATAGTATTGAGACGCTTAAAATTAGCGCTGTAAGCGACTTAGCGCTTTTAACACGGCCATATTTTCTAGACATTGTATTCCTATTTTATCAGTGTACAATTCGCATTATAGATGAAGATATAATCCTGCATATCAGATGATTGCATCTCCAATTAATGTGAGCGTACTGATTATTTAGTTATATCTGTAATCACTTATTATGCATTATACGCTAATTGGCAATAACATGGTGATTTGTTTAAGCATTTACGTCTAATTGTTTGGTCAACAGCTGTAATGTGTTTTTAGTTGCTAATATTGTTACGTGCTGGGTTCGACGGATAAGAATATAAAACAATATTACCGACTAAAACACATTTTATTCTAGCACACAATTAACTTTAATACACAACAAACACTATACTACACTTCCACTGTAACTACTTCAAACTCCGTAGTATTTTCGCTTCCGTTTGCTTCGATGAACACTTGACCGCTTACGATTGTAAATTGACTCGGCGGTGCGCGTGCGCTCTATTTATACGGGGGTAAAGCGTTTCTGGTATGTAACAGTTCGATGATTCGAGAATGTACCAGCATTCTCTCCACTGTACTCGTACCGACAACTACGTAGTTCCGTAAGATGTCAATATATGGTGCTGTAATAAATTATTAGAAAGGACTGCCGAGTCTTCCCCACATTGCCGTCAGATGCCACTAGCCGTAACAATATTTTAGATGTTTAATTGTATTAATGTATTTGTTGAATAGATTTTTCTAGCAGCTTCGCTCTTGTAAATGTAGATTAGGTTAGGTTAGTTTAGGTACTATACTTTCTTGCCGGAGGGCGCGCGATGACCTCCAGCAACCCTGAGGTTTGACCTGGGGGTAGCGGGCTTTGTGGGCCTGCCCTATCCGTTCAGCACCAGGTCCGAGAGGCGGCGTGCGTGTTCCCACGCGCGCCTCTGTGTCGAGTCCGTCTCCCCTCTAGGGGGGAGACAGTAGGGTTTTTATAATGTCGGAAGTGCCTAGTTTGGGTAGGTATTTTGTGTAGTGGCCTGCCGTTTCATACGGCGGGCCGAAACCTCGGCGGGGTCGCGACCGCATGCGAAAGCGATTCGCGCGGCCCCGCCGATAGTGGTTTTGTTGAGGAACACCGTGGTAGGTTTAGTCGGTATTCCGGGAGGTACTTTTCCATCTTCTTTTACCCCGGCGAGTCCGACATAATCCCTCCGCCCGCCCCCGCGGAGGGATATGCGTCATTGCATTCCCCCAGGTAAAAAAAAAAAAAAAAAAAAAAAAAGGTACTATACTTTCTTACTTCTAACTATACGTCCCCTTACAATGTATATGGCAAATTTTACAATGATCGGTCAAGTAGTTAAGGCGAAAAAGCGGAACAAACAAATTCACATTTGCATTTATTTTATTTTATTAAAAAAGGAACATTTATAACATTAGTTTGGATTTGATGGTGTAAAAGATCACTGTGATTTTTGCATTAATGCGTTTACCTCTAGAATTGCATTGCAATATAAAAATGCAAATGTTCTCGAAGATATATGAAGTCTGCCAACCCGCATAGGCCAGCCTGGTGAACTATGGCCTAAACCTTCTTCTATACCTAACCTAAACCTTCTCACACTGAAAAGAGGCCCAGGTTCAGCAGTGGGATAGTTCATATACAGGACTGATATTCTATCATGATATGTAGGTACAGCTATAAAATTTATATCTTCCCATTGTTTCGACCAACAACAGCTTATCACGGCATTGTTTCATCGACGTTACGTTACGGCATCATATTTTGGGGCAACTCTACTGAATGGCCTCTAGCATTTAAAATACAGAAACGCTGCATTAGAACAATTTTTAATATAAAAAAACCGGATATCTGTAAGCCTTACTTTACAAAGAATAAGCTAATAACTTTGCCATGCATATACATTAACGAGTGTTCTATTTTTGTAAAACAAAATACAGACTTGTTTAAAAATAGATCAAGGGCTCGTCATGCTGGCAAGTTATGTGTGGTACATAGTAGAACAACTCTAATGCACAAAAGCTACTCATATTTACAATAACCTGCAAAATGATAATACTAACACTGAAACTATAGAAATATTCAAAAGGCGTCTTCAAAAACTGCTTTTAGCTAAATGCTACTAATCACTTCAATAGTTCCTGGAGTATAAGAATATTGGAAATAATTAGAAAGGAATCCTTAAAGCGCTATTTATGCAGATTATATTTAATGGAAGATATAATTATATTTCTTTTGTGACATTATTATTTGATATATACTTTTTTTCTATTTATTCTTTTATTATTCATTGACATTACTTACAATATTCTTTGACATTTAATTAGTTATGATTATTAATATTGTATATTAGCATTTCATTACTGACATAATTTATTATTGCTATTTCTTAATTGAATCATAATTAACTTTTCTAACATTCTAAATAAATTTACTACTTTATGTGCGTCTATATTATGTTGAATGAAATGTAATAAATAATTAATTAATCGACAATAAGAACTCGATCTTGCATGCCTAATGGTGAAATGTGAAGAACCTATAAATGCTATAACATCTGCAAATGTAAACCCATATTCGCAAATGAATAAATGAATTATGAACTATCTACAATCATGATTATATATTTATTTTATTTTAATTAATTTATATATTTATTTATATATGTGTATATATTCATCGATTATAATTTAAATGTATATCTTATATATATTTCTGTGTATGTGTAGCTGATGTACGTCCGAGCGTCACTTGGGGTTACCAAATAATATCAGGGTAGGTTTGAGGCATAAGCCGCAAACCAACAATAATCCTGAGTGGTAACCTCATCTTCATTATATATTATGTACTTTTATGTTTTTCTGTGCATTATTCTATGTATTCGTGTAATAATGTGTACTTATGTTTTGAAAATAAATACTTACTTACTCATACATACATTACACCGAGCAGCGATAGCTCATGGGGAGACCAACAGACTGCAATGCAGAGGGTCTCAGGTTCGAACCCACGACGCGCACCTCTGACTTTCGGAAGTTATATGACTTTTGGAGATTATGTGCGTATTGATTGACAATTATTGCCTGCTCCGTGCCTCGGAGAGCACGTTAAGCCATGAACATCTATGGCAGTCGTTATTGGGGAAGTCGACACAAAAGATCCCACTGGGTCGAAGTGTCGCCGGTCTGTACTGACTGGCCCCCACACAAGATAATATATATATATATAATACTTACTCATAAATACCTATAAATTACCAATGCGATTAAATCCATTTTCTAATATTTTATTACACCATAATTCAATCGGACCTCTACTTTGAAAGTTTTAAATTACGAGAATCAGTTCTTTGTTATAACATCGCATTTCAAAAGTCCTAATAATCACGACAAAACGGAACACAGTTATAATCTTTAAAATAACACTTTTAATACAGTAAAATATAAAAATTGATTGAAAAATAACACACTCTGGCGTGTTGCGAGAGTGCTGGAGACAAATTTGTAAGAGCCAATAAATATTTATTGAAGTCTTTGAACCACATTCCGAGGGATGAAAACGGGATGAAAGGGGATGAAACGAAATCATATGAATGTGAAACAACCAATGCATTGTAATATAATGATATTGTAGCGTTTCAAAACTGTATTTTGTAGTTTCATTTTATAACTGGTTAATGTGTAAGCATATTGTAATTATTTAAAGAATGAAACAAATAAACATTTATTTGCCAGATTTAACAATGGTGCTTGGTTCAAGCTATATTCTGCTTGTATTAGGCATGCATACATTAATAATCATATAAAACAATTAAAATATTACAAACAAAATGTATTGCAAATCGATATTTTAAGTGGAAAGCAACTGCCTCTTGCAATTTTCAATGGTGGTGCGAATGTGTCCGTTTGCTCGGAGAAGAATACTTACAGAAAACCAGTGTTAGAGTAGGTATTAACACTGTAACTGCGTTTCGTCAGAGTTAGAAAGAATTCCGAACGCTGAAATACCTTTTCATTTCTCTCGCTCTTCCTAGCTATGTATCCCACATGGTAGTGGAGTCAGCTTTCCTTATTTTTCTTCTTCACTTCGCTCTGTCTTCGATATCATCCTCACTTACATTCGATTTTCTCTTGTCCTTAAGCACTACATCTTTAGACCAGTAGTTCCTGAGATTAGCGCGTTCAAACAAATAAACAAACAAACAAACAAACTCTTCAGCTTTATGATATTAGTATAGATAACAAAATAGAAAAAGACGAAACGTAAACAAAATAAGTGAGACAGCAGAAAACTTACTTTAAAACACTATTAAAACGAATTCGATGTCTAGAAGTCATTTTAGTTACCAATTCAATCCAGCATAATTTATTATCCTAGTTTTCCCCGTGGCTTTGCTCGTAAAAATTCTAAGAAAACGCATACTGAAATATGGCATAAAATATACGAAAAGGGCTAATGCAGGACATAGTCTATATGGGTGCCTAATTTTATCATAATCGGTTTAATAGTTTACGCGTTTTTGAGTAACAAATAACTTGACAAACAGATAGACCATTTCCTAGATTTAAGTGATATAACATTACATGCAATACTTTTTATCCCGGGTAGTGTTGCGGAAAAGCTACGGGCAGAAACTAGTCATATTTTAATATAAAAATGACTATAACGTACTTCAAAGACTGAAGTAAGTCATCGCTATTCTCAAACAAAACTGCGTAAATGTTATTTACATAACTATTACATTCTAACGTTATCGCTTACATAAGTTCTGCTCGATTACATATCTTAATAGATGTAGTGTTTTATATATTTACTTTTCGATGGCTTAGTGATTGCCAGAGCTGTTTGTTGAAGGCGAGTACCCGAGTTTCGTACCCTAGCAAGCGAAGTAGTTATTAGTTTTTGTAAGTATCCTCGCGATATGGATTAACAAAAATTCATTTTTTTTTAAAAGCACCGCTCTATTTTTAATTTTTGTATCGCGGGGGACTTTACAAACATTCAAACAACGGACACAAAGAACACCCAGACTCGGAACAACCATTTGTGGATCACACAAATTTTTGTCTCGTGTGGGATTCAAACTGACAACACTCGGCGTATTGGCAGCGACGAGGCGACCGCTTAAACCTCTACGTCATCCGTGCAGTAAATTACTGGTATTTTTATTTATCTCTTTGTGTTAAGTTTGTGTTCTCGTCGTTAATCAATAGTTGGGGTTCGAACTCGTGACCTCTCGATCGCAAGTCCATTGGCTTCCTTGTCCATTTATCTCGTACTAGATTTTGACCGCGTCTTATTATCGTTCTGTAGGATATGATAAAACTATATGTATAAAATGTAATATCAAACAATTATTGTAAAGGCACATTCTGTAAAACAAATATTTGATTTAAAATTTGAAAATTGAATACTGCCGTTCTCATTCCTTTCTTTTTAACACACCTTTAGAGCAAAAGTAAAATAAGGAAAGCTGACTCCACCACCATGTGGGATACATAGCTAGGAAAAGAGAGATAAATGAAACCGATAGCTCAGTGGGGAGACCAACAGACTGCAATGCAGAGGGTCTCGGATTCGAACCCACGTCACGCACCTCTGACTTTCGGAAGTTATATGACTTTTCGAAATTGTGCGTATTGATTGACAATTATCGCCTGCTCCGTGCCTCGGGGAGCACGTTAAGCTGTCGGTCCCGGCTGCCATGAACATCTATGGCAGTCGTTATTGGGAATTCAGTGCCCTATAATATCCTGACACTAGTCTAGCCTTAAGGTATCGTTAGCCTTCGGGTTGCGGAGGTCAGGTGGCAGCCGCTCCGTGTAAAAACTGATATCCAGTCAAATCCGGTTAGACCAGAAAAGCCGACCCTAAGTGACTTGGGAATAATAAAGGCTAGGGAGAAGAAGATTTTGCCCGCGTCTTCGCTCGCCTAAATGTAGGTTCAGCTAGTTTAGGTTAGCTTTACTGGATGGAAGGTACCTTATGTTCTTTTCTGATCCACTGACAACGTGTATGTGAAATTTCATGATAATCGGTCGAGTAGTTAAGACGAGAAAGCGTAACAAATCTTTTGATTTTGATCGCGGCTTTACTTGCCTAAAAGTACGTTAGTTTATGTTAATAACAATACTTTATTTTTAAAATATAATAGCCTATGTTACCCAGCGATATTACAGCTTTCTAATGGTGAAAGAATTTTCAAAATCGGTTTAGTAGTTTCTGAGTTAGACACTTACAAACAAACTAAAAATCAAATCTTTCCTCTTTATAATATGAGTATAGATATAGGCCTGTTTATTTATTCCTGAAGGGGTGGACAGAGGTAAAGTACACCAAGCTTGCTAAACTCAAGGTATCATGTAATAGGCGCGGGCCTTTGTGGGAACTATACTCAGTATAGAAGTAGTGGCAAGGCAACCGATGGCCTCGATAGCGTAGTGGTTAGTGTAACCGACTGCCACGCCTGACGTCGCGGGTTCGATTCCCGCACAAGTCAAACATTTATGTACGTGATCATGGATGTTTGTCTTAGTCTGGTCTGTTTCTATGTATCATATGTACTATCGACTTGAATGACGGTTGACGACTCCTAAGGTTAAAATCACATAGCAGGTATTTTTTTGTTTGAGTGTTTTTACACTTTACATTTGTTTACTGATTCTAAGGTCTTACTGATTCTTAAAGTCGACATATGTAAGCGAAAATTTTTCTGAAATGGTCAACCGTGACTCAAGTCGATAGTATGTATGTACAAATAAAAGTATATATGTATGTTTATCCATTGTCTAGTACCCATACTACAAGCTCTGTTTAGTTTGGGCTAGATGGTGTCGTGTGTATGTGATAGAATATTATTTATTATTTATATAAACAAATGCGTCATCCATGCAGTCAAATATTTCATTAGTAGGATTATTGACGTCACAGCTTGCGTTTAAAATGTCATCGAACATTTATATGTCTACATGTAATAGGCTTTTCGAGGAATTACAATTCTACATAACAATAATAGATGTGACTGCCATTCATTGAATAATAAAACCATTCTATCCACTGATACTGCGGCCAGTATTTTGGCTTTAACACTGGATATAGATATGGAATTTATATAGAATTCTCTGCCCAGACACGTGTTTCCTTTTTCCTTCAATCCTGGGTCCTTTAAGCGGCACGTAAAAAAGCATCTTCCCAGACCGTCAAAGTAGGGACCTCCACATCGCCTCAGATGCTATGAGGATGGTGTTGCCAGTGCTCTTGGACCTCATGATCGCTTACCATCAACTGCAAAAAAAAAACAAATGTAATATTTTATTATCAATGAGTTAAAACAGGCATGTTATCAAAATCACGCAATCATGTACAAGCTACTGATTATTAAGGAATTTGATTGTATTTTTGTCTATATCGTTATCTCTCCGTGATATGTTGATAATGATTTTAGATTTTACAATTTAGTGAAGCATGGTATATATGGCAGATATAGGTATGTAGTGGAATACCTGAATGAACTGTAAGGACGAGGCCGTACTAGTATAGTGACGGTGATGCACAATAGCGACGTGATGGCGAATCGATGGCGGTGCGATAGCGGCGTGATAGCGGTGCGATGGCGGCACGATAGCGGTGCGGTAGTGGCGCTATGGCGGCGCCATGGAGCGATGATGGTGCGATAGTACCACAATGACGACACGTCACAAAGTTTATCCTTCAATGCGGCCACCATGTATTTATATCTGTTAGATGTCAAATAGTCGCCGAGGCTATAATAGTGCGGTCTCGGTCTTTATAGTCTGTTTGGCATTCTACTAGCTGCTCAAGATCCTAATTTACTACTTCAATTGTAAAATTAAAAGTTATTATCACCATATCACGCAGATACAATCAAATTCCTTTTTAATCAGTATCGGTCCGCTTAATAGTCTTTGCCTAACCCTTTGGTAATCTATAAACACGCATTTGTGGTTTTCTTAAGGTAGCTCATACGTTAGTACTAATTACTGTGACATGAAGGACTTTATAACGAACACCATCCGTCTATAGTAGAATAGAAAAAGAAATAGTTAATCCTTATTAATATTATAAACGCGAAAGTTTGTATGGATGTATGGATGTTTGTTACTCTTTCACGCAAAAACTACTGGACCGATTGCGATGAAACTTGCTATGTAGATAGAGTAAGACCTGGATTCACAAAAAAGCTTTTTATCCCGATATTCCCACGGGAACGGGACTTACGCGGGTGAAACCGCGAGGAAAAACTAGTAAAGAATAATTCTAACTATTATTATAAACGCGAATGTGAGTTTATTTGTTACCCTTTGGCATCTTAACTACTCGACCAATCATCATGCAATTACGTATATACGTTGTCAGAGATTCAGAAAAGAACATAGGGTACCATTGATCCAGAAAAACTATTGTTCCCGAGTGTAGAAAAGTCACATAACTTACATTTACGCGAGCGATTCCGAGGGCAAAATCTATAATAGATAATTCTGGCCTCGTTTAGGAATCAAACCTGCAACACTCGGAAGGCTTAATTAATGCAGTCATGTTAATAAAAAAGTTAAGAAACCATAACCCGATTACGTAAAAAGGTGTCTAAAATGGACGAATTTAAAATGTATATAGCCTATATCACCCGGGCCGTTGTTACAAATCTATTGACACCTCATTCATTAAAATCGGTTCAGTAGTTTAGGCGTTACGATGGAACATACAAACATACATACCCAGACTGCCAAAATCATTACCCTTCCTTTTGGCTTCGCCGTAGTCGGGTAATAAAGAGAACATAATTAGAAATCTTGACATACTTTTATTTCAAATACCTCTCAATAAATACAGGGTCAAAAAACAATTAATTCAATAGACTCAGACATTCCTATTTTCTCATCCCCGCAGAATGCTTTTGTGATAACTCTCATACAGGAATAAGGAACTTGTTTATCTGTTTATTTGCAATTCAATATCTCATTTTATACAATGAATAATGATGAGAAAATGCACAAAGCATGTTCGCGTCATACTCACCACATTTCATCTCTCGTATGAATACGAAAGTAATCATGTTTTTCTTTGTAAC
The DNA here is from genome assembly GCA_963675205.1 of Catocala nupta. Taxonomy (NCBI): domain Eukaryota; kingdom Metazoa; phylum Arthropoda; class Insecta; order Lepidoptera; family Erebidae; genus Catocala; species Catocala nupta. The sequence continues at coordinate 28,145,054 of OY776090.1, read as the reverse complement.
TCCATCTGATTTTATTGGATTATGGACTGCGATGGCAAAGTAGATACCTTGTTTCTGTTGTTATGCTGGGTGTTTTGATTTGGAATCTCATGCGGGTAATTTTAATTAGTTATTTAGTTTCATCTACAGAAACTTAATTACACGCTGACTTGAAGTTGTTCATAGAGTCTACTACTACTACTATCTATGCGTCGGGAACAGTACTTTTTTTAATGAAAGGGACCCTGTGTTCTTTTCGGTACCCCTGTCAACGTGTACGTGAAAATTTATGAAGATGTCATGTGGTTAAGGCGTGAAAGTGTAATTACCAGTCAAACTAATATTCGCATTTATAACATTAAGTTAGGATGTTCATTGTTATCGATGGTAATAATAAATGTGTGTATTTGTTGGATTCATGAATGAGTTATGTACGTTGTACGAAAATCTGTAAAAGATTATACAAATCTACTAAAATAACGGGGAAAGAGAGTACGTACGATGAAAATGCTAATCCTAATTGATATTGCGCAAAATGTGGGTGTCGTACAAATCTCCTTATCGCTTTGGGGAAATACAGGTACGTAATCTATATATTAATACGTGAAAAGAAAACATTGTACCCATTTTTAAGCAGATTGCGCGCATGGAGGCGTTTTAGATTCGGTAGAGTTAACGTTTATGTGGATAGGGAATATGCTTTTATCTTATCTTGTGTGGAGGCTAGTCAGTACAGACCGGCGACACTTCGACCCAGTGTGATCTTTTGTGTTGACTTCCCCAATAACGACTCCCATAGATATTCATGGCAGCCGGGACCGACGGCTTAACGTGCTCTCCGAGGCACGGAGCAGGCGATAATTGTCAATCAATACGCACATAATTTCGAAAAGTCATATAACTTCCGAAAGTCAGAGGAGCACGATGTGGAGTGTGTTGAAACCGAGACCCTCTGCATTGCAGTCTGTTGGTCTCCCCACTGAGCTATCGCTGCTCTCATATATAATAAAAAATTTATATTTTTTCACGCTTTCCTAATGTCAGGTGTTTTGAATGACTTGTGGCCAAAACAGCGGTCTACCTGACTATGGGTATTATGTAGTTGCTTTACTTTTTGTTGTTTAAGCAAAGTAAAGCAACTACATAATACCCATAGGCAGCCATAGCATAACCTAAAGCTGTACTTTGGAGGGATAGTACTATTAGATTCTTTTAGATAAAGTGAAATAGACCTATGTATTTTATTTTTTTATTTTATTTTATTGGGGCATATTAACAATTGTATATTGTGTCTTACTGGCTAGGTACATAACAAAATATACTTAAGAAAAATATAGTAATGTAGGTTCGTATGTCTTAGGGTTCATGCTTTATATACCATTTAAACTAAGCCTGAGATAAAGTAAGTCATAACTAATGATTTAAGAGGATATCTTATATTACGTTGGATAAATCGACGCATTATAACAATATTAATCAATTCTTAGTAAACTAATAAATGCTATAATACTATATCTAGTAAAGTCTGTCTATTTTTCATAATTTTACGACTAATTCGCTAAAAGAATTTAGATAAAATATGGTATGCATATCAACGCGTTTAAAATTATACACTTAAATCTCTTTGGCAAGATATGTTTGACATGTCTATGCGTACTAAATTGTATCAGAACCATTTTTCGAAAGGAAATCTCTAGCAAAGTGAATTGTGAATACAGTCACGCATTATATTTGTAAATACACGAATTTAAATAGGCAATATGGGTTCATCTGGTGTAATATACCTAAAACACATAGTATACATAACATCGATGTCCTTGCACACAATACACAGCATCTGTATCTAAAACTGTGTCACTCTTATCTACAGTTAAATTTTTATCTCGCACATTACATTGTCAGAGCTGATAACGTGGAATTGATCGCGCGATAACTTGATAAACTCATATAATACAGTGTCGCGTAACATGGGAGACGTTGCGTTGGTTGTGGGCGCCTCCAGCAACCTTGGCTACCAGGTCCTCAAACAACTAACCGAAATCTACCATGGAAAAATTTACTTCACCACCGAAGACGATTCTATAGGCTTCAACATTCTTAAAACCCTAGAAAAAAATGGACTGGACCTAAATTTTATACAAATGGACGTAACATACACGAAGAGCATTATAAAGCTGAGACACTTTATACAAGATTTGGACGAGAGAATAGAATTGATCATCAATGTGACTGACTACGTACCAGTGAAGAAGGTATCACACGCAGAAATTGTTAGAAGAACACTCAGCTTCAACTTCTACGGATATATAAATTTCGGGAAGCTTGTTTACCCTTTACTGACAGAAAATGCGAGGGTTATAAACGTATCTGGACCTGCTGGCCTTTTAGCAACGATAGAAAATGAAGCTATTAGAAACAGGATTAGTAATCCGAGGATAACAGAGGATGATCTGGTGGCTATCATGCAGGAGTACGAACAGGCAGTGAGACGAGGAACAGAGAGAACCGAAGGGTGGGGCATGAACGTGCAAGCAGTCAGCAAGGTTTCCTTAAACGCTGTGACGTTTCTCCAGCATCGGGAGTGGGCAGATAAAGGAGTAGTGATCAACTGTGTGAATCCCGGCAATTTGAGCAGTAAAGAAAGTAGAAAATCAGCGAAAATGTTCGAGAAAGGTGCTAAAGCGATTCTCTATTTGGCTTTTGAGGCTCCTCTGTCTTTAAAAGGTAATTTTGTGTGGAGTAATTATTCAGTGATTGAATGGAACTCAGATCCTTATGTTGAAGTGACGACGGTGTAATATAGTGCTTTAGATTATATGACAATATATTAATGAGAAAACTGTAGTCGATATAGACAGTATGAAATTTTATTTATTGTAATTTTAAATCGAAAATAAATCAGTATTGTTAAGTGATATTGCATATATTGATTTACTTTACTTTACTTCGCTGTATTAGCTAGAAAAATCTCTGCATTTGAGTTTAAAGTGTTCTAGTGAATTTTATTCGTGACATTTTGTTGTGACTGAAACAGAAAACACTGTGTTTTCTGTTTCATCATCATTTTCTGCTCGTATAGTCTGATAAGATATCCATTCTCTTAAAAAATTGTTTTTGTCAGAGCTTGAACTGAGTTATTTCTCCAACGTTTAAGGAGTCTGCCCACTACCCCGTCTCATACCATGACCATGCTAGGATAGTGTCAGGCAAACAAATATTCTTTGTAAGAAAATGTATAAGACTATGCCCACTAGACCGTTCCGTCACCGACCAGCAGTTCCTATAGCAGGGCGTATCGTGTTGCTTTTCGTGTCTGATACATTCCTAGCACGGTCATGGTATGAACGGTGTAGTGGGCAGACTCCTTTTTAATATTCTTTTTTTTTTAAGACAAAGTTCGTACTGGTTTGTAACCTCTATGTCTGTGATTTAACAAGTACACTAAGTATATCCAGACTCATTACTATTATTTGCAGATCACACAAAAAGTTGTTTCATGTGCGATTATTACCCAATACATTCGGTGAACCACAACACTTACTGTACTGTAAATGACTACTTTTGAGCTTCTCCAACCCAAATCAGCTACAGCTGCAGCGTACATAATAGCATTGAAGACCTTCGAACAAACGTGTTACGTTATCCTTAAAATATAAATTGACTTCTTCTATGAGTTCTATAAAGTGTATCTAAATTCATATCGTTGCTATTTTATCTTTATTTTATGATTCAGCTGTAGATAATAAAATATTTTAGGCAATAGATATGTAGTTTTTTATGTAATACTGTACTATACTAAAATGTATCTTAGAAAGGTGTGCTGATATTTAAAAGTACATAGTATCGCCTATATAAATCCTATTATTTCTGTTATCATTTGCTAGGATAGCTATCTGGCAGAATAACACATAATTGTAGGACTTTAGCTTGCTACTTACTCAGGTTAAAACAATAGCTCCATTTGCAAGTAGAACAGATAAAATTGACTTAGGAATATGGTCACGGTAGTGTACTTTGGATATGACATCTACACATAAAAAGATGTACAATGTTAGGTTTATTAATGGAGTGGTGTATCAATTTTAAATAGTAAATTACGAGAAGTTTAGGGGAATGGCTGTTTTTGTATAAAAACGACTTTATACATATATGACCATGCTTTCTTGTTACTTATTATTGAATTACCATATTGAATTAAATCAATTGAGATTTTACCAACAATTGAGTAGTCATTGGTGAGGGGACTTAATGTATCATATCTGGAACAGAGTTAGATGCAAATAACAATTTCCTGATCAGAAACATTGAATCAAATATCTCTGGGTAGGTAAACATATCAAATATTTTTATTAGTTTCAGTCTCAATGTAATGTTATGAGCTAGAATAGAATAGAATATTTATGTGTCTTCAATTGTGATACATTGTAGTTCTTAAAAATAAAGCTGACATAACCTTAACATTTCGTCTTATTATAATTGTGATACGAATTAAATCAGAATAATTATTAAAGTAAAAACTATTCTAAATGTATTAAGGATATTTTCTATTATTTAATCTAAAAGTGCAAGCCACCTTTAACAAGTAAATACTGATAACAAACAAATCACTAGTTATGCAGTATTTTGTGAATATCTTCTAAACATATCACCGATGATTCTCACTTTTATGATCTAAAGGATAGGAAGCTGATGAAATGGTGGTAATTACATCTCTGCTTACCAGAGGTGTTATTACCTCCGTGTCATTACGGTAAACATTCAAAGAGGAACAACAAGAATAATAAGAAAAAGGGGGAAGTCTCTTTAGATGATCAAAGTAGTAGTAACGCAACAGATGTGAGACCAATGCCTAACGCTGGTTTTGAACTAGGTCTTTCTGATATTATTACAATGACGCGACTTATGTATTACCGAAAGAAACCCCAAAAGCATCAATATGCTTCGGGTTTTCTTTGTTCTTTCTCGGAACTTAAGCGTGGTTGGCGGCTAACCAATGCAATCATTGATCAGCCGCCAGTTACGCTCAAGTTCCTACGTAATAGAGAGCGAGCCTGATGACATTATGTGACGAACCCAGTAATAATTCACCTGATCCTGGTATCGAATCCAGACCTCATAATCAGCCGGGGACTAAAGGCAGTTTACATAAGTCGTATCATTCAAAGGTGATCAAAACCAGCACCAGTTCTCGAACATGACGCTTGAACAGTCATCGTTTCTCTCTTTATATGGTTATTCCTTCCAATATGTTTTCTATACTAAGATATTCACAACCAAATCCATCGTTTTCAGCTTCAGCATATCTCGTTAATCCCTCTTCAAATGTCACGACATTAAGCCCCTGTCAAAAATAATTCACGTACCAAAACTGTGTCGAGTTCTCATTGAATTCGCGCGGTATCGTGTGTTTCGCATTCATCGCTTGGCTTCCAGGTATACATTATATAGTTCCGTTACAGTAGTGACGCATCGATGTATTGAGCGGCAAGCAATTCTGTTAGCAATCGAAGAGTTTAAAGGTAAAAGTGCTCTCGTAAAATCACTTTTTACTATCTACAAAGGTAATTTCGCTGATCGTTTCGTGGAAGCGTAGATTGAGTCTAAACGTCGTAGTTTTGTAATGCAGAAGACTTGGACTCTATTGCTGGAGATTAAGGCAGTTTTTTGGATGACAATTCTCTATGAATTTCAATGAAATGTTGGGATTAGATTATTTTCTTTTCTTTAATTCGCCGATAGCTATGCTATGTTATCTTAAGGAGCGTTCAAACATACTTTTGTGTTATTAACTTTTACTAAAGTACCAACTTAGTCGTTGCTGAAAAGATCTCCATTAGTAGAAGGAACACAGAACCCTCTTACAGCACGACAGTAACTCTGCGTCTGCGTAATTTGTGATCTCTGCGTTTAACGGTCGCCTACCAGCAACCGAATATACGATATTATATTATAGATATTTAAGATCATTGCTTATGCTAAAAATATCTTGCAACAAAAACATGGTTATTATAACAATGATAACCTAATAAGGAATAAAGATAATTGCTTCTTTGTTTCTTAATATCTTTCTGAGTTTCCTTTTGTTGCTTAGGACAGTGGTTTCTTTTAATTAAACAGAATACCTTTAGGGATTACAAGTTGATATTTCGCTTACCTCTGATTTCCTAGTTCAGAGGTTTTTATTTTTATTCCAAGAAATTAATTTGCCTTATTTAAGCTGGCTATATTATTATTTCGGTGATATCTATGTAGGTGAGATCTTGTAAATTTATTTTATTCAATTAGAATTATTTTTATTCTAATCTTTCTGTTAAATTATATACATAATATAAACACAATTCTTTAAAACTAATTTATACCTAAAATATTATAAAACAGAAATAAAAAAGAAAAAGAAAACTAAAACCCTCTAATAGGCGTCATAGAATTAGATTATTATTTTATTAATTGGAGTAGATCTATATGCTTTGATAATTCTAGCATCACTGTTATGAATTTAAGGAGGTTACAGTAAGATAACTTGGTATTTTAAACCTTATGGAATAGGGTTTATAAGGTATTTAAATACTGTAGAACATCGAAGCCTAATAACTTAGTGTAGTGTGTTTATGCCGAGTAAGCACACAACACTAGATTTCGAGTTTGAGGTCTATCATTCAATTCTCGGGTCGTGCAAAATTTTATTGGGTTCTTCCGTCAAAAATATCTCATTATCATGAATGTTAAAGAGTACCCTGACCTTCGTGATCTTGCGCATATTATGCTGGCAACATAGCGATTTTTTTTTGAAGTGTCGGCGGTAAGCAATTGAGTTTATGATATTTATAATTAATATAATTAAGCCAAGTCCATAGGCTATGAGAACCATTCAATATGAGCACGTTGTACGCCTTTTGGCATCTATACACCATAAAAAAGAAACTATAAATATATTATAGGTGTGGCCAAAAGTTTAGCCCACTAAAATTAATTCTTCTGTGGTTTTTATAAATAAACCAAACTTCTAATTTCATATCTATACTAATATTATAAAGCTGAAGAGTTTGTTTGGTTGAACGCGCTAATCTCAGGAAAAACTGGTCCGTTTTGAAAAATTCTTTTAATGTTAGATAGCTCATTTATCGAGGAAGGCTATAGGCTATATAACATCACGCTACGACCTATGGGGGCGGCGCAGTAATCATAAACGCGGGTGAAACGGGCACATCTAGGCAACGCTTTAAAAACTAACGAATCGAAACATGTAAAACAAATATTGTACCAACTCTTTAACACCAACTGAAATTCACAACACTTTTTAATCACATTACCAGCGACAAAGTGTTCTAAATATAGCAATAACAGCAACAAGGCTAGGCGACAAGGCGACAAGGCGACAAGGCCACACGGAGTTACTCACAAAGGAAGTAATGACGCGTCAGACGCACGCCGCTGCTGTTGCGCGCAACACGACCGACGTCGCACCGCGACACGATTGGAAAATTGTTTTTTGTTGGAAAATTAAATGAGGTGGCATTAAAATTATGTCCGATGGAAATAGGAGCTGCTTTTTAATGTTTAGAAGATGTTTTGTTGACAAGGCGCAGTGTTAACACGATCATCTTACTGGCTATGCGTCTAGTGTTGCGTGTTTGAACCTCGTGCGGGGAACGTTTGAACATTTTTGGAGCCTGAGTGTGCTTTGAGTCTGTTGTTTCATTGCATTGCGACATATAACTCTAGGAATAGTTACTGTATTAGGTGACTTTACAAATATTCAAACATTGGACAAGACACGAAACAATAAATTTAGGTACCTGCACATAAAATTTTGTTTGTGCGTGTATCGAACTTACAATACTTAGCGCATTGCACCATACGTGTAATGGAATTATCGATTACCTCAACGATTAAAAAAAATCATTAAGAAAACACATCTAAGAGTTTACCATAGTGTATTTAAAGATGTGTGAAATCTGACAACCCGTGCTAGATCAACGTGGAGGACTTCTTTCTCCAATGCTAGCAAAGTCCTAACAAATAAACGGGCCTGATATTATTATTATTATAGTCCTTCTTCTCCTTAGCCTTTATTATTCCCAAGTCACTCGGGATCGGCTTTTTCTACTCTAACCGGATTTGACTGGATATCAGTTTTTACACGGAGCGGCTGCCACCTGACCTCCGCAACCCGAAGGCTAACGATACCCTAAGGCTAGACCAGTGTCAGGATATTAGGAGGTACTGACTTTCCCAATAACGACTGCCATAGATGTTCATGGCAGCCGGGACCGACGGCTTAACGTGCTCTCCGAGGCACGGAGCAGGCGATAATTGTCAATCAATACGCACATAACTTCGAAAAGTCATATAACTGCCGAAAGTCAGAAGTGCGCGTCGTAGGTTCGAGTCCGAGACCCTCTGCGTTGCAGTCTGTTGGTCTCCCCACTGAGCTATCGCTGTTTATTATTATAGTCCAACATTACTAATTTCTCTGTGACACGCTTAAAAGGTGAATTTCTTTCTACAATAAAATAAATAGTTATACAATTAACAGTACTCTACTATCTCTAGCGCGTCTAGTCTGCACGTTTCTCCTTTTTTATCTGATGAGTTAATTAATTGAAGTTTTCAGACACAGCTTTTTGCTTAGCCAGTCGATTCCGGTAATGGTAGTAATTGGAAGCTAAGATACGAACTAGCTAACGAGACTGCAGTTTTTTAAACACGGATTTTTATATTATTGTCTGTTTTAAAGTTGATCGTGAGAGATGATAGGTACGATTGTTTATTTATTAGATTAGTTATTACGTTAATACCAGTCTGTGTGGAAAGCTTCGAAGTAATCCTATGTCTAGTAGGGGACGTCTTTTGGTTAAGATGATGAAGTATTTAAGTGTCATGGCCATATAGGTATATTGGAAGGGTAAGGCATAGGTATATTTATAACTAACAACAGATACATTTTAAAGGGTTTCAACATGCAATGTTTGCAATTATAATCTTAATCTTAGCTTAAAAGCATTTGAATATATATGCCGTTTCAAACATCTACATAGATACATGTATATATATATATGTATATATATATTTATATATATAAATCTCGTGTCACGATGCTTGTGGCCACACTTCTCCGGAATGGCTCGACCGATATTTATGGATTTTTTTATGTATAATTGGTAGGTATAAGAAATAGGTCGTAAAGTATATTTCATACTGTTAGGTGATTTGGGTGTTATATATATGGCAGAACAACGTTTGCCGTGTCAGCAAGTAAATATATATATATGCAAAATATAGACCTGTATCGTCCTATTATGAGGCTTTTATTGCCGGCCAGTATGGTGCAGCTATACATTTATATAAAAATTATTTCCGTTTGGAGAAGCTTAAGAATTTTAGAAGTCTTTAAGAATTGTTCATTCAGAAAGATAGTTTAGACAAGAAACAACATATAAAATATAATAAAATATAACTAAAATATATTGCGGCAGTTCGACAAATATTTAATTACATATATACATAGTTTGACTCCTCATTTTCCAAAGAGGTAGGCATAGCTGTATAACACCCAAACTTGGCCAGTTATGGTTTTAACAAGTTATAGAGAGCGTGATATCAGCCAGTACGTTACATATTTAAGCAAGGCTAATACTGCATTTAATATACATACATACATTGACAGGATACTGAAACACTTTACGCACACGGTTTGAATTGACAAACCAATGGATTATGACATATCATAGGCCACGGTATACATCTATTATCTGGCGGATCGTATGCTTCTTACGAACTGTTTCACCACTATCAAGTAAAAATTATCCGTATGGTAAATCGCATGCTGTCTCACTATTGTTAGGGTAAAGAAGAGATATGGTGAGACTTTTGGCATCCTTGATGGCGTAGTGGTTAGTGTAACCGACTGCCACGCCTGAGATCGCGGGTTCGATTCCCGCACAAGTCAAACATTTGTGTGGACATGTATGTTTGTGTTGGTCTGGGTGTTTCTATGTATAATATGTATGTATTTACAAAAAAAAGTAGGTATATAATATGTATGTTTATCCATTGTGTAGTACCTATAGTACAAGCTCTGCTTAGTTTGGACTAGATGGTGTTGTGTGTATGTGGTAGAATATTATTATTATTATATTACAGGTCTTTAATATCTGTATATTATATAATATCTCGTCTTATGGAATACTTGCATCGAACTGCCTCTATAATAGTTAAACAATGTGAAGAGCCAGAACTTGTAGAACAAACACGTAATATTCCTTGCAACGTGTTTGAGTTTTACTCGAGACAACCTCAAAACGGGTTTCTAATTAATTATTTAGAAGTTGTGGGAAAACTGCATTATAAATAGTTAAATACAGGTGAAAACTTTTTCTTTATCTTTAGTAGGTACTTAATATTGTCTTCTGTTTACGCGAATGTTATTCATTGAAATTAAACTACTATATACGGATTTTATCGCGTTGTTTATTTAACACTCTATTACATAATTTTGAAACTGTTACACTACTATACTATACTATACTATTAAACTTTACTAATTTTGAGCTAATTAAATTATTAAAACTATCAAATCTATTTGTTTTTAAGTTTACACTTTCCCCGACGTTTCGGTTGCTTTTCAGCAGCCATGGTCACGGGCCCGTGATAAACAACGCGATAAAATCCGTATATAGTAGTTTAATTTTAGTAGGTACTGTTTAATTTTCTAATCCTATCTGGTATTTACTCGTATTGGTTTAATTTGACTCTCTGCACCTACACGATTTAGCGTGGTTGGTTTTAGTTATTGGAGTACGCACCAAACACTTCAGCGTAATAATTTAACTGGTTTAATATTAGAATATGTAGATTAAAGGAACAAAAATCGTATCTTCTTTTCCCCAGCCTTTATTATTCCTAAGTCACTTGGAGTCGGCTTTTCTGGTCTAACCGGATTTGACTGGATATCAGTTTTTACACGGAGCGGCTGCCACCTGATCTTCGCAACCCGAAGGCTAACGATACCCTAAGACTTCGATTTTTTTTTTAACGTGATGGAATGCTTTGACGCCTATCTCTCCGCTGAAAAGGGGGAACGGAGAGGTTATGTCGGGCTCATCCGGGTAAAGATGGAACGTCCCGGGTACTACCGACTAAACCTACCACGGTGTGCCAACTCGCTGCCTTGCATGATGGGTGGGTCGCTAGAACTGAAACTACATCAGCGATCTACCTAGCAGAGTCCAACACAGGCAAGAAATGAATGCGGAGGATGACTCCTAGGTGACACCCCGGCACGACAGAGGGCGTCACTCCGACTCAATGGCTGGCGGACGAAAGATCCCCGTTCTCCCGCCCGCGGCCAACGCTATGGCGCGCCTATGCGCGCCTGCGTCACCCGGTTCGCCGGCGGCGGCTCGGATCCGCAAGGATACTCTCCTCACGGATCCGCTCCGCTTTTGCGAGATAACGTCCTCGCAGAAGGATGCGACCGCTATCCAGTTCCTCTCGCTGTCGACCGTGGCATAGACCAGTGTCAGGATATTATAGGGCACTGACTTCCCAATAACGACTGCCATAGATGTTCAGCAGGCGATAATTGTCAATCAATACGCACATCATTTCGAAAAGTCATATAACTTTCGAAAGTCAGACGTGCGCGACGTGGGTTCGAACCCACGACCCTCTGCATTGCAGTCTGTTGGTCTCCTTACTGAGCTATCGCTGCTCTTTACTTTATTTTAGCTACAAAAATCGTATGAGTGTATTTTTTTCAAAGACAGTACCCGCTTTAGATTTAATTCCGGTGTCGCGTGTGAGTTAACAACCAAATAACAAACACAAAGAACACCTAGACACAGAGCAACTACTAGTGGGATTGGATCACAGAAATTATTATTCTTTGTTAAATTACACAATATTTTATTCTACACTACTTTTCCCCGCGGTTTCACCCGCGTTAAGTCCCGTTACCGTGGGAATATCAGGATAAAAGTATGTGCTTATGTGTGAATCCAGGTCTTCAGCTATCTACATACCAAGTTTTATCGCAATCAGTCCAGTAGTTTTTGCGTGAAAGAGTAACAAACATCCATACGTCCATACATTCATTAAAACTTTCGCGTTTATGATACTAATATCATAAACGCGAAAGTTTTAATGAATGTATGTTAAGTTTTAATGTAAGCGGTTCGATGCCCATCCTTACTAATAAGGATGGGCATCGAACCGCTTGGCATACTGGCCATGTCTTTGCGACTACTATACCTTTCGTTCAGACGTATGATTCACGAGGACGAGACGTAGGATTCGGCCTCGATGGCGTAGTGGTTAGTGTAACCGACTGCTACGCCTGAGGTCGCGGGTTCGATTCCCGCACAAGTCAAACATTTGTGTGCATGAACATGGATGTTTGTCTTGGTCTGGCTGTTTCTATGTATAATATGTATGTATTTACAAAAAAAAAATGTATATATGTATGTTTATCCATTGTCTAGTACCCATAGTACAAGCTCTGCTTAGTTTGGGCTAGATGGTGTTGTGTGTATGTGGTAGAATATTAATATTATTATATTAATATTATAATTAATATTTATGATCACGTGTATCTGTTACATCGTTTACAAAATACTGACCGTAATTTCGTGGGAGGCTTTGTTGAATATTGCAAGCTAACACGTAACCGGACTCATGTACAAGTGTCCCCTAGACACCTCTTGTAAGTTATCAAATGCATCCGCGATCAACCTCCAACACTTCCTGCTAACTAGAATAATCTATAGTAGATAATTAGGTTCTCTATTGTATATGTAATGATGTTACGGTATGGTATTCGGTAGCCATCTTGTTTTTATTTTATTTATACAGTGTGTAACAGACAGGTGTGGTTATAGTTACGCGTCACATAATATAGCCTATGTACAATGGCTAACCGCGACAAATAAATCCATATAAATTATTTTTACTAAGATATAGTATTTTCGTTTTATCGACTTATTAATATCAGCACATTAGTCGATGCTTAAAAACAACACTAACAGCTGTCTCGGGTGACCTCCGTGAACCTTAAAATTACTAAGCGTCATTTTGATAGTGATGTCATGCGTTTATTTTGATATTTAATGAATAAATATAATGTTTGAAATTGTCATAATGTGTAAAGTAGGTTGTTTTAAGCCGTAGAGATTTCACATAGGTTATTTTTCAGTTATATGTACATTACGGCGCTAACATATGACCCAACCTTCCCTTACTCGCTGTAGTTTATGTTTAAATAGACAGTCCCGCACGAGGTCCAAACATTGTGTCGCGGGTAATGTCATTCTGTGGTGCATGCTCATTGGCGGAGCGCGAACACGTGACTTACCTCAGGCGCCAGCCGCCATTAGAAGGCATCGAAAAATACAAATAAAATACATTTCTCTTGATACTTACACATGAAATGATACTTTTTTATCTTTAACAGTTGCAGTATAATTTTTATATTTCCTAAAAATACAGGACGGCGTTTTTTTTGTTGTTTGAGGATGTTATTCACTTAAGTTATTTTAATGTCACGTTCAGCCGCGGCACTGGTTGGTACGTGACTAAATGAACGTCTGGTAATTACCTTACATTCATGTTACCACTACAGAGCGCGGGCAACGTATCTATAGTTTATATATCATTGGTCGCGGGTAACTTTTAACATCAATTTTTGACGCGTGGGATTGAACAACAATATCTTTCAATAAGATATCTACAACACATTAAAATTACTTTTACATTATCACTTTCCTGAATAGTTTGCATTGTTATGTAAGCTGTATTTCTTAAAGTAGGTTTATTATTAATTTCTTTGTAATTTCTTACAAAAAGACATCTACAGGCATAACTCATTTGTTTTAAATTTAAAATATATAAAGTATCCCTTAAATCTAACTCCTTCCTCCGTTGTTACGTGAAATACAAAACTATCTGACACTGTTTCGCATTGATTGCAATGAAACGAATTTGTTCCGTTTATAAATTTGACATGTCCGAAATTATTGATATATTCGAATGCAATAAAAAATACAATATATTTTTTACCCCTTCTATTATTCGGCTCTACATTACAAAATGCATAGTACATCTTAAATAGAAAGCTTGCTTACTCACCCTTACTCTACAAAAACGCTCTCTACCGACTCTACCGGTGCAATGTCATCCAGTATTCATTGTACGATGCAATCCACTAGCTGGGTAGAGCAGGTGACCAAAGGAATGCAGCCGTGCATTCGAAGCTTTACATTTGCAAAATGTATATTAAACATGGCCTATATTTAAACATTAGGTACTTAAACTTTTATATAACATGGTATCTTGCTTGCTCAGACTTTTGCACAGACTGCAATGCAGAGGGTTTCGGATTCGAACCCACGTCGCGCACCTCTGACATTCCGAAGTTATATGACTTTTCGAAATGATGTGCGTATTGATTTGCAATTATCGCCTGCTCCGTGACTCGGAAGACCACGTTAAGCCATCGGTCCCGGTTGTGATGAACATCTATGGCAGTCGATATTGGGTAGTCAGTGCCCTCTAATATCCTGACACTGGTCTAGCTAGGTCTAGGTTATCGTTAGTCTTCGGGTTGCGGACGGTAGGTGGCAGCCGCTCCGTGTAAAAACTGATATCCAGTCAAATCCGGTTAGACTAGAAAAAGCCGGCCCCAAGTGACTTGGGAATAATAAAGGCTAGGGTGAAGAAGGTATCTTGCTTGTATATATGTAATTGAGAGTTAGAAACAGATGTTGAACAATTATAATTTGCTACGCGAATGGCGTAATCATTTGAGGGTCTGTTCTGGGTTCGATTACTATACGGGACAAAAAATGTGTGATTTACATTATATTGTCTTAAGTTTACACGAATGTTAAATATTTGAATTAAACAACTTTATACGGATTTTATCACGTTATTCCTTTTCTGTAAAACACTATTATAACACATACATACATTTCTATAAAACACTATTATTACACATACATTTTGTAACTTTAAACTACTATTGTTAAACACTTTTACTAGTTACTGTTTACTTCTATTTAAGCTATATAAATTATGAAAACTATTTAGATTTAATTTTACACTTTCACCGACGTTTTGGTTGCATAAATTAGTCTCCAGGTTTGTTTCATTTCAAAAATGTGTGATTTAAAAATAGAGTCTTGTGTCTGTAATTTCAACATTTGTCACAAGCGACTTTACTAACATCGAAATAGTGAAAGTGATAAATTGCAAAATAAGAATTGATTGTTATGTTTAAGTCCGATAAATTATGTTTGCTTTTACGTTATATTTATCTAATTTATCTACCTACTTCTTCGAAGATATAGACGTCAGAATATGATACAAAAGAACCATGACCATAGCTTTCATTTACACGGTCTACTGATAATACAATATACATATATATGAGGTACATAATAATTCCACAACTCAACGTATGTATTGGTAATTATACATGTAATTGTAAATTCAAATTAACTTTATTTCAAATTAAATTTGTTGTTTGATTAAAAAAGTTTAACTTAACTTTGTTACGTGCAAAAGTTTTGTCTTTATTTTATTTTAATTGTTAACTGTTATACATTTACTTTTAACATATTATTTATATATCACTACATATTATAAACCAAAACCTCAAAGCACGAAAAAAAATGTAAAGACCCTGTGTGCACAATATGACTTTAAAGCCTGACCACATCTTATGGCTACACGCGTTACAATCGTGAGTTTTCTTGTGTATATGCCCTTAATATATTGTTCAGTAAAAAAGGTTGTTATTCGTAACTATTTATCTCGCGGCCATCCGTAATTCATAAAGATTTATTGCGTCCTTCAGATCATACTTGTAGCTACAAGTTTTGTTCTTGCTGTGAGGTGAGTACATTCTACGGCGAGTATATACTTGCTGACATAAGTAACAAACTGCCGACTCATATATCTCTAGGAACATTATTCGTTATAGTAATAAAAGTAAATATTCAAGACTTATGCTCACTGTCGATGTGTAATAATAATAATATTCTATCACATACACAAACTAAGCAGAGCTTGTACTATGGATACTAGACGATGGATAAACATACATATATACCTTTTTTTTGTAAATACGTACATATTTTACATAGAAACACCAAGACCAAGACAAACATCCATGTTCATGCACACAAATGTTTAACTTTTATTTCATTTATTTAAATATGATGATGTATACAGCTCTGAACCCTTTTTGTTGCTAATAAACTATTATTATTTATTATTATTATTATTTATTTACTTGTGCGGGAATCGAACCCGCGACTTCAGGTGTGACAGTCGGTTACACTGACCACTACGCCATCGAGGCCTATGCATGTCTATGTAACACTATGTGAAGTCTCAGTCATCAAAAGGGTGGGCAGAGATTCCCTTCGCCTCTATTTTGCTAGTTATATAAGCAGTGATATCCTTGTGGGAAACCGTTGGACTGTCATGCAGAAGTCTCGATTTCGATTCCAAGGCGCGCATCTGTGACTTTTCGAAATTATGTGTGTATTATCGTAATTATCGTTTGCTTTAACGGTGAAAGAAAACATCGTTAGGACACCTGCATTTCTACGAATTCTCAATAATATTCTCAAAGATATGTGAAGTCTTCCAACCCGCACTAGGCCAGCGTGGTAAACTATAGCCTTATCCTTCTCACACTGAGAAGAAGCCCGAGTCAGCAGTGGGACAATTTAATACATATTATTATATATATTTTAGGTGCTCTTAACCTGGCCTTTATTCAGAACGTCTCCGATCAGATCAAGAAACGTTCGCCTAGGTCTACCCCTTGCGACTGTTCCATTCATACTAGCCTTATAAACTTTCTTAATCCGTCTTTTCTCGTCCATTCTTTCTACATGCCCAAACCAGCCTAACATACCCTTTTCTATTCTCGTCACTATATCCACTTTTATGCCGCATCTCTCTCTAATCACATCATAAGAGCACCTTAAACCGGCGAGCGTGAATGAGGAATGTAATGAAAGTGAATGAAGCCAGAGAAGTGTGTCAGGATGGTAGCAAATGGAAATCCGTAGTCTCTGCCTACCCTTCTGGGAAACAGGCGTGAATCTATGTATGTATGTATTTTAGGTCCTACATAATAAACGCCGAGTTTATAGACATCTATCGGTTCGTGTTACTAAAAAAAATCAACTAGAAAAATCCAATAAAATTTGCTCGGCTTGGAAATCGAACCCAGATTCACATAAGTGCAACCTATGCCTCGGTACTAACGGGGCAGCCCAGATCAAAATGAATAGATTATTGTTTTAAATTTAAGAACTGCCATACCTAACTCCAATCCTTTATCATCAAGCCCTTCTATAATTTTTGATCCTAGGCTCAGCAACGTGCGTATGACATGCCTGGTAGTACAAGCAGTTTTAAGCTATTGTAAGCGCTTACCATTACCCAAGCAACCTTTGCTATGTAAAATATATGACGTAGTTGTCGGATGTATTACGTATTGTGATAGCGAACGGATCGCTATACATCATTATTAAGTGTCGCAGTTGTCAACGCTTATGTTCCCTCTAGTTTCTTGGCAACGAATACTTTTAGTTCATATGTCCTGTTATGGAGTTTACGGTGATCGTTGGAGATTATATATGAATATATATCTTTACAAGAGATATATATTATTGTAACATTTAGATTTAAGATGGTAATTATCAATAGCGACTATTAAGTAAAAAAGCGCATTATAGCAAAGACTTTGAACCCAAATTGTGTTTAAAATATGTTACAAAGATGTATCTTTATAACATTTAAATGTATTTAATTATAATTTATAATATATGTCAACCATAAATTTTATTGCATGGGTGCAGTGGTAGGTTTGGAACCCAGACGGGACAGTTAATAGATAGCAAAAGCGAAGCGAAGTAAAACACATTAAATAGATTTATTTTAATTTCCTTACATGCTATTATATGTATAATAATAACTGATGTCAGTTATTGAGGTACTCCTTTTAAGTATAATAATAATAATATATTCTGTCACAAACACACAACACAATCTAGCCCAAACTAAGCAGAGCTTGAACTATGGGTACTAGACAATGGATACCCATAAATATATACCAATATTTTTGTAAATACATACATATTATTATACATAGAAACACCCAGACCAAGACAAACATCCATGTCTATGCACACAAATGTTTGACTTGTGCGGGAATCGAACCCGCAATCTCAGGCGTGGCAGTCGGATACACTAACCACTACGCCATCGAGGACATTATTTGTCTGACTGACAAATAATAGATCTGGTGTACGTTGTGTCCGTTAATTGTACATATGTTTGCAAAGTCAAGACTTGATAACGATTCGAGAGAGGTCTTAGAAACTTTATATGAAAAGGAAATATGAAATAATATTTTATTTAATAATGAAACATACTTAGGTAATTTTAATTTATTAACTATGAACATATAAACACAATTCTTTAAAAATAACTTATACGTAAAATATTATAAAACATACTATAACCCGACTACGTAAAAAAGGGGTCTAGAAAGGATGAATTTAAAATTTATATAGCCTGTGTCACCCGGGCTATTATTACGAATCTATTGACACCTCATTCATTAAAATCGGTTCAGTAGTTTAGGCGCTACGGTGGAATATACAAACATACATACCCAGACTGCCAAAATCATTACCCTTCCTTTTGGCTTCGCCGTAGTCGGGTAAAAAGATTAAATATTATAAAAAGGAGATAAAGAAAAAGTAAACTAAAAGCCTCTAAAAGGAGTCATAGAATTCCTCCGAATCACAGTCGACTGGTAGTGTGCCCAGAAGACTGGCAGCATTGCCACTCATTGCTTATTCTTTCCGCGAAATAAAGGCCAGCCCTCTGGTCACAGGAAGCGCAAATTAACCTTTTTGCTATGTCTCTATAGAGAGCACGAGCAATGGGACCCCGCGACACTAGCGTTTAGATCTCAAAAAAAAAAAAATATAAAATCAATTGCATAAGTGACGACCTAATATGAATACAATGACATGTCGCCTAACTTGTTCATGTCCATATTAGTTAAAGTTCATTTATAAGACTGTCTCCAGGTAACCATAGATTGAACGATTCCCAACGGTATCTTGTCATCAATAGTTTACACCCTTGTCTGTCCACGGCGACATGTGTTCCTATAATGAGATGTTGTTTCTGTAAGCTTACTATTACTGCAGTTGCAAATTAATAGATCAGAAAGAGAAGACACCATTTGTGCTGTTGATTATGATTTACGTTAGCTCTGTCACTGTGAACCTTTACGTACCATAAGAGACAATAATATTACATAATATTAAATACAAAAACTTAACTAGTATATTATTAATTTATGACTATTTACTCCACAAAAAGAAAACAAAAGTATTTTATTTTCTGTCTTGCCTCTCCCTCTCTTTCTTTTTGTCTTTATACGACGTTTTACTTTTTTTAACAATTAAGTTTATTAGATATACGTATTCACAGAACACGTAAAAATGAATTAGGCATTTCTAAATAACTGACCAAAAAATTTAACCCATTGAGTGCAAGTTAAAAAGGTCTCCTGAACGAAGAGAAAAGATGATTCTATGGCAACTTTGGTTACCATAGCAAGGTTATAAAATGTAAATTTTGTTCATTTAGAGATTCAATTGGTAAATATAAAATGCATATGAGCTTTTAAATATCGAACAATAAAATAAATATGTGTATTTATTGAAATACAAAACAACACATATTTGTTTAAAAACAAAGTGCTGTTTTTATACAAATATGTGTTGTTTAAGTTAATGAAATAAAACATTTTATAACGAATGTTCACATTTTACGTTAACAAAAATAATTAACGTGATATAAGATACTACTATAAAAGCTCTTTAATGTTTCTGTAGTTGTGATTAAAAAAGGATGTTTAATTACATAATGTTTATTTTTTGCCTCAGTGATCTACAAATTGATTGAGACGACTTATTTCAACGATACTCAGAACGTTTAGAATGAGATATCGTCTTCTAAATTTGACGCACCTTAAATGTGAAATATATATTAAATAATATAATATAATATATAATATGTTATATTTTTATTATATAATATTGTGAAATTGGAGGTACATTAAGGTTTGATCCCAAGCGCGCATCTCTGACTTTTCGTTATGTGCGTATTAAATAGTTAATTATTGCTTGCTTTAACGGTGAAGAAACCTGCATGTCTAAGAGTTCTCAAAGATATGTGAAGTCTGCCAACCCGCACTAAACTATTTTACAATAACTGGCATATTTTATCTTGCAATAAATACGCTAGAATATTGTTGGTACGATCGCAAATACTTTTTAGAGTTTAATGGAGGAATGTCTGCTTTTTAAAAGTGACAGCAGATTACATAGGCTATTGTCAGCCCAGTGGCCAAAATTCCACCATACTCATTAACGAAAATTTGAGGCAAACATATATTATTTTTAATTTTCCCCACAAAACAACAGATATAAGATAAAAGTACAGAACTACTTTTTTTTTTATCTATATACATAAAAAAGCTCGTCAATGGCTATTCTACATAATAAAGAAAAGAAAATCGGTTAACAAACAGAGGAGAAAAATGTACGGAACTGTTTGTACTTTTTTTTCATTTATATATAGATCCTCCGTGCTATAGTAACTGTTTCTCTTGATAGAAAATTCAGCATATATATACGCTAGAACAGTACCCGCTTATGAAGTAAACAGGACGCAAATAGACGATGTACACCGTATGTTACCGACAAACTACGACTGAATATCAAAAACTACTCGCATTTGTATTCTCAACATATTTGACAAGATGAAGATTTATTTCGTCAAACGTTACTAAAGTTAGAAATTCGAAGAACCATCTTCCTACGTATATTTTTGTTCTGGATTTATCACACAAGACTTCCTTCAGTACGTGACGATATACTACACGTTGACAAACGCGTACGTCATAAAAATAAGCCTTATTTTTGTGTGTCGCCATATTTAGATCCATAGACAAACATTGGGAACAGGCAAGGTGACGCCAATTTGAATTCAGCACGAAATTAGAGACGTTCTATAATCAAATCGCATTTACGAGTAATTATAGAAGACGGTACAATGGGTAGTCGTTTTACTTTGGCCACATTATACGAAATGATGTAGCAATGCCGTAATCACTTCAGTTGTGCTTTGATATTTACGACAGCTGATTTATGTTACATTGATATAATGATTGAAGTATTCAATGATGTTAATTTTATTAAAAATTCAGTGTATAAACAATTAATAATTGAATAAAAGTTATCTATAAACCAAGTTTTTTAATATTAATCTATCAGCGATCTGGATTCTTTTACATCAGACTACACAGCAGACATTTTCTAAAGTAATATCAAGGTAAAAGTATAACATACAATATTTCAAATAATATAATTATTCCTGGATGGTAAAGGAACAAGTTTATGTACGTCTGTATGTTATATTAAATAAATTTTGTGTATAAATTGACTCATTGCTGGTGCTTGTCATACTTATCAGGTGGTCAGGTATATGCTTATAAACAAAACATTTTTTAAGGGTTAAGAAGGTTGTCTACATCTTAGAATCCAGTCATCAGCAAATGTAAACGTCGCCGCAGTAACACAGTGCATCATTATGTAGACGACCTTACTTTTGTGTGTTATATGATATTATAAATAAAAAATTTGATTCAGGGTAGTTGCCTAAATCTGGACTTTAAGAAAGCGCCGCTGAGCTCACACCAGTCAACGCGTGACCACGATCGATGCAAGTTGGTCAAAGTGTATTAATTAACTTTAAATATATACATAATATAAACACAATTCTTTAAAACTAGTTTATATCTTAAATATTATAAAAAGAAAATAAAGAAAAAGAAAACTAAAACCCTCTAATAGGCGTCATAGAATTTCTCCGCATCACATTCGAATGGTAGTGTGCCCAGAAGACTGGCAGCATTACCACGTTGAATGGCAATGCTTATTCTTTACGTGAAATAAAGGCCAGACTTCTGGTTACGGGAAGCGTCGATTAACCTTTTAATAATTACCAACGCCATAAAACCCGTTGTCTAATAGTATATGTAATAAATATTTGTGAACTATACAAGTGTTGGTTCCGTGTCACCTACAATATTTAGCAGAATGCTGGAGGATAGCTAACTGTTTTCAAGACTACGCCATTCGTGACTGCTCTCCAAGTTCCTGTGAGTATAAAGTAAACAAATCAGATTTTATTTGGGCAACATATCTTTTAACAACAGAAATATATTTTATGCAATGTTTCATGATGATCTGTTAAGTCGTGAAAACGCAACAAACCAATAAACAAACTCACATTTGCATTTATAATATTAATAAGGAAGTAAGGATTATTTAAATTTTATTCATATTTCTAATATTTAGGATAGTTAAAAGCGTTGATTAATATTAATAATGAATATAGTAAAACTAACAATACCATTATTAACCTTTTTTTTTTACGTGAGGTAATGCATTGACGCATATCCTCCCGCGGGGGCGGGCGGAGGGATTATGTCGGACTCGCCGGGGTAAAGATAGATGTTGAAATGAAAATGGACCTCCCGGAATACCGATTAAACCTACCACGGTGTTCCTCGACAAAACCACTATCGACGGGGCCGCGCGAAAGGCTTTCGCATGCGGTCGCGACCCCGCCGAGGTTACGGCCCGCCGTATGAAACGGCAGGCCATTACACAAAGAGACCTACCCAATTTCCAATAGAGCCAAATATAGACAATCCACAAGTGAAATCTATTCAAAGAGCCATTTTTTAAACTTATATTTTTTTAGCAGGAAACTTTATTACGGACAAGAATTTGGATTAGAAGTACACTCTCGAGCTTGCCGTTTTCAAATAACTCTTAGTTTAAATAACAATAAATTAAATTGGGTATCATACTTATAAGGCAAGATAATCTATGCTAATATTATAAAGCTGAAGAATTTGTTTGTTTGGTTGAACGTGCTAATCACAGAAACTACTGGTTCGAATTGAAGAGTTCTTTTAGTGTTGGATAGCCTATTTATCATCACGCTACGTCCCACGGGAGAGGCGCAGCAATCATAAATGCTAGTGAAACCGCGGGCACAGCTAGTAAATAATATTCCGTGCCTGCACTAAATATTTCGTGGAAGAGCCGCAACCGAGGAGTCAAAGAGCTGCATGTGGCTCGTGAGCCGCGGGTTGCCGACCACTGACCTATACCATGTACAAGCCATTAGTTTAAATATAGTATTACCTAGAACCTAAAATTACATAACATACATCAGCAACACCTATCTATAAAACAAAGTTTTCGTAAATATAGAAATTGGATAGAAAGCTTGAATATATAGCACTAAAATCTGTCTTCCTTCAAAACACGGACCAGGCATTCAAATGCTGAATCTTGTAGATGAAGTTCGGACTGGCAGGATCTGACGTGTGGTACGTCATGCCAATCATACTGGCATGCGCTTACACCGTAGCGTACTTAATGCCAGGCGAAAACCATCATGATATGTTATTTATGCATGCATTTACTTTGAGAAAACGGTAAATATTTCTTGCAGCCTCGCTATTGAACAAACGTATTTTACAGACATTTAAATTCAATATAAAAAATACTAACTAGATTATGCCTGCGGCTTCGCTCGCGTAAACGTAGGTTAGTAAAATTCCTTTTTTTTTGGGTGAAGGTACCTGGTAGGTGTCCTTTTTCTTACCTCGTAACATCGTCGACAACATAAATGCAAAATTTCTTGATGATCGGTCGAGAAGTTAAGGCGTGAAATCGTAACAAACAAACAAAGAAACGAACTCACATTTGCATTTATAATATAAGTTAGGATTACTTGATTAAACAAGTTTGATGTAGCCAGCAGATGTGGTAAATTAAAGATCCTTCAAGATGCGATTACTTGAAGTACAAGAAACTGCTTTCAGCAGCGACGTGTATAATACTAAGTAGTGAAGTGCATGAGACAATTATGTATGCGAAATGATATCTGTCTGGTATCTTGATGTTCTATTTACATTTAGGTACAATTAGCGTAAATCTTGATTAAACTTTATATAAGTCTCAGTCTAGTAAACAGTGAAAATTTTCAGGCAAAATATAAAAAAGCAAGTTGATGTTTTTTATAATTACATTCATAGTTCGAAAAAAGATTAAAATTGGTTGAAATATGTAGACCAAAAGACAGATTTAAACATATTCTAGAGTTACCAAAGCTAAACACTCGTTGCAAAGGTTTATAAACTATAGTCTGTTTCAAATACGAAATCCCTTTTGACACTTCAAAGCACGTAACTCTGCACATTTCATATAAATTGCTAAAATAAACAATGATTACTTACGGTACTAAAGATTATTTCATAATAATTAGAATCTATACAAAACATTATGTAATTGTTTCACAAACATAATCAACTAATAATCTCTATTAATATTTAAACATTAATTATTTAAACATCAAAATAAAATAACGTTTTTACTATAATACCATGGTTACGCAGTAAGGCAATTTTTTTACTTTCAGTCATAGTGCCGCCCCAGAATTGCAGGGCATAATGCCCATTCGGCTATATTCAGAAATTGATAAATACGATCTATAAATCATGATAACATCTTCAACTTGCACGTTTATGTTTAAATAAGTAGCTAAACTTTTCATCCACTTTATTCACCTTTTCATTCCCAAACCACCCTCTTTTATAATTCATACAAAACTTAAGGAAAACTTCGCCATCAAATTTACAACTTCACGACTAAGACCGCAGCGTTACGTGACGGTGTAACACACGGCCCAACATTAAATAAAAACACTCTGTATGCAGCAACGTTGAAAAATAAAACAGCCTGTATACGAAAAATAAAATTTGTTTACGAGGAGCAGGTGATGGTGCAGTGGCAGGAGTTAATAATGCAGGGAAAATGCAGTTTACCCGAATAATTTGGGTTTCCTGGGAAAAGTGGGATATAGTTTCCCAGTAGACGTAGGGTACGTATTTTACTTGGTTGGTTTAATATGCAGCGGCCGGTTCAGTATCAAAGGTTAATGAGCTGTGGGGAGCTTTAACGTCAAACGTTTTAGTTGGGGAATAAAGATCCTCAAAGGTCTAATGGTTGTGTAGACTTTTATAATTTTGTGGAATATAAAGATGTTTCTTTAGTATATTTTGTTATGTGTTTGACCCTTCCAGGTAATTGTGTGACTACTGAGCGTGTTATTATATTACTAAGGTCTGGTGTGTTAGGTAGACTGGATACACTGATCCTAGATTGTCATGTTGAGTCGTTATTACGTCAACAGTATTCGAATGTCCGTGTAATTCGAATTATTGAACGTTATTCGAATGGGTTAATTCTTGATTGATAATGTGTTAGCAACATCGAAATGGATGTACATCATATTTGTTTGCAGCTAAAATAATACATAAACAGTGCATATTTTTGTTTTTGTAAATTATATGCTACAAATTGCACGTAAAAATTTATGGTCAAAATATGTAGGTATAGTATGGTCATCCTATGAATGAAATCATTTACAAAAAAGTGAAAATTAAATGCTTTTTATATTGGATACTATTTTTCTACTGATACGTTTTAAAATGTATATTTAATGGGGGTATGAAAATTATCTATGTTTGGAGACAAACTATAAAAAAAGTTTATTTCTTAAATTTTAAATTATGTATTAAGTATAGGTTGTTTGTTGTGTGTAAAATATTCGCGATTTTTATAAATTATACATTATTAGACAACAGGTTGAAACCAGATTGGTCGTTAATTCTTATTTATTTAACTGAGCTCACACCGGTCTACCCGCTACTTTGGCCAATGCAAGTAGTTGAAACACGGAGAGAAATACATTTAAAAAAATATGAGTAACTATGTTTATTCATTCGCATTCTTAGTAAATAATAGAGCAATATCTTACTAGTATTATAAAATCGTATACATTGAGACCAGTATAAAACTATTCTTAGATTTATCTATGCTGTAATAAATGTATGTGAATGCAAACTTTGTTCATTCTACCAAGACAACTGCAACTATTCATCCACAAACAAAGTAGAATCGGTTACAACAACTTGCCTAAACGTGCACTATTTATGTCTATGTGTAGTCTGTACCATTGTTAGACTTGTTGGTCACAAAGCTGAAGTACAGTCAGCAAAAAAGCCTTAGAATATCCTACCTAATACTATAAATGCGAATGTGAGTTTGTTCGTTACGCTTTCACGCCTTAACTACTCGACCGATCATTTGAAATTTGCATACACGTTCGCAGAAGAATAGAAAAGGACATAGGGTACATTTCATCAAGAATAAAGCATTGTTACTAACTTAACCTAACCTACCTTTAGGCGAGCGAATCCGTGGCCAAAATCTAGTTTCCAATAAAGCAAGAAAGAGTCGGTTTTGTGCTAACTGAATTAAGTTAAGAACAAATGGAATAAACTAAAATTATGATTTTTTTCATAGGTTCTAACAATTTTAGTTAGAGTTCTTAGTATTCTTGATTGATTGATCCTTCAAGCTCAGCTAAACTGAGTTAAATGATCATGTTAGGAGTTCGTTGTCGTTGGTAGTGTAATGAGTGGAGTTTGAAGCCACATCCTCTAATTTGCAAGTGGTTATCTTAATCATTAGGCTATCTCCACTTACAGTTGTCTAGACCACATAATGTATTATCAAAATCCTAACTCATATTATAAAAGCGAATGTGAGTTTGTTGCTTTTAGACCTTAACTACTCGACCGATGATATTTTGTATACACGTTGTCAGGGGTACAGATGAGGACATAACCTATCATCCAGAAAAAATAATGGATCTAAGTGAGCAAAGTCACGGGTAAAAGCTAATAGTCTATAAACGGAAAACATATAAAAAACATGGATCTAAAGTTCGACCATGCCTAAGAACATTATCTTGCTATCTTTCGAATTTTATAAGCATATTTGTATTGACTTAAGACACTGGTAAGTTAATAAAATGTTTGAGCCCTGTCACTTATCTCATGGTATAAGTTTGCAACGACGAGACCGAGGAAAACCATGAGGTGCCAGGTTCAATTTTGAAATTGAGTGAAGTATTATTAGGTTTGACTTCTTGATTATAGGATCAAGCAATGTGCTAGTAGATATAATAACTATTTACTTTTTTTTTCTGCCTTGATAGCATAGTGGTTGTTGTAACCGACTGCCACGCCTGAGGTCGCGGGTTCGATTCCCGCACAAGTCAAACATTTGTGTGCATGAACATGAATGTTTGTCTTGGTCTGGGTGTTTCTATGTATAATATGTATGTATTTACAAAAAAAATATATATATATGTATGTTTATCCATTGTCTGGTACCTATCGTACAAGCTGTGCTTAGTTTTGGCTAGATGGTGTTGTGTGTATGTAATAGAATATTATATTATTATTATTAGAGACGGCATTTGTAATTGTTCCTTTCTTTCTCGAGAATACTGTTGATTTTATTTTATTTATTATTTATAGTTAATTAAAACGACAAAGTCAGTTACATTAATTAACATAGAATATCTAAATACAATCTAAAAACTTATATCTAACATAATTTAAACATACAGACAAATAAAATAAAATAAAATATAATATATATAACAAATAAAATATAATATAATATATATATGCTATTTATTTCTTTCCCATTCTTCCATTTCAGGAACAGGCATGAATGTATTCTTACTATACGTGATAGATTTTGTTGAAATTTAAACAATATTAAGTAATAATGAGATTTTAAGAAGCTCTTCTATTTTGCTATTAACCTATTGAGTCGAAGGTTTTCAATGATGTCTGGCATTCCAACAATTGACAACTTAATTCGAATGTATTCAGTAGCTTTTATTGCTGACGGTACTTACCCCATTTTGTTGTGATAAAATCGATACAAGAACTTGTTCCTACTTCCTGCACTTGGTTGTGGAATATTTGAGTGCTCAAGTATTTTGTTTTACTAATTCGAATATGTTCAGTAACTTTCGTTTTAAACGGTACTTACCACAATATTGTTGTGATAAAAACTATACAATCACTTGTATTTACTTCTTGTACCTGGATTTATTATTCATAAACATATAAGATCAAGTTATAGAGTAAAGTAACATTTAAATATGTTTAAAGTAATAAGCAAATATATGTACACACAGCAATACATCAACCTAGACTGTTTGGACTTTGAACTATTAGAAGTTGAACGCTGCGGATCGTGCGAGAGAGTGTGCTATGTTTTTGTTACGCTCTATCCTTACCATTATATCGATCTTCGGGGCGGGTTCAGTCTATTATTTTTGAACAGTTTTAAAATGTCTAATCTCGGTAAAGAACAATTTAAAATATTTTTTCTCAAATACTATTCGAATTATGTTGACTTTTAATTTAGATGCCATTTTTATACTTACAGACAAATTACAGCCGAATATATACAGATATTGCGTTTTTTTTCGTGGTGTTCTTTTTATAAAGATGCCACCTCATTTTAACTTAGACACTAAATGTACATTAATCAAACTAAACATAACTTTACGTTTACGACTTTCAAAGTTTATTAATACATTAATTTTGATTCATTGACTTTACGATATTCATTCAACTTTTTAAGCCAAACATGCAACACTATCCCAAATTATTAATCTACGAATACAACACTAGTAGTTCGCCACGACTTCTCGGCCTACTTACCGAATATATAAAAACGCAAATTCGAACAAAATACAGTTCGTCGCGACGGCAACTTTGCTGCGGTGGCTTAAACTTACTCCTCGGTATTAGTGTTGGGCGATCATCTAAATCCCGGCCCGGGATTTATAAGTGCGGAACTTTTTGTCTGAATTTCGTGATGATTTAAGACTGAGAAGTGTGGTGATATATGTATGTATATCATGGTGCACATCTATCTACAAAGATGTGTCGAGATAAGGTGTATGATGTAGTACTTTGTCATACTTATCAGTACAAGATACGGTGTGTTCATTGTGTCCTATATTTACGTTTCTTTCTATTATAATGCTCTTTCTCTGCTATAGTTTGATGTATATAATAATCTATGTATTTATAGTCCGCCTTTGTACAACATGTACGAAATTAAGTATGATATTGATTTAGGGGTGGATAATAATTGTTTCAAATAGAAAGTTCGCTGCTAAATAATCTAATAGAATAACCGATCTTTGAGCTTGATGAGAGGTAGAATATAACAGATGCAACGCTTTACGTTAAGCAGACTAATGAGATAATTATATATTTAAAAAATATTGCGACTTATTTAAAAATATTACCAAACGCTTGCATTAAACAGTCATAGCCATAGGGGACTAAGGTTGTCAAAAAGCAACCGAAACGTTATGAAATGTGTACATAAATAAATGAAATATTTTTTTAAACCCCAATCAGATAATATTTTACTCGTAAAGTAGTTTATAAGCATAATACCAAATTAACTATATGTATCTATTATATTATAGCACAGCACACATTATTTCTACGTAAAAAATGAGCGCTCACTCCCACATTTTCAATTTACCTCGGTCGAATGTAAAGTAGTTTCATATTCCGAAAAATTGGAAACGACTAATAATCCCACAATCACCGGGACACACGCCATCACTGGTTGAAAATCTTCATTTTTCTACGGACGTTGCAGGGGCTAAATAAGGCCACAAGTTTTAATGGACGCACGCTATCGGCTAAAACTGAGTCATTTGGCTACAGCAACTGCCAGGCTATATCGGCTATATTTTTTAGTGATTATATAGATAGCGCAGTGGTGTAAGCGATTACTTGGCTACTGTCCAATGAGCAGAGTGTTGCAGGTTCTAATGCCACGAAGTGACAATTTTTTAATTTTATTTACGGTACTATGATAGTTATTTTAAGTCTCGGGCACGCCACGATCGTGGCAGTAAGTCCCGTGTTTGAGGAGTGGCTGGAGAGGCGGCATAGCACCCTCACCTTCCGGCTGACACAGACAATGACTGGCCACGATTGTTTTGGCCAGTTCCTGTGTCGTATAGGCTGGCAAGAGACGCTCGGTTATCACCACTGCGGCGACTGCCGCGACGTTGTTGAGGACACGGCGCTACACACTTTGGCGGATTGTCCCGCCCGGGCATCGCAGTGCCGTGAATTGATTGCGGCAGTCGGATTGGTTGCCCTGTCGCTCCTGGCCGTAGTTCAGTCTATGGTCCGGAGTGAGAGGTCGTGGAGCGCCGTCGCCTCCTTCTGTGAGGAAGTGATTTCCATCAAGGAGGCGGCGGAGCGGGAGAGGGAACGCTTAAACCCTCTCCCCAACCGCAGAGCCACCCTGAGGATTGACCTGGGGGTGGTGGGCTTCGTGGGCCTGCCCGCCACCCGATCAGCACCAGGTCTGAGAGAGGCGGCGTGCGTGTTCCCACGTGCGCCTCTGTATCGTGTGTCCGTCCCGCCCTCAGGGGGACAGTAATATTAATGGTTGAAAATTTGTGTAGTGGCCTGCCGTTTCATACGGCGGGCCGAAACCTCGGCGGGGTCGCGATTGCATGTGAAAGCGATTCGCGCGGCCCCGCCGATTGCGGTTATGTCGAGGAACACCGTGGTAGGTTTAGTCGGTATTACCGGGATGTTACTCACCTTCTTTCCCTGGTGAGCGCGACATAACCTCTCCGTCGCCCCGCGGAGAGGTATGCGTCAAACCATACCCGCACGCTAAAAAAAAAAAAATACAAATAGTGCTGTCACAAAGTTCTCACTAGCTCAGGCACCATCGTTTTACTCTATCAGTTTCATATAAAATCTAGCTTTGTCCATTATATGTTATTATAAGAAAGATAATTGTATCTATTTTTAGATTAATAAAGATTATTATTTTGTTTCTCTTATCACAGGTATTTTCTAACATATTATATTAGAAAATACCTGGCCCTTTGGGAGGCTTACACGGAGACATGGGTCTAACGTGAAGAGGGCTTTCGAGAGTTTTAATCAAATATGTGGGATGGAACACCGACAGCGGCACTAGCCGCAGCAGGCGTAAGACTATTGCTACGTATGGATTCTAATATATGGGCTATAGGTATGGGTGTTTGCTGGACCGGTATATTGGTAACTATGGATGAAAAACGGCGTCTGCCCTGAATACTCTAATAGCATCAATGCAGTGGGCAGACGGTGACTCGCCAACTCACTAGATGGGCCTGAATAGCCACTAATAGGCATACAAGCCAGCAGCAGAGGGCAACACCGGTGCAAGTGGCTAGAGGTGTCGAGCGGTGCGGCGCCAGTTTCTTTACATGACTACGGAGACCCGAAGCGAGTTTTTCCGTGGTTATGCCCTTGAAAATGACACTTCCACCAACCCCCAAGCATATAGCTCTAGCGGCCCCCATCTGACCGGCCTACCAAGGCAAGCCAGTGTTGAGAGTTCTACGTGCGCTCTTGAAGTTCCACCCCAGCCAACTAGTAACGGCAAGCCGGGAACGAGGCCCTAATCGACTCTCTGAGGCATTCAGGACCACAGTGTCACCACTCACATTCAGCTCGCCACAAGCTGCCCTGCGGTTTGTGCGCTTTATTTAACCTGGTGATACATTTTTTGTTTATATCACAAGGCAAAGGTGGTAGTTTAAAAGCTAGCGTACTGTGCCCTCCGATATCGCTTTAGTCTCATGATGAGGTAACGACTTGCCATTATTATTATTAGTCTTTAAATACAAAGCACGTAAGATTAATACGTCTTTCAAAAACTGTGTCGTTGGTTACCTAATAATTATAATTATGTTTAAGACCGATAAGAGGCAGTGGGCTAGATTCCAAGCCCACGTAAAATGCTATTGCACTTTTCTTAGGTTATGCTCAGTAGCCTTATGGAGTCTAGAAGTGTCTTTTGTTAATTAAATACCAATATACTTGTTCCCTATGACGTAGGCATTAAAACACAGCTGATGTTATAAACCTCTGCCTACCTATTTCGAAGATAAACTCGTGACCAAAGAGATTATACTTTTAATGTCATTGCTTGTGAGTCTAGGTATATAATAATATCAGTACTGTATTGAACTGTCCCTCTTCTGCGAATAGGCCTCTTCCCAGTGTGTTTTAGGCCATGGTCCTCCACGCTGGCCTTTTGTCGGTTGGCAGACTTCACATATCTACGAGAATATTGTGGAGAACTCTTAGATATGCATGTTTTTTCACGATGGTTTGTTTCACTGTTTCAAGCAATAATAAACTGATTAATATGCAAATAACTTTAAAAGTCAGAGATGCGGGCCTTGGGATCGAACTGGAGACCTCTGCGTGGCACTCCAATGATCTCCCACTAGACTAAAAATATGTAAAATATTTTAAAGTTTCAGGTTATTTCGTATTTGTAATGTTGGTACTAACTTTCCATTGCCGTAAGTTTTCATTAAAGGCAACTATGTCTTGATGAATAAAAAATAACATGAACTGTCACCCTTTTGATCTGACGTTACCGCATTACCCCTTGAAGTTTTCCCTAGGGGGTAGAAGTGAGCTATGGCAGCCACTCCAATGACATGGCTAATTTCCCCATGGATTAACCGAAGAGCTTATGGCATTTTGGGTAGCTGCAATATTAAGAGCAAACATTTTGAGGTAAACGAAACTTTTAGTAACTAAATATGTAAACCGTGCTTGATGCTCTG
The DNA here is from genome assembly GCA_963675205.1 of Catocala nupta. Lineage (NCBI taxonomy): Eukaryota > Metazoa > Arthropoda > Insecta > Lepidoptera > Erebidae > Catocala > Catocala nupta. Next base: position 28,112,333 of record OY776090.1, on the reverse strand, counting down.
TTGGTGCAAGCGTGAGGGAATACTTCTTAATCTGTTTTAGTTTTAGAGTTCGATTCTTTTTTATAAAAAAGACAGCGCCCGTATTAGGTATCATCATTACTGTATCGCTTAGCACTTTACAAACATTCAAATAAAAGACACAACGTACGACCATTTGTGATTCGAGCTCACAACATTTGGACTTCTGTCTAGATGATCATTTAAACCACTTCTTCACACGTACGGTTACAGCCTTTTAATTATTGCTTTAATTGCCATTAATTTTACATTTACGTTCTATATTAACCCATGTTACTTAATATACCTTAATAAGGAATAAAACACAGCACAATTTCATGATACTCTGAGCTCTTTCTGCATAAATAGAAACATTAATTAATTTATGTTTAGGTACTTAGGAATAATCGTACTTTGAGAAATGAGATGGCTACCATTTTTGTCTTCTCAAGCACGACTGCTGTAAAGCAACCAAAATTTCGCGGTAATTGTAAATTTAAACAATTGTATTTCAAAGTTAAATCACGATAAAATCTGCATGAAATATAAACATATAAATTTTTAAATTAGCTTAATAGTTCCACAAGTAACCTATATAACACAAACAAAGCTTAATCCCCTCACAATATCACGTGTATAACAAAAGAAAATAAAAACAAACCTGTCAGTAAAGACAGATTCCTTTGTAACGCCTGTTGTAACACGTCACAAACTACAATTGCTTATTAAGTACACGTGCACTCGTTAGTATCATCCACAGCCGGTTATAACTGGATGTCTTCTAATATTCGATTTAAATGCATGCCGCGCGGCAGCACCTGCTCCATGTATACGTAGTAAATACAGGTAGGGTCAATTGGGTTAGCATATGTTGTAACTAGGTGGCCTGTGTTGGAAAGCTTTGGACTACGAGTATGTAGTCTGTTATTGTGTGATTTCATGAATAGAAGCTTGGAGTATTGTTGAAGGAAGTCGGGGTTTATAATACGTGAAAGGGATGTTATGGTTCGAATATCGGGTAGCTTTTTTATGTATCAGTTTCGATGAAGAAGGGTTGTGGAGTTTGTGGTATATAAAGAATGGTAACTGTCTAGCATTTGTAGAGAGATAAGACGTGTATCAGTGTAGAGTAATTGAAGTATACATTCAAGAGTTTACTTGATTGCGTAGTGAATGCGGTTATTCATGAGGTGTCGGGTTCGATTGTCGGATACGGAAAAGCGTTATTGTGTCGAAACATTCTCAAAAAATGCATTGATGGTATAGCGGTTAAAGTGATCGCCTAGTCACTGCCACTGCGCCAAGTGGGTTTGATTCCTACACGAGAAAAATTGTGTGCTCCACAAATAGTTGTACGTGTCTCGTGTCTGTCGTGTTTGTGTCCGTTGTTTGAATGTTGGTTAAGCCGACAGAAGCAATTCTTTTCGAAGGGCAGTCTTTGAAAATATTTCCCATTAGATTGGCAATAGTCTAGCTCTCCAACATTACGTGGGACCTGAAATCCTTGGCGAAATCTGGTCGAGGTAGTCCTCTGCCTACCCCTTCTATCCTCTATGTATTCCTTATACAACAAACTCTATACAATAATATAAAAATATAGCAGAAAACGGAATTCTTAGTAGCATAAAGTGACTCCATATTAATTTTCCGGGCGGGCTATCACAGAGCGATTTCAAAGAAAAAGTTGGAGGTACCTCTAGTTTTTATATGTAACAGCGGTACTCAGAGTATCGACGTACGTACTCAAGGGATACGGGGCTATTGCCAATCTTTTAGTTTAGCATTATTAACGTTACAAGGATCTTAAGAGTTTCTCGATCCCTTTCAGCCATGTATAGAACAAGGAAGTTTGGTTTCCGTCGTATCTATATGAAGTTATATGTATATTGAATGACTTAGTGTCACAGTGGAAGTGGATGCAAAGGCTGTGCATGAGATCTCGGGCTAGATTCTTAGGCTTACAAATATTAATTACGTTATTCCGTAAATAATTTCTGAATAGCAGCCTAGAGAGCAAAAAGTTGTTAGTGTTGAACACTGTGCCCTGAAAATTAATATAATAATAATAATATTCTACCACATACACATAACACCATCTAGCCCAAACTAAGCAGAGCTTGTACTATGGGTACTAGACAATGGATAAACATACATATATACAATTTTTTTCGTAAATACATACATATTATATATAGAAACACCCAGACCAAGACAAACATTCATGTTTATAAATAAATAAATAAAATAAAATAAAATGTGTTTTATTTCAGACAAATTAAAAATCCATATAATGTTAGTAACAATTTTACTTAGAAACTATGTTAGTAACAATTTCATTTCTATTTTATTTAAAGACAATTTTTGTGCCCGAGATGCATCTACGGACACAATGAGCTACGATAGGAGAGTCGTATCGTCCCGCTATCACCCTCAGAATGGAGTTGGAGCTGGTCCGCAGTCTGCAAAGCAACGAGACAGTTTTTGTACGCATCATACAATGAAAGTCATTGATATGAGCATGTGCGAACATACCCGAAGCGCTGCAGAATCGGGGCAGCCCCAACAACATTCTGAGTGCGTTATTATACTGGACACGCAGCGCGCTGATGGCTCGCTGCGTATAGTTGGTCCAAAGGCTGCACGTGTAGAAAACTTGTTATTTGTATTTATATGCATTGTTATGCATACAAATGTTTGATTTGTGCGAGAATCGAACCCACGACCTCAGGCGTGGCAGTCGGTTACACTAACCACTACGCCATCGAGGCCAACATAATTACTTCAGTGTTTTAATTTGCGGATCTAAGAAATTATTATTTTACTGTTACGCTGGTTTCCTGTAAAAGAATCCTAGTTCTTTGGTCGAGACCGCTCGTTTGGATCGTCATTAAATTATTGTCAACGGCGGTTAAACTCAATTTATTATAGACATTCAGCGGTTAATCCGAGACAACCCTGAAACTTACAGTTGTATAGACAATGCTTCCTTAATGTAGTTTAGTTCAAAAATTGTGGACTCTACAATTTAAATTGGCAACTTCGAGAAACAGAGTATATATCATGAAAAATATCTATATAAAAAATAACCGGTCAATTGCAAGTGGGAATTATAGATGATGGATTCCGTATCATTATACTAGACATAACACTATGTACTTTTCTATTATTTATTGTTATAGCAGCAATATAGATACGCATTCTGTGAAAATTTCAACTCTCTACTTATTACGGCTCATGAGATACTGTCCCCTGACAGACAGACGGATATCGGAAGTTTAGTAATAGGGTTCCGTAGGCACCCTTCTGGAACGGAATCTTAAAAAGCGCATATTATATTAAATCACTTTATTTGATGATATACTGTGATTTTTATTGCATCTTCTATTACATGAAGACGAAGCCCAGAACGCAGTCGGTTAAAAACATAATTACATTTTACCTCATATGAACACGAAAGTGTTTTAAAAGACCACCATTTAAAAATAGACGTAGCATTTTGCAGTACTCACATTCTTGTACCTCGATCAAATTTGGTCTGGAAAGAATTTATGCCAGACAGTTTTCCTTGGGCGTTAAGAAATATAAAGTGTATTGTAGGAAAATCTGTGCTTGTAAATTAAAATTATTGCCTCGTTCTAGGGTTTTGTTCTTCAAAAATTACAACCCAGATCTCGATAGCACCGTTTGGATTCGATACTTATTACGAAGCATATATCACTAGTCGTATCTTTGTAAAACATTCAAAAAGGAAGAAAATTGTTTACAGAATGTAAGGGTTAAAAATAATATATAGGATGAGATCCCAGAGTCGCCTTACCTACGTCATTTTAGCACAGCTGATTTTTATTTATTTATATAGTTATTTAGGTTCATCCACAGCAAATGTATTATACATGGTTAAAAAAGAATATATATAGTCGACAATAATTAGGCTGATACACATTTTTACAGTAAATGGGTTATGTGTACTGTGTATGTAAACAATGTATATGCCGTGGCCAGATCTTAGAATTTATCACTGCTTGATGTGGTCTTTTCACACTGAAAAGAGGCCCTTGCCCAACAGTGGGACAGGTTATTTACAGGCCTGATAATATTATTATTATATATAGAATCGAATTAGGTTCCAAGTTATGCCTAATTTGATTACTACGGCAATCCATTATCCTTGCTAATATTATAAATCCGAATGTGAGATTTTTCACTTCACGTTACGTATTCAAGGTTAAGTTACTCGACAGATCATCTTGAAATTTCGTATACACGTTGTTAGGAGTACAGAAAAACACAGGTACCTTTTATCCAGAAAGAAACTTGAGTGAAGTCGCATGCAAAAGTTAGTAGTGTAATAAACATCCACTACGGCAACAGTTTATTATATAATGGACCGTACTAGATTATAGGTACTTAAAATAACACAAATATGTATTAAACGTATTTTGATTGCAACATACAATAGAAATTATTTTGTATAATTTTACCATTACATAAATTTAGTTACATTAATTTTGCTATAACCCACTTTAGGTTTAATTAGTAAGTGTTTGTTAAATTGATACTAACCAATGAGGTCGTAATTCTATTAAAAAGCTGTTACAAATATTGTTGTTATCAAAGTAATAAGTTTATTTAATAATAAGTAATCACAACATGAGTTTTTAAATTAAATTATACATTTACATTGTCATAGTATATTCGTTTTTTTGATAACTGGATTGTTTAAGAGGTAAATAATACAGCCCACACTAAGCAGAGCTTGTGCTATGGGTACTAGACAATGGATATACATACATATTTCCTTTTTTTGTAAATACATACATATTATAAATAGAAACACCCAGATCAAGACCAACATCCATGTTCATGCACACAAATGTTTGACTTGCGAGGGAGTTGAACCTGCGACCTCAGCCGTGGCAGTCGGTTACACTAACCACTACGCCATGGAGGCCGAAAGACATAGCAATATAATAATAATAATAATAACATGGTTCATATTGAGAACTATTGATATACCTCCTTAGCTTGAGCGAGAATACGAGTATATTCGCTTAGCCGCTGATGTAGTTCGAATTCCAGAGACCCACCCACCATCCAAGGCAGCAAGGAAGGTACACCGTAAAAAAAATTGAGGTACTCGCTCTCATACATTATAGTTCTACCTCAATACATGAACCGTTTTACTATCTATCCTAATATTATAAAGCTGAGGAGTTTGATAGTTTATTTGTTTGTTCGGTTGCACGCACTAATCTCAGGAACTACTGGCTTGAAATGCAAAATGCTTTTAGTGTTGGATAGCCTGTTTATCGAGGAAGGCTATAGGCTATATATTATAACATTACGCTACGAATCACGGGGGCGGCGCAGTAACCTTAAACGTGGGTGAAACTGTGGGCATAGCTAGTCTTCTATATAGTAGCTCAGCTAGTTTGACCGTCGTATGCTATATCTGAAGTAGCATACTATCCCCATATTTAAAGCTCGCTGATCTGACCGCTATGCGCTTTAATTAGCACGCTATCGACTAGTTTGTAGCTCATGATCTGATCGCGCCCTTGTTGTCGGCCTCGATGGCGTAGTGGTTAGTGTAACCGACTGCCACGCCTGAGGTTGCGGGTTCGATTCCCGCACAAGTCAAACATTTGTGTGCATGATGTCTTGGTTTGGGTGTATCTATGTATAATATGTACTTACAAAAAAAAAGTATATATGTAATTTTATCAATTGTCTAGTACCCATAGTACAAGCTCTACTTAGTTTGGGCTAGATGGTGTTGTGTGCATGTGATAGAATATTATTATTATTATTATCATAATCTTCACCTCCTCCCTCCTCCCATTGTAGAACTCTATACTAAAGCCCGTATTTCCTACTAAAATAGCCTTCCTTTGAACTTCAAATCAAAGATAGTTAGTAGTTCTTCACAAATTGCGTGACGTAATCGAATCTGCGACCTCGCGATTTATAAGTTGACCCTTGCAAACGAGATATTGGTTATAAAATGCTTGCTTGTTTAATGTTGATAGCATAAAACACAATATTCCATGAAGCAGACATTTCGGATGACGACATGTGATCTTCAAACGTATATGTATAAATTACTTGTAAGTGGATTTAGTAGTTGTCTTTCAATTTTTCTTTGAAAGTTTGTACGATGTATGTATTTTTTATTAGTCCGTATTTCTGATTATAAAAGAGTTAGCATGATTTTGCTTTTCTTGAAGTGAAAACTTCTTTAGGCGCGTTGAGCACTTTTTGGGTGAACAAAAATCATTGAACTCGCGTCATCGTTACCGAACGCTAGTTACTTAGTTTTCACTTCTATCGGCAGTCCCCAAAGACTCCCCCACATGTTTTTTTTTTAATAAAGCTTACCCTTAATAAAGATTCAATTTAATCTTGTGTTGCGGAGGGCTTTAAAAACATCCAGACAACGGACTCAAAGACTACCCAGGCTCGGAACTACTATTTATTGAACGCACAAATTGTCCTGTGTGGCGATCGAACACGCAACAGAGAGGCAACGAAATAAACTACTACGTTATCCATACTTAATATAATGTTAGACAACGGGTCTTGCTCGCGATAAAGTATTTAAAAGGTAATAAATACCTATTGGTTGCCCGACGTTTCGACCGACTTGTGTCGATCGTAGTCACGGGTTGACTGATGTGAGCTCAGCGGCGTCTTCGTGAAGTGCGGGTTTCGGCTACTACCCTTACTTAGTCACTTTTATTTATATTCGCATTGTCTGTATTTCGACACACAACACTAACAACGTCTATACAATAGCTACCTAAGTCACTACGGCGACGATTACATTTGCTGATGACTGGATTCCAAGGTGTAGACCCATTGTCTTACATTGTATTAAGTATGTGTACAAATCGCGATGGTCTAAAAATTTTCACTTCGCTATACTCCGTACGATAGCCTAGTGGAAAACCAATGGACTGCCACGCAGAGGTCTCGAGTTCGAACCCAAGGCGCGCATCTCTGACTTTTCGAAGTTATATGCGTATTAAATAGTTAATTATCGCTCGCTTTAACGGTGAAGGAAAACATCGCGAGGATACCTGCATGTCTGAAAGTTCTCCATAATGTTCTCGAAGATATGTGAAGTCTGCCAACCCGCACTAGGCCAGCGTGGGGACTGTAGCCTTACCCTTCTCACACTGAAAAGAGGCCCGTGCCCAGCAGTGGGACAGTTTAATACAGGGCTGATATTATATTATTATTATTATACTCCGTACGGAGGACTTTAATCTAATCGCCTTTTCTTCGGTTAAGCAATGCTCCAATGATACTCCTTGTATTGGAAGACATTTTGATGGTTACGGTACCCGCTTACCATCAAATGGGCTGGAGAGAGCCGAAAGCTTCCGTACCTCATAGAAAGCCAAAAGTAAATTTACAAAATTGGACCAGAATATTTAAGAATACCTCATCCACTGTTGTAAACGCTCATGGCTACCGAAAATTAACGGCTCACGAGCTGTTAATGGCAGAAATGAACTTACGATATGCTTGTATAAATTACTAGCATACAGTCTTTCCTAAAACAACGCTGATTATCCTCTCTATGATCTTAATTTATTCCAGTGAGGTCGTTACAATTGAAGCAATATTTATGTAATGGTCACCATTCAAACTTTTGGACGTGGCAACTTTGCTTTACCTCGCAGTAATCTAACTATATTCAAACGATTCTTCGCAGTAGCAAATTAACCAGTATGTTTTTATAAATGATCACCATCTAAAATTTAACCTGAGGCAATGATGCTTAAACTCGTTATAATTTCAGTAAAGAATAAAAATGCCTCGCAGAAGTAGATTGATCATGTTTTTCTAAATGATCACGATCCAAAATCTAGCCTCCGGCAAGATAGCTTAACGTCACTATAATCACACTATATTCCGTTTAAATCATTCTCGGAGTACATAAAATAGTGGTAACTGCAATCCGGCCGGCATTATTACGTACTGTGTCCAACTTTCCGCACATTCGATAATCTGCAAGTTTTTCCCCTGCAGCCCAATGTGGGTCAAGAGAAAACTCGGAAGGGGCGCGTTTAGGAACGTTGCACGCTTGCAGATGTTGTGCGACAAATTTCGTGTATTAATATCCGAAAATAACAGGTTAAAGGCATTGGCATGGTGAATTTGATTTTGATAAGTGCTGATATTAATTAATTTATTGGAAACTATTTTGTCTTACATTGGTTGAATTTTGATATGAACGGTGGTTAATAAAGTTATATAGTCCTAGAGTCAATTATTAAGTCAACATAATGTATTATTTTCAGTCAATTACCCAGCAACAGTACGTGTAGTATACGGCATTTAGATCCTTTAACATTGCAGATAATTAGTTTGTGTAGATCTATGTAACTTAAGTAACAAATAAAAAATATACGGCTTTATTATTACTTAGCTTAAAGATACTAAAATTGAAATATATTTTATAGTAAATATTAAATCACATTAAAATGCTCTACACGACAACTTTACTTTATACCATCAAATTATATTAAAGATCTGCATACAAAAAAATTATATCAAGGCCACGTCAAAAAATCTTTCTCTTGCAACCACCTTTATCACTCACACATCAACATTCTAACTGTGTATTGTGATGCATCAGTACACTAGTCCGTCAATGTGTGCGTCGATTGTTTCCATGTGTGGGTGCCGCGTATATTTTTAAGTGTATGATGTTAGTGTGTGGACGTGAGGGGTGTTAGTGTGCGTGAACTTTTTGTGTCTGTGTGAGTTTATGTGACGTACACTGCGGTGTATGGAGTACCGTTTGAGGGTTCCAACAACTGATGGATTGTTTTTCCTACTCGAGACGTGATTCGTTTTATGTATGAACTTTTGCGTGAATCTGGCGAATGTGCTTCCCCATGCGTTATTAATTATTTAACATTCGTGTGTGAGTGGATGGGTTTTGTTCAGTTATGAATAATTGGTGCACGGTTGAGAATTTCGCTTATGGGGAAGTGTCTTAAAATTTTATTGGGGTTAGATTTTTGTTTTAGAGAGTTTCCTGTCAGGACGTGCTAAAGCTGTATCCAGTCGCTTGGCTGAAGTAGACTTGATGGTGGGAAGACTAAGGCTTGAAGCGTAAATTAACGGTCTTATATCCAGCACTGGGCCACCCCAGTGATGCGTATACCATACATTATATAAATGCAAGCTAGTAAGTCATGAAAGGGGTGAGAAATCTTTTGAATGACAACTGTGTACTAGGAATATCTTCTGTTTCGCAGGAGACTTTAAAAACAGAAACATCGGACACATTCACCCAGCCTCGGAACAACTATTTGCGAAACACACAATTTTTTGTCTCGTGTGTGTATCGAATCTACAATACTCGGCGCGATGGTGGAGTCAAGGTGATCATTTAAAACAAGACATCCAAGCAGTTCATTTTATATTTATTAAAAAATACACTCACATATTTAAGTCTAAGTATTACATAAAGATGTCTAAAAATTTCTTAGTAGCACTAAGACTAGCAATGCACGTAACTTTTTCTTAAAGGTGAATAAAATAACAGGGGCAAGCCAATTAACTTGTACCACTCACATTTCAGACTTCAGGCTGCTATTAGGACTCTCTTGACAAAAAACTTTCAGGCGTAGCATTTCACTTGACTATGGAATCGATTTCTGTGCCTCATTATTAGCCGTAAATAATAAACTAAACCTATGTCTCGGCACAAAGGTGACATTATGATTTTAATGCGCTCCTTTAGTTCTTATAATAAAAAAAAAGAAAGGTTAGTATTTAACTATTCCTCATGTTTTTGTCTTTGTTTCACCAAAAATACTAATTGCACAGCAAAATATATTTAAAGAGATCAAACTAAGTCGACGGAGCCCCGTTTTGGGGTTTTCGTGGGTTTAAGAAGGAACCTAACATAACCTAACCCTTCCGAGACGGAATGCAGTGATTTGAGGCGTATAGGTGCCCGTTATGATATATTTTAGTAAGCATATTTTGCTGTGCAATTAGTATTTTTGATGGTCATTATATTTAATCCCAAAATAAAATATAATTACAATAATACTGTTAAAAAGACTGCTGGCTATGCAAAACGCAATTACATTACACGCTTTGGTTACATACTCGACGTAATCTTACAAATAAATTGCGCAAATGGTAATCTATAAGATCTTGCAGACGGAACCCTTATAATCCGGTGAGACGGCAATCCTATATGACTGTAGAGAGAGATCAGGTGCAGGACCAGCGGCTTCACATGCTTTCAGACGCACGGGGTTGTGCAATACCCCTAACTCCGGGCTACTAGACAGAATTCCTTGACAGAGAAAACTAAAAGCTTTTTGATGGTCCGTCCCGGGACGAACTAGAGACTTCATGCTTTTCATCGCATTCTTTACAGCGTCACCGATTCAAATGTAGTCAATACAATGCATTCAATTCATCCAAGTGCCTCAACTAACACATGTTCCACTGGGAAAACATTTTTCAATTGGCTTTTAAAAAATATAGGCTTATCCGGCGCGTGTACAAAACCGACTTACTCGACAAATGCACTATGACACGAGAACATTGAAATAAAACATACCACGCTCAGCGTAGCGGAGAGCACTCAGCCGCCGATCCCACCTGTCAACATCTATAACTCTCTCTACACACAAGCAGGAGGCTTTAAAGTACTAACAGTTGTTTTTAAACATGGTATCCATGCCGCGCTTCTATTAAAGTAATGATAAGATGAAATAGCAGCATCAAAACATTTATAGAAGAGTTTTTAATAGATCTATTGCTGTAGGGCGAGGTCCGAACGAAATATTAAAGTGCAAAAGAGGTACAATTCAGATTATAAAATCCTCCGAGATCATTATATCGTAAATAAATTATGTTTCTTATCTGATAATAGTCTTTGTTTAGAAAACGGAGAAATAACTTTGTATTGATGATTTATCGTTCGTGAATTTTTTTTATGTGTGTCTGTAAACAGCAGTCAACGAAAGCAATTTGTAATTTATGGAGGCCCGCCCTTATAATAATTAAATTAGGAAAACATAAGAGCAATGGTAGATACGGATTACATTTTAAATAGTAGTGTTATTATCCAGTGATAAAACAGGAATACGTTTGTTTAGACTAAACGTTGCCCGCATTTTCTCTAAATATTCGTGAGGTGACGGACAGCGCCAAACGCAGCCAGCACGGCCAGTTTGGAAATATATCACCGGTTTCTGGAAGGCTTTTCAACTGCCTCGTTGGCGTAGCAGTAATTTGGTATATTGGCGACTGTGGTGCATGTAGTCTCGGATTTGACTACTAGATCAAGCTAATCGTTATACCTATTTTGGCGGCCTCGATGGCGTAGTGGTTAGTGTAATCGACTGTCACGCCTGAGGTTGCGGGTTCGATTCTCGCATGGCTGCTGAAAAGCAACCGAAACGTCGGGGAAAGTGTAAACCTAAATATAAATAGATTTAATAGTTTAAATAATTTTATTAGCTTATAAATTAGTAAAATAAAATCAATAGTAGTAGTAGTGAAATAGTTTCAAAATTTTGTAATACAGTGATAAATAAACAACGCGATAAAATCCGTATATAGTAGTTTAATTTCAATGAATAACATTCGCGTAAACAGAAGACAATATTATGTATGTATTTACAAAACAAAAGTATATGTATGTTTATCCATTGTCTAGTACCCATAGTACAAGCTCTGCTTAGTTTGGGCTAGATGGTGTTGTGTGCATGTGATAGAATATTATTTTTATTAAATTTTTACGACTATATACTTAAATGGTATGAAGAGACAGGGCAGGGTATTACATGACCACATTTCACCAGCAATAGTTTTAAATCCCATCTAGTATTTCCTATTGCCTTCCGCTAGGCATACTTCTAAACTTCTACGCTACGCTACGTATAATTTGTGTGTATGTGATAGAATATTATACTATTATATTTTGGGGTATACGCATGAGACTATTTTTATAATGAGCTTCTTCTCCCTAGCCTCTATTAATCCCAAGTCACATGGGGTCGGCTTTCCTAGTCTCACCGGATTTGACTGGATATCAGTTTTTAAACGAAGCGGCTGCCACCTGACCTCCGCAACCCCAAGGCTAACGATACCCTAAAGCTAGATCAGTGTCAGGATATTATAGGGCACTGACTTCCTAATAATGACTGCCATAGATGTTCATGGCAGCTGGGACCGATGGATTAACGTGCTCTCCGAGGCAAGGATCAGGCGATAATTGTCAATCAATACCCATATAATTTCGAAAAGTCATATAACTTTATATCTATATAAAGTCAGAGGTGTACGACGTGGGTTCGAACTCGAGACCCTCTGCATTGCAGTCTGTTGGTCTCTCCACTGAGCTATCGCTGCTCAATGTTTATGTTTATAATGAGCGACGTGTCAAAACAAAATTCGGATCAACTTATTTAGATTTATAACAGACAACTTCCGCTCGTGTTTTACTTCCTGTGTCTTGGGGAATTTTACATACATTCAAACAATGGACATAAAAAACCGCCTCGGAACAACAATTTGTTGACCACACAAATTTTTGTGCCGTGTGGGTATCGAACCCACAACACTCGGTGCGGTGGCAGTGACGAGGCGACCATTTAAACCACAACGCCATCCAGTCAGTCATCAGTCATCCAATTGATATGCGTTAGATCAGACAAGTCTTCGAATCTATGCTAATATTATAAAGCTGAAGAGTTTGTTTGTTTGGTTGAACGCGCTAATCTCAGGAACTACTAGTTCGATTTCCAAAATTGTTTTAGTGTTATATAGCCTATTTTTCAAGGAAGGCTATACGACCCACGGGGGCGGCGCAGTAACCGTAAACGCGAGTGACACCGCGGGCACATCGAGTACCTGATATAATTAAAAATCTATTGTATTTGGCCGCCGGCGTATCGCTGTAGGTTAATCAAAACAAATTTTTGTGTTGATCTGGCTTTCGTAAGTTTCATATTTGTATCGCCTGTGTACTTGACACTGACATTCTTGTATTACTCGTATATATAATATGACAGGCGTCTCTAGTCGGAAGCTAGCAATTTCCTTGCTCAGTGTTGTAACAGGTACACTTTGTTATTTAGACATGGTGACAAGCCACACTGATAAATATTATATGCGATTGAAATGAATGTAATACTTTTTTTCAAGCAACTCCCGCTCTAGGTATATGTCCTTTATCGCCAGGGACTTTACAAGCGTTTAAACAACGGACACAAAAACAAACAATACTATACCTTTACATGTTTGTATACTATGAGCACTTGACAAAATAATTAATTAATTGCTACTTTAAGTATACCCTAGTGTAACCGACTGCCACGCCTGAGGTCGCGGGTTCGATTTCCGCACAAGTCAAACATTTGTGTGCATGAACATGGATGTTTCTATGTATAAAATGTACGTATTTACAAAAAAAAAAAATTTATTTATGTTTATCCATTGTCTAGTACCCATAGTACAAGCTCTGCTTAGTTTGGGCTAGATGGTGTTGTGCGGTTGTCACCACTGCGGCGACTGCCGCGACGTTGTTGAGGACACGGCGCTGCACACTTTGGCGGTTTGCCCCGCCTGGGCATCGCAGCGCCGTGATTTGATCGCGGCAGTCGGATCGGTTGCCCTCTCGCTCCCGGCCGTAGTTCAGTCTATGGTCCGGAGTGAGGGGTCGTGGAACGCCGTCGCCTCCTTTTGTGAGGAAGTAATTTCCATCAAGGAGGCGGCGGAGCGGGAGAGGGAGCGTTTAAACCCTCTCCCCAACCGCAGAGCCGGGCGCCGGAGGGCGCGCGATGATCTCCAGCCACCCTGAGGTTTGACCTAGGGGTGGCGGGCTTTGTGGGCCTGCCCGCCATCCGTTCAGCACCAGGTCCAAGAGGCGGCGTGCGTGTTCCCACGCGCGCCTCTGTGTCGAGTCCGTCTCCCCTCTAGGGGAGACAGTAGGGTTTTATATGACGTAGTGCCTATTTTGGGTAGGTCTTTCGTGTAGTGGCCTGCCGTTTCATACGGCGGGCCGTAACCTTGGCGGGGTCGCGACCGCATGCGAAAGCGATTCGCGCGGCCCCGTCGATAGTGGTTGTGTCGAGGAACACCGTGGTAGGTTTAGTCGGTATCCCGGGAGGTACATTATATTTTCAACATCTTTCTTTACCCCGGCGAGTCCGACATAATCCCTCCGCCCGCCCCCGCGGAGGGATATGCGTCATAGCATTCCCCCACGTAAAAAAAAAAAAAAAAAAATGAAAAGGTAAAATATTTATTTATTTATTTAACATTTTAAATTGCAATGATTCTTAAAATACTTATACTATAACGATTGACATTCACGCTGTCACCAAAAGCCTTTTGCTCATTTAAATCTGATTTTATATGTATACAGTCAATACATTTCGTATATGTATATATCTATTCATACCTATATTTATAACTTATTTTTTATTTTGTGACACATTTTCCGTTGGCACACTCTTACACCCCCACACACACATACGACCACACACATACTATTTAATATGTATTTTTATTGTAACTTACCTGAATAAATATACCAGATTTGTACCGCGGTTTTGCTCGCGTAAAATAAGATTGCGCCGAGCGAAATGTGCCAAAACAGGCGATCACAGTTAAGTTGATAAAATCAACACTTTTTGTTTAATACAGATATAAAATATACCTACTTTTACCATAACAATGAATGTGTTTACAATTACTCCGTGTAGAAACTCAAAATAATTAATATTTTCGCCTACTAAATTATGTAAATTTGCACTAAAAATGCAAAAACGTAAGCTCGTGTTACGTGATTTTAAGATTATAACAGTAGAAATCAGCCCTATTTTACAGCTTAAACGAAACATAAATAATTATATTACAATTTGTATGTCGCAAATATTTAAGTAATTGGTTGACAATAAAGATACATATTTATCAAAAAAGCACTTCAAATCCTCCATGCAATTTTACTATGGCGGCCGCGCGCCGATTTATATATCGAGCTCTGTCATTCAGTCCAACCGCGTCTTACGCTCGGCGCATTCTCAAGGTTAGTAAAAGTTCTTTTTTTCTAGCTAAAAGGTGCTCCACGGCTTTTTTGTTTCCCTGACAACGTGTATGTAAAATTTCATGATGATCGGTCGAGTAGTTAAGGCGTCAAAGTGTAATAAACAGATTCACAATCGCATTTTCTTTCATTTACATTGTCAAGTATTGATGTAAGTTCTTATGTGGTTAGATAAAGACGAAAAATATATGTGTTTCTCGAAGGATCTTTAAAATGTAGCTAATAATTTACGTTGAATAACGGTGAAGGAAAACATCGTAAGGAAACCTGCATGTTTGAGAGTTCGCCATAATGTTCTCGAAGATATGTGAAGTAAGTGAAGACAGCGGAGCGGGCCGGCGCGGCGTACTGCACTACGGCCTAATCCTGTTCATACTTAATAGAGGTCCGTGCCCAGCAGTGGGACAGTTGATTTACAGGGCTGTCATTATTATAATATTATATCGGTAGTTTAGTGGGATACCATTGTACTGTCACGAAGAGGTCTTGATTTAAAACAGTTCGCACTTCTTAGTTTTCAAAGCAATGTGCGTATTAAATAGTTGATTAATGTGAAGTCTACCAACACACAATGGCCCAATGTCGTGAATTACGGCCTAACCTTTCTCGCACTGAGAAGAAACCCGTGTCCAGCAATGTGACAATTAATATATATGGCTGATATTATATTTATATTATTATATACTTCTATAAACCTATATCTCTTTTTGTTCCAGATTCATGTCATGCGCTGATTTCATACGCAATGGTATCAGAAATAAGTAAGTAATCTCTTAATTTAAAACTTTAACTTATAATACCATTTATAAACGGTCCGTTACTAAGAAAAAAGAAAGAGTACACACTATTATATTATATTAATTAGTAAGGATTAAGAGCAGCAATAGCTCAGTGGGGAAACGAACAGACTGCAATGCAAAGGGTCTCAGGTTCGAACCACGTCGCGCACCTCTGACTTTCGGAAGTTATATGACCTTTCGAAATTATGTGCGTATTGATTGACAATTATCGCCTGCTCCGTGCCTCGGAGAGCACTTAAGCCGTAGGTCCCGGTTGCCATGAACATCTATGGCAGTCGTTATTAGGGAAGTCGACACAAAAGATCCCACTGGGTCGAAGTGTCACCGATCTGTACTGACTGGCCCCCACACAAGATAAGATAAGATAGTAAGGATTAAGATGGATGACTTGAGTGCACTCTCTGAGCTATGCCATATTATTAGCTATGGTCCTTGAGTATTTTATAGTCGATATTAACTTACTCGAAGTCTTTTCACTATTTTAACGTGTAGTGTCTGCCTCGATACAAGTCAAACATTTGTGTGCATGAACATGGATGTTTGTCTTGGTCTGGCTGTTTCTATGTATAATATGTATGTATTTACAAGAAAAAAGGTATATGTGTATGTTTATCCATTGTCTAGTACCCATAGTACAAGCTCTGTTTAGTTTGAGCTAGATGGTGTTGTGTGTATGTATGTGATAGAATATTATTATTATTATTATATATATAACACACTCCTTTTCCTAATTTAAAATTGCTATTGAGAATTAACTTAACAGAAAAGTCCAATAACTTCAAGTCGACCGATCCGGTCATTCACTACCGATACACCACCAAAGCAAATGATGGATAACCAACCAACCGGTCAACGTTCATTAAACCACGACCAACATCTATCCAACATCTTCAAACAATTACAAAGTTCCCGCACATCGATTAACCGTAGCATAATTTATTCACTGTTCTCAGATATTTGTCCTCAGAGGATATATCTACTTACACTTGCGCAAACCGATTAAGCAAACAACTTGACTAACAATGTATGAATTAACCAGAAAGCTTGACCCCTCGTGTGTGGATTAGATATCATAATTGCGGATTTGAGTGAGCAAGTTTGTTAATTTGAAGATATTTGTATATAATTGTTTTATGATTACGCGAATGTTACCTATACATTGAAATTAAACACTTTATACAGATGTTGATAAAAACTTTAATAACATAAACAAAGCAACAATTATAATTTACAACTTAACTAATATTAACAAACCTAACCACATATAAATAAAACATGAAAAGTAACAAAAAAAAATATAAAGAAAGGAAATGGCTGGTTTAGGCAGCGTCGTAAAATTCCTCACCATCTCTGTCGACCAGAAAAGTGTCCAGAAGACTGGCAGCATTGCCACGTTGAATGGCAATGCTGATTCTTTGAGCCAAGAAAAGTCCAGTCTTCTGGTCACGCGAAGCGTCGATTGGCCGCTTAGATATATCTCTAAAAAGCGCACGAGCGCCCGGACCCCATGAACCTAGCGTGTTCACTCCAAACGGCTCAAAAATGTAATTACCAATTAAATTACTATTTATATTACCTTATACGGATTACTTTGTGATATTTTTGATACGTATAAAGTGTTTAATTTCAATATATTTGTATAAAGCAGTTGAAATAAGATAAATAGTTTCTTATTTTATAATTGGCAATTTCTAAGCTATTTTAATCTGTTGAGTCTTAGAATACCAGCCATAATTAAACCCTATTGTGTCTAGCGGTCGGTGTGCCGCTGCATCTCGATAGGTTAATTAGGTTATCTACATGATGTGAAAGTAATCCTATATAATATAACTAGGTGAACCGTGCAACTTCGTCTGCTTCACTCACTTACACTTCACTGCTCGATGGCGTAGTGGTTAGTGTAACCGACTGCCACGCCTGAGGTCGCGGGTTCGATTCCCGCACAAGACAAATATTTGTGTACATGAACATGGATGTTTGTCTTGGTCTGGGTGTTTCTATGTATAATATGTATGTATTTACAAAAAAAAGTATATATGTATGTTTATCCATTGTCTAGTATCCATATTACAAGCTCTGCTTAGTTTGGGCTAGATAGTGTTGTGTGTATGTGGTAGAATATTATTATTATTATTATTATTACATAAGATAATTTTCCCCGCTTTTGCAACATTTTTTATTGATGCTCCGCTCCTATTGGCTGTAGCGTGATGTTATGTAACCTATAGCCTTCCTAGATAAATGGACTATCCAACACTAAAATAATTTTCAATTTGAACCAGTAGGTCCTAAGATTACCGCGTTCAACCAAACACATAAACAAACAAACAAACTCTTCAGCTTTATAATATAAATAATATATATTTTGTTTAAAATTACACCTCCCGCTTTATGACTGCGCTGAGCGTAAGACGCGGTTGGACTGAATGGCAGACCTCGATATTCAAATCGGCGCGCGGCCGCCATAGTAAAATTGTATGGAGGATTTGAAGTGCTTTTTTGATAAATATGTGTCTTTATTGTCAACCAATAACTTAAATATTTGGGACGGACAAATAGTAATAATATATAACTATTTATGTTTCGTTTAAGCTGTAAAATAGGATAGATTTCTACTGTTATAATCTAAAAATCACGTAACACGAGCTTACGTTTTTGCATTTTACGTGCAAATTTACGTAATTTTGTAAGCGAAAATAATAATTATTTTAAGTTTTTTACACGGAATAATCGTAAACACATTCATTGTTATGGTAAATGTACATTTTATATTTGTATTAAACAAAAAGTGTTGATTTTATCAACTTAATTGTGACCTGTGGTTTGGCACATTTCGCTCGTCGCAGGTTTAAGGATCAATCTCTGTGTCACGGGAAATTTTACAAATATACAATTAACGGACACAGAGTACATTCAGATTCCGATCAGAATCGATCAGAATCTTATAAGAATTATTTGTGAATCACACAAATAAAATTCATTCATCATTCATCGGCGACCGTTACCGCGCTTACCAGGCGTACCAATATTAATACAGTCGTTATACATTCATATCATTTAACGTGTTTATCGTTGACCACGCCTTACTTTTACATGCTGTATAGATATCGTAAACATTTGTTCTTACACAAGATTTATAACTTAACCTTGTAAAATATCGTTGGGAAGTCATAGAGACATACTATTCCTATCCAGAACACTATTATGCTGAATAAGGAAAAGTCGGGCCGTAAAAACGCCGAGAAAAATCATAACGCACCCGTAGGTATATATAAAAATATGAATATTGCCGGCAAATACTTGGTGAACAAGAATTTAATATATTTCACAGAGCTAATAAGTAGAGGGCGACAGACAAATCAATTTTATTGAATGTGCACGGGATTGTGTATGGAATATTAGACGATGTACTCGTATATATTAGTGATAGATTAAATTATTTGTAATAAGGAGACGTTATTGAATTTGGTATAAGATAGGTCATAATAATTTTTTATTAGTAAAGTGCAAACGCAGCAGAGATAGGTGGACCGACGACATGGTAAGGGTCGCGGAAAGCGGTTAGATGCGGGTGGCCCGAAGACCGGTCTTTGTGGAAAGCCTTGGGGGAGGCCTATGTCCAGCAGTGGACGTCTTTCGGCTGAGACGATGAATAATTATGATGTGGCTTATGACAATGGCATCGTAATTTGACTGGTCGCTTTGCTGCCAGTGCATTGATTGTTTTCACGGAACAAAATTTTCTATGATTCATAAATACTTGTGCTGATGTGGGTGGTATCTGCGTCCGTTGTTTTAATGTTTGTAATGACCTCCACGCCTGTGTTGTGATGATTATTCCTAGTGGTGGAGTTTTCTTTTTGAATAATAAGCAGTTATGATTTATGTGATCACCTAGCCAGTATCTTGAATCTTGTGCTAAACTTACAGCCCGTCGTTTATTTTTAGTAGCCTAGGGATACTGCTAATATCTAAGATATCAATTGCACATTGCCAATGCTATAAAATGCAGGTGTAAGCGTTGTTGGGTTTAAGACTTGGCAGCACAACATCTCCTTAACAGGGGCTGTCAGATGTATCACATAATCTAAGTCTATACTTATATTATAAATAGGAAAGAATTGACGTTTCATGTGTTTGTTTGTAAGGGTTAATCTCATAAAATATTCAACCAATTTTAAAATTCTTTGTCCGTTTGTAAGCTATATTATTACCGAGTAATATAAACTACATTTTATTTAAAAAAAGTTCTGCTACAAACATAATTTAACTTACTTTTACGCTAGCGAAGTTGCGAGCAAAAGCTAGCATGTTATATAAGAATAGATTTTCTATGGTGTCTATCATAACAGTGATATGTTTAAGGAGCCTTGAAGCCTGGCAGACCTTATTGCAGGAACACAAAACATGGGTCCGCTGCGATATCTTGTCGGGTCTGGAAACTTCTACAGTCAGACTGCTTCAGATATGGAATCAATGTGATTTGTTTCTCTTTAAATCGTATCTAAGAGGTCTGACTTTAATTTAGCTTCTACAGAACATACGATTCGAATATTTTACTGCCAGCTTCTGTATTGTAGATATTTTCCACAAACAGGCTGTTACATATTTGAAACTAAATTGTCGCTATGCCCCGTCTCTCTTTCAATCCCGTCTATCGTAACGGTAATTTCTGTGATGAAGTATCATCTTGGATGATACCACATCTAGTAATATCATCAAGTAATATATTTGCATACTAGATCTATCTGACCCAAAATTTTAATTACCTCTAACGTGGTTTTGTTAAGAACTCTTTACAAGAAATATGTTGTAAGGTATTCCAGTATAGCTTCAAACGCCGAAGCGCCAACAATTTACAATTATCACCACAAAATGAACTCTTCAAACACTTCACCTAATTTACACACCAGAAAATTCTCGTGAAATAGCTTCTCCCGTCGAAAATCAAACAAAATATTTTAAACATCATATTTCCTTTGAATTCCTCTTAAATATTGCCTTGACATTTTTATATGTAAGACAAACAACTAATGAGTTGGTACATTCACGGATCATCGCGTTCGAGACGGGGAAAGAAAATGGCGAATGGAGAGGTATTCAAAATGGCGCGCACACCTGATTGCATGCTGTTTGCTGTTCGCAGGGTCTTGTAAGCAGTTTTGAAAAAGGAAAATTTTCGGTGTTGTGATTTTGTGGAGTAGATTTTTCCGGTTTAGCGAGTAAAGTCTTAAATATTGGTTTATATAAGAGCGTTTATCCCTTATGGCTTGTTTTGAATGGCAACCTCGCAAATAAGTGTCATATTCTGAGGTTTTAACAGTGTTAGGCTCCTTGCTACTATTTGTTACATACTGTATTATTGTAGCTTTGGCCTTTAATTCGAAAATTTGTTCGATCTTTAACGCGTAACTAACATCTTAACTTCTTTACGAACTTTTAAGTTGTCATCTATATATTAATACGTGAAGCAAAAGCTTTTTACAAAAATTGTGCGGACGGAGGTATATGAAATTTGGCACAGTTAAAGTTTATATGGAAAAGGAGGGGCAAATGCAGCAGCGGTACACTTGTGCATAAGCTGTCGGTTTTATTTCCAGATCGGACGAAGTGGTATTATGTTTTTATCAAACAATTCTCGCTAGCAGCATGAATCCTGGAATTGGGTCCATTAGACTTGCTCCCTATAACGTGGAAGTAATAACATAGTTGGCAAATTATAGGTGTAATCGGACGTGAAACTATATTTGTATAAAGACATATCATCAAAGGTTCACGCTTAAATGATGTGGTTAGTTGACCATTTGATGAAACACAATCCATTCATTAAATGGTTGGCCACATTATGAAGTGATCAATTCTATGATCTGGCCACGACATACATACAAACATTAATAGCCAACGAACCTTATGTTCCATAACAAAATTTCAAACATTTCGAGCTGAAATGAAAAATATTTTCGACTGTTCGTACATTATTTGATGGTAGTGTCATTGAACATTGATGAATGCATGCCGATAGACTTGGCGTCGATAAATGTCCGAATTGACAAGTGACATTACACTTAACATCGATATTCGAACATTCAATGAAACGATATTCGTGTCCGCTGTATTGCGTTTTGATCATGAAACACATGATGCCTTTATGTGCAAAGGGATTAGTCCTTTGTTATTAGTTCCTCTTGAGATTGTGAGACTCAGGTTTGATTGTTGAGTTACTTAAAGTGTATAAGTCGAGACAGTCTCGACTAAAACACTTTAATTAAACCACTTAATTTATCAACTTTAATACACTTATACTCTAACGTATATACAATACACTTATATCTTCATATTTTTCTCTTCACTTTTTTCTGATTTCGAAATCAGTCAGACTGAGCTGGCACTCTTTCGTGTTCCTTAACACTACATTTTGCCACCTTGTCTTGAGTCTAAAGTAGGGTGGAGGGTAGAGTAGGTTGATTTTCTATCTAATTTAATCTATATATATACGTAACAGCGTACTATCCAAAAGAAACCTTTTTGTGAAAACAGCACCAAAATTGAATGCGTAATTTTTATTTTGCAGCCTACTTTGGTGCTGTTTTCTAATTCTAGTAACTCTCTTAAGTAATTAAATATTATATAAAATTTCGGTATGAGAAAAAGTAGGGTGGAGTATATTGCTTATGCCTTCGCACGCCTTTATTTAAATAGCGGTTACATCACGTAAAAGTATCTCTATATTAATTCTGTAGTACCCATAGTACAAGCTCTGCTTAGTTTGGGCTAGATGGTGTTGTGTATGTGATAGAATATTATTATTATTATTTAAATTCACCGTCTTTTGATAATTACTTTCTAGTAATTTAAAAATTCTTTATAATTTATTTAAAGTGGATTTAAAATATAGATAATTTTGGATAATCTAACTTTTTGGATGAAATCGTTTGAAATAGTCAAATACGCAATTAAGTGTCAAATATTTAGTTAGCTATGTTTAAGTAACTTCTAAAATAATAAAACAAATTCGTCGCAGACAACAAAAGCAACATCGAAAATTTTAATCACGCACCCAAGAACACGAATTCTAGAATAAAAAAATCTTTACCTAATAAACCGTGAGTTGCCCAAAGGTCCACACACTGAACACAAAAGCTATCTATTTCGGCGACAAGAAGGGCGTCTGAAATCAAGAGGCACACGACAATGAAGAGGAAATCAGCAACAATAGACGTTCAAGTACCCTCGGCCTTCAGATACCAAGGACTATAGCCGATATCGATGTAGTCTTTTCTTGAAAAAGGTAATCTACTTGCGAAAATTATGTTTCTACGACGTGTAAAAGTGTACTCGATTATAGCGAGCGTATTATCGTCTACTGGCCACATCAACACGATTCTGTGCTTCTACTATAAACAGTAACACTGCCTGACTTGAACATGGAACCAAACGATTATAAATCATAAACATGAGCGGCAACTTATGCCACGGGACAATGACAAATAATTGACTACCAATTATTTGTCCTGTTCTTACGAATATTATAAATGTGAAAGGTTGTGAAAATGTTTGGAGGTTCGCTACTCAATCACGCGTAAACCTTCAAATTGATTCAAATGAAATTTAGACCACAGATCAACCATGTTCTGGATTGACACATCGTATCTTATCTTATCTTGTGTGGGGGCCAGTTAGTAAAGACCGGTGACACTTCGACCTAGTGGGATCTTTTGTGTCGGTTTCCCTAATAACGACTGCCATAGATGTTCATGGCAGCCGGGACCGACGACTTAACGTGCTCTCCAAGGCAAGGAGCAGGCGATAATTGTCAATCAATACGCACATAATTTCGAAAGGTCTTATAAGTTCCGAAATTCAGAGATGTGCGACGTGCTCTGAGCTATCGCTGCTTAATTGACACATACTTTTTATCCTGGTTTGTGTTCCCGTGGGATGCACGTAGGCGAATAAAATAAGTTTTTTAACACAGGAGATTATACTATGCTATTCGTAGCTCCCTATAACGTTAATTTTGTCTAAGTTTATCACCTATATACTACGTGCGTACTGGTATCGAAAATTTGTTTCAGAAGGCAGATTCAAACAACACCTTAAAAAAATAGATCGGATCACACCAAGTGACATGCGTTTGAATGTCTGTTACCTAATTTTTATTTTGATCTGCCATCTAAAAACCGAATGTAAACCACCGTACCGATTTTGATGCAATTTGATTGAATTTTTAACATACGGGATAAAACGTGGCAACTTAACAAATAAACTGTTACGTAACTATGTATACGAGCAGCTAGTCAAAAATAAATTCTAACTTTGAAAGTTAGCTAAGTACATTGGTAACAATTTCAAGTTTTTGCCCCGTTCTGAAACAAAGATTAGGGGCTTAAAAGTGTCCTAAAGTGCTTCGAGAAAAACTTGTACAGCTGTGCTTGCTTTACTTGCTGGGGTACTGTTGTACCCCCTACAAACTTTTCGATATAAGTAATATTATTATAACATACAAGACCAGAAGCTATTGCAGAATATCAAGTTATCACGCAAGCATTAGCTCAAATGTAAAGTGGACGTGGAGTATAGGGTTGAACTTTTGAGTTTCATGAAGGACAACATTACATGCACGAGTACATACATAATCTAATGTTTAAGTCCTCGAAGGTATAGGCAGGGGTGTATTAAACACACTCATCTTACCAGCTATGGTTTTAGAACCCACGTAATGAGATGAATTTTTTGTTGTTAACCGGGCTCATGACCAGTTTCACTGGGAATTTCTTGACAGAAAAACCCAATAACATAATAATGTCTTCTGTTTACGCGAATGTTATTAATTGAAAATTAAACTACTTTATACAGATTTTTTCGTATTGTTTATTTAACACTCTATTACATAATTTAGAAACTGTTACACTACTATACTACTATTAAACTTTACTAATTTTAAGCTAATTAAATTATTAAAACTATTTGTATTTAAGTTTTTTACACTTTCCCCGACGTTTCGGTTGCTTTTCAGTAGCCATGGTCACGGGGAGACCGTATATAGTAGTTTAATTTTCAATGAACCCAATAACATTTCGCATGTTCCAAGATTCGGATCCGAAACCCCATGCACACCAATCGCATTCACTAAAGCTACGACAACGAGGCAGCTCAGTTAGGATTTACATGTATAAAGGATTTTTCCTAACCACCTCGGTGGCAGAGTTTGGAATTGTGACCGGTATGGGAATCTACTCGCCCCTTATTTCGTGGTATCTAAAATCATAGTTGGCGAAATATGGATGTGGTTATTCTCTGCCTGTCTTTTCGGGGATAGAGGTACGAGACTGTATGTATGTATGGCCCAGTAGCGATAGTCTAGTGGAAGAGCGTTTGACTCTGTCTCGGTCTCTCTGTCTAGTGGAAGAGCGTTGAAAACAGAGGTCTCGAGTTTTTTCCGTAGGCGCATTAAATAGGTAATCATCGCTTACTTTAACGGTAGAGAGCAGCGATAGCTCAGTGGAGAGACCAACAGACTGCAATGCAGAGGGTTTCGGGTTCGAACCCATGTCACGCACCTCTGACTTTCGGAAGTTATATGACTTTTCGAAATTATGTGCGTATTGATTGACAATTATCGCCTGCTCCGTGCCTCGGAGAGCAAGTTAGGCCGTCGGTACCGACTGCCATGAACATCTATGGCAGTCGTTATTGGGGAAGTCGACACAAAAGATCCCACTGGGTCGTAGTGTCGCCGGTCTGTACTGACTGGCCCCCACACAAGATAAGATAAGATACTTTAACGGTAAAGGGATGTTTGCCTTTACCGCTAAAGTAAGTGATGTTCCGAAACCTGCATGTCAGACAGTTTGACATAATGATCTCGAAGGCTTGTGAAATTTGCCAACCGCAAACTTCACATACCTTCGCACTGGACCAGCGTAGTGAACTATGGCCTAACCCTTCTTACATCAAGAAGAGGCCCTTCGCTTACCAGTGCGGCAGTTTATACGCAAGTCTGATATTATATATATATATTATATGCAAGGCGCTCATAGCCAGTTGCACGCACTGATCGGTAAACGATTAGCGAGGTTAAGCAACGTTGGGTGCGGTCAGTCTATAGATGGGTGACCGCTTAGAGGTATTTCATCTGAGCGTCTCCGTGCTTCGGAGGGCACGTAAAAAGTCGGTCCCGATTGTTGCCAAATTGACAGCAGTCGTCAAGCCATGTCAGAGGCCTACAACCGGCGGCTTGAACAACTCTTGACAATAGGCTGGCCACTAACCACAGGAAAAGAAAAAAATAACATGCCGAAGATATCCTTGGTATTGGAAGCGACCGCGAGTTATCGCAGCTGTTTATTATTATGGCCACCGTTTGGGTGTTTGCTACCTCAACAAAATAATAAGGAATATATACCTCATACTTCTAAGCCCTTTATCTTCATCACAAAATAATGAAAAGCCCACATATTGTCTCAACAGCTGCGTTCTCTCGATAATTTTTCTATTACCTGTTCAATAGCTATCCTTGGCCATAAATGGAGAGTGTTAAAATTTTAAATTAAAGGCCATTTCATTGGCAATAAAGCCACGCCGTAAAGTCGAGGGTGCTAACGCTGGGGTGACTTAGACGATAAATTCACTTCGTCTAAAACAGTCTTGCTACACTGATACAGATTTAGAATGTTTTAAAGTGTATTTCGGTATTGGGTGCACGGGTATGCGGTTTAAGTAGGTGCTTCTCTACTGCAAGTATGGGCTCGATTACCATACGGGATAAAAATTGTATTAGTTACGAATAGTTGTTCTTTGTTTTAATATTTGTAGAGTCGACCAACAACATAGACATTAACACAATAGAGCAGGTAACAGGTAAATGTAAATTTACATAAATAAGTGTAAACTTAAATATAAATAGTTTTAATTAGAAAATATATAGCTTAAATAGTAGTAAAGTTCAATAATAGTAGTGTTAGAGTTTTCATAATTATGTAATAACAGGGTTTAAAGTAAAATAAACAACGCGTCAAAATCCGAATAAAGTGTTTAATTTCAAAAAGTAACTTGTTCATAAGTGTTACTTTGTGACCTACATGAATAAACATGATTTTGATTTTGTGCTACTACAGGATTAGTCTTTTAAAACAGAAACCTATTGTCGTGTATAAAACTTTGAATCGCTTACGATTATATATACCTTAGTAATATCATATCTTATATGATGTGAATGTGTATGTGTTACACAATTTTTTTTATGTCGAAACATATATACAGTTGTATATAGGTATATTATAACCACGTTTGGACGTCTAGGATTACATTAGGATTTTATGTTAGAAAATTCCCCGTAGCAGCTTGCAATTTGAGAATGTTACCAGGAAACGGGAATAGGATCGCCGTCAATTCTATAAGACTTAAAATATAGCTGGCTGGTTAATTATATGAGGGAAAATATAGCTAGCTGAATACATATGTATGTAGTACATATATACCAAATCCTTCGTGCTTATAAAATCGTATGGAGCATGTATGTATGACCGAAAGCGAAAAGCATGCATGAAGAATGTTATTACAGAAAAAAACTTAGAGCAAGATATGACTATTCATTCAACATTTTCGTGCTAAGTAGGCACATGACAATTTTGCAATATCAAATGCCCAATCTTTCAATTCCTTTTTTTTATTGATTTGGTTGCAAACGAGCAGACGGATCGCCTGATAGTGAGCGATTACCGCTACCCATGGACACCCGCAACATCAGGCGAGTAACAAGTGCGTTGCCGGCCTTTTAAAAAGGAGTACGCTCTTTTCTTGAAGTGTTGAAGGTCGTATTGGTCCAGAAATACCGCAGGTGACAGCTCATTCCACAGTTTTGTTGAGCGAGGCAGAAAATTCCTGGAGAAACGCACAGTTGTGGACTGCCAACCATCTAAATGATGGGAATGAAAATGCTGTCGCGAAGGACGATGGCGAAAAGAGGCGGCAGGGATCATTCCGAACAATTCCTCGGAGCACTCCCTATAATAAAAGCGATAGAAGATGCATTCCTAAAATGTATCTAAATCCACTTATTTTTTTATTTACTTAATCTAAGAACTGTTTGCTTGGTCTTACTCAATTTCGTTTTGTCTCAATTTTCCATTTTATAAAATTATAAGCAAGTACAAAACGCATCGTACATTCGTCTTAATATAAATGATATTAATAGAAAGTAATTATATTCTAAAAGTTAATATTTATCTGAATTCATAAACAACTGCAACAGGGTTTTATTATATCGTCATAACAAATACTTTAAAGTTCATTTAAAAGCTTTCGTAGAACAAAATTCATTTAGTTTCATTTTAAATGAACGCCTGAGCTAACAGATAAATGGAGAAACGGACGGAAATTGTTGAAATATTTTTAGTTATAATTGAGACGGTTAAAATAGTTTTTAAACAAGTTTTGCTTGACTCAGATATTGTAGAACTAGTGATATTATAACTTTTGCATTAGGTAATTGTGTCAGTGGCACAGTGGAATGTTAGAGGCTAGATGCCGATAATGTCCCAGGTTCGATGGTCAGATTTGAGTAGTTCTATTTAGGTTTTATATAAAGAAATATTGCAGCGAAATGCTGATAATGCACCAGGTTCGGTAGCCGGATCGAATAGTTCATTAACGTTTTCTGTTAAGAAAAATCATCAGACGCGGTATAGAATCCCATGATGTCTTTAGAAAGGACTTATATATTTTAAGTGTTTGGTAGTAACATTTTTCGACTAATGTATTCGAATATAATTCGATTGCAATTATGTGCGTTACTAAATATATATTCCGAATTTAAACTATGGGTCAGTGGAAGTGTTATTACGTTTTTCTGCTGTGAAATTATCAGTAGTAATACGAATTCTAGAAATGTGCCCCGTAGACGGAATAAGTCACCCTACTTGGAAAACAAATCACATTTGATGACAT
The DNA here is from genome assembly GCA_963675205.1 of Catocala nupta. Classification (NCBI taxonomy): domain Eukaryota; kingdom Metazoa; phylum Arthropoda; class Insecta; order Lepidoptera; family Erebidae; genus Catocala; species Catocala nupta. The sequence continues at coordinate 28,083,491 of OY776090.1, read as the reverse complement.
GTGAGTGTAATTGACCTCTATCTGTGTCTTTGGAGATACACTGTTTGTCTATAATCATCTCAGCCAAAAAACGTCCACTGCTGGACATAGGCCTCCCCAAGGTTTGCTACACAGACCGGTCTTGGGCCACCCATTTCTCTGGGTCCTGGGCTCTGGGCTCCATTCATACTAGCCTTATAAACTTTCTTAGTCAGTCTTTTCTCGTCCATTCTTTCTACATGCCCAAACCAGCCTAACATACCATTTTCTATTCTCATCACTATATCCACTTTTATGCCGCATCTCTCTCTAATCACATCATAAGAGTACCTTACCCTGTTTGTCTATATAAGTATATATTACTAGTTATGAAAGTGAATGAAGCCAGAGAAGTGTGTCAGGATCGTAGCAAATGGAAATCTGTAGTCTCTGCCTACCTCTCTGGGAAACAGGCGTGAATCTATATGTATGTATGTACTAGCTATGCCACGCGGTATCATCCACGTTGGTGTTTACTGCTCCACGCCCATAGCTCATATTATATAACCCATAACCTGCCTTAAAAATTGGGTTATTAAATACAAATATAAGCAGATTCTGCTAGTAGTTCCAGAGAAAAGCGCGCTTAGACACAAAACAAACACATTCTTCGGTTTCCTTACGTTGGTTTGGGTGTTTCTATGTATAATATATGTATATATTTACAAAAAAAGTAGGTATATATGTATGTTTATCCATTGTCTAGTACCCATAGTACAAGCTCTGCTTAGTTTGGGCTAGATGGTGTTGTGTGTATGTGGTAGAATATTATTATTATTATTACATATACGCAAATATAATATCTATTGTCGGCCTCAATGGCGTAGTGGTTAGTGTAACCGACTGCCACGCCTGAGGTCGCGGGTTCGATTTCCGCACAATTCAAACATTTGTGTGCATATACATGGATGTTTGACTTGGTCTGGTGTTTCTATGTATATTAAGAATGTATTTACAAAAAATAAATAAATGTATGTTTATCCATTGTCTAGTACTCATAGTACAAGCTCTGCTAAGTTTGGGCTAGATGGTGTTGTGTGTATGTGTAACAATATAATATTTTTATTTAAAAAGTGCAACTACCGTACTAGGAGTAATTTCTGTGACGCGGGAGACATTACAAATATTAAAACAATAGACACAAAGAACATCCAGACTTGGAACAACCATTTGTGGATCACACAATTTTTTGTCCCGTGAGGGATTCGAACCCATAACACTCGGCACAGTTGCAGTGGCAAGTCGACCACTTAAAACACTACGCCATCTGTGCACCTCTATCTGTGTCTTTGGATACACACCGTGTATCGTATGTACATACAGGGTGTCCGGTAATTAATGGATAACCTGGAAATGTCTTATAGAGGAACTGATGGCCGTTCAGAAAAAAAAATATGAAAAGCAATCTATTCTAACTACTACCTGAGATATTTGTTTTTTTTTAATTACCATATATAACTTTCTTGTATACTACGCCCATAAATGAATGAAATTCATCGATTTTTTGTTGTTTTATTATTAAACACTAATTATGCTAATAAATAGAAAGTCAAAAGTATGCTATGCTAATATAGCTTGCACTTTTTAATATATATTTTTTTATATTTTTATTTCCTTTTTTCTGAACGGCCTTCAGTTCTACTATAAGACATTTCAAGGTTATCCATTAATTACCGGACACCCTGTATATTACTAGATATTCCACGCGGTATCGTCCACGTTTGTGTTCACTGCTCCGCTCTCGTAGCTCATAGCGTGGTAGTATGTAGCCCATAACCGCCCCCAAGAATATCCATCAAATACAACTACAAAATCAATTTGATTCAGCCGATAGTTCCAGAGACAGGTGCGCTTAGACACAAAACAAAAACACTTCGGCCGGCTTACGTTTCAGAGCACTCACCGTGGTGTAATACCACGGGGAGTGCTCGGAAGAGTTATTCCACCCAATCCCCTTTCCTATCCAGAACAACGCGTGCTGGGCTCAGATGCCATCCTTACACGGTGGAGTCGACTAGAGTGCGTACCGCCAAGTTTGGGTCCTCATACTTCTGCCGAACGATCAAGGCATGGCATTCTCTGCCAAGGCACGTGTTTCCTTCTTCCTTCAATCCTGGGTCCTTTAAGCGGGGCGTGAAAAAGCACCTTCTCAGGCCGTCAAAGTAGAGACCTCAACATCGCCTCGGCTACTATGAGGACGGTGTGGAGGCCACTACTCTTAGACCACACGACTGCTTATCATCAGGCGGAGAGTAGTCATTTTGACGAGCAAAATAAAAAAAATAATAATATTGTAATGACGCAATATTAGATTTTTTGTTTATTTCTACAAAACCGATTTTAAAAATTCTTGTTCAAAGCTATATTATCACCTTTCGACCCGCTGATGGACGTGGTGGGTCCCACACAACCATCACACAATCACACATACAGGACAAATTCACAAGAATTCACAAACACATAATATTTATACAAACATAAAAATATCCGACATCGAGAGGCGTGCGCGGAACACGAATGCTGCCTACTCGGAACTGTGCTGATCGGGTGGTGGACGGCCTCAATGGGTCCACCGCCCGCAGGCTTCTACTCAAGGTGGCTGGAGGTCGTCTCGCGCCCTTCTGCGCCTGGCTCTGCGGTTAGGGAGAGTTATTGAACATTCCCTCACCCTCTCCGCCGCCTCCTTCATTAACATCACCTCCTCACAGAAGGCGGTGACAGCATTCCAAGACCTCTCGTTCGAAACCATGGACTCCGTGCCTTGAAGAGCACGTTATGCCGTCGGTCCCGACTGCCATGAACATCTATGGCAGTCGTTATTGGGGAAGTCGACACAAAAGATCCCACTGGGTCGAAGTATCACCGGTTTGTACTGACTGGCCCCCATACAAGATAAGATAATAATAAGACTAGTTTTTGCCTGCGGCTTTGCTCGCGTAAAAGTAGGTTAGGTAATGTTAGCAACAGCACATTTTTTTTTTAAATAGCCTATTTTACATAGAGTAACATAGGCTATTTAAAAAAAAGTACTGTTGCTAACATTACCTAACCTACTTTTACAGGAGCAAAGCCGCAGGCAAAAGCTAGTTAATAATAGAATTATAGCTAAAACTATTCTCATTACCATAATATGTCTATGTACTGCTTATTAGATATAAAGGATTAACCATTTATCAGTAAATTTACGTTTAACTTAAATGCTAAATAAATTAAAGCTACAATGGTACGTAATTATCACTAATAAGCTCTGTTTCTACAACCTGTTAGGACAAGTTCTCACTTGGCAAACAGTTTGCGCTTACCATCTGCCTACAAATACATTTTATAGCCAAACAACGCGATAAAATCCGTATAAATGAGTTTAATTTCAATGAATAACATTCGTGTAAACAGAAGACAATATTATGTAAACAGATGTAATTAAATTAAAATTATGACAGACAAATAACACGGTTTTTGACAGCTATACAAGATCCACACTTTTTCTTTTGTTCTACACAGCTGAAAGTGAGTAGCAAATAGTTTGCCAAACGTGTACGCGGTTTTACGTAACAAATTTGGCTGGTACGAAATAGTTTATTTCATTTATACACGCGGGTGCCCTGGCGTAAACCATCTAGTTATCTCCAGGGATTACCTGCGTATACTGTTATAATATTGGAACCATTAATGAATTATACTGTTTGTTGTAAACGTTTCATTGTCGACTGATGGTTCGATAATGTCAGCTTTATTTTTAAGCTGTTCCATTAACATGCACGACACTTTTCTTGAAGTCAATAAAGAAATGTTAGGCCGTAGGCCATCTTACAAGCCTATTGATTTCAGAACATTTTTAAGAACTTTAATATATGTATGTAAGTTTACTCATGATGCGTTCAATGTTGGAGTGTATGATACTATTTAATACGTACAAATATAACATTAAAATGTGTGAGAGTGTCCATAGGGTCGAACTGAAGGTCTTTGCGTGGCACTATTCTCCCTGCTAAGCTAACGCTGCTGTATTAGACGATATATAGATTTGACGGCCTCGATGGCGTAGTAGCTAGTGTAATCGACTGCCATGCCTGAGGTCGCGGATTCGATTCCCGCACAAGTCAAACATTTGTATGCATGGACATGGATTTTGTCTTGGTCTGGGTTTTTCTACGTATAATATGCACCAGCTGCTTAGTGACCAGCAGTACGACTTTCGTAAGGGTCGGTCAGCATTGTAACCTCTAGTGTGGTTTTCAACAAGGGATCTGTTGATCCAGAAAGAACAGGCTACGACGTAGGGGCGTGGTGTCTTAAGGTAAATTTATGAGATTAATAATAGATGAGATGACAATTAACACTTTTAATATATTTTGAGAACAAATAGATTATAATAATTTTTACTATGTAAGAATAATCAGGGCGTGGTTCGTATTAAGGCTTGCTTCGTGGTCCTTGAAGAATGGAACCTTCTAGTATACCTGACACATCGTTGGGCTCAGGCGATCGAGACAAAGGGGGAAGCCTTGGCGGTTAGTTTGGATATAGCGAAGGCATTTGATCGTGTTTAGCACAAAGCGCTTCTTTCGAAGCTCCCTTCCTATGGGCTTCCCCAGAGATTTTGCGAATGGGTTACTAGCTTTTTAGCAGACAGAAGCATTAAGGTCGTAGTCGTCGGTGAATGCTCTGACTCCATGTCTGTTAATGCTGGTGTCCCGCAAGGCTGTGTGTTATCGCCTACTCTGTTCATCCTCCATATCAATGACATGCTACAAATTAGTACCATTCATTGTTATGCGGACGACAGCACGAGCGATGCTCTTTATACCGGCCGCGCTAACATCTCTCGGGATAACGTCAGTGAGAGCTAAAACAAACTTGTGTCGGAAATTGAGACCTCTTTGAAGAAAGTCTCGAATTGAGGCAGACTTAATTTGGTCCGATTTAACCCCACAAAGACACAAGTATGCGCGTTCACCGCATAAAAGCTACCGTTGGTATATATGCCGCCCATAACTGCCTCAGCCGATATTGGAATTCTTGGTGTCGACATATCAAGCGAAGTCCAGTTACGCGGCTATTTAGAGGGTAAAGCTAAAATAGCTTCAAAAAAGCTTGGCGTGCTCAAAAGATCAAGACAGTATTTCGCGCCGGCCCACCGAATACTGCTTTAAAAGGTGTAGATTTGGCCTCATATGGAATACTCCTCTCATCTTTGGGCAGGGGTACCCCAGTACCAGCTTCTCCCTCTGGACCGCATTCAACGTTCCTCGCCTTTCCCAACGTCTTTTCGCTTTATGCTAAGTTGTCCCGGTGGACGCTAAAATATCCACGGATATAATAACGGGAGGCGCGCCTGAGCATCGTCTAGGGAAACCACCAACTATCGGCATATACAGCAGTTAAATGAATACGGGTTAAAATGTACCTATATGGGTTAATATTTGGATGCTGGCCCGTTGATTTCGTCGTAAAAGCTTGCGTATATATTAGCGTGAGGGCTGGGGAGGATTAGTTATCATGACAAAGTATTGTTGGCTTTTTATCTAAGAGGATGTTTAGTCGCAAAATATATGTTGTCTATCTCTTTCTATACTAATATTATAAATATGAAAGATTTGTTTTTTCTTTGTAAGTATATAACTCAAAAATTACTTAACTGATTTTAATAATTCTTTCACCATTAGAAAGCTTTATTATTACCGAGAAATATAGGCTATAAATAAATCGGTGACGTTTCATCAATATTTTGCGAAAGGCTAAAAGCAATATTTTTTTTCATGAATATTTACTTATATTTAGGCCAGTATTATAAATTAACAAAAACATACATCAATCAGGATGTAATTATGGTGAATTGAAACAACAATTATGGGCAAATAAGCCATATAACTTTAAATACAAATTGTATAAAGAATATTGATATTTATTATTAATAATACATGTTGTTAATATTATATGTAGTCTATTCAAGTAGTTTAGTAATTAAAATGAATTTTAAAATAAGCATTGTATTTTTTACAGATACCACAAAATTAGATGTAGGACTAATAAACAATGTTAGGATAGATTTTTTAGTAGTCTCTATGTTATTCTGATGTATAAACAATAATACTTTGAAATTTCATCAAAATCAGTTCAGCAGTTTGCGTGAAAGAGTACCGAATATCCATCCATCCGTCCATCCTCACAACTTTCACATTTATAATATTAGAAGGATATGAATAAACATATTTCTGATTTCGGCTATGAGCCTACGCAATCTCTCACCTGCACTGTTATATAAGCTTTAGAACAATCTTACCAGTACTACAGTAAGAAATCAAAACGCTAGATTGATATACTGCCTTACCGCTGTGCACTCCAGTGTGGGAAGGGTAAGTGCATATATAAAATATGTGTGCATGTGTGTGTAGATTGTGAGTGTGTGGGTTGCAGTTTGTGCACTACGGCACCTGTCTGAAATCGCGAACTGTTAGGTGCGAGGTACACTTGGAGATAGCTCGGATAATTAAAGTTTTATGACTGCTATAAAAGTAATGGTTTCATTGGTCAACGCAGTATTTTGATTGAATACTGTATTCGTGCCTGCGATTTCGGATGCGTGAATCTTTTGGAACAGTACTTTGATTGGATACTGTCTTTGTGACTGCGATTTCGTTTGCGTGAATTCGATGGAAACTGATTGCTCGTATGACGTAGGGGTTTGATTGATCGCTTTGCTTGTGCTACTGCGCTGAGTATTGTGGATTCGATCCCCATATTGAATGTATATTTCGGTATTTATATATAGCTTTTCAAATACACACAGAACACATTATTTGTGTCTGACACAAAGAATACCTTTTGTTTCTCTTGTTTGTGTGTTTGCGAAGTCGCCCGCGACACGATATTTTTTACTAGCTATACAATGGACGTTTTTAAACAAGAAATACAAGGAGCTTGACCTGGACAAATGGAAACATTTAAAATTTACTACAAAAATGCTTATAACACCACCAAGAGAACAGCGATTTCAATTCTACCCTCTTTTATACCCCGCTCAAAATTGTACTATAGGTTCAACAATTTTGACGTCACCATCACAATACATTCATATAAACCGAAAGTAACATATGAATAAAAGGGAAAACACTTCAACAATACCTTACCTTGCCACTTAGCATAAATAACAAAATATATACGCTATTTCTTAAACGATGTTCATGTATATTTAGCTCAGTAGCACCATCAAAGATCCCCCTTGAGACAAATACCCCATAAGATGCTCCTTACTATGGGAAATGTCAGAGGGGCGTGTAACATGTCATTTTTATATTCAAATACTGTACCTCATAAATTTCGGTGGCTATATATTTTTGTGTTGGCAACATTGATCGTTACAGGAATTAATGTTGCAACGTAAAAATGGAGCATTGCCTCGAGTTCGTTATGTGGATTCCATGTTTGAATTAAATATGTTTATTTTTTGTAAAATTGGTATAAATTTAATATTATATCTTTAGTTTATATTATGATCTTAATTATACTGATATACTGATTTAACTTCCGCCATGGGGTGGGTACTATTGTATACAGTAAACATTAATATTGCTTTTGATGTCAGACGAGCTTACGTTATGCTTACCTTGACATCAAAGAAGTGATTCCAAGAAAACACAACCAAGCCGTTGCCTGCCATAAACCACATAGGTTAGAAATAATCTCATGATCTGTTTGACGGTAAACAGATACCGTAGTACCTATTTGTTTAGCAGACGGGTAGAAAGGAATAGGTAAGTAAGGAAGGAAAGTAAGGTATCAAGTCGATGTCTGGAGCTCTCCTTACTGAACAAAATGCAGCACCGCTCTTGACTTTTATTTCTGTGAGGGGGTAGTTTTTCTTTAGTTGATCTCAAAACAGGATGAAATTACAAAGACAGGTGATTATATCAATCACGCCGTGTTATTTTTTACATTACATCTTTGTATTTGTTTCTTTTTTAATAGACAACGTCCAGTAGTAGTTCATGGAGAAATAGTTGCAGCACCTTACAGTTATGATTTGTAAACGAAATATTATTGTACACTTGGCGATTAAAAAGAGTGGCTATGAGTTTCTTGCCCGTTCTTTTCATGAGCCCTACACCCTTGCTTTGCTGATCGTGGCAGTAAATGTAAATTCACAGAAAAAAAAATACGTGTATCTTTCTTTCACATTCATAAATGTTACCTTGTAACCTAATTTAAATAAATTTATTTTGATTTGATAGATTTGATTCCATAATGGTAACCCCATCCCCCACTTCACAAACATTTGAGCAACAAACACGGAGAACACTCAGTCTAGGAATAACCATTTGGGAATCACAATTATTTTTGTCTCGTGTGGGATTCAAACCGACAGTACTCTTCGATGGTGAGACGACTACGTAATCGCTACGTCATCCATGCAACTCTGAGACTCATATATAGGTCCACTAAAAAGGATTAAATAAAACTCTTTGGCATCTCCCAGTGTGTCTCTTCCAACGGACGGGTGGTCTGTTGGACGTGCGGAAATTGCCGGGTCTTAAATTATACACATGTACCTACAGACAGACGGCTCACTCAAATATAACACCTCCACAATGTACGAGAATATTCCATGGAAAATGTTTTTAAGAATTCGTGCCGTGAAAGCCTCAAATGTCAGAAGGGGTAAATATTTCGGTGACTTAGAGTTAATTTGGTATTATTTCGTTACTGCACATGAATTGAGTGGTTGAATATTTAAAGTATCTTGGATGTTCTTTATGGTAAAGCATCTTTCATAAAGCTACTATACTCTATATGTGGTTTTTTTATAAGAGCCTTTATATGCAATTATGATACTATATTGTATGTATAAAATATATCATGAACATTTTTGGATATCCTAAAGTCTTGCCGTCCTTTTTTATTATCACATGAACATGAAATTTTGTTTGTATGACAAATGCAATAGTTTCTGTAGTCGTCTCGACATTCGAAGAGTTTTGAGGGTCACTCGGGACAAAACTATGTGTGATCCACTAATTGTAGTAGCGTTTGTTCTCTGTGTACACTTTTGAAATTTTTTGTAATGGTGACTATTTCCTTTTAAAATAAGGAGCTATCAAAATTGGCTTTATAAAAAAGAAAAACAATCTACATGTGAAACAAGGACGAGAGCCATTTTTTATTTAAGAATAAATCTGCATTGGCACATGTTTCTTAGAAAATCGCTTCATGCCTCATTACACGTCAATAAAGAATTATTTAAATCCATCGAGAATTAAGATTTTTACATATTTGTTAAATGGTCGAACTTATGTTGCTTGGTGTACAGTATAGGTCAAAAATTTAGTCCATCCTATGATACAAGGTCGATTTTCCCTTGCTATTATGGCAGTGACCATTGCTGTCTTTATGATGTATTATATTTACGTCATGCCATGTGTCAAGTTTGAATTGTCATAGCTAACACTCCATGACAATTCAATCATAGGTAAAAGGAACCCCACTAGATTATTAATGCCTGCATGTAGAAGTTCTTTATTCTAAAATAAATGTTACGTATTGTGTTTAAGAGTTTTTAATAAAGTGCTCAAGTACATTCGCGAATTGCCACTAACTTAAATGAAGAATGAATTTATAAAATGGCTTATACAATACATTTTTTATAGCATCAACGAATTCTTCGATCTGAATCTTCGAAATCTAAAACTTTAGTTTTAAAATTTTATAGCCTGTGACATAAATTATTTTATTATAATTTCCGTGTATGTAATTCAATAATAACGTTTTCCCTTTTTAATGTAGTGTAATAATATCGAGCATCCTTCTTTCTTTAAGCGTATTTATTTCTTAATGTTAATAATATTATAGTGTAATTTGATGTCAATGTATAGAATACTCAACAATTATATTGCCAATAACACATTTTATTTTTAAATTTAAATTTGCGTGCCAGCTTTGTTAAAATGTTCATACGAATATTATATACATATATAACAACCATAAATGTACCACAATTTTTTGCAAATGAATTATTCTTCTTCTTATTCTTATTCTAGAAAAGTCAACTTTAGCGGTTATTAGATCTAACAGAAACTTTTGTCAAAACTGGTAGACCACTTTCTTGGCCGACTGTATATGAAAACGAATTTATTTTCGACCGTATATGTAACCCTCTTAAAGAAACCGAACAAAAACATTCCAATAATACTCGCCTTAAATCACTCCACACATACATTACTAATTACCTGTAGGGCAACACAAGATCACGAGATATACCGCACAACGTTCACCGACCCGACGAAAGGTAAATAACGATAAAAAGGGACCGATTAACTAAACTTAACGATCGGTTGGCGTGCGTTTTAGTTACGAGATTAAATGATGTGCGTATTTGTATGTGTGTGTGGAATTTATGCGTATGTTATTTTGTTTGCTACTAGCTTTTGCCAGCGGCTTCATTCGGGAACACTAAATTTTTCTGGAGGTAAAGTACTCTATATCTTTTTTTGTAGCCCCGAAAGCGTGAATGTAAAATTCCATGATGATCGGTGAAGTAGTTACTGCGTGAAAACCGAACAAACAAATAACTCGCATTCGCATTTATAATGACTAGCGGTCACCAAATGGTCAATTTAAATTTTAAATTTAATCGTTATTAAAGTTTTTCTGTCTATAACTTAATACCCTTATAATCACATTTTATTTAGTCACCTACTCCACATACATATGCATGTAACCATAGTTACGAAGCATTTTACGAAGTCAACCGAACAATGCCGAAATACTACGAACGCGATTCGACTGCATGGTTGTGTGCGTGTAGTGTATGTTGTATTCATTAATTCAATGCATTTCTAAAGCATATCTTATAAAAATATTAGGATTCGCCCCTCCTTCTCCATATAAACTTTAACTGTGTCAAATTTCATACTCCACCATACGCGCAATTTTCGTAAAAAGGGCTACTAAGTTTTTGCTTCATATATTAATATATAGATAAAACGATTTTATCGCTGCATATAACAGAACGGTGTTAACTACTATTTACCTATTTACCTCTTAGACTTATCTTATCTTATGTATGAGGGCCAGTCAGCACAGACCGGCGACACTTCGACCCATTGGGATCTTTTGTGTCGGCCCCAAGATTTAGCCCTTAGCTATCTCCCTATGAATGTACTGCATCAGTCGTAGCGTACACTTCAGAGGGAGAAGCCTGAAGTCATCAGGGTTTGGATATGCCAATCCCATCAGACCCATCCTCAATCCAGCCAACGCGTCGCATTCACATAGTAGGTGCGATATGGACTCGTCCTGTTCACCTCAGGCTCTGCAGATCGAATTGTGAGTCAATCTCAATCTGCACAGGAACACTTAGACTTAAAAAAATACTTGGCCAAATCTCTCTATTTTGCCTACCATTTCGGGGTTATAGGCGATGACACAATTTATGCATGTATAGGTATATTGACACCATGAACATTGTTAATATTGAAATACGTATCAAAATTTATGATACTAATTTATTTTGAAATTAAACACTTGTTTAATTAAATAGCTTAAACAGTAGTAAAATTCAATAATAGTAGTGTTAGAGTTTCAAAATTACGTAATAAAAGTGTTTTAAAGTAAAATAAACAACGCGACAAAATCCGTATAAAGTGTTTAATTTCAATGTATACATTAATACATTCGCGTAAACATAGGACAATATTATATTAATTTATTATTTACTATAAGAAATACAACAGCTACTTTGTCATTCACACAGATGAGAGAGTAGGCAGTACCAATAACTTTAGTCAATGTATTTAATACTAGAAGTTCCATAATATTTTTTACAGTCACTATCTGTAACAAAAAGGCTTTAAAACAATTAGTGAATTTCTAAGTCTGTTAAGTATACGATCCTTAGAACTATTAGATATACCGGTTATTATATTTTGAAATGTTATACCTTAGTCCAATGGATGAGGCATTTGACTTCCGATCGAAAGGTCGCAGGTTCGAATCTTACTCCTTGTACTACTTACGTAAGTTCACTCGTAACACACGAATTCTACCTTATCTGAAGAAGTTACCAAAAATACTAGTCATTTCTAACCGAGGTAGCTTTTAATATAAAACAAACTATTAATGGGGTATTAACATTTGCTAATGGGAAGTATTTACCATAAAATTAGTTAACTATCAAATAGCTTTAGCATATGCCATCATGTTGTCGCAGGTTGTTATCGTTAATTAGCCGAGAAAACACCATGAACAAGGGTGTTATGCCATATAAATATTAGTTAACAAGTCGCTATTAATGGTTATGGAAAGTGGGCCATTTGCATTTAAAATTGTTTAGCGTTGTAGAGTTAGTTTATGATTGATTGAATGGATGTCGTTATGAATTAAGTGTTCAAATTCAAAGTCAAAGTCAAAAATAATTAAGTCCATTAAAATGTGTAATCTCTTCTTGGACACGTCATTTAACTAGTATATTATTAATAATAATAATATAATAATAATATTCTACTACATACACACAACACCATCTAGCCCAAACTAAGCAGAGCTTGTGCTATGGGTACTAGACAATGGATAAACATACATATATACTTCTTTTTGGCAATACATATATATTATACATACAAACACCCAGACCAAGACAAACATCCATATTCATGCACACAAATGTTTAACTAGTGCGGGAATCGAACCCGTGACCTTAGGCGTGGCAGTCGGTTACACTAACCACCACGCAATCGTGGCCGAAAAAATATAATGATAAATTTTAAATAAAAGAAATAAAAAAATTGCATTGAATAGCATTACCTCGGCAGTGCACTGAGTGTTATGGGTGGTTCATACATACATGGGATAAAATATTCTGAATATTGAAATTTGTGATTGAATGTTTGTAAAGTGGGCGAAATAGGAACTGTTCTTAGATCGGGAGTGGACTTTAAAAATAAAAATATATCCAACGTGCTTCGATGGCGTAGTGGTAAGTGTAACCGACTGCCACGCCTGAGGTCGCGGGTTCGATTCCCGCACAAGTCAAACATTTGTGTGCATGAACATGGATGTTTGTCTTGGTCTGGGTGTTTCTATGTATAATATGTATGTATTTACAAAAAAAAAGTATATATGTATGTTTATCCATTGTCTAGTACCCATAGTACAAGCTCTGCTTAGTTTGGGCTAGATGGTGTTGTGCGTATGTGGTAGAATATTAATATTATTATTATTATTACTTTTAAATTTGTTAACGTAGTGTCTTTTATGCTTATTTTATTTCTGATTGCATGGATGTCGTAATGGCTTAGGCAATCACTTACTTGTGCACTTATTGTTGTAAGTAATTCATAAATGCGAGACGGGTTCGGCCATAATTTACATTATCAGTACAGGTTCACAGACTTCGCATATTTTTGAGAACATAACTCTCAGACATGCAGGTCAAAATGGGCGATAAATAACTATTAAAAGCAAATTATTTCTAAAAATCAGATGTACGTGGCAGGGAATCGAACTCGAAACAGTCCAACGGTTTCACACTAGGCTATTTCAATGCATAAATCTTAACTAATAATATAAAGACGAATGTGAGTTTGATTGTTTGTTACTCTTTCACGCTTTAACTACTCGACCGATCGTAATGAAATGAAATCTCGCATACACGTTGTCAGGGGGAACAGAAAATGACATATGGTACCCCCTTATCCAGAAAAAGTGCTATTACTGGTTTGTAACTTACCTAACCTACCTATATTTACGCGAGCGAACTCGCGACGTAAAATCTATAATATCAGCCCTGTTTTAAAATGTCCCACCGCTGGGCATCGGCCTCTTCTTAATTTGAGTAGGGTTAGACCCTAGTCCACCACGCTGGCCCAATGCGGGTTAGCTGACTTCACATATCTTAGAGAACATTATGTCGCACTTTTAGACATGCATGTTTCTTCACAATGTTTTCCTTCACCGTTAAAGCGAGCGATAATTAACTATTTAATACGTACCTAACTTCAAAAAGTCAGGAATGCGCACCCTGGGATCGAACTCGAGACATCTGCATAGCAGTCTAACAGTCTCCCACTATCGTAAAAACTATTGCAGTATAATTTCTATCTCTCAACACTAACATAATAGATTGGAGGCGTAGAAGTGCAGCGCCAAGTCTAGCCGGAGCTAATAAATTCAGTCCAGCACTTACGTGTGCTATCACAGCGCGATGTTTCAACATGACCTGTCGTCTGGTCAACTGTGCATACGCGTCGGCTCATGGCTTAACTTAAAGGATGATAATAGGGGTGATAGTGGGAAGACCAGTGCAACATTGCCTAGGTTTGAAGAGAGATCTGCCATAAATCGAAGCTTGTTATTAAGAGGGTCTCAAATATCTTTCCTCTGTGTAAAAGTCTAGTATTTGTCAGCGGCTCTGCTCGTTCGGTAACAGTAGTTTTTTATTAACCAGAAAAAACTAAAGTAAGTAAAGTAAAGAAAAGAACATAGGGTACTTACTCCCTATGTCCTTTTCTTTACCCCTGACAAAGTGTATGTGAAACTTCATGATGATGGGTCGAGTTGTTTGTTGCCCGCGTTTTCGCTTGAGGACATAATATCATATCCTATGTCTTTTTTTGTACTCTTGACAAAGTGTATGCGAAATTTAATGATGATCGGTCGAGTAGATAAGTCGTGAAAGCGTAACAAAAAACTAACTCAGATTCGCATTTATATTATTAGTTAAGATAAGGATGGCAACTTTTAATCCAAGGTTGAAGGCTCCCATGGTTTAGTGGGTTAAGTGTAGCCTCGCCATTGACAGTGTGCTGAGTGTTATAGTTTCGGTTGCCATACGAGACAAAAAAATATGTTATAAGTTGTTCGAGGCGGCGGCTTCTTTGTGTCCGTTGTTTAAGACTGCGCCGAGCGAAATCTGTCAAAACAGGCGATCACAGTTAAGTTGATAAAATCAACACTTTTTGTTTAATACAAATATAAAATATACATTTACCATAACAATGAAAGTGTTTACAATTACTTCGTATAAAGAACTTAATGTAACTAATATTTTCGCCTACAAAATTACGTACATTTGCACGAAAAATGCAAAAACGTAAGCTCGTGTTACGTGATTTTTACGAGTAGATTATAACGGTAGAAATCTATCCTATTTTACGCTTAAACGAAACATAAATAGTTATATTTCAATAAAACCTCTGATATCGGATTCTGTAATAGCATATTAGCTAGCCCGGCCTCCAATGAGGCTAAGCAATTGTATAAATTATTGATTTAATGTTTTGTTGATTATTACTATGTATTACTTCTAATAAGGCGGTGTGGTCGCTAAGCGACAAAGCCTTTCAAATAAATAAAATAAAAAAATTGTTATATTACAATTTGTCTGTCCCAAATATTTATGTTATTGGTTGACAATAAAGATATATATTAATCAAAAAAAGCACTTCAAATCCTCCGTACAATTTTACTATGGCTGCCGCGCGCCGATTTACGCCAACCGCGTATTTTACTCGGCGCAGTCTTAAATATTTGTAAGATCTCGAGAGACGCATATTTGCATACACCTTTCATACAGAAAAAAATAAAGTTTGTAAGCGAACTAAGCCGTGTGCAAAAGCCAGTTACAAATAAATACATATTATCTTTGTTTCTAGCACATTAGTTTTATTGCTTCACACATACGTACATATAGTTAGACTTTTGACTTCCCCACGTTCAGGCTGTGCAGGCAGACACTGCGTTGTCGCGTCACTGGCCTCCACACGGCTGATTGGACCGCCAGTGGACTGGAAACCACCCTCAACCCTTCTATTATAGCCGATGAGCAGATAACAATTACCGGATTTTATAAAACCGTAAATTGTACTCCGAAGCTTTAAACTGATATAGTGTTTCTGAGTATTATTTGTGGCAATTACTTCCAGATTATGTTCCCTATCTAAGGAGCGCCTGTTTGATCCCAAAGCATACATATATTTGAATCCGTATTGACAGCCAATCGTAAGCTCTCCGTTTATTCCCGATTAGGCCAAAGTGTTGTTAAAGTTTTTAACTTAGGAAAGTTTAAAGCAGCACGATGTGTGGAAATATGGCCGATAGTCGGCAATGGACAATCTTACTATATATTAATGTTACATTCGTTCGGCGATTTCCATGTTTCTATATTAAAAGATCGGGTGCTTGATCTGATGGTTGATTACGATTGCCTGTTAGGGCTTTTATTAGGTATTGTTGATGTAATCTACACTTTATAAATGAGACAGAAGCTTTTCGAATTGGTTGTAGGTGTAGTTGCCGCAAAAGAATAATAAAGGACAAAAAAGGATGCAAGATACACATTGTGATATAACCGCAATTTATGTACAGGCGTGGAAGGAAGATATCTGATTGTGCTCGCAACGCCATCTCTTTCTCATAACCTAATTTAAATATATGAATAGCATTTTAATTTTTTCTAATTTTGAAGCTATTTCTTTACATCAAAATGCTTTCTTTAATGTATAGTCATTTTGCTTGTCTTATTTGGCAAACAAACATTAATTATAAAACCATTCAGGTACTGCTTTCAGATTACATATATTGGTTTTCTTCTAAATAGATATAAGAAAACAACCTCGATGGCGTGGTGGTTAGTGTAACCGACTGCCACGCCTGAGGTCGCGGGTTCGATTCCCGCACAAGACAAATATTTGTGTGCATGAACATGGATGTTTGTCTTGGTCTGGGTGTTTCTATGTATAATATGTATGTATTTACAAAAAAAATAATTTATATATGTATGTTTATCCATTGTCTAGTACCCATAGTACAAGCTCTGCTTAGTTTGGGCTAGATGGTGTTGTGTGTATATGGTAGAATATTATTATTATTATCATATATAATTAACAAAAGAAAATACATTATGATGGGGCTTTATGCATTGTCTCTAGCTGCCAGTCAGCCATGTTTGTTTACTAAATAAGACAAGTTAACAAATGCATTACAGTTACAGTTGCTAAATCAAATATAAAACTACACTTTTCTTAACGAACGAACAGTAACTATCCCCCGGTTTCTGAATAGAGAATTACACTTTGAGAACGACCCACACCCACAGGACAGGCTTGCCTAGTGTGGGTCCGCCGGATATTAACATATATTGTAATGGTTTTACTGTAAATAAGTATGTTTTACGTATTTATATTATTTATTACTTAAACATTATTTTTGTTTCTGTATCAAGTTTCCCTAATGTGTATGTAGTAATATTTAAGTAGGTATTTTACTTAAGTAAATGCTCAGTTAACATAGGTTGATATTTTCCAGTAAAAGCTCGTTTTTCAGAGGTTTGATATATTATTTCAGTTTTTAATTCTTTACTTTACTTTTTATAAGAGACAACTCCCTAGGCATAATTCCTGTGTCGCGGGGGACTTTACAAACATTAAAATTACGGACATAAAGAACAATCAGACTCGGCACAATCATTTGTGGATCACACAAATTTTTGTCCCGTGTGGGAATCGAACCCACAACACTCGGAACAGTGGCGAGGCGGCCACTTAAACCACTACGCCATCATGCAGTCATATATTGTGATGCTGTTAAAATATTGAGAATAATAGTTGAGATCTATTACATTTCTCAATTCAGAAACGCGTTAAGGTTGGTAACTGTCCTATCCTCCGTGGCGCAGCGGTAGTGAATGCGACTGCTGTGCATGAGGTCTCGGGTTCGAAACCTGGGTCGGGCAAACAAAAAGATATTGGATTTTCTGTTTAAAAATCTCAATACGAGCCCGGAGTTAGGAAGTTGGCGGTGTTAGACACCCCCGTGCCTCGGAAAGTACGTAAAGCCGTTGGTCCTGCGCCTGATCTCTCTCCGTTCGTGTCGGATTACCGTCCCATCGGATCATGAGGGTTAGGGAACAGAGAGTGCACTTGTGTTTGCGCACATACTTGTGCAATATAATATCTCCTGCGCAGATGGCCAGTCTCCGTTAAGATTGGCCGCCGTGGCCGAATTTCGGTCTGGAGAACGTTATTATTATGTAAGATTGGTAAACTATGACATCTTATAAAAAGTGTAATTAATTACAATATTTACTTTGTTCCTCGCAGTTTGAACGATCATAATTTGTAATAAACGAGAAGTTATTCCCACGTTCAAGGAAACTGTGTAATAATTTATACACTTTATTATACAGTTATAGTTTTTGTTATATGAAGTATGAAGTTGTTTCATTAGGATGTTGTTATAAACTTTGTGTTTTATTCGTCTCTTAGAAGTTATACGAATGTACAAGTATCTTCTTTGTGAAATCAGAGGTTTTAACTCGTCTCGATGTTTCTCATGTTGTTTCTCATTGCATGCTGTCGTGTAGCTTTTATTTTATTCATTTTATTTTATTAGGAACATATCTCTTGTGCATTTAATTATAAGAAATATTTATACTGATACTGCATATCATAGACTGATCAGACGATCAGATCATTCTGCATTATATAAATAACAATTTGTTGGGGATACTTAACTAATAGTGTGATATTTAGTAACTTCTATGTATTAAGTCTTAGGAAATTGCTGGGATGGACAAAATAATAAAATATTATTAGGTTTTCCTGTCATAAAGGTATCAGTAGCTGCACTGAGTCTGTAACTGTGCAACGTAGATGCAATATGATCGTCTACTAATACGTGGGATCAAAAATCATAACCAGTGAAATTTAAAATATATCGAAAATATCTAAACGTCTTTTTTTTTTACGTGAACCCCGAATCAAATTCCTATATAATAGTTTAATTTCAAAATATAACATTCGCGTAAACGCAAGACAGTATAACAAAACTTTAATTAAAAACGTAACCTAATCATACAATATGAAATCGGCTACCCTTGCCCCTTCTACAAACAAGCTAAGATATATGTATTTCTATGGCTACCTACATTTCACATACACTCCATAAAGTTTAATATCAACGTATAGGTCAGCCCCGTTTATTGACGAACGTGAATTTGTGTCTCGCGCAGGTGTCCATCGGGTAGCGGATTCGATTTCCGTCTCCACCAATGCCGCCCGGTTACAGTCACAATCAATTTGTGTGCGCTCCTAGCCGAAAATATTGCTTTTACCTTTGATGAATTTCTGGATAGATTGGAGCACAGTTGCTACATGTTATTTGTAGTTTAAAAATTGCATATTTTGTAGTAACTAGTGGTTGCCTAGTGGTCAAAATTCGACCATAAATGATTTAAATTTCAAGTCATATTAAAGTGAAATGAAATGTGATTATAAGAATATTCTAGACCATAAATGTCTCCCTTATTATCACATTTCGTTTAGATTTCGCTCTATACAGGTTAATTTACCTATTTTCAAACAAATTATTATTTACTTATTCTTTAATTGATGATATTCATAAGCTTGCTACATGTTTTATTTTTCTTTATTATATATAAATACGTAAATATATTATAATATAAATATTATATATCATTCCACTCTACCCAAAGGTTGTCTATAAGATATTGCTGTTATATGCAATTATATCTTATATATAAAATTCTCGTGTCACAATGTTCGTTCCCGTACTCCTCCGAAACGGCTTGACCGATTCTCATGAAATTATGTGAGCATATTGAGTAGGTCTGAGAATCGGCCAACATCTATTTTTCATACCCCTTAGTGATAAGGGTTGTCAACCCCTAACAATTTTTTATTCTTTTGGTCAAAACATTTTTTTATGGCAAAACGACGTATGCCGGGTCAGCTAGTATTGATATACATAGGTACGAAGAATAGTACTACATCAACCGAACAATTTTTCATTAATTTAATGTATTTCTAATGCATAATTTATATTATAAATATTAGGATACGTCACTCCTTCTCCATATAAATTTAATACTCTTCCGTCCGCGCAATTTTCATAAAAAGGGGCACAAAGTTTTTGCTTCACGTATTAAGACTGCGCCGAGCGAATAGTGCCAAAACAGGCGGTCACAGTTAAGTTGACAAAATCAACACTTTTTGTTTAAAAATATAAAATATACATTTACCATAACAATTAATGTGTTTATAATTACTCCGTGTAAAAAATTTAAAATAATTAATATTTTCGCCTACAAAATTACGTAAATTTGCACGAAAATGCAAAAACGTAGCTCGTGTTACGTGATTTTAAGATTATAACAGTAGATGCTATTTTACAGCTTAAACGAAACAAGTTAGTAATTTAAGTAAATAGTTATATTACAATTTGTCCGTCCCAAATATTTATGTTATTGGTTGACAATAAAGATATATATTAATCAAAAAAAGCACTTCAAATCCTCCGTACAATTTTACTATGACGGCCGCACGCTGATTTGAATATCGAGCTCTGTCATTCAGTCCAACCGCGTCTTAAGCTCCGTGCAGTCTTAATATATAGATATGTTGGTTAGATAGATTGACAGACTGAGAGAAGGCTGTTTTTCATTTTGTGTTAGACTTTCGGAAGTTATATGACTTTTCGAAATTATGTGCGTATTGATTGACAATTATCGCCTGCTCCGTGCCTCGGAAGAGCACGTTAAGCCGTCGGTCCCGACTGCCATGAACATCTATGGTAGTCGTTATTGGGGAAGTCGACACAAAAGATCCCACTGGGTCGAAGTGTCGCCGGTCTGTACTGACGGGCCCCCACACAAGATAAGATAAGTGCTGCAGTTTTGTCAGTTTAATTTGTTGACATTCAAATAAATAATTTTGTATTATGCTTGTGGATTCTCTGAAGCCATACTGGTACAGTATTGCAGATACCAATATATGATAGATAGGTGACTGTTGAATTAGCGGTAAAATAATATTTGTGTAATATTATTTTATGTTCACGCCTCAATGGCGTAGTGGTTGGTGTAACCGACTGCTACGCCTGAGGTCGCGGGTTCGATTCCCGTACAAGTCAAACATTTGTGTGCATGAACATGGATGTTTGTCTTGGTCTGGGTGTTTCTATGTATAATAAGTACGTATTTACAAAAAAAAAGTATATATGTATGTTTATCCATTGTCTAGTACCCATAGTACAAGCTCATGTTAGTAACATTACTTTTTCTCGATGAAAGGCACTCTATCTCCTTTCTGTTCACCGGACAACATATAAGCGAAATTTCATAACGATCGGTCGAGTATATAAGGCGTGAAAGCATAACAAACAAACATACTCACATTCACATTTATAATATTAGTTAGATTTTAAATGTAATGGGTAATACAGATTTTATAACGATTTTACTATAGCTGCTGATAACGAACAAAATGTCAAAAAAGAAGAAATTACATAGTGTGCGTGTGTGAATATATAAAATGCGACTTGGTGGGTTAGACGAACATTTTAATGAGGGAATCAAAATATTCTGGGAGCGTGTTAAGCATTAACAGTCTAATAAAGATACAAATAAATAATAATTAAAAAAATTTACTGATTCTCATAGTTTTGGTTACAATGATGAGGCTGCCCCAGTAAGTTATAAAAATACTTGTGTTGATGCTACCTACATGTTAATGATAAAGT
This sequence comes from Catocala nupta, assembly GCA_963675205.1. NCBI lineage: Eukaryota > Metazoa > Arthropoda > Insecta > Lepidoptera > Erebidae > Catocala > Catocala nupta. The sequence goes on along the minus strand of OY776090.1, from coordinate 28,061,942 downwards.
TAATAAAATACTAATCTTGATTGATATGTATTTTATTAACCTTATGATTTATTGCGATAGGTCGATAATTAATAGATTCAATCCATCGGCCTACCACTGACCACTGCAGAGGACCAGTGTGTCTTTCACCTTCCTCATCCAGTCTAACCTAACCACCTTTTCAAGTTAGCTATCCACTTGGCTAAGAACGTTCTGGCATTTACCAATTCGTGGTCTCCACTCTAAGACTTGATTGTTCCAACGGCTATCAGTCTTTCGACAGATATGGCCAGCGGACTGCCATTAAGTTTTCTTATTCTTATTAATCTATAAAATACTAGCTTTAGCCCGCGGCGTCGCTCGCGTAAAAGTAGATTAGATAAGGTTATGATAGAAAGAGTAATTTAAAAAATAAAGCCTTAAAAGGTTATCCTGTGATAATATAGCATTCTAACAGTGAAATAATTTTAAAATCGGTTTATTAGTTTTTGAGTTAAATCCTTACAAACAAACATAATATCAAATCGTTCAAATATTACTATAGATATACTCATGTGTAAATTTACGTCACAATAACTGTGATTTCCATTTCTTTTTCTTATAATGTTGTACGTTTTTGATATTGTATTACCGTGTTCTGATGTTATATTTTTTGTTTTCAGGTAAGTGGGACTCATACGTACCAGTTTAGAGGTAACATAATATTATGTAAATGGACTGCATCACTGGTGCAGCTGTAGTGTATGCGACTGCTGTGTGTTAGGGTCTCTGGTTCGATGCCCGGAATAGTGTTATTGGATTTTTCTCGTATGAAATTCTCGGTACAGGACGGAGACTGGAGTTTTTAGTTATAGGTTCGCTCCCTATTATGTAGGATAAGTCAAAGTCGAAGTCAAAAATCTTTATTTCCATAAAAATTTAATAACTGTTCTTGGATACGTCAATGTACTGATATATTAATGAAAATATAATAATATAAATAAATAAAAGAAAATAAATGTTTAGAATTGATAAAGGCCTGTTCGAGGGCTTACATGAGAAGAAGCAGGTAAAAAATCATGGCCACTCTTTTCAATCACCAAATTTTTATTAACAATACAATTCAATTTTATATTATTTTTCTTATATGAGCTGCTGTGTGTAATTGGTACTATAGTTTATTTAAATACGATTCAAAAAGTAAAGTTTAAGTAAATCTAAGATACATATTAATATGTAAAAAATGAAGTATACGTCTCAGCAACTCATATTTACAATTAACTTAATGATATGATTAAAAATAGTCTGTGAGTGAAAGCAACTCAATCCCAAGCATTTCTATCTTCTATATATTCTGTGACTGAGTAATAACCTATTGAACATAATTTACGAATTACTACTGTTTTAAATTTATTAAAACTTAGACTTTGAATATCTCTTGGGAGTTTATTGTAAACGCACACCTTTAAATGACTTATTAATTTTCTGAAGCCGAGAGCCGGCTCTAGTAACCTGTTTTAATATTTTGTATTGATAATATGTATATCGCTTTTCTTATAATATAAGTCAATGTTCTTATATACGTAAATTAAATTCGCATATATGTATTGGCTGGCTACTGTTAATATATTTTTTTCTTTGAATTTATTTCTTAATATATCTCTTGTTTTCATGTTGTAAATTGCTCGAAGCTGCTCTTCTGCAGTACGACACGTCGTCCTTAATTTTTATAGATATTTTCACTTGTTTGACATTTGGGGTTAAAAATCGGATACATTTGGTCTTTCCCCCATTCAAAAGTAGGTTGTTAACATCAAACCAATGAACCACTTTAGAGATAGCAATGTTTACATCGTCCAGAATCGTTTCTTGGCGTTTTAGATAATAATGAAGTGTCATCCGCAAACAGTACTATCTCATGTTTATCCCTCACAAGGTGAGGTAAGTCAAAGGTAAAAACAGTAACGGACCGAGGATTGAACCCTGAGGAACTCCTATTTTGACCACAGACCCCGAAGACCGCTTACCATTAACATCAACTTTCTGAATCCTGTTACTCAAATAGAATGTAAGTAGATTAAGTGCTGAATTTTTGACTCCATAGTTTTATACACTTCTGCCACCTTGTAATTCAATTGCGTGACGCAATATATCCAATAACTTTAATGTTACGTTACCGTAGACACAAAATAGGTTTCGATAGCTATGTCGGCAAAAATCAATAAGTGATGTATACTCATGTATCTCTGCTGCATACTACTGCACGAATGGCGCAGTTCTTTTAGTAGTTCGCCTCGCCGATGCCAGGCTGTCGAATATTGCCGGTTTGATCTCCATGTAGGACAAGGCAATGATGAAATTTGATGTTGTTCTAAATCTGGATTTTCATGGTGTCTGTTATTTGAAGGTGTAAAGTGTGCCGTGGTACAGTAAATATACTTAGCAAGAGAAACCTTCAAAATGTTCTATGACTCTGTTCTTCTCCCTAGCCTTTATTATTCCCAAGTCACTTGGGATCGGCTTTTCTGGTCTTAAAAGTCATATAACTTCCGAAAGTCAGAGGTGCGCGACGTGGGTTCGAACCCGAGACCCTCTGCATTGCAGTCTGTTGGTCTCCCCACTGAGCTGAGATATCTATGACTCTGTATATACTGATAATGTCTCAAGAGGAAACTCATTAACAATGTGTTCTACCGGGGAATCCAACCTAAAATTATTCGTATGTATAACCGCAGCACTACCAAGGCAGTCTAAGGTAGACACATATAGCTAAATTAAACTAAAAGTAAAAGAAAGCAAATGATTCTCATCTATTCAATATTGTTACCAAAAACACTCTTTATCATACTTACCTTAACACATCTATTATCTCTACCAAGTCCTGATCATCAAACTCTAGTCCACAAACGCATCCTATTCCGTCATCTTTCAAACAATATCTCTATCTAGCACAAACTCTACCGCATCCCTGAACGTCTCTACATCTCTACCAACGGTCCAAAAAATTCTCGTACACGTATAAAATTGCGCCTCACGTTTTCTCTACAATCAAAGAGCTATCATTAAAACATTTGGCCTGAGATATTCGGGCCGCGTATGAATGCCACCCCTAAGGGGTGGGGTGCACCGATTCGCTTACATACAATTTTAAGTATCCCCAATATGATTTTTCGCTTTAGAATTCTATTATGACAGGATTACGAATGTTTTTCCGCTCTTTGTTGCGGTTTTGGCGATATTCTTTTGCATTTTTAAGGTTAGATTTTTGCCTGCTTTATAATAAACGGTTACGACTGCAAATTTTGATCGTAGTAGTCTAGACCACTACTCAGCCTGTTAAAGGTAATTACACTAATCCCTAGAGCACAGAACTCACTAGCTTTTTACTAGAGACCACCTAACTAACTCTCCTAACCAATATTATTAATTCGCATTTATAATATTACATAGTTTCATGCCTTAACTACTTGACCGATCATAATTCATACGTTTTCAGGGGTACTGTAAAGGACAGGACACACCTTTCGTTCAGGCAAAAAGTACTGTTCTTGAGAGATACATTACGCGAGCGAGGCTGCGAATAAAACCAAGTATTCTATACAAACCAAGCTTGTTATTGACAAATACACAGGCAGTACATATATGATATTTATATAATTGAATTGCTCTGTTTACACGTGGCGCTTACGGTCACTTGACGTCAATATAATTATTATTTTCGTCATTAGTAGAAGCATCTATGTAGGCGATGTATTAAGCTCTACTTAGTAGGGAACAAACCTATCATTGTTCTTCACTGTACTGTTACAGAATTCCTAACGAGGAAGTCCTAACAACACTTTTCTCGGCCTAGGAATCGAACTAGAGATCAAACGATTGGTATTGGCATATGAGCGATATTTGTGTCTATGCTAATTTTATAAAGACAAAAAATTTAATTTTTGTCAGGATTTAACTTAAAAACTACTCAACCGATTTTAAGAATTCTTACACCATTAGACATCTAAATTATCACCGAGTAGCATAAGCTATATTTTATAGAAAGGTTCTGTTACTAATGGTACTTTTACTAAGCGATGCCGCGGGCAAAAGCTGGTAGTTTCGTGTTAACCCATCTACTTGTTAACTCATCTAGTAAACTGCAATGTTTATATTAGAAGCGGGATTCCGTCAGTAGTGTATCGGGTGAGATTCGAACCCTGTCCTTTTGATCGCAAGTCTACTGGTTTATCGCCGCTTCATTTCTTTTGGTACTATCACAATTTGTAATTTCAACTAAGTACAAATAGTTTTATTCTTGTACCTTGTAATTTGTTTTGGAGATAACGTAGGCAGAGGTCTACTTTGATCTATAAATATAAAACCACTTTGTAATAACAAGAAAACAGTTTTACTTAAATTTGTTATATCGTCTTTTTTCTTTTATGTTCTTTTTTCATAAAGATGTCTAAGAAGTGTCGCGTTTTGTAGAGCATCTCATATTAAAAATCTTGTCTTGTTTTAATGTCCTTGATTTTTATAAACCCTTGAACTAAAATCTGTACTTAAAAAAATCTTAGAGATAAAATTAACCCTTTAACTAATCGAGTGTCCTATAAATCTTGCCAATATTTCAGATTCGTTTCAAAAAAGATAAATTTTAAATACCTTTTAAGTACCGTTTTTATTTGCCTTACATAATGCATTACGAACTAAAATAATATTAGCAGGTTATTGGCTGAAATATATCAGTTAAATTTAAGCCAAAATAGATGACCTATTATATATAATTATATATTCTTGAAAGCCTGATAATTTTGATACATAGCTGACGAAATGTGGGTTAAAGCCTTTAATTTGCTAGCAATTTATTATACATATTTCTAACTGGCAGCGAGCAGTCAGAAGAATACATTTTCAAATTTCGTGACGCTACTAAGAGTTCTAACAACAAATCCTATGTTTATATATCCTATTATCCTATTTATATTTTCTTTAAACCTATGTTTATGATTACTGCGCCACTCCCGTGAATCGTAGCATGATATTATATAGCCCATCTTCCTCAAAAATCGAACTATGTATATTTTAGAGATTAGCGCGTTCAACCAAAAAACATAAATCTCTTCAGCTCTATTATATAAGTAAAATAAACAAGTATTGCTATGTAATGATGAAGATCTTACAAACAAACAATTAATGAACATAAAATACACCCAAACTTATAACAATAAATTTGTGTATCACACTAATTGTCCCGTACGGGATTCAAACCAGCAGCAGAAGCGACGCGCTATCAAAATATTGTTCATAAATTTCAATTTACAAATCATTCATTGATTAATCTGAAGGGTTGATAATTTAAGGGTTGGGTTGAAATAACCACAACCCTTCCACCTGTGTTATTCCCCCATGAGATGGGTAGACGTGTGTCTGTACCGCTCATAATTTGATAATGGTTTTGCATACCATTATAATATCGCGAGTATTCGAGATTTGGGTTCGAATTTTAGAAGTACTAGTAGCGGCCTACTGACGTAGATTGTAAATCAACGAAGAGGTAAGCAGAACATACATGTATAGTTTCACGTCTATACTCTAAAAGAGTATTTAGAGGTTTATCATGTCTACCCTTCAATAATTATATTTTAGATAATACGTTATCGAGGCAGAGTTGCAGACACCGTACTGTTATTGAAAATTACTATCTGGGAACCGAAATTAAGACACAGCATTCGCATACATTACCACCGTCGAGGTAGTCATTTAAGAAGAGCTGTATTATTTTTTCCATTTGTTTTTTAAATACTAAGATTCATACTGAATTCGTGATTAAGCTTTGTGTCACAGTGGACTTTATAAAAACATAATTTATATAAACACAAAGTACACAGAGATTTAGAATAAATATTATTAATGGAGTAAATAAATACTTGTCTCGTATGGGATTCGAACCCACAACAGAACATGGCGGCAGTAAGGAGGCAACCGCTTGCTGGCTAAACCATCCATGTCGTACTACTACATTTTGCTTACTATTTTGAAGACTAGATAATAGAAGGATAACTTATTGCCATCTTCAGGGCAAATTTTTTGATTACGTGCTGCTACAAAGAATTTTATTAATGGTAATTTCCAATAACACTGTCGTGCCTGGGTCGAAAGTAGGATTTCAAGGGTGGATGCTAAAATAAGTACCAACGAATCCCTAGGGATCCCCAAGGCATAAGTTTCTCCAAACTATTGAAATATCGAGTTATTAGTCTTACTAAGTTTTGATCTAGTTTAGCTAAGAGGTAAATGCTACGATGTTTACTACCATTTAATGTATTTCTGCCTACCCTCAAACAGATGAGTGAGCCTTTATATATACGTACAAAATACTAGTAATTTGTAAACGTAATTGCTAATGATTAACCCACTGAGTGATAGCGACACACCGGTGGCCAGACTCAATAATAGATTACCAACTGACAAGTTAAAAAAAACATGGACGATGCTTCTTATTTTATGTAAAACTTTTTATATATGCAAATTGATTAAAGATTTAGGTAAGTATGCATTAAATATTACGTCGTGGATACTATCATATTGGATATCACTAGGGACCTTACAAATAGGAGCACACATAAAAGTCACCCAGCGTCATAACAGCAATTTCACCAATTTTTGTTTGGGAATCAAACCCAACACTCAATACTTAGGTTAAAACGCCCTGCCAACCACACTGTAAAAATAAGTCCATACAGAGAGAGATTATAATTATCGTAGTCTGCAGTAATAAAACCATCAAAATATCTACTTCTACCATTTAAACAACAAACTGAAAACAAAAAAACCGCGTTGTATGAAGTTCGCGCTGACGTCACGGAGTACTACTAACCCGCAACAAAACTCGCAGCCAACTCGCTTGTACGAAAGTTGTGAGGTTGAAGTAAGCTAACACCCGGGCAGGGCGGGGCTCTACACTACGCATGCGCACAACACACGAACAAACGAACGAGAGAACGGGGAATTCTCCCGTATTCCCCGCTGAAATACGATTTCACCCATAATTGCGGGTACAATTACTTGTTGAGAATTTAATTTTAAAGTACTTGGAAAATGTATTTTAACGTTGAGCACCTTTGAGTGCGTAATAATGATATGATTTGGATATATTTTTTGTGGATTATGAGACGGCATATTGGATATTTCGAGTACTAAAAGAATTATGTCTCCTATGTTGAGTCAGACACTCGGCGATTATTGAAAGATATGGATATATTTAGAAGTCTAAGAATAAAAATAATAATATTGAGCCCCATAGTGATTAATTTACATATTATTTCTTTTTTTGGAACATTTCAATGTGACACGGTGCTTAAAGATGAAATGTTTAACTTAATATGCACCCTATACACACTTTATTTTATAAAATACATTAATGTAATACATTATTATTATATATATTAAATACATTACATAAATCCAGAAAAACTACCAAACGCGTTATGTAGGCGAAATTACGTGGTAGCTTTGCCGGATCGACGGGGGCAACTCAGCCAGTCCGCGGCAGTCAGCGGCCGACAGCGGCGCAGAACAGACGCGTCATGCTCGGTCGATTATGACACGAGAAGTCGCTCCTCTCTCGCGAAATGACTGAGCTGAATACCGCCGATACGTGATGTTTGGATAGACCATCGTTCAGTGGAAGTGTGTGCCACCCTAACCTTAAATTGTTCAACATTTTTTGAAGTAGTTTTGTGAACGTAAACATGAGTTATAATGACGAATCTGTGGTTTTATAGTGATCATCGGTGAGTAATTAATATTAAATTTTAATCGTAAGGATTATATATTTTTCTTGTTTGGCGTTTTCTTATAATCTAAGAAAATAAAATTATCGGACATGATTAATAAGTTACTGCATTTTATATATTACTATATTTTAAATATAATAAATTTTAAACAATTTTCTTTTAACTTTAACTTAACTTAAAATTTTATTACATTAATGAAATAATTGCTTCACATAAATTCTTATAACTGGTAATAAATTAAATTAATATATTAATAGCAACATTTTCTTATATTAAAAGCAAAAATATAAAATGTGCGTTTACCTCGAAAAATAAATTCATAATTAAAAATGTTTGAAATTTTTGCCGGTATTCCTTTGGGAATTCAGTTGAAGTTTTTCGTTGGGTTGAAACCGCATAGAGAATATTATCGTTAACTACACGGGGTAAGGTGGAAAAGCGGCCATAGGGTAGAAAAGCGCCCGTTGCAATTAACCTACGCTCTTTAGCGTAACCGTAGCGGTCTCTACGAGTTGCGTAGCAATTAGTGCTACGCCGTAGCGACGTAGATGTAAGCTACGTTACGTAATTATGGGCGTTTAGAACGATGGTATGATGGGTGAAAAATTATTTATATACATATACCATATATATAGTATAAAAAAGAAAATTCTATTTTTTATAAATATATTTTAACTGCGGTATTTGTATACTATACCGCGCTCGATTTCGAAAAGATTACTTTTTGGATAATATAATATGTAGATTATATTTAATATTTAGGAATCTCGTGCTTACTAATTTATCGCAGAAGTTTTTATCGTTTTTGTTATAATAAAAATAAAGACTTTATAAAACATACCGTCTTGCGCTCAAACCTACTACACCTACATGCAGCGCAATAGAGCCTTAAACTATTGCGCTCTTCGTCCAGATCATCCCCTCCGACTCCGAATAAATTAGAATTCCCGCTTTTAATTAGACCCTTTAGCCAAATTACCTAACATTAAAGTTAATTTCACAATACAAGACTAAAATTCATAATTATTCAAAGTGAAATTTCACAGAGTACTTTACCACAAACTACATACAGACAAATCCTTGCCTCGTAGGAACTAATCTCCGTAACGATTAGTGCTACGGTACCTGCAATGGTGCTACGGCGTAGCGCGCTACGTTAATCGCATACAGTTTAATTGTGCAAGGCTTTACCTCCTTGAAATTGTTACAAGCAATTTTATTGTTTCACTAGTTGCCGCCCGCGGTTTTATTTGGTTCATACAAAATATGTGTTTTACATACAAAAGTAATTTTATATATAGTCTTTTTGTTTTACCGGGTAGTTGGTTGCACGTGTGTTATCCGTACTTAGCCCTACAATTGGGCCATTGTGCGTAAGTAGCCGATGAGAAAACAACTTACCGATTAATTAAATACCCTGTTATATAGAGCAGCTCACATCTCTACTGTATAGAAAGTTTCTGCGATTCCATTATAAGGGCCGCGATACATATGGTTACGCCCTATATTGTATACGTTCGTAGAGTACGATAACTAATAATTATGATATTCGATAACTGTGTAGATTCTTTAGCTTCTATAATGATCGCAAGTGAGGCCACATAAGCTAAAAAAAAGAGCGGGTGTAGAAATAATAACCGTATAAAATTCATAAAAAAGACGCATCCCTCATACTATCTTCCTTCGATTATTCTATTTCAATGTAAAAATATGAAAAACTAACATACTTTCGCATTTATAACATATACGGACTATGAATTCTTTCAAATTCGATACATATAAATCGAGATTTTGTAGTTTTATGCAACAAATATTGGACATTTTTGTTGCGATTTCACAGGTTTCATAGCGAAAGTCATTCGTTTTCATGTGCGAAGTCTTAAAATATTTCAAAATTTTACACACTTTTGGTGGAATAGTGCCCGGAAAATGCACTAACAAAATATCTTTATATTTTGCTTGGATTTTACGGAAAAGGATGTATATATCTACTACTGTGATGCACCGAGATTTATGCAATGTATGATTGAAACTTTACGATTTTGTAATAGTAGGACTTGACGCATAAAAATATTCTTTGCAGTGCGTCTTAAGCTATAGTTTGCATCTCTAGTTTATATTTTGGCCGAATTTATATAATATAATATAATATCAGCCCTATATTAAACTGATCCACTGCTGGGTACGGGCTTCTTCTCAGAGCAAGAAGGGTTAGGTCATAGTCCACCACGTTGGCGGTTCTAAACAATTTTAATAAATTTTCTAACCGGTATTTTATTCGTGGAATTCCTACGCCTTCGCTCCAGCTTTATAATATGTTTCATTAAACAATATTGTCAAAGACTCTTGCTTTTACGGCGTACATAGCCAACCGATATTTGCAACAGCGCACCTAAAAATATAAACTGCTATATAATTTAAAAATATTTTATTACTATGTTCATTATTTGAAGTGCGAATATTCAAAAATAATATATAATAATTCTTAAACATATACTGCTTGCTCAAGAATCATTCAAATATTAATACGAGCCTAAAAAATATCGTAAGAGGTAAAAAGGTTGTCTCAAAATATTATTTAGCGGTTTTCACGCGAATCATTTGAAATACTGATGTGTACGTGTATTTGGAGTGAAGAATTTGACAGTATTTTGTCTGATTCGTCTAAAATTCTCAGAGTTCGCAGTCTTTGACAAAGAAAAAAAGATTGATAGTGATACAGTATATAATCACGATTGTCGTAAAGTTATGGTGTTCTAAATTTAAACTGCATTAGATTTTACGTCTCACGTAATAAATATTTCGTATTAGGAGTAATAAAAGTAATAGCTTAAATTACCTAAAAGAAGTGTTTTTAAAATAAACCCTGATAAAATGCATTAATTTTAATAGTAGTTAAATTTTAATGTATTACGAGTTGACGATCAATAAAAATGTACCGAGGAGATATAATTGTAAATTTCAGAAGAAATTGAAATTTACAATTATATATGACAATCTAACGATTTCTAAACGCCCGATACTAACTAGTTATGAGGCTTTTACAAATATTTTCTGCAACTTGTGTAAGAGCTGTCAGTTTATTCGATGCCTAGGTTAGATTGAGTCCTGTTGAATAACTCGAAGATAGTTAGTTTTTAAAAAGTGTCAAGTGCTAGCAAATTTCCCAATCTTCATTGCGCGAAACCAATAGCAAGATTTATATATGTGAAAATGTTATAGGTGCCTCGCTCTTCGGCAAGATAGAAGCTATAGATAAAGATATCTTTAATCATGAAGCAATACATCGATTACTAGAAAACCTAGATGTTCCTAGGCAATTTGTGGCTGTATTTCAGCTAACGATGGCATTATCACCTAACGTTTAGGTATTAAGACCTAGCCAAGTGCTCAAACGCCTAAGTACTTAAATGCAGAGGTACTTAGTACAAGCGTTAGTGGCACTAAAATAAATATTTGGCAGCATTTTGTGTTAGTCTTTATGACGTACTCTCTGTTGGGTAGAGTTAATTGAGTTATATATTGTAGAGACGTGGTATCTTGTAGAGATCTTGTAACTTGTTTAAACAGTTCATGTGGGTGCTTGTTAATACGCAGTGTTTTTGCCTTGATGCCCGAGCAGAGTGTATTATTTATAAAAGCCATGCGTGGCTATAGTAGTAAGGATAGTTGTTTTTGTGTGTTCTTAGTGACCGTTTGCAAAACCTATTGTATGGCAATGCAGGTATTATTTTGTCTGGGCCAGTTATGTATTTTTAAGAGAAAATTATGAGTGAGGTTTTATAATTAAATGGCGTAGATTTTGTTTTCTATTTTCCGTCTAATATAGACCTATTGGGAAAAGATTATGTATTTTTAAATTGCTGCTCTTTTAAGCCCGATATTGATCATATTATATTTGGGAGCGACCGTGAGAACTTGAATTAGATTGATAAGATAGGCAAAGTGTTATTTAACTTTTTCTGTCAGAAAATTGTGATGTTCGCCTTCTATCACTTGGGACTTTAAAATATAGTGGGTTAAATATGGGTCGAGTGGTTAGAAGATTCTCAGTAAGTAACATAGAGCCTGAAAGTAACTATTTATAAGTTTAAACTTCTGCTTAATTGTTTCAATTTAGTAAGAAAAACATATATGCGCAATAAATTGTTAAGTATAAAATAGTAGAGCAGAGAACTACTACATGAACTACATACTACTAAAAACTCACTTTGCCCCGATACAACCTTTTTCTATAAAATTAGCATGATCGCTAAAATATTACAAGAAGATTCGGTTGGGAGCAACTTAAAAACCCTATTGCCTAAGGACCTCAGAAAGTGTATCGTAAAATCTGTTGGTCCCAGAAATCTGGCGTATTTCCATAACAATATTACTTTGGTAATAAAATTTTGGGGGTTGCCAATATGAGGGATCGTAAATTGTCATTCGATAGGTGTGAAAATTTAGCTGCAGGTTGACGCTGTAAAAAATAAATAAGTGAATTTGTGGCGTTATGGGTTTTTGCGATAGGGTGTCGAACGATAATGAGGTTAACTCCAGTAGGTGATGTTGGACTGTTATTAGAGTTAGGGTGAAATATTAAAAAAAAAAAAAAAAAAAGGGTGAAATATTAAGGGTTGTTAGTGGTTGTGAAAATTTTATCTTGGATTTCAGGTAATCTAAATGGGAGTGAAGTACGGCTAAATTAATTTTTCTTTTTGTAAAGATTGCTAGCAATTTGACTTGAAAATTACTAGTGTTCTTGTTAGCTCTTCCAGCTAAGTTATATTGCTTGAGTTAGGAATGAATTCACATCGATAGTAGAATAGGTAAAGATCGAAACTACAAACTTTTGATCGCAAGTTTAATATCTTATCCATTCTATTTTAGTGTTTGTGTCTATTCGTACTTTTCATCCGATTAACTTATATACATACGTATACTAGTTTCCAGAAATATACATACAGACAAGTCGAAGTTATGTACACAGAGGTAAAAAGGTGTAGAGCATATCTTAATGATCAAAACATTTCTGAAGCTTTTCTTAGAACATTGAGCAGAAATTCTAGGAAATAGATCTCGGTGTCGATTGTAATTGTAGAAAATCACAGGCATATAAATTTGTATAACGTTTAAGCGATAAATTGAATTGCCGAATCAAAAAAGAATTTTGCTGTCTGCATCACAACCTATTAAAACTTAGCCTTACCCGGGTATCGAACTTGTAACCTAATGCAGAGCAGCAGCATCCACTACAGAGTACAGCTGCGCCTTCAATGGCTTCACTTAACCTGCTCAGAGATCACGGTGTAATATTAAGTTAGTTCATGCTCAAGTTAGTCTACAAACGGAAGCTTGTCCATCTCTCTTTTAAAAGCGACAATAAACTACGAACTAAATTATCTGTGAATAATAAGACATAAAAATAATGTGGCATTGTCTACACAGTCACACACATAATAACACTATAACAGTATCATGTACGGTGAGCATAAAATCATGTCGTAAATTGTGCCTTGACGTTTCGTACGAACGTCGAGACGTCTTTACCAACCCTACTTGGTATTTTATGTCATTTAAATTATGAGCGATACTATTGGTGGGTAGGTACGACTGAGTAATTTGGTATAATTCTTTTGGATTAAATTGTTATTTATGAATACTTGCTGGTTCAGTGGTATAGGTGGGCTTGGAAGCAACTGGTCTTGTTCTGACGGTCTCTGGTTTTATTTCCTTTTCGGATAGAAGGTAGCGTCTTATTAATGATTGACTTATTTCTGTGTTTTAAATTTTGTGGTATGGTGTGTGTCCTTTTTAACAAGATTTTATTAGCTTGGTATGTATGTATCTATATGTCTATGTATCTATGAATGTAACGGAATCTTTGAGCGTAATTTTCACCTCTTTCCAATCGACGGATTGATTTGAAACTTTGCACTCTTATCGAGGGCCGATGGCAATAAAATAAATTAGAAAAAAAAATAGTTCTTTCTAAAGGGTGCTTTCTAAGATATTTTGATAATCCAACCCCTCGCTTTTTACAATTTCTTTTTTTTCTATTTTATTGTTTTTTTAATAAAGCGTGTTTTTTCGTTTTCTATTAATTGTTGTACATGGTGTCACGGGAGACTACAAATATTTAAACAACGGACACAACGAATACACAGACTCAGAACAACTATAGGTGGCACACAAATTTTAGTCCCGTGTGAGACAAAAATTAAGTAAAAGTTTTAAATAAGCGAATAAGATAATTGCAGCATTCTCCGTCACATATATCAATTTACAAATATAAAATAATATCTGCATTCTAAACATCACATCTCATCACATTTTTAATCCTCGTTAGTAGAGGTGTATCCATAATTATGAAGTAATCCTTTGACAAAAGCGACTTTACAAACTTACTAAGTACTCTCTCGACTTAGAACAATGATTTGTGGATTACACAATTCATTATCTTATGTAGTATTCGAGCTCACAGCACTCGACGCGTGCCTTTTATCGTGCATATCCGTATACCGTATACTCTACACTGGTACAACCACTCACACTGTGGCCCACTTATGCAGTGTCACTGACACTTACACCCACAGTTCCACCTTACAATAACATATAATAGTATCAAGCCACGTTATCAAGCGTACTTGGCACCCAATATAATATTTTTTACAAGTTCCACAAAACGTGTGGGAAGACATTCCCCGTAATAAAAGGGCCAGGGTAATGCCTTTGCTCTCGGAGGCTCGTAAATTACCTCCGTACAGGGAGGCCCTTTGTCATGATTGTCTCACATGTACCGCCATATTGGTTACTATTTCTTTTTACCTCGTTAGTCTGTTTGTACAGTTTTGATAATAAATTGGGTCGTGCTGCGGAGGATAGAAGGAAAACACGTCGTCCCTAGGGTGCTGGTTAATTCTGTTGTTTTGTTATTAAGTTTACAGGGCGGGGTAATAGATGGCGTTGTTATCGTTTTCAATATGGAGGTGTTGGTTTTGGGCTTGCTCATATTTGGTACTTTTAGTGTCGAGGTGTATATTTGTGACTGCGGCGACTGGTAGAGATAGATTGCATTCTCGAAACTTAGTTACATCGATAGCACCGCGATATAAAGTATAAATCAAGTTTCCGAAAAGTAACTCCATCGGCTTGACTGAAGTTTGTGTGTGTAACGCGGGTTCTTTGGTTTGCTTGATTTATCTTTTGAAAATCTCTCTAAAATCAAACATTCTGATAGTTTATACCTCAAATTAAGCTTAGCCTGCCTAAAAGTCACTCTTTTCGTACTTTACCCAACACCTCATGTTCCACAATCGCTGGCACCCACATTTCTGTGCCAAAAACACTACCGTAATAAAAGAGCATCACAAAAATAGTTGAACCCGCTATTACCGTCCGTATTTTCAAACGGTATGAAGGTAATATGAGCGCAAACTTAGTGATAATAGGTAGTGATTATGTGTAATCCCGTCGGCATCGTTTTGCGAGCGTAAGATCCAGTTTATTAGATCTGTAGTGAAACTATACGAGCTCTTAATGATCTAATAATGACTGCCACGTTGCTTCTATATAAATGCAAGAGCATTATAAGTTACCTACCAGTTTCGATAAAAATATAATTGAACTAGATTCTTCCTGCGGTTTCACTCACGTAATCTAGATTTTATCGATAAATTTCCATCCCGCGGGCGCAATACTTTTTCTGGATGAAAGACCTTATGTACTTTTCTGTAAACATATACGCGAAATTTCATAATGATCAAACTCACATTGGCATTTATAATATTGGTAAGAACGTAAGGATTTGCAAGCGAACACTGTAAGTGCAGTAAGCAGTTGATCATAAATTAATAAATAAATAAGGACGTGCTATTTTAAAAAGAGCACATTTTCTGTTCATTCTGTACAAAGATATGTCCTTTACGAAACTGCATACTCATTTTAAAAGTCATAAAAGTAGAGGCGAGTTCTCGCTTAAATTTAGAACAGCCCACTAGGGTAGTATCGCCATCCTGCAGAAGACCGCAGCAATATAATCGTTTATTTATATGTTTGTTGTATCCTGTATTAAGAAGGGGTAGAGCAGAATCCACCCTTAAAATTGCAGGATCCTAACTGTCAACATACTCCTAAATTATAAAGGATTACGACCATGTAATCTTTTGTTCATATCCTGCGGGAAAAGAGGTTCCACAGCATCTTAAAGTGTTCAGATAGTAGGACTCGTGAATTGTTGTTAATGACGTCATTTCTTTGCAATGTAAGTGAGAAATAACTGATGTTGAAAGCTTATGTATATAAGCTACTAAACATTTGTTATTAGATGAGGTATGCATTTGTTGCCACCTAAATGTTATATGGCGTATAATGCTAGCTATTCTGTACTATAATATGTGGATGACATTGTGATTAGTGTGTCTGTACTTCTATAATTTTGTGCTGGAGTTTTGTAATGTTTATTACGCTGCTGTATGCTGTCCCTAATGCAATCCTAGTTAATATTGGAAATGCGAATGTGAGTTTATTTTGTTACGCTTAGATGTCGTAAGTACTCGACCAATCATCATGGAATTTCATGTACAGAAAAGAAAGGGGTACAGAAAAGAACATAGAGACCTTTTAACTAGAAAAAGTATTATTATTACTAAGTCAGTGAAGTCGTAGGCTAAATCTAGTAAAAATAAAATAATGGTAGAACATTAATTATTTCTTTTAAAAGATTATTTGCTTATTTGTTTATAAATTATATCGTTGCAGCTAACATGTTATGCTTGCGTTAGAAGTGGGATCACGACAATAGTGATTAAAAGGTCGTAGATTTAAATTCCATATTAGTGGTTAGTTCAACCGACTGCCAAGCCTGAGGTCACGGGTTCGATTCCTGCACAAGTCAAACATTTGTGTGCATGAGCATGGATGTTTGTCTTCACCTGGGTGTTTCTATGTATAATATGTATGTATTTACAAAAAATATATATATGTATGTTCATCCATTGTCTAGTACCCATAATACAAGCTCTGCTTAGTTTGGGCTAGATGGTGTTGTGTGTATGTGATAGAATATTATTATTATCTACTGAGCTGAGATTCGAATCCACGATACTTTCGATGACAAGTATAATGACTAATCCATTGTACTACCACCGCTAAAATCAATAAAACAATTTACTAAATATTGAAACAGATCGCTTTTTCTAGATAGCATGGCTGTCGTGCCGCACGCTACAACCTTCATATAAATAGACTGCGACATATCTTCACGCGCACTCTATTTTAGGGTGAACAGGTTGCACCACGTTACAAGGGCAGTAGGTCACTAACGGTACCTAAATTGTAGTGAAATGTTAGCAATGTGTGATGAGGATTTTGCGTGGATAAGTACAGTTGAGAAATCTCTTCTTCATATTACTGCATTGTTGCTTTTTAAGACATCACTCACCCTAAAGGTCTAGCATAGTGTCAAGGAGGATTCCACAAATAAGACTTCACGCTCATTACATCTTAAACTCTGTGTTGCGAAATTTAAGGAAAAGAAGTAAAGCCATGCTCAGAGGAATCATTTGATCACAAAAATATTTTTTTCGTGGAATTTTAACTAATTTAAATTAATTTGATGACTTGCTTGCTGCATCAATTATGTAGTCTTTACAGAACTTAGTAGAAGATCCATTGTTACTCAATAGTTGTGATAATACAGATTAGTGGGTAGAAGCCATCGAATCCATCCGATCTTTGATTCCTTTTCAGGCTTAGGCTAGGATCAGCGATACGCCCATGGCTATGCATAGCGCCATCTATCGCAATATTTTAGAACTATACTGATAAAACAGCCATTTTGATATGGAAGTTTATAAGTACCATACAAACATAGTATCTCGCCTTAGTCCCTGGACCGGTAGGCAGAGGTGTGAGGCTTAATGTTATTTGTCATATGTGTTGTATAGTATATCACCTTCAGGCAGATAGACGTGTATTGTATGTACATATATATAACTAGCGGATTCGAATGCTATCCTGCCCGAAAATTGTTTAGTAACCCGATCACAGCGGTACCTATCGGATTCAATTGTGAGCCTCAACCATTCAAGAACCCACTTAAATATACAAACATAAATAATTTTATCAAAATAGGTCCAGTCGTTTAGGAGGAGTTCAGTGACAAACACACGTACATAATCATTAAATTTATAAAGATTAGATACCTTTTAGGTTAGACAACGCTAATAGGTTTTATGCCTATTGTAGGCATAAAACCTATTAGCGTTTATCGAATGAAGACAAAATAAATCTTACACTTTACATAAGCCAAGACTCAAACACACAGCAGTCGCATTCATAACCGCTACGTCACCAACACAGACGTGAACTTCTTCTACCTGGCCTTTATTATTCCTAAGTCACTTGGGATCAGCTTTTCTAGTCTAACCGAATTTGACTGGATATCAGTTTTTACATGGAGCTGTTGCCACCTGACATCCGCAACCCGAAGGCTAACGATACCCTAAGGCTAGACCAGTGTCAGGATATTATAGGGCACTGATTTTCCAATAACGACTGCCATAGATGTTCATGGCAGCCGAGACCGAGAGCTTAACGTACTCGCCGAGGCACGGAGCAGGCGATAATTGTCAATCAATACGCACATAATTTCGAAAAGTTATATAACTTCCGAAAGTCAGAGGTGCGCGACGTGGGTTCGAACCAGAGACCCTCTGCATTGCAGTCTGTTGGTCTCCCCACTGAGCTATCACTGCTACACAGACGTTAACATTCAATACTATAATATTCTATCACATACACACAACACCATCTAGCCCAAACTAAGCAGAGCTTGTACTATGGGTACTAGACAATGGATAAACATACATATATACTTTTTTTTGTAAATACATACATATTATACATAAAAACACCCAGACCTAGACAAAAATCCATGTCCATGTATACAAATGTTTGACTTGTGCGGGAATCGAACTCACGACCTCAGGCGTGGCAGCCGGTTACACTAACCACTACGCCATCGAGGGTATAAAGTACTTCTAAAGAAACACGTATGAACTAAAGTGATTTAGTCTTCATAAAAATCGTTATTACGTATGGGGGCGTAGAATTAAATTACTGTCACGAGCACGGCTTTTACCTCCGTCTATATCTGTCCCTTTGCTCTATAAATATATCTATCTCGCAGAATGTTTTAGATTAAATTGGCATATACATAGTACGTATGTTCATCAAATAGATTTGGAGCGACTAAAACGCTATTGAATAGCATTAAGTGTTTTGTGAGATGTGTAGCGGCTTTGGGTTAAACAGTTTTGATGCTTGTATACGATAGTATTCAAGAAGTTGTGGTTTTTAGGTGACTAGTTTTGATACTTGTATTTGACAGTGGTCTAGTATTTGAGGATTTTGGGTTAGAGTATTGAAGGCGTAACATAAAATATTTTAGTCGTGGCAAATAATTGAAATAAGAAGATCGTTATAATTATATCAGCCCTGTATGTAAACTGTCCCTTTGCTGGGCACCAGCCTCGTCTCAGTGTAAAAAGGGTTAGGCCATAGCCTTCAAATATCTTTGAGAATACTTCGGAGAACTCTCAGATGATCACGATGTTACCTTCATCGTTAAAGCGAGTGTTATTGTTATAAAAAACTGGTTTTAATTATAGTCAGATAAAGTGGTGTTAATTTTTCTGTTAGAAAATTGGCAGTGCACAGAGTTTGGAAATGTGCTCTATAGATAAGAATACGCTCACACCCGTGACATAAAAACATAGTTGGTAAAATGATTCAAGCAGTGCAATAGGGTTCTTCTGTGTGAAAAATCTTAGAAGTGACATGGAGACTAGCGATTTTATGGAGTTTAAAACATATCTAGCGAACGGGTGTACCATTGCTTACCCAAATAAAGTACTGCCTTTTAAAAGCCAAAAGCTGCACTAACATCGCATTACTCGCTGAGTTAACATTAAATACAAAGTCTTAACATGTTTTCTTTTCACTACATATTATGTCACAATAACTAGCTTCGTTTCAGACACTTTGGAATCTTTCCAAATATTCCCACCGACAACTTTACATTGAACTATCTGATCATGTTGATTATTGAGAAGTGTGAACGAATTTCAGTGATTAAGATATGTTCGGAGGTCAACCTACGTTGGCTGCCTACGACGTTTAGGGCGTGACGTATTGTTCGTTTCCTTTATCGTAAATAAATGTTACGAAGAGATAAAAGCTTTCCTTAGTCAGTATTGAATTTAGCGTTTTCTTGAAAGTAATTAATGAATAAAATAAGGAAAATTTATCGCGTTATTTTTCTAACTAAATTGTGTGGGTAAATCTCTTAGTGAGTTATTGACTTACTAATTGAATATGGCCATAGAACATGGCACACGTTGGTTTCCTTCTAAATATACCAAATGTTGTATACAAACTAAGTGAAGGAGACAACCATATAGGCGATGCAATAACGTAACATACATATATGGACGAACTGACGGTGCTGCCTGCATTCGGCCTTGTCTGCCACTTAATACAGATATTACTTTCATTACTAGTAGGTAAGCGCGGTATGTATTATTTTATCTTCAGTAAATATTTCTATCGCAAAACACTCTCTAGGAATTTCCAAGTAGTAAATTACCACAATTCCCTCAGTGCCTGTCGTTGCTGTCAGAAATACTTAAGAAAGTCGATAAAGATAGTCAGTCCCGTTAAAATATTTTAATGATCAAAACACTAGGGCATAAGTTATTTATAAAATGTCAACTACTACACAAAGAATATAAATTAACTTTTTAACCTTTATACTAAAACATTTTACTTTCAATCACATATAAAAAAGTAATCTTAATCCCATATTTCAAACGAAATCTTTGGACCTTTTTGTCGAGACCACAATTTATTTCGTTTGGTCTATTTTTAGAGTATGTCAGCTTAAATTGACATACAAAGCTATTCAAACACAGCAAGTAAACACCCTAACTTGAAGTCAAAAGCGACAAAGGACTGATTAAGAAAGCTTGTACTACAAAAGATTTAATATCGTGCTAGTCGCTTTAGTATAAAAATCTGCTATAGAGCTGTGATATTACTGAATGGGCTGCGGAATAAACTACATTATTGCTACACAAAGAGGGCCTCTTTGATACAATGGGGGTAAAACTTGTTTACATTGGGTACTGCAACTGATGGACAGACAAACGCAGACGAATGGGGTAAAAGATGGGCGAAAGCGAGATGACGTAGTTTCTGATTTTCATTTAGCTTGAAGTGCTTTTAGGAACAAGGTTCGCTCTAAAATACTGGAGTATTTGCATTTCAAGGAAAGCCTTGTCTAGCTAGGATTTTATAACAGTGAACTTTTTGATCCCTTTTTGATTTAATACAGCTTAACCTCTCTACAATTTTATTATAAAATAACCATGAATTAATTAGATAGAAAATAATGTTATTATTTCCTAAGCTATTAAGCTGAATGTTTATTTTATCGTAGTCGAGGGGCGTACATACATCTGTTAATAAAAACAGACATAAACTGTTTATTTATTATTCATTATTTACATAAATAAAAGTAACAATCTTAAACTGTGTAGTTTTTATCATATTTATTTGAACTATATTTTCACAATTTGTTGTAGATGTTTCATTAGATTGAAATCCACCGGAAAAGGAATTTAAATTAACATACGTATGTTTTGATCTATCTCTAAGCTAGATTCATTGTGATTCTGCCTATATTTCGAGTATTTAGTCAGCTAACTTGCAGACATGTTAAATAGAAATATCATAAGGCTTCTTTCATGCCTCGTTGTGACTGAACGTTAATAATGGCCGTTATAAAACTTGTCGACTTGAAAATAATATGGATTAATTTATTTGCAAAACAAGAACAGATACAATAAAAAAAATAAAAAAACAAATTAACAAGGCCTGATAGTATACAATTAGGAAATTATTATATGTCATATTTAATTTAAAAAAGACAATATGTTCTTTGGGTTGCCTTATCTCGTAAACCAATGGCTAAACTGAATACTCGTATTTAGATAAAGTTATAGACAGTATTATAATTAGTAGAAATCGAATATATCTCGATTCTTATGATATTAAGCATATTAGGAGCATATGCGTGAAAATTAATATTAAACTATTTAAATTAACACTTTCGTTCCATTTTTATAATGCGTACCGCAAAGGAGTGAAACTCATTACCTAAGTCTGTATTTTCCGGAGAGTACAATCTGGGTGTCTTTAAGTCGCGGGTGAATAGGTATCTTTTAAGCAAGCGTGCTCCATCGTCGACTGTATCGTCACTTACATCTTGTGAGATCGCGGTACGCAAGCCTATTATGATTAAAAAAAGAAAGCTTACCCCGATGTTTAGTTGCTTTCCTACAGCCATGGTCACAGGAAGAGTTGTGTTTTTAATTACAATGTATAACATTCACGTAAACATAAGACAATATCGCTTTTGAGCGCCAACCTATGCCGAACGCGATGTGTCCTCCAGAGCCAAGCTATAAATCTATAAGAGTTGAAAAATTCTGGCTACTTCTTGTTTTTAATTCTGCTGTTTTTAAAATAAACAAAGGCCCAATAAAATAAAAAATGTAAGAGTAGAATTTCAGGCAATTAAAAAAAAAAGTAAAATTACGCACGAAATGAAATAAACTATTTTTTAATGTATTTTATTAATAAATTTAAGGATTAGACATTGTCTTCTAATAAAGTCGTGATGTGGAGGTTACGAAAACGTTTGTCTTCTATACAAGACCATGGTGCTCAATAGGTTTACCTAGCCCGCTGCTGCTCATATCTCGGTCCAGCCTCTCCCCCGCTGACGGTTGATTGCGTTGGCTGTAGAATTTTAAGACAGACTTTGTGTCGTTGATAGATGCGTTTCCATTGCAGTCGCTTTGATTAATTGTTGAACAAGCTTCTCATTTGAATATAAAATGTGAACGCTAATGGATGCTGCGTTATAATTGTGGGAAACGTGAATTTATTCTAACGGCGATAAAGAGAAATTGTTTATATTTGTGTGTACAAATAGTAAAATAGATACAGTGACAAGCCAGCAAACATATAATTATGTACACTATTATTAACAACTAGATGTGCCCGCGGTTTACCCGCGTTTATGTTTACTGCGCCGCCACCGTGGGTTGTAGCGTGATGTTATATAGCCTATAGCCTTCCTCAATAAATGAGCTATCCAACACTAAAATAATTTTTCAATTCATACTAGTAGTTGCTGAGATTAGCGCGTTCAACCAAACAAACAAAGAAATTCTTCAGCTTTATAATAGTACTTTTATTTTGGATACAAGTACCCTATATCCTTTTTGTATCCTGATAACGTGTATGCGAAATTTCATGCTGATTGGTCGAGTAGTTAAGGCGTTAAAGCGTAACAAACATACTGATATTCGCATTTATAATATTAACTAGGATTCTATACTTACATATATAAATAATAATAATAATTATTATATTCTATCACATACACACAACACCATCTAGCCCATAGTACAAGCTAGGCAATGGATAGACATACATACATACTTCTTTTTTTGTAAACACCTACATATTATACATAGAAACACCCAAACCAAGACAAACATCCATGTCATGCACACAAATGTTTGACTTGTGCGGGAATCGAACCCGCGACCTCAGGCGTGGCAGTCGGTTACACTAACCACTACACCATCGAGGTCGTCAATCTTGCCTCGGGCGTTATCCGTCTATACACATTTTATGTATCAAGATTATAAAAATAAAAGTATATTAAACAACTTAATTAAAATCACAGCCATCATCATCATCTTTGGCTAACGTCGCAGTAGAACTGTAAAATCAGTAATTTTCCAATCTTTCCAATGTACACAGGTAACTCTCTCGGGTCAGAAAACAGAACCGAAAATATCCGAATGTTTATTATTCATTGATCGGCAAGATAATCAAAGGAGTCAATCAGCGGTGTGTAGCCGTCATTGGAGCGTACCCGCTGGGGAACAAACGAGTTGATTAATCGCCTAGGGCCGAATACGTAATCAAGGTTGTTTGTGCTTCTGCATCAACGATTTATTCCTCCCGGTGTTCCTTGGGTTAAGAATTAGGAGTGCTTTGTAGCAGTTCAGTTCAACTACCTCAAAATGAACAAAATACACTATGTAGTAAGCATGTTTATCTTGGCAAGTGGTTAGTCCGTCATTTGATATAAGTTGGTGCAGCTAATCCTTTTCGAGTTGGCAAAGTGTAAGATATTTTCATTATAAGTACGTATTCTGGCAATTTGCTCCTCATGCTATCAGTGCAGCTCGTGTAACAACATTGTAAAGCTTTTTTTAAATAATTTATTCAGTGGTAAATATATTATAGTACACAATACAGATATCCTTGCTTCACAGCTTATTGGTGACATACACTCGTTAACAAACAAATCTATTTTTAAATGCTTAAAATTAAATGTTGTTTGGCTGCAATATTCTGATCTATTCTCGCTTGGGAAAGTACGCAGGCTGAGTAAATTCTCAAATGATCCGCGTTCCATTATGAGTAAAATTCTGGATATGACTCATGAGTCATGACTTATCTTTTTAGAACATATTGAAATAATTGGTTATTATTATTGTTTGATATAATAATTATTATCCCATAAGTAAGTAATTCTTATTCGTAATGTCAATGTTGCTAATCTTAAGTTTATTTCTCAAAGAGCAACGTAATTAGAAAAGGAGTACCTAGCAATTTAAGTTTAATTTAATTAACAATTAAAATAGATAGCTTTGAAATCTTATTCGGAGTCATGATTCTAAGACTATTTAATACCATTAGCTAGTATTGTCTTATGTTTACGCGAATATTATATATTGAAATTAAACACTTTATACGGATTTTGTCGCGTTGTTTATTTTACTTAAAACACTTCTATTACATAATTTTGAAGACTCACTTCACTTCAATTTAAGCTATTTAATTTAATTAAAGTATTTATTTTTAAGTTTACACTTTGCACCGACGTTTCGGTTGCTTTACAGCAGCCATGTTCACGGGGAGACTAAGATGGTAGTTGTCTCAATGTTCTGAAGTGAATTTATTTAAAATTAATTTCAATACCATTAGCTTTTTAAGGCAAAATTTAGCGATGGTTGTCTTGTTGGTCTAAAGACATAAGTAATGACAGAGAATGAAGTACTATTCGAGTTAGAGGTTCTATATATTTTTATTTTTTTTATTTTATGGCTTTGTGCGGCAGACGAGCAGACGAATCGCCTGATGGTAAACGATTACCGCCGCCCATGGACACTCGCAACCCCAAAGGAGTTGCAAGTGCGTTGCCAGCCCTTTAAAAAGGAATGAAGGAGGGAAAGGACAAAGGAAAGGATAGGAAAAGGATCGGGGTAATTGGGCCTCCGGCTCTCTCACTCACCGATACGAAACGCAACAGTACGGGTACCGTTACTTCACGCCGGTATTCTGTGAGAGGGTAGTACTACCCCGGTCGATCCGGCCCATTCATGCTGAAACCAGCGAGCAATAGTAACATAACCGTAGCAAGTAGTACCTAGAAACAGTCGACATATCTACTCTGTAGAAGCATGCTAGTTGGGTGATGCTTTTCTTCTGTTACTTACATACATATAATCGAGCCTACATACCCCGAAGGCATTGGTATTGGTGATTAACACCTACGTTTCACTAGCGTAAACCTATCGCCAGCTACTGTATACTTGTCGGCCTCGATGGCGTAGTGGTTAGCGTAACCGACTGCTACGCCTGAGGTCGCGGGTTCGATTCCCGCACAAGTCAAACATTTGTGTGCATGAACATGGATGTTTGTCTTGGTCTGGGTGTTTCTATGTATAATATGTATATATTTACAAAAAAAGTATGTATGTATGTTTATCCATTGTCTAGTACCCATAGTACAAGCTCTGCTTAGTTTGGGCTAGATGGTGTTGTGTGTATGTGGTAGAATATTTATTTATTTATTTACTTTATCAGAAACTGTGTTGTTATTAAGAAATTTCTAAAAAGAAACCTATCTGCATTGCTTTATGTATATGTATATAACACTGCACAACAAAATTGCAACTTTTGTCTGATGAATGACTTTTATCACATGATGTTTACTAATTCGATGTCACTGATTCTACATATACCCTCATTTTTTGTAACAGCTCTTGTTTACGAGTTGTAGCTTCCACTAAATTTGCTGAAAACTAGAACAATATTAAATTTTCTTAATATAATTTGATACGGCATCGTCCAGACGTGTTTGTGTGAATATCCCGAATCATTTTTGTTTCATTTGCGAAGAGTATATATATAATAATAATAAGCTCAGCTCTCTACCTTCAGCTTCAGCAAGAAAGTCAAATAAAAGAAAGGATTTTTAAGAACTAAGTAAAATAAGATAATCTTTAAGTCATATTTTGTTAAATAGACCTGATAGATAAATTTCAGTCACAGATTTGAAATTGTAATTAAACGTTGGACTAATATCGTGTAACATAACCCAATCATCAGACATCCTTTCGTGCAATGTAATATGTACGCTTCTCTTTTGCTTACCCATTACTTGAGACAGTAAGTGATATAACGATAAAACTTTCACAAAAATAGTAATTTTCTCATGAGACCTTCAATTCAAGTAATGCTCACAAACTAACTTAGGTATCATTCGAAAAGCCTTTTGTTCAAATACTTTCGTACTGTAACCGAGACAGTGTTTGGAGGACCTTTTAAATTGCCTAGGGTCTTAAAACGACAATATTATTCAAAACTTTGTTACGAGGTCAAAATCTATTTGTACTATTGTCTTTGAGAAATTTAGTAACACTTCAAGAATCATGTTTTGAGCGAATAGTAATCTCAAAATTTGAGTTCATATTTCTTAAGACATTTTAGTCGTACTTACTTTTAGATGAAACAGACTCTGATTCAATTTAAATATGGATAAAAGGTTTATCTGTTCTCGCTCTTGACTTCATAAATGGCTTAGTGGTTGAAGTAGTTGCATCGCCCCTGCCAGTGCACCGAGTATTATGGATTCGAACCCTACATGGGTCAAGAATTTTAATTATGTGTATATAATTATTCCGAGTGTGGGTGCTCTTTGATGCTTTTCCACACATTAATTGTACCTAGCGGGGCAGTTTTCCTTTAAAAAAGCCTTTACAGTTATAGACAGCAAAAAATATACAATATTTGATAAAATAGCGACAAGTATCGTTCCAATTCTGTATCATATGAATAATCTTTATATATATAAATATTCTGTGTGTGTGTTTGTAATTAAACTCCTCCTAAACGTCTGAACCGATTTTGTTGAAATTTTGTGTGTGTGTTCAAGTGGATTCAAATATGGTTGATATGTTTTTTTTCTTGTATACAGGACAACGTCTGTCGGTCCGCTAGTATAATATAATATTTTATCATATACACACAACACCATCTAGCCCAAACTAAGCAGATCTTGTACTATGGGTACTAGACAATGGATAAACCTACATTTATACTTTTCTTTATGTAAATACATACATATTATACATGGAAACATCCAGACCGGGACAAACATCCATGTCATGCACACAAATGTTGCGGGAATCGAACCCGCGACCTCAGGCGTGGTAGTCGGTTACACTAACCACTACATCATCGAGGTCGTCGAATAGTACCGACGTATCAATACGTCTAGTACCCAACACGAATTAATCCGCTATAACCGAATGTATTTGGCACTAAACCAAATAACATTTCGGTACACAAACACTAAGTAATTATCTCAGTCTTATCTCTACGCAAACAGAATTCAATGACTTAAACCCTCAATCGTATTTGTACCGCATGCTGATAATTTGGACTGAGTTGTATTCTAGAATGTTCTAGAGCGGTGCTACTGATTACTGACTGGATCGCTCACGGGCGGGGCTTCGTCCTACAAACACGGATTGAGATGACTGAGCCTGACGCCCGCGAGTATGGCGCTTGGCGCAAGTTGAACAAGAAGCGATTTATATGATTGTTTTAGTGGTATTACCATAGTGTGTGTAAAAATTGTGTGATTTAATGTGGGCTCATACAATACTTATATATTAGAGGTAGCAAAGTGGTCGAAATTCGTCCATAATTGATTTTAATTTTAATTTTGAATGTTATTATACATATATACCGCGAAATTGTAATAGGTATTGAAGGTATAGTTACGAAGAATTTTACGACATCATCCGAACAATGCCGAAATACTACGAACGCGATTCGACTGCGTGTGTCAAATGCATGGTTGTGTGCGTCTAGTGTTTTTTCATTAATTTCATGTATTTCTAATGCATAATTTATAAAAATATTTGCCACTCCTTTTCCATATAAACTTTACCTGTGCCAAATTTCATACTCCTGCGACCGCGCAATTTTCGTAAAAAGGGGTACAAAGTTTTTGCTTTACGTATATAGATATTATCAGTTATGGGAATTAACGCCATCATGTATATTGTTTACCTTGAGATGCTTGACATATGACATTCATTCTACCATAATAGAAAGATTAATTGATCCTTCTGATATCTTAATTGTGAATGTATTTTACAATGTTTGGATGTATCCTCAATCATTAGTAAGCCCTTGAAAAAACTTTACACACATTACAGTTAAAACTTGGCATAATTTACTATCCTAAATTAAAATATAGGTTATTTTTATTCAGGTCTGCGTGCCCGAAAACTCAAGCGGGCCAAGCAGTAGGTAGAAGCTCATATCACTTAACCTTACTTACTTTTTGCGTCTTGCCGCTGGTGTGCCTTTACGAGTCAATAGGTTAAGTAAAAATTCGTAAAGATGTATAACTGTTTGTTATTCAATCTCGCATAAACAGTTGAATAAAACTTAGCACACATACAGATTCTGTCTTAAATTAACACTAGATGGTTATCCTCGGTATGTACCTATTACTGTGGAATTCACGAGGGCGAAGCTTTAGACAGAAGCTATTAAGCTAACAAAAATGAAATTATCGCTCGCCACTTATGCGTTGCGGTAGAGGAGAGTAGCGGTCCGCGCTCACTTGAGGCGAGCTCGTGATTATGTCGGGTCACGTGCCCCCGGATCGCAGCCGTCCGCGTACATTATTACTATTATACCTATACAGTTTACGTAGCCATTGTAATTTTGTAATTATTATGGCGCCGCCATTTTGTACGAACAAAAACTGGCGGGAAATCTTTATCAAGGGCTTAATAGTTTATGGTGACGGTTTTTGTATTTAGAACGCGCGGCGTTATTTTGATTTTGATTGTTAGTTGAGGTTGGTTTTAATTACTGCGTTGTTAGTTTTTGTGTAAGATTTGGTTGGCTGATCCAAGTGCAGTGTATACCTAAGCGATATGCTTGTGTCAGGAAGTGATACAGAATTTTTATTTTAGAATATTCCTAGTATAAGCTCGGTAACCAAAAGGCTATAATAGGCTCAGAATTGAAATAAACTATAAAGAACCCCAATTTCATAAAGTTTATGTACATAAATACATATTTAACATCATCTGTTAAACCACGTTTACTGTGATTAAATTATTCGGTTGATAAAAGGCTTGCGTGCATAGATACCTGTCCCAGAGTTAAATCTTCTTTAAACACTAAAGCTTTTTGCGAAATAAACATGCCTGCACTATGTTTAATTTATTTCTCCTTATCCAAGTTTGCTTTTTATAACTCCAAAAATAGCATATTAATTACACATTAGAAGTTTCACAACACACCCACAATTATTATCTATACTAAAACAATTAGGTAAATAGAAATGC
The DNA here is from genome assembly GCA_963675205.1 of Catocala nupta. Lineage (NCBI taxonomy): Eukaryota > Metazoa > Arthropoda > Insecta > Lepidoptera > Erebidae > Catocala > Catocala nupta. The sequence continues at coordinate 28,032,409 of OY776090.1, read as the reverse complement.
CATTACTCAGATTAATAATATAATCAATCATGTTATTTCGGGCATAATTGAATCAATATTGCTAAGGATTTTAGTGTAATATTGGTGCCTGACCCTCTAGACTTTGACATGGGTCCATTGTATCGAAGAAAAAACTTACGAAGCAGCATTTTTACTATTTGGTCGGCTAACTGCCTTCTAATACAATAGAAATAAAGTTTCATTGATATTCATGTTTTTTTTTCTAGCCTTTTATTAAGTCTCACTACTGGGGAAAGCCTCTCCCTTAGACTTCAAAACGACTCTGTTCGAAGACATTCCCTGCCAATCCCTTTCGAAGATGTCCAAGTCATCTCGCCATCTCTGTTAAGGTCTACCCCGTTACCGTCGACTGTATTTTGGTACCCAATTGATCACAATTTGTGCCCACCTCTCTGGGTGCATGCGGCAGACGTATCGTATTCATATTTAATATTGATATCACATCGTCTTATAAATCTATTGATACTAATCCTAGCTCCTAATAATTAAAAAAAAAACCTTATCTAAACCATTCTCGAATCCACTTGAACACACACAACAAACACACACACAACAAACACACGCACAGACGATTTATATACATATATAAAGATTATAAAGCTGAAGACTTTGTTTGTTTGGTTGAAGGCGGGAATCCCAGGAACTAACTGGTTCGAATTAAAAATATTTTTAGTTTTGGATAGCCCATTTATTAGAAATGGCTATAGGTTATATATAACACCACGCTATGACCAATAGGAGCGTGGTGATATGAGTAGAAGTGGTCATCGTTGGCCTTTAGTGATGGCGTCAATGAGGCGACTTGCCTGAGGATACAACTCCTACAAGAGAGGGGTTTATAGAAAAGGGGCATTAGTTATAATAGGATTATTGCTTTTCGCTCGCTAAGTAAGAGTTCCAGAGAATAGAACACTTACCTCTTGCATTCTTTCGTTTCATTACAAGTTGCAAGTGATATCCTTGTTAATAAAATAAAAAATAAATATTATTTATTGCCAGAAAAAAAATGTATCAATGTATTATTGCTTTAGCCCAAACAAGGGGAGCATGTCTTGTAGAGGTCACGACGACTATAATTCACGGTTATATTGTTAGTAATTAGAATACAATAAATATACGCTACGGAAACCGCTTACTTCCAGCCGTATGTTAGTATAAAAAACGTATATTTTTATGTACATACTAACTGTGACCCGCAGTTTCACCCGCGTAAGTCCCGATGCCGAGGGAATATTGAGATAAAAGAAGCCTATGTATTAATCCTGGTCACCAACTATCTACATACCAAGTTTCACCGCAATCGGTTCGGTAGATTTTGCGTGAAAGAGTAACAAACATACATCCATCCATTCATCCATCCTTCTTCACAAACTTTCGCATTTATAATGTTAATAGAGATGCGAATACAGCACAATTTAAATGCGGCAAATAGCCTTAAAGTGTAGGTATAAATAGTTGCGAATCACAAAACGGTCACGTCTGTATTCGATAGATATGAAAAGGGATTCTCAGCGGAATAGACGAAGGTGTACAATATTCACGGACAGTTAGTCGATAATGGACAATCAGGTAGCTCTATTTATACATCGTCACAAGCAAAATATTCATTTTCGAGAGATGATTAAGAATTAAACGAATTCCCATGCTAATTGTTTGTTTCTTTAATATAGTAATAATTGTTATGACGAATAGAAACCTTTTTAAGCATATTGCAGAAAGAAGTATTAAATTTGGATTAAAAAATATTAAATAACACGCCAAAGATCATCTTTATTCACTTTCTTGCCTATAAAAATTAAAATAGTTAACTCGTTTGGACCAATCACGACTTGATGATGTTCAAAAAGGAACATGCGTCATACTTGTGAACATGTACTTGGTGTTTCTTTAAATAATCAGCTAAAATTTGGTTTCAAACATTATGATATCAATTCAGAATCAACGTATCTTGATTTATTTCCTAACAGTTGCCTAAGCTTGTGATAGCAGCAATGATTGAAAATAATAATAAACATCATGCTCGTGAACGAATTATTTTAAAACTAACTAATATAATATATACATAATATTCTATTAAATACACACAACACACTCTAGCCCAAACTAAACAGAGTTTGTACTATAGGTACTAGAAAATGTATAAACATACATATACAGTGTGTATAATAAACCCTGTCCGATCCATAAAGGTGTTATACAGTAACTTATTATGAGTACGTTAGTGACATCCTTTTATAAAAATCGATTAAAAAATTACCCCGGTAAATTTAATGTATTTATAATTATATATTAATAGGGTAATCCATGGCAACACCGACAACTTATTAATCATAATATCTAGGTATCACTAAAGTTCATAAAGGTTCACCAATGTCGTGCCTAACTACCTACGCCTTAAAAAATGGCCGCTAAAAGTAAACACCCTCAGCGTCCTTGTCAAGTTTAGGGGAGTGTTGCTAGACTGAGCGAAATTTCAGTAATTTAAGGGTAAAATACTGATCAATACTGTACTTAAAAATATTATGAAGACGTTTTACGATGATATGGATTTATTTAGGCGGTAACATGTTTGTTAAAAGGAATACGGAGTTTGGAAAGTAGTCTAGGCTTCTACAAAAGGCTCACCCTTTATTATATGAAAACATATGGTCAAAATATTGGTGTGCTACAATACCTTTGCCTGCTCTGCTGCTATATATAATTATACAAGCTCTAGCTTGTAAAAATAACTCTAGGCTATGTATGTATGGAGGATAAAAACAAGAAATATAACTTTATCTTATGATTATATCTGTTAGCAACAACTTGTAAAAATAATATGATCACTTAAAATACGTATAGAGAAAAATGATTAAAAAACAAGTAGATTAGATTTCTGATACCATAATAATCTTAAAATAAATTAGATTTTCCCGATAGCGAATATTTCTGGAACAAAATAATGCTAAATAAACAACGTAGGACGATTAATTAATTGCTTATGATGAAAGAAAAATTATGAAATAAAACTCATTAACTTTTTGTGTAAAATTATATATTTATGCTATTGTCATGTTCATATATCTTTGGTCGATAGATGGCGTTAGTAACGCGTGTATGTCGGTCACGGAGCACTTTATAAACATTCAAACAACGGACACAAAAAACACCCAGACTGAGAACAAGTATTTACAGATCACATCTATTTTTGTCCCGAGTCAAGTCAGAGTCAAGTCAAAGTCAGAGTCAAGTCAAAGTAAGAGAGAAACAAGTCCTTAATGGATCGGACAGTGTTTATTATACACACTGTATACTTATTTTTTGTAAATACACACATATTATACATAGAACTGATACTATAATATTGTTAAAACTAACTGAAATTTAGTATCGGTAACTTTAACATTCATAATTTAATTATTACCATGAATCTTCAATTTCTATAAAAAAAGAAGAAAAAAAATGGAGAAGATTATCATGATGCATATTAAAGACGCTGTATAACACTATTTTCACACATAATATAAATTTATCTACCTTTATACATTTAATACGAAATTACTCACGCCTTTGTATGAAAACTAGCGGTACTACGGTACTTTATAATATATAGCATATATCATATACATACATATATTAATTAACCTTTCAAATAGTGAAATAGTTTCAAATACAAACATTTTTTTTTATTGGTTCCCAAAACTGGATACAATCGGTCGATAGTACAATGGTATTTATCATAGCTTAATAAACTTACATTAAGATGTATCCTACTAGATGCATGTAGTGTACGTGCAAATAATTATATGACATATTATGTATGCTTAGCTAAATTATTAATAAAATTAAATTTATATTAATATAGACAATTCTATTCTTTATTGAGGTCATAGAACTACTTTTAAATAAATCGATGTCTGATCTGACGTCGTTTGCCCTCCGCAAAACGCATACGGTACAAAGGCGAATGTTGACCGACGTTTGTCTTACAGTGAGGTACTTATATATTTGTGTAACATCCTCTGTACCTGTGATTCACAATAAAATACTTTGAATTTGAATTTGAATTTGAATAAGTGGAAAGTTTTGCGGTTGTTAAGGCGACTGCCTACCCGCAGTAACAAGAACGATACACGTGCTAGAACTTCAGGGGCGTCTATTAGACCATGGATTGGTTTGCTTAAAAATACAATGTCACCAATTTTACGTCTACTATGGAGGTGTTTCATTTTAAAGAATTTGAGGCGGTCTTCGTAGGAGGTATCTGCAGTGGTTCCGGGGATTGCACTCACCATACACACAAATTCACAAAACCCACACATTCACTCAAAATAGTAGCAATGCACTGACGTCACAAAAGCCAGAATCAGATTTAGCGAAATCAAACAAAATTAGCATATTATTGAGGTAATCGTGCTATTATCCCACATAGTTCAAACATTACTGGTACATTTAACCCTACAGAACACAGGACACATCTATTTGGAAATCATGTGACCGCTACCTTCAAATATTCACCTGGCATTCACTACGGCTTTGTGCCGCCAAATAGTTGGGCTCTGACGTATTAATCTGCCGGATAAACCGATGGAATGTAACCTGCGGACGATCGATCGCTTTTGAGGGTTAAATACTAACTTTGTGGACAAAAACGTATTTATTGTGTTACTTTTAGTCGAACGCTCAAAGGTCTGCGGGGGCGTTAAACATTGAGCGGGTTTTTGTACTTTTTGTAGGCCTTTACGGTATACGGTACAAGTTTTTGTGTATGGATAAACATATAAATTTTTGAAATAAGAAATGCTTTATATCTATACTATATTAAGAAGAGGATTTGTAAATTGGTAACTAAACACGACACGACCGATTTTAAAATTTCGTCCTTCAGTTGAACCTATATTATCACCAATTAATATAGGCTATAATTTATTTAAAGAAAGTATATCTAACTTAATCTAGCCTAGTTTTACACAAGCAAAGCCGCGGGTAAAAGCTAGTCAAAAATAAAATACATACGCACCTTTATATAGACACTCGCTTGTATAGTATATAAGAGATACATAGGATACAGAGTATATTAATTTTAACACGAATAAATGCTATGTGATGAGCTATGGCCGAGGGTTGAGACCGATCCACTACGAATACACATTAGATGGTACATGCATAACCAGAGTCCACAACATTAAGGATTTAGGCGTAATCTTCGACCGTAGCATGACATTTAAAAATCACGTGTTCGAGCTTGCTAAGGAGTGTTATAGGCGACTAGGTTTTGTTCTGAGAAATGTTACAGACTTCCAGAACCCTCAGGTCATATGTCTTTTATATACCTCCTTAGTAAGAAGCAAATTAGAGGCCAATTCATGTGTCTGGAATCCTTATACAGCGTCCCAGACTCTCATGCTCGAAAAAATTCAAAAGACCTTCCTCAGATTTCTTTTTAAAAAGATTTATAATTTCTTTCCGTATATGTACCCTACTAACTACCTTTTAGGGATGTTAGGCTTCAATTCTTTAGAGGTCAGACGAGGCTTTAATCAACTCACGATGGCTAATAAAGTCTTTCATGGACGAATCGACAGCCCTGAGCTCCTTACTTTGTTGCTTAGGTTATATGTGCCTGATAAATACGTCAGGCACCGTGAAAGCTGCCGGCCCAAATTATTCGCCAAACCGAAATGCCGCACTGTTGCTAGAGCTCAGTCGCCAGTGTGCCGTTCCCTGGAGGTGCTTAACGCCCTCATGACTGCCTGCCCTAAATGTGATGTGTTTGCGGATGAATGGAAGAAGCTTATGCGAGAGTGCTTAATTTTCTGCGAGAAGAGGTATGAGAGGGAATCAACAATTCCATATTAATTTTTATGTTATGTTTCTGTTTTTGTTGTAATTATTATAGTCTTTTATTGTATTTCTTTCTTTTTATGTTTTATGTTTGTAATATGATTTTTATTGTCTCTATGTTAATTAATGTAATTGGTGTACTGCCGTTTTAATTAACTATAATAAATAAATAAATAAATAAATAAATTAAACCCACATTTTGCTAGCTATGTTTCTTTTACGTCACCTATAATGGGGAGCGCCTTGGTTCTCTATTGTGTTACCTAATTTTTTTATCCATAATCTAAAGTGCCATTTCTTTTTGTCCTAATCATTATTTGTCCAAATGATAACTTGCCCGAATTTTATGTCACATAATATCACATGCCATAAAATTGAAATCCCTAAATACATTATGCCTAAATTTGTTTGTCATAAAAATCACTATATAATACTAATATCACAAATAACTAATATCATTTAAATAAAAAACTTTTAATAAAAGTAATAAGTCCTAAATTAAAATTATTTAATGTTTATTTATCTTGTATTACAAAACTTGGCTTTTGTCACGGCTCCGGCGCTGCGGGTCTCCGGCGGGCCCACGCGATTCTGAATTACACTCTAGGGGTAGAGCAGACAAGACTGCGTGGAGTCGGATTCACAGCGATTCGTTTCTGTCACTACAACAAAATTTTTAGTAAATATTTTAGAGCGTTCAATTTTATTATGAATAAACTTTCGGAATAATACACATTATATAATACAATATTTAGGCCGTATGAATTTATTTCATGCAAAATTAGGAGATTAAATTATTATAGTACTCGATATTATGACAGAATAGTTTTAGAAGTAAAGATAATTATGTAAAACAAAATTTCGTATTTATGAACATTATGGTTACTGAAGTTTATAGAAAACGTGTTATGGATAATGATTTTCGGCAAACAATCTTAGGAGAAGAAAAGGAGTATCGGGCGCTTTCTACCATCTACCGGGCAAATTTGCAGACCGAGGGCTGTTTCGAAGATTAACCTAATAAAAACTTTATAACACTTTATCTAGCCAAGCAGCTCAAGATTCAAACTCTTGAACTCACTATCGCTCGCTAACTTAAAGATATATTGGGAGCACGATATAGGTAACGCACATAAAATAATTAATTTGGACTCGATCTGAAGAAATCACTTTAAGGATCTCATTGCTACTGTATCGTAACACTGGAAAAACAAGGCAGCTCTCAAATCATAGCGTGAAAGCCATTCGTATGAATCTCCATAAACATCTCAAATGCACTACAGTATCGAGGCAGCCGTTACATCATCCTGAATATATTATTGTTCTGAATGAGCAGGGTATGAGCAGCCATGCGAGTATGATTTAAATTGGTAAATGCTTGTGATAAGCCCCGTAGCTCTCTCATGATAAGCATCGTAGCTTATTTATAAGCTATAGGTTCTGCTTATCAGGACATGAGCTTGTTCATGTTACTACAGCGTTTATGTTTGTAGTACTAGGGAAAAACAGACTCGAAGTAGAATTGATCAAGCTACGGTAGCTCGATGGATAAGAAATTGGACTTGCGATGGAAAGGATTGAATGACGTCAATGCACTATCGACGTGAAGCTACCCCTGAATAGGAACAAGAGGCTCCTCTAAGAAGAATACTAGAAATTCTGAAGCCTTTCAAATCTTTAAACAAAATCTTGTGCAGTATACTTTTGATCAAATTCGACACTAGTATATTTTTAATGCTTTTGATTACGGATGCCTAAATAGTTAAACTTACTGAGGTTTTTAAGGGTTAACATTCGGGGTTTCCCGAAAATACTATTATATTACCTGGTTGCACAGGCATCAGAATGCTGGATGTCCCACAAAGATTCCAGGCAAAATATTCTGCTATAAGAGGTTTTGCGTCGTCCAATTATTATGCTTTACCGTTTTATATATCAGTAGGCTTGCCAATTCCACCGATTACCAGGAATTTGACAATATCATTGGCTCAGCAAACGTTCAAAGTCAACTATGCCCAAGTCCAATATTTACTTATTTTGAGTTATCAACTCTATACTACAAAAGAGTAAAATTTACTTTCAATGTATTGTTATTTAGATTCTTCAATTACTTGAAAAAGTCTTCTATATTTTGTTAAAATAAACTATTTTTTAAACGTGAAAAGAAAATTGTGGTTTTGATGTTTTACCTTCATACCTATTAATTACACCATTAAGCTTTTAGCGATTCATTTCGGGACTCGTATTTAACTAGTCCAGGTGCTCTTCTCCATTAATTAAAATTATTTCATCAAAATCTTTTAAAAGAAAAATTAAAAGGTGATTTCCTAAAATTTCTACCAAAACATCTATTTGCCTTCCATAAATTTCACCCACGTAAAAATTCCAAAACGGGTTTTTCACGGAAATAAAAAAAAACTCTGGCATAACAATGGTATTACCTTTTCATTTGAGTAATGGGGTTGTAATCCTTTGCGGAATTTAGTCCGTCTCCCATAAACTTTTATTTGGCTTGGAACAAGTCCAAGCATGTTGGCCCTGTAATTCGTAATAACTCATTATGGTACCTGTCTTTTGCAGATATAATTAAAAAATAATTTACGTGTTTGAGTACCAACTTTTAATTAAATTTTATTATATTTTCCAAAGCGTTTTTGTATTTAGTAACAGTTATATATGAAGTTACATTTTAATATTACCTACATACGTTTAAAAATGGCTAGCAATTTTTTTATGCAACTTTGGTGGCAATCAAGCATACGGGCGCACCTGACGGTAAGTGGTCACCGTAGCCTATGGACGCCTGCAACACGAGAGGTATTACTTGCACGTTGCTGACGCTTTAGGAAAGGAAGTGGGAAGGAGAAGGAGCGAAAAGGGAGAAAGAGGGTGATCGGGCTTCCGGCACTCTTACTTACCAAACGAAACACAACAGTAGGAATACTGCTATTTCACGTCGATATTCTGTGAGAGGGTAGTCCTTTCCCGGTCGAGCCGGCCTATTGATGCTGAAATCAGCGAGGCTCTACTACCTATAAAAGCTTGCTACTAGGTAGTAAAAGCTGTGGTACTGAAATGGTTTATGATGTGCCAGAAGTTGTAAAGAAAAGAAGAAAGAAAGAAAGAAAGAAAAATATTTATTTGACACGTCCCACAAACACATAATAACAAGTATAAAATAAAAATAAATAGGTACAAAGATGAACTTAGCAAAACGAGAACAAAAAATAAAGTCAATAACAATAGTGTCAAATAGGGCCCAGTTCAGCATGTGTCAGACGAAAGCCTGACGCTGGTTTTCAACTGGGTCCTTTAGTCACTCACGCATATAAAACCATATCTATTATAAACAGAGAAAATAAATAATATAAAAAGAAAATAAATTATAATTTATACAGTATATATAAAAACAGAATGATATTCAGTTTACACACAGACACAGATAATATAATACACAGATCATACAATACAAAATTATATAAAAATAATAAATAAAACATAGTAATAATAAGAAGGATAGTAAAATTAATTTTAATTTATTGCATTATCACGCGCTTGTAGTTTGGGTCTCCACCATTTGCATAATTGTCGTCACTTAGCTGGTACGGCTGTCGATAATATTAGCAAGATAATGTATTTCCGCCGAACGTCGCTTTTTATTCATAGATCTTATTACACCTATAAATGGACCGCCATTGAATACTCATTCCCAAAGTCTAGATTCTTTATGATCATTATGTAGCAATAGTCCTATCTCTATGGTGAACCAGAGACTTAATTCGCAGCAGTCGCATTTATTACCGCTGCATTACTGAGGCAATCAAGTGTTGGTTTAATATCTCAATTTCAAGTTTCTTGTTATTTGAAATATCCCTAATATTTACTTACGCAAGTACCTACTTACACAATAATGTTAGCTACAGAATCTTATGACTATTGACTATTATTAAAATACTGCAAGATTTTTCAACAATATGAGAAACATTACATTATTTTTTTGATTTTGCCAATGACGTCATCCGCGTGGATTGCAACTCGCCTATGACGTAATTTATATGTATTACACTGCACTATATCTCCGTTCAACTGCAAGAAATGAGATAAAACGTGGCTGGAATTTTAAGATGAATCTCAAGCTATCACGCTGTACTACTAAAATCTAAATCTACGTGGTGATTTTAGCGCTAAGCAGTAACAAACAAACGTACAGATGAAAATCCATCTTGTATTTTTAGGTTTTCTCGCATTTACCGTTAGAATTTACTGGCATTTAGTTACTATCACCCACCTAGTTAATATGCTTGCGTTGGGAGTGTGTTTACGTCGGTAGTAAAGTGAGTGGGATTCGAACCTACGACCTCTTTCTTGATGATAAGTGCGACGCATTATCCATTGGAATTAGTAATTTAAAAAATATATTTATCCCGTAACTTAGTATAGATAAGATAATTTTCCTAACCTTATTACTCTCATAATGAGCTTTGAGTTTAAAGACTAATCAAGTACGATTCAGGGCAATTTTACATGTAGATTTCTTAGTTATTAATGATGCGCATATTCGAATAATATACGATATTTACTTGCATACTATGAGTACTAATGTTCTTTACATACTTTCTTACTGCATATAATTATGTATAGCTACGCACGATATTTTCCATTCGGATAAAACTTCCGAAAAATCTAATTGCGCATTGTAACGCTTTAAGTGTCGTCATTCGCTATCGTCAATAGCTTAAATTACACACATAACTTTAACGAACACACAAAGGCAAAAGTGGAAATTCCTAATCCGGACACGGAATTACGGAATTCAATACAAAACATTCCTGTCGTATTATAAGACAAAGACTCGAGTTAATTTTATAGAGTTCATTACGAATACTGTGTCGTACAGAGTTTGGTATTTTACGAGCATGTCGGTGATATAAGTTTGTAGCAGTTGTAACTGTTATAAATAACAGTTATTTTAAGTGCTATTTTATAGTGGCTGACAAAGTATTAGTGGTGTGTTTTGTGGTACGAATGTAAGGTTTAGTGTAGGTCTGAAGGAAATGTTATGAATGATGTATATAGCTTACATATGTGTTAGGCACATATCGTATTTGCGATATTCTATGGTCGAAAAAAAAAATTTTTTTTAACTTCTTAAAATTCAATATATTTTAAAGAAGATAAAAAAGCAGGAATATAAAAATAAATATTTGTTTAATAATAAAATCATGTTTGGGCGAGCCAACGAAATAGGGTTCAAGGACCAAGCTATCGGTGGTTAGGGCTCCAGAGACAGGAACATCCGAATAAAGTACGCTACGTGGAGCAATACCGTCTTCGGTAATGAGCCAACCATCCAACGCGAGCCTCTTCAGTTGGTGTTTTTTTTTTTTTATACAACTAAAGTGGCAAACAAGCATACGTCCCACCTGATGGTAAGTGGTCACCGTAGCCTATAGACGCCCGCAACACCAGAGGCATCACTTGCGCGTTGCCGACCTTTTAGGAAAGGAAGTGGGAAGGAGAAGGAGTGGGAAGGGGGAAAGAGGGTGATTGGGCCTCCGGCACTCTCACTCACCGAAAGAAACACAACAGTAGAAGTACTGCTATTTCACGTCGATATTCTGTGAGAGGGTAGTCCTTCCCCGGTCGAGCCGGCCCATTCATGCTGAAATCAGCGAGGCTCTATATATTCATATCGGCATTCTTTTTGTAAAAATATCCGTTTCACTTTAATAATAATATCATATCACACTAAACATAAATATTGATTTTAAATTTTATTATAACATTTGAAATAATAATCACTTTAATATTATATTACGCACTGCAAAGGTTCAGTTTTAAAATTTATTTATGGCATCATAAAAATAATTAAAGTTAATGGCATTACGTTGACCAAATTAAGAAAATGTAGTTAAATAATTCTTGGACTATAACCTAATAATTCTTCTCATAGATCAAGTATCATGTCAAACTATAACAAGACTTTACATAAATAATACTGATCAATAAAGCATATCAGATAATTTTATTACTTGCGTTATAATGCACTATGAATATAAATAACAATAATATAATAATAATAATCTTTATTCAGAATACGTTTTTACAGATAGTATGAAGACCCTGGCTCCTGTCCTAGGTGAAAAAAAAAACTGTGTTAGAGAAGCCAGACTCCTCCAGAGTAATGAGACGAAATCACATTGTACCTTGTTTATTACTAATAACATACATCTAAGTAACAGGTACAAAGAGAGGGTACAGGTACAGTGAAGCAGCGATAGCTCAGTGGGGAGACCAACAGACTGCAATGCAGAGGGTCTCGGGTTCGAACCCACGTCGCGCACATCTGACTTTCGGAAGTTATATGACTTTTCGAAATTATGTGTGTATTCATTGACAATTACCGCCTGCTCCGTGCCTCGGAGAGCACGTTAAGCCGTTCGGTCCCGACTGCCATGAACATCTATGGCAGTCGTTATTGGGGAAGTCGATACAAAAGATCCCACTGGATCGAATAGTCGCCGGTCTGTACTGACTGGCCCCCACACAAGATAAGATAAACAGGTACAAATATTGCGTACAAAGTAACTGTACCAAATAACAGTGACACGAGGAAATTTATTTGATACTACAACAATTTGAGTATCGCGGCGTATCGTTAACTATACGCGGTTCATTTGCTGCGGCTTTGTAGCGTATATTTGACTATAGTTTTAATTAAATACAAGATGTGTTTGATGAAAATTCGTAGGTAATGTTCACGTGCCTGTTGATGTTCGGTAATATTGGATTACGAGTAATTACTTGATGAAGATATATAGGTTATGAGAATGTGTTTCTGGAAAATGATTGTCATGCGCGGCTGTACTATTCCTGCGAATTATACAAAGATAAGGAGTGTGACGTTGCAGATATAATTGGGAAACTAGTCGGTATTAACTATTAAGAGGGATTTAAATAGAAAGCAATAGTCTAGAGAATTTTGTTTGTTTGTTCTGGCAACAACCTACTTGATCCACTGATGGTGGCAAGGGCACACATAAAATTGGCTTCTAGACGTTTGCAACATCAGCAGTATCACTCGGGCGTTGGTGGACAACACCCTGGTGATACACAGTAAGGAAGCATTATTTTTAATAGCAAACCAATATTCTTTAATTTTTGTATTTATATTTACTTGACTTTAAGGCTAAGTATTCACTGTCTTAAATTATCAACATCAACAGCAAACAATGTATAATAATGGGAAACGAAGCAACCCATCCGAAGAGACACTAAACAACCTAACTTGTATGTAAACTAAATGATCTAGATCATATAAAAAAAACATATATCATGTTTTTAATAATATATATAGCCTGTTCTGGAAATATAAACTCATTTTTACAATAACCTTCATATTTTGTATAGGAATCACGAAATGAGATGTAGTGGAAAATCTGCAATTTCCTACCAACCTAATACTTTCTTCATCAAGCTCCAGTTTAGCTAAAGCGGCAATCTCGCTATGCCCTTTAACAACATTTCTTCCCCCCAAATTAGTCCAGACATGTAGAAATAGAGAGGGAGGAAGGGGCGAACGATGTTAAGTATAATTAAACATAAAATTTAAAGATCAAAGCGTATACAAACATGTTTAAAGCACAAGACGTATTCCATTTCGCACCAAATAAACGAGATCTTGTTTGTCGAAATTTGATCATTAACCTGAAATTAAGTGATGAAACTTGAAAATTAGACGATTCACTGTTTGTATAATGTGTTGTGCTAAATAAAGTATATGTCGCGTTTCAGTGAAGTGGGCATACCGTGTTTGTTCATTTGAATAATTAACTCCACGTAATAAGATAGCTGGTGATAGATGAAATTATTTACACGTATGTTCACGTTTATTTATCTCCGATTGGATAAGCTGTAGTGACACACGGTCAGATTCTGCCAGCTATATTTTTAAACTTCAAAATAGGAGGATGTTTTTAATTCGACTGTACTTTTTTGTGTGTGTTACCTCAAATCTTTTTTTTAGGTGAAACGATTGATGATTAAGCCTCACATCACAGGGGTGCTATTAAACATATTGCCAGACTCTATTCACATTTTGCCAGCAATGTTTGCAAGCCTCTAGTTATAGGGGATAAGCTTATTACCAGACTCTGCGTTGGTAGAGAGAATTTTCAAATAATAAGTCCAATAACACATTGGTCGTCCCGGATATCGAACTCGAGAACTCTAGTTCTGCTATAAATATAACCGCAAATTTATACCAATAGACTATCTAGGTAGTTTATCCAGTTAACTGCATCTAGTCTCACAGCAAAATGTTGGACCAACTTCTGAAAATATGATGAACTAGAAATCTTCCTTGTTCGCCGTATTCCCAGAAGTTGGTCCAACATTTTGTTCAAACAAGCAAATGTTTGAATCAAAACTTGAGCTGCAAGATAACCGCGGAAAAACAAACCGCCTAACATAATTATTATCTTAACAAGAACGCACGTGAAGGTAATTAGTAAAAAATACATGAAAACATGTTCTTTGAAAACGGCACGAGTTTCGCTACGAAAATGTTATCGCCTCGTGAAATTCACATGTATGTTGGAATAAAATGTGTAAGGCTGAGAACTTGGTAGAACTGGGTGGGCAGGGAGAAGCATAGCGATCTGCGACAATGCAGTGATCGCCATAGATTTTTTTATCTAGCCCTTATATGAAAGAAGGCATACAAGCTATCACTGTCTACCGAGAGCATTTGCAGACTCCGAGCTGCTACTGAGCACTTCCTTACACATTGGTCTACTCAAGTATTAAACTCGTCACCTTACGATCATATGGACCTTTTAAAGAAAATTGTTTGAAATATTGTGCTCGATGTCTTCTTACCATTGTTTACTTTTGGTCACTAAAGTTTTAAATATCAACTGAATGATATATTTAATTAGACTCCAGGTTGGCAATTATTTAATGTTCAATTGAATAATGTGTAAATATTTAATCTGTTGTCTGTTACTGTACCTATTTAGTAAAAATAAAATAAAATAAAATATTACCTATAACCTGCTTAATATTCGCCATACCAAACAACATAAAAAATTTAAAGCACCTATCTATATCTATGTATATATTATCACGCAAACACACACGTTCGTAGTACTTCGGCATGGTTCGGCTGATGTCGTCTAAATCTTCATTACTATGGTTACATATCAAAGTTAAAATAAATCAATTATGGTCGAATGTCGACCACTTGGCGACCGCTAGTCATAGTAAAAAAACCTATAAGAAAAGCAAATCTTATTTTTAAATAATGTCTAGATTAATTTCTTTCAATAGTATCTCGGTATTCAACCAATCCCACACCATGTCAGCGTAATCCTTCAAAAACCGAAACTAGTATTAAGTGGCCGTCTTGATACTGCCACGACGTTTGACGAGTGTTGTAGGTGCGATGCCCAGATGGGGCAAACATATACGTAAAATTATAGATACTCAAACATCGGATACAAAGAACGTTAAGACTTAGAACAACCATTTATGGAGCATAATTCTCCCGCGGCACGGAAAAAAATTCTAACGCTATAATTGTCTTTTAAAACCAAACAACTAATTTTAATCTTGCCCCTGGCAGTTTAAACACAAAGCTATATTAATTCTACAATATTGAAAAACTCTCAACTGCAAAATAAAAAACGCTACCAACTGTAAAAGTACTCTCACCTATATTTATACACTAGTAAATCAACACTGCACCTAACATGAGATGGGTGAATTTCAGGCACTACTTAATTAGAATGTAGTTCCTCTATTTTACCCTCCCTGTGTACAGAATAAAGTACTTTTGCATCTCTGCAAGACAAGCTTGTTGTAGCGTATAAAAACGGCTTGCAAGTGGCTTATTTCAGCCGGTTTACTCAGACAAACTAGTACACATTGTATGTACGTTTTGTAACTTTATTGTTGATGGGTTAGCTTTTGCAGTGCGTCTAGTACTACTAAAATATTATTAAGAAAAAGATGAACGCACTATGCATTCTAAATATTGCAATAGATGAAATAGACAATACCGAATTCTGGAAATTTATTTAGCGTAGCAAGCGTAGCGATGTCTTAGCGATGACGTAGCTTTAGCGTAGCGATGGCGTAGCATCAGCGTAGCGATAGGGTAGCGTAAGCGTAGCGATTGCGTAGCGTTAGCGTAGCGATAGCGTAGTGTTAGTGTAGGCATTATTGAATTACGCTCCAGATTGTGTGTTTTGTCTACGTAAACGAAGACACGCGCTATCTCTAGTTAACGACTCGGACTAAACAGCTAGAAAACATACCTACATTGCCTTGATTCTATGTATGTCCTCAAAGGGGTAGGCAAAGATAGATTACGTTCACATTTTGTCAGATAAATTCTAGGTATCACTTAATAGAAGGCAAATCTATCCACGTTAGTGACGAACACTGAGCTGCTATAATAAACGTCAACAAAAAACCCAGCTATACTTCGCCCGACCTGAGAATCCAAATAAACTTTATGTACTGCCGCTGCGCTGCCAAGACAGCTAGAATGAATAATCCGAAAATGACACATCGATAATTTCAGTACTAAAATAAAATCTAAATAGAAAATTAACTCCGGAATGCGAATGAAGCCGAGACCTCATGTACACACCTCATACTCATGCATACTCTACCGCTGCCCTACCAAGAAAGCTAGAATACATATTTTGAAAAAGGAACATCAATAATTTTAGTACTACCAAAACAAAATCGAAATAAAAACCCAACTTCTAAATCGAACAATAGCAACTGACTGTGCAACATTTTTTACCAACTCACTACGGTCCGACTATCTCTTGAATACAAACTTTGCGAAGTTGGATTGATAAATGCAGTTATTTAGAAGTTGTAGCGCACTGGGCCCCACCTGAGCACAGTAATTAAAGCGCACAGACATTTATTGATAGCGTTAAGTTGGTGAAGTTATCATACCTATTATTAAATAGTTGTATAGTATAGAAAATATTTTTGCCTGTATGGGTGGGTAGTTATAGATTTTCAGTAATAAAGTATGAAGGCATTGTATTTTTTTTCCTGTGATATCCTAACTAATATTATAAATGCGAATGTCAGTTTATTTGTTACGATTTACGCCTCTATTAATTGACTGATCATCATAAAAATTTCGCGGAAAAATACGGTGACACGGGTACAAAAAAGAGGGTACCTTTCATCCAGAATACAGTACTGTTACTATATTTAGATAGTAAATATCAAAACCTATAAGCTGCTCTGCCTAGTTGCTACGTAAAGCGTTCCAATAGTTTGCGGCTTATTGTGGTATCCCGGGTTTTGATGCCCAGATCGGTAAAGGAAATTTGCCGTATGTTATTTTTGGAACTGTTATTATTTATTGGAATTATGCCTGGTAGACAGCAAAAGAACCGTAATCCATTAGGGGCCATATGCTTATAAAGTTACTATAATGTATTTCGCAATCATTGTGGGCGTTGCCTACATCTACACTAATATTGTAAAGAGAAAGAATTGCATTATGTAATGAATAAACCTAAACCTACTCTTCTTCTTCTCGAGCCGATGGTACAATTATTTTAAATATGTCCTGCCTAACGTGTAGCCACGGCAATTGCATCAGCAGTTGCATCCATCAAGTCCGACATGGCGCACCTACAGGGATAATTTGGGCATTTCAACAGATGTGACATGGTTTGATTGGGATCACCACATTCACACTGTGCTTTGTGAGGCTCCCATAAATCTACTAGACTTACATTAATAATTCTATCACCATTAGAATGGTATTGTACCAAAAGTAACATAGGCTGTATGTTAAACTACGAGCCACGAGAATGGAGTGGTAATCATAAACGTGGGTAACACTGGAAGACGCAGCGTGGCTTAAATATAAATATACATATGTCTATATATTGTATATAGATTCAGGATTATACAGACGTAGGTATATATGTACATAAACAATATAAGAGACAAAACTGTCTATAATAATCCTACTCAAGTCACAATGAGCACATATCTTATCGCAACGTCATTAAAATTATGAGTAGACATAAAATATGTAAGCGTAAAGATGTTTTTATTGCTTTTGTTTCGAGTTATATATTTATTGTTTTATCTTCAAGAGAATGAGTTGGAAATATGGAATTTTGAATGTCGTGTGACCTAAATACATATTAGTTGTTGGTTGTGAATGCGAGTGCTGTAAATAAATTTCTGTACTTAACTCTGTAGGGCAAAGTGTAATTAGGTTTTTGTTTGGTAGGAAATTTTCAGTAGTCGCGTGGAGTATGAAACAGTGCGCGAAAGACGGCTATAGTATCGGTTCCTGTAACTTGGGGCTTAGAATTAGGTGGAATGTGTATGTGTATAACATTCCTGTCTAATTCTAAGAGGATGAAAGCGTGAAACTATAATGTATTTAATTTTGTAAGTACATAGTTATGTTTGGATATAACTAAAAAAAGTTACGTCTCTTTAAAGGAGAAAAAGTGCAACTGGTAGTAGAGACAACTGGCAACCTTACACCTTTTATTTATTATAATAAAGATAAACTTAAATGACAACGTACCATCCTTTTTTTCTAAAATATATAACGCCCGCGTTAGTGGTAATTTCTGTGTAGCGTGCAATAGCTCAGTGGGGAGACCAACAGACTGCAATGCAGAGGGTCTCGGGTTCGAACCCACGTCGTGCACCTCTGACTTTAGGAAGTTATATGACTTTTCGAAATTATGTGCGTATTGATTGACAATTATCGCCTGCTCCGTGCCTTGGAGAGCAAGTTAAGCCGTCGGTCCTGGCTGCCATGAACATCTATGGCAGTCGTTACTGGGATGTCAGTGCTCTATAATATCATAGCACTGGTCTAGCCTTAGGGTATCGTTAGCCTTCGGGTTGCGGAGGTCAGGTGGCAGCCGCTCCGTTTAAGAACTGATATCCAGTCAAATCCGGTTAGACTAGACGACCCCAAGTGACTTGGGAATAATAATGGCTAGGGAGAATAAGTGGGATTTAGACACATTTAAACGATGGACATAACGAAGACCCAAAATTGAAATAACTATGGATCACACAATTTTTTGTAAATCGAATTCACAAAATTTGGCCATCACTCAAACCTTTACGCCATCCGTGTGATTATGGCCAATTTTCTTACAAACAAAAATAGCAAGCCTATGTTTCACTCAGGCACAGAGTTTACCTTCAATTGACCATCGAGTCCCTAGCTCCTTAACAAAAGTCATCTAAACACACCAAAATACAATTACCAGCCTGTTATCCTGAATCTCTACAAAATTGACACTTATTAGCTATTCCCAGTACCATTTATCCCACAAAACAGCACAGCACTGTAATAATGGGACGTCGTTTTCTGAATTAAAGCAATCTATGGTAGCGACATCTTTAATAAGCTTACGGATCCCGCGGGAGTGCGCGGCCAAGAAACGAGCGGCGTTTGTTTGTTTTAAAAGTACGCCTTGTGATACGTATAAGGATACTGAGCCTAATTGATATGGTTCTGTCTTGTGTATAAAGTGTTTTTTTATAATAATAATAATAATAATATAGCCCATATATTAGAATCCATACGTAGCAATAGTCCTACGCCTGCTGCGGCTAGTGCCGCTGTAGGTGTTCCATAACACCTTTGATTAAAACTCTCGAAGGGCCTCTTCACGTTGGACCCATGTCTCCGTGTAAGCCTCCCAAAGGGCCAGGTATTTTCTAATATAATATGTTAGAAAGTACCTGTGATAAGAGAAACATAATAATAATAATATTCTACCACATACACACAACACTATCTAGCCCAAACTAAGCAGAGCTTGTACTATGGGTACTAGACAATGGATAAACATACATATATACTTTTTTTTTGTACATACATACATATTATATATAGAAACACCCAGACCAAGACAAACATCCATGTTCATGTACACAAATATTTGTCTTGTGCGGGAATCGAACCCGCGACCTCAGGCGTGGCAGTCGGTTACACTAACCACTACGCCATCGATCCATAGAGTATGTTAGGATGTATAACAAGGTAACATGTAAGTGGATGCTCCTATTTACTATACTGTTACTTTAGAAGCTACCATCAAATTTTATTAAATGCTTGGGTATGTTCATTAGTAGTTCATGGAGAAATGGTTGCAGCACCTTACAGTTATGATTTGTAGACGAAATATTATTGTAAGCTTGGCGATTAAAAAGAATGGCCATGAATTTCTTGCCCTTTCTTCTCATGAGTCCTACACCCTTGCTTTGCTGAACGTGGCAGTAAATGTGAATTCACAGAAAAATTGTGTTATTGAAATTAAACTATTATATACGGATTTTATCGGGGATTTTATTGGGGACAAGACCTGTCTATAACTGGTCCCGGAAGGTGCTCTCAGGCACTGGAAGGTACAGTGGCTCCACCTAATATAACCTTAATGGTTGCTGTAGGGGGAACGTCATATCATAAACTGGACTAGTCGTAGAGAGAGGGGATGTATCTATTAAATAATTTTGAAAACTGTTACACTACTATTACTATCAAATTTTACTAATTTATAAGCTAATAAAATGATTAAAACTATTTATATTTAGGTTTACACTTTCCCCGACGTTTTTGTTGCTTTTCAGCAGCCATGG
Organism: Catocala nupta; assembly: GCA_963675205.1. Lineage (NCBI taxonomy): Eukaryota > Metazoa > Arthropoda > Insecta > Lepidoptera > Erebidae > Catocala > Catocala nupta. The sequence continues at coordinate 28,011,895 of OY776090.1, read as the reverse complement.
TCACGGGGAGACTATAAGATGGTAGTTGTCTCAATGTTCCAGTGTAGTTATTTCAAAGTACCCGAACATAATTTAATCTTTGGTGTTTCTTTTTATGCAGAATGAGCTCAAAGTATCATGAAGTCTAGCTGTGGTTTGCTTCTTCTTGGGTTTCACTATTTGAATTACTGGATCCCAAGCTGGTGGTACATTCCAACCATTGAAATTGGGATGTTTTTTGATTTCAATAGCCTCGCGAAGCATCCTTGGTAAGAATCGGTGTTCTTTAGCGAGAATCTGTGGTTTGTCAAATCTCAGGTAGTGGTTGGTCCCCTGTTGTACATGTTCACACACAGCAGACTTCAACGAGCGTTGGTGTTTTACATCAGCTATGTGTTCTTTTATGCGGGTGCTCTTGGTTTGACCAATGTATGAATAACATTCGCGTAAACAGAAGGCAATATTATATAAAAATAGTGTAACTTTGACATTCATTAGTGTTACCTTGTAACCTAACTTGAATAAAAATTTTTTTTGATTTGATTTTATTTGAGGTTTTATGCTACGGTACAGTTATCGTAGCGTATGAACCCTTACAAAATATTTAAAAGAAATGTAAGAATCGTAAAAATTTGACAACATGGACATCATCGTGGTTAAGGTGAAGGTCTCGTTTCTGCTTTCTGTTACTGAGTGTTGAAAGTTCGAAATCCAAATTAGACGATAATTATCCAGAAAAATAGTTCAGGTTTGGGTCTGGTTTGTCCCTTGATTGAAAAGTTCCCTGCAACATAGTCATTATTTGCACGGGAGATGTCTTAAAAAATACAAGTCTTTTTACCATATACTATATTAGAATGTAAAAAAGCTGTGGTACTGCCTTCGTAGGATATGGAAGCTTTCAGTTTTATAGTTAGCAATTGAGTTGTGCCAAACTTTTAAATCCACAAATGAGTTTGTGATGAGCATAGCGGGTAGAATCCCGCTGTGCTCATGGCCCTCAACTAATTATGCAATCAAAAGGAGTATTTTAATCGCATTATGAAGACAAATACAGAGTAAGTGGATCAGAACGAAACATTATATCAGGGACCATTTAATGTCTTTCTGTATACTTTCAAACAAAGAGAATTCAGTCCACAATTATATGTAAGTGTAATAAAATTTTATAAAATATACATTTATACCGATTTTCATTTGAACAGATTTTATTTTTAAAAATGCTACTTCTGCCCTTGATGTCTGGCCTTGTGTGCCAACTTTACAAATATATAATAAATGGGCATAAAGTGTATCCAGACTCCAAACAGTCATCTGAGGATCACACGAATGTGGTACCGTATGGGGTTCAAACCCACGACAGTCACCACAATACGCGGTGGTAACATCGAGGTGTCTGTTTGCTATCTACGCCATCCAGGTATTCAGCCTGTTTCTCGAACATAGTCAAGAATTTCCACTTGATGTGATCTTGGCATATCTCACCTGCTTTATGTATTATCATTATATCTTTCTCCCACTCTTGTTGTTAAATGAAAGCTTGTTAAAAATGTCCTAAATGTTGCTTTGTAGCTTATTGTTTTAATCTTGATTCTCGTCTGGTAATTGAATAGAGAAAAGCTTGATTGCACTGACGGCTGCCTTAAGCATTGTTTTCCTTAAGCTGCATGGAGAGTACATTGATTTTGTCAGATTTCTCGTGGGACAAAGGGATTACGTCTTTAAAGATTAATTTTTACATCAGGTATATTATGTTAGAGAAGCTTCCAATTTACACAAGCATGTTATGTTATGTAATCTACGCCTGCGGCGGTCAACAGTCTTAGAAGCAGACTTGAGCTGATTGTAACTAGGTGTGTTGAATAAGTATCACATTTATTTAAGTTTTATACGAGCATAATGCACAAAAATATAATGAAAAGCTTAAGAAAATTCTATAATAAATAGTAACGTCTCAGTAACCTAATCCATTATCAAGTAAAACTAGAGTTAGCCTGCTTGATTACTAGTTATTTTTCAGGGAATATTTTGTAAACAATAAGTTTCAGAATATTACGTACATCCAGCTTTTAACTGTGGGTAGGTTACACCACTGCTCTCTTTTCAGCTTGAAAAATTATGTTAGGTGATAAGCAAAGCCTATAGAGGCTTGATCCTTCAAAAAAGTAGTAGGTGTGCTAGCGCAAGGGATGACGATTACTAGTCTTCTGCACTCACAGAGTTTCCTTAAATAGCACCTAAAGTTAATGTTGAGTAGAACTTCTAAACGAAAGTTCTACTTGTAGTACAAAGAATACTGCATAAATTTGTTTAATTATTCTCTTATGTTAACAAAATGCACTTTTCTGGTACTTATTTGCTTTAAATCAAAATAGCCTACTTTTCTTTAGAAATCAAGCTGCGCCATACTTTTCTTAAAATAATTGAATTATCTTTAGTTTTGAATGCCGTATAACATCATATGTAATTAGTTTTATTTAATTTAATTTTATTATATTTGGAAATCGCATTCATAGAGAAATATGGCCAACTATAAATTTAAGTGTACTTACAAAAGCGTGGGTGAACGTCACGTCACACGCTATTCTTGCGTCACGTATCACGCTCTGCAAACTAAATTTATTTATATATTTAGATTAAGGCTTACCAACTAAAATGTATACGGAACATTGGCTTATAATAACACAAAATACATAATATCATCGTATGTTTTTAAAGTAATAATAAGCACAGTAAATGCCTAAAACACAAAACTGAACTCCAAAATATAAACACAAAAGAAATAAAGGAACTTCAGCCAATATCTATAAACTTAAACCTGTAGCAAAACCAGACAAGGAAATATACACATTACAATAAGTTCTAACTTGAAAAGACTATTAAGATTCAAGTCTTAACGATACAATTTATATTCAAATAGTTTCCAAATTGTGTACCTGTCTTATTCTACAACAGTAAATGACACTAGAAAATACAAAGTAAAGTATTATGTCAGGCACGGGCAACACATACCTGATTTTAAGGTAGTAGATCCTCGCTGGTTTCAGCATGAATGGGCCGAATCGACCGGGGTAGTACTACCCCTCACAGAATACCGGCGTGAAGTAACGGTACCCGTACTGTTGCGTTTCGTATCGGTGAGTGAGAGAGCCGGAGGCCCAGTTACCCGGATCCTTTTGTCCTTCCCCTCCGTCATTCCTTTTTAAAGGGCTGGCAACGCACTTGTAACTCCTTTGGGGTTGCGGGTGTTCATGGGCGGTGGTAATCGCTTACCATCAGGCGATCCGTCTGCTCGTTTGCCAAATTACGCCAAAAAAAAATGTACAAAAAAGTATTACCTGTCAATTGTTGGAATAACAGACATAATTGAAAACCTGTTGTGTCTGGCTGCGGAAGTGTCACTGCGGCTGAATAGGCTACTAGCCTATTGGCTGGGCTTTATTTAGCCCAACCAATTAACATTACCATTCAATGTCGCAAATCTTAACCGGTTATGTAAATATTACCTTCTATAATATTTTTCTTTCTATATTAATATACATAGTTATTTATAATTAGTATCTAATGAATAAAAATATATGGAAAATGGAATATAAAATATTAAGACATTAATAGAAAAAGTAAGTTAGATTTTTATTTACGATTTATATAATACATTATTTAAATTAAATCATAATAACTTGCAAATTAACACAGCATTACTTAATAATAATAAGATTTAAACATAAAACTTAACCTTACAATATCCACGTCAAGAAAATTTACGTAACACATCTCACTGAGATTCGAAGGTTACATCCAACATAACAATATATATAACATTGAAACATAGTTACAAAGGAACAAGGTTACAAATAAGATCTGTTTATGTTACAAACTTGCAGACTTTGAAGTCATTACAATGTTTTATTCGTCACAACATGAATAATATTCTCTTTGACAAGTTGTTGAATAGTGTTACCGAGTTCTTAATGCTTTGGGCTTGAATTTGATTTTGTTATAGTTGAGGTGTTATTTGAGGGTTGAATGTGAATAAGCGTGTAAATATAAGACGTGGTCATGCTTCTCTTTTATAGTTTATCTTTAAGACAACTCCCGCATTAGAAACAAGCCTGTGCTGCGGTGGACTTTACAGCAGACATTTAAATAAGGGACACAATGAACTTTCATACTCGAAATGATCAGATTTGCAGATCAGATACATTTGTCCCATTTTGGGATTGATCCCACAACACTTTATGAGTAGTAGAGCCTCGCTGATTTCAGCACGAATGGGCCAAGCTCAGCCGGGAAAGCGTCTCACAGAATATTAACGTGAAATAGCAGTATTCCTACTGTTGTGTTTCGTTCGGTAAGTGAGTGCCGGTGGCCCAATCACGCTCTTTCACCTTTCCCGCTACTTCTCCTTCCTACTTTCTTTATCTCTTCTTCCTTTCCTAAAGAGTAGGCACCGCGCAAGTGATGCCTCTGATGTTGCAGGCATCCATAGGCTACGGTGACCACTTACCATCAGGTAGGCCGTATGCTTGTTTGCCATCTTAGTTGTATAAAAAAAACACACGCTGCGCAATGACAAATTCAAGGCTATAAACGCCATCAGCACTATCTGTTTTAAGACAAAACATAAAGACATACCGCTCTATGTCTTAATGTACTGTCTCGCTAGTAACATAAAGATATTTCTTGCTTTTTACCTACTTGCATAATTTTCAATCGCATTTAGATGAACCCACCTCTAATACAACATTTTAGTTTAGCTGAACGTCTTAGCAAGAGAGGTAGAGAGTCGGTCACTTGTTCCACAAATCCTAGTAAAAAATTGAAGTTGAATCCGTGCTCTGTGTTGTCAGCAGAAGGCTAGAAATTGTTCTCCCTTGCGCAAGCATAGCTACTACTTTTTGAAGGGTCAAGCGTTCATAGCCAAATAGCTGCCAAAAAAGGATCAGTAACAGTACGGAGTGTAGAGCTGTACCCGGTAAACAGTGGGCTTGGCATACCTGGTAGAATAAACCTCTGCCTACCTTCAGAGATATGGCCATGCGACTATTTATTTACATATGTATGTATGAATCTATAAGTGGATATAGTGACGAGAATAGAAAAGGGTATGTTAGGTCGGTTTGGGCATGTAGAAAGAATGGACGAGAACAGACTGACTAAGAAAGTTTATAAGGCTAGTGTGCATGGAACAGTCGCAAGGGGAAGACCTAGGCGAACGTTTCCTGACCAGATCGGAGACGTTCTGGATAAAGGCCAGGTTAAGAGCACCTTAAACCGGCGAGCGTGTATGAGGAATGTTATGAAAGTGAATGAAGGTAGAGAAGTGTGTCAGGATCGTAGCAAATGGAAATCCGTAGTCTCTGCCTACCCCTCTGGGAAACAGGCGTGAATTTATGTATGTAATGAATCTATAGCAAGACATCGCTCGACGTCATAGACTCTCATTCGGACAACAAAACGTATATTCTCATAAAACATGACGAATAAAAGTGTTGTGAATTCCTCTTTATTTTCATAGAAAGCAAGCCTAAATGATATTGAGGCGAACAACTCTCCGTTCACAGTTTCTTTGTTAAAAAAATATGAATGTGAGTCTTTTATTTCCACTAAAATAATGAAAGCTCTTCGAGAGACTCAGGCTGATTTTGTAGTGATATTTTTGTATAATTTTAAAGTATATTTTTATAACAATAAGCGTTATTTGATGCTTGACGGTTTACATTGACAGGAGTGAGATAGATGTTTGCTTTATGAAGATATTTTTCTATTATATTTTTGGATGAAGCTTAAAATCTTATAGATTTTAAACACACACTCCACCTATATCCCCGAAAGGGTGGGCGATGGTGCATTACACCGACATTTAGCCAAGAATCGTTTTAGATCTCACTCATAGAGAGCAATTTTATGGTCATCAACCGGACACATATCTAGATTCCTTGCTGCAACGAGAATTTTTTGACAGACAAGCCCATCATACACTTTGCTTGAATGGGTATATATTGAGACCTTATAACTCAGGCGTTTTTTTATTGCTACTAAATACGTAATTATCGCCCGGTGTGGTGAAGAAAGTCATCAGGAAATCTGTTGGTTTAAAAGTTCTATATAGTGTTTTCGAAAATATATTTCGGCTTTGCTGTGTCCTGACATTGCTGAAGTCCATGAGCAGCGGTTACCACTTTCCATCAGGTGGGCCACTTGCTCGTCTGCTAACAAAGTATTAAATATGCAGTCTGCCAACGCATACGGGGCGTGTCGGACTCTGGTTATACTCATTTCACATTGAGAAGTAGTCTGTCCCAGCACTAGGATAGCTTATATACAGAGCCGATGTTATTATTTTAATTCACTATTAATAACTTCAACAAACCATTAACCATTAATCCAAAACTTACCGTACCAGCGTTACTTAACCTAAACCAATCCATTGGCTCTTACCAACGAGCTTAGAACTCATACTTAGCACGAAAGCTTCGAACCAACAATTTCAATTAACCAACTTGAACGGAATCAGTGTAATGTGTTTGCGATTACATTACAAGTTCGTAAGACCAACATGAGCGCCAACTCGCACCTGACAAATGTTTGCGTTGGATGTAAGATCTTCAGTAAATGAGAATTTATTTTTGTTTTAACCCGTTTGCTTCTAAGTTGAAAATGGAATGGATATTATGGAAGGAAGAAAAACAGTTGCTTTTAAATCGTAGATGTGCCCTTATCGTACTTACATGACATGACGATATGTCCACACTAGGAAGAGTGAGGTCACACATGCCTCGCAGATTTCAGCAACCACCATGATGCATTTTCTAAGCGTGCCAGCTCATTTGTGTTGTTACCAAATAATTTTATATAACAATAATAGATTCTGCCCACGTCTTCGCTCGTGTTAAAGTAGCTTAGGTTATGTTAGGAACAATACTTCTTTTTAAATATAATATAGCCTATGTTACTCTGTGATAATACAGCTTACCAATGGCGAAATAATTTTTATAATCGGTTGATTAGTTTTTGAGTGAAAACCTTACAAACGAACATAAAATAAAATCTTTCCTCTTTATAATATTAGAATAGATACTCGTACAACATTATATGTATGTTTCGATACATGCGTGCATTTAAGTTGACTGAAGGCTATAAAAAGGCAGCGGTGTATTAAGTATCATATTTCACTAGATACGTTTTAATTCTCACGTCAACAAAACGAGTCTGTTGCAGACGGCAACAGACTTGTCTGACTTGTCTTGACTCAGAGAATTTTTGTTATCCACGTCCTAACAAAAAATTTTCTAGCACAGAAACCAAATCGCACGTTATCAAAAAATTTTACTCAGAACTTCACAATAAGTATTACACGTATGAATACTCATACAAAGACTATCCTAACAATAACTATACAAAAATAAACACAAATGAAGTCACAGTCAGTTTTAGTTTCCTCATATATTTTGTCAAAATGTGTCAGAATGATTTAGAGGGTCTCTTGATTCATATATATTACATAATAAATCAGAATAGATACGTATGCAATGTCACGTGCCCTTCCTTATACGCTCTCTTTTATAATAAAACTTGGTATCTTGATGCAGAAATGAACAGACATTGTATTTTGTTCTTAAATTATAAAGTGGTATTTTTTGTTTGACTATGTCATATAGAGTCATAGCAGTATGCTGTGGAAAGAGAAGACCTGTGAGTTACACACATTTTTTTGTCAGTTTTAAGACTCTCATAATATCACGAACCAGGATTAGAGCCCTTAAAGTCAAAGTCAAAGTCAAAAATCATTTATTCATTTAGGTCACAAAGTAACATTTATGAACGTCAAAATATATGGGTTAGTGAGTTAATAAGTTACCTCCCTCCCAACCACCAACCTTCTTGATTGTACGCCATCAAAACCGCAATCTGGTGCCATGAGATCAATAGGGCAGAAGTGTATAATACTCACATTTTGTCCAATAGTATAGGTTGCGAGCCTATAGTTGTTTACAGGACAGTTCCAGACTCAAAATTAACCCAAAAATACGTTATCTGAAACGGAAATAAATGCACAGCTGCATTCAATACAGCTACGTCACCAAAGCGTACTCTATTTCATATAAATTATAAACAATAAAAATACAACCAAAGAGATTTTACCTAGTATATAAATTACATTTCAAGGTGCTCATAGCCAGTTGCTCTCACTGATCGGTAAATGATTAGCGAGATTAAGTAACGTTGGGTGCGGTCAGTCTAAAGATGAGTGACCGCTTAGTGATATTTCATCAGAGCGTCTCCGTGCTTCGGAGGGCACTTAAAAAGTCGATTCCTGGTTGTTGCCAAATTGACAGCAGTCGTTAAGCCATGTCAGAGGCCTGCTAGGCTTGAACAACTCTTGACAACAGGTTGGCCACTAACAACACAACAAAAAGAAAAAAAATAAGAAAGAATATTTCAAACTAAAAGCTTTTTAAAAATTATTATTTCATAGATATTTTGAACCCTTTGCTACTTCATAAATTAAACTTCAGCGAAAACGTGCTGTTAAATATTATACTGAAGATTATGAGAAAAGCTTTGATTAACTGCAAAGTTCTAAATGAACTGCACTACTTGAACAGTTTGCTTGACAGTTTTCTCCATTTTGGGGCCTCCTTAGAGCCAAGAATCCGAATCGAGAAGTAATTACGTATAAGTCAGTTCAACTGGCAATGAGCCAACTCGAAGTTGAAAAGCTAATTTATTAAGTGGAACTAGGAGTTCGAAGGTGGATAAAGATTTTTATATTGACGATGTAGTTAGAGATTAGCTGGCACCTTCGACTTTGCTTACGAAGCGTAAGTAAATTGCGCCTTTAGATATAATTCACTGAGTATTTCTACCAATTGTATATGTAAATCCTGCCAGAGAAATATTTGGTCTGTAGACACACCTTCGAAATTACTGTTATGTATGAAGAAAATTACGACGTTATATTTTTTGATGCAAACTATTTTATCAATATCTTCAATGACAATTCCAAATTTGATGATAAATTACATGTATAGCTGCTAGCATGATCAAGTATGGTTCGTCTTAAATTATCAAAAACAGCAGCCATCATGAAATTATTGTGCATTTTGGCAACGAATTCGAGTAGAGGCAAAACCTTAAATAAAAAAGTACATGGTATACACATTCATGTTATTATCATGTTATCATGTTATTAATTTGTGTAGTCATTAGATAGATTATCAAAATAAGCATTGTATTTTATCATTGTCAAAATCACAACATTAGATGTACGAACAAAAATACTATTTTATAGGTCAAGACCTAATATAAAATTATCTTCGCAATTATATTACTAGGTCAACCTGTCATTAGGCGTTATGTGATCTTTCCTCGTTAGAAAATATCTACTCTTATTATATTTCTTATTATATCTTAAGATGCTTACTGAGATTTCGTTTCTTTAGACTGTGACTGGATACTAAGAATTTTCTATTTACGTCTGTTTATATTGAGTGCGTTTTGTTTCCTATTTTTGTATACTACCAAAGTAATAAACATGTTTAGGGCTCGCTTGATGGTATGTAGTTCCTGTATCCTATTGACACCTGAATATGAAGATTTTTATATTTGCGTAGGCAACCTTAGAAAATTGAGTCCTTGTAACAGTGCAAGTAACACGTTATATTAGTCCCATATTGACTGAACGACTATCTACTTCTCCTCCTCCCTAGGCTTTATTATTCCCAAGTCACTTGGGATCGGCTTTTCTGGTCTAACTGGCTTTGCCTGGATATCAGTTTTTACACGGAGCGGCTGCCACCTGACCTCCGCAACCCGAAGGCTAACGATACCGTAAGGCTAAACCAGCGTCAGGATATTATAGGGCACTGACTTCCCAATAACGACTGCCATAGATGTTCATGGCAGCCGGGACTGACGATTTAACGTGCTCTCTGAGGCACGGAGCAGGCGATAATTGTCAATACTAACGATAATAACGATAATAATGTCGATAATAACGCACATAATTTCGAAAAGTCATTTAAATTTCGAAAGTTAGAGTTGCGCGACGTGGGTTCGAACCCGTGACCCTCTGCATTGCAGTCTGTTGGTCTCCCCACTGAGCTATCGCTGCTACGACTATCTACTTAAGGTGCCTAAAAGATGCACTCATCACAGGAATACAATACAAGGTTTTTGGCTACATTCTTTTGTAGCGCACTCCTCCAACCGGGTACTTATTTTTTAAATAGTGATATACTAAACATAGTAATTTTATATTAGTAATGAGCTTAACCAAATTAATAAATATTCTCAAAACCAAGCAAGCCTTTTTATTAAGGGTTATTTAGATTTATTGTATATAATTAAAATAATCGAAATAATCTCCATCATAACAATTTATCAAAATCTGTTAATAGTTTTGTTAATATCAATAAATAGATCCAAACTGAAGATCGTAATAGAAGTCTAACTGCCCAAGATACTCTAAAAAAATATACTCCGATATTATTCAAACCCCAAAATGTTATAAAGCATCAAAAAGTACATCTTATTCAGAATTCTCTGTAAATCTCAACGTCATTCAACTTGCTCTATAGCTAGTGAGTATTATAAATTTCAAGATGCGAGTAGTAAGCTTCGAATGAAGCACTCTGTCGTTACTCACTCGTGTCTAAGACGACAAAGGAATTATATACGGTGGATGAGCACCAGTTTCTAATTAATGCACAAATAAAATAGTGCGCTGGAAATTGCCAATCCGTATGTCATATAATTATAGCTTGTGAGTTACATTGGGAACTCGTAGTGATTTTGAAGTCCCCTTTGTTTATTGGTAAGCGATCTGAAAGGAAGCAGAGGGGTATCTTTCTATTGATAAAAGACATTGTGTACTAAATTGGTAACATTTAAACGAGAATAACACATGAATATTAGCGCCGTTAACACTGGAATAACACAGTATTGAAGTACCGACCTTTGGCTTTTGTAGGACTAAGCCTGATGTTATAGTCGCGACATTTCCAGTGATAGCTCCTCACATAATCATAAAAGCAACAAAAATATGACAAATAGAATGCCAAACACAATCCTTGTTCAACGAAATCCCTGGCTTTTATGTTCGTCGAATCTAGATTTTCTCACAAAAAGTGCCAGACAATTTGGCGGGCCGATGCCGGCAAAAACTTTTAGCGAAGTACTCGCAACGAGCTAAAATGAGAGGCGATAAAACGTTACAGGGATCTGACAGGAGATCTGTAGGCAACGCAAACTTTTACACAGATACCGTCTTGTAATCTTGTTATAGAAAATTGATATTTTTTGCTCTTTGTACAAATATTATGTGAAATGTAGATTTGTTTTACTATCTACATATTTGGCACTTAAGCTAAACCGCGGCATTTAGGGTTGCGATATTAGTTTCGATTTATTTGATACGTGACACGCATATTTAATTCTACAAATGGTATCTAATTATTTAGGCAGTCAAGCTGAGTAAGAGCTAGAAACTATCTGGTATAGGGACTATGAAAATAGTATAAGAATATTTGGCCGAGATCTTTAGTCAGGTGGTGCCTCCACCTGACTAAAGATCTCGGCCAAATATTCTGCTCGAAACGAGATGGATAAAAAGCTTTCTAGGACAAAATTCTCAAAATATCTCGTACTTTCTAAAATTAATAACCCATTTCATTACTTTTAGAAAACTGTCACCATTGACTTTCGGAACTCAAAAACCCAAAAAATAATTTTGCTATATTCTAAGGTCATACTTTATTCCCCAAAAATTCTATATCCAGGTTTGAAATTTCAGTTTCATTGTAAAATTCTGAGTTATATTTTAGATTGGAACCGTGCCCGACAAATGGTGACAGGGTCGCTCTCTATCATATTGGAACGTAATAACGTCACCGCGAGGTACGCGTAGCGATAGCACGCCTCTATTTCTAAAGCCAGTTGGAGTATTAAATTTTGCTAAAATTTAAGTAAAAACTATGTAACAAAAAATAATGGCGTCGTTAACAAGGTTTTTATCAGCAGTGTTTATATTTATAGTCAATATTTAATTGGAATATAGCAGAACAAAATTAAATATGCAATGTATTTGTTTTTTGTGAAGTCGCCTGAATATCAATAATGTAACATATCAGCTATAAATTTAATCCTATATTTAGGATAGTTTTAGCTGCTTATAGAACTACAGTTTACATTCTTGCAGAATCCTAGTAGGTAAAAAGAATTAAGTATTATATGGCAATTGGACATTTTATTTAAAACTGCTCTTTTATAATATTGTCTTATGTTTACGCGAATGTTATAATAACTTAAATACAAATAGATTTAATTAGAAAAAATATATAGCTTAAATAGTAGTAAAATTCAATAATAGTAGTGTTAGAGTTTTCAAAATTATGTAATAACAGTGTTTAAAGTAAAATAAACAACGCGATAAAATCCGTATAAAGTGTTTAATTTCAACTGCTCTTTTATATTTCTAGATCATCGAGGGGGTTGAATAATCTAATTAATAAGAGTATAATCTAATCAAATGGCACTAATTTGATTGGATCATACTCGTAATATTTCTCATAAAGACTTGGTTTATATTACAACTAATTGTAATGAAAGAAATTAAAGGCCAACCATTTGAAATAAAAAAATCCAGGTGATGTGGAATAGCTATTTTCAACAAACGTTAATATTCTAGAAAATATCGTTCAGTGCCTTGAAAGTCGCAAGCATACAACACATTATCCAACATGTTACAGACAAACTTTTCTCCTTTGTTTTGTTCAAATGGCAGTAATGTCAGTTGTGTACACAAAATTGCTTTATTACCCAATTTTATTGCTGTTTTATTACGATTTAGTTCACCTACATAAGATCGTTTTTCATTTACTGTGTTTAGTTATTATTTTAGTCAATATAGTTTTGATTAGTTTAATAAGGTGGAAGTGATTACGTTTGTCTAATTTTATTTATAAGCTTGAATATGTTCTAGTTTCTTCTACTGTTGCCCCTGTCTTAAGAAGAACAAATACAAAGTATGCTCTCTTGGTGAATTTTGATAATGTGTTTCTAATAATTCGATTTTACAAGGCCTATGTTGTTGGCATCTTTCTTTGATTTTATTCATAGTGACAAAACACGTCCTCCTCGTTATTAGTAATAGTTACTGTACCACATAAATCTGTCTTTCCCTTGCGCTGTTTTGTCTAGATCTTCTCATATTTATCATCAATATTAACGTTAACTTGGACCTTGGATAAGATAAAACCGTAATAAAACCCATTTTAGGATCAATCCATCCCCGTTTAACGATCATAGACCTTTTTAATTTTGTAGGAGCCTCTTACTTCTAATATTTATGACAATAAAATTACAGATAAGTATTAGTAAAACACATTTTCTAATAATAAGTATGCCCAAAAACAAACTCACATATTCGCCTCTAATACATACAAAAGGAATGGGAAGCTAAATAGCTCAGATATTTTTTTATCAAATCTCTTGTTACGTACATATTTCATCAAAAGAATTCGGGCCGTTTTATCGAGAGTCAATATTTAGGGACGCTAAATCACCCAGCGCGTGTACTAAGCAAACATGATTGATCTAACATTTTTTCTATATCAAATAAACTACGTAAATGGTAAACTTTGGGACGCTCACCGTCTGGGCTAAAGACTTTATATTTTAAGGATCCCTACCTGCAAATTGGAAACGGTATCCCTTCTAAATATAAGAATTTTATGTTTCGTGTTTGGAAACAAAATAATGAGATCGACTATAGAAATTTTGGATACTGGCAATATATAAGTCTTTTTTGTTTTTATAATGAGAATATAAACTAAAATAACATTCTAAATATAAAAATAACAAACTACTAGTAGTCTTGTAAATTCCTCCAAGTAAGCAAAAAGGCTTGTCGCTATGGTAGAGCTATGGGTGGAACACGAAAAGTAGGATATCTTAAGAATCAGGGCTTAATATTATTGAAAGGTTTTTTTACGAAACAGTTATTCAATTGATAGGATACGAAATACACACTTAATATAAAGCGTAACATAACAGATACATTTATCACACACCCAAATGCTACATTATACAGTTTTGAGTTCTATATTAACGTGATAAGAAAGAAACCTAAACTAATCCGCAATCTCAAATATCGATTTCTCATCGATTCCTTAGTCCTTTAAGACTTTTTCCCTCATTTACACTCTGATGTGGGCGAGTCGGTCAGCAGATATGATTAATTCATCAGCCATAAGTCTTCAAGTCGAGTCAGCGAGAGCGATTTGCCTAACGATGCTTAAGAATTTCGGCCTTCTTTTTATTCTGATCAGATCTTTGTATGCGTTTTATGTATCAGCCTTAGATTCTTCGTTTTATACTCGCTTTATCTTTTACTTACTTTAGCTGCAAAAAGATTTTCAATTCTTTTGTTTACATTTGCAAGTATACATTGAATTCTATTTCAATTTGTTACTATCATTAAATTTATATTTGTAAAGCTATCTGCTTTATCAGTGCTGGTTTTTATATAAATTGGATAAGATATGAATTTAATTGAATTTCTGAAGATGATGTTTTGTTGAAAGTTTCTATATAAAAAGTCTTTTGTAACAGCATAGTGGCTATTAACCACCGAAATAATGGATATCAAAAATGCCCAGACTTAGAAAATATCGGATGTGTCTTTCAATTTTTATTTCCTTCGTGGATCCTTCGCCAACACATATTTAGAAAGACAAGTTAATTACGGTTAGAAAGCTCTTCTTGGTCTACAAAGAACCAAACTATAACCAAGTATATAATTGGTCCAAGATTTATAAATTCCGCTGTTGATTTTGCTATAATATGACTGTCTAACTGACTGAGTTCTGAGGCTAAGTACTTGTAGATAATTACGTACACTAAACCTAATTATCACAAAGATCCCTCGCGGCTATCGCAGTTTCCGTCCATTAATTTCAAATGGCCAACTACTGATAACTGTATGTTTTCTTTCATTACTATCGCAAAGTTCCTCTATTTTCATTTAATCATTTCTTTACCAAACACTGTGACATTAGATGCCATTCCTTTTGACAAATTGTCTTAAACAATATCTTTTATATTAGTTTATCTGCGTGAAAGATGTTCAATGTCATTACTCATATTAGTTATAAAAGTCAGTTGCTGTAATGAAGATTAATGTATAATTTTGTAAGTTTTTATAGTTAGTAATATTTGTTACAAATTGTTTTCTTAACTTTTCCAATTACAAGTTGTCTTCCATCACAGATTTGGAGACTTAAATGGATCTGTCGCCACTGAGTCATGTAAACAAAGATTGATATTTTACTACTTATGTATAAGTTAGATCTTACCAACTAGGTGGAATAATCATCAAAATGATCAGATCGAATGTTTAAAAGTTATATATGATTCCGTATTCAAAAGTTTGTTAATTTGTTGTCACTGATTGTTATTTAAATCATAAAAAATATTCGAACTATGATTTGAAGATGGCACGTTAATAAGTAATGATCGATAATTGATAGGATTGATGTTCTTCTTGTGCTGATGACACTTCTTTATTACCACATGAACATTTTAATGGTTCGAATATTGAATTGATATTCGGACATCACTGATGATGATGTTAAATCAATGCTTAGTTATTTTAAGGCCAAGGACCTATTTGTTTGAAAAAGGATTACGAGTTTATCGCTACTTGCTATTTATCTGATCGTAACAATTAAGTAACAAGAGCCTTTTAAGTAACTTAAACAACACTAACACAAAAACATTACCCTCACAAAATTAAGTCACATGTTCGTCTTCGACAAAACATTTCCCAACTCAAAGGGTCAGTAAAATCACCTTTATTTTCCCAAAACAATTTTGTCCTTTCAAATCCTTCATCATTGATTCGCTATTTGGCAAAATATTATGAAAATATTTTTGTAGGGTCGCCCTTCTACTGGAAGTGTGCAAAGCAGTTAGACAACAATGTCTTAGAGGCCATAGTGGCGGGACCTTTTCTGGAATCTTTTTTTATCTGAAGGTGATTCTCGTCAGAGGGTCGCTTGGATCGGTACAAGGCTAAGGATGAGGCGGGTTATTTGTGTAATGGCTTACTTAAATATTAGGAATGTTCACATGTCAAGAATATATTTATCTTTTTGCGTGAATCGATTCTTTTGAGACAATCGCATATCTTGGAAATATTTGAGGTTGCCGCTAATATGCATGAAAAATATATAGAATATAGTCATTTAAATAGAAAACTTGTTAATAATTTTGTAACAAAATTAATTGTACAATAATTTTAAAAGAAATATTAAATAGCAGTACTTATATATCTAGTAAGCATTAATTATTTGGCAAGCCTTCATATAAAAACATTATTTATTGCTGAGCGCAGATGAGATGCAGTATATAATAAAATGATATGCAATTTTTAATACTGTTATTCAATTTTATAGGATAGTTTATTCTTTTAGTAGTGCATAAAGCTGGGTGAAACAAATATTAATACTTAAAATAAATTTCTAGCAGTATTTAATTAATAGGTGATAGGACAGAGGAAAATACCAAAAGAAATTCTCGCTGCCTCTCTTAAATTAAGTGTCTGAAGTCCAAGCGTCCAGGGCCCTATAAACTGACAATTCAATTACAAACAACAGGCCACGCTGTTTCTGATATTGAGCCTCCATGCGATTGATTCCGACAATACACCTTCACTTCTATATCAAGCCTTTTTGGAAGCCAAACTCGATTTGACGTGGTGCTACTTTTGATTTGGGAAAACAACACTGATAGAAAGAAACATGGCGGACGTTTTTTGAAATTGGAATGGAATCATTGGAATGTATGAGGAATATTGCTTTGTTTACGTTTTTGATACTGATACTTTCTGTCTGAATTCTATTTTAAATGTTTTCCCTTTGAAGCGGAACTGCTTGTTTTACCATTGGCGATTTTTTTACTTTTGCGATGGATGCAGTGAACAAATGCTCCATTCCACATACATTAAAATGCTAAACACTGTAATCAAGTTGCTTTTTACTAGCTCTATGTAATATTGCACTCTAAGAAGAGTGGTATTAAATGGGTTATCATCCACCTCACCCAAGATCGAAACAGCTTTGCCCTAAGTAAGCAGTTACAATCGTCGATCACTGATGCAAAATGTACTGATTGCTTTGTGTCTAAAGATTTTAATAATGTAACTTTTCAACGTTCACTGTATTTTCGTTCCAGAATTGCTATAGAAAATTATCATTTGGTACATTTATAAAAAAATAATACGATATTAGAATACACTTTGTAGTTTAGATTTTTCAGTCGTTTTCATACGATTAGTCGTATACTTTATTTTCAAGAACTAACTTAGACTGGCTGGTACTGTGATGTTAGAAGCCAGAATAACAGAAAAATATTTGTCAATCACTAAAACTGAATGCTGCTGCTATGTGTGGATTCACGTCAATACTGTAATGCTCGGCATTTGGGCTATCGATTTGTTGAATTGAAATAAATCCACTGTTATGGGTCGTATCTCGTTGCATTTTATTTCACGCTAACATTTTTGGCTCGCAGGCTGTCGCGATCGCCATAAAATCTATCAAATAGTAGTCTCATCTCACTTTAAAAATACAGTCCCTTCTGATATAAATTGTATTTGGTTTACCAAAATGCGTTTTACTGCTTACGTCGTATTCCATTTCGGCATTGCGAAGAGATAATTTTCAACTCAAAACTAACAAACATTTTACTTCCAATTTATAACAACCCAATGTTATAAAAATTCCCAAATGTATTGGGAGTCGACTCAGTGTAACCAGATTCAGTTTATATCAGATTTGTCACAGAGTGACTGCCACTTATGATATTGCTTGCCAATTGATTAATTTTATATATGAGTACTTATACTGAATCTGGTTGATAGCGGTTGCCTCGCCACTACCGGTGCTCCGAGTGTTGTGGATTCAATTTTGAAAAATTTTCGCCAATAAATGTGTGATTGTGAAATTTAATTGTTGTGTTAAGTCTGAGTACTCTTAAAGTTTGTAAAGTTGATTGTTTCAATGTTTGTAAAGTTACCTGCAGGAATTAAACCCAGTGCAGGAGTCGCCTTCTAAAAAGGAAATAAATATATCGCTCTTAACGTTTTCTGGCTCTTTGCATTCGAAAGGCCTAACTACGTTTGAAGGCTAGACTAGACTCTAAGTCCGTCATGTTAGCGTCATGTCATGTTGTGACCTTTTGTAAGCTGTCACCCATTTATGACCATGACGGTGTCAACGTAGCTTACCTTGCGAATCGATCGATCTGCACCATCATCACTGAGTCACGACCACCGCTACTCGTCACAAAAACCTGTAATAGTATTATTGGTAATTACTTTAGGTTCGTATCTTCAAAAATTTCATAGCTAATCGGATTATGATCACGTTATATATTGAAATCATGAATATATCTAGTTTCGGTATGTACATATATGTTTTGAGCTTTTTTATTGTGAGTAGGCTTGCATTTGATCACGATCTCACTTGATGTTAGACGACTGTATGGTCGACGATGGACGACGCGTGCCTAGAAGGTGATCAATCTCGACTTGAAGTCGCCTAGATTTACTCATCAACGGATGGAACGGAATAGTAAGAACGGACACGACTGAATAATTAGTTACAATAAGTTAATTTAGTCACTTGCGGTTCTCAAACAATAAATGAAACATAGGTGTCGGTGACGTCACCCCATTAGTTACACGCGTAAAAAAACTTAAGGTTTTACTTATTGGTTCTGCGTTGATGAACGTGGCAACAGCTGAATGTATAATAGTATAGTTCAGATAGTGTAACTTTGCTTCGCATACATATTACTTTATGAACTAAATTAATGAAGTTATTTTAATTTAATTTCATTAAATAACGTGTTCCTGCACTCATATACGAAAGCAATTTATTGACTTTAAGTTTTACTGACGCAGTCCGTGGCGTTTTGCAATAACGTATATAAAAGATCGAGAAGTTTCTAGTTAGACTTCTAGTTCGTTAATGTATTGAGGGTTTTTGGTTAGGAAATGTCAAAGGCTTTTCTGTAACAGCACGAAGTCCAAAATGTCGTGTATTGTACATAATATCACACGAAATGTGGATGCACTATGCTTTTGCCACGTGCGAGTTTCTATGATTATATAAAACCAACCAGTCAAGCTTTAATATTTTACATTAAAATAAACTTATATTATGTGTTTAAATATTTATTTAGTACCGTAAAAATAAGTTCGTGCTTTTCTAAAGACCCAAATTCCCGGTACAGCCGTAATACAAAAATAATATCACCCTACATATCAAAACGTCTTTCACTGTCTATTAATTTACCATTAGGGATCGATAAACTAATTTCCTTTGTAATATTGATACCAAAAATATTAGATTCCATTATTACGTAAAAGCTTTGAGGGAAAGATATTTGAAGGTTTCGGGGGAACTGGTATATAAGGCTGTTTATTTAAAAAGGCTTTTGTGACATTGTTGAGAAACCGATATAATTTTTACTACATGCGGTATGTGGCCGTGGTCTCAATCTCACTAAAACGTATGAAAGTATTTCCTTACAGTTTTTTAAGAAGTATCTTTAATCGTATGGACTGGACAATTATAATATAACTTCTGCTGCTATTGTCAGTACAGGTACAGTTATAAGTGGCATATGAAAACTTATGCGAGCGTTCATACAAATACTTCAAAACCAAATGTTACGTTTTGCCTTGACGTATTACACCAACACAAATAAATAGTCAAACCGAATATAACAAGGCCTCGTGTCTTTTAATTAAATGGAACAAAAATAATTCCAGGAAACCACAGCTTGTCGCGTAGCTTTAACATCTACTCAAAGAATTCGGGCAACATCAGAAAATTTCGAGAATTTGTACCGTCCCACTCGCGAAAATATTTAACAGAATTTCCTTGAATTTCCAATTTGCAAGTTGGATCGTTCCATGTGAATGGCACAAGACAATGGTTCTGTTACCATTATATTTTTGAAACTACCTTTTGTGATCGATTGGAGCCGAATTTACAATGACTTTTTGTATGTGAATAATTCTATTATTTGTTTATAATTTCGAAAGAGATACTTATTGAATAACATAAGTATATTTCCTCGAAGAAAGAGGTATTTTGTTTAGATTTGAATAATGCGATTTTGATTGAATACTCGGGTAATATATAAAAATCTTGTGGCATATAATAATATACGGTCATACAAACGAAACGATTTAATTATTTGATAAATTAGACATTTAAAGAAAATAATGCCAGTCGCAACAGAAGCAGTGATATGCCATTGCTTATGCCATCGCAGTTAAGATTGAATTTTTGCCAGGTTCAATCGTAACCATTGTGTATAGAAATGAATTAATTCACTGTCTAGGTCGAATATTTATTCTTATAACTTTTATGCGTCTATTATGGTTTAGTGCACAGATATTTTTAAGATGTATAGAGATGTTTTCTGTCATAATCTTTATAATATAGGTATTATACGTAGTTGTAATCTACACAGTATCTTCTCACGTTTCTACATTTACAATGTATTTCAAAAGAGAGGACTTGTAATTTCTGAATCTAATTTAATTATTATCTTATCATATTCATTAATGTCTTGACAGCGATGCGAAGAATATTACGGCATTTTTTATTTCTATTTGTTTAGTTCATATCTATGCATTTTTCTAAAGTGTTTTTCCCTCCATTATTACTCAATAAATAAAACACATGAACCCAGCCCTTCGTGAATATTTATATGTTCTAGTTATCCCCGTGGTTTCATCCTCCGTATATGTCTTGTACCCCGCTCCCATGGCTCGTAGCCTAATCACCCACCAGTATGAAACATGCTTTACGACCTATTTTCATACCTGCCGAATATACATAATCAATTTCATAAAAATCACTCGATCCGTTTCGGAGGAGTGCAACCACATACACCGTGACACGAGATTATACAGGGTGCCCCAGAAGTCGACGTCATAATATAATGCTTCTTTAAGCTCTCGACTTTTTTTGATTATTCGAGATTACATAACAAAAAAAATAATTCATAAAGTAAATATTACAGATATTTACTTTATGAAATATTTTTTTTCGGGATATATAGATATTTTTAACGGGAGTGAAAAGACAGTCAAAGAATGTAGATTTCTTGACATATTTTAAAATACCTGTAATTTTTAAAATACGTAATTTAGATTTTTGTGAATAAATTTCTGTTAGCTATTAAAACTTTGCTTGTTACCTGATTTCGGCTTGATGTTAAGTTCTGGGACACTCTGTATATAGATATCTGTACATGATTCTCATGAGTATTATGTTTCTGTCGTAGGTGAGGGCGACCGCAGGGGCGAGCGGCGACGCGGCGCGGGCGCAGCGGTGTCGCGCGGCATGCGGCGCCGCCCGCTGCTGCCGCTGCTGCTGCTGGCGCTGCTGCGCGCGCACGGCCTGCTCGCCGCGTCCGGAGGTAAGTCACGTATAATTCGGTAGTCTTCAACATCCGAAGAAAAATTTATGACGTCATCGATAAAAGATAACAGTTATATTTTTTACTAGCTGCTACCCGCGACTTCGCTCGCGTGGAATTTAACAAAAACGTTTAATTTTTTTCGCGGTTTCCTAATTCCTTATAACTACAGCTATCTGAAGTGAAAGTAAATTGGTCCAGCTGTTTCAGAGATTAGCCGGTACAAACAGACAGACAGACAAAAATGTTAAATATTGTTTTTTTATATAAGTACCGTATATACTTTCATATGCATTTAGTAAACAGCTGTTGTTTTGATATTACAAACAGACACTTCGATTTTATTTATTTGTATGGGTAGATAAAAATGATGTCATCGAAGAAACTATGATAAACAGTTCTGAATATTATAGAAGTTATAACAAACTAAATAAATGTTGTAACCCAATGAGGACCAGATACACAATAATTATGGCCTTATTAGGCCATAAGACCAGATACATAATAATTATGGCCTTATTAGGCCATAATTAATGTGTATCTGTGTCTGTATCTGTATCTGTATATTCTATTCTTTTTTTGGATTCCTTTAAGTATTCTTAAACGTATCCAAAAAAAGTTGAGTGAAAGCAACTCGCCTCTCCTTCGGATTGCTCACCTAACTATTGTAATAGGAAAAGGTTGACAATGCGAACTCCTCTGCATAGGGACAGCCGTGTCATGGGACTTGCAGTATTCCGCTTCAAACACAAAAGATGCGTCGACACGTGTTTCGCCTCTTACCAATAATTTTCTTTCAATGGATTTCGGCCTAGTAACGCCTATTTCAAATCAATATTATCGTATCTAACCTGCTGTTTCTTCAGTTTGCAGTTCCAAATGTTATTCAACCATAATAGGTATATAATAAAGGGCACCATGGTTATTACATAAAGATATTTTCCAGATTATTTATAGTAAACACATTATAGAATCACCTAGTAAAACGGACATAATGACAAAGAAAAGCTGTCCATATAAAACTTTATAAGAAACGATGTTCTAAATAGACTGTGATGAATTATTGGAAGCTATCGGGCGTGACTCGCCTGGATGCCGTTGCATTAACGTAATAGTCTCCATGACACAGCTTAGATCTCAGATAGCGGTAATAGATTAGCTCGGATGAACCGCGGCTAGTGTTTTGTCCATTGTGTCTCGGTGTTTTGTCTTAACGTTCAGATACGGGATAATATTTTGGCCAATGCAAGTATTTGGTTTCAATCGCGATTTCAACTTTGTTAAAAATAACTATCCTATAGTAAAATTGCATCGTTTTCGGGGTATAAATAGCTTATTTTAATACATGACCCTAAAATTAGACCTGTTGTTGCATGTATGAATGAATGAAAGACAAACGAACTAAAATTCTTTGACATTTATAATAAACTATGTTTAAGGAATTGCAATTTGTACTCAGACTTACGTACAAGTAATATATATATATATATATATATAAATATATATATATAAATAATAACAGCTCTGAATTAAACTGTCCCACTGCTGGGCACGGGCCTCTTCTCAGTGCGAGAAAGGCTAAGCCATAGTCCACCACGCTGGCCCAGTGTCGGTTGCCAGATTTCACATATATATATTTTATATCAGCCATATTTGAAACCACATATTATTATATTGCGTCAAACAAATATAACGGCTGATAAAATTCAAAAATAGATCACTAAAACTTTATCCATATATCATCAAATAATATCAAACTACCCACCCAATAACGCGCACGTAACGCGAGTAACAAACACTACTCCCGCCATCTGTCGACCGCAGAGTTATTTATCTACAGTTAACAGTTCCACTGCTAAGACTCGTCAGCTTAACTGCAGGAGTTCATTTGTCACCGTCCGCCACCGTAAGACGTTTACACGACACATGCGCTCAACCGACACAATTTACTGTAGTGCATTTATTTGATACGGGCTTTCGACATAAATGTATTGATAGAAACATTGGATAAATTGCTAAACTCTTTCTAGTGATAAAGTTTTATGCCTCTTTTCAAACGTTTCGTATTTCGAACGATTTGGAAGCGATTTGCTGATCACTACATCAGTCATTTAACATACCTAGTGTCTCTCCAAAATTTTCGTATATCCAATGATTGGGTAGCGTTTGGCTGATCACTTCATCATTCGTTTGACATGCGTAGTCTTTGCCTACATAGGCGTCATGCCTTAAATTCCTTCAGAGACATCCCCTAAAGGGTAGTTAAAGTTCTTTTACACTCAAATTAATTAAATGTGTGGCTTTAGCTCCCACGTTTTTGAGGCGAGCTTATTTTCATCAACCGAGTGCAGTTTTAGAATAAGTTCTTCAATTGAGTATTTCTTAACAAGAAATTGCAATAACATTTTGACGGATCTGGCAATCGAACTTGAAACCTCGTCAACAGCAATCGCATTCACTACTGCAACTGTGCCATCAAAGCATCATAAATTTAATTGATGATAAAATGGCCTAAAAGCTGTGGCAAAGGAAATATAATTATGTGTTTTATGGACCTATCGCTTTCGAGTATAGCCGTGGGTAGCGACCAATAAAATATTTTCGAGGACACATACTTAAAAAGTTTTGTCAAGCAGTCTACCATCGTACACAGTCCACGAAGTCTTTTACTTGTTGGATTCCTTATTACTTTTAATATTTAAAAATCACAGAGGCCATATAAAAATAACAGGAAAACGATGTCAAGATATGAAATCAACTGTATTGTTTTCACTATAGAATATTCAGTCAGCTACGAAAAATTTGCTTCTCCATACCTAAATATCCGATTCATTTAAAAATTTAACATGTAATGATCATTGATAGTGACAAAAATAGCAATAACCTCAGACTTAATAAAAAAGATTCTGACGAATTACGAACCTCGTTTTTAGAAGTTGGTTAAAAATAACGTAATAATTGTTTGATGCAAACAACGATATGCAAACATCTAAATCATGTTGGAAAGAACTTGCAATCTCGCCTACACAACAACGGTGATAAGCAAAGCAAAACTAAACAAACAGAATTGGTTACCAGCCTGTATTTGTCGCAGCATCAAGTACATGTTTTAACGCTTAAAGCAGATTATTTGTCAAGTGCCACCGCAAGCATTTGTACCAGTGAACTGCAGCGTACAATAAAATAAGATAAGAAGCAAAATGTCTTGGTAGACTGTCAAGTCTTAGAATACCAGACATAATTTAAAATCTATTGTGTCTGACCACCGGTGTGCCGCTGCGAATCAATAGATTAAGATTCAGAACAACATATTATATGTGCTCTGAATTTGATAAAACGCCCAAAACAGTCCTAATAGAAAAACGTGTACTGCAAATAAAAACAAGATTAAAATAATATTCTTGTAACTGGACTTAATAAAGCTAAGAGAGAAATTGCCCACAGCTCCGGTTCACCCACGTTTGTTTATAATACCGGTTTATTTAGTATAATATTTTGATATGAAGCCCAATTTTAATGTGATTGTATTTGATTACTTTCAATATTAGTGCCAGAGGAAAGTACCGAGTATGGTAAAAGTATTCAAAAACATGCGTGAAGAATGTGATGAGACTAAATTAAATAAGTAAAGAATATTAAGTTCGTAGCAAGTGGAAATCCATATCCATCCATACTGCCTATCCCTGTATGATGATAGTAAATGAGGCTTGAAAGACAAGAAATTATCATAATAATCATAATCATAATCATTTATTTGCTGTAAATAGGGTTACAAAAGTTGTTACACAATATATAAAGTTGTACAAGCCCATTTAACTATATTACATAGCATGCAAATATTCAATATCTTAAAATTAAAATTAACAAATTTGTCACAGTCTACTTAAAATTTATTTTTTGTCTACTTTGTTATTGAGCAATTAGAACGATAGTGAAATGGGCTATAGATAAAAAGCACCTGCTATTATATAACCAAATCTTCAATAAATTGCAACAAATGTACTACAATGGTCTATTTACTACCCTTGTTTCTGCAGCACCAGTTTCACTAAGACTTACATCGTCTACTCCATTTGTCAACGACGTCACCGCACATACCAGGCATGCGCTGAAGCGCCGCAATTTACCAGCTTGTGCACCATTTATTTGATTGGTCCAGCGCTTTGTACTAAACAAATTCACTGAATACTTTATGTGTGATGCTCGATTACTTTAATAGTCGTAGTGTCGAAATGTTGGCGTTTCAGCAAAAAAATGTTGTTGACTGTCAATAGTTGTTTTATAGGCAAAAAGTGTATCTGAACGTGTTTTATTTATGACATTTTGTAGATGTGCTAGTGACATTTCAATGTGGCAAACAATGGATATTTTAACAGAAATTATTTAAATATTCTGACAGCAATCACATATTGTGGTTCTAATATTAACTACTAAAACAGGATGGGATCAAACAATTTAGCTCAAATGAATGCCTGTACCAGTATTGCAATTATAGACAACTGTCCAACCGCATATGCAATCAGACAAAAACAATACGATCCTGATTAGAATCGGTCTAAACAAAGAGTGCTCGAACACACGCATTCGATTAATACGTACGTAACGCAATATGGTTGTAAACACGCGATTGATATTGGTAATATGGCAGCAAATATTCTATTACACGGGCGATTGGAATGATTTTAAGTCAATCGTGTGTAAGCTCGCGCGATTAAGTAAAATTACACCAATTTGATGTTGTGACATCTGGTGGGGTGAGTGGTGTTCTAACGTCGTTGCTTGTGTGTTGTGTCTTATAGTGCCGTGTGGATTAATTAAATATTAACTATTGAAGTTAGTGGTGTAATTAAATTTACAACAATTGCATTTTCATAATAAAGAAATCTACGACCTAAGATTCTGAAATTTTATTTTCAAGCTTTATATTATAAATGTATTATAAATATTTCCGATAGCGGCATTTTAAGTTTGATGAGCTAAACGCTATTCTTATTTGCGAAAATTGTATTGTATTGTAAGTACATATGTATATTTTTGTACACTTTTGTTGGTCCTGTGGCGACTAATCCTTTACTCCTGGTATTGAAACTTACGTTGGGACGTGTATTATTGAGTTTATCCGTTAGGATTAAATTCAGACCACTAAAGTGCAATAATTTTGGGTATTCTGGACACATTTGCCACCTTTTAGGAGTATACAGGTTTTAGTTGTCTTTGTGTGCAGTTATAATCGGGTTCTACGTACATATAGTATTTGCAGACTTAGGTATGTATGTTGTCATAGTCCATTGCTCCTATCAACATCTTCATCAAATAAAGCAACAAGATTAGCGGTACTAATCCACATTTACACAATATATTAAATTATAAATAATTGTATACCAGCCTATATAGATCACAAAATTCTACCAGCTTACTTACTATAACGCCTTACGCAGAAATTTAATAAAGAACATCCTTCGAAGAGATCTCATTTCCAATCCCTAAATCTTAGTCATCGAAACTTTTATAGCATGGTAAAGATGAAAAAAAAAAACGGAGTCTGGATTATTACCGAGCAAGGGTTGTAAAAAATACGAAGGGATGATTTAATGTTATTGTCTCCGATGTTCGTTATTACTCAGTATTGAAACAAAGGATTTTCCAGATATATTCCATGTCAATACTCTAATATATGGGATTCTGTAGCATTCTCTAACGGAAAACGTGATCTGTTTGTGCCAATATATTAATTTTATGGTGGTTCAAAAGGAATTATGGACGTTTGGTATTTTATGGTTTTGGCATTATCATAATTTGTAAAAGTGCTAGAATATGTTATAATATAATTTTTTGGATGAACTAATTTATATTATCGTCATCTTCGTATTCATGAGCGTAATAACACTATTCGTCAAGTTAGTGTGGCAGATTTCAAAGACCTTGGAAAATATCATCTAAGTCGTTCAGAAACATTTTAAAGTGAATAGAACTCTATTTCAAGTCTTTTAATATTAATTTACTGTATAAGTCACAATCAGGGTATTGGCTTTCAATTTCAGATATATTGTATCAGCTTTTTTATAATCCTTACATATATTTTATATGCATGGGTATATATATATATAATAAAGTATGTTAATATAAAAGCTTTATTAACTGTGTTTAATTATTTACAGTACTTATTAATCGATCTGATGCAGACCACCGAGCTGGACATAACTCTCTCAAAATTGACGTCACAACTATATTAAAATATATATATAATAATAGAACCAGTGTTATAGAAACAAACCATGTTACTTGGTAGTGCATCAGTAGTGAATTCGACTGTTGTGCATGATATCTCAGATTCGCTAACCGGGTCAGGTAATGTCATTATGTTTTAGGATTTTCCAGTAGCTGAAGCGCAGTGTTTGAAACTGTATCCAGTAGACGTCAATGAATTTGCTACTACTTTGGACATAAATTCCTAACTGTCTAATTTATTTATCCAACAATATAAGCTTACAGTTTTGTACACACCAAATTGCTTATGTGACAGTGTAAGTTTACACATATTATCAAAAAAAATACAATTATAAAAAACTTTACAACAAAAACAAAAACACAAAGGAAAATTATATAATTAAACTACAATTAACATATTCTTTTTATACATACACAATTTATTCTGCCTAATAGTATATACTTTTATCATTTAATAAACTGCTGCTTACGTCTTTAGAAATATACAGTGAATCTATATGTATGTGAACGTTAAAAGACCCAGGAATGTAGAAACACACCATGTAACTAACATATGTTAAAATACACGTTACATTAAAAACACAAACAATTGATTAAAGGTTATATTGCGCGCCTCACTAGCTCGTTTGATTTCCGTTCATATCAGACTATTGACGTCAGTCCGGACAGGCATAAAGGCGTCCATTAAAATGACTGCAATAATCGATGACGGTTAGCACGAATAATGACCTACTGAACTTATTACACTATGTAGTGAATGATGGTGATTTATGAATAGTTTGACTTACTATGAGCGAAATTCAATTTGGAGAAGGCTAATTTTCATCACAAAACTATATGTATATATAGTTTTATGCTATACATATTTGAATTTCTGCTTATCTCATTACAAATTGATTGAAATTGCTCATTTTAATCTTATTGCAATTACATCAACTTGTCAGGCAAAGTTGAAATTACTTGAAAGTAATACCAAGTCATACGCTAAGGACTTATCAGGCCAATGCTTACTAGACAACGCCTCCCGCTTACCTATAAACACCTGACGCCCCAAATTTTCCCCTAAATCTGAACGGAAATTAATCAAACACCTTGCCATCCAAACACCATAAATTATCCAAAAGAAACACTGTATTACATAACAGCAAATTTATGTGTCCCATCGCTGGGGCCCGCAATCGTCCCTTGTGGCACACCAGTCATCATAAATCCTTCTACACATATTTTATATTTTCCTGGCACGAGAACGTGCTAAATTGATATTTACCCTCCACCTTGTATCAATGAACATAATTTAATACAGAAATTGCAAACAGTAACGGAGCACGGAAAATAGGCCGTCTAATGAAGCTTTGTAACCTATTCTTTGTTTTTCTCCCCTACCGAAGTCTAAGAACTTATAAACTCCACGTTAAGATGTCTGAACAACTAATTAAAAGATAATGAAAAAATTTGAAGTGGGAAAGTATGTAAATTAGTTTCGAAGGTACTGCCTTAAGGCTGGACCGAGTTAACAACTAATTGTGGGTAGCTTTGAACTGGTTTGATTCGGTTTATAATGGAATATTGTCTAAACTGCTGGATAAAAATGAGTTTTAAAAGCAGAATAAGATAGTTTATTTGTATTCCCATAGAAGCAACATTCGGTAACCATATAGATTTGGTTTGAAGGGTGTTTTTTTAGTTACTGATGCTGATTGTACCCTCTTAAACACTCTTACATATCTTTTGCTCACGACGTCGTATGCGTGGAATTTTAAAGCAGCCTGTACGCTTTAGAATTTTATTTTATGTATAGATACTTGATAGGAATAAATTAACATGTAACTATTTGCACCTACAAAAAGAGTGTACTACTATTGTAGACATTATTTTACTTCAATTTGCTCTTATATGCTAATTCTCCAAATACTTCCTAAAAGTTAACTGCACAGACCATGTGTCACGTCGCTTCTCTTGCTAAGTATTTCGCTAAAAACATGTACTTTATTTTCAAAGGAGGTGAAATAATTTGAGTAGCACCTAGTGCGGCAATTTCTCTATCTGGTCGCGTCCCGAGCTATAAGCTTCAAGATACTCCTGAATATTAAAGGTTTTAAGGAAAGTTCAAGACAGATTTTTGGACAAGATATATTCATTGTTTCACGTATTTGTAATATGAGCCAAGATATGATATATATCGTAAAACATAAATTTTCCCTTGGCTCATACTATTGTCATGTAGAAACGATAGATATTTTTGTAGAACAAAATGCAAAAGCATCATTTAATTCTTATCATAGCAATACTTTTGTAATTTGTACATACGCGTATAAGTTATGTGTTTGTAGCTTTATTAATTTTGACAATGCAAATATATAGTTTAATTTAAAAGAACAATCATTATGGAATCCTTAAGACATTTAAAATATTAAAAACATGTGTACTGTAAAGTACGAAAATCACCAATTTTATTGCAAATACAACTGCTTACTATTATATTACATTCATCCAGCGATCTCATTTCTATTTCATATCACCTCTTACCTCAATATGCACACTGAGTAAGGACATTAAAATAAACGTGATATTCTATTCATCGCCTATACCTTAAGGCACACAGAAATACCTCCCAAGACGTGCTTGGACCATTGCCAGGGCGAGAGTGCGAGTCTGCATGCCAAAATGGAATCCCAGGCATGTTTGCAATGATAACAAAAAAAAATCGTCGCGAAAACTTTAAAATGTATGAGTCTTATTCAAATTTATGATTTTCTTTTTTAACGCGACTATAAATTTATTGGCTAAGGAAATTAAGGTACTTTTTGAGTTTGTAAAATTTATGCGAGCATCTTTGTGGGTGTTTTTGAGTTGAATTATTATACTTAAAACAAGTTCTTAGCTTTTAAATTTTCATTTGCACAGGGTCTATTAAAGCTGTCATGTATAAATTAGCTGTCTCAATAGCTCCTTTGTACGTACAATGTTCTTTGACATCGTTGTTGCACCGTTAAAATGTTAAAATTAAGTATTGAATGAAATACGTCTTTGTACAAGTATTGGCAAAAGCTTCAGGCTTTAGCGTGCAAGGTTGGCATCTACCTTTACCTGTTGAGACTGATTATCATATTCTACAAAAGCACAACCGTCTGATCTATGCAACCTTACTGCCGGTAAACCGTCTGTTTAAAGTTTTCAAACTTTAAACGATTTCATCGTTATTTATTGTTCAAAGCAGTATTCATCGCAAAATTATAAACGCAAGGTTAACTAGATATAAAACAAAAAGTTATATAGAACCCTCTTAGCTGCAGTTAATCCATAATATTGTCTTCTGTTTACGAGAATATACTTTCCCAACGTTTCGGTTGCTTTTCCGAATGTAGTGTTAACCTATATATAAATAGATTGAATAATTTTATTAGCTTAAAAATTAGTAAAGATCAATAGTAGTAGTAGTAGTGTAACAGTTTTCAAATTATGTAATACTGTGTTAAATAAACAAAGCAATAAAATCCGTATAAATGAGTTTAATTTCATTGTAGATAATCGAATTTCTTGAAGTCTGCCTTTTTATTGTACTATTAATTAATGACGATATATAAGATCCCTTGAACAAATTCAGAAGCATTTTATTTAAATAAGGGATAGCACTTGCATTAAACCTGGTTTAAAGAATAAAGAAATAGACGAATGTACAAATCCGGGGTTAAAATAATGTTGATAGGACTGAGAAGGATCGCATTATTCGCGATTAAGTTAAGAAGGTCAGTGCAAGTATGAGGATTTTGGCCTTGGAAGCGAAAAAGGTTGCTGTTGGACATAATAATAAGTCTCGTCGGCTAAATGCGTAGTTGTTGTTTCTCTGGCAATTCAAAATCCAAGGGTTTGACATTACTTGGTGCGATATCTTAAAACGACCTCTGCTCTTAGTGCCTGAATGTTTACGACATCTGACCTGAGTTTAAAAAACTAGGTTTTACTTTTAGTCAAATTAAAATAGCACCACGCATATTCATCATAAGAAATTGAGTAGAAGAGTATTACATCGTTATTTTATCAGCTATGTTTAGGCTACTATGGGTCCGATAGAGATAAGTTCGTAGATTGCTTACAGTTTTATTCCGTTACTGGGAATATTGAATCCGAAAAATTCAATAATATTACGTTCGATGAGGCATCATTCTCTATTCAGTATCCATGCCTTATCATAAGATTAAGCTTACGCTACTGAATTAACAAGACGGTCTTGGCAATAGAGCTTTTATAACCCAAGGAACCCTTTTTGTCAGTTGGATTCTATATTCTGTCTAGACAGTCATGACCTCAATTTTGTTTCTATCAGATGATCGTTTATAAGCAGAATACATTTAGAAAGAAAACCATAAAATATTTCATATGCACTTATCTCTGATGCCTGGAATCAATTGCAAGGATATTAATGAACTCAGCACGAGCAACGAAGATTTATCTTAGACGGGGAGCCTCGACTCACGCATAATGTGCCAGGCCTCGGGAATGTTAATAGGCCTAGGGTAGATCGCATTATCCGCGATGAAGTCCACGAAAAGGCGTTAGAGAATAAAATATGAGCGTTTTTAGAACTAATAATGGACTGAAAGCAGAAGATTAGGATTGATTATGAGATCGCAATAGGTTTTAAGACTTTAGATTTAAAGGCCTACTTATATAAGGGACGATTTCAAAAAAATAGCCCTTGATTTTCTTGTTGGTATCTTCTCGTAGGTTGAACTCATTGCCTGAAAATAGCAACTAACCTAAATGTAGTATCAGTAATTGAAATTACTAATTACTAATGGGTTTGTAATAAATTATTTTTGACTTTGACTTCAACTAAGGTATTGCATGCATTACCGTTTGTAAATGTACTCTTTATTTTAAATATAGCAATATTTCAATCAGACAATCTAGCCATAACAAATCACTTTAGTTTAAAAATACGTAGATCCTATACCTATATTTTGTGTACTAGAAACTTCATAACAATTAATATAATTTACATCATCGCTCAGTACAACCGGACAACCAATTCATTTACATTCGAATTGGTAGCCCGGATTAAATGTAATTGTGAATGTAATACGATCCTAAGTAAAAGGTATTATATAGCTGTCTGAGTATAATTGTGGACACTCATAAAAGGCCTTATAATATTAAATATACAAAATGTATTTTATAGTAACAGATCATATGACTGGTCTGTCAAATAAATTGACTTCAATATTGATCAATTTAAAAATGTCATGTTATCTACGTACGACATTACGAGGCTAAAAAACTGCCGGTACGCATTTAGATTTAATAAATTTCATAGAATTTCTGTCTTAACTGCTTGTTGTATGACAGACTGATGTTATAAAGAGTCATATTTTCGTGCCTTTCCTCCAAAATGCGAGAGTTTTAAATTTTGTTAGTTATTCGTAAACCTAAATTGTTAAGTATGAATTTCAATCAACTTAAGTGCGCATAGTCGTGTCGCCAGTAGAGATAAGAAATAATTGATGAGTAGCTAACAATAGACAAAATGTTAGATACTGAAATAAATATTATTATAGACGACAAATCGCTTAGCTAATAAATAAAAGTTAAAGAATATACCTAGAAATTTTGTGGAACTATCATTTATTTACTTTCTATGCTTTGTGTCCTCTGTGAAAAATTTGCTTGCTTAGATGATATTAATTTTACCACTTTTAAAGTTTATGTTTAAGACGTGCTGACTCTTTGAAGGTAATGCTTAGTCTCAAATATACATCTATAGATCATCGAATCTATGAATAATACTTAACTTGAAAGAATATCCGTATATTTCAGTTTATTTTGTACTTACCACGCTTATCTAAAACACGCACTTAGTAACATTAAGCAACGTTTAATTGTAAATTGTATTACTATATATTTGTAAATGGAAATAATATTAATAAAACCACAAACTTACAAGAAACTTAAACCAAACTCGATTAAGAAAATGTAGATTACTCAGCAAGTTACACCCATATATCAGCTTCAACCGGAGCCAATTTCGAATTATCGTATCGACTGGCGGCCCCACGGCGATCCATTAATCAACCGATGGGATGTACCGCGCAATGTACTGAGTCCATTACCTTATTGTCTGCCAGGTGCATCGCTATATTCGTACATTTATCAAAGTTTTAAGATAAGTAATGATATTGAATTTTCCACTCATTTATTATTATAAGTATCAAAATGAAGTCCTTTGTGAAGCGCTGTGAAAATTGCACATAAATGTCATCAGTTCTTGAGTAAAGCTCTCGGATTTATGAAGGCAGAAACTTGAGATCTTTTCATCATATTTTCCTATCTAATGGGGCTTTACATTTTTAATGTAAAGTCTTTGTCTGTCGTTTCTGATTAGATCATATTTTTATATTCAATAGCTAAGTTAGACTAAAGGTAATACTAGATGGCGTTTATTTTTAATTCACTTGATAGTTGGTTTTCCGTCTTCTTCTCGTCATCTATGAGACTATGAGTACAACCAGCATCCTGTGTCAAAAAGCGTATGTGATATACCTCTCCCTTAACTTATCTTGTGTGGGGGCCAGTCAGTACAGACTGGCGACACTTCGACCCAGTGGGATCTTTTGTGTCGACTTCCCCAATAACGACTGCCATATATGTTCATGGCAGTCAGGACCGACGGCTTAACGTGCCCTCCGAGGCACGGAGCAGGCGATTATTGTCAATCAATACGCACATAATTTCGAAAAGTCATATAACTTCCGAAAGTCGGAGTTGCGCGACGTGGGTTCGAACCCGAGACCCTCTGCATAGCAGTCTGTTAGTCTCCCCACTGAGCTATCGCTGCTCAAACCTCTCTCTTAATCACGTAAGAATCTTAGAAACTTACGGCAAAGGGCTCAAGTCTAATGCAGTCGGACTGAATCTCTTTGTAAATTATCTCTAGCTGTATTAAGTAAGGTTTTAATAACACCTATAGATTTTTTATTGTGACCATACAGAGTTGTGATTTTCATTACTTGCCCTAGCGGCATACATACTTAAATTTTGATTAGGTAGGTAATTACGATAGAGGGTAACCGCTTACCATTAACTGGGCCGTGTTATTGTTAGCCACCTTGGTGGTCTGTCATTAGTGCATACAAAGGTAATAGTAGGTATATACATACAGAAAAATATAATACTGTAGTATATAATCGAACTCAAACCGATAGCTCAGTAGGGAGACCAACAGACTGCGATGCAGAGGGCCTCGGGTTCGAATCCACGTCGCGCACCTCTGATTTAAGGAAGTTATATGACTTTTTGAAATTATGTGTGTATTGATTGACAATTATCGCCTGGTTCGTGCCTCGGAGAGCACGTTAAGCCGTCGGTCCCGGCTGCCATGAACATCTATGGCAGTCGTTACTGTGAAATCAGTGCCCTATAATATCCTGACACTGGTCTAGCCTTAGGGTATCGTTAGCATTCGGGTTGCGGAGGTCAGGTGGCAGCCGCTCCGTGTAAAAACTGATATCCACTCAAATCCGGATAGACTAGAAAAGCCGACACCAAGTGACTTAGGAATAATAAAGGCTATGGAGAAGAAGATAATCGAAATCAAAGTTAAGTTGTAGAGAAAAAGAATTTCGTAGAGAATTATTGAAGCTTAGTTTAGAATTTTTATGAGGTTTGTTATCAAAAATACCTAGATCCAAAAAATATCTAGACATTTTTACATGTAACATAAACTTAAGTATTGCGGTTATTCACCTATTTGCACTGCCACGTGCTTGCCAACGTCCTAATTAGCACTCTAGCCGTGTTTGGGCATAAATTAACCAAAAACTGCCATACAAATGTAAAGATAGGTACAAATAATCTGTAATTACGTTATCAAGCGACGTCTCATTAAGCTGCCTGTGAGAGTTTCTATGGTCAGGGTTGGTACATCATTAACGCAGACATTTTTCTTTATCTGGGCCAAAGTTATTTTGAATTAGTGTTTTATATGGATTAAAAAGTGATACAGCATTATTTTAACCAGACTATTGCTAGAATTGATACGAATATTTTGCAAAAAGGTTGAACTTTTCACGGATCAGGCATCATATGATGAAGTTGAAGGTCTAATAATAAGGAAATATTTAGGATTTAATAGAGAATTATACAATGCCCTTATTCGATGCGACTATTCCAAAAACGGTTTTTGCGCATTGTAATTACGCTTAATTTTAACTATTCCTATACAATTTGTAAGGAATCCCAGATGTGTCACATTCTTTTACTAAACTTAAGACATATGTAGATACTGATGCCTAAAGCCTCTTGATCCGTGGTAGCCATCTTGCATTCTTTACCCAACCTAAACATCTATGATTATTTTCTTTACTACTACGACTATATTTATTACTAAAGATCCTACATTGTAAGTATTATTAAACAGTCTGTCCTCTTACGTCACAAAAATACCTGACATTATATTCAGACTCTGTCAAATTAATATTATCATGTCAGCTTTAGCAGTTATTTGATCATTTTCCTCAAACCGATATTGTCATCCGGTCCAATGAAATTGTTTGTTTGACGTGAAATTAATTTTATTTTGAAATACGAAGACTTAACAAAATGGCGAAAATTGAGTGCTTTGGGGAAAACAAAAACTGGACAAGCCTGTTCCACTTAGATATCAGTATACAGTTTTGTGTTACAAAGATCAGCATACTAACTGCTGCCTGTGAAGACTTGATATGTGTAAATGGGAACCTTAATACTTCTCATCTACCAGAGTTGTAGGCCAATACATACGAGTAAAATTTAATATACGGGCCTTTTTTTTTGTACAGTCTATTCCACTTTTGTAAAGAGTCAGAGATTACCTATAATACAAAGTCAATAGCTGATACAGACTGTATGCAAGCAAGCTTCGTTTGAAATGCGTGCGAGTCAATCATAGGTATATGTGTTACTTACTCTCTCACTATTGTCGGTTCCTCATGTCTGAGGATCGTGATCATCGTTGGATAATCCACACTTGGATGGCAATTTGCCTCCATCGGTTTATATTCATGGCACTTCTGACCACCGAGCTAAGTTTGGTTGAAGATGAGTGCATTACTTAATCGGTCCATCTGGTTGGGGACCGCCTCGAGCTCTTTTGCCCTCCGTGTTCTACGATCAGCTTTTCGAGGTTCTCATCTCCTCTCCGTACTATGTGGCCGAAGTATGTGAAAATGCGCTGCTGACGAATTGTGGATAGGTGGCTTTTTATTCCATAACAACACCATCACATTGACTAGAAATAAAAAAGATATCTTATGAGAAAAGAACGCTAAGCACATCACAAATAACCGTGAAAATTTTCCATTGTATTTGTTATGTGGCATACAATTTGTTAAATTTATCATATCCACACAAGCGCAGCTATCGCGCTTGATTTAGCATCACTAGAGGTGCTAGTGGATAGTAAGATCTCTATACATCACACGCTATAGTCACTTTAATAGTAACTATAGAAACCGACAAGTATTATCTTATTACCTTATTCTGTGTGGGGGCCAGTCAGCACAGACCGGCGACACTTCGACCCAGTGGGATCTTTTGTGTCGACTTCCCCAATAACGACTGCCATAGATGTTCCTGGCAGCCGGGACCGACGGCTTAACGTGCTCTCCGAGACACGGAGCAGGCGGTAATTGTCAATCAATACGCACATAATTTCGAAAAGTCATATAACTTCCGAAAGTCAGAGGTGCGCGACGTGGGTACGAATCCGTGACTCTTTGCATTGCAGTCTGTTGGTCTCCCCACTGAGCTATCGCTGCTGTTAACCGACAAGTATTACTGCCAAATACCACTTTTGACAGCAGCTGTGACTGGTTTGACAGGACTTTACTCGCTAGTGGCATCTACTGGTGAGCACAAAAACGATAGACTAAGCTTAGAGCCTGAAAGAAGGAGCATTTTAACGTTACTTTAATATATTTCTATTTTTTAATGACAACTCCCTCACTAGGAATAAATCCTGTGTCACGGGGGGCTTTACAAACATTCAAATAAGAGAGACAAAAAACATCCAGACTCGGAACAACCATTTGTGGAACACACGAATTTTTGTCTCGTGTGGGATTCGAACCCACAGCACCCGCGTAGTAGCAATAGCGAGGGGACAGCTTAAACCAGTACTCCGGCCGTGCAGTAAGAAACAAACAGCCCTACCATTTCTAATAGCATAAAGCCAATCCAAGTAACGAAATATTACGAGTATTACCCATACACAGTATACTCGTAATTACGAACGGTGAATTAAGGAGGTGAGCAGAACTGCATTAATCCGACTTAATTGTGCGAACAAATTGTTTTCTCTCTCCTTTCCTCCTTATATAGGATGATAGGCTTTAAGGAAAACCCCTTTAGGATAAATATATGGAGTTATCGCTAATGGAAGGATCATAATAATGAGATATAGGATGATTTATAGATCGAATGTATGTGGAAAAGTGAGATAACAGATTTCTGAATAGAGGAGGAATATTATAGGTTAGACTGGTATCACTATCAAGATTCAATATATGTTCAAAGCATGATATGCCGTGTTATTAATACCGTTATAACCTAGTTAATAAATAAATTGAATCTTTAGTAAGCTGCTACGCACAAATAAAAATTGACATATATATATACAGGGTGTCCGGTAATTAATGGATAACCTTGAAATATCTTATAGTAGAACAGAAGGCGGTTCAGAAAAAAAAAAGAATATATATATTAAAAAGTGCAAGCTATTATAGCATAGCATACTTTTGACTGTCTATCTATTAGCATAATTAGTGTTTAATAATAAAACAACAAAAAACCGATGGATTTCATTCATTTATGGTCGTAGTATACAAGAAAGTTATACATGGTAATTAAAAAAAGAACATATCACAGGTAGTAGTTAGGATAGATTTTTTTTCATATTTTTTTCTGAACGGCCATCAGTGCCGCTATAAGACGTTTCCAGGTTATCCATTAATTACCGGACACCCTGTATATATATATACATATATGTCAATTTTTATTTGTGCGTAGCAGGTTACTAAAGTTTTATGCAATTGATTGAATGGTATTAAAAATAATTACTAATATATAATTAGATCACAAATTCAACATAATTAGAATTGATTTAACGTAATTAAAATACTCTACTATTCCAATTAGTTAAGTCGAGAGTTGTAGCTGACGCAATATGGATGTAATACATTAGTAGGGTAATTTTTTCTTGTTTTTTTACGCGTGGAAATGTGCAAGTCACCTTCCCCATCGCCGGTTTTGGGGCGGGCGATGGGGATATGTCGGGATCCAGCCCCTAAGATGGATTTGGGCTGAACCGACTAAAACCACCGCGGTGTTCCTCACACCTTTATGGCGAGGCCACGCGCATCGCTCTCGCATTCGAATCGCGACCCCGCCAAAGGTTCGACCCACCGATCGACGTGGCGGGTCCCACACAACCATCACACATACAGGACAAATTCACAAATTAACACAGAAACGTTAAATATGAACAACTTTATTTATACATAGATTGAAGTATAGTTTCTTTACTGATTCCAACGAACTATTCGCCTTTATTTCCATCCAATCAATAGGATAATACACCATATTTCCACTACTGGACTCGTAAAGACATTCTCAGAATTGGAGATTGCACGCTATTATGCTGTTGGCTACGTGTATAATCGGCTTTGAGCTCACCGGTGGCCAGGTACAAAAGAATTTTAATTATTTCTAGATTTCTAAGACTTGACTGATTAATATACACAGACTTCAATTTGTGCTATTGGTAATCAATTTGCTGGGTAGGAGAAATTGTGTTATTTAATTAATTTTAGTCAAAATAGCTGGTAATTTGTGAGACTGGTCAATCACACTCACAATTTGCCAGATATAGTTTTAGCTCTCTTGGTGTGATTGGCTTTTACTGTTAGACATTATCAGTTAGGTTTATTATCTGCTTAACCTCTGAATGAATTCCGGGATATTAGGATCATGCAAACATAAGCTCAAATCAATTTCTCGGGACTAACTAGAGAAAGAAATATTAATAAGTAATTGTATCTACAAAAACAACAACAATTCTAAAACCAAATCTTGTCACTAAAATGGTACTATCCGGGTCTTATAATTAAAAATTCACTTTGACAGCGACCCACTTTCCTGCTCACCCCCTAGCAACAGTGAGATGCCACTTAAAAAAATATCTCTAATACTCTCTGCAAACACCTTAATAAGAACATTCCAATAATGTTTAATTAATTAGAAGCGTTCCATAATTGCCATTAAAATTTTCACCTTAAGATTTACAAGGTAAAATACAATTTTGCTTGACTAGTTTAGTACCGTAGAAATTGAAATTTAATTGGTATTTGCCTTGTAATCTCTCTAAGGCTATCTTAAGACGCAATCTTTAAAATATTAATTGAATCTGGTGAAATTATGAAAATATTTTCTTCGGTCATTTGGGTGTAATATTAAACTAAACAATTCAAGTGTCTTAGAAACTTTCTCGTAAAATGTTTCTTTTACTTTCTAAATAAAACAACATTAATTGCTTAAGAAATTGATATTTATTAATAAAAATTACCTTACAGTACACAGTCGATTTATATTTCATTATATACTAGCATTGGCCCGCTGCTTTATCCATGTGAAATTATAGTTATGTGCGCAGTCATTTATATGAATCCATCAATATACTTTGTCTCATTTTTTAAGTTGTGGCCCAAATTGAAAATTCGCTTGAAATCCACATCTGTACTTCTTGCGAGATACTCCAAAACTTGACACACAAGACCTCTAATAATCACTCTTTTATTTCAATATGAATTGACATAAATAGCTGTTAATATCTGTTTTTTTCAAATATGTAGAAAGAAAGAAATAAATGAATTCTACACTGTATATACATATACAATGTAGAATTAATTAATTTATTTCTTTCTACATATTTGAAAAATAAACTTATAAACAATGTACTATCGACTTGAGCGACGGATGACCACTCCTAAGGTTAAAATCGCATAGCAAGCCACAACTACGACCTTTTTGTTTGAGGTTTTTTACAAGAGATTTTTTAAGGGCGGAGTCACTTAAAGTCAACACGTGAAAGCGAATTTTTTTCTGAAATGGTCAACCGTCGCTCAAGTCGATAGTACATTAGAAATGTGTTTGTAGGGTCTCAAAAGGCTGTCGGTAGCAGAAAAGTTGAGACGATTCATAATTGATGGGACTGCAAAGTATTATCTGTAGTAATGGTACATTCAATAATAATATTGTAACCTACAACAGCTCTGTTTGACAATACATAATACGATACTTAACTATACCCTACATGTACTTATATATAGTTATGTACTTGTTACAGCTGACTGTGTACTACGGTTTCTCCCACATTAAATTATGTTTTGGTTTCTGGCCTAGACATCGTGATGGTAAATACTTTGTTGTTTACCCCAATGAACGAGTATTCTAAACCGAAAAGCAGTCTTATTCACTGTAGCCATTAATTTTTTAACAATACGACCGACGAATATTTGAATCTATAATCGGATTGATATTGCAGAATCCTTTCCTCTATAATATTGTCTTCTGTTTATGCGAATGTTATTCATTGAAATTAAACTACTATATACGGATTTTATCGCGTTGTTTATTTATCACTGTATTACATAATTTTGAAACTATTACACTACTATTACTACAATTGAATTTTACTAATTTATAAGCTAATAAAATTATTTAAACTATGAAATCTATTTATATTTAGGTTTACACTTCCCCCGACGTTTCGTTTGCTTTTCAGCAGCCATGGCGACCATAGCTGCTGAAAAGCAACCGAAAAACGTCGGTGATAAATAAACAACGCGATAAAATCCGTATATAGTAGTTTAATTTCAATCCTTTCCTCTATTATTATTTTACTATGGCTTACCAAATCGATGTGTCAATTACACATTTGTATATTTAGAAATCTCTATTATCGCCTTTAAATCATCCCAAGAAACTGTCCAGCGAAGTCTACGTATCGATCGACAAGAGTTACTTCACGAGAACTTACAGCTATGTATAGGCTACGGAGCCTGATCTAACAATCTAACTTGGACAGATGAAATGGAGGCAGATTGTAAGGAAGCCTGTCCGGAATGTTAACTGGGGTCCTGATAACATCTTGTATCATTGTGACAGACAATTGGGAGCACGTTGTATAGATGGTTATGTTGATAGATTGGGATTACGACTTGACACATTTGACTCGTTGACACGTGCATAAGATAAGTTTTCGTGCTCGCAGGTACATGCTTAGGTAAAGTATACATACCTGTACTATACCTGTGTTAGATTAACAAAATATTTTATAGTAATAAGATTGTCGATATCAAGAGTTTGAATGTAGAGGATATGTTTAAATAATTTAAAAGAGCCTGTTGGACAGTACCCAACCAAAGTTTGCAGAAAAACATATCATTAGTGTTTGTTTCATACGCTGGCAGCTCAGCCTCTCCATTTACGAAAGCTCGGTGCACGCACTACGTATGGCTTTTGTTTCTAACTGTTGTAAGCATCTACTACTTATGAATGTTATAGTAACGATATCATAATGATATAAATCTTTTTTGGTGCACAAAATTAAGTTGCGTTTAGGCTCCTTTAAAACATTAAAGTAGAATTATTTATAAACCAGAATGATTGAGACCAGAAAAATATTGAGAGTGCACACCCAAAACTGAATTTAAAATATGCCACGAACCTATAAAATAATTTTAGTAATGGGATCTTGCATGACATGTTTGCAGAGCGCTCTGAAAAATATTCCAACACACAAGCTTTCAAATGTATTCAGTAACCGCTGGAATTCTCTATTCCACGTAGAAAGCAACTTTTTTCCATTTCCTAGGAGCAAAATTCAAAAGTTTAATTCCTCACGAATTTCAAGATAGATTAGAGTTTGCTTCAAGTAGCCGTTTGTCATTGGTTGTGTACTTTTACGAAACTAGTTTACATCCCCGCTTCTGGATATTGAAGGATAGATTTTGTGCCATAAACTTGTCCAACGAAGAATGAATTCTTTATGAGAGATTGAAAATGTATTTTAGTAAGTGCTTTGAAGCAAATGCGTGATTGTCATCGGAAAATAACAAACGGTTTGAAAATTACGCGAACGTTAAACGCATTTCATTTTCGATTCATAACGTACAACAATAACGTATTGTCAAGACATTGATAAACAAATGTGGGTAATCTTTTTTGCTTTTTTCGTTTATATTGATGTCCTTTATCGAACACCACTCAAATGTTTTGATGCAGGACTGCTCTTGCTTTTTAGTTTGCTGTCCAATTTTTCATCGATACATTAATTTACTTGTTGAAACAAAATTGACAGTTAACAATGAACCCGAAACGTAATTAATATAATTCGATTAAATTGAACATTCAAATAATTCGAATGATTGCTTCAATAATCACTCGTTACTAATTCAATATTCGAATACGTTACTAATTGATGATCATCGCCGGGCTATAGTAATACATTACGAAACTATGAATGAAACCATCGAGGGAAACATATTACTACAACCGCTAAGATAAAATATTATAACATGATGGAGGTCTTGAGTATCATAAACGTGAAAGCCTGAAAAATAATGAAAAGTCCCTGAATATGAGTCTTGGTTTTAAGGAGGTTACTTTATGATCAATTCGTATAACACAATGGGTACGGTAAAAGTAAACTAGATCAAAATAAGCATCATAAACTTACTTTATGCGTCGCTTTTTAGGTTTAGGAATATTTAACTAGCAATTTATTTATTATAGAGACGCCTGTGTAGGTAATGCCTGAAACCAGTAGACAATTATACGTTACACTACATCGTCAGATATCTAACAGCAACTAGTACTTACGCAATAAAGTACGATCTTATTGCCGTCTGTCAAGTAAAAGTAAAGTACATTACCGGACTCCACGCTGCTATTAAGAATTGCCTAAAGCAAACACCCATCAACAATTTGGACAAAATTAACAATCCATATTTTAAAAGGATAAAAAAAATTGTAACGAAATTTAGTTCAAGTAAGTTTCTAGTAAAGGTATTTCATCAAACGCATAAATGGCAAAAATGAAGGCATTTCATCTACTGACGCAAAAAATACAAATATATACATAGTTTTA
Source organism: Catocala nupta (assembly GCA_963675205.1). Taxonomy (NCBI): domain Eukaryota; kingdom Metazoa; phylum Arthropoda; class Insecta; order Lepidoptera; family Erebidae; genus Catocala; species Catocala nupta. The sequence goes on along the minus strand of OY776090.1, from coordinate 27,968,001 downwards.
CGTCTGTAGCCTTTAGGTAGAAGTATTACACTCAATTCGCCATCTGAGGTTTTAGATCACACTTAATAGTTTGCTATTGCCGTTTACAAACAAATTTCTAACAGAAAAACAGGAGTAGCAGTAATACCTAAGTAACTGACTCAGGTATTACTTATAAACATAATAATACATATTAGCATACATACAGTAAATAGGGTTGACAGGCAAAAAGCCTTTTTCATCGTTGTCATAGAAAAATACTTACAAAGCTTTTGATGGTTTATAATTTATACATAGATAAATATTGAGTGGGTAAAATGAATTTCCTAATAAAGCCTACATAAGAATCTTATGAAAGGAATATCGATTTGGTAGAAAACCTTTCATTATTTACTTTTGTTACTTGATTGATAGAATTAAAGGTGAATATTATTACTAAGTATAATTCGTATACCTACATAAAGAAACGGTATCATGTTGTATTTCATTTTGGTATTTAATGAATGTAGGATGTTTGTTTGGAAATGTTGCTTTAAGTAATTTTATTTGAATATTGAAATAAATGGAGGTGTTGAAAAAATGTAGTGGTTAGAGTACTTGACGCGGGTAACATTAATAAGTTGAGGCATTTGAGTGGCATGTATATCTTTTATAATTTAATCTAGATGATTTTACTTTTAACTGAAACTGCATGTATAGTACAACGGGTAAGCAGTCGCTTTGCCCCTACCTTTGTGAATTTGAATCTCATACTATTTATTTATTTTAGGAAAACTTACAGTCTAATAAGTACATTTGATCAGTTACAATTAAGATACACATGTTGCTAATTACAAGCTTTCACATAATGATTAGTACACCACTTGTATAACTTCTCTGATTTCCTATGAGTTAGTTATTGTATTTTCAACTAAACGAATGAAAAAAAAGAAAGAACATTGATAAAAATAACAACAGAAAACAAGAAACATAAAACAGCAATAATAATTCATACACTTCAACCAGAAAAACACATCGTGATATAATGAGATTACCCGAGACCAAAAAAAAATATAATTAATCTATAAATAAATCTTTAATAACTTTATTTTTGATTCAGTTCGAACTTGTACAAAATAAGTCAATTTCCAATTTCGATTAAATCTTGTTGAAACTCATTGCACTCCGCGAAAAGAAAGTATTTCGTCTATAATTAGTGAGTGAAAATGGGACTACTAACAAAGGACGCTCTTTGAAACATAATTGATTAGTGCGTAGTGTTATATTTGATAGAAGTTTAGGACAATCAATGGAGCCATTTGCGATGTTTGCCAAATAACTAAAGAACCATTTGAGTAATCGACTAATTACTGTTCTGAGTTTGAATGTACTTTGTGTCCGATAGTTATATTTTTGTAAGATCTCTTGCGAGATAGGCCTCATAGGCCAATAGCGCGGGCGACATCTGTAAAAAATCAAGGAAGCAAGAAACGGATCATGAAATAATATGAAAATTATATTTTAATATATGCAAATTAAATAGTACCTATAGATAATAGTAAATGATACCTATATTAGGTATCATTTACATAAACGTAAGACTAGTTAAAGTTTAGGTTTACGCAAGTAGGACGCTTTAGAATAAAACTACTTAATACGAATCTTACAGCAGTTTGTTGTCAGCACTAACCTTTTTTTATTCCTAATTTATATAGCTTTATTTGTCCACCACATATAAAAGCAAGAGAAAACCCTATACCCAAACAATTAACCGTTTGTCAAACGGCCTATATTCTTCTTTTGAGTTGCAGGACCCTAATAAAACCGAATATGTCATCTAACGCATTTCCGGGCTACCGAAACTTGTGCCCACATTATGGGCGAGGCTTAGAGACATTACGTACGGGACCTCTATCAATAGTATGTCACCCGGACTTTATCATAATAGGGCTTTGCTTAGCGGTCGTTAATACAACAGTGTAAGTGTCCTTTGTTTTGTTATATAAAGTTACAAGTATATCATATACATATGATTATATAGATATTGATTCAAGATTGTTGCCTCGTTGGACCAGGTAGCGATAGGTGATTATCGAATAATTAGATTATTTAAAGTTTAAACAAATCGATCGAATCGTTTTTGTTTTTATCAAAATCAACTCCCGCTCTAGGATCTACACAGAAGGTAGGTGTGATGGGATCTTTATTAAGTAAAATTTAAATATACGAACCTTAAACGTTGACCGACAATGGGAATTTGTCAAAGGGTAACGTGTCGTAGGTAGTTATAAAATATCAACAGTTTTTATTCACCAAAGCATCTTCTACGATGGTGGGAAGTCTCAAATACTTATAGAAGAAATAAATAATAGTTTAAAAAAACTAAAAGACTTTTAGGTTATCAAAATATCTTAGAAAGCACCCCACGATTTTTAACATTAAAATTAATAAATTATTTGCTACATTTCAGTTTTTTTTTAATAAACCTTATTTTTTAGTTTTCTAAATTATTATTTTTTCTGAACTCTTATATTGTCATCGGTTCTCCATAAGTGAGCAAAGATTCAAATCAATCCGTCGATTTGAAAGGGATGAAAATCACGTTCAAAGTTTCTGTTACATACTAACATACATACGTATGAAGCTAATAAAAGCGTGTTAAAAACACACACACACACACACACAAAGTAACCTGTGTTGCGAGAAATAAATTTCTGTGAACCACGAATATTTGTTCGGAGTCTTGGTGTTCTTTATGTCCTTCGTATGAAAAGTCCTCCTTACAGAAAGAAGAATAAAGAAAATTATTATGATATTTGTCCACCCCTGCAATCGAACCCGACACCTCATGCATAGTAGATTCATCGCATTTACTACTACTGCAAAGCAGTCAATAATTGAATTCACCATATTTAAGGTCACCATTGTGACCACAACCTCAACCCTATATTTATTTTACCAGAACAATATTAAGTGAGGTTCAAATAAATTGGTTGTCCTTTCGGACCCCATGAATGGTCAGTAAGAGTAGTTTGCAGGGCAGTTATGCTCGTTAACGGAATGCTATCCGTTATGTTCACGACACTAATGGGGGGCCAGCAGTTTAGTAAGTCATTTGGTAGATAATATGTTCGTTTTCACAGATCGTATTTTGTGGGGCAAAAAGCAATTTTGGGGTCATCAATAATATCATAGTTATGTTATTAATTGAATTTCTCTTGACGGGGTATAAGTTTGGCATTATGTTTTTGTCGATCGTGAAGGTTCCAGTTTGATTTCGATTTCAATGACGTGACTTTTTTATTAGGCAATTAATAGTAGAAGAATGGAGTCTAGCAATTCACCTTGTAGACACTGCGCTTGTCCTATATTACGTGACATTTTAAAACATAACTGGTAAAATGTGAGTGTAATGCAACTCTTGTTTGTTGTGTCTTTGCTGATAGTAAGAATACATACCAGAGAATACACGTATATATAACTGTACCGTACACGTATACTAAACTGAACTGGTAGAAATTCGACAATAACATATTCGGTATATCGATTTTTATACGTCTTAGCTTCCTGCACTCTTTCTAAATATTAATACGTGAAGCAAAAACTTTGTACCCCTTTTTACGAAAATTGCACGGACGAATGTAGTAGTAAAAAAAGTAAGTATGAAATTTGGCACATTTAAAGTTTATATGGAGAAGAAGGGGCGAATTCTAATATTTATATAAAATATGCATTAGAAATACGTTAAATTAATGAAAAACACTACACGCACACAACCATGCATTTGACACACGTAGTCGTACTATTCTTCGTAACTATGGTTACATAATTATATCAATATAATAATTTGTTCGACAATTATTGTCGAATTTCGACCACTATGCGACCGTATATCATTATATAATGACATATATCAGCAATATCGTACAGACGAACTTTGGTCGAATTTTGAGCACTAAGCGATCGCTAGTAAACTTTAAATACGCAAATCTTTCACTTCTCCGTACGCACATTATGCTTAAGTTTAGGTAGAACATTTAACATATAAATAATATTATAGAATCCTAGAAAACAACTATCAATTAACATCAGCTATATATCATCCAAAATCTCATAAGAAAACGGGGTGAAAGTTCCAGTTGTCATCCAAATGTCATTCGCACGAGGGTAAACAACCCAACTAATCGGCATGTCATCCATTTTTATTTTCTATCATAAATAGTTCACAACACAGACAGATAGAAATCTTCATTCATTAACTATAGCGTCAATCAACACAATTTATAAAGACAAAATGCTGCAATTGAAACGAGCAAAATAAACTGTAAGAAAAATTCCCTCGCGAAACAAAAGGAACTGGTATGTTCTATCCGACAAAAATGGCCAGACAAGTTGAGCTGTAGCTCTTTAAGGTTTTCTTATGACGCGGTTGTACGAGAAGGGTTAGGTTATGCTGGTGGTTGTCAGAAATGTAGACAATAGATCCAGACATTAATAACTTTCTTTGTTTCCGTACTCCGTCCAAGTGATGAGTGTTCAAATTAGGGTGCCGAGGGGTACGTTTTTGTTAGAAATATTTTATGTTTTTGTCATTATTATTTTTGTTCTATTATGTTAAGAGTACCTACGTTGTATTTTGTAACGAATACAGGTGAATGAAAGATGGCTTCTTGCTAGTTGTTCCTATTTTTTATTGAAGTTGAAAAGCTTGTGCCATTGTAGTGCGTCTTTTTATTCTTTAAATAAGGATTCTATATTTTAAGTGGCGGTTACCTAATGTTTATGGTATGGGACTTGCAATCGAGAGATTGTAGGCTCGATCCCTCTTCATTGCATTAAACATGTGAACCTATATCCAACACAAACATTTCGGTTAGCTAGAGAGGTTCATAGGAATTTCAGTATTTTGTCATAGAACATTCTTTAAAAAAATTTGGATGTCATGATTAAGGCTTCGGTCCTTATTAAAAACTATCCAAATTTTACTATATAAATAATATATCCTTTATAACCTCAATTTCAGTTGTTTATTTTATAAAAACGGAGGTGGCTATCAATCATACGGCCTTCTTGTTGCTAAGCGGTTACCGTAGCTTATTTACTTCTTACATTTGGCGATACTTCAAGCATGCAGTCGCTGTGTAGCCAGGCCAACCCGCAAATAATGTTTTGGTGGCAGCATATGGGTATGCCTCCGTGACGCAGCGGTAGTTAATGCGACTGCTGTGCATGAGGTCTCGGGTTCGAATCCCGGGTCTGGCCAACAAAAAGTTATTGGATTTTTCTGTTAAGATATCTCAATACGAGCCCGGGGTTAGGAAGTTGGTGGTGTTAGACACTTTCGTGCCTCAGAAAGCACGTAAAGCCATTGGTCCTGATTTCTCTCCAGTCGTGTCGGATTATTCGTCCCATCGGATCATGAGAGGTAGGGAACAGAGAGTGCACTTGTGTTTGCTAACACACTTTGGCACTATAATATCTCCTGCGCCGATGGCCAGTCTCCGTTAAGATTGGCCGCTGTGACCGATATTCGGTCAGGAGGACATTATTATTATGGTTTTCTTGAAGAATCTGGTAATCCCGTTAAGAGCAGGAATACAAAACAATTTTTTTCGGCCGCGATGTTCTCTAAGAGAAAATTATGTTGCAGTTGGATTTCTCCAGTTTAATGAAATCCTTGAGTGAGGATCACGTTAAATTACCTGTCTTGAGCGTAGCAGCAAATTCACACAAACACAGAAATGCATCCTTTGCTTTCTACAGAAAGTAAGTGCATAGAGGATATTAAAATTCCTAGCGTCCTGATTCTTAAAGTAAGAAATAAAAAAACAAATAGTGCAATGTTCAAAAGGACCTCAGTACAAGAGTCACTTTACTTAATAGCTAGACTAAGCAAGCAAACCACATGCAGTGACTACTTCACAAATAAAATTAAAATCTGTTCCTGAGGGAAAATTAAATAAGCCCGCGTTACAAGTTTCGCTTTGTGAGTACTGGTTCCCAAGTAAGCTAACTCATACTGAGGCGAAGGGGATACGCATTTCAATTGGTAGTTTGGTTTTACTAGATTTGCTAGTAAGTAGTGTGGATTAAGATGAAGGAAAGATTTTCTTAAACAGTTTGTATCTATTAAGTTACAGTTTATATCGTGTATGCGTTTATTACACATTCATTCAATCACATATAATTTTAGTAGTCTTTTGAAGATTCGTTCAATGAAAATATCATAGTATACTAGGGTTCTAATTGAAGACACAATAGTTATATCCTCGTTAGTCTTGTTGCATTAGTTTGTGTTTATGATTGGATGTGATAGTGATCTCTTGGGTTCCTTGGATTCGGTTTTCAGCTGACAAAAGATCTAAAAGACAGGTAGAAATATTATATGCCAACATACATTCATGATGGATGTTATGAAAGCAAAAAGAAAAAGCAGAATATGTATTTTAGGGTCCTAGGCAGCTGAGCTCCTTTACAAATTAGAAACAGAAAAATATGACGGCACGGTAATCGTTGGTTTAAGCAGTAAACTCAACACTATCACTGCGGGTTTCGCAGTATTATCGGTTCAGTCCCCACATGTGTAAAAATTTGTATAATCAACAAATAGTTGTTCGTAGCGTAGAAAATATTCTTGTTTTGATAAGAGCATGGAGTAATTATTACCTGGGAGTAATTATTTGTATATGTGCAAACAAAAAATACATATATCATACACAAATATGTATTTGTCCTATCCATTATGCATTCTTCAAATTGATTTTCACACACGAATTTTCTATCAAACCTGAACACTGCTTTCACCAAAATGTAACGCAAGCCTTCCAGGATTTTTCCTGTAACTGAAAGCCAATATCTTGTGCGCACGGAGCCAACAATACCCACGGGATATACTATATCATATCGCATTTATCGGTTCGACAATAAAACCTAACAAATTTACGAAAATATACGCGAAAAGGGGAGCCTCTGTAACGATTACATGAATAAGTAAGAAAGACATCAGTATACCACTTTGGGTAAATAAAATATATTTGCGCTAGTTCGTTTTCTGATACTCTGAGGACGTTGGTAAGAAGTCAAATGATGTAAGAAGTGGGTGGTGAGCTTTGTATTATGATAAGTTACTAGGCCAATATATTACGCGTTATGCAATGCACTGGCTCTTTAAAATACTGGTTATAATTAAAGGCATAAATCATAGGTTTAAAACTTTGTAGTTTATTTCTTCGACTCTCTTAGGCGGTTGGTGAGAGGTCAAGTGATGTGAAAATTGGGTGGTGAGGTTTGTATTATGATAAGTAACTAGGACAGTATATTATGAGATATGGAATGCACTGGCCGCTCTGAAAGTACTGGTTATAATTATAGATGTGCCTTAAAACGTTTAAATATGGTCACCTTTCTGCATTGCTAACACGATATCTGAATTATATATATAGTATATCTTTGAAAATTGTACATTATTCATCTGTATCTAATGCTCGCTCTTCCTATTAGGATACTTCGTGCTATCTTAATACGGTATGAGCACATATATGATTCAAGTATTTATCGGTATAGCGGTCGACTAGTGGTCAAAATTCGACCAAAATTCCTAAGCTTGCTACTTTGTTTTCTGTTTTTCTGTATTACTTATAAATAAGGTATAGGTAACCATAGTTACAAAGAATTGTACGACGTCAGACGAACAATGTCGAAATACTACGAACGCGATTCGACTGCGTGTGTCAAATGCATGGTTGTGTGCGTGTAGTTTTTTTTCATTAATTTACTTTTTTTAATGCATATTTTATAAAAATATTTGGATTCGCCCCTCCTTCTCCATATAAACTTTAACTGTGCTAAATTTCATACTCCTTCGTCCGCACAATTTTCGTAAAAAGGGGTACAAGGTTTTTGCTTCACGTATTAATATATAGATTTAATAGCATTAAACTACCTCGCAGTACTGCGGTACTGCGTGCAACTGCTATGCATGAGGTGTTGGCCTTGATTCCCAGTATGTCATAAGTATTGTAAATAATAATATTCTATCACATACACACACCATCTAGCCCAAACTAAGCAGAGCTTGTACTATGGGTACTAGACATTGGATAAACATACATATTATATATAGAAACACCCAGGCCAAAACAAACATCCATGTCCATGCACATAAATGTTTGACTTGTGCGGGAATCGAACCCGAGACCTACTGCAACGCCTGAGCGTTGCAGTAAGTTACACTAACCACTACGCCATCGAGGTGGCCTTGTAGTTTGTGTTAAATATATCTAAAAGCATAAAGTCTGTGTGTCCAGTAAACAGCAATAGGTTTGTGCCCTATGACATAGAACCTTAAACAATAGCTGTTGAAATTTGGGTTTAATACATACTAGCTTATTCCTTTAGGTATATGAGACTATACAGGGTGTCCGGTAATTAATGGATAACCTTGAAATGTCTTATAGTAGAACTGAAATTCATTCAGAAAAATGAAAAAAAAAATATATATATTAAAAGTGCAAGCTATATTAGCATAGCATACTTTTGACGGTCTATCTATTAGCATAATTAGTGTTTAATAATAAAACAACAAAAAACCGATGGATTTCATTCATTTATGGTCGTAGTATACAAGAAAGTTACACATGGTAATTAAAAAAAAACCACATATCTCAGGTAGTAGCTAGGATAGATTTTTTTTCACATTTTTTTCTGAACTGCCGTCAGTCACTATAAGACATTTCCAGGTTATCCATTAATTACCGGACATCCTGTATATACATTTAAATAGCAGCTAGAGAGAAAATATAGTGCAGTAGAAATCTAACTTTAGTTCTACATTTTTATATCACTTGTTTTACGTGAGGGCGAACGGCTTTCAAGGCGTAAATTACAGTCATTGGATCAGAACCAGCTTGGCAATTAGAATTTAAATCACACTCCAATAACCTTGCCACGGTCGGGTTTCGAGAGATTCTTAAGAAGGCGCTGTTCTAGTAATTATAGTAGTGTGCCTAGGATTTTAGAAAAAGGCAAGGCCAATTTATGTGTTTTACTGATAAATTAACAAATCCGTATTTTTCTATCTCTTGCATATCGGTTGCGTGATACGATAAGGCAGAATAATTATGCTGCCTCTTTTTAATATTACTCTTATGTGGAAAAACTTTTTAGTTATGAAAATATATACAATAAATACAATATTCCTGAAGGGGTAAGCAGATGTGTATTACTTTCATATATTACCAACTATAGATTAGGTACTACATAATACATTTTTAGACGACAATCGAGCACAGTTCTATTTTCCGTGCTGATGCTTTTTGTCAGTATAACTTAAAACACATTGTCTGACCTAGAAATTGAACACACTATTACTACTACTGCGCCAACAAATCAGACAGCCTAGCTGGTTTGCCAAGGTCACGAGTACGAATTTACAATCCAATACCTCACAATCGACAGTGAAATATCACATTCCAATTTGCCACAGTGACGAGTGCGAAATGACAAACCGATTCCTCACTGTCAGTCGAAAATATTTTTCAGCTGATTTAAATATCACATTCCAATCTTGTACCATGCGACTAATTAGGCATTAAAATGATTAATCCTCCTAAAACTTATTAGTAGTTGAAAATATTGCTTGGAATTTCTAACTACTGATTTTAAGACCACCATATCATACCATACCCTGTTAATTTAACATTTTTCATTTTCATCTAAATAAATTAAATTATATTAGAAAGCATTGGCTGCCTAAAGTAAGACATAAAACTAGAAAGGTAGACTAGTAAAATAAAATACGATAAAAACAAAATTTGAAACATCCTTCTTTTCTCATTCTAGTAGTAACAAACGAATAGTAAATACATTTTGACTACATACTAAAAACTTTACGAATTAGTATTATTACCCTACTTTTTACTACACCTTAATGAAATAAACAGATCGTTTACCAAAACACCCCCTAAAAAAACTGCAATTCACGTCTGAAATACGGTCATCGTAAAACAGACCCCTTCTCCCATAGGAAACTCGTTTATGTTTTAATTAAGAGGCCCTAAGAGCGAACCTTGTAAGGGATTATTAGAAAACAGTATTACCAAGCCGTTCGGGGCCTTTATTTTCTGTTTACATTGAACGGAGAGAAAAATAAGAATTTCGGAAGCGATTTCGTCAAGATTTTCGGAGACAATATGCATTGTTGTTGGGCCGAAAATTAGGAAGGAATTTTTGGTGAGCTATAAAAAAGAAAAGAAAATTTATCGTATGAGAAAAATAGCTGCTCGTCTTTGAAGTTTGGCCTGAGAATTTTTGGCTTGTGGTTTTCCAGAATCTGCGTTATGTGATGTTCAAAGTGTTGTTATAAAATGATATCGAGCACCTTGTTGAATGATTTAAGGTATGACGAATTTCTGTTGTAGACATTATAGTTAATCTATTGAATGGCAGCGTTTTGTTATAATGTTTAACACAATTCGTTTAGTTATAATTGACAGGTTAATCAGCTAGATGGTTGCTTTGGATGTGTTATAGTAGCTGTCTCGTTAAATTACGTGGTTTATTCACTACCTAAATTGATTAATGTTCGAAGATCTATTTTGACGATATTGCACCAGCTGCAAGATAGCCAAGTTCACAAATTATTAAGATATTGTTAAATGATAGGCAGCATTTGACTACCTAGCATTAACATTTAGTATGTAATTATATATGGTCGATATAGTCCTACTAAGTAAGACATGTACATATATGTATATAACAAATGGGATAATTAAGATCTAGTGACTATAGCAGCCTAACATTGCAGGGTCATGCTTATTTAGGTAATTATTGTTTTATAATATATGGGATAATTAAGATCTAGTAATTATAACAGCTTAACTTTTCAGAGACATGCTTATTTAATTATTATTTTTACAGTCATATCGAAAGTATCTATAACTCACTGTTCACTCATGTATGTCTTTACATTTTTTTTTTTATTATTATGTGGATGACATAATATTGTCTTCATAGGCACCCGCATAAAAGAACACATAGCTGATGTAAAACATTAATCGCTCGTTGAAGTCTGCTGTGTGTGAACATGTACAACAGGGGACCAACCACTACCTGCGATTTGACAAACCACAGATTCTTACTAAAGAACACCGATTCCTACCACGGATGCTTCGCGAGGCTATTGAAATCAAAAGCATCCTAATTTCAATAGAGAAGATGGTTGGAATATACCACCAGCTTGGGATCCAGTAACTCAAATAGTCAAACCCAAGAAGAAACAAACCACAGCTAGACTTCATGATACTTTGAGCTCATTCTGCGTAAATAGAAACACCAATGACTAAATTATGTTCGGGTACTTTGAAATAACTACACTGGAACATTGAGGCAACTGCCATCTTAGTCTTCCCGTGACCATGGCTGTTGAAAAGCTGAAACGTCGGGGAAAGTGTAAACTTAAATACAAATAGTTTTAATAATTGAATTAGCATCAAATTAGTAAAGTTTAGTAGCAGTAGTAGTGTAACAGTTTCTAAATTATGTAATAAAGTGTTAAATAAACAACGCGATAAAATCCGTATATAGTAGTTTAATTTCTATGTAGTGACTGGTTTGCTAAATATAAATAATAATAATATTAGCCCTGTATATTAACTCACTGCTGAGCACGCGCCTGTCCTTAGTTTGAGAAGGGTTAGGCCATAATCCATTACGCTAGCCTAGTAGCCGGGTTGGCAGACTTCATATAACATTATGGATAACTTTCAGACATGCAGGTTGCCTCATGATGTTTTCCATAACCATTAAAGTGAGCGATAATTAACTATTTAATATGCATATAACTTCAAAATAGAGTTATGTGACTTGGATGGACTTCGAAACGTCTGCGTGGCAACTCAGCGGTCTTTCACTGGACCATCTTATAAAAATAAAGCTATAAATAAAGAAGATATAGAATTAAAGAAAAGTCAATTCAGCAAGGTAATATTATGAGTTATGAGATATCATGTTCATCTACTTTTAAGCAATCTGTATTACCTACGTATGTACCTGTGCCTTTTGTTTCGATTGTCAACTGAAAACTATGAGTGCTATGGGTTATGTAATCAATATTGTGAGAGCACAGGTTCCACATATTTTATCGAAGTGTTTCAAGAGCTTCTGTGTCTCAAGAGCTTGTGACTATAGATCCAGTTTTATTGAAAGATATCTGCGTTGGATGCTTTTACCGTTGAAACTTCAAATAAATTCAAAAGAGCGTATATAAAATGCTTGCAGTAGAATTCTGTTATACCTCACTTCTGATGCGATAGTCAATAATAATTAGTGTTACTAAAGTAATCAGAGTAATACTAGATGATTACTATGGTTATTATTATAGTAAGATTTAATATTTAAGTACAAAACAACTGTTGACAGAATTCCATAACATCAGATTTTAACAAATATCAATTGAGCAAAAATAGGTTATTGACCCTTGCATAACACACAATCCTTGCATGTGTTGATATTATCTTTCATATATATAATATAATAAGGCTAACGATGAAGAAACCAGACCAAGTCCAAAATGCATAAATTAAATTTACCTAACCAAAATATTAACTTACTTGCCAATAATATATACTGCGTGGCTATCCAGATTATAGTTAGCTAGCAGATGTTTTTAATTCTTGATCAAAATGTTAAAATGTTAAATAATAAATTGTTTCTGTTTTCCATAGAGAAATACTACTAATTGTATAAAAATTACATTCACAAATGAAAAAATAAGTAACTTTTATGACATACGTCATAAATAATTGAAATTTAATATTGATTAGTAATTACCCATTCATCTTTAAGATAATTGATATGAAATCCAACTTAACTGCCTTTATTTTTGTAAAATAATAACTTTATACGACTTGTATAAATGTTAATGAATTATGTGTGTACGCCACAAATGGTAGAATATTATGCATTCACATCACATCAATATTCTGACAATTGATTGACAATTAATTTAAATGCATTATTATCATTATACTATTATTATGATATTATCATTGCGTTGGTAATTATTTATAAGTTAACAATAGTGTTATATGTAGCGCCAGTGCAAATACAAATAAAAATGTCCAAGTGAGGGTAGTTGCCGAAACGCACTACGAAATCGCCGCTGTGCTCACACAAGTTAACCCGTGACCACGATGGATGCAAGTCGATCAAAATGTCGCACGTTGGTAAATAAGTATTTATTACGTTTTGACAATTACTAAAGCGATGAAGACCTGTTATTTAATATTATATGGAGTTTGTGTACTAATCGTGTTTATCTTTCATCAGTGTTAGACGTATATGTGTTTAAACAGCTACTTTAAGATTGTGATAATGATCGGTCGAGTAGTTAAGGCGTGTTAACAAACAAAAAACCTCATATAAGCATTACGACGGATAAGGATTTTAAGCAAATGCCACATCAGAACAATATGTAAGCTAAATAAAATCGAATTAAATCACTTTATTTTCAACAAAACCTTAAGCTTCAGCTATAAAAAAATTAACTACTTTGTTAGCCGCCATGCTCATAATACGACAAATAATAGTTTTCTTAGTGACACATAACTTCACAATTCACAACTTTAAGCCAACAACAAAAGGCAAATAAAATTTCGCATTTCATATAATGTTAAAGCACCAAATCCGTTAGTGTTGTGTTCGGAATAAAAATTTAAAAACCACGCACCGTCAGGTTTTAGGATAAATCCGGAGCAGGGCGTAGAGCCTCCAGCTAAAAGTTTTCAGAATAGCAAATGAGTTGGTGAAACATCTACCGTTACACGACGGGAATCTGTTTCAGGTGAGGCTTCTGTCTTGTTCAAGATGATTGTGAGTGATTGGCGTAACTGAATTTTATATGATATGATATATTTTGTCAGAAATGTCTAAATAAATGAGTGTGGTTTTGGTTGTTTAGCGCTTCCGTGATATGATGCTTCGGTGTGATGAACCTCGAATATAAATTCAATGTTGTTGTTGTTTAGGCATGAATGATATTAAAAGGGATTGATAAATATTGATTGGCATGAAAAGCGTAGTTGTTTGCCATTGCGCCGAGTATCGTGGGTACGATCAGAACACGGGGCAAACATTTGTGTGATGAATAAAATAGTTGTTCCCAGATTTGTTGTTCTTTGTGTTCATTATTTAAATGTTTATTAAGTCGCTCGCGACCCAGGAATTGCTACTAGTGCGAGAATGGTCTTTTTAACAGACTAAGATTTTTGAAAGTTTCAAGTATGACCTTGCCAAGTATCTATTGCATATTGATGGAGTCAGTAAAATGGCCAACATTAATGGAGTCTTGTATATATTGCTACTAGAATAGAATTGAGGTTAAGGTAGTAAATATTTTGTGTTGTTTAAACTATATATTCCCTTTTTGTATACAGCAAAGGCGGCTCTCCTTATAGAAAGCGGTTACAGTAGCTACTTCACTTCAACTAAACGCGATAGTCTGGATTTGTAAAAATAAAAAGCAATGTAAATATGAGGATTAAAAATCACACACAATTAGATAGAGTAAAATGCCTCGAGGACAGCAATCTTTTCAAGATATCATTTGGTTTAAACAAATATGCAGTTGCTACAACTGCCAACAGGCAACGATAAACGTAAATTTCTAGTGCCGTATATTTTTGTACTATCCTTTTATTGCTGTGACTTAAGTTTAAAAGAATAGCTTCTACAACAGTATATAAAAATTAAAGGAAAAATATTTTAAAAAGCCAGTGCAAAGCCCCGGAAGTATCTAACATAGATATCCTGTGACAATCGAGAGTCTCCAACGCGAGCCTCTTCTAAAGATAACCCCTTTATATTAAGGGTGCTCTACAAGAGCTCTTGTGATACTTCCATCTTCTATATTGGCTTTACATTTTATGGTAGAACTGGTAGAGATGGTAGAGTTAAGTGTTGCGGGTAAAATGTTTCGTTTAAAAGATTTTTTCTATCCAAGCGAGGGTAGTAATGGAATAAATGGGTGCAGTGATTCAAGAGCTTTTATGACTACTTTTGCTTGAATGCCTTATTCATTCATTTGGGTTTTTTTCTACAGTACTGCGTCGCCTACGTTTAATGTAATGAATCTATTATGTTTTAAATAGGATTAATTCTTAGAGACGTAATGTGTAAGTACTCAAATGTGTAATCAGAGGTAACTCACCTACATTTCACCAGGTCTGTTTTTGATTCATCATAACTGGATACGGGCCTATTATTTACAGGGCATGTTGCTAGACTAAGTTTTTTATTAGAATAACCCAAAATTCCTTCATTTCATCTAGAAATATACCAATGATTTTGGAGAAGCGCATTTCATTTTAGGAGACTTAAGGTCTATCCACACATATCAGGGCCGTGCCCGGGACGTAACAGGGCCGTGGCCGTGCTAGTACAATGAAGCTCTGTTGCCATGCCGGCCCGGCCCGGACGTGTGTGAATGAGTTCATATAAAATGTACACACCGATATTTTTTTGAGCTCGTGACGGGGCACGTTCCGTCCACGTCCCGTGCACGGCCCTGATATGTGTGGATAGATCTTTATGATGTTGACAAATTAATGCGTAATATACCATGTGTTTTTTTGAAAGAAAAAGAAAGAAAATACGTTTATTGTTAGCAAAAAGTAAAGTAAAAAGGAACAATAACATTACTGCAGCAAATAGGTCGCAACTCAGCAAGATGCTAGTTATAAACAACTAGCGCTGGTCTTCCGTTGCGACTTTGTTTATAATAATAATATATAATACATAATATATATAATACTAATAAAATGATTATGATATATATATAATACTAATAAAATGATATTATAATATTTATGTTTAAATTAAACTAATTTTATTTGACAAAAGCTATAATAAATAACTGATGTGTGAATCCGAATGCATCCCCATGTGTCAAGACTGACAGTGAAAAACGACAAATAACTGACTGCGCTAACGCAATAAATTTTGTTTTTGCTATGAAGAAGAAGATTATGATATACAAAAATTATAACTAATGTTTCAATAAATATAAATAATAACCTGTTATTTTAAAATTAATTATAAATTTAAGTACAATATTTACTTATTTAATTAGGACAGCCAACGAGATATACACTATTACATGTTCTTAGGGCTAGTACTTATAGCTAGTGTTTACTGCTACCTTACTTAAAGGTTGCCAGGTATGCATATAACAGGAAACAGATTACAATATCGTATATTGCTTAGACAGTTAAAGCAAACAAAAGCTAGAAATAAATCGAGTGATACCTTCACATTCAAACACTCTAACAGAGCAACGAAAAAACTGGCAATCGAAAAATTTACTCAATCCTAATCGATTTGTTCACCCTTATTCTGATTATTGCTTTTCTTTTCTACCTCTTCATTATATCAATCCATGGCCCCAAGTACTGATTCCAGTTTATTAAATTTAATAAATAAAATATACATCGCAGCACAGAAATTATTAAGCCGCAATTTATTTTCGAAGCATCAGCATCTATTCGTTGATAAATTTTATTTTATCGGCATTTCTTTTATTTATTCTTTAATTAGAAAAGATATTAATATCGCCAGCAGTATTATTTACATTTTTTATTGAATTATTTTGTAACGGGTTTGTTATTTTGGTTTGTTTTAATTGGTTTTAGTCTTAGTGAGATTCGAATTAAAAGATAAGTTCATTGCAAAATTATTTTAGTCAATTACTGTTTCATTTATTTATTGCGGCTTTAGTATTTTCCTAATATTGCATTTGTACTTAGCAGATTGCCTATAGTCAGGGCTATTAAGCTGCTTAAAAACCTGGAGGTCGCAGATATCTTTATACAGGGTGTCCCGTAAATAATGGATCAAACGAAAATGGTAGATAGCTAGCTTGATTACCTACAACTAATTTGAACAGATTTTTGAAATACCTTAGGATTGTCGAGAAAAAAATATTTTTTATTTTTTTCGATTTTTCTGCCTAAAATTAGTTTTTTTTACGCCACGGTTGCAAATAATGACATTTTTTAGATCCTTTTTCTTATAAACTTTGCTAGATAAATTGCCAACAAATAATCATATCATTTTTGCAAATGACATTCCATACCTTTAAAAAAATAATTAAGAAAGTGAACATTTATTTTATTTCATCTGGATGACTAAACTTCAAAAAAATCTCCTGTAAAAAAAGCCAAAATTATTGTGGCAAAAAATTAAAATAAATTATTACTTTACATAATTTTCGTTTTCTTTATTTTTATTTATCACCCGGATAACGATGTCAAATTGAGACATAAAGCTATTATTAGTATTAATAAAGCCAGGTACTTGTGTGGAGTGGATTCGAGAATGGCATAGATTTGGTTTTTTTATTTGGTTTGTTAAGGACAACGTCTTTCGTGACAGCTAGTTATTACATAAAAATCTTAGTTTTGAGATAATTTTAATGAAGGCTAAAAGACGAGACGATTATACCATCGAGTATTTTATACGTACAAGTTTCTACTCAATCATTCTTGTGACATCTTCCTGCCAAAAAAAGAGTATTGCACTTATTAAAAAAACAATAAAAATCTCAAGAATCGTATCCAACTGCACAGATGGCGCAGAGGTTTAAGTGGTTGCCTCGCTACTTGCCACTGGCATTGCGCCGAGTGTTGTAGGTTCGAATCCCACACGGGACAAAACTTTGAGTGATGCACAAACGGATGTTCCGAGTCTAGGTCTTCTTTGTGTCCGTTGTTTAAATGTTTGTAAAGTCCCCCCGCGACACAGGATTCATGCCTAGTGCGGGAGTCGTATTATAAAAACAAAAAAAGAAAACATATATATATATCTGACCGCATCTTATCTTATCTTGTGTGTGGGGGCCAGTCAGTACAGACCGGCGACACTTCGACCCAGTGGGATCTTTTGTGTCGACTTCCCTAATAACGACTGCCATAGATGTTCATGGCAGTCGGGACCGACGGCTTAACGTGCTTTCCGAGGCACGGAGCAGGCGATAATTGTCAATCATACGCACATAATTTCGAAAAGTCATATAACTTCCGAAAGTCATAGGTGCGCGACGTGGGTTCGAACCCGAGACCCTCTGCATTGTAGTCTGTTGGTCTCCCCACTGAGCTATCGCTGCTCTATATCTGACTGCAACAACAAGTAGGTAATTAAATAATAATAACTATTACTTATAATACTAAATTTTAACATTACCAAAATTTGATGAACTTTAAGAACTTCAATAGCTTTAATGTTAGCGTATTTCTAATACCTAATATCCAGTATACAAAACGCAACGTAAACTTTACTCCTGATAGAGCCGTAACTCGATACCATCCGATAATTATCAGGGATTGCACTAATCGTGTACACCACGGCATATTGGATGGCTACCGCTGAAATTAACGCGGCTAACTTAATCCATGTGCTACGGTGATAAAATTGTCAGCTTTATGAGCTCAAATTTATTTTCTTTATTAGATTATAACCTTGATTTCGTTGTGTGTAATTTTAAAAAGGTTTCGTGGGTAAACCTAATTTAATATTATAAATGCGAATGTGAGTTTGATTTTTACATTTTTACGGCTTAACTACTTGACCTATCATCATGAAATTTCGTATACACGTTGTCAAGGGTACAGAAAAGAACATCAAATACCTTTCATCCAGAAAAAAAGTACCGTTACTAATCTAACATAATCTATGCCTTATGCGAACGAAGCCGCAGGCGAAGTCCAGTTTAAATATAGTCGCCATTAATTTACGTCAAAAAGTAGGTCTGTGAGTTTACTGGTATTACATTTATATTGTGATGGTTAATTCTAGGAGAATTACCCACGGCAAGAAACACACGGTCACTCTTGAACTGAATATTAAGTTAACGACTCATTAAGTTAACGCGTGTGTAACTGACTGCCACGCCTGAGGTCGCAGGTTTGATTTCCGCTTATGTCAAAAATCTGTGTGCATGAACATAGATGTTTGTCTTGGTCTGGGTGTTTCTATGTATAATAATGTATGTATTTAAAAACAAAGTATATATGTATGTTTATCCATTGTCTAGTACCCATAGTACAAGCTCTGCTTAGTTTGAGCTAGATGGTGTTGTATGTGATGAAAAATAAAAAATAAAAATATGTACCCAGCTGATTATTGAATATTTATTTATTTATTTAGCCTTTATAGAGCAATAGTTTTATAGAATAGTAGAGCCTCGCTGATTTCAGCATGAATGGGCCGGCCCGACCGGGACAAGACTACCCTCTCACAGAATATCGACGTAAAATAGCAGTATTATTAATGTTGAGTTTCGTTCGGTGAGTGAGAGTGCTAGAGGCCCAATCATCCTCTTTCCCCCTTCCCGCTCCTTCTCCTTCCCACTTCCTTTTTCTCTTCTTCCTTTCCTAAAGGGTCGGCAACGCGCAAGTGATGCCTCTGGTGTTGCAGGCGTCCATATGCTACGGTGACTACTTACCATCAGGTATGCTTGTTTGCCACCTTAGTTGTATGAAAATAAAAGCCTTACACATTTGGTGTATAGTTGGCAGAGTAATTAAGTGGTTGCCTCGGCACTAACACTGTCTTGAATGTTACTCTCTCAAACTTATGTGATCTATGTACAAATAGTTTTGCCAGGTCTGGATATTCTTTATTTTCTTTGTTTGAATATTTGTAAAGTCCACCTCAACACAATAATTTTCCATTTGCGGGTGAAAAGTATTAAGATTTTCTTTATAAGCATTTGCTTATGTAGATTTTAAATTATTATAATAATAATAATAATAATAAATGACGTGGCGAGTCACCGTCTGCCCATTGCATTGATGCTATTAGAGTATTCAGGGCAGACGCCGTTTTTCATCCATAGTTAGCAATATACCGGTCCACCAAACACCCATACCTATAGCCTATATATTAGAATCCATACGTAGCAATAGTCCTACGCCTGCTGCGGCAAGTGCCGCTGTAGGTGTTCCATCCCACCTTTGATTAAAACTCTCGAAGGGCCTCTTCACGTTGGACCCATGTCTCCGTGTAAGCCTCCCAAAGGGCTAGGTATTTTCTAATATAATATGTTAGAAAGTACCTGTGATAAGAGAAACATAATAATAATATCAGCCCTGTATTAAACTGTCCCACTGTTGGGCACGGGCCTCATCTCACTGTTAAAAGGGTTCAGCCATAGTCCACCACGCTGGCCTAGTGCGGGTTGGCAGACTTCAGATATCATCGAGAATATTATGGAAAACTCTCAGACATGCAGGTTTCCTCACGATGTTTTTCCTTCACCGTTAAAGCCGTTAAACCGTTTAATACGCATATAACTTCGAAAAGTCAGAGATGCGTGCCTTGGGTTCGAACTCGAGACCTCTGCGTGGCAGTCCACGGTTTCCCACTATAAATATATAACATATTGTTGTTGTATGTTACGTCACCACAGCTAGAAATTTAACCGTCGCTATCCACCACTATTAAGGATACACTAGCATTAAGTCCTGTTCACGTCGGCCTGCCAGGATAAACTGTAACATATAGTACACAGGGATTACGTCCAGAACCTCTTGTTTCGTTCGAAATAAAACGGTTTTGTAGTATCAAATATAGAGGGGAAAAGATAAATTTGTAAGCTAAATGGATTGGCTTTAAATACTTGGTAAATATGTAAGTGCAAGAACAGCAAACCGGTTGGTGGATCCTTTAAAGAATCAGAGTCAGAAGGTGCTCGCTTAATAGAAGAGAGTCATCTCTGAGTATTTGGTACACATATTTATTTGTTGGAATTGCTGGTACAGGCATCGTCGTAAATCTGAGTATTTTGGATTAAACAAATTTAAACTCTATTACAATTATTTAACACAAACATTATATTAGCATTTATAGTCACACAATTAGAGATCAAATTGCCTATCTTTTAAATTTCGAGTTAAGTCGCTGTGTTATTAGGAACGCAATATTTTTCTTATAATAATAATAAAAATATATACTATGAAATTATGTTTACCTGTTGTTATATTTAGCTAAGCGTATATCCGCAAAAAGGTTGGTTTTAAGGTCCTACATAAAAAAACGAGCATTATGTCGTCGATCGGACATAGTTCTTGACTCTGTTCTGATACTGAAAATGTCTTCACAGAAAATCTAATTAACAATTTTTCTGACTTGCATATCGAACCGAAGACCTCATACACAACGGTTGCATTCACCACCGCTGCGCTACTACACCGTTAAAACAATCAAACACAAAGATCCTCACACTATCATAAGAAGGCCCAACTATATCACGCTAAAGAATTAACAAAGCCATCGTACAAAGCATAAAATTTGGATGACTTATTTCATTTGACTATAAAAACTATGTCGTGACGGTTCAGGAGCCAGGATGGCACTTAACGCCTGAATATGGAGGTTGATAAGCTTTGTGGCGCAGTTTTGTGATCCTTAGTTATCTATGAGGTTTCAGAATAGTGCATAACGTTTATGTGCGGAAAGATAGTGCACGTATTTTATTTTGGAGTAAATTGATGGAGGTTGTAATATTATTATGGAACGTTTGAATGAGGGAAATATAAGGCTGTTGAATGGTAGGGTAGTTCTAGTGGTCACCTCGCTAGTGATATATCGAGTGTTTGGGTTCATAAACTGTTATGTGATCTACAAATTATTATTTATATTTAAGTGTTCATTAAGTCCGTTGTTTGGAAGGTTGTAAGGTATGAGAAAGATGGCATAGATATTAAAAAGAGAGGGAAAGGCGTTAAAAAAAAATTGTACCTAGTAATATTTGCAAGCACGTTTGACGGCAACTGGTGGTTGAAGATTTTTATTTATTTTAATTACAAAACAAAAGACATACTAAATTCCTGTGTCGTGGCAGACTTTACAAAAATTTCAACAAAGCAAAAAAAAAAAAACAGCCATGTTCTAAATAACTTCTTCTCCCTAGCCTTTATTATTCCCAAGTCACTTGGGTCGGCTTTTCTAGTCTTACCTAATTTGACTGGATATCAGTTTTTACACGAAGTGACTGCCATCTGACCCCGCAACCCGAAGGCTAACGATACCCTAAGGCTAAATAACTATTTCTGGTAAACTAAATGTTTTGTCCTATAGCAAACCTAAAGGATTAAACCCACAACTGCGCCATCCACGCACCACATCGATATAATAATATAGGGTACTAGCGGATGACAGACGTTGTCCTGTTCAAACGAAAAAAGAAACCAAATCTAAACCATTCTCGAATCCACTTGAATACACACAAAAAAAATCATCAATATCGGTCCAGCCGTTTAGGAGGAGTTTAATGACAAACACGCACAGAAGATTACATACATATATATAGGATATATAATATAGAGTATCCTAACTATTATAAATACGAATGTGAGTTTCTTTGTTTGTTACGGTTTTACGCGTGAACTGCTCGACCGATCATCATGAAATGTCGCATACACGTTTCCAGAGGTACAGAAATGGACATAGGGTACCTTTCACCACTATATAACCACTGGCTAGCTAATAATAGTATATGAATGTTGGTATGGCGCCTCAAACATCTATATAAAGCATTCACTTCCAACATTAATACAAGACCCCATAACTCTTTACTGTGAGATGTTAGCGACATTTTATATTCCGTGTGTGTACAATAATATTGGTGAACTGGGGATCGGTGGCTCTATTCACGCGGGTTTATCTCCGCTCGTACAATGGCGCCGATGACGTCACACCTGCGTAAGTATAATATTTTTGGTGTTGGAATTATAACGTATATGATATCAGGTGGGTGAAGGATTCAATAGTAGAATGGGAATGTTAACAAATCTTTGTAGTATCAAAAATATCTCGTGGAAAGTATTGAATAGTTATTTTGCTTGGGCATACTCGTATTTGGAATTGTTGTCGTGTTGAAGGAGATTTTACAAACATTGCGGTAATGATATTGGTACAACGATTTATGGATAGTAAATATTTTGTCTTGTATGGGGTTAAATCGAAAACACGTGATGCAAATGCAATGACCGATCAAATCATTGCAGCATCCGTGCGGTCAATTTCGCGAGAAATAAATCGATAATTCTGTTTAAAATTATTGCTTAAAATATTTGATTTGTGCGGGTTGGATTCCCGCACAAGTCAAACATTTGTGTGCATGAACATGGATGTTTGTCTTGGTCTGGTTGTTATATGTATAATATGAACATATTTACGAGAAAAAAGTATATATTTATGTTTGTTCATTGTCTAGTACCATAGTACAAGCTCTGCTTAGTTTAGGCTAGATGGTATTGTGTGTATGTGATAGAATATTATATTATATATTATTTTTAATACTTCATTGGCCTGGGCCAAATTCCAAATTCGATTTCTGTGCACTCATCAGATTTTTTTTGGAAAATATCTGTCGCAACTACATTTATACTCATAATTCGGCACCTAATCTTTATATTCTATGCGAGTATATAATATATACATATATAGAGTATGGTGTGAGACTTACTTACGGTCTGGGTGCATCTCCAGATTACGTACTAATGAAAAGTAATAAAATACTTGATAGTACTGTTAGCAATTATAGGTAGAATATAATTATTATATAGAAATATTTAGTTAAATGTAGCAATGTAGAAGCATTATTTGAATATGTTTAATTGTATCCTTTATTTTCTGTTGGCAACACTGATTTTTCTCGACTGCCCCACTATGCTTGATAGTATAAAACTAACGCGCGGAACTATAACGGGCAGTCGTGCGTTGTGTGGCGATCGGATAAGTTTGAGAAGTAAAAGTATATTAAGTGGCGGATATTGCATTGAATTAAATCAGGTATGCATATTGTGTAACTATGTAAACTATTAATATAAAATATAATTATGTTACAATAATATTAAAGGAAATAAATACTTGAGAACTGATTCTGGAGTTTCCTTACAGTACTAAGCCCGGCTCAAGAATCAGTACAGGGACATCTTAAAGGCGCGAACTTGTATCACAGATCCAAAAATACAGACTTGACAGTGCATGAGTAATTTTACTTATAACATAAATTAGACAATGAGTTACTTATATATTGTGTTTATAAAGTTGTTTAAATTATTTCATACAAAACTTTACTTATGTTTCGTTTCAATATAGCTTGTAGTTGTTCAAGTAGTTTGAAATACAATTATATTTGTTCAATTTGCACGTTAGCAAGTTTGTTTGACCTTTTGAAATTAATTCTAGAAACAGCTTTGTTTCTAGGTTGTTCAATAATAAATATTTGTGTATTTTTAGTATTATATTGCCGTACTTTCGTCGCTCGGCATTTTAGTACAAATTCTTTAATCTTTTGTATTCACCACATGTCTTATAAATAATGACATTATAGTATCAGCTTTGTATATAAACTGTCCCACTGCTGGGCAAGGGACGCTGGCCCAGTGCATGTAGGCAGACTTCACATGTCTTCGAGACCATTATTCATTTTCGAATATGTAGATTTTATCACGATGTTTTTGTTCACCGTTCAAGCAAGTTGATTAAATTCAAAATCGGATAATTTAACAAATGATTTTACTATTTGGAAGGATTTTTTATATTTACTATATATTATATATTATTTGTCCATTATTACTACACTAATTAAGCTAATATATTTACAAATACAAAAAAATATAAAATTACCGATGCAATTAGCATAATTCTTTTCCCTTTATTATTCCCAAGTCACTTGAGGTCGATTTTCTAGTCTAACCGAATTTGACTGGGTATCCGTTTTCACACGGAGCGACTGCCATCTAACCACCGCAATTTGAACGATACCCTAAGGCAAGACCAGAGTCAGGATATTAAGGGCATTGGCTTCCCAATAACGACTGCCATAGATGTTCATAGCAGCCGGGAGCAACGGCGTAACGTGCTCTCTGAGGCACGGAGCAGGCGATAATTGTCAATCAATACGCACATAATTTCGAAATGTCATATAACTTCCGAAAGTCAGAGGTGCGCGATGTGACTTCGAACCCGAGACCCTCTGCATTGCAGTCTGTTGGTCTCCCCACTGAGCTATTGCTGCTTACTAATAATTAGTATACTAATAAAGTATAAATATTTTATACCTTTTGCTACGTTGCTTTTTCAGTAATTTTACTTAATTTTACTAGCTTAAAAATTAGTAAAGTTCCGTAGTAGTAGTAGTAGTGTAACATATATATATATATATATATATATATATATATATATATATATATATATATATATATATATATTATATTATATTATATTATATTGTATGTATGTAATATTATAAAATATTATATTATTCTCTATCTTCCAGAAAGCTGGCATAACTCTACGCCTATAATTATGTCCATTAGTGACTCAGTAACATTCATTGCTATAGATTTGCAACGAGCTAACTGAAGCAATTCAACAGATAAGCATTTGGAAGTGTTCCAACTAACTCAGCAGTCTATTGAAATGGGATGTTAATTGATATGTAATGATTATATTGTATTGAACAGTTAGCGACATAAGTAGCTGGCCATTGAATATATTTGTATGTTAATTAAAATGTTTTAAGTTTCAATTCGTACTACCGACCTGTCGCAGTTTGAACAATTATCTATAGCCTTTGTTCATCTGGATTAATATACCTTAAAACTGAGAGTCTAGTCTCCCCGTGACCATGGCTGCTGAAAAGCAACCGAACGTCGGGGAAAGTGTAAATCTAAATACAAATAGTTTTAATAGTTTTAATAATTTCATTTTAGCTTATAAATTAGTAAAATTCAATAGTAGTAGAAGTACTGTAACAGTTTTCAAAATTATGTAATAGGTACAGTGTTAAATAAACAACGCGATAAAATCCGTATATAGTAGTTTAATTTCAATAAACAATACGCACATAATTTCGAAATGTCCTATAACTGCTGAAAGCCAGAGGTGCGCGACGTGGGCTCGAACCTGAGACCCTCTGCATAGCAGTCTATTTGTATACACGAATAAAAAAGAAATATAAATATAATAGTAAATATTTATATGACTAGTTTATTAATATAATTTTACGCTGTTGTTTTTTACTTTACTTTGCTGTTAATTTGTTTATTTCGGGATAAACAGTGCTGAAAATTAAATTAACAATAGTCGAGTAAAATCGTTTATTTTTATAGTAAATAAGCCCGGAGGACATAATAGTAATATACATCCGGCATGGACATATGATGGAAATGTTAATTTAATAAATTAACTAATGATTAAATGTATATTGAATTGAACATGGATAAATAATCATTTTATTTCGGTAGCGAGAATGTCAGTTCATTTAATTACATTGTACGGTTTTTAACCTAGTTTATTGATACTTTTTCCGACATTTCGGTTGCTTTTCAGCAGCTATGGTCATGGAGAGGCTTTAAAAAAGACACCACTCTGTGTGATTAATCCATGTGGCCTGTGGGGAATTTATAAAAATACGAGCAATACACAAGCAAGACCTTCAATCAAAACAAATATTTCTATATGATATAGTATGTAGTGACCATGGTCATGGTCATTGCCATGGCAAGGCGACACAGAAGCTACCTACTACACCAACTAATCAGTCTGATATAATCGCGATAAAATCAGTATAAAGGTGTTAAATTGCATAGTCAAATATTTTATTTTTATATTATTAAAGAAATAAAATATCAAACTCTGAAATATATGATTTTACTATGTTCTAGGTAGAGCAGTGATAGCTCAGTGGGGAGATCAACAGACTGCAATGCAGAGGGTCTCGGGTTCGAACCCACTTCACACACCTCTGACTTTCGGAAGTTATATGACTTTTCGTAATTATGTGCGTATTGATTGACAATTATCGCCTGCTCCGTGCCTCGGAGAGCACGTTAAGCCGTCGGTCCCGACTGCCATGAACATCTGTGGCAGTCGTTATTAGGGAAGTCGACAAAAAGATCCCACTGGGTTGAAGTGTCGCCGGTCTGTACTGACTGGCCCCCACACAAGATAAGATAAGATGTTTTAGGTAATATTGCCGTCAACCGAACTCAATTACAGACTCCGTGAATTTTAAGTCAGAAAATCCAAAAATTGCATGACTCGAAAATCAAACCAACACTTTATTATGCGGTCATATTAAAACTACAGTTTTATTATACACAAAAATACTTTAAAACACTAGAGAATATTTTCCAGTGTAATTTAGCACATGTCAAGTGAAATATGATACCTT
This sequence comes from Catocala nupta, assembly GCA_963675205.1. Lineage (NCBI taxonomy): Eukaryota > Metazoa > Arthropoda > Insecta > Lepidoptera > Erebidae > Catocala > Catocala nupta. The sequence continues at coordinate 27,940,805 of OY776090.1, read as the reverse complement.
TTGTCTGTTGTAGAACAATATCAGTTCTGAATTTGAAGTTGTTTTCAAATTTCACCCTATAAATAAAGTCAGTCAGGTAGAAAATCATGTTGCACTGCAATTTTATGTGGACGATGCTTTATAGAGATGTGTGTGCGAGATGTGTGTGCGAGATGCGTTTGTATTATTTCGTTTTGTGCAGTAAACAATGTTGTCTGTGTGATAAAAATAATGGAATAATATTTTACTGCCTTTTTCAGCCTGTGGCATAATACCAGGTATAAAAATATTTCAATACATTCCGAAGACAAGACAATAGAGTTTTGATAAAGTAGGCCTATATCATTTTCAATTTAAATATTGATATCTGTTTTATAATTGAAGTAGAATAGGGCAAATGTAAGGCTTACCAAAGACGTGTAGGTATTTAAAAGTTTAGTAAGTTTACATTTATGTTTGCGTCATATCATAAGGCCCCGGGTTCTGTTCATGGGTCGGGCAAACTGTTATAATATGGTATTTTAGGGGAAGATCTAGTAGCAACACGGTGTGGAAATGTTACGTAGAACATTACATTGGCATAAAATGTAAATGTAGATGAAATAATACTCACCTCTTTGAAAATATATGCGTGATATATGACTGTATTTAAAATATAGATCGGCAGAATTAGGAATAATAATAATAATAATTGTCTGCCCATTGCATTGATGCTATTAGAGTATTCAGGGCAGACGCCGTTTTTCATCCATAGTTAGCAATATACCGGTCAACCAAACACCCATACCTATTGCTCATATATTAGAATCCATACGTAGCAATAGTCCTGCGCCTGCTGCGGCTAGTGCCGCTGTAGGTGTTCCATCCCACCTTTGAATAAAACTCTCGAAGGGTCTCTCTCTCTTTTGACCCATGTCTCCGTGTAAGCCTCCCAAAGGGCCAGGTATTTTCTAATATAATATGTTAGAAAGTACCTGTGATAAGAGAAACATAATAATAATATTATAATAATAGAGATTGTCGACATGTGGCGTGTGGACTCGGCGATCATTGTGCTGATAGTCATTACAGTCAATGGTGTAATACCTAAGAGCCTCGACCACCATCTGCAGAGGCTCGCGTTAGATGGCTGGATCAAGTCCTTAATCCAAAAGGCAGTACTACTCGACACGGCGCGTATTTTGAGGAGATTCCTCTCTTTGGCGCCCTAACCACCGGCAGCTTGGACCATGTTCCCGATGTCGGTGGGTCATTTCAGTTTTTATATTTTTAAATATGTATAGTTTTTATATTTATATTTAAAAATGTAATAATTAGAAAAATAGAAATATATAGAATAATAATAATATTCTATCACATACACACACCACCGTCTAGTTCAAACTAAGCAGAGCTTGTACTATGGGTACTAGACAATCCTGGGGTTGGCGGGCTTTGTGGGCCTGCCCGTCATCCGTTCAGCACCAGGTCCGAGAGGCGGCGTGCGTGTTTCCACGCGCGCCTCTGTGTCGAGTCCGTCTGACAGATAGTAGGGAATTTTTGAGCGTGAGTCCTTTGGGTAGGTCTCTTCGGGTAGTGGCCTGCCGTTTCACACGGCGGGCCGTAACCTCGGCGGGGTCGCGACCGCATGCGAAAGCGATTCGCGTGGCCCCGTCGATAGTGGTTTTGTCGAGGAACACCGTGGTAGGTTTAGTGGGTATTCCGGGAGGTACATTATCTTTTCAACATCTTTCTTTTACCCCGACGAGTCCGACATAATCCCTCCGCCCGCCCCCGCGGAGAGATATGCGTCAATGCATTACCCAAGGTAAAAAAAAAAAAAAAAAAAATGGTTACTAGACAATGGACAAACATACATATATACATTATTATGTAAATCAAAAATCAAGTATTTAAGGCGTAGAAGCGTAACAAACAAATAGACGCACATTCGCATTTATAATAATATGTATTAGCTAGGATGACTCCCTCTGTCATTACGAACTTCAAATATGGATTTAAAACGTTATGCATTTAAATTTCTCTTTTGATCACGTAAGGCAGCTTCAAGCCTCTTCGAGAAAACGCCCCTTGCGTTCACCATAATACGAGTATAAATACAGGATAAATCCAATTTTGGGTGCCCGTTAAAACTTTGAAATTTACGGAAATGACTGTTTGATCGTTTGTTTGTATTGGATCTGTAAACGAATAAAGATTTCATATTATGATTGCATGATAGATAGGTCGTTATTCTGTAAGGAGCATCTTGAATCGTATGTCAGATTGGTTTGTTATCTTGTATGGAGCATTTTGAATTGTTTGATAGAAGGGAGACAAGAAATAAGGTCAGGAATATCTTCAGAATCACCGAAGGCTAACGATACCTTCATGTAGAGCACTACCAGTAGGCACGTCATGATAGGAGATATACCAATAAATGTGCGCAGGGTACCTATCTTTTTTCTGTCCAAAATTATTTTCTTCTTTCTTTATTAATAAGACAACTCCAGCACTAGGAATTAATTCTGTGTCGTGGGGGTCTTTACAAACATTCAAACAGCGGACACAAAAAACATTCAGATTCGGAGCAACCTTTTGTGGATCAAACAAATTTTTGTCTCGTGTTGGATTCGAACCCACAACACTCGGTGTACTAGCAGTGGTGAGGCGACCAGTCAAACCATTAAACCATATAAGTCAGTCAGGCAGTCGAATGCCTTCAGAATGAGACGTTCATTTTAACGTAGAAAGCTCCAAAAATTTACAAATTTATTTATCATAAGTCAAAAACAAGACTCTATAATATTACCTTAGGAACGGAGCGGAGAAAACCGTGTGGCATAGCTATATTTAATACTAGCTGTGTACTGTGGTTTCACCTACTCCTCTCCCGTGGATTGTAGCGTGATTATTCAGATTAAATTAGCTTTTTATGGTAAAATAATAATTAAAATCAATTTAGTCGTGTCAGAGATTATCAACACATCTTTCTTCTTTATAATATTAATATAGATATAAAACAATTTTTATCGGAGTTACACAATGTTAACCTAACCTATCATATATCTACTATTCCGTATTCAAATCCCGAGAATACGTCACACAGGACACGTGCCAACGTGACGGCAACCAACACGTGTCTATATTTACACGTGTAGCCTATAAGGCTTGTTTGTGTCTGAGCCTGAATATACTTAAATGGGAAAGATCTAAAGCTCGAAGATATACTTTAAAACTTTTTTAATTATATTCCTTATCCTTCAGATAACGATGAGCGCCTCTTTTGAACCATTAGTTTACTGTAAGGTTTTAGCCATTAACGCCTACTGGAGTTAGATCTTCTCCAAGGATTTCAAAAACGAATGCATGTTGCTTAAGTCCAGTTTTTTTTGCTATACTCAACGTGGCAACTGTTTATCTTTTATTCAAACTTTCATAATATAGGGTTTTAAAAAAAGGCATTCGGTGGTTTTTGCTTTGTTGGTAATGCGCGGGTGATAACCATGATGTCACATACATCTTTTAGGGTAATTGGTTGCATCAGGCTGTACGCTTATTTGCCATCTAGATGCTATAACTCTCACACTAAAAATAAGTCCTGAACCATGAGGGCTCTACAAAAATTGAAACGACAGGCACAAAGAAAACACAATCAAGTAACAGTTATTTTGTGGAACACACAAATTTTGACAAATATGTCAAATTGCGCGGATGACGTAGCGGTTTAAGAAGTCGCGGCTCTTTAGTCGACTGATCCCGCTCGAACTTATCCCGCGGGATGAGTTGACCTAACGAATGTTTTGAATCGGGCAACTGATCCCACTTTAAAAAGAAGATTATATGCAATATAAATATGTACACACGTGAAAAAAACTGTAAAGACAGAATGAAAATTAATAAAAAATGGAGAAAGAAATACATAATTATTTAATTAATATTTTTTTATTTTATATTTTATTTCCTTTTTCTTTAAAATATTTTTCCTCTTTTATTTTTAATTACTTTTCATTTAAATTATTAATTATTAGAACTGCGTTGTTGTTTTCGTAAATCTAATGTCTAACACTCTTTCGTGTCTGTACAAATCCTAAAATGTATCAATGGGATCAGTTGCCCGATTCAAAACATTCGTTAGGTCAACTCATCCCGCGGGATAAGTTCGGGCGAGATCAGTTGACTAAAGAGCCGTGGTCACCTCGCCACTGCCACACTGATTCATAGATTGTTGTTCCGAGTCTGGAAGTCTTTGTGTCCTTTATTTAAATGTTTGTAGAGTTCCTCGCAACACAAGAGTTATTCCTCGTGCGAGAAATAACACTCTTTTAACAAAAATGCATGTGCTGAATGGATTCACACACTGCATAAATTATTAAACAAACGCAAACGACGTCAGAGCAGACATCGATTTATTTAAATGTAGTTCTAAGGCCTCAATAAATAAAAGTCTTAATTGTCTATATTAATATAAATTTAATTTTATTAATAATCTAGCTAAGCATACATAATATGTCATATAATTATTTGCATGTAGTGTTTGCATCTAGTAGGATACATCTTAATGTAAGTTTATTAAGCTATGATAAATACCATTGTACTATCAATCGACAGTATCTTATTCTGCGAACCATAAAAAAAATATTAACAATAAATAATAATACATTTTTATTTATTTCTCACCACATTACATTGCATGAGCTTAGTCTATGGGTACAAATACAAAAGTTATGAATATGTGAAACTGGTGCCTAAGCTAAGCTTACGCCTGTATCTTAGGACACCAGGTCTCCACCCCTAATGTGTCCTGTTATGTTTGTATATATTAATTAAATTAATTGTTATAAATACAAAAAAGCAAACTCAAATAATAACAACAATGTTGGTGACCACTTAATTTATTTTCAATCATGGATTCCTGTATAAAGAAATGCGTTATCCAATTACATAACTTGTTCAAAAGCGTTTTCCATTATCAGGATTCCTTATTTCTCATTAAATAGGACTGTCCGTTGGCAGCAGGCTTGTGGTTAAACTACAGACTATGCGGGCGCGGTCTGTGGTGCTTCTGGCGTCTTTGAAACTGGCATTTGATAGTAACTCGCGTTTATACGATTAAGTATGCCTCGGCTTAGATTTATGTATACATTGAGTACTTCGTTCAATGTATATATTGTTCTGGTCGTTTGTAAAGCGCTATGTACTAAAATGCAGCTGAGTTAGACTTTGTAGATATAAATGCTTGAAACTGTGGTACAGGAAATCTTAATGTTTATTTATATTTATAAGCATTTAAAGAAAGAAATAAATGGCGATAGATGTTCTTATATTCTTGTTCATAAAAATATTTGCATAGAGTCGCCAATTCACGAGTGATATTTTGAACACAAAAATACGTGTAGCACCGAACGATTGTACAATTATTATATTAGACTAGATTTGCCCGCGGTTTCACTCGCGTTTATCGTTACTGCCGCCACCGTGGGTCGTAGCGTGATGTTAGCCTACAGCCTTCCTCGATAAATAGGCTATTCAACACTAAAATAATTTTTAATTCGAACCAGTACTTTCTGAGATTAGCGCGTTCAACCAATCAAATAAACTTTTCAGCTTTATAATATTAAAAATAATAATAATATATTTAATTGCTAAAAATATGATTGTAGTTTTTACAAATGTAGTATACATAAGGTTTTAAATACCAATTACAATAAAAATGGCTATAGTACTGTCCTACTATCTAGGCTACAGATTATCCTGTGATAAGGAGGTACAATGCCGGTCTCTTTAACAGTTGTAGAAAAGAAGGGTGATTAGTGTCTAATTTACCATTGGAAAACCAAAATAATATTAGTATAGATGTCTTGTAAGACTCACTAAATTAATAGTCCGTGACGCAGTGGTAGTGAATGCGACTACTATAAATGAGGTCGAGTTCGTATCTCAGATCAGCAACAGCGTTATTGGGTGTTTACTGTCAAGAAATTTTCACTATCGGCACGGCATCTGGACCTCAGTCCTATAAAGAACAAAAGGCTCATCTTCTACTATGTGAAACCTAAGCATCACAGCAAAAAGTGGGCGTAACACACATCTCTGCTTCTACAGAGATATGACATAAGACTATGTATCTATCTCCTCCCTAGCCTTTATTATTCTCAAGTCGGGTCGGCTTTTCAAGTGTAACCGGATTTGACTGGATATCAGTGTTTACACGGAGCGGCTGCCACCTGACCTCCGCAACCCGAAGGCTAACGATACTCTAAGGCTAGACCAGTGTCAGGATATTATAGGGCACTGACTTCCCAATAACGACTGCCATAGATGTTCATGACAACCGGGACCAACGGCTTAACGTGCTCTCCGAGGCACAGAGCAGGCGATAATTGTCAATCAAGACGCACATAATTTCGAAAAGTCATATAATTTCCGAAAGTCAGAGGTGCGCAATTTGGGTTCGTACCCGAGACCCTCTGCATTGCAGTCTGTTGGTCTCCCTACTGAGCTATCGCTGCTACTAAGACTTCTTCTTCTTCGTCTTAGCGTTTATCCCGGTTGCATCCACGGTGTTGGCGTTGGAAACCAGGGTCCGCTTTCCCGCTAAGTCTCCTCCGTTTCGCACGTTCTTTAGCATCCTGTGGAGTGAGGTTGTTGGCACGCGTGTCATCTCTTATGACGTCAAGCCAGCATTTCTTGGGTCTACCCCGTTTACTCGGGCCAGGTGGAGATGGCATAGCAAGGCATTTGTTCCCCACGTAACATGCCGGTTTTCGTAAAACGTGGCCGTAGCAGCGTAGGCGACTCTCTTGCAGCTTATCTGCTATGTCACGGACATAAAGACTGCCACGGATGCGAGAGTTTTTTATACGGTCCTTCCGCGTTACTCCACACATCCAGCGCAACATATTCATTTCCGTGACACGCAGTTCCTGCTGGTGCCGCTCAAGCACTGGCCACGTCTCACTGCCATATAAAAAGACAGGCCTAATGATAGTCTTTTAGACCTGTCCTTTCAGCTTTACCGGCATTTTAGGGTCACAAATGACGCTCATCACTTCAAGCCATTTTTCCAAACTGCCGAAATACGTGCCTTGACGTCGCAGTCGATGTCACCAGACGCGTGGAGATGCTGTTAATAAGACTATGTATCTATATCAAACTAAAATTAATTCTCTCTCTAAACCCAAATAACGGCAAACGAAGATACACTCAAATCATCCCATAGTATAACACTGCAATCTCAAATCCGACTTCAGTTTAGATAAGGTGGCTTTAATTCACCTAACGTTGTGGAGGCACGCAATGTATCACTTGCTAGCGTGTCCGATCCCCATTCCTCAAACCTAATCAAACAAAGTGTGTGCTTATTGAATCTAGGGCTCCAAATAAATCAAGATCGCAGTTACAGTAGGCCATTGACTATTTGAAGTATGAGATTTTATTATATTTATTGTGGGAGCAGGTTTTGGGTGTGTCTTAATTTGTGTTGATTGAATTCCTAATGCCGTACTCAATGAATTGGCAGTGATAAGAAGCCTATTTAAACCGTCAAGCAATCGGATGTGTTGAATGTTTTAAGAATCAATTCGTAATGACAGTATTTTGTACATTCCTATAATCTATACTAATATTGGAAAGAGGAAAGATTTGATTTTTGTTTGTCTGTTTGTAAGGATTTAACTCCAAAACTAAACAACCGATTTAAAAAATTCTTTCACTATTAGTAAGCTATATTATCACCGAGTAACATAGGCTATACTTTATTTAAAAAGGTACTGTTACTAACATAACCTAACCTATTTTTACGCGAGCAAAGCCGCAGGCAAAAACTAGTCTTATATGTCTTATCTTATCTTGTGTGGGGGCCATTCAGTACAGACCGGCGACACTTCGACCCAGTGGGATCTTTTGTGTCGACTTCCCCAATAACGACTGCCATAGATGTTCATGGCAGCCGGGACCGACGGCTTAACGTGCTCTCCGAGGCACGGAGTAGGCGGTAATTGTCATTCAATACGCACATAATTTCGAAAAGTCATATAACTTCCGAAAGTCAGAGGTGCGCGACGTGAGTTCGAACCCGAGACCCTCTGGATTGCAGTCTGTTGATCTCCCCACTGAGCTATCGCTGCTCCCTAGTCTTATATAAGTGAGTGTATGGATATTTCATATATAATTTACCTTTACTCAATAAAGCTTAGTTAAATTAACAGAACAATTAATATAATACGTAATCAATAGCTTGTAAAATGTTATTTATAATTATAAAACGTAAGCGTCTTGTTGTGGTTGAAATATTTCTCGGATAGGAACGTAAGTACGTAATTTCGATAAACTGGTTAACATTGTACGATGAATGTTGTTTTCTTATATCGTAAATACTTCCAACTTAATTTAAAATTATACTTGTGTAAATTGGTGCGCGAGTCGCTTATTAATTTGGTTGAACCCACATTGTAACTATGTTGTCGACGTCATATAATATGTAACAGAAAGTTGTGGTCATATTGAAGTCTTTCGGGATAAACTACACTCATATTTTGCCAACTAAGGTTTTAGGTCATGTAACAAAAAGCGAGTTTATTGCTGTCATAGTTACAGACTCCGTACGGCTAATGAGTATTTCTTGGCAGAAAACCCAAAAACGCTGCGCGATCCGGGAATCGAATTCGAGACCTAATGCACAGTAGTTACCTACACTACCGCTGGGCCACGACGGCATTGTATTTAATACGTTCATTATAATTCTTAAGCTTGAGTCACAGGGGCACACAGTCTAATTTTGATTTAACAATGTCTTTAAGAAACTAAATAAACTTCTTTGCAAATAAAACGGTCGGTTTTGATTTTTCTACATTATTGGTAATAATTTAGTTCTAAAGAGGTTTTCATAGCCAAACTATGTTACTGGCATTTAAAAAAGAGTCTGGGTATGAATAAAATTAATTCCAAATTCGAAACTTTTGTTTTAAAAAATAATAATCCCCTTTTCAGTTTGTGACTTTTTACTTACATTTCGTGGGTTGCGGTTAAAAGGTTATCAGGCAACTTAAACTAACTTCTCGTTATTTTTAGTATCTAGTGTAAATATGTAAATTAACAATAACTTTTTCTTTACAGGTACGTTTCCTTATCCACTAATATTTCTACACGGCAAGGGCGCGGTAAGTAGCTAGTATTTATAAATCATATCTAAAATAAAGAAATCTACCAAATAATATAAGAAAATATAGCGTAGGTACATTGTCCAAGTTGAGCAGTTTCAGAACGCGGCCATAAACGTTCCCAGTATATCGTGTTCGGATGCATCACAAAAAGATATCGGTTATACGTTCTGTTCCATTCCACTGGATGCAAGATAAATCGTTCGTCTTAGATGAAAGCACCCTATATCTCCCGACTGGCAGCAGTTTGCCAATAAATTCAAAATCAATCTAAATGGTTCGTCCTTCGCCATGACTACTCTACGTTTATAAATCACTGTTCGTAGTTTCTATTTTCTTTTTCTATCCACCATGTTGGAATTCAAGTTTCGAATTTTGAGTGACGTTGTTGCTGGCACGTATCGTAAATTATTCTTGTATATGGTTATATTTTTTTTTGTTTGTGTTTAGTTTCACGTGATATTCATGTATTAGGCTGGCACTCGTCGGCCATAAAAAGAGTTTTAATAATAAGTCATACAGTGTTTCTTCTTGTATTGAATTTTGAGCCATATAATATCGTTAGGATTTAAATACTATTTGTTTATTAGAATTCATTTTTGAAAACAAACATCAAGTTTTTAATTGCTTTCTTATACCTTTAACATTTGGCTAATGAGTAGTTTGAAATAGACTTGATCGAAAGTTAATTATTTTATAAGATTTTGTGGTTTGTGTCTATTTTACGTCGCCTAGCATCCTGATTATTTGTCTGTCTTAGATTAAGTAATTATTATTACATGCATTCAAAAATGCTTTCCTAAGAAATCAGCAAATTGCAAATATAGAATATTCCAGAAATTAAATTGAAAAAATTCTTAGTTTCAAAATAAAAACAAGAAGGTAAAAACTTAACCGCTTGTTCTAATGACATTAACAAGAAACATTTGCTACTGAAAACTCAATTTAAAAAAATATGTATGCGAAATTTTAATTCCAATTTGGTAGACCAGTCTTTCGCTCCAAATATTACTATGTAAAAATATACAATTAGTTTTTGAAGATATCATTGTGAACAAAACGCGCGCTTTAATTGATTTTTTTTCTTAAATTGGACGATAGCCAAACAAGAATCGGAGGGATCCATCCGTTCGAAGTGAAGAATTAAATTGTCTTTTTTTTTTCTGATGAAAATAATTATTTTTTAGCGATGGCCTGCTATCGACAGATCAAGGCCTGATCACAGATACTTTTTAAATTGGACGAGTTGCCAGACTCGACTTTATTTTTAAAGTGGTGCTGGCTGAAATGTAAAATAAAGCTGGTATATTTTATGTTGAAACCTTATGAGTGTTATTGCTGTACTTTAAAATAAGCTGTAGTTTCTTTAGTGGCACTAAAAACAAAAGCTTTTGCGGTTTCAACGGTTTAATATAAGCATTGTAATGAATAATTGTGGAGTACTAAGTAATTTAATATTTAAAGGTTTTTAAGAAAGTCGATGGAATAGGCAACTTCTGAAGCAAGACCTTGGGACCTCCATAAATTGTGTCGTCGCTTTGCCAACTAAACTATTCATGATCCTAAGTCAGGGGCTTAAATTTTGCCTTTTTATTTCGCATCTAAGGCTCAGTGGGTAGACCAACAGATTGCAATGCAGAGGGTATCGGGTTAAAACCCACGACGCGCACCTATGACTTTCGGAAGTTATATGACTTTTCGAAATTATGTGCGTATTGACTGACAATTATCGCCTGCTCCGTGCCTTGGAGAGCACGTTAAGCCGTCGGTCCCGGCTGCCATGAACATCTATGGCAGTCGTTATTGGGATGTCAGTGCCCTATAATATCCTGACACTGGTCTAGCCTTAAAGTATCGTTAGCCTTCGGGTTGCGGAGGTCAGGTGGCAGCCGCTCAGTGTAAAAACTGATATCCAGTCAAATCCGGTTAGACCAGAAAAGCCGACCCTAAGTGACTTGGGAATAATAAAGGCTAGGGAGAAGATCTAAGGCGATGAAAACAGTAATTAATAATATCCCATAGGGTTAATTCAGTACGTGGTCTATATTTGTACCATATTTTATCAAGAATTTAACACATGGTTGAGTGATAAATATCTAAACAACTTAACAAACCTTTATAATATTAATACGATTTACAATTACATTAATTAAAGCCGAGGTGACGCAACGCTGTATGCGACTGCTGTGTACGAGATTTCGGGTTGATTTCTTGGGTTGTTGTTGGTGAAGTGATACTTAGTTCCACTGTCAAAAAGAAATTCTATTTCTAAGTAGTAGCACGTAGGCTAGAGCTAGAAAAGGTTCCTTTTTTACGTAGTTCGACTCTTGAATTGGTTAAAATGCTATTCAGTTATACTGTCACAAAAATTTTAGTGGCAGCACGTTGTTTAGAACTAGAATAAGCTCGTTCCCTATTATAGGGTACCTGAAAAATGGTTGACAAAAGGTGGATGTTGACACCTTCGCCCACGCCCCTACGGGAGATGTTAGGGTAAGATTTCATAGTCTTATTATTTTATTAATTATACATATGTATGTATGATTACAATTATTCAAGAGCTAAATGTAAAATTCCTGATGTTCTATTGAACTAAGTTTCTTACTCATTATCTCTTGAATAGCTGGCCTACGCGTATTCCTATTCATTTCTGAACGAGAGCCTCACTTATTAGGCTTCATAAGCATTGCTTTTTATTATATTTACTATACATTGAATTCTAACTAACGTGCAAGTTTTTTATTTACATCAGAAAGAAGCAATAAATTTCAAAGTATTTTTTCAGAGATTGGACTGAATGGTTAATTCATATTATACGCTAAATTGACAGCGTTGGTGCTTATAGTTAGAAAATAGATAGAATAGACTGCTGTGTATGTGATCACTTGATCGATTTTTGGACAGGGAAATGTGTCATCGGCATAGCAGCACGGCGTTTTTAATAATAATAATAATAATAACATTTATTTCTCTACCACAAAGGCATCTTATATCTAACAAATATACATATTATAGAATATAATCAGATCCTTTGTGGGAGACTGGTATCTGCACTAGGAAACCCTGTCATGCAGATTACCAGGCCCCCTCTTAAAATAGTTATGTATAACAATGACATAAGCTAGGTAAAATAAAACTTGTGACCGGCAGAGGACAATCCGTTCGCATGAAGCATAGTTGATAACATGTAATTGTAATGTAAATGTTCTATTATTCAGAGTATTAAGTAAGCCTGCATCAGAGTTAGCGCGGGCATTCTATTGATTGGTACCGCAGACCCAGTACCGACTCCCTCTATAGAAATAAGTATATTAAAGTTATTTTATTAAGTTATACGAATTGCTGTTTTGGGTACAATGGGTTTAATATGCTTCACATGAAGTAAAACACTAAATAAAATATAAATGGAAAGAAAAACAAGGCTCCATATCTATCTCTATCGTCTATCCCTTCGCATATAGAGATGTTAGATCTAGACTATCACATATTCTGTTACAAAACAGGATTTACATTGACTTCTCCTATATCAATGAAAGCAGATCGTACTTAATCTGAAATAAATACAAATTTCAGCACTAGAATCTACTGTTGCTAATTATTTGGTGACAAAACAATACGAACGAATCGCTTAGTTTGTAATTAGCCTTTCATTCGATCTTTTTAAATCCTTTTTCTGACGCGTATAAGAAACTCATGATAGATTTATTATTTGTGATTATAAGCTATTTTTAAGGTCTACGTAATGTAAGGTGAACCTATTGCCATCTACAGAGCACTTACAATGACAAACAGGATAGCATAGATGGCACAGCAAGCAGTGGTTGCCTCATCGCTGCTCCCGCATTGAGTGTTACTGTTTCGATTAATTGTGCGCAATTATTTGTGCTAGCGGTCGCCAAGTGGTCGAAATTCAACCATAATTGATTTAAATTTTAAGTTTTATTGTCTATAACCATTTCATTTGCTGGCTACTGTAGCACAATTTATACTAGTACGGTCGTCATCGAAATCTCTTTTCATATTTTAAACGCTTTATAAAATTTATATATTAGAATAAGAGAAAAATTGTTAAAATCAAATGATGAAAATAAATAAATATCATTATTATGACATTTTATTTAGATTTCGCCAAGGCTATACAAGTTAATTTACCTATATTTTTCAAACAAATAATTATTTACTTAATTACACTTTTTAACTGACGATATTCCTAAGCTTGCTACTTTGTTTTTTTCTTTATTACTTATAAATAAGATATGTAACTATAGTAACGAAGAATTGTACGGCATCAGCCAAAGAATGGCGAAATACTACGAACGCATTTCGACTGCGTGTGTCAGTCTAATGTATGGTTGTGTGCGTTTTATGTTTTTTCATTAATTCAATGTATTTCTAATGCATATTTTATAAAAATACTAGGATTCGCCACTCCTTCTCAATACGAATTTTACCTGTGCCAAATTTCATGCTCCTCTGTCCGCGCAATTTTCGTAAAAAGGGGTACAAAGTTTTTGCTTCACATATCAATATATAGATAATCACAGATTGTTATTGAATGTTTGTAAAATCTACTACGACATTCCAAAAAAATAAAGCTTATTCCTTGTTCCTGTAGAGAATTTTTTGACAGGAAAACGCAACAACAATTTTCCTAACTTGAAATTAAACTCAAGACCACACAATCAGCTGGCTTACTCATGCTACGAGACTAAGAAGACAGTTTAATAGAGAACAATATTAAATACACCTGAATACGCTACTTATTATTTAGTCTGCCTACGGAGATCTTGGCTTTTTGGAAGTCTAAGACTCTTTTTGAGTAACATTATGGCACCGGAAGAATATTTTTCTATACATAATTTTATTTCCAACCCTTCCCGTGTCCAGGTTATCAATTACGTGGTAACCCTTTTTTTTTCCAAAACAATATAACGCACCGCGCCTCTTTTAAACCAATTGGCATAGAAATTATAATATTATGCGATTTTTTTATGCGTAGCGACCGTGTTTCTAATACAAATATTGTAGAGTCATTAAATTTAAATTTTGCTTGTTTTAAGTTCGCTTTGTTAATAAAAGGACGAACGGACGTTGCTTGTTAACATTTTCTTTGTAAAAATTTAAAGTAGGTGTATATAAAAGCGAAAATTTGTGTCTTGTTTAGCAAAACTTCCTTTGCATTTAAATAAAATTAATTCGCGGAAACGGCCTATGTCTGGATGTTTGTTTTTTATTTATTATATAACTTCTTCCTACCCGCGCATTTACGCCTGAATCCTACGGGAACACATCAGGATGAAAAGTAGCCTATGTCCTTCCACGGTATAAAATCTATCTAGTAGCAAAATTGCATCAAAATCGGTTCTGTAGTTTAGCTGTAAAAGCGTAACAGACAAAAAAAACAAAGTTACCTTCACATTTATTATATTTGCATGGATTAATTTAAATACTGTATAGATTTTATAACCTCTTTGGTAACCGCTTATCAAATAGGCCAAGTATATAACCATATAACTAGGTATATTTAAATATTTACTTTGTAACTGCATCTGCTATCGAGCAAGTCGTACATTCGAATCCCAACGATTGTAGTTTGGTCGTAGAGTCAGAAGACGCAATCCCACTTCTATCACACGCATTCAAGTTTAGCTGAAGTAAAGTAATTTATTAACCGAATTGCTAGTATTAGCATATATTCTAACATAGCAAAAATATATAATAATATAACTAATTTGTAATCTTTTTAAAAATGAAGAAGAGATTTATTACTAAAATCATCGATTAAAATGAACCATTATCCTAAATTCAAAAATGTTCACCAACAAATCCTTGTCTTATTTAATATGTATTGCGAGAGTTCTGCTGATCCCATAAGCCGCAGTCGCGAACTAAATCCCGTCCCAGTCGCCAGCGGCGTATCCATTGTAATCCTGTCTTAATGTTGTCCTAGAAAAATCTAGCTAGAAAGTATTACTGAAATTACCGGACAGAATCTGTTGAGGTTTTTAAAACGAGTTAAATAGAAGTTAATGGATACGAATATCTGTTGGTATCTTTTTTTAGTCTCTTTCCGGTCTAGTATTTTTTGTTGTATTACAAGGGACGTTACATTTGATTAACGGACATAAAGAACATCCAGAATTGAAACAGCTTTTTGTGACATACACAACAATCGGCGCATGACGACCGCTATAACTTCAATGCCATATATGCAGTCAAAACATTTTTCTACTATTCCTATAGTTAGTTGTTGTATGTTAACCTATAGTAAGACGTGTGTTTTCCACATGTAGCATTATTGAGGACGTATACAGGGTGTCTGGTAATTAATGGATAACCTGGCAATATCTTATAGTGGAACTGATGGCAGTTCAGAAAAAAATATGAAAGAAATCTATCCTAACTACTACCTGAGATATGTGTTTTTTTTAATTACCATTTATAACTTTCTTGTATACTACGACCATAAATGAATGAAATCCATCGGTTTTTTGTTGTTTTATTATTAAACACTAATTATGCTAATAGATAGACAGTCAAAAGTATGCTATGCTAATATAGCTTGCACTTTTTAATACATATATTGTTTTTTTTTTTTCATCTTTTCTTAACGGCCTTCAGTTCTACTATAAGACATTTCAAGGTTATCCATTAATTATCGGACACCCTGTATAACGATGATCGGTCACTCATACCACCACAATTTTATTCAGAAAGATAGTAGAGAATCGATGTTGCATAGCATTTCCTTCATCGTTTCTAGATTGTTCACGAGCCCAACCCGTTGTTATGATAACCTTTATAAATGGTGCTTGGAGACTCCTGGTGACCTCGACGATGGAGTGGCTGTGAGTGCGACTACTGTATATGAGTACTGTATACGGGTTCGATAAGTTCAATCAGGTCGAGGTGAAATTTTGGTATTTTCTAGCAAGACATTATAAACCAGTATGAAATACTGAGCTCAGTAGACGACAATGGTTTCACTCCTATTACATAACTAGTGACTGTTAGTGTCAAATTTCTGCCTATCTATCCCAAAGCGATGTATATGCGTTAAAGGATTGATTGGGATGTAGCGTAAAACTAAGAAGATAATTATTGTCTAATTCACAAAGTAAATTTTGTTTTTAGGACACAAAGTAACACTCATAGATGTCGAAATTTATTTGTGCGTGAGTCTAATAAAGTAATCTGTAAATAAGCGAATATAATTTTATATAATAACATAAATAGGAGCGTAATATACCGCTCCAATAATTCATGAAATCAAGTGAAGCATCAGCACCTCCCGTGTAGGAGATCTCGGCCTTTCACCCAATTTGTAGAGAGTGTCACTTACGATAACTCGAACCGTTAATGGCCCATCAAGATCGTTTAAAGGGCGACCTTGAGTCATATATTCTGTCTCACTCTTGCATTAGTGTAAGGTATAAGAGGTAGATGAGACACAGATTCAGAGCGTGATTTATATTTTTTTGAATAAAAAGATTGGGAGATGTTTTATGGAACGTTTCGAGGACTGTGTTTTATATGTATTTGGTGAATTCTACGATGTAAAATTTAAATCATGACAGACAAGTCATTTATACAGTATTCAAATTTTGCTTACCGTGGCAACCTGTAATTAAGGCACAACCAATACTTGTATACCATTGACTTTGTAACTTAGCTTTTAAGGTGTATATTCTTGTTGATTGTCCAAATAAATAAAATAAAAATAAATAAATAATAAAATTAAACATATTACATATATATTCATTTCTACCTAGTTTCAGTGAGTATAGCTTATAGTCACTTATTTTATTGCCTCTTTCTTACATACCGATTATTTCAATAGTTTAACGACAGATTATTGGCAATAAATTTTCTTGTATGTTCTGGACTACTTTAGCTGTATAGCAGTAACAAATGTGACTGCTGTGCTTAAGCTCTTTGGCCTAAAGGCTTGAGGCATGTGCAGTGTCGTCCCAGTTGGTTGACGCAGACGAAGCCGCGGACTGAAACTAGTGAACATATATGCATGATTTTTCTTTCTTTACTTCAAAACTCAGACATATACCAAGACAGATAAAAATATACCAAGATGGCTGAAAAATGAAATATAAATCAAGGATTTGCGTCAGAAAAATGTCTGAAGGCGGCAAATATATGGCCATTAATAATGTTGACGCCGCGCCAGCGTACCTGATTAAACATAACTTTTCTATATGCTGGTGGGTAGTACCTATACATATGTACATAAATTCTCTTTTATATACTCGTATTCCCGAAGGGGTAGGCAGAAATGTACTACACATGTCTTAAGCGAATAAACTGTCTTTTTCTATATTTCTACTAGTTGTCCCGGCAAACGCGGTTGTTCTGCCATATAAATTATGTAGGAGGGAGAAAATTTGGGATTATAGATATTTTTGATGCTCAATCAAAAAAAGGGTACAACAATGGAAAAATAATGAATAAAAGATCTTGTGACACCCTAATCACCTAGTGGCATGAAATATACTTTATGATCTATTCTAATACCTACCAAATACAAGAACATAAAAAAAAACACAAAAGTCGGTCGAGCCGTTTCGAAAAATTGCGAACACAAACACACACGAGATTTTTATATATATAGATTTCTACATGTCAGCTAGCTATCTTTTTTTTTGACAATTCTCCTACTAGGAATATTTTCTGTGTCGCGGGGGACTTTACAAACATTCAAACAACGAATACAAAGAGCACCCAGACTTGATACAACCATTTGTGGACCACACAAATTTTCGTCTCGTTTGGGAATAGAACCCACAACACTCGGCGCAGTGGTAGCGGCGAGGCGACCACTTGAACCACTCCGCCATAAGCGCAGTCTGTTAAGTTTATAAGTACTAGATATACTGGAAGGTAGTAGTTAGGTATAAGAACATTGGTACTCTTCTATATATTGTCGAACTATCGCGTACAGGTGTACCACACTCACATTTTACCAGTTATGTTTTAGGTACTATCACTTACGACTCCATTTTTGAAGTGAAACCTTCTTTAGGCGCATTGAGCATTTTTTGGGTGAACAAAAATCATGGAACTCGAGTCATCGTCACCGAACCCTTTCTATGAGCTATATGTATATTGTGTATATATCGTAGGCTTCAAGCCGTAGAGGCGTATCTGCAAAACAAGAGTAGTGGAGATACGCCTTTATAGTTTGAAGCCCGCGATATGTGTACTTTTTGGGTGAACAAAAAGCGTGAAACTTGCGTCATCGTCACCGCACGCTAGTTATCACCAGTCCCCAAAGACTGCACTGCATGTTTCTTTTTTATATACGAATAAGGTGGCAAACCAGCATACGGCCCACTTGATGGTAAGTGGTCACCATAGCATATGGACGCCTGCAACACCAGAGGTATCACTTGCGCGTTGCCGACCCTATAAGAAAGGAAGTGGGAAGGAGAAGGAGCAGGAAGGGAGAAAGAGAGGACAAACCAAATTTCGTCAAATAGGCACTCCGCCTTGCTAATAAAAAATCTGCAAAACCCTTCTGACCCGAAAATCAACACGCATGCACAGCAGGCATTTTCACTTCCACAGTGCCTCCTCCACTCTCTAAATATTAATATACTAATTATAAGAAACACACTTATTTAGTTAATACACAAGAAGAGTTCTAGACTAACCGAATTAATTTAAACTTTATAAAAAACTCCAAACAACCAAGTAGGCGGCATAACTTTAAAACTCAAAAACAAAACTAAAAAATTCACTGAGCCGAAAGTTTAAGCTGTATATTTAAGAACTAAGCTTAACTACAGTATTCTGTTGCCCGGTTTACTTGGCAACTTGCGAGATATATATTGCATCTCACCTGCTGAGATTTTAAGTGCAGTTGAATTCTTAATACTGCAACTTGGTCAGTAGGAAATTTATGTGCAGTGAAAATTTTTATTAGATTTAAAGCTGAGGAAGTGCTGTGTTATGGCTGACTGATGAAAGTAGGTGGTAAAGATTTTGTGGCGATGAAATGTACGTTTAAATTCTTGTTTTATATTGTATGGAATTCGGTGTGTATTTTAGAAAGAGTTTGTTGGATTTTGATGCGTAGGACTGTGAGAATAAGGTTTAAAGTTTGTTGAGAGTGCGGTTTAGTTTAATATAAATGGGCGAATAGAATAATAATGTTGGTCTATGAGAAAAGTTTATTATGGTTATCATTCTTAAACTTACTAGAACGACTCTTAAACTGAATGCCTTGATCGCGCAGTAGTATTGAATGCAATTGCTTTGCATAAAGTCTTGGCTTCGATTCGAAGTCGGGCAAAATGTAATTCATATTTTCTGTCAAAGTTCGATTTAAAATGTGTTTATAAGATTTTTATTCCGTACATAAAGTCTATGATAAAAACTTGTGTTCAAAAATTAAATTAATAAACCAAATGAAACGATACCATTAATTAACTATTTCTTAATGTATTGGACACCACTCTAGACTTTTGTGCTTCAGCGTTCAAAAATTTAAGTCAAATCTTATTTAGAATTATCCAACCATAAAGATCACCATATCAATTAAAGCTTTTCCACTATGTATATAAAAATTAAGCCTTTCCATGAACCATATGTCAAGATATCTACTAAATATATAAAATTAGAGCTTTATACAGTGTCTGTCAATATTTCCATTTTCTTTTAGCGCCCGGCGAAATTAGACCAAACTCGCGAACATTCTTCAATATAGGTACCAATTTTTATCAGTATAAAAGCTTGTGAAAATTCAATTACCGAACCAATAAACTTGTCAAATATCAACATGAGGGGTGACGTCACGATTAGGGTCGCCATCCGTTTTCGATGTTACGGATTTGCCCTGGTAGGGTGACATATTATTTTTAGGCGAGCGGGTCAGTCGTGTAACTGTTAAGGTTTTGGCCAGTGAATATTTTATTGTTTTAAATTGTTATGAAATTCTTTTTTTGCTGTCAGTTAGTTGTATAGAATAAGGAATAGTGTGATTAGAGAGAGATGCGACTTAAAAGTGGATATAGTGACGAGAATAGAAAAGGGTATGTTAAGTTGGTTTGGGCATGTAGAAAGAATGGACGAGAACAGACTGACTAAGAAAGTTTATAAGGCTATTGTGAATGGAACAGTCGCAAGGGGAAGACCTAGGCGAACGTTTCTTGATCAGATCGGAGACGTTCTGGATAAAGGCCAGGTTAAGAGCACCTTAAACCGGTGAGCGTGTATGAGGAATGTTATGAAAGTGAATGAAGCCAGAGAAGTGTGTCAGGATCGTAGCAAATGGAAATCCGTAGTCTCTGCCTACCCCTCTGGGAAACAGGCGTGAATTTATGTATGTATGTATGTATGTATGTATGTATGTATGTAGTTGTACAGCTAGCTCTTGTTGTGGTCTTCAACAAATGAAGTAATGGTTATATAAGAACGAGGTTTATGTTTTTCGACTTAAAATGAGACTACATTAACTGGGAGAATAGTGTTATTTTGTGAGAAATTCGCAGTGAATACGTGGATATTGCCAATATAGGAATTGCCAACGCGAGGTTATGAATTTTATGCATCTTATATTTCATTGATCACTAACTGTGTCTAAACTCTGTATGTGATACTACTGCAAATGTTTGCCGATTGCCTTACGTATTAGAAGAGAATGTAGCTTTAGAAATTTTCTCGTTAATATGAATAAATATTCACATAGATATTCTAAGGTTATCTCGAATAGATTCGAATCTTTAGTTAATAATTATTGATTGATTGATTGATAATCGGATTAACCCAGAAGTATCGATGTGAATACAATGGTAAAATAATTTATATTACGAATACCATTCCTGAAAATGTATCCTCATCTCCGAAAGATTTCAATCCATCATGTAATTCCTAAATTAGATATTTTTAAATTGATGACGAATAAATCCAAATAATCCCCTCATTAAAAGTAAGCATTAGCAACCTTCTGATGACAGATAGCTCAACACCACCATGAGGGTACTTTCAAAAGGAAACAATTTTTCTTCGCCAACTTTGATCTGAAATCGACAAACTTTTTATATTTCACCCACGCAGTGATGTTGTCACTTGCCAATCATTTTGTTCAGAAAATTTCAACTTTATGTATCATAATTGGGTTCTCAAAGTTTTGCCTTTATAAGTATTGAAAACATGGTTGAAAATTTGAGAAGTACTTGATATTTATATGACATGAGTTAAGAAATGATTATCTTTAAATAGACCCGTATTTTAAAAATTTTGATTATTCATGAAGGTATTTAATTTACATAATATTGTCTTCTGTTTACGCGAATGTTATTCATTGAAATTAAACTACTATATACGGATTTTATCGCGTTGTTTATTTATCACTGTATTACAAAATTTTGAAAATATCACTCTACTACTACTATTGATTTTATTTGACTAATTTATAAGCTAATAAAATTATTTAAACTATTAAATCTATTTATTTTTGGTTTACACTTTCCCCGACGTTTCGGGTGCTTTTCAGCAGCCATGGTCACGGGGAGACTAAGATGGTAGTTGTCTCAATGTTCCAGTGTAGTTATTTCAAAGTACCTGAACATAATTTAATTATTGGTGTTTCTATTTACGCAGAATGAGCTCAAAGTATCATGAAGTCTAGCTGTGGTTTGTTTCTTCTTGGGTTTGACTATTTGAAGTACTGGATCCCAAGCTGGTGGTACATTCCAACCATCTTCTCTATTGAAATTGGGATGTTTTTTAATTTCAATAGCCTCGCGAAGCATCCTTGGCAGGAATCGGTGTTCTTTAGCGAGAATCTGTGGTTTGTCAAATCTCAAGTAGTGGTTGGTCCCCTGTTGTACGTGTTCACACACAGCAGACTTCAACGAGCGTTTGTGTTTTACGTCAGCTATGTGTTCTTTTATGCGGGTGCCTATGCTTCTCTTGGTTTGACCAATGTATGAGAGTCCGCAGTCACAACTATATACTGCCTTATGTAAGGGGTGTCACTGACAAGATTGGCTACATCTTGAAGCGAGCTTCAATCAACACATACTTCAAGCCGCCAACGAAGATAAGTCAATTTTTACCATCCGTCAAGTGCCAATTACCTTTACAAGATGCAGGGGTCTATAAAATAGATTGTGACTGCGGACTCTCATACATTAGTCAAACCAAGAGAAGCATAGGCACCCGCATAAAAGAACACATAGCTGACGTAAAACACAAACGCTCGTTGAAGTCTGCTGTGTGTGAACACGTACAACAGGGGACCAACCACTACTTGAGATTTGACAAACCACAGATTCTCGCTAAAGAACACCGATTCCTGCCAAGGATGCTTCGCGAGGCTATTGAAATTAAAAAACATCCCAATTTCAATAGAGAAGATGGTTGGAATGTACCACCAGCTTGGGATCCAGTACTTCAAATAGTCAAACCCAAGAAGAAACAAACCACAGCTAGACTTCATGATACTTTGAGCTCATTCTGCGTAAATAGAAACACCAATAATTAAATTATGTTCAGGTACTTTGAAATAACTACACTGGAACATTGAGACAACTACCATCTTAGTCTCCCCGTGACCATGGCTGCTGAAAAGCACCCGAAACGTCGGGGAAAGTGTAAACCAAAAATAAATAGATTTAATAGTTTAAATAATTTTATTAGCTTATAAATTAGTCAAATAAAATCAATAGTAGTAGTAGAGTGATATTTTCAAAATTTTGTAATACAGTGATAAATAAACAACGCGATAAAATCCGTATATAGTAGTTTAATTTCAATGGTATTTAATTTACTACTTTACATTAAATTAATATTATATTACACATAAAGTGTGACATACTTATGTATATTTTATAAATCATTTTAACGTATATATTATGTGTATTTCACGAATAGTGACAGCAAAAATTTACAACAAATCACCGACTCATACAGTAAAATAATTAGTTACAATGCAAATGTTCTCTAAAGTTTGATGTAAAAGCTTCTAATCTGTGGTTGCGAGCAGTCACCAGCAACAATAAGCATGTCTAAAACAAAACCAATCGCACAGCTCAAAGCTCAAAGTGCTAGTATTAATAAAGAAGTTCAAAATGTTCAAAAACTTGAACCTAAAATCGTTTGAATCTGATTATAAGAAATTACCACAACTGTCAAGAATAAGAAATATTGTTAAAGATCTGCGTTCAGGTCGTTTGTCGTCTAACGATATCAGAATTCAATAAATCATTTTATACCATTGAAGTAGTCTTGAATATAAAATATTGGAATTGAGATGTTGATTCCAGAGATCAAAAATAGGTCAAGTAGATCGTTTACTAAAAGCCTGAATTCGAATAATACAAATTGCTTCAAAACCTTGTTATCCCGATACCTTTATTTTTTTATGACTCAACCAATATTACATCATTCTACTAACATCAGAGGTTTGATATTTGTTATTGAATTTGATCAAATTTGATATTGAGAAGGGTACCATAAGAATTTGATAAATTAGGTAAAAAATTCAAATGGCGGTGTAGTTAATTTCTTGTAGTCTATAATTTGCAGACTCCATGGCACTAATGCGATTGCTGATACTGAACTGACAAGTTGGGTGCCATTTAACTACCTTGTAGGAAAAGGCTCAAGGTGGGGAAAGTGTTTTATATATGTACGTCTAACATAACTATTTACTCTCAAACATCATACAGCCAATATAACGATGCTCCACTTTGACAGACAACAAATCAAAGTGATCCGGCGATTCAATGCCATTATTAATTTTAATAGGAACCTTTCGTACCCAAATTGAAAAAAACAAAGAACACTCAAGGGGCTAATAAAAAATTCAAAGACGAATAAAAATCCTTTATACATCAAAAGGGAATTAACGTTTCAAACAATTTCTTTCCATCGTCAGTTTGTTTAATTGGACGAAGTTTTCAAGACTGCGTCCGGCCAGGGTCTTATTGAGTGGGATTTCCAATTTTATTATGAAAAAGGGACGTGGAAATAGCAGGAATCTTGTTATCCTCCGGCCTTACCTGTCTCCCTTTATTGAATCAGGTGTTACTCGGGAAAAATCATATATACGGGATCGGCGACGAATTTGCTTATCAAGGCGGACGGAGATCGTTCATCGGGTACGTATTAAAATGTACCGTTTTATTATTGATTTTGATCAAGTGCTTGGTAACGTTATTGACAAAGTAGACTTTGGTATCAGCGTTTCTTATTTTGGCTGGTGTTGCGTCTGCTGGATAGATATATTTAACATTATCATTGAGGTTACTATAAATTTTATTGTTGCCACCTTACTCTTTAGTAAAATGTTGAACAGCATGTTGGATATGACACTACGGATTATTACTGACGTATTTTCTATTGCTTGTAGTGTATCTACAGGCAAAATATTAATGTTATGTATTAATATATTGTATAAACTCTTAATATATTACGTGTTTTAAAATCATAGCGTTCAAAATTGCATAATATAAATGATACTTCGTGATATAGATTATTTCCAAGATAATAATCTTAGAAAATTTAAACTGAATTCTGTCACAGTTGATCTTAAAGTACAGACGATTTAGAACAGTTTGGTGGAACAAAGTTGTGCTGAGATGACTTTTTTAAAATCTCCTCAAGTATGTTACTGTTGAAGTCGGGTAACTTAGTTTAGAAAATCTAGAATGGCAGCTGGCGTGGAGAATTTTCGTAAGTCATCGCTTCAATTTAGAATTAAACGTTTAAAATATATTCTGTTTATTAAGGCGTAAGATATAGAAGAATAGTACAAACAAAGAACAGAAGAAACTTTGTTGTTTAAACACGTGACGTTTTGATGTTGAAGTTATAAAAATATTTTAATATTAGTTATATGACAAAAAATACACATAGCATAATTGCACATACTTTCGGTCTCACGGTCGATTCTAAAATATCTTATTTATTTTTGGAACAAACCAGTAAATAAACTTGGTACTTAATGTTCTTATATTATGTATAATACTTATGATTTAATCAAATTTGTGAAATACTACACGATTAGAATTATTTGTGTGAACTGAAATTATTTTCAGTTTGACTCAATTGGCTACATAATAATAATAAGAAACTACTTTCTAATAACGAACTTATGACTTTCACGAACCTAATTTTTTTAAACGGTCTAATATGTAGCTTTTATCGATATTATAACAATATACATCCATACATAGTCTCATGCCTTTATCCCTGAGGGGGTAGGCAGTGAGGAATGACACTCACATTGTTTTTTTAAGTCCTATATAATAGGGGGCGACCTTATTGCCGACTATAGAGCTCAGTTCAGATTACGTTCTGTTACTTAAAACATTAGAAACATTCAATAATACTTTGCCCGGACAGGATATCAAACTATAGACCTCATGTGCAGCAATTGCATTGACTACCACTGCACTACATAGACAGTACCGAAATAATATGATTCTGAACTAAATGAATATTTCTTTTAAATTGTTAAAGAAAAGCTTGAAATATAAAATATTTTTCATTAAAATTTACAAACACCATTTTGTGACGACACCCTCGGGAAATGAAGGTCTTCATAACCACGACACAATAAATAAAAAAATAAAAACTTCCCTCATATTTCTCTCAGAATTAAGTTATTGTTATTTATAGCTATGATTACGTTCCCAGCGCCGCTTACGGCTCATTACTGTAATTTTACAACGTTCATATAATTATCGTCATAAATTGTCTACTTATTGGCTTTGGGAAAGAGTGTTTATGATATTAAAGTCATATATTTTATTTTTGAAGTACATTTAGTTAATTTATGTTAAAAGCGCAATAGTTGCAATGTTCTATTAGAAACATCTATACTCATGTTATAAAGAGGATAAAATTGTTTTTTTGTTTGTTTGTTAGTAAGAATTTAACTGAAAAACTACTTAACCGATTTATAAATTCTTTCACCATTATAAAGCTATATTATCACTGAGTAACATCGTATATTTTATTCATAAGTAAAATACTGTTACTATCCTAAACTAACCGAACCGACTTTTATGCGAGGAATGCCGCAGGTAAAAGATAGTGTTTGATAAAAAAGACGAATAAAATCCAATTGAAAAGATGAACATATTTGATGTTCAACATTTTTTCTTCAAATCTTTTTATTCTTACACAGTCGTCGGTTCAGGATACTCTGAAGCTGTTCTTTCCCTGGGATGTCCGCCAATCTGAATGTATGTATGCAGAATAGTTAGTTTGAAAGCGGGACCATTGTCATTCCTTGAGGCTGGTAGGCTGCTGGTAAAAAATTTCCGCTAGCAACCATCCCACATAATTAAGGTGTTACATTTGACCTAAATTATATGCGAAATTAAATCGAATTATGAGAGCGACGTACCAATTTTATTATAGTAAACCAATAATTCGGGTTCGATTCCCGCACAAGTCAAACATTTGAATGCATGAACATGTTTGTCTTGGACTGGGTGTTTCTATGTATAATATGTAAGAATCAACTATAATAAAAATCAAAAAAGTTTATATATATGTATGTCTATCCATTGTCTAGTACTTACCCATAGTACAAGCTCTGCTTAGTTTGGGCTAGATGGTGTTGTGTGTATGTGATATAATATTATTATTAATACTTCTCAGTTAAGAGAAAATTTACTGACTCTGACTTTCGGAAGTTATATGACTTTTCGAAATTATGTGCGTATTGATTGATAATTATCGCCTGCTCCGTGCCTCGGAAAGCACGGTAAGCCGTCGGTCCCGGCTGCCATGAACATCTATGGCAGTCGTTATTAGGAAGTCAGTGCCCTATAATATCCTGACACTGGTCTAGCCTTAGGGTATCGTTAGCCTTCGGGTTGCAGAGGTCAGGTGGCAGCCGCTCCGTCTAAAAAGTGATATCCAGTGAAATCCGGTTAGACTAGAAAAGCCGACGCCAAGTGACTTGGGAATAATAAAGGCTAGGAAGAAGAAGCTAAGAGAAAATTAAAACTCAATAAAATATTTCGAAATGTCAGTCAATATTTCTCGGAAAGGATATGGGTAATGGCCGAAAATCAACTGGTTTTGTTTTGAATGCACGGTAGCGTATGGGTTTAAGTAATCGCCTCGCTACTGGCACTGCACTGAGTTTGAATCCCACACGGGACAAGAAATTGTGTGATCCACAAATTAATGGTTACTCCGCATCTGCATGGTTTTTGTGTCCGTTGTTTAAATGAATGTAAAGTCCCCCGTGGTACAGGAATTATTCGTAGAGCATGAGTTGTCTGCTAAAAAAAACAAAAGAAAAACATGCTGGGCAGTCTTTGGGGACTGCCGATAGAAGTGAATACTAAGTAACTAGCGTGCGGTGACGATGACGTAAGTTTTACACTTTTTGTTCACCCAAAAAGTACACATATATACACAGTATACATATAGCTTATGGTAAGCGTTCGGTGACGATGACGCGAGTTCCATAATTTTTGTTAACCCAAAAAGTGCGCAACGCGCATAAAGAATTTTTCATTTAAAAAAAACAATAAATATTTTGAAATGTCAGTCAATATGTTTTAACCCCTCCACCAATTCAGTTATTAAATTATCATTATTATTATTATAACAAAATTTACGCTGCCGGCGCCCTAGCATTGGTTGAGAGGTCAAAAAAGTAGGTAGATAGCCAATGAAAATTAAGAATTCATATATTCCAGTGAAAAATATTAAGTAGTCTCATCCATAGTAATTCTCACAAACAACCATATCAATCACCTCGCTCGTCAACTATAAGCCAGAAACTTGATGACGTTATAATATAACTCTCAATATAATCCCATAATCACTTCTTAGGGATTTAAGGGAAGCACGAATATCGTGTATTCGTACAAGGCATATTGAATATTAGTAATGCGTTATTAATTATAGGCTACGAGTTAATCCTGTGCTTGGCTTTCAGCGTATGTAGATTGTAAGTACGGGGATTAAGTTATAATATGGTTTAGTTACAGTAGCTTATGTTACCAATTGAATTATATAATATGAAATTTAATTATAATAGCTTCAGCTCACAGTTTCGCTCGTATAAATCACATGAAATAATATGCCATGATAAAAAGTGTCTCAAGTGCACGTAATTTTTTCATTTTTAAAAAGACGCACACATATTTCCCTTTGAACTTTACAAGCATACAAACAACGGACATAAAGAACACCCACACTTGGAGCAACTATTTTGTTGATCATACATTGTTTTGTGTCATGTGGGGATTAAATTCTCAATTGTTGGCGCAGTAGCTATTGCGAGGTGACCACTTAATCCATGCCATCTGTGCAGTCACCGATAAACCATGTCCTAGATTGATACATAATTATGACAAATTTCACAGTGCGTTTTCGTGGCGAAGGCGGGTGAAGCCGCGGACAAAAACTAGTCAACGGTACAACTATGTATTGTGCAGTTTCAATCCACAAAATGTAGCCTCTAAACGATTATTGACTATAAGTGGTGATTATCTAATGTTGTAAGTGATGATTACATGAACCATAGATATTATGCTTAGACACTTTAGAGTGTTTGTACCTATAAGATAATATCTTAACGGACTCAAAGGTACTTATATTAAATTGTATACACACATTACATCATAATGTGTAAGACATAAAATATGATCCCATAAATGACCACCATAAAATAAGGGTCCCACCCATAAACTTGAAATGGTACGCCTTGGGAATGGCTTCATACATTATATTAGCTATTGCACCTGGTATTAGAAACATTATTTTTATTGAAAATGATATCTCCTGCATTTAGAATTATTCTTGTAGAGGTATGTATGTTGCGTTTAATGTATGTGTGTGCAATCGTGAGGTATGCGAGGCGAGTCAGCCAGTTGCTGTAGGAAACCAATAAATTAATTTAATATTATAAAATTAGTTTCCTACTATGCATAGATACCTACTTTGTTATACCAATACATTCTACGAGAATCGAATCCGAGTCTTGACTGAATTTATTTATGTCCAAGCTATCATGATAAATATGAGGTTTACTAAAGCGCCATAAGGAAATTACTGGCACTGATCCGACAGATAACACTCTTTAACGATATATAAAATATTTAATGTAAGCACACACACGTAGATACCGATACATATAAAATAACCATTTATTTATTGATAACTAATATTACTTATTCTAAAAAACTAGCATTCTGTCGAACCAATGCATAGCAACTCGTTCATAAGTGTTACTTTGTGACCTAAATGAATAAATGATTTTGACTTTGACTTGACTTTGACTTTGACTTTGACTTTGACTTTGATTTTGACTTTGACTTTGACTTTGACTTTTTACTGGCCGAATCGCCTCGCATACCTCACGCTTGCACACACATACATACCCCTACATTGTTTAACTTGATTTTGCCCGCGGCTTTCCTCGCATATATTATGTATGTAGGTTAGGTTAGTAATAGATCTTTTACCTGATTAGTCATTAGAGGTACCCGAAGTCTTTTTCTCTACCCCTGACAATGTATATGCGAAATTCCATGATGATCGATACAAACAAACTTACATTGGGCTTTAGGATATTAGTTAAGATATTAAAAGCTTCTTTTACAAAAATGTAAAATGGAAACACAAAAGACACCCTGACATGGATCAGTTACTGTAGATGACACAATTTTTATGCTGTGTGACGATTTAGCCCACAACATTAAGCGCACTGACAGTTAAAGTAGTGTCTGTAGTATGCTTCTTGTAGTAACTGACCTCTAGAATACATGACAAAGCTCTTAAGTTAGAAATAATCTTTTTATTAGGTAGTAAGTTAATATGCTCAAGCTAAAATCGTCTTGATCTCGCAATTGTGCCAATAAACCAACGACTCCTAATCTCTATAAGAGTAACGTATATAGAACCATATATGATAAAGATTCAGTACAAAAATAATATGATTACCGAATCTGAAATTCGACCACAATATCCTACAAACAGCCCACATGTAAACTATCTTGTAAACATGTTTACCTTAAAAATGAGCTCAATATTAATAACGTTGTCGGCGATATTATTTACGTCATCCAAAGTCACTAATATGAATAAACTTGTGTAAGCTTCAATAAATTTATTCATACACAGACTGTTCATGATGATACAAAAAAAGAAACTTTCCATTAATAAAAAAAATATTACAATAACCTATGAGTTAGCGGTACAGTCGAGCACAACCAGCGATAAAAGCGGCGCGGAAGCACAGAGCGCTCGGTAAACGACAGCCGGTGTCCGCTTCCTGCGCGGTGCGCGAGGTGACGTCGTGCCCGACTGTACTTTTGTTGCAAGTTAGTTGTGATGTGCGCGATTGTACGCAATGCTCCAATATTTAAGACGGTATTTATATTTTTCCCTACCCTCTGTTAAATAAGCTCTTTGAAGTTGGTGGTAAAGCTACTTCTTAGTTCCTTGGGGAATATTGGCGTGATCCTGCGTTATGAAACAAGGGGCTCAGTCTAGTACTAATTGTAGATAGGTATGCTTTGATTTATCGTACCGTTTAAAGTTATTTTCTCATATAAAGGGCGCCGGGTTTTAGCCCCGTGGCATAATTATGTTTGTGTTTACTATCGACGTAGCTTTCAATATCCATATCGAAAAGTATAGAATTTTCAAAGATCCGGTGGTCTGCAATTGATCCCTGTAGATGGCATAAACCTCACCTCCTTTTATCTAGGACCTAAAAATTACGGGCTGTGATTATTATAGAACTGCTATAAGATTATACTGATGTAAATCTGTGGAGGATTTTTCAAATTCCTGACGTCTCATAATTACTTGGTAACGCACCATAAAAAATAAAGATAAAACGTCATTTGTTTCGGCAAATTTCTATGAAAGATTCTTCACCATGAAACACCGTAATTTAATTTCTAAATAATTTCTCATGGAAACTAAACACATAACACTTATTAGCAATACGGAAACGCTTCAGCGGTGTGACCAAGACTTAGATTTCCGCAAAGGCGTGTTTGAAACTTGTCTCCTTGCAACTTTTCTATCTGTTTACGTGTTAAAAACTGTAAAGTACTTAAAACTTTATCAAGTTGATCTCGGAAGTAGGAAATTGCACTGAGTAGGTGTCCAAGACACGTATGTGTTTTAAACTGCTGATATTATAAATAACAAACTCAAAGTTTGCGTGGGTGGAGTTTCGTAGACTTGTTGAGAAACTGACTGAATTTGGATAAAAGTTGGTAATTTTTTTATTGTTTTTCGAAGTTAAAACTTGTTCTCTATTTTAGTTCAGGCTAATAATACAATAACTGAAAGATAGGATATCTTCAACGCCATAAAAAAATATTTTTGCTAAATAATAAAGCACTCGATTAATATGTGGAAATATTCTCGGTATTTTCTGAGGAGCAAGCGCCTGTATATTTATTTTTATTTTATCTTATTTGTTTAGATCCAAATTAACTTTTATGTTTGACTATGCTTACAATAGAAAACAAACGATATTTGTTTTTCAGATCACAATATTTTGTAAGTAGCAAACATTAATTCTCGTATTACTATCGCATCTTAACCTAAACAGAAAATAAGTTAAGCGGCTAATTCTCTAAATGCATTGTCATTTTTGTCAAAATGCTCCCAAATGGCCGAGTTAACCGAATTCCTCTCGTGCCGGGAACTAAACCTATTTTATCTTAGAGGAAAAGAGACTGGTTAAAATATTTTACGTTTAAGTAGCAGTGGTGAAGGATAATCTCTTTAGTCGCTTTGTAGTGTCACCCAGCAGAAAATATAGGATGGTTGTTTCTTTTAGCAAATGTCATTTTCAGCAATTTTGTGTTAACAACAATGTTCTTATAAGGAACAAGTATTGTATTGTTATATATAGGACTCTTTCCAGGGATAGAATAACGATCGCAATGCTACAGACTTTAAATCTTATGAATAATAATATGAGTATATACTTAGTACTAACTTGGGATTACAAGAATATATTAAATTATAAAATGGAGTATCCATTTTAGTATCTGGTCAGTAATGCATGGTAAGGAAACAATTAGTCTATTTAAGTTGATTAACTAAACATGATGAACTTAATAAAGACATTACTGCCTTTGTTGTTTTGCCAGAATTAATGTTTAGGTGTTTGAATAATTATATAAAATATAATTAGCAGTGAACAGAACCATATAAACTGTCTGTGTGCTCGATAGATGGCGTAAGAATCGAGTTAGATCGCGATATGGTTTCGTTCACACGCGGGGTATATAAGGGTCGGGATTTTTTATTGTCATTGCGAATTTTGTGACATCAAATTACAAATCGTCAAAGTGCCATCTAGTGGAGGAATATACGTTTGAAAACCAAGTGGCGTATTTATTTATTTCTCGTCCCCGGACCACGATCGTGTTCATTAGGCATAAACTCTAAATTAATAAAGTTATTAACTATCTGATCTTTTGTCTTCTATTAATGACTGATAACAAGATAAGCTTAAATATGATTTTTGTGGTAGAATTAGTTTCTGTATTCTGCAACTTAACCAAAGGAGTACACGAAGGTTAGATAGCACTACTGATAAGGATAATTTTTTAAATTTTCTGTTAGACTAGCTATTGTGAAATAAAAGACGCCCATGCATCAAGAGTGTAACATGAATTAAAGTAAAGCTGTTCTTTAGGATTCAGAAGATAATTCATATATATTAGATTTTTCTATTACTTCCTTTTTTAATTCCCATTTATGGCAATCTTTTGTGGTTGATGTTAAATATAACACCACTCATAAATGCTCATCAAATAAGGTAAACTCAGTGGCCGTAACTATAATTTTAATCAAGCTATATCGTTTGATCCTGTAAGTCGTCGACGCACAACACAGGAGTAATCGTCCATAATCCACAGCAATTATAATACAAAGACGAAGGATTTCATAGACAATCAAAGGGAATAATTTCGGACGGCGATTATTTCGAGTGAAGGCTGGCAAGAGCCTCTTAAGGACTGCGCGTCAAGCACCACCATTTAATTAATGAAACCCTCCGAAGATACTTAAGCGCATTTAATTGAAGTAGATTTGTTCCTTGAAACATGTAGTGCAAAAAGCTGCTGAGATTTTTCTGTCCTGAGATATTCCAAATCTGATCAAGATAGCTTGAAAATAATTGTCCCTTGAGAGGCTGATGCGATAATACATCATACCCACATTACGTCACCTCGCGATGTGTTAAGTTACCACGTGATAGAGGTATCTATTCGGTGAAAGATTCGGACTCATTGATACTAAAATAAAAAAAAAGTAAATTATCGGAATGAATAAAACATATTTTTCGAGAGATCTATTTCTCAATGATAACGCAGATCGGATTAACTGGCAAATTAAATGACGATATGTGACCTGTTACAACCTTTTTAACTGTCACTGATTTTCGCTGTCATTAAAATCAAAGGGAACTGTCGATATAGGGAGCCAGTAGTTTCACAAATATTTTAAAATCTGGTCAAATCATTGAAAATGATAAACCTGATGACACTTGTGAATAAATTGTTATTCATCTGAACATCAGCGAAGCAGCTGGATCCATTTAGTTTTATACAAAATTTATTCTGTTTGGGATTGCTTTGATATTGCATACACAAAAGATACACAGTCACGAAATAACTTCATTAAATAAATAACATTTCTTTTTATTGCATTTTATCCATATAACATAAATTTATGTTAGCTACTGGCAGGCAATCACTTAAATAATTGTACCATCCGATACGTGCAGTCTATCCCTGTCAGAACCATCTTTAAGTGTAGTGCTATTTTGCATTATCTTACTTCTAAATTCACAGTGTCTATAGTACCGTCGAAGTGACATTCCAATTTGAAATGAAAGCTTTTACAGAATTGCAGGGCTGTTACTGCAATAAACTAAGTATAATAAACAACATGTTTACCGAAATTTATAAAACTGTTAGCAAACCAATCGGTAGCGGAACATAAAATAAATAAACTAAATGATATATGAGTGTTTATTTCGCCAACCAACTTCGGTATCTCTCGTACACTCATAAATCGTGCAAAGCTTCGTGCAAAGCTTCCCACAGCGTTAGCACAATTTAAATATATATTTTATAAAGTTATAAAAAATGTATTCGTAATTTATATTATGTGTTGAGTTTTGTGCGCGATTGTATTTAATACTGTCGGTACACTTAGACAGAAATATGTTCAAGGGGTGAATATTATTGTATTGCTTTTATGTTTTCTTTGCCCGTGTTTCGTGTTGCGTTATTTTGAAGATCATCTCTTTAGATAGTGTATGTACATAAATGATACAGTGCTTTATATTTTTTGCTCTTCATTATACTGTCGTTACTTGTATTAAATGTTAAAGTAGATTATTTTATGTAACAGTTTTACTGACAAAGTGAGGAATTATCTGAACTGCAGTGTTTTCAAGCAGTTGCACGTCACCAAACCTGAGTCTTAGTCTGTTTTCTTATTAACACTTATTAGAAGCATTTGATATCTAAACTCGGTACAGTTTGTAGCCGCATGTGAAATTTTGAACACTAATTATTACCTGCAGCTTTATTTTCATTAAATTTAAAGTTCTCTCTTTAATCCTATGTATTTTAATCTATTTAGTATCTATTATTTTATATACAACATAATCCGTACATTTGAAATCAATCAATCGAGTAAGATCTCAGTCTGTAAGTTACACATATAATAACAATTTTTTAAAATTGGTTTGCTTTTTATGACAGTCCAGCTATCAGTCCACAGTATGTGGTAACCACCGTTAACCGGTGTTGTCTTGATATCATAGAAGCAACATTAAGAAAACACAATCAAGCTGCTACTTACCGTCAAACACATGGTTGGCACTTATTGTTAAGGGATGATGGTCGACGATGGCCTACGCTTGCCTAGAATATATTCACATAGAATATACTACAGAGATGTAGACTGCGTGAAGTCGTCGGAGTTTCAGTTTAATATCGTCGCCGTTCGTTAAAACATTTCCTCGCAAATAAATCTTCTACGAAGATATTGTTTACATGCTATTTTTCAAGCTCTGCTGATTACACAAAACATAATATTTTTATACTGGTGCTAGTAAAATAACAGTGGAATATAAGAAAATACTGTTTATACGGTGCAAGTTACGAAGTGCCAGCGTTAAATCATAAGACTCATAAGTCAACGAACGGTGCTGTAAAATATTTTAAAGTGCATGTTACGAAAAGTTATGATTTGAGTGGCGTCCTAGAAATTTTGGAAATAAACTTCAAGAAGTATTATTTGTAAGAGGTATATGTTTTATTATAGAGATACTTAGGTTAGGATGGAATAGTATATGAGGTTATAGATCTTTAAGAAGAGTGAAACAAAGCTTTTCCAGGATTAACAATGCGTTACATATAGCCGATAATGAGCTTCGTGGTTACTTTGACACATACTTCTCCCCGGTTATGTCGGAATCACCGGGGAAAGATGGTGACTGACATCCCGGTAATACCGACTAAATCTACTACGGTGTTCCTCGCCTCTCGGACCTGGTGTTGATCGGGTGGCGGGCAGGCCCACGAAGCCCACCACCCCCACGTTAAACGTCAGGGTGGCTGGAGGTCGTCTTCGCCTTAACCTGACTAAACTTCAGAACAGAACTTTTTTCTGCATGTAATACTTTACTCTACTTTTACTTTACCCTATGTCCTTTTTGTATACTTGACAATCTGTATTCGAAATTTCACGACATATCGGTCTCATCGAAATTTCATGAAGCGATTAAGGCGTGAAAGCGTGTCGAATGAACAAACTCACATTCGTATCTATAATATTAGATTGTTGAGTTGGTATGTTGATATCATTAATATATTGTCAACCTCATTAGTAAAAAGCGACAATGATGTTGAATAAAACTTAAAAACGAGGCCTTAGATTTTCTGCCAAGAAAATCCAAAAACTATAGCTCGCAATATTTTAATATAATACGCCTCTGTCCATCCTTTTGAGGATATAGATATGAGAGAACATATAACATAATATAACACGCTTTTATTAGCTTGCTATGTATCTATATAACGGAATCTTTGAACGTGATTGTCACCTCTTTCAAACCGACGGCGACGACGGATTGATTTGAAACTTTGAACACTTATCGAGAACCGATGTCAATACAATAATTAAAAAAAAGTACAATAAAAAAAATTTTTGAGAAAGCAAAAAAAGACATTTATAAAGTAGAAAATAATTTAATAATTTTAATCAAAAAATGCGTGGGCTATCAAAATATCTAAGAAGGCACCCCACGCTTTTTTACATTGAAATTATTAAATTACTTTCTACTTTTTAAAACGTGTTTTAAGATTTTTAAATTATTATTTACTTAAAATAAAATATAGCCTGTTACTCGGCGATTATATAGCTTCATAATCATAAAGGTGAAAAAAAAA
This sequence comes from Catocala nupta, assembly GCA_963675205.1. Lineage (NCBI taxonomy): Eukaryota > Metazoa > Arthropoda > Insecta > Lepidoptera > Erebidae > Catocala > Catocala nupta. The sequence continues at coordinate 27,904,249 of OY776090.1, read as the reverse complement.
TTAAATCGTTTTTGTAGTTTTTGTGTTAAATCCTTACAAACAAACAAACAAAAAAAATCATTCGTCTTTATAATATTAATATGCATATATAAGCGGGTTATATCTCGCTTCAGCTTATAACATGGACCTAGTCTTCGGTCTCGGGCCCTCAGCGCATTATACCGTTGACACGGGTCTACGCGGCTTACTCCGCGTTTTATAAATGTTGCCCCTTACTTCTCATTATTGTCATTTTTTGCTTGCAACACAAATATTTTTTATGAAGGCTGTGACAGCTTATAAATTATTTGTTAACGAAGAGTTTTTATTAATTTGTGTTATTCGAACCAGGTACATGTTTTAAGATTAATTAATTATGGTAAAACAGATGGCACAGGAAGGATATTATTCTCGTTCGAGGCTGCGAGCCTCCTCGCCGGATCGATGCCATGGGACCTGGAAGCGGCGCTCCTGGCGTCGCTCTATCGTTGGCGCCAGGAGGCGCTAGCTCGGGGCGAGGGACCGGGTTTTGCCGCAATCAAGGCGGCAAGGTCCGAGCTCCGCCAGGTCCTAGTGGCTAATTGGAAGGAGCGACTTGTGCACCCCAGTGCCGGGCACGCCACGATCGTGGCGGTAAGTCCCGTTTTTGAGGAGTGGCTGGAGAGGCGGCATGGCGCCCTCACCTTCCGGCTGACACAGGTTCTGACTGGCCACGGTTGTTTTGGCCAGTTCCTGTGTCGTATACGCCGGCAAGAGACGCCCGGTTGTCACCACTGCGGCGACTGCCGCGACGTTGTTGAGGACACGGCGCTGCACACTTTGGCGGTTTGCCCCGCCTGGGCATCGCAGCGCCGTGAGTTGATCGCGGCAGTCGGATTGATTGCCCTCTCGCTCCCGGCCATAGTTCAGTCTATGGTCCGGAGTGAGAGGTCGTGGAACGCCGTCGCCTCCTTTTGTGAGGAAGTAATTTCCATCAAGGAGGCGGCGGAGCGGGAGAGGGAGCGTTTAAACCCTCTCCCCAACCGCAGAGCCGGGCGCCGGAGGGCGCGCGATGACCTCCAGCCACCCTGAGGTTTGACCTGGGGGTGGCGGGCTTTGTGGGCCTGCCCGCCATCCGTTCAGCACCAGGTCCGAGAGGCGGCGTGCGTGTTCCCACGCGCGCCTCTGTTTCGAGTCCGTCTCCCACCTAGGGGGGGAGACAGTAGGGAATCTTATGAAGTGAGTCCTTTGGGTAGGTCTCTTGTGTAGTGGCCTGCCGTTTCATACGGCGGGCCGTAACCTCGGCGGGGTCGCGACCGCATGCGAAAGCGATTCGCGCGGCCCCGTCGATAGTGGTTTTGTCGAGGAACACCGTGGTAGGTTTAGTCGGTATTCCGGGAGGTACATTATCTTTTAACATCTTTCTTTTACCCCGGCGAGTCCGACATAATCCCTCCGCCCGCCCCCGCGGAGGGGTATGCGTCATTGCATTCCCCCACGTAAAAAAAAAAAAAAAAAAAAAAAAAAGGAAGGATATTATTCAATTTGTTTGCAAAAGCATATTATGTTTTAAATCTAGTTGAATCGTTGTATATAGTGAAAAAAAATTATATTGAACATTGATAATTATTATAGTAATTACGTGCAAAAAACTTTGTTCAAGCATATTGCGTATTTGTCATAGTGAAAGATAACATGTAAAAGGTGTGATATTTATTAAAGAAAGCTTCGATGGCGTAGTGGTTAGTGTAAACGACTGCCACGCCTGAGGTCGCGGGTTCGAGTCGAATATTTGTGTGCATGAACATGGATATTTATGATTACATTATTATTTTTACACATTACGCAGCAATAGCTCAGTGAGGAGACCAACAGACTGCAATGCAGAGGGTCTCGAGTTCGAACCCACGTCGCGCACCTCTGACTTTCGGAAGTTATATGACTTTTTGAAATTATGTGCGTATTGATTGACAATTATCGCCTGCTCCAGGCCTTGGAGAGCACGTAAAGCTGTCGGTCCCGGCTGCCATGAACTGCTATGGCAGTCGTTATTGGGGAAGTCAGTGCCTTATAATATCCTGACACTGATCTAGCCTTAGGATATCCGTTAGCCTTCGGGTTGCGGAGGTCAGGTGGCAACCACTCCGTATAAAAACTGATATCCAGTCAAATCCGGTTTGACTAGAAAAGCCGACCCAAAGTGACTTGGGAATAATAAAGGCTAGAGGGAAGAGTAATAAATATTATGTTTTGCACCACAGAAAAGTCGAAAACAGTGTTAAATTAAATCTAAGTAGTTCTTATAATTTAAATAGCTTAAATAGAAGTAACCAGTAACTAGAAACAGTTTTAAAAGTAGTAGTCAAAATTTTCTAAATCATGTAATAACAGCGTTTTATAAAAAAATAAACAATGCCATAAAGTTCGTATAAAGTAGTTCAATTTCAATTACATTTTGGCATAAAGTAAGTTAACTTTTCATTCGATCTACATCGACCAGTAACTGTTCCAGGCGTTTTTGATGCATGGGGTATATTTTTTTGTTTTATCTCAATATTTTACGTGCTAAATTTATAAAAGTCTTTTGTTATCGATCAAGAAATAGCGAAGTGTATGTTGGTCTCATGTGATGGATTACCATTTTCTTAAGCATGTAAAATGTCTGGACCGACTTTCTTGGCATGGTTCCCTTGAGGACTATTGAATATTCGAGGATTTATTGTACAATAACAGTTACCAGAATGCGTGACACTTGTAATAAAATATTGACATGTTTTTCGAGGAGTTGCCTTTACAGAAATGGTAAAGCGACGGCGTAGAGAATATTGAAAAATGAAGTCAGAATATTATTTTTGTTTAAAAAGACTTTCGAGAGACATTTGAGCTGCAAATCAGTGTTGATTTGCAGCTCAAATGTCTTAACTAGACACTTATGAACTCCAAAAACTAAGTTAATACATATTTTAATCGCTAGTGTAATGGCTGGCGATTTGACATGAGAGAAAAGACTATTGATAGTCTACAAATATTACTTGATGGAAAGACATTTTTATGGCTATATAACAATAGAAAACATTCCGTTTTACTTCTGATACTGTAGTCCCCCATACTGTAGTCTTGTGGGGAAAACCTCGGCAGGGAGTTCATTCCACAACCTAAGCGTCCGCGGGAGAAAATTCCTTTGGAACCGTTTTTACAAGGTCGGCAACGCGCAAGTGATGCCTCTGGTATTGCAGGCGTCGATAGGCTACGGTAACCATTTACCATCAGGTGGGCCGTATGGTTGTTTGCGATATTTGTAGTATAAAAAAAACAAAAAAGAAAAACAATTAGAATATATCGTTTTATACCCGGTAATATTGTCTTACATGTATACAATTCCCTAACTTACAATATATTCGTATGTTTGTCTCTCTAAAACAGGATACGTACAAAACTACTGGATTCAAGTTACTTGCATGAACAGCTTAGTGAACGCTCTCTGTAGAGCACATATGTGCCTTCAAATGCAGAACTAAAGGGAAACTTAGTAGTAAAGCAAGTTATATATTGGAGCTGCTATATATTCTAAATCGGAGCAGTACGAATTATTGATTATCTAAAATATCTTTGATTATAATCTTCTGTTTACACACATACGTAGTCTGCCGCTTGTCACCGAATGGTGGATAGATGTGCATCACATTCAAACCTTGCTAGCAATGTATTTAGAACCTATATAACAGGCATCAAGACTATCGTTTATCTATCAGGTACAGTACCAGATTCGTGGCTGCTCAGCATTTTTTGTACAACAATTAAGTAACAGTTTGCCAGACCCGAATCAAAGGAGACTTCATGCATTTTTATTTTTTTTATTGTCTTTGGTGGCAGACGAGCACGTGGCCCACCCGATGGAAAGTGGTAACCATAGCTCATGGATTTCATTCAGCAATGTCACAACACAGCAAAGCCGCTGCCTACAAAAAAATGGCATGCATAGCAGTTACATCGTCTAATGTTGAGCATCGGGGAGCAATATAGATTTATCATAGAACTCTATCTTCGATAAAATACATTAAATTAATTGCTCCTTTTTGATGTAAATAAACAAGCTTGCCCGTTAGTTAGGATTCAATGTATAGCGTAAATATAATGAAAAAGATAAGCTTATGAAGCTTATAAGTGAGTATAAGTAGGTTCAGAAATGAATAGGAAAACGCGTGGGCGAGCTATTCACGAGATAATGAGTCAGAAGGTTAGTTCAATAGAACATCAGGAATTTTATATTTGTTTGTTGAATAATTGTCATTATAAAATCTACTAATTTATTGAATGTGATAGTTTCGATCCCCTGGCATTCGAATCTGAGTCTAAGAATTTAGGTGCGATTTCAATCAAAATATTTAGTCTTGTGTTATTATCTAATATGTACTTCAAAAGGAATAAAATCAAAAACGTTTGCAGAAAATATGGCTTTCTGAACTTCCTAACTCCCAGCACAGAAATACCCGAAGTCATAATGAGCCGAACACAAGAAACACATAAAAAACTCAACGCACGTCCTATTCGGAACGGATTGACGTGGGTACGACATACGCCATGACAGAAGCTAGCTGTGACGTCACAAAAACCGGTAAGGAACAGGATTTATACCGAATGCCGGACTGACGGGTGTACCAAGTATTAGATGGTGTTAATGGATATACTGAATTATTATGTAATGTAGGTTTCTTGCTTAAATATGAAAATGGGCCTTCTCTTTCGCATTCAGCTGGTGATGGATTGGCAAATTAAAGATTGCACACATTTTTTAACATATATTAATATATTCATGCAAAAAAGCATTTATTTAGTTTTGGTTTATGATTTTAATTATATTAAGTTTGGTAGTCCACCAGCATTTTTTTTATACTTCTAGGTAAGTAAACGGAAGAATACTGACGACCCGATGGTAAGCGCTTACTGTATGTAGCTGGTATTGACTTTTCAGATGAGAAGTAGCCGTGCTATCAGTGTTATGCTTGCAGATCACTCCTTAAGATGCCCTCTCTAAAACTCTTAACCCAGGATAGAACACAAGGTTGTTTTGCTGTGACTTCCAGTAGAGTGAAGTTTAATCGCCCAACTTCGTTAAAACTTTGCCAGTTTTAACGAAGACATAACAAAGCTAGTGAGGATGCCCATAAACCGTATCAGTCCTAATATTCCTTAAGAATTTCGTTATCCGGGTTTCTGATAAGCTAAACAATGACGTGTCAAAATCAATCTCATGTCAAGTGATTTGATTGGTCGTAGCTAATTCTATCAACCAATCATGGCTATTTTATTAGTTTAACCGCCTGTTGTAATATTTGAGTTGATCTGCCTTTCAAAAACCGAGGATTAGATTTATGCCTTTTTTAATATGTCATTCCTTTTGTTGGATCGTTGGAATTTTCAATATTCCCTTTTTCCATTATTTGGACTTAGAGCAGATATTTTCTCACCTACCATCATTATACAAAATTCATTCCAAAGGAGTAGAAAGAAAGCACATTAAAGGAGCTAATAGCCATTATCACTGAACTAAATAGTAGTACGTTTTCATTACCGTGAGGATGGAGGTGGGATTCGTTTCGCCCTGTCTGCCCCTCAACGCTTAATGAAGCTGGTTTTAATGTATGTAACTGGTACTTTCGTGAGCTGAGTTACGATGAGCCACCGAAAAAAGTACGGTTTGTTTTCGTAAAGCATATTTGCCGGACTTTTACAATAACACAAAATACGCATTTTCTAGATTTTTATAATAAAGGGTTTTCTTAGCACCAAGAGTCGATAATATATAATCTTTGCCTCCTAGGCATGTTACCGGTTGACATCGATACTAACGAAATCTGAAATAGCTATGTAAATATTATCTTTTTATAATTATTATTTAATTTTTGAACTCATTCAGTGTATAATAACGTATATAATATGTTCATAAAAAGGCATACGTGATAAAAACATCTTTGTCAATCAAATAACAATCATAGAAGAGTTTAAACTTAATAAATTTCGAAATAGACGTACACAACGATAGCTCAATGACATAATATATACAAGTTTAAACAGACACTGTAAGTAGTTTAATTTTTAAAGGTTTCAGGCTGTAATAATAATTCATAGTTATAATATAGACTCCTGCATATGTTCCCGAAGAAGTAGGCAGTGGCGTTTTAAAACCTCATTTTGCCAGCTATAATTTTAGGGTATAATTGCTGTTTATCAGACAGATTCAGATACCGTGTTGCGACTGAGAATTTATACACTTGAGATCTCTTGCACAGCACTTGCATTTACTACTACCGCGCTGACTATCGAACCAATCTCTGAATGCAATGTTCGTTAAGTTACGACTTTAAATGGCTCGAAGGCTTTTCTGAGGAAAATCATATAATAATAATGCTTTATTGTTCCAATATAAATAGTTACAGTCATTTTAAGAACACTAACCTCCACACTAGGATTTCCGGTGTCGTAAAGGTTAGTCTCTTTCATTTTTACAGAAATAAACAAGTAAAACGAGAAATGTAATTTAAAAGAAAAGGTAAGTACAATTTTAAAATCTTACTTTAAAAGCATAATCCTGAATTTCAGTACAGAGTGTATGTTTGGTATGTGTGTGAATGTGGGTGTGTGTGTGTATGTATGTGTGTGTAGATTCCAAAGTAATTATATTTACGACAGTGTCTTTAATAAATGTTCAGAAATTTATGTTGTTATCTCCTTTCCGAAAATGCATATACCATCAATTGAGATTTCAGCTGAACACGGGTGTTGACTGAAGCTTATACCGTCCTATGTTGTTGCTAGTTAAATCCAGTAATGTGCACAGAATTGATGGCAAATTGATCAGATTAAGTACCTAAGCAGTGATAATTTAGTGGATTATCAAACCTTGTGTTCGTGACTGGATACTCTTGATTTATTATGCTATATGTGTGATTTATGTGTTACATCTCGTTGATTCTATGGCATAAGTTTGCCCTATTCTTGTAGCCTATTACTTTTATTTTATTTTACTAATATTATATATGTAAAAGTTTGAGAAGATAAACGTGAAAGTTCGACTTGAATGAAAATTGACATGACGGTGACGTTCGTGCGGGACGGATATGCAGAATACTTTGTTTGTGTACGTTCCCGTGGCATTGATAAAACCGAAGTCATATGCCAAGCTGCTTTTAGAATTTAGTTTATTACTTCTACAACCTAAATGACTATGAAATTGCATATCTGTTATTAAATTAAAAATTTATATTTCTACAAAAATTCATAAGCAAAATTGTACACCTGATATTGAATATAAAAATGACAAATATTAAAAAAATTAGAATTGAAAACGGCAAGCAGGCTAGAAATTTGTGGCTATTCCATTCTTTTGCGAAATGTTTAACAACACGTGTCTTAAATAATATTTTGTACATTTATTAGTTTCATAAATCAAATTCTTAACCCTAACATAGGCTACTTTATGCAATTACATAAATCAGAAACTAAGTTTTGAAAACCAAACTCTTCCGTATTCACTTTAAACCCAGGAAAACCCTGAATCTACGCTGTTTGCGTACCAAATTAGGCCATAACATCGTGTGAAATATCGCAGTTTGTGCACCTGTTTGTTCGAAGTAAATTGGGCGAAGCATCGGGGATTAGCGGTGCAACCTGCCCCGTTATTATATTTGGGTGGTAGGGACTGTTTTCATAGAGGGTGGTTTAAGCTACCACCGTCGAAACTGTTGTGTCAAACTCTCATAATGACATAAATATAATCATAAGTATCTCCCTGCAGGATTAGGTGGAGGCGTATCACGGCCACATTCCGTAAGATTTGCTTAGGTTTTACTTGGTCGGGCGGAATTTACTGTTGCTGACTTCGTGCTTTAGCTGAGGCAATCGGAACTACTGGCAATAATCCTCTGCCTTTTATTTTTGTTTCACGGTAAGCCTTACTTGGTTATGAATTTTGTTTACTTGGTCAATTTGAAGTAGCACCTTTTAGAGCCACAATATAATAAACCCAAAATATATAATAAATGTGACTGTTTGTGAAGATGTTTTGATGTTTGTAACTTAATAAGGATAAACCAAAATTGATACAACTTGGCAGACGAGACTGTTTAATGGATTAATACATAGGATACTTTTTATCTCGGTATGCGTTCTCGTGCTAACAGAAGCTTTTATTAAATAATTAAGCGGTCTGCGTTCTGCGGTCGAGTTCCTCTCAGTTTCTCTTTGACCGCCGCGGTCTGACTGCTTTTATGTGTGTACGATTCAAAGACACCGCATACATCACAGTGAACGCGGCACGCAGAACTCGGAACTCTGACCGCTGACCGCCCGCAGTGTGGCCGGCGCATAAAAATTAAATACTTTTACCGGGATATTTGTAGGCTTTTTGCGATGAGCTATTGAACGATATATAGGTTCGACCCCCTCATAGTGATTTACGAATCGTCGTTATCGAGACTGAGTGTTCTCTGTGTCCATTGTTTGAATGTTTATAAAATCTTGGTGACTTAGAAATTACTCCTAAAGCAGTAGTACTCCTTAAAAAACAAAAAGAAGAATATTTTTTATTTAGTGTGCTTCTTACAACTAATGAGATGCTTTATCAATTATGTAATTGTTAAATGTACTGCCTCTATGATCGTATAGCATATTAAGTTTGCGCTCACGCTTGGGACGAATAAAGAGTATTGATCAGATTCGATGTTTGAGTCAGGTAAATGTTATTGGGTTTTGCCGATGTAAATTTTTCAGCAGCACTGAGGACGGAAAGAAGTCCAGTAGATGGCGATAGCCTCAAACTCCTTTATTTGGGACCTAAAGCAAAATAGGCAAAACGTGGGTGTGATAAACTTCTCCATAGTCATTAGACAATGTACAGATGTAAGTCTTTATTCCTACTGTTGTGTTTCGTTCGGTGAGTCAGAGTACCGGAGGCCCAAACACCCTCTTTCCGCCTTCCCGCTCCTTTTGCTTCCCACTTGCTTTTTTAAAGGATCGGCAACGCGCAAGTGATGCTTCTGGTGTTGCAACCGTCCATAGGCTACGGTGACCACTTACCATCAGCTGGGTCATATGCTTGTTCGCCACCGTAGTAGTATAAAAAATTTTATATATAAACTGCTTCAATATTACTAAACATCGATACCGTGTATTATATTAGGAAATTAGAACACAATATATATTCCAATAAAAACTTGAATCAGATTATCATATTCATGTAGTATCTCCACGTAACATACGCCCCAAATTTAATTATCTACCTTCCGAATATTGGCGATAATGAGTAATTTTCAATAATATGAAAATCAATACGGGTTCGAAGAGCTATTATGCTGCTAATTGAGTAGCCGATCGTTGGCTGGGTGCCAGTTCAGCTTTTCAACTTGGTTGGATTATACGGATTGGTGTATTGAATCCTATTCATGTTTTGTTTCTGGCTTTTCTGCTGAGAGTAGGACATTGTGATTTGAGTAGCGAAAGTTCAAAGTTATTTTAATAAAGTGCATGTATGGCATTGTAGAATGAAAATTCACACTTGAATATTCCCAAAGAGGTTTATAGGGGTGAAAAAATAACTGCCATCTTATGCCACCGAACTAAAGACAAAGGGAAACAAATTCAGTCCACAAATAATTTTTTCCTGTACTTAGATATTCTTATGTCCGTTGAGAAAACGAGAAAAGAACTATTCGAAAATTGACATCTTCAAAATAAATTTATACAGTACGATCTCGTTTTAAAACACATTTTAGTACTATTTTCCAGAATTTTGATGATATCAGTAAATTTAACGATATAATCTACCCAATGCGTCATTGTCACGTGCAGTTTTACCATAGCTCGGCTACTGCAGTGCATGAGTAAAATATTGCACGCAATACATCTGCCGAGATCTTACTGCATAATGCTTGGCAATTGGATGTCTGCATACGAGCTTTACAAAATTGGGACGTAGTCTGGTGATTTGTGGCAACTGTATGTTTTGAAAGACTTGCGTTTTAAATTACGTTCTATTGCGTAGACGTGGTTAAGGATTTAACCTACAGAAATGGCCCTTTTTGGTATAAAATATGTACATATGTAACAATATAGTCATAAAATATCCTAAACAAAGACAGACCATCAAACACGCATTCAGATTATTTTTTAGAACGATGGTAAAATATTTGCAAAATTAGTATACCTTTTTCGGCTTAGCGTAATTTACCTTTACTTTGGTGCGAAACATATTCAGGACTTTTTAACCTCGTTTGATGCAACTTGCAGTCTTGTTTTCCTGTACGGCCAATTAAATATCTTGATAAAACTATTCATATAAAAGTTAAACCCTGAAATAAAAAGTTAATAAACCTACAATCTACTTTAAACTAAAGATCTAAATAACTAACGACATTACACAAAATAAGAAAAACAAATTTAAACATAAATTATCTGTTATTCAAAGAATATATTTTCTTTGCTCCTAAACCTTTTTATAGTCAATAGGTTACGACCTTTAAGACCACATATTTTTCTTTCAATTTGCTATCGTTCGTCTTATATGGTGGATGGTAATTTATTTCCAGAAGTTCAATAATCCAAGCACTGTTCAGCTGCCTTATAAGTCAAACCCTCTAACAATAAATCAATAATTCCATAGACCAATTAAACTAAATTTTTATAGTCACACACCAGAATGGCAGAGTATAATTTCAAAAAGAAAGATTCATATTTCAGTTTCTATATGATTTTAGCTATTAATTATATTAATCGCTAATAGTTTATCACTCTTAATTATAACCTTATTGATTGATCGAACTAGCTCTAATAATTCAATGATAGGTCAAATATTTTCAAGAAGTCCAATCACTGTCCAACTACCTAATAAAACCCTCGAACGATAAGTCAATAATCCCATAGACTACTTAAACCAAAACTGTAACATCATTACCCAAGAATTTCGCGGACTAGCCGGGCAAAACGCGATCTCGGCGGTTATAAATTCACAGCCTACGGGATTAAGGCACGAAATATTTACGTCTTTCTTTATAGCAGTCTTCTCTGAGGTTTTGACGGTATATAATTTAAATTATTCCATTATGAAGTCCCCATTTCTCTTCAGATGAGCTTCAGTAATAACGTCGTTGTCTTTATCTTTTCTAGTTTGAAGGAAAGAGGGTTATTAGCACTGCAGCGAGATTTGGTAGAATTTGGTGCAGATTTAAATATTTTGTTGGAGCTTGGCGTGCAGTTCTGAGGTTGTCGACTCTTCGTTAACGTCTGGTAGTTAGTTCTGTCTTGTGTTGATATATCTTAGTATTATTTGTGAAAGTTTGTAAACATATTTGGGTGTTTGCGTAGACTATTGGACGTACCTACTAGGATTCAATTTAGCTTTCTTAATATAGATCATGTCCGGGATTAACACATAGGGTACTTTCATACAGAGTTTATTTGTCAACCCGCACTGGGCCAACGTGGCTAGCTAAGAGTTCTCACCCTGCGAGGCATTTACCCAGCAATGGGACAGTTTATATATATAGGACTGAAATTATAAAACTATTACTATTTATCGAGAAGTTTCTGCAGTTTTCAATGCAGCAGCGTCGCCTCATGTTTTGTGCTCAGTAGACGGAAATTAGCTCGCCACCCATTACGTGGGCTTGACCTTAGATCATAGCTGGCGAAATGAGTATGTGAAACACCTACCCTACCCTTGCGGATAAAAGTGTGTGACTATTATAATACTGACTTTAAAATATAATTTTAGCATACCTAAATGCCCCGACCGTAAAATAAACGAAATATTGTATTCAAATGAAATATGCAGCAGCTACCGTAACAATTGTTTTAAACCAAATTACTTTTGCAGCTACGTTTTATTTGAATAAAGTGAAAGAATTTTACGCTCTATATTATATTAATTGCTTTGTTAAAATACAACCTAGTTTGGAATTTATTCAATGACTTTGGGTTAAAATTTATGTGCAACGCTCAAGCACAGAAATATAAGTCATGTATTTTTGGCGTCCATTTTGCGTGAATAATCCTGGTTATAACTAATAATCCGCATTAATATTATAAATGCGAATGTACCTATGTTTTTTTTCCGTGGCTACGTTACTAAACATTGGTTCCATTTAGAAAGAAGAATGAAACTGACAAAAACGTATTCGAAACAAAAACAACACTGTAAGGAATAGTGGTTTTATACGTGTGAATTAAATGTTTAATACAAATATATGATTGCTCTCATGTGTATTAATATAACTTATTTTTGTCTCCACTTACGATTCTTATAGTACCTACATATCAGCAGACAAAATATATTCCCTGTAGGTAAAATATCAGATTTCAATCATGTTGTATTGTGCGTCTCGGCGTGTCAGGATACTAATCTCTTTAATTACTGTAGAGTTAGCAAACCCATAAATCATTACTCCTTACTTTAGTTACAAATCACTCCTTTTCTGAAGACCAATGCGAGTAACATGTCGCAAATTACAAGCGTTCGTAGGCGCATAACTACTGACCAATGGGCGAACTGTACCCTTATTTACAGCTCTATTGGTATAAAAAAACCAGCCTGCAGTTATTTCCATATTTAAAAAACGCCCGTTATTTAAAGCTATAACTTTAAAAGTATAAACGAAAATACACTTCAATGACATTCGTATTCATAATTCGGGACACGTACAATAAAATATTTGATTGGAAGTTTTATGTAACGATATCGCTAATTGCCGTCGTATGGCACTCTGCCAGATCCGCATTGTTGAGGCGTAAAGATATGACGGTTGTATTGTTATTGTTTTTGTAACTGAACGAGTTTTTTGCTAATTGCGATATTGAAGTAATGGTTGAAATGTATTGGGTAGTTTCGAATGGTAAGTAATTTGTAGCAACTGTTTTTTCAACTTTTAAATGGTCGTTCTCTCATAGATTATTGATCTCTCGCCTATGTATGAAGAAATAGAAAGAGGTGTATCGTTAGCTATGTTTATGTCAGCAGACACACCTTGGAATTACACCCGACATCTCATACATAGCACCTACATTCAATACTGCTGCGCATCCAGGACAGCTAAGAGCTCGTTGCTATCAACGAGGCATCGCGGATTCCCTACTTAAATCTTATATTTTACTAGAAACTAAGCAGATATGAGCAATAACTGATGAACTGATTTATTAAAGTGTAAAATTTTATATCCGTTTTTTTGCTTTTTTAATTGAAAGGAATGATCTACTATTTAAATGCTTGTTAGCAAGCATTTACTGCCAGTAAGAAAGTAAAAAAATCTTTCCAGTTCAAAATATTCACCTGTACGACCATCAAGAAAAATAAATGAAACTAAACAATAACTCGAAACTACCCATCATTTTCCCATCCTTCTTTAACAACACTTAACTCTCAAAACACCTTCGCATTTCAGAGCACGTATATCCCCTACCACGGGTTTTACGACATCTCGTTGGTAACTTTTGATGGCAGCCGTAAACGTTACGTTAAAGCTGCGACTCAGCGCCAGAACGGATGAGTGCGCGCACCTTTTTATTTGGCAGTTTGTCTTAAAACGTATTATAAGAGGTATAATCATTTCTGGTACTTAATGGTGATGGTCCGTGGCAACTTTGCCGATAATGTCCGCGTTGAGATCGTTAAACGTTTATGATTGGGCTGTTTGCTGCTTTCGAAAATGTAATAGTTTATATTTTGCTTTTCTCTTGGTATTTTTAATGGAAATAAATAGCTTGCATTAAAATGAAACAAAAATAAATTACGAAACAAAGATGCAAGGAAAGCAAGATCGCAATTTAATTATAAATGTTATTTATCGCGCTCATGAAAATGAATAAAATACATAAAGTAATGTAGATAAGTAAATGCATCCAAAGAGCTATGCCAAGAACATAAGGAATGGAAATCAGCAGTCTGTGCTTACTACTTAAACCTCATACTTAAACTCATGTCTGTGTACGTTGCCACATCCTTTCCTATCTAGAAAAACATGTGCTAGGATAAGGTTCACTCTTACACGGTAAAACCGACTAGAGCGCGCACCAAGAATTTTCACTCCTCATATCTTGGCTAAACTAATAAAACTTGAAATTCTCTGCCGCAAAAGCAGTTACCTTCTTTCTTTTGTCCGGAATCCTTCAAGTGGGGCGTGAAGATGCATCTCACGAGGCTATCAAAATAAAGACCTCAGCACCACTTCAACTATGATGAGGACGTGGTGAAAAAGACTCTGCTCGTAGACAACACGACTTCTTACCACCAAGGGCAATATAGACAATATGGCTGGCAAAAAAAAAATTATACCAACCTGACAAATTATCTGCACCGATAACAACCTAATTTCGATCAATATTAATTAAATGTAAAACAACTGTCAATCATGTAAACAAAATTTTTCAAACTCATCTCTCTTCTCACCCTAAGGAGTCTTCCATACAAAACTAAATATTTCGAGCAAAACATCTAGTAATTAGATACTAGAGATACTGTTATATCGTAGGATCGACTAGCATACTGTTCTTAAAGTAGCCTATAAGCTAATTAATTGTAAATACATTTTCGATAGTACTGAAATCAAATATGCTTACAGATTTCTATTTAAATATGTATTACTTTAGAAATTGCTGTAGGTGGAGGTTTAATGACTTAGATATGACACTCGCAACAAATATTCTGGCTGAAGAAAGCTTGAATAAATTTATTATTCTGCCATGAGGTAATTTAACATGCAATATTCATAGATAAAGTCTGTTTTACCACACAAAACAACACAACTTTCATTAGCAATAATGAAGTAGGATCTATCGACGTTGCTAATTTGTATTATACACAGGAATTAATGCGATTCTGCTAGGTTGCCTATGTTCTGGGTGCCTAGTGCCAGTTGTTTTTACGTTAACGCGATCGAAACAGTCACCGCGTTTGGCTTTCTGATTGGTTAAGAGGTTGGAGCGGGCCAATCAGAACGCCGAACGTCATAAACGCGTCGATCGCGTTAACGTAAAACAAACTCACAATAGGCACTCAGGTCTAATGTGGCCTGTCAAAAACGTAAAATTTCAAGTTTACTAAAAAGTACGCTAGATATTTATGCACTTTTATAGAGGTACACACAGCGAAACATCAACATAGAGTGTTTGGACTTTGAAAGAGTGACCATGAGTTTTTGCCCGTTCTTCTCATGAGCCCTATACCCTTACTTTGCGGAACGTGGCAGTAAATGTAAATTCACAGGGAAAAAAAATTGTAACTTTGACATTCATAAGTAACTTTAATAAATTTATTTTGATTTTGATTTTGATTTTGAACTATTAAAAGTTGAACGCTGCGAATAGTGCGAGAGAGTGTGTTACATTTTTGTTACGCTCTATCCTTACATCGACATCGACACCACTATGCACTGTCCCTTGCCGACAATTCTCTATTTTGTATGTAGCGTAGTTATGCGTACATAGGGTGTCTAACTTGATCTGTAGCCGTGTGTACTAGCTTTTGCCCGCGGCTTCGCTCGCATAAAAGTGGGTTATATTAAGTTGGTTACAATACTATTTTAAAAATAAATTATAGCCTATTTTACTCGGTGATAATACAGGTTTCTAATGGTGAAATAAATTTTAATCATTTTTAGTAATACATTAGTTGAGTACTTTGAGTCAAATCCTTAAAAACAAACAAACGAACATCAAATCTTTCCACTTTATAATATTATAGTATAGATTACATAAATAGAGAGTATAAGTTATTGTGGTTAATATGATTGAGTACAGTAAACTATTATGTATACATAGTTAATTATAATCAGCTTACTAACGATAAGCCACAAATAATCAGCTTTATCTGTCTGCATCATAACATCAGCAAATACTTAACAAAGTGCCGGAATTCTAACACCACGGAATGTGCTGAACTCCCCAAAATTAATTTAGAAGTCATTTCAATGGTTTAATTATTTTGAGTAAACTTTGGTAAAATAATTTTGTTCGGCTACCTGCGCCCTCTGTCGGTGAAGTTATGTAATAACTCCGCAACTCGATTACGTAAAAAGTAAATGGTAAACAGTTGTATTTGATAGCTTGTGGTAAATGTATATCGGTATGTTACCTTATGTGGTCAGAATACATAACATTCCTATGTCTACTTTGATGAAATTATTTTGACTAGCAAAACAGCTTCTTTATAATAATATAATTAAATAATTTGATTGGCTTGTCATTTTGTTATATGTACCTACTAGGCTACAGTAAGCTGTTTATGAGCTGTATTCTGTGTATTCTTTTACGTATAATCTAGCAGACTGCAGGTTAAAAAGGCTATAATCGTGTTTTGGCAACTGCTATCGATCTTAAGCAATTTTAAATATATACCTTTTAAATAAATTTTACTGTGCCGACAGAATTATATCAATACATACTACTATTTCGACCAACTAGTACAGTATGTTAAAAATCCGAATAAGAAGAAACTTAAGCCATCCATAGCATGATGTATATGATTGTTTGCGATCTTGAAGTCATAGGTTCGATTTTCTATTTATTATTAGGAAATTCTCAGAACGTGATTAGAAAACGTGTCCGAAGGATAGTGTTGTCATTGTATGCCTTTCTACGCGGGACCTAAAATAAAATCGTTTGCATGTAGATGTAATAATTATATCCTTGTCTACTTAACAGTGTACATTATCTTAATTACTTCTTCTTAATAATCTAAAATATAATCATATACTTCCTAAAAGAGTTATAAACGAAGCAATTGCTAACTAAGGTTAATATCCACGATCGATACAGGAACCGGATATAAAAGCACTTTCGGATAAATAAACAACGGATATTGGGTTTTATAAACTTGGCCTGGGTGAAACGGGTGAAGATAAATACGATACGGTTAAATTTAAATGAAGGGAATTAAAATAAACTGAATTAAATGTTTAATTTCTAAGGTATTTTGTAACTCAAGGAAATTTTGAACTGTTGATCTTGGATGAGGGTATTGGCAAATTTAAATTAATACGGTAAAAAAATTACTTGAAGATTGGAACCTTTCTTATAAACCCATTAATCATAAAAAGAAGATCTCAAGGTAGATCTAACTCACTGGTGAAATTCATTATTTTTAGAAAATATTTCTTACCGATGACCTTGTATTACGTTACCACGATGACTTGATGATAAATATGTCTAATCTATGAATCACATAATTCTTTGTCTCGACTTAGTATAGAAATCAAGCGATAAAACCAGTCAAATGACCACTGCACCATTCACATCGCTAGACCATAAAGGCATTCAAATAATAACACAATACAGATTAATTATACAATAAAAGCCGAATTATACGGTCCACTCCATTTAACTACTAGTTTGCCAAATACAAACTTGCATATATAACATAAATAAAAACTTCATATTGTGTTGGAAATCCTCCATGATTACAGAATGTTTGTTTGCATACAACAATTGTTACACAAGTTGCGCAAACAAAGCTTGATCCCTATTTAAACTGTGTTTCGCGTGTAAATATCGAAAGTTCTAGATTTCATTTCCTCTCGTGATATGAACGATTTTCGGGTCATTATTTCGTATAGTCCGGCTGAGGCAGAGGATTTGGAGTAATTTGAAAATAGTATATTATGCGATGTCTAAAGTATCATCTTATACTATTGTATAAGATGATACTTTAGACTACATTGTACTGTATTCAGTACCATGTTATTTTCTGAAATCCGCAAAGCGTTTGCTTTGTGGACTACGATGCCCTTCTTACTTGGAGAATCCGTAAGACGAAAATTCTAAGGTAAAAGAAGAAAAAGTCTAACATAGATGAAGTTTAATTATATTTGTTGTGAATTGGAAGATTTAGATGCATAATGCATTGTATTGCATGCATGTAATCAAAGCAGTAAAAATATAAAAATATTCCGTCTTTGATACATATTTAACTTAATCTTTAGAGTTTATTGTAAACATGTTTGGAATAACGCCCAAATTAATTAATTTCATTCAAAAACCTCAAAATATGACATTTATTTGCGATATTACCAATTGAAACAGGCCACATAACGTGAACCCTCCTAAATAATACTTATTGTATTCTGTAAAATATGTATAAAAATATTTATTTAAAACAACCATTTAATTTTATATCACGGGATTTATTCACATATGTACTTACACAGCAATACAAACAAGACATAGAACTGAACGTATATAACCTACCGCGCATTGCCGCTAAATTAAATAGTTCAAAATTACCCAACGATATCTAGTTACAAGTATCCAAACACGTGGAAGTAATAAAAGTGTTTAAATTTAATTAAACGACTTAATTAAATGATTCTATCGCTAAGTAAACGTTTTCGCTCTTATTACGATTGTTCGGTAAATTCCCGATTATGCCGCCCGCCCAGTCAGACCGGAAACTGCCGAGGGGCGGGAAGTTATCATCCACAGTCTAACACCTCTACAGATGTATACTATAGCGTATTTTTTCGTCGGCTTAATTCGAGTTTTCCATTTTTTAAAGTTATGACGCACCTTTCTGAAATAAATTGAATCACCTTTTCTCATTATTCTGTTAATTATTACTTCTGAAGACAGAAACATTTTATAATTTGTTGATTATGATTTTAATTTTCATATGGCGCAGTCAAATTGTTTAATATATCGTTTTTCAATAATATTGTCGCTGCGAAACAGTGCTTTCTGAAGGAAGTTAATATAACTTATCTTATTAGTAAAAGGTATATTCGCGTACATATCTACAAATGATTATAGGAGTTCCATTCCTAGGTTGATTGTAATTTCATTGGAGTTTTTATTAAGAAGTGCTAAGTAGTAGTGAAGTCTGAAAACATATCTGGTAGATTGCAATAGACCTTTTATTATTACTTGTTAGTTAAAGTTGTTGTTGAGTGTATCTTTTGGTGATTTACAGGCTGTAGGATTAAGTCAATGCAGGATTATATCCAACATTATTAATTATGGAATAATTTTATCAAATGACTTAAATGCTTTGCTTTGACTAATAACAGCAAGAAGCTTATGAGTATGAGTATGCGTTTTCTACTAATTAGGTAAATTCTTCTTCCTAGCCTGTATTATTCTCAAGTCACTTGTGATCGGCTTTTATAGTCTAACCGGATTTGACTGGATATCAATTTTTACACGGGGCGGCTGCCACCTGACCTCTGCTACCCGAAGGCTAACGATACCCTAAGGCTAGACCAGTGTCAAGGTATTAGAGGGCACTGACTTCCCAATAACTACTGCCACAGATGTTCATAGCAGCCGTGACCGACGGCTTAAAGGGCTCTCTGAGGCACGCAGCAGGCGATAAGTGTCAATAAATACGCACATAATTTCGAAAAGTCATATAACTTCCGAAAGTCGAGAAGAGGTGCGCGACGTGGGTTCGAACCCGAGACCCTCTTCATTGCAGTCTGTTGGTCTCCACATTGAGCTATTGCTACAGTAATTAGGTAAATTAACACACATAATAATTACAAACATTATTTACATCAACTTCACTATCTGCATCAACAACTTCAAAACCAATCAAAAACATCTTCTATTTCCGAACTGCAAAGTTCATTTTCCTTTGAAGTACAAGTTTCTTCACTTAGAACTCAAGAACTGCCCGAAGCTAATAATCTGCACTGTTAGCTTACCCCCTTTCGCGTCAAAAATAAAGTTCCTTTCAAAGATAGGAAGTCTTCGTCCGTTATTTGTCAAATACAAAGTACTAATTTTCTATTGTTCGAAATATACTATACTAGATTTTACTCACGGCTTCGCTTGTTTAAATGTAGTTGAGGTTAGATAAGTAAGTTCTTTTTTCTGCAAGAAAGACATCTTTTGTCCTTCTTCTTTATGTAGCTTGGGTTAGTAACAGTACTTTTTTTCTACATGAAAGATTTGTCCGTTTCTGTTTTTCTGACAAGGTGTACGCGAAATTTCATGATGATCGGTAGAGTAGTTGAGGTGTGAAAGCGCAATAGACAAACTCACATTGCCATTTATAATATTAGGATTCTCAAGAGTTATATAAGAGAAAGTCAAATAGATAACTTGATCGTAATTAATTCGAGGTATTCTTCCCTAATCATATTTATGAAGTTAGCGTGGTTTGAGATATGATTTTTATTTATTTGTATCTGATATTATTCGGAATGTTCTTACTTATGTAATTTCTCGGGTTTCTGTCTATGAATAGATTTTATGTTAATTGAGACATATTATGTATGTGTTTAATTCTAGTCTTAATGAGTTTTTTTATTGAGTCCAATTTAGATGGATCCAGATCAATTTGTCTTCTTTATTCAATTTATGTTTCTTTTTTGTTCTTATAAAACCTAATCACCCAAAATAGGAATAATTTCTGTGTCGCCTCGTACGTGTTTTTAAGTTTTCTTATTAGAAAATTCTCAGCAAAAAGCGGAGCTGAGCATATTTCTGTCTAGAAATGTACTCAGTAGATTATATAAATCTCGCTGTTCAGTATGTGGCAATTATAACCTAATTGACGAATGTAGATATAATACATTTCTAATCTAATTCTACGAAAACATTCAAGCGTGCGCGTCTATATATTCTAATCCTAACTAATATTATTTACGTGAATGTGAGTTTCTTTGTTACGCTTTCACGCCTTAACTACTCGACTGATCATCATGACATTTCGCACACACGTTGTCACGGGTACAAAAACGGACTTAGGGTCCCCATCATCTAAAAAAAGAAGATTAGAAAATTGACATAACCTCCATTTACGCATATAGAAGTAGGACAAATTTAGTTTATGAATATTTTGCACAGTCTTCATATAGACTTAGACAAATTGTATTAAAGACTAGAAAATGATTGAACAGCCAAACCGAATAGTAGTCTCTCAGGCGATATCTATGTATACTTGTGAGGTTGTAACGACACGTATATGATTCGTGTACGTCTCGTAATGTATTTTGGCGCGTAGCCAGGATTCCCTCCATGCCTATGCGATCGGCTTTCCATCCGATTTGCGGGCCGATTCAACCCGCCAGGTCTATTTCGAAAGCTCTACGATTGGTTTCACTCTGTGTTAGACGTGGCCCAAATCTATTTTGGCTTTAATTATTAAACGTTACGTCGTATTCGACAGGTTCTTGAGATTGCATTAGCGCTTTGCATACTGGTAAGTACAACTCCAAATGAAATGTATTTTCTTTTAAAACTGCATCTTGATCTTCTAGATTTTCCCTTTTTAGAGTCTTCTTCTAGAATAAGCATAAGCCCTGTTTATTACAAACATTGTAACAACGGACATATTACACATACTTAGAAATATAACAAAAATGATTTGAATGGTCAATCCGCTGCTGCCAGTGGTTTGAGTATAGAGGGAGACATTACGAGCCAAAATAAAATTCTGGTCCTCAGATCAGATTGTGTCTGTTGTCTTAATGTTACTAAGGTCTTTCTCGTACATGGCTTTATCTAAGAGGAAATGTTTTTTTTAAGAAAACGGAATAACGTTTGCCATGTCGAGTTATTCTTCACATATATCTTTTTCTCAATTTGCCTTAAACGTCACATAAATAGTAGATACCTTAATGGCTTTTGTACAGCAAACGGCTAATGTGCGCAAGTTAAGACACTTGCTTGGATTGTATGTATTATATAAATAACTGATGCAAGTAACCCGTAGGACTAAGTCACGTATGTAGTTCGTTTGAGTAGGTTTCGCATGTAATCCATATGAGGAATCTGAGCATGTTGCCCACGCAAGTAGCTTGCGCATGAAGTCTGCGCGTGTAGCTTGCATGTCTACAAATATTACAAAATAGTAAAGAAAAACAAAACAGATATTAGTTTACCCTGAAGAAAAAACTACTCGCAAGCATTTTACTTGAAACTTGTCCGGGGAGGTTTCGCTAATGACCCCTCGTAACTACTGTGTCATCTATATAGTTCTCAACTAAGTTTTACAAAATGACATACAAAAAGTATCCCGTAAAGTCGTTTAGAAGCAATACGCGTCGAGGGAAATCATGAGGATCGACCTTCTGATATAGGAGGACGTGGATGCTTACATAAACTGCTATTAGCTACATATATTCACACCTGCTTATCCGCGTAGGGCTAGACGTATGTAGGTGCTTCACACCAAAATTTACTAAAATATTATGTCATTATTAAACTACATCACAACAAATTATAATCTGATTTAAACTTATAATAATCAAAAATAATCTTGCGAATTCTTTTTTATTTAACGACGAACTCAACTATCATTACAGGATATTCCCAATATGGTTCTAAGGTCCTGTAAAAGTATGTGGCAAGTTACTCCACGGCACCAACAAGGTAGCCAATCATTAGAACCAAGCGACTAATATAAGAGAGCATGGAGACTTCTTCATATGATTTCCAAATATCGAGAGGTCGGTTTCTCCATGTCAAACTAGACTCGGCTGAATATAACCTTTTTCACCATGGGCCAAAATGGTATTAGTATTATGCGTTGAGATCAGATGTCAGAATATTGGCACTGATTATAATTTAAATCATATTCGAATATTCGAAACTTAATTTGATGATGAGTTAATTTATAATTAATTAAAATTTTATGGCTGAATCGAATTTATATTGGATTATGGCTAATACATACCCAATCAATATGAAATACGTCATAGGTTCGATTTATTTAAACATTCGATTAAATCGATATTTTATGGATAATCGGCAATCGCTACTACCTATTGACATCGACTGCCATGGATGTTAATGACGGCTGAGACTGACAGATTAAAGTATTCTCTGACGTTTGAGAAGGTATGACTTTATGTAACCCATCACCCTTCCAGAACTATAACAACTTTGGACCGATCGATGCGATGCGGGCCTCTGGCGTTTACATAAACAACTACTTGGCGATATTATATCGAGGTCCAAGTGTGCCTTTAGTAAAACAGGCCATTGTGCCTGACGGTAAGCAATTCCGCTATGATGGAGTGGAACAATATGTAGATTATAAACGGGTTTGGTTAACTAAGAAATGTTATTTAGGATGAGATGCTTGTAATACGAAGGATGGCTCGATGGCTTTGTTGAAGGTACTTATAGTAGGGAGCCTTTAGGATTGTTTTGTATTAATGTGTTTATATATTAAAATATGGTTCTTACTATTGTTATAATAGCGGGTAAGCGGGTAAGATTACCATGCTAAAAATATCCGGTGTCAATCCAGGTCATGGTCTACCTGAGTTCCAAGGTGCATCTAAATCTGTCCAAGAGAGTTAAGTATTTAAGCATCCAAATGTTCAAATGGTCTCACGAACAAACTTTAGCATTTATAATATTAATAGAGGGTGAAACTGTGTTCGCTGCGTTTTCTTTTTTAATGCAGTAACGGGTGAATGGTTCGACATATTTTTTATAGTTTATGGGCTGAAAAGTGTAATTCGTGCCTCCACTTAATAAATGGTAACTGCTTTGTCAACTTAATAGATTTAGAATATTTTGATAATCAAGTATGTTTGGCTGTAAAAGTGTCACTAGATGGCGCTGTAATACATTTGTCACATAACCGAAATCTATCCAAGCCTTTCTCGGGACAAGAACTAGCAGTTTCTTAAAGGTTGTCACCCAAAGGAAAAATCACTTCGGACATTGAACAAACAAAAGCCTATACAAACATATTTCTTTCGAGTAGTTTGATTTGCAACAGGTTCAATGGATAGTTTGCCGTGAAAAATAGGTTTACAGACCTATTAGGATCAGTAAACGACTACTTTAAAGAGATGAATGGCCTATTACTAGTAATACTTCTACATAGAAATAAAAATGTGATGGAAATTGATTTGCTAATCATTTGTGTGTGTGTATTATGTAGGCTTTGAAAATATTGTTATAGCCTCGTTGGTTTAGTGACGAAGTAAACACATCAATAACCACCGCTCTTGTGGTTCGTGGTTTGGTTTTAGACTTGGGTTAAGCGTTTTTGGACTTTACGTATATAGACTCGTGCCTTTGTAATAAACATAGGAATTATTGCCGAAATGAATATGCAGTACGCATACTCATTTCGGCAATAGTTAGTTTTGAGTCCACGTCATAAATAAGGACTAGGCAAAATGTTGTTAAATTTTCCGGGTAAAAATGTTATTCATTTTTATGGAGAGAGATAAATAATAATAATAATATTAACATATTAAATAAAATATATTTTTAGAATTTTTGTAAGTTAAAAAAAAAACAAAATAGAAAATTTACTGAGGATTCTACCTCTTTAGAAGAGTGATCCCAAAGTAGACAGGCATTACACATCCTACGACTAACATAAAGATGCTTACCCTTAAATGCTATGCTTACCCTTAAAAAACAAAGTGGTCGTTAGCTTTAACTAGTAATATATAGCTCTCAGTCTCAGATCATTTAAGACATCCAGAAGTTCCTAATACAATTGTAATGGAAGCACTAAACGTTGATGGTAAAAAAACGTTACCGTACTCACCAAACCGGTAATTGTCTTAAAAATTGACGGTAAAGCTGAGTGAATCATTCGCCACTCTACGGCAATTTAACAAAAAGCCGAAACAGATATGTAAGTGGATGATAAAAATTGGATGCTATTCACTTTCCGTAATCGTTGGCGTGCTCCGGGGAAATCACGAAGTATAGCTTCGATGTATACAGTACAACGTAAAGTTTCAACTGATGTAAATGGGTCAGGGATTCGGAGGCCTCGCCAAAATCCTTCTGAGTAGCTCCAATTGTATTATAAAATAGAATCCCGTCTATATTGAGTATCATTGTCATCATAGTGAGAGTCTCTTTCATTTATCTATAGAATGTTACTAATACATTTATCGAGTTTTCCCCTTAGGTAGGTTCAATAGAAGGTGTATTAATATTTTATGAAGTTACACATTTATTTTTCTCATTTTCCTTATGAAGTAAGCCCTGGCGGGATCTTAGTAAACAAGTTTCTTCAAAAAAATAAATTTGTCCTAGTTTATCAAGTGTAGGCGTGACACTGTCTTGTTTCTTCCGGTGTAGTAAGAGCCGAGACGCTGAAACATTTCTGAGGGAGGATGGGTTACATGTTATTAGTACGTACGCCACAAGGGGCCAAGGTTGGATGCGTAAAATTTGTAGCTAAGGTCATTCAAGAGATCTTTTGAACGAGTATATAATAAAATAATTTACAACATACCTGCTTATTATATAAATTCATGACAAGTGAAAGACGTATAAATACTTAATCTTTCTACCAGTTGACATGAATTTATGCAATGTGGGTGTAATACATTAGATATTTCATGAACTATGTTTCAGTGCCCACATAATAGGAAGCAAGCCAAATATTACCAAATTAGTTGTTAAATATCCAATAATACGTTTCTTAACCCAGTAATCAAGACACCGAGAGTGATCATAATTGGCAGCAAATATTACATCACTGGATTAATAAGATAACAAAGTGAGTGATTTAAAGCAAAGGATAAAACCTTTACATTAAAAGAGAGAATTCTATACGAACCCTGACAAAAATAAATAAATTTCACCTACACCTAAACTTTTTGATTAATACATACAATTTTTTTTGTCTTATGCGACGTTACTAAAATATTTGATTTCACTAATGCTGTGTGCTGAGTACGCTAAAAATTACACTCAAAACTATCAGTGCATTGCCAGTGTCGTTGGCAATGTGACCACGTAAAACTACTACATTATCAGTATAGTCTTAACTACCACAGGTATATCTAAGCTGTTCTATCACTCTGTCAATGACGTCACACCTTCACCACATTCGTTAGCGATACCGTATCAATGGCGCTCTCAATGAACCCCCGGCGTCTTTGTTACGGCGCCAATTTGACCGGCTATCCGGAATCAGATCGCTTTTGCACCAAACCTTTTGTGTTGGATTGTAGTGACATTTATTTTATACAATAAAACGATATTTGATTTAAGGTTGCCAACTGAATTGGAAGAAGGCTGAACTTCCAATTGATTTCTTTGTGTGGTTAGTTTTGTTTCAACGGCTGTCTTCTGTCACATAATGTTGACATATAATGTTTAGTGCTATCTACAGCGTATCTTAAATTTTGCTTCTGCATACATCCAGAAGAAGCCAGCAAAAATAAAATTTCTAGAGATACATAGGAAAGACATGTGCTTTTAAAAAGAACCAATGGTTTTATTTCCTTAATACAAGCCGTGCACTAATAATTTTGGGCATCACCGCAATCACATAATTATTTCCTGAAGACACTAAGATTTTAGTCATGGTTAAAAATTATAATAATAATATATGATATTGATAATAATAATATTCTATCACATACACACAATCTAACCCAAACTAAGCAGAGCTTGTACTATGGTTATTAGACAATGGATAAACATACATATATATGTATACTTTTTTTTTGTAAATTCTTACGTATTATACATAGAAACACCCAGACCAAGACAAACATCCATGTTCATGCATACAAATGTCAAACATTTGTATGCATTGAGCGGAAATCGAATCCGCGACCTCAGGCGTGGCAGTCGGTTACACTAACCATACTTTCAAAATCTGCATCTCTTACAATATGTAACAGTAACATTAGAGTAAATGTATCTAATCTAAAAACAGTTTCATCATTTAATGCCGACCAATTTCGTCACATAATTTATTTATATAATTTTCCAAAATATCTAAAAATTGTCATTCACAAAGCTAAACGTACTTGAAAACTTCTAAGTAATATCTCCTATCCCAAGACAAGAGTGTTCGCTTCCTTCGCGAAATATTTATCCTTAAAGAGTGTTGGCCAATTTCCCTTGATTATTTCATCCCCCGGGGGTATGTGGGTAAATTGAGACACCCCTCTGTATCCCTACGATTATGCCTCTGTAACCTCTTAATATTGATGAGCCGAAATAACCATTAGTGGGTTAGAATAACCGGGTTAATTTATTATTGAGCTCATTTTCGTCTCAAGTAAGATTGTGAACAAAATTTTGAGGAAGAGATATAATTGATTCTTGGTTAATAAGCGGTTCTGTTTTTGAGTTCAATGGTGTACAGGCGATTGACTTTCGTAAATCGGCAACGAGAAAATGGTTGTCGTTGTCAAACTTATGTTGTTGAACAAGTTGGGAGAAATTATGGTAAGTAGACAGTGAGGAGTTGGAAAGGCGCAGTATCTGGTTTGTCATTATGATAATCGTAATTTTAGAATTGATTAAGAGAACGATTATAATAAACTTATAAAAAATTCATGCTCGGTAATAAGTTACATATTGTAGGTTTTCTAATAATATAAAATCTGAAACTGGATGTCTTGCGTTTTGCAAAAAACAATTGCTAATGGGCCATCGACAGACACAGGACATTTATTCCTAAAAAAATACGTTTTATATAATGTCATAGAATTAAAACGTAGCCATTTTGAGGACCATAATAAAGTTCTGAGATCGATTTGCTAATTAAAATAAACGTTAAGACATATATTTCACATTATATATGCATATGCCACAAAGTGAGATCAAATTTTTTATAATAAGAGACAAAAATCATGTAGATTTCCTGAAGTAGCAGTTGCTAAGTTTAGATATTGACTAATACTAGGCAATCAATATTAAAATACCATCGTCAAAATATTTTTTATGATTTGCAATACATAATTTTAAATAATTGATATGAATTCATAAATTCATCAACAACTTCTCCAAAAACTATTCACAACTAATATGATGTATATTTTTTTATTTTTTTTTTATTTTTCTCGTCAAAATGACCACACTCCGCCTGATGGTAAGCAGTCGTGTGGTCTAAGAGCAGTGGCCTCCACATCGTCCTCATAGCAGCCGATGCGATGTTGAGGTCTCTACTTTGACGGCCTGAGAAGGTGCTTTTTCACGCCTTGCTTAAAGGACCCAGGATTGAAGGAAGAAGGAAACACGTGCCTTGGCAGAGAATTCCATGCCTTGATCGTTCGGCAGAGGTATGAGGACCCAAACTTGTTGGTACGCACTCTAGTCGACTCCACTGTAAGGATGGCATCTGAGCCCAGCACGCGTTGTTCTGGATAGGAAAGGGGAGGGCGGGATAAGGTGGAATAACTCTTCATATTCTATTTTATAAATTAAGATTTTAGCATTAAGCTACATATAATGTTTAATTATGATATGCTTATTGTAATTAAACATAACCAATAAACCATCAAGTTACATAATTCTTTGCATTCACCCTAATATGATACACTCAAAAATAATTACGTATTGATTGACTACTAAATACAATTCTAAGTGCACATGAAATGTGTAAAGTGGTCCTTTAAAAACGAATAAATTATTTTACGAGCGTTTCCTAAAATTACCAGCGTCAGCTTTAATAACACTGATTACTTTCGACCTCAGAGGTCACGAGAAAGATGGGAGCGCAATAAAACGATCACTGAACTGAACTTGTGGTTCAAAGCTCGATTTAGTAATATTAGACAGAAAATCGATTTTATAGACATTGCGGTCTACTTGACGTGACTCTTATTCTCGATTTTAAAAGTGAAATGGACCGTTTCAAATCTCATGGGTGTTATAAAAGGTTAGTAAGAAAATATTTAAAGAGGCTGGGAAACAGTTGAATAACGTTTAATACTTATTGTCTGGTATACAATATTTTAAACGAAATGTTTTCTGCAACTTCTTCAGTCTCTTGACTGTTTGTTAGGCATATTTCTAAAAACATTTGGCCAAGTCAGACAAAATGCTAGTGAGCCATCGTTATGTTCCAGTAGGAGCTCAGATTTTGAAGACAGATGTTATAAATTATCTAATACTCGCTTGTCATTAATTAATAAAATGAGTTAAGATGATGATATATCAACTAAATTTGGCCTTTTACCATAAGGCTACATAATTTAAAACTTTAGGTTTTAATTTTTATAGTCAGTCATTATCAAACAAATTTGGATATGACATCAACTCTTCCAAAATTCATTACGCCAATACCAGTTAACTCAAATCAGCTTACCCATCTAATAATCATTCTATGAAAGCATTTTTCAAGCCTATGTGCCAATTTTCAAAATAAAAGTCTTAAAATGAAAGCTATTATTAGGTACTCATGAAATTTTGAATAACTTTAGTCACAAGATCCGTCATACGATCCTATCTTATAACTACGTATTATTGTCACACGCTGTATACGTATCAGGATGTTAAGCAGATGTTATTTTGCTTGGCGGATTGAGATCTCTGATGCTAAATTAGCTAAGCCTCTGTATAAGGCCAAGGCCTCTCGGGACCTTTAAAGGAACGAGGTTTTTAAACGAGTTCCGAATTCCGGAGATACTGAACCCCATGATAATAACTGTCCCTCTTAGTGATTACATTGATCTTCGGATAAGAGTTTTATCCTTATCCACCATCTTAGTATTATTATCCTCCAAGTTAAGACCAAGTTTAACTTTTACTGTCTTGGGTTCCAATCTGATTGGTTAAGCTTCTATTGATGAAGCCTTAAAGCCGATGCCTCTACATTTTTAAAAGTATTGTTAACGAGAATAACTTAAACATTCATGTACGCACTTAAAAACCAAGTCAGTGAATCCAGCAAGATAGCAATAAAATGTTACAATTTAAGCCAAAATCTGGCTAAACTAAGTCCCCATACTAAAATGTAGACTTCCCTGCAGCTTTAAACATGTCTGTAACGGTTAGCTATTGAATAATAAACGTAGTGCCAGCCCTGAGTACGTGACGTGCCCGACACGAGACGTGAGGAGCCTTCGGAGACCACCCTTCCCCTCAACGACCCTCATACGTCACAACCACCTACAAACGAAAATGCACTCTATCATCTAAAGAATTGAGCCCATTCTCATTCAAAACTAATTCGGACTTACGACCTTTATATAACGTCAAAAAAGTTTTTTCAAAGCCGTGGTTTTCCCAATTTTCTGGGTAATTTTCTGTACGCCACGTCCATTGTCATTTTGAAATGTGTGGTGGAAATAGTCAAATGGGAGTCGTAATGTTAATTTATTACAATTTTAAGGGAAATAGGTACTTAAAGTTTGGTGTGGTCGGAAGTTTAGGAAAAATGGAAGATATTACCGGGCTGTTGTGTCGTTGGTTTTCATTTTATTTAGGTTTACGACACAAGTAATGTACGTTAAAAGGGCTATCAAACTGAGGTACGGCTGTTTCATTATAATGACAACGTATTTGATTTGCTTACGTAGAGTTATCTTAATATATTTGCTGAATTTTTCAAGTATATTTCAAACCCTTTTTGTCTCAATCTTAGGTTTGAATTACGTAAACGTATATCAGTAGACGGCGCTAGTAACTGCTATAAACAAAGACTAGATAATAGACATAGACTTTTACCAGTTAAGCCTCAAAAGGGTAGACAGAAGTATAATACACTCAGATGCCCCATGTAATAGAAGGTGAGTGCTATGTGCTGCCTATAATGGGTGCTGCTTCCAAGCGTCGTTCTTAGCAGAAAGATTTCATTACACTTTCTGTGACTAAGGTAGCGCACATGGGATCTGTAACAAATATGAAATGATTATGCCAAGGGTGCAACGAGACAATCAAATTTAATACCATTATATGGGTATATCTGCCCTTTATTAACCTGCCCCTATGCTGGGTAGGGGCCTATTCTCAGTATGAGCAGGGTAAGGCCACAGTCTACCACGTTGCCAGACATCATATATCTACGAGAATATATATATTTTACTAGCTGCCCGACAGACGGTTGTCCAGTATAGACAAAAAAAACAACTCTAAACCAGCCTCGAATCCACTTGAACACTCACAAAAAAATTCGTTCAAATAGCTCCAGCCGTTAAGGAGGAGTTCACTTTCAACACACGTACAGAAGAATTATATATATAAAGATTATGCATTATTTAATAAAGTGTTATAATATTTTCTCTCATTACCTACACGTATTTAATTAAATTATATTTAAAGACTGTGCATATTATACATTGCTTTGCTTTAATTTATTCTCAAACTTATTTAATTTCGTGCTCACTACATTGATAACAATTAACCTGTCAATATGCCGAAGTTCTAACAAATTTATTGAACTAAACGCTTTCAATACAATATGTGAAGTTTTGATTAGATACTGTATCGTGTTATATTAATTGAGAGTTTCGGAGGTAAATTACGATGTCGCTTGTCGTCAAGCAAGCATCTTAATTTTATTTAAATTTACAGACTGCATGTGTGTTTTAGACTGCCTCACTCGACAGTAATGGATGCGACTGCTACGAGGTCTTGGGCTTGATCTCGGATTAGGCAAAAAGTGTTATTAAAAATTTTTGTTATCTGATGCCTATATCCCTGTAACGGTAGGCAGGCGCGATTACATCCGTATTTCACCAAGTATGACTTAAGGTCACATAGCGGCAAACCGTCTTAGTTTCAGACACTGTCTCTTCTGAGAATTTCTTAAGACTGTGCCGAGCGTAAGACGCGTTTGGACTGAATGACAGAGCTCGATATTCAAATCGGCGCGCGGCCGCCATAGTAAAATTGTATGAAGGATTTGAAGTGCTTTTTTGATAAATATGTATCTCTATTGTCAACTAATAACTTAAATATTTGGGTCGGAAAAATTGAATTATTAGTATTTATGTTTCGTTTAAGCTGTAAAATAGGATAGATTTCTACTGTTATAATCTAAAAATCACTTAACACGAGCTTACGTTTTTGCATTTTTCGTGCAAATTTACGTAGTTTTGTAGGCGAAAATATTAATTATTATAAGATTTTTACACGGAGTAATTGTAAACACATTAATTGTTATGGTAAATGTATATTTTATATTTCTATTAACCCGGGGTCATGGGGGTGGAAAAGTGTTACACGGACGTTGGGGTGGGTCTCACAGACCCGTTAATTATAATCAAAATTATTCACATACTTTATAAATAATAAAGTGAATATTTATTCGTGTTTAGTTTTTTAGGTATTTATGTAAATAAATGAAACACAAATATCATATTATATTATGTTTTAATCATATTTATTAGAGCTTTAAAAAAAAGAACGACAAATATCAACAAAATCTTTCTCTTCTACTTAAAGTTAATTCTAATATTAATTAACAATCAGTCTTAATGTTTTAATGGCACTTTTATGTAGGAAACTAAATTATCATTAGAAGAAAAACCACCAGCCCATAAATCGTTCAAATTTTGTCTGCCTGATCGGTAAAGACCAGCTAGATAAAGAAGGCCTATAAAAGCTTTCAATTCAATCAGAGTGCATTCTTTTACATGGGTGTACTTAGATAAATTAGTACATTAAGCTATTTTAGGTATAATGCGTGCATTAGTATGCATAAGTATGGATTGCAGCATATCCTCAGTGATAAAAAGATTCCGGCATTCTACTTCAGACATCGCCGATTTTGCTTCTGGTACTACACCTGGCAATTTAAAGATTATGTTTTCGGCTCTGATTCTGACATTTTGTCGAAAAGGCGTCTTATACCACATTGTATCGTCTTTACTCGTAACCCGAAGAACACTCACGGTTTGCGTTTGAAGAACCTGCCGATCCAGATGTACAAGGCTCCTTCGGCGAACGATTTCTATCCGATAGCGTAGACTGTCATCATCAACAGACTTTGAGATATCTTGCTCTGTGTCACTAGGATTACTACGCTCACTCAAGTGATCTTCTTCATCACACATCTCCTGGTCTGACCACGCTGAATCAGAGTCAGGCTCTTGTAAAATCGAAACAATACGCTGTCGTTCTGCCTTTTCTCGATCCATTTTTTTACTAAGTACCTACAAAAAACATAAATAAAATACATTAAACTATATATCAGCAACTTTAAATGTAAACAAGAACAAAAACACAAATATAAAAGGATAAATACTTAAAATAATATATATACATAATTAAAATAATATCTATACAAAATGGCGTGAAATTGTGACACTAACTGCGGGGATGGGTCTCACATACCTTATTCAATTTTGTGCACGTGTAACTCCCACTGCGGCTGTCGCACGCCTAACGTATTACCTGGGATGCAAAGAACAACTCAACAGCTCCAGCTATTGAGAAAAACGGCAACGTCGCACGCATAATAGCCGTACTAAAAGCGAAATAAAATGTGACGGGTCTCACAGACCCAACCCCCATGACGCCGGGTTAAACAAAAAGTGTTGATTGTATCAACTTAACTGTGACCACCTGTTTTGGCACATTTCGCTCGGCGCAGTCTTAACAGAAAATTCCAATAACACGTTACCATACCCTAGAATCGACCCTGAAACCTTATGCACAGAAGTCGCATACACTATTGCTGCATCACCAAGGTAGACAGCAGAAATAAAAACATGCCAACCGGCATCTATATAGCAAGTTACATTACTCATCTGTTCCAGAAAAAGTTATAAAGGCATGCCCGCAGTAACGTTCACGCTCACGCTTGGGTGAGTTCCACGGAGTCTTGGTCGCCATTAGCAACGTTTCCCGTCCGTGCCTCGGAGAGCACGTAAAGCCGTCAGTCTCACCTGTCATAAACATCTACGACAGTTGATATAGAGAAATGAACGTACCTGAGCATTTTATTTTGTCGCCCGTCTTGCTGTAAGTAGTATGACTTTTTTAGTTCAGTTTGGCTAGACGGCCAATTCTTAAAATAAAATATCTTCAGTATAGAGATCTTCTTTTATAAACGTCGAATATCGATTAAACTACAATTTACGGTCACATTCTTCGTTAATGTGGAACATTACATTTGTGTTAATTATGACACTGAAACTAGATTGGCACTTTATTTTAAACAGTTTTTAATATGGGAATTAAAATTTATCATAAACTATGATATTAAATTTTAAAAATGCTACATTTAATACAAGCGCGTTCTTGAAGATTATTATGTGTAGTTGTTTTACTAAGCATCTACATTCAAATTCTCATGACCGTAAGCCACGTCGTCGCCGCACGTCGCGTCGTCCACATTGTAACCATGCTTTGTATATGCTTTTTCACTATTTATATGGAATACGCATTTTTTTATCTGATTTTAGTTTGGATCATAAAATATCTCAGTTTAATACATTCGAACATTCCTATGTGTCTAGTATTTCGATTTGTTCAAACATTCAAATAAATCGTATTTTTATCGATAATCGCCGTCTCTTCAGTTTGGATAATCAGTATATACAACGTAGTTTATATTATATTCGATCAAGCGGTAGCCGCAGCGCAGCGGCTTCGTTGCATTGGCTCGAAGTCACGTGTCAAATAAACGTGTCTCAGGAAACTTTAAACCATAAAAGACCGCTGGCATTTATTACTGTCACTATTATTGTGCCCAACATCTTGAGAAAATCTGCATAGTATCCATAATGGTGTCGAAGATGTTTGCAGTCTGTCTGGTCGTTTTAGATTGTAGGGCTTCTTTGCAATCAAACAGTAAATAAAACAGGTCTGATAGTAATATTATATATTATATAATCGATTATTTCGATTCCATTCTGGGTCGAGCATTTAGTTGACATTGTGCTTATGCCGGGACCAACAAACACTGCATTACCGTGTTTCGGGTGACAGATCTCGGCGATAAAGGCGAGACGCAAGCTGTGGCGAGACAAAATATCTCTACCTACACCTTTAGTGTCACCTGCTGAGAGTCTTTCACCTGGACATCAATTGCCATGATCGGTCTGGAAGGCGCTAAATAGATTCCAAACCCGGGTCGGTCGGTGCAAAGAAAACATGTTTAGGTGAAAACTCTCAGACGGTACCGATCTGACTTGCGCGTGCGGTGCAAGACAAACGATGTCGCGCCTTACATCGTGTTCTGCGTGCCCGACAACATGCACGCAGGAGGATCTGATGGCTGCCCCAGACAACGCAGCTAGCGTAGCTGCTTTCTGGGCGGCAAATGTATAATTTAAAAGCGTATGTCAACGATACGCTAAGAAGAAGAAGAAGGCCTTCGATTAAATGTAAAGGACTTACGATCGAGAAGTCGTGGTTTCAAGTTTTGAGTTGTAGAGCCTCGCTGATTTTAGCATGAATGGGCCGGATCGACCGGGGTAGGACTACACACAATATCGACGTGAAATAGCAGTATTTCTACTGTTGTGTTTTGTTCGGTGAGTGAGAGTAGTGCCGGAGGACCAATCACCCTATTTCTCCCTTCCCGATCCTTCTCTTTCCCACTTCCTTTCCTAAAGGGTCGGCATAGCTCAAGTGATGCCTTTGGTGTTGCAGGCGTTCATAGGCTACGGTGACCACTTATCATCAGCCGTATACTTGTTTGCCACGTTAGATGAATAAAAGAAGAAATCCTACCCATTACAATTAAACTGACTCCACAAATTGTTGGTATTACAAAAATGCTAATAACGTCTTATCTAAATTGCTAAACCAATGCGATAATGTCGATAGTGTCAACATAGATGCTCTGTTAAACTGGAAGCAAGAGACACTGGCCATAACTAAGTCTATTAGTTCTGCGTGCTATGCAATCAGAAGTCTGAGGGAAGAACTTACGGTGGCTCAACTTAGGATGGTATACTTTGCTTTGGTTGAGTGTAAGCTTAGATATAGCATTATATTTTGGGGGAATAGTTATAAATATAATATAAGCACGACATTTATCATGCAAAAAAGGGCTGTTAGAACAATGCTACGTCTTAAGCAAACGGATTCATGCAGAGAACATTTCATACAATTGAAAATTTTAACAGTTCCGTGTCTTTATATTTTGGTTCTATTGTCTAACTTAGTTAAAAATCTCAATAAAATTGAAACTGACGAAGAAAGAAAGGTTAGAGATAACACTCGTAGAAAAGATCTACCCTCAACAATACAACCAAAACTTAATGTAGTGCAACATAGTTTAAGAGTACAGTCAATTTCTCTATATAATAAGCTGCCCACAGAGTTTGAAAGTATTTATAGTGCAAACTTATTTAAAAATAAACTGAAAACATATTTATTGGGGAAAGGCTATTATAGTGTTGACGAGTTTATCAATGACAAACAGTAGTCTTATCGTATTATTAATAACCTGTTGACATCTTTTTTATTTATTATTGAAATTATGGTTATAATATTGTAGTATATCTTGAATTTTATGTAATTTGGATTTCGTGTAGTTTATAGTTATTATTAATTTTTAAAACATTTAATTGTAACAAATATTTTCAACACAATCTGTATTGTTATGAAATAAATAACTTATGACTTATGACTTATGACCATAAAAAATTACCCATCCTTAAAATATATCAATACTAGAATTTGTATGTGGCTTCACTTGCGTCAATGTAGGTTAGGTTATTGTCTTATGTTTATCTTATCTTGTGTGGGGGCCAGTCAGTACAGACCGGTGACACTTCGACCTAGTAGGATCTTTTGTGTCGACTTCCCCAATAACGACTGCCATAGATGTTCATGGTAGCCGGAACCGACCGCTTAACGTGCTCTCCGAGGCACGGAGCAAGCGATAATTGTCAATCAATACGCACATAATTTCGAAAAGTCATAATAATATAACTTCCAAAAGTCAGAGGTGAGCGACGAGGGTTCG
Source organism: Catocala nupta (assembly GCA_963675205.1). Lineage (NCBI taxonomy): Eukaryota > Metazoa > Arthropoda > Insecta > Lepidoptera > Erebidae > Catocala > Catocala nupta. The sequence goes on along the minus strand of OY776090.1, from coordinate 27,867,708 downwards.
AACTCGAGACCCTCTGCATTGCAGTCTGTCGGTCTCCTCACTGAGCTATCGTTGCTCATTGTCTTATGTTTACGCGAATGTTATACATTGAAATTAAACACTTAATACGGACTTTATCGCATTGTTTATTTTACTTTAAAACACTTTGAAGTCTGCTGTGTGTGAACACGTGCAACAGGGGACCAATCACTACCTACAATTTGACAAACCACAGATACTCGCAAAAAAAACACCGATTCCTACCAAGGATGCTTCGCGAGGCTATTGAAATTAAAAAACATCCTAATTTCAATAGAGAAGATGGTTGGAATGTACCTGGGATCCAATAATTCAAATAGTCAAACCCAAGAAGAAGCAAAACACAGCTAGATTTCATGATACTTTGACCTCATTCTGCGTAAATAGAAACACCAAAGATTAAATTATCTTCGGGTACATTGAAATAACTAGGTACACTTCAGAACATTGGGACAACTACCATCTTAGTCTCCCCGTGAACATGGCTGCTGTAAAGCAACTGAAACGTCGGGGCAAAGTGTAAACTTAAATATAAATAGGTTTAATTAAATTAAATAGCTTAAATATTAGTAAAGTTCAATAATAGTAGTGTTAGAGTTTTCAAAATTTTTAATAAAAGTGTTTTAAAGTAAAATAAGCAACGCGACAAAATCCGTATAAAGTGTTTAATTTTAAGTTTAGGTTATGTAAGTAACAGTTCTTTTTCTGGATGGAAGGTATCCTATGTCCTTTTCTGTTCCCTGACAACGTGTATGCGATATTTCATTTGTTGGTAGTAGATCCCCGCTGGTTTCAGCATGGATGGGCCGGGTCGACCGGGGTAGTACTACCCTCTCACAGAATACCGGCGTGAAGTAACAGTACCCGTACTGTTGCGTTTCGTATTGGTGAGTGAGAGAGCCGGAGGCCAAGTTACCCCGATCCTTTTCCTATACTTTGTCCTTTCTCTCCTTCATTCCTTTTTAAAGGGCTGGCAACGCCTTTGGGGTTGCGGGTGTCCATGGGCGGCGGTAATCGCTTACCATCAGGCAATCCGTCTGCTCGTTTGCCACCCTATAACATAAAGAAAAAAATATCGATTGAGTAGTTAACTCTGAAAGCGTAACAAACAAACTCACATTAAAATTTATAATATTAGATAGGATACCAACCCTGAAGAAACATAACATCAAACAGCACAGTCCTTGAGCAATTTGGGTTACAATACTTAACAAAATCTCCTTCGAACATCAAACTCAGTTTGTTTTTTCAGATATAAAAGCTGATGAGTATATAAAAAATGTATGTGATGCCATAATCCAGTTAAATGGAGTTGTAAAACTTGTTTACTTCGACTACGGGCTTTCATGGCTAACATTGAGTATTTTAGTAGCTAATCCGCCTTTTTGCTATGTAAAAATGTGCCTTTCTATGTGGGTTGAATGTTTTAAGATGTTACCTACTGTTTGTGTATGATCGTCTTTTTACGCCAGAACGTGGATTGTGACGTCACAATTTGGTTGATAGTTCAGCGGTCTGCCTATTAAGCAATCGCTGCTTAGTGATTGATAAACAAGGCTGTATATAAAATATATCATTAACAATTTTGAGATAATTTTGGGAAAACAATTAGTATTGACTATTTAGAAGAGTCAGAAGATGGAACAATGTTTTTAGAATTTTATCTGTATGTCTGTTTGTCCTGGCATTAAATAACACATTGTAGTATAATCAAGTAACAGCTATAAAAAAATATCGATTAAATATCTAATAAAATATCTATAAAAATATCTAAATCTATAAACTAAAATAAACATCAATATACCTTTATATAAAGAAACAAAGGTTGTCCATAGTGATAAAACAACGTCATAATAACATGTTAAAATACAAACAAACCAGATGGGCTTTCAGTAAAACAAATATTTGTACAAGTAATGGCTGGAGCCCATGAGGAAAATAAAATATAAATAGAAGAGGACCACGTTTTTAAATAAGGACGGTGCCGCATTTATCGACACGATATTAGCTGTTATGAATTAATGCAACTTGTTGTAAGAAAATAGTGGTCTTTGAAAATTACGTGATAAAAATGAAATCAATATTAGATAAAATGGCTTTTGAGGTACAAGTACATACGTTTTGTTTTGTTCTATCGATTGTTATTTCGGAGTGGCAAATAAGCTTATCTACTATCTGGTCAGCAGTTAATGTAGCATTTGGACAGCTAATGATTTGTGCTTGTGATGATTCTAGTATCATCACAACACATTACTTATCTTGCTATAAAAGTCGTTGTGCTATTATCAGGATAATATCTATATATAGCGTTGTCAGACTTTTAAGAAGGCATTAACTCTATAGTCAATGCCTTCTTAAAAGTCTGACGCCGCTTCATATTACAGGGTACAGTGGAAGTTTGTAAGGCAGAAATATTAAGTAAGGTAGAAACATAATAAGTCGAATTTGACTAGTTTAAACAAATATGTTTTGTGTACACATGGCTACACATCAAGTTAGACACCCTATATACGCATAACTACGCTACATACAAAATATAGAATTGTCGGAAAGGGACAGTGCATAGCGGTGTAGACCCATCACGGTGCACTAGCGCGTGCGGCGACGCCCGGCCGCGGCCCGTTCAGCGTGAATCAGACAAAATAACAAAAATATAACGTACTCTCTCGCACGATTCGCAGCGTTCAACTTCTAATAGTTCAAAGTCCAAACAGTCTAGGTTGATAAGTCGCTGCGTCTACCATACCATACTAACAATTCCTTTCTTCCTTACTTAATATTTTAAATGCGAATGTCAGTTTGATTGTTACGCTTTCACGCCTTAAATATTTTACCGATTAACATGAAATGTCACATAAACGTTGCCAGGGGTACACAAAAGAACATAGAGTACCTTTCATCCAGGAAAAAGTACTGTTACAATCGAACCTAACATAACCTACATTTATGAGAGCGTAACCGCGCTCAAAATCTATTATTATATAAAACATAACTGGTGTAACGATGTCAGATGTCTTCGCTTCGTGCCGTCGACACCCATGAAATTTCTGACGGTATTAAACATATTTCACACATTTGAAATTGCTTGCTATTGATTTTAAAGAATCGTAACCATCAGTCTAGTACTCACGGCTACACATCAAGTTAGACACCCTATATACGCATAACTACGCTACATACAAAATATAAAATTGTCGGATAGGGACAGTGCATAGTGGTCTCGATGCAATGGTAAGGATGAGCGCAACAAAAATATAACGCAGTCTCTCGCAGCACGCACGATTTGCACGATTCGCAGCGTTCAACTTCTAATAGTTCAAATTCCAAACAGTCTAGGTTGATGCGTCGCTGTGTGTACTGCATTAATAGAGATATAATTATACTTTCCTGTACCTAAAGTACCTACGTATACGAGTTTAATATTGTTTTAACATAGTCTTTGTTTAAAATTCAAAAAGATTTATAGAGTAATATTTTCATTACATTGTGTATACTTTTATTCAATATTTATTTTCAAAGTAATTTTATTCATACAAGTCGTCGTTTTTATTTTTGATGTTTGGAGAAAAATTGTATTTAGAATAGTATCATATCAAAAACTGGTAGACTCGCCTTGAAATCTGACACTATGTCCGTCACAGCTCAAAACATAACAACACAACAACTTTTATTAAACATTTTTATTAAAAAATATCCACGACATTCCTCTCAATTCGGCAGTCCAATTTAAAACGACCAAAATATGAAAAGACCATATTTTATGTCAGTTAACATTCGTTCTCTGAATTCAGCCGAAGTAGGAAGAATAATAAGATATTACAGACAATATAGGCATCTGATAGCAGAATTCAATTTGGTAGTAATTTTTTTGTGTCTTTGGTAGTAGTGTAATATTCCCTACTATGAGCTTTATCTATTGATAGCTGACCTGCGCAACTTCATCTGCTTCATATAATAGAATTTGCCCCGTTTTTGCAAAAAAATGTATTGATGCACCGCTCCTATTTGTTGTTCATGATGTTATATAGCCTGTAGCCTTCTTCGATAAATGGGCTATCCAACACTAAAATAATTTTCAATTTGAACTAATAGTTCCTGAGATCAGCGCGTTCAACCAAACCAACAAAGTCCTCAGCTTTATAATATTAGTACAGATGATGAAAGCCCATGGTAGAGAATATTACACTATGCGAAGTATTCCTCTTAAAGAATGGCATGTCAGTCATTGCATGCGGGAGATCGAGGCAGGGCGTTACAGCTTTGTCTGTTTCACTTATATTAAATTATACTCATTGCATGCGCGATGTGAAAACTATGCTTTAATAGTTGGTGGTTGAAAATCAGGTTGGTGGGTATTTTGTAACGAAATTCTAGGCAGTTTGGAAACAAAATAATCTGTTCAGATGACGCCCGCATGCTCGCGTATTAGCCCGGGAACTATTATTAGCTAAAGATGTGGTTATGACACACTCTGCTAATTCTTGTGACTAATACTTTATTTTAAATTTTACAATGAAAGGTTAACAAAAATATAGGGTACAACAATATCGCAAAATTTATTACCATTTTATTTTATCTGATCGGTATGAAAACAAACGATGCATTAAACTAATAAATTCATCTTTACTTCACAATTTTTCTCCACAAAAATGTTCACTACCATAAACTCCACAAATATTGAATAAACAATTTCTCACAAAGCGCTGCAGCGAACAAAGTTATGCAAACGTTGACTCGCACAGCTCTATGGAAGCTTACATTACCGTAAGCGGCTTACCAAGTTGCTCGATGCAAATGATTCGGCATTATCGAATGCAGTGAGGTCAGTATCTATTTTGAGGCTTAGATGTTCGAGTGAGGATTTTATTGGGGATCGTATAGGGTGTATGTTTGTATTGAAAACTAGCTGATATCTACCACGTCTTGGTTTCGCAACCTCCGTATTTCTTACTTTCATTCTAATCGAAAAATTATAAAACAACTAAATAAAATAGTAACCAATAACTTATGAAATTAATAAGAGTAGCTAAATTAACAATTAACGCCCGGCTAAGAGACCTTGGTTGCGGCAACCAAAATAATAAAAGTAAACAAAAGAACAAGGACCGAAATCCTCTCATTAACAATAATGATAATTAGTTTGAAACCTCATGCATAAATTTTATTTAATGTTGTCTTCCCCCCTAAGCCTAAGAGAGTCGTAAAATAGTGGCGAACACATACTTCGAATAATCCAAAAGTTAAATCAGCATTACGAAAGTCATGCCAGTTGTCATGTCATGTTCGTAGAAAAACTGATATTGAGTCGAACCTAGTACTGTAATAAGGGTATAAATTAAGGGGAAATAGAGGGAAAATATAGGAATAAAGGGCAATACCAACCGATTGTACGAGCTATCATATTAAAGAAAATCTCTGCAAATACTCAAATTCTTTCTTCGCCCCTATGAACTATTTGGCCCCCAATAATATATAATAATAAAAATAATAAAAATATTTATTCACCAAATAAAGAAATACACATTCTCAGATGTTAATTAATAATATAACTAAGGAAAAGAATGTATTGTTTTGCCAAAGATTTCCTACACTAGGCTTGGCCTGTCCTGTAGGTAGTCTTTTTATTCACATTTACCATTAATTATATTTGACTCGACGTAAATAAATATATCGTATAAAATGTTTACAATAACTAACAATCTCGTATTTAAAATTTATAGTAAATTATATAAATAAAATTTAAAAAAAAGCAATTAAATTATATGTTTAGAGTAAAAATAAAAACAAATTAAATTAAATAAAAAATAAAAATAATAAAATTATATTATACATACTAATTTGAATATCAATAATTTCACAATTATATTATTAAACTCTTTTAAATTAAATCTTTTATAAAGTTCTCGGTATCATCATAAGTTCAGGTAAGTAATGTTTCATGTACAGTTAATTTAATTTCGTGCATTGACATATTGGCTAGGCTACATATTTTGTTAATTCTGTTATACACAAAGGGCTTCATTTAGGTACAAAAACGTTGTGCAAATCTGGTATTAACTTTAACGAGAGGAACTACTAACCAGTTTCCAGATAGGTATATTTTAAATTATTCTCTGTCAGGTTATTATCATCAATATAATCTGTCAGTTGTATAGTGATTTAAATGATCCGATGTCATCATAGTAAGATAGAATTGTTCTGCATTACGTCGATCAATCAAAGTGCCGGCTTGTGATGCTGAAATCTTTAGGACAAGATGACGATATTTGTATCTCATGATTTTCTATGGATCTTATCAGCTTTGTTATTCACTGTGGGTACTTATAGGCCTTTTCGACTTTATACCAGACTTTCCGGTTCTGTGCCAGTCTTATCCATTGACGTCCTGCCACTTTGACGATGAGGTCATTCTCTGCCATCTTGTTTCATACTTTATGTTTCATAATTTATTTTTTCACTAATCAATAATAATAATATATTTTCTCACAGCCTGGGTTTTCCTTTGTTAGCTTAAGCGATCACAATTGCGATAATGCCAGAAATATCATGTTTCTCATCCGTTATTACTCCTATTATTTATTTGTTTATTACATACAAACAAAATGTGTACAAAGTAGTATTTGCTGGAGGCATTCGCTTTCAATGTACCTAGGATGCAGAGATGAAAAACAACGCTATCATTTATAGAAATGTTGCCTTATAGCAGTTTGGCTTATTTTATTCTTGTATCTTTAGCTTGCCTCTATCCGTCGAAGCATTTTGTTGTTATATTATCTTCATAATAAAGTTATTTCTAATCTTAAACATCTAATATTTAATTATCAGCCCGTATTCATCGCAAACTTCAAAACTTTAGTATAAATGCTATTGTTCAAAACTCATTTTAAATAGCAAGCAACCACATCTAACTGGTATAATTGCGAGATCAAACTTATACCAAGTTAAACTAGATAAAAATACTCTTAGGAGATACCTTTGCTAGTCTATTACGTTCAAAAACAGATGTTAAACTTTCGTCCGACTTAGTTTACAAATAGGAATAGAAAAATAGTGAAGTTTGCAACTAAAACCTTCGATGTTTCGCAGACGGGGCACGTGTAGATAAACTTGATTCTTAGTAAAGAGTTGATTTTAAACACGACTTTATATCAGTTACTCAATCCTTTGAACAAGAAGAATAAGGTACAAAAGGATAGACATAAAACTAAGGATATCATTTGCACTTAACCAACTAGGCTGGGGAAGAATCATCACCATACATAACATCGAATCCAAACAATTTAGTACTGGTGTGGGTAGAGTAAAGGTAGTGTGAGAAGACTCATGATTTTGCGCGTTACCGACCCTTTAAATGAACTCTTTTTTGTTCTTGACAACTTTGGGTCATACTCTGCTATGACATGTGTTTACAGGCAACGGTAGTTCTCAATTAAGATTAACTCACAAAACAATGTCTCAATTTCAGTTTTCAAGTGCAAAAATCTCGGCACTTTCTCCAAGCAATAAGTACCCATCGTTAAAGGAACTAGCTTTTTGACCTATAGAATTTATATACAGAGAAGCATTAAGAGCCATAAAACTTAACAAGTCAGTTAAACTACGTTCTGCTGAGTCAACAATGTTTTTAACTGCCGCTCAAGGTGTATCGTAAAACGGAACGACGTATTATGGCGGCAAATTGAAATTTTGTCACTACAATAAATACGGCATGTTTGAGTGTAAAATACATAGTTGTTTGAGTGTTGTTGTATTGCTTAATGGGTGTGAGACATTGTTTGTCAAACTTTTGAGTACCGTGACCTCATAGGAACTCAATTTGGGTAATCCAACTTGAGACAGTGTTAAATGTAATCTGTGTTATTATTTGTAGTCGGTATAAAGTATATTACTGTTGGCTACTTTTCTAAATCAAGTTTGAACTAATGACTGTCTATGTCGACTATTCTAGATCTAATACAATAGTTTCCAACCGCCTAAATGTTGACTCTGCCGCCCCTTTTACTTGAGCACAAGGTTAATAAAGATTTATAGTAAGTTTTACCATATATATTTATACTTATTGCCGACTGCCATACAAAAACTTTTTACATTTTATTTACATTTTAATTGGCTACGGCCTCCTGTTGCTTCAGCATAATTATTAACGTAATGTCAATGTTCAACTTTTATTATTTATACATTATCATATTGTGGTGTGTAAATGGGGTGTGGGAAATTCGCCTTCAATGTTGAGAAACAATGTAAGGGGATATAGTTTTAAGGACCGTAGTTAAATCGCAATGTTGTAAGTCGACGAGATTTTTGTGGCGCTGAATTATAATGGTTTTATAATAGGGTAACATCGTTTTAATATTGGCTTATTATCAGAAAGATCTACCAAGTCATCATTAATTAAACAGACACTATTTTACTTGTACTTGTTAATTTTGAAGTCATATAATTATTGGTATAAATGGATGTAGAAGTACGGTATTGACATAAGGTTGTTACTTTTTAAGCTATTGCATATAAATCAGTAATTATTTTAGACGCAGTTTGGATGTTTTGACGCATAAGCGGCAGGTGAAACAAATTTATATTACTTTGTGTTTTTTATACAACTAAGGTGGCAAACGAGCATACGGCCCTCCTGATGGTAAGTGGTCACCGTACCCTATAGATGCAATACCAAAGGCATTACTTGCACGTTGCCAACTCTTTAGGAAAGGAAGTGGGAAGGAGAAAAGGGGAAAGAGGGCGATTGGGCCTCCAGCACTCTCACTCACCGAACAAAATACAACAGTATGAACTGTATTACTGCTATTTCACGTCGATATTCTGTGAGAGGGTAGTCCTTCTCCGGTTAAGCTGAGTAGAACACTCGAATAGTTGTTCCGTGTCTCGATAATCTTCGTGTCCGTTATTTGAATCTTTCTGAGCTCCTCAGTGATAGTTTTATTTCTAGTGCGGGTGAAAAAAAAAAACCTCATCCCATTGTCTAAATATTCCTGATAACCATCATAAATGGTTTTACATAATCTCTTATAAACGGTAACAATGTTGTAAGTGACTGCAATCTGGCAACATTCAAGCATTAACTGAAAATCACTTCAATAGATCTTATAATCAAATAAAAGTCGTCACGATTGACCCTCAGCCTACAAACTTTTAATTCCATAATAATACTTTAGTATCTGCTAAGCTAAGATCAAATTACTCGACCAGATATAGTAAAAGGGTACCCAGAAACTATTTTAGGAAGAAAATATCTCAACAATAGATATACTTATGAACTGATACATGGATTGGTTCACACATAACTGGGTTGGGACGTGACCGCACTCGCAACTAAGTACAGGGCACCGCATGAACTGCGGAAGTCTCGATATATATACACGCTCGTTTAACTATGGAGGTGTGGCAGAATGGGGAACGAAATGATGAGGCAGCCTTTGATGTTGAATTATTCGATTTCGGTGAAAGGCAATTTTCAATGTTATTTACGATGCAAATGATGGATAAAAGTAGGTTATTTCTTCTTAGTGAAATAGCTGACGACCTCTTCTAACTAACAAAGAAAAAGATAGAAGTAGTACTGTCGAATGAATGCAGTTGCTTGTTTAATGGACTATATTAAGGTTTAATATACTAACAACACCACAGTTTCGCCTTCGTGAATTCCACGGAAATACATACTGGGATACAAAGTATGACATCTGTTTATCCACTAGATCCTTGTCCCAAGTAACATAGTATTGACAGTTCATTGATAATGAACTGTCAATACTGTAAATATTGACAGTTCATTATTGATAAAAACCTAATAAACTCTGGGAACCTCGATAGAATACCGATGTCACAAAACATACAAACAAACACAATATACAGACAAATTTAATACTGCTACTCATTTGTCAGTTTGCTATATGAAGCAGCGATAGCTTAGTTGGAGACCGTTGCTTTGCCACGCCAGAGGCCTCGATTTCGATTACAAGAGAGATTTTACGAAGATATGTGCTTACAAAATAGTTAATTATCGCTAGTTTTAACGGTGAAGGGAAACGTTACGAAGAATATCTTGCATATCTGAGAGTTCTCTATAATATTCTCGAAGGTATGCGAATTTTGCCAACCCGCACTAGGGCAGCGTGGCTTAAGCCTTCTCAGACTGAGAAGCGGCCCGTGCCTAGCTATGATACAGTTTATATATTATATAAGCTGATATTATTGTATATGACCGAGATAAAGCTACAACAAAACATAACATTTGAAACATCATTACTACAAATAACGTAACATAAAACGAAAGGCTCTATCAACGACGCATAAACGAATAACTGCTTACGAAGTATAATACACGAACATCGATCGTACGTGACCGTTGTGCTAATAGCGCAAAATATTCAGAATGTGTGAATGTCACTTATCGGCCAGTCACTATAATTGACGTCGTTTTATTGTAGCACAGGTATCAATGGCTTTTTATGTAGCGATACGCCTCGTTGGCTCCGTGGAATCAATTTGTGTTTACATATATGGCAGCTTGATAGGTCATAGGTGCGAGTCCTGAAAAAGAAAAGTAGTCTATGTTAAAATGTCATGAGTGCTTGGTAGGCTCTATGCCTGCTTCCTGTTATGTGGTACTAAAATTATATTTTGAAAAATAGGCTCTTGCCTGTATACTTGTGAGTGTGATACAGCTATGTCTAACTGTTGGATGTATTCGTGATATTATTATCATTACTGCCCCAATACGTGAGAAAAGGTATAAAAATATTTAACAAAGTGACACGTAGGTAATTGTTACATGTTTGTTTTCTTTGGAAACTCAGCAAACGATTTTCTAAGAGACATTGTATCTACTACCTTTTATAAAATATTGTATTTTAAGCCAAACATGCTTTTATTTTCTTAGCAGCCTTTCTTGTGTCAGTTTAAATTATTGGCTGTTTATAAAATAATCGTATACCAAAAACATTTGACTAAAATAGAGCGATAAAAATATGATGTCAAAAATGTCCCTAACGCTTATCAAGCTTGAAAAGTACGGTAATAAAACATGGAACTGTCTATCTTATTTAGTGCTAAAATAAATAATCAAGCAATTTTACACCATTAACCACCAAAACTTGTACAATTATTTACGGACCACACCTATAAATTATCTAATAAACATGTGGCATGTAGTAGGTTTCCATGTAAATAAACTTTATTTTCATACATATAATTTTCTAACATTATTTAAAACTAGCACTTAACATAATGTATGTATCAAATGAAAACATGAAAGGCAGATTATGCATACAATTAATAGAACACCACATAAACAGCGCTGTACTAAAATTACTAAATTTTAATAATATTTGCCTGGTATTATTGTGAAATATTATAGCCATTGTGTTCTACTAGTCTTTTTAGTGCTCATGAGTGTACTCATGCTTTGTACTTACTCCTTTTTACTACACCCAAGGGAAATAATGTTATATACATGCTAATAAAATCAACTATAAAGTTAATTCTAACCTATTTTACTCTCAATAGATACTTATAAAATTATTCATAACCTCGTTAAATATTCAAAACTGAAATTAAACATAAATGGTGATATATTTTTTAATATTAACAAAATCATTAATAACATCTACAGAGCATGGTAATAAGGAAAATGTCGCAGAAAAATTGAGGGTAAAATTTCACATCTTGAAATGTCTACAAGCCTATCTTGAACTTTTTCAAGCCCGGAGCGGTCCGGCGGAGGCAATTTGAGCGAGATTAAATCCCGAGTTTAGCCGAGCGTGGCCGAACGAGCCAAGTCCGCCCGAGCGAATCGCCTCTGTCTTTAAATTCCACCACTTACCTTTATTCATAACGTGATATTGGTTCGGTCGGAATTCGGTATCTGTTCGGTCATAATTTGAATTTGGAATAAGAATTTTTGAAATTGGAATATAAGGAACGGTTTTTAGGGTAGATTGTTTGCAATTGATGGTGTGTGCTTTGGTTTTTGATTAGGATAGTGGTAGTAAAATAAATATAAATGTGTTGTGTGATTTCCATGTTGAGCTGGGCTTTTTTTTGTAATGATCTCTGTAATATTTTGTGGAAGACCCTTGGCTGTGTATTTGAAAAGATATGTTGTATCTAATATATCATTTTTATCTGTCTAAAGAATAGTCGGCGATATATGGACATTAAATACCAAAAATATTTTTATATTTTGCTCGTTGATATGGCGTTTTCCGCTCTGACAATTTTTGTGACCAAAAAACCGAGTACGGTTTTTTGGTCACAAAAATTGTCAGAGCACCGAAAATATTCTTGGAACCTTTGCAATTAAAGCATCGCATATCGTTGCAATAATTGAAAAGGTTCCAAGAATATCTTCAGTGAATAATTTTTTAAACCAAAAATCGTCGAGAAGATTGCAGCGCTTCACTTCTAAAAAAATAGCATTTTGAATTTGTCATTAAAATTCATCTTTCTACTATAAAAATTTAATCATATAATTACAAAATCACGTTGTCCGAAATCTCACTAACCCTTTTACCCTAAAGTAAAGCTTTACAAAGACCTAAGCATATATTCCACTGACTCTATCATCCCTTAACATATTCTAGGACATTTATAATCCACCACAGACAATTTGGGCCACCCTTTATTAAGGCTCTCGTGGTATGTAGACGGAGTACAAAGGGACCTTTGAGTGGCAACTCTACGAAGTGATGTAGAGATGACGACGCTATATATGTAGAGTCCGAGTAGATACAGTCGCACTGTTCTTAGCAAGGCAAATATGTTTCGTACTTTTTACAGAATCAGAGATTATTTTAAACAAAAATTTTGCGTTACCTAGTTGCTATGATGACAAAATACATTTATGGATTATGTGGAAATAAATTAGTATGGTTTATTGAATTTCAAAAAACGTTAAGATTTATTCGCAGAAAATGTATTAGCGCTTGAGACTTTTGTTATCCAATATAGGTATATAATATATATCCAGAATTTGAGGAAGATAAAATTTTACTGGGTTTCCTGGAATCCAATTCTATTGTGTAACTGAATCCACGTGTAAGCGAATATATTCATAGACTGTGGTGATTGCTTGCTGGCAACATGTGTATTCACTATTTAAATTAATTGGAGGTTACCAAGAATCCTAACGCTGTGCCTAACAAAATTCTTTTTATAAAAAGCAAAATTAATTGGACTTAAGATAAATCTGTATTGCGTAACTAAAACTTTAATAATGTTTCCTTCGCAAACAATATCTGTAATTTTACCCGTCTACAACCCTTAGGTCAACTAAAACGGTATACAACTAAAATGTATAACATACTCTGTTATTTCTTTCTTTGTTTAATAATGGGCAGGAAACTTTTACTCAGCATTTTGTAAACCTCACTTGTTACCAAAAATATAAAAAAATAACGAAGAAAATTACCACCTGCACAAAATTAACGTTTACGAAGGTCGTTACTCAAGCCGTACCGATGTTATCAGCGTCCGTAATAAATACCTTTTTGTATAAAATTATAATTTCATTTAAACGTAGCGGTTTGTAATTGGTGAGCTCCGTAAACGCTCCCCTTTTTTATCTGTGCCACTGAATATTATCTGTGCACGTAAAAAGGTGACAGCAAATGGTCGCATTATGTAATGGTTTATTTGGCAAAGATATAGCCTCGAAAGTTGATTATTTTCCGTAATAGTGCACTTATTGTATTTGTTAGGACGTATTTACATTTCACGGATAAGTTTATATGAATCTTCCTTCAATCCTGGGTCCTATAAGCGGGGCGTGAAAAAGCACCGTCTCAGGTCGTCAAAGTAGAGACCTCAACATCGCCTCGGCTGCTATGAGGACGATGTGCAGGCCACTGCTCTTAGACCACACGACTGCTTACCATCAGGCGAGTGTGGTCATCATAAAGAGCAAAAAAAAAACGTTATTATTGCTTTACGTAATCGAGGTTTCGGTTTTATAGGTATATAAATAAAACATTGTGTGGCAATCTAAATTTATCTATGAGATTTTTATAATAAGATACTCTAATATGTCTAAAGTTTGCCGAGCTGCAATTGTCTAGTGTAGGGCCTAAGCATCAACTCTCGTCTCGTGTGAGATGCCAAATATTCAGACAAATTTATAAACAAAACTGATTAGCCTGATGTACCTATAATATAATTAGATGATATTTATGGTATTATTCATATCTCTCGTTGATTAAAATAATTCAGCCTTAACCTTAATAAAAACCTATTGAAAGACTGAGTCTGCTGATGCCTCGTTTTCGAAACGTAATATCGATAAGCTACTTTGATTTTCGTACGCCAAGGCTTAGACACAATGTTTTTTTCATCGTATCTTTATATATGGTTGTATTGACTGAATATTGTAATGTAATCTAGAAACCGGTTGAAATAAGTATATTGCTATATATTTTTGACGTTATCTCACTGAGAAAAATTTCGGTAACAAAATCAGTAGTACTGCTATGTCATAAATGGAATACTAAAGAAGCTTACTGTCCTTGGCAGCAACAATGCAAGACTAATATTTCTTAAACTTTTCGACTGTAATCAGAGACCCACCGGTTACATTGTTTGACAGGTCGTCGTGTTAAACAATTCAAACGGATATAGAGAGCCTCTCTTCTCGAACGTGCCTAATTTAATATTAAATTACCTCTTATAACACTTAGTTCCTGCTTTACAGTTGACTTCATCCGTTAAGAAAATACCTCTCAAATGAAAATAAAAATCTATTGTTCATACTAACGATGTTTTCCTTTGTTGAAACATTAAGTTGGACGAAGTTTTGTTTTTGTAGGAAGCGTAAACTGTCTAAGAACTAGTTGAGTTGTTTCTAAGAGTTATTAAAGGGAGGGAGTCGGTTTTGTGGATCATTATTTTGAGGCTCTATCTTTAGAGATTTTGAGATCCGAGTAATGAAATATTAGCACTCTGTCGTGAATGGACTGGCAGCCATGTAAAGTTGATGGTATACTTCAGTATTATATTTAATTGGTACGAAAATAAATAATATAAATTCAATGATTCTTTTACAAACAATAAACATAAAGCTAAAAACAAATATAAAACATATATTACATATATCTATAACATATAAATGAATTTAATGCTTAATAATGTTAAGTGCTAATATCGTGGATCACACCATCACTAAAGTCGACCGCGATCATAAGCAATCACACTTAAAACATAAATTACGCGCCGTGTTATTAATTGTTGTATATGTAGGTATGTATATACATACATAGAATTTCTAGTCGTGACCAAGTAAGTCCACAACTAGGTTCTTGTGTCACGACCCAAAATTCTAAAACATTAATGACATTTATATTTAAATTGATTTAGTTTTAAACAACAGTTTTGACACAATTTCTAATAACATATAAGTTATTCAAAAGTACTTTATTAAACGAAACTTGTTTCATTACTGTTACACACGATCGTTCAGTGCCGTAAGAAATGTTAGCTAAAATATAACTTTAATTAACGCCCTCTATTCTTTATTTACAGGTACGTGCCGTAGGCTATTGAATCCACACACACACACACCAACAATCCTCTCCCGGCCTCACACCAATACTCCCAATCCAATACCAATTAAATCCTTCATCAAATAAACACCAGGTGAAGATACAACTTCACGAAAGAAAAGGACAAAAACAACCAGTGAAGATACAACCTGAAGAGCGAAAAAGAAAAAAGACATCCTGTCTTTTCGCTTTAGAATTCCTACGCTTTACCGTTGCCAAGCTGTTGGGCAAAGCGTTTGGATTCTAAAACGAAATAACTGGACTGCCTACGGATGTTGCTACGAACGTACTACGCAGCTACGTGACGGCTACGGTTCTCCGTGGAGCTACGCGTAAGTTTTAGTAATTTAAGTAACCTTGTGCTTTTTTAATTCTATTGATGAAGGATTTTTTTTTTGATGTGGTCTTGTCGTGTAGTGTGTTTATGTAATTAATATAGGGTGACCTTTTAGTATTTTTAAACGCTCTTACATGCTATTTATACCAGGATATTAATCAAAATTTGCTTTTATTAATGATTTATTTTTAATTGAAAAATTTCAAGCAAAAGACGCGTGAATTTGAGCATACCATTTTCTCTAAAAAGTTAAATATAATTAATTCTGCGATGCAGATCAAGCAATTCGTTTTAATTATGCATTCTTTCAAATGTTTTTTATAAGGATTTGGAAAATAATTATCAATTTATTTAGCGAAAGCATACATACCTATGTATGCTTTCGCTAAATAAATTGATAATTATTTTCCGCGAAATAAAAAAAGGGCAATCCACGTGTTTAATAGTTGTACCAAATCTAGGTATTACTTGTGTCCGTTGATTGAATGTTGACGAAGATGACTGCAACCAAAAAATCTACCGCCCTATGAATATCAGGAATATTCATAGGGCGGTAGATTTTTTGGGAAAGGCGGTCAATATTTTATTTAGTATAATATTTTACCAATACAACAATGATTTCGCATTTTAATAGATAGTTATTTCGAAAGATTTAACAACACAATAAATTTGATGAATTGAATAAAGCCAGAGAAGTGTGTTAGGCTCATAGCAAATGGAAATCCGTAGTCTCTGCCTACTCCTTTGGGAAACAGGCGTGAATCTATGTATCTAACTGTGAAAGTAAAAAATTAAAAATTATTTTTGCCGCGTACAGTACAGCGAGTAAGCGGGAACGATTTTTTAGAAGAAAACTGCTTGTTATTACCATATTATTACATTTCTTTGAAATAAGATCATGATTACAATATCAGGAACGAACAATGCCTGGTATTGTAAGCGTTGTAACCATTACTAGATACTTTATTTTAAACGTACCTTCAAACATTAGAAACAGAAATAGAAAATAGAAATAGAAAATTTTAATTGCATAGAATGTAGGTTTACAAATTATGATGGTTACATATAACATTCTATCTTACGGTATGCAAAAATTAATTCAGTCGTTTAAACAAAAGGGAGATAATATATAATATACACAAAGTAAAAATGCAGAAAATAAATACTAAAGTTAATCTGATAACGATACTTTTACAGACAGTGGCAAATTGGTAGTAACATTATTTATTATAATGTATCATCTAAGAAGTCTGTAACCGAGTAATAACATTTCTGTACCAGTAAGGCCTCAATACGCTTTTTAAATAGAGTAACAGATTGCTCCTTAATATCTCAGTATCTCTCATTATCAGTGGCATGCCAATATACCTGAAAGAGTAGGTGGAGTAGTATTATTACCACACTTCATCAGCTATGATTTTAGATGCTATATGTATTAAGATGTGAGCTGCTGTAGTAGATGTAGAGCTGTTATAAAATCTTGACAGAAATACCCAATATAATTTTTCCAAACTGGGAGTCGAACCCAAGTCGAAATCAAACTCATGATTAGTACTTCCCTGCATTAGCGTTCACTACTGTTGCGCCACCGTAACAGCCAGCTTTTAAATGTAACGTTACACATCTCGAACAACACATACGCATTCTATAAACATTCTATTTTATGAACCACTCGACTTCAAAACCTTCAACAATAAAAATAACAATAAAAAACTAAAGTATCAAACAAACCAAATCCATTTTACAGCCAAGAGCCTTACAATATACATTCGATTCAAGCTATCGAGCACAACACTAAATCTTAGACCGCGCCATAAAACTGTGGATGTCGGTCTAACGAGACCAGACCGACTATTGACGACAGCTCTACGAATAATCGACTAGGTGGAGACTTAATGCATTAACATTTCTCTTGGAATTCTAGTGAATTGTCTCTGTATCGGTACAGACATCGATATATTTTAGTATCGATATATCGATACATTCGATATTTCGATTCGAATAAATTTGTGCAGTATGGGTTTTATATCGCTTTGAATTTATTCTGAATGATTTTATTTATTGCTTTATTCTCTGGGTTCCATATTTTCGATTAGACTTAGGATAAATTCGACGATTACATTTTAACAAATAATATTAAACTTAACTTTGGACTCCATTAATAAAGTTACGGCGTCTAAATTAAAATATTACTAAATAGGAATGTTGTGTATATGTAGTATATTATATCAATATCGATATCTTTATTATCGACTTACATTATGATATATATTTTTTTAGTATATAGGTATAGTAAATAAGTCCAACCGTGTAACTGTCTACCATTACGGTAGATACTTACACGGTTGGACTTATTTTAACAATAGTTTAATGGAATTTAAAGTTTAGTAGCTCGCTATGGCGTAGTGTATATGTGCTATCCCTCAGCTAGTCGTTATATCACAAAAGTATAATATAATTATGCTAAAAGTCTGCGATACGATCCGAGTATCCAATCACATCGTTACTTTTAGTATCGATCCATGATATCGATACAAAGTAAATCGAGAACCTCTATATAAAAGTAAAAGGTCGTACAGTTTGTTTATTCTTTGTAGTGTTTCCAGTGATTTTAAATGCGTTATTACATGGTATCGTTGTAATGGCGACGTAAGTTTTTATGGTAACATTTGAATACATTAAGTTTTGTGTGTAAAGTAAATGTCGGTGTTATGTTAATATAATGATAAAGGAAGTCTTGGAAAGGTTACAAAAAAACAATATAAGTTTATTCTGGAAAATAATCTGCTTCGTTGAACCAGTAATTGAATTACTATATTAACTGTCAATAGTAAAATTTAAGTAATGGCAAAAATGCCTTCGTTCTTGGTTCAGGCAAAAATTTTCGCAGCTTGCAGAAGCAATACATTTGAAACTTATTGAGATGTCTATCGATATACCTGAGATCTCTTTTACTACAGTTTTTTATTAAAATACTTAATCATAATAACTAATGTGATACTAAAATCACTGTGAACCTACAAGTAATACCACACAGATTTCCGTATATGATTATATGTATATTTAATTTTCCAATAGCATAAATTTATTTGTCTATCGATATGATTGTTCACCTCACTGAACTAATTTTCATTTCAATAAATATAAGAGCAATAAAAGGCGGGTAATGCTGTTTTAAAAGTAACAAATTAGTCTTTGATTTTATAGGTGACGTAAAACTAGAAAGGCACAATAAAAAAGTATTTGCGTGCTTGAAAGGGATTCAGCATCTCTCTGAAGAATTAAATTGTCATTAATGGCTCTGATAGTGATTTAAAGTCATCTACGTCTTCTCTTTTTCGTCTTCTTCATCTACTAGCGTTAACCATAATCTATTAAGCTGCAGTGTCAGTAGACTGATGACTGAAGATGATGACTAGTCGCTTTTTGTTTATGCTATCTACTAGTAATCAAATACAATCTGCCACTCTTCAGGCCTACCAGCAGGAGGTCCTTTGGTAAAGTAATAATTTGCAAATAGTAGTTGATTAAGCTTTATGCATGGTCTGACAAAGATGTCACATAATGGGTCTGACTATATCCGGTAGAGAACTAATATGAGCTAATTATGACATCTATGGTTGCTAAACTTTCTCACGTCAAGCTATTTTAACTTATTTTGACAATAATTTAATCCTTATAGGAACTATATATCCTTACTAATATTATAAAATATGAGTAGTTAAGTCACGACAGCATAACAAATTATGCTTTTGCGACTTAACTACTACACCGATCATCATGCAATTTCGCATACACCTTGCCAGGGCTAGAAAAAAGGACATTGAGTGCCTTTTATCCAGATAAAAGTACTGATGCCAAGCGAAGCAAAGAAAGAAAAACAGAAGTTAGTGTATAATATTTTTTATGCAAACTCCTAGAACATTCTATTAAAATGATTTCCTCGGGAGCTTTTCAGTGTTTCTCGCTAATTCAGTAACAATCTTCCAGTCGTCTTAATTCGTTACACAAAAGAAATGTCGACGATAAGTTTTGCACGGTTTCCGCGAAGTAACTCATTACGTTATAAAATGGCTTCTTCAGCATAACTCATTTAAGGCTTGAAGCTCAACCTTATCTTCAGAGATATTCAGGTTTGAAACACGAGTAGCAGCTTTCATTTTAATGTTTTTAGTTTACAATGGGAGATGCCGAGTTTCTCTCTGAAGATAGATTTTGCCTTAAGATATTATTCTGATTTTGCAAACTACGTGTCTAACTTTATGTAAAATGTACTTATTTTGCAATAGTGTTTGTATGGATATAAAGTGAGATATTAGGTTTGTATGTAGTAAGATTTGGGCTACAGCGTATTCGTGTATATTACATTATTAATGTTTTTATTGGTATTAGACTTCGCCCAGTAGTTGAAATTTGACTGTAATCATTATTGAAAATTTAAGTGAAACATATATATACATATATTCACATAAAAAATATACTGATTCCAGAAAATAAGTCAATAACTACTAAACAAAACAAAAGTAAATCAGATTTTGAAGAGACAGTCATCATAATCCGTTATGTAATAATATATTTAGAATTTAAATAAATATTTGAAAAAGAATCCAAAATTCATTATAACATCTTTGTTGATCTGTGCTGCTTTCACGCAGTGACGGAGCAACGGTGAATCAAAATGATGTTTTAAGTCCCCGTAGCTCCGTATATAATGAAAACTAGCCTTAAACTATCATAGAGATAATATACATATATATATATCACCATGAAAATATATCCAGTTACTATTATAACAAAAATACATAATTAATACATAAAAATCTAAAACCTTTAATCCCGATACTAGGTCATTACATTCCATTGGCAGCATTCAAACAATTCACAACCAGCCCTATTAGTACAACGTGAAATGTAGCAAATAATTCTCATACAAAAACTATTCTAAAATTGTTAACATGGTGCATTGTACAAAACAATTGCGTAGTATTGTTCGTCGGTTCGGGGCGAACATATAATCCCTCGTGATTGAGAGATCATGGGGCTTAGTGTGGATCAAATCGAATAGCGACGGATAACGAATATCATTTGAAAACGTTACTATTGGTTGCTTATTTTTTGCCCTGAACTGATACAGATGCTGCTTAGTTTTATTAAAGCCTTATTAGGTATGTATATTTCTGCAGCCTTGATAAGGCTGTGATTTAGGTGGTCACCTCGCGCCACTACCACTGTTGTGGATTCGATCTTCACACGGAACAAAGATTTGTGTGAACTACAACGAATTGTTCTCAATTTTAGTGTTCTTTGTATCACTTATTTGAATGTTTGTAAAGTACCCAGCGACATATAAAGTCCTATTAATGTGGAATAGAGTTTTCGGTCAATAGTTGTCTTTTAATAAATTAAAAGTTAAATCGACTGCTGTGTATGAGCTTATATAACTGATCCTTGAAGGTGCTTTTGGGTAGTAAGTCGAACAACGGCCCTCATATATAACCATAAGGTCAGTGAAGATCTTGCGATTACAAGTAATAATCCTACGTAATTCGAATACCAGCCTCTGCACTATCATAAAACTGTAAACCCATTCTGACGTGAACGCACTCCTCATACAAGCATTCAAGCTTACTGTAGGGTAAAAAGAAAACTACCCATTTAATTTATAATACATTTTAATCACCCAGTAATCAAACACGAGACCTCAACATCGACAGCAACAGACTTACACCACTGAATCAACAAGTCAGCAAATTACATTTTAATCTTAATCATTTATCAATTTACGATGCCAGAATAATATTATTGCTAATAAAATGTTGGAAGTATGCACGGATGCTCGGTCTATCGAGAACATAAAATTTGAAAGAGATATAATATATTGTAAGCACCCGTAAACTTTATTGATGGTGGTTTCTAGAGGGCTTTTTTATGTAGACCATGGGTTTTATTATCATAATTTCTAAGATCGATGATTTGATCTAAGATGGGTTATATGATTAAAAGGTTTTTTTAAATATGATGTTATGAAAATCGGGTATGATAATATTTAAGGTTAATTTAGAAATAGATCATTACTGTTTTCTTAATTTGAAATCACCGTTATTTTGAGCGATTTACAAACCACGAAAGTTGCTATATTTTCTTTAATTTAACACGTTGTATAAAATTCACCGAATCCTCTAACTGTATCTTCTTAGGAAATCTTAAAATGTTTTTATTTACTATAAGATAATAAAAATCATAGCCGTAACCTATTGTATAGTGGATACACTGTTCAAGTCACGGAACACCATATTCGAGGACGGATTTGGCTGTAGCTTTTCTTTAAATTTATTTAGAACGTGGTCTTTAAACCTGCTCAAAATTGGAGTAGCTTGTAGTTCTTGCATCATATAAAAAGACTTAGCTAACTAACCTTGAATAGTTTTGCAGTGGTCTTAACTATACAACTCGGTTGCCTCGATGGCGTAGTGGTTAGTGTAACCGACTGCCACGCCTAAGATCGCGGGTTCGATTTCCGCACAAGTCAAACATTTGTGTGCATGAACATGGATGTTTGTCTTGGTCTGGGTGTTTCTATGTATAATATGTTGGTATTTACAAAAAAAAGTATATATGTATGTTTATCCATTGTCTAGTACTCTTAGTACAAGCTCTGCTTAGTTTGGGCTAGATGGTGTTGTGTGTATGTGATGGAATATTATTATTATGGAATATTAACGCCTTACACTTCATAAATCCAAGTAGTCACAAACTCCAAACGTAAGATGATGCTATACTGTCACGAAAACGACTAAGTGTCTCTATCTTTTTGACTGACACCACATCAACTTCGTATTGAGCAGTAGGCGCAACGAAATCTCTAATGTTACAAGCGTCCATAACTAAGGACCTGAAGCCTACCATCAAGTGTAATATGGGCTAGTTTACCAACCTTTTTCAAATGATATCTCATCAAAAATGTTGCGCGCCATTTTCAATATGGCATGCTTTTGAAACGCTGAACTTCAAGACCACTTTATTGTTTTACTGGTGAAATGCAGTCCACTCAGATATTTGGCACCCGTTCAAAGGTCAAACTTACGTAATAATATACGATTGTTTCGTAGATATATGAGATTTTATCTTCAAACGACCTTCACTGTTCTATATATACGTAGAACCGCGCCTGTTTTATAGAGGGATGGGCAGAGACCATGGATGGCGTAGTGCAAGTGCTGGCCTAGCCTCAAGGACAAAGGACAAAATATTGTCTTTCAAATATGTTTGTTTTGAATCTCGGTTTTCTTTGTGTTCGCTGTTTAAATCTTTGTAGTCTCCTGGTTCACAGGAATTGTTTCTAATGCGAGAGTTTTCTTATTTTTAATGTAAATAAATATAATTATCACTTGCTAAGATCTTATTTATATTTTACGATACGATACTTTGAGTCTGACTTCGAAATTCTGTTAGGTAATTGTCAGTAACAGTACGTATTCTGTCCTTTTCAGTACCCCTGATAGTTGTCGTAATTTCATGATGATCAGTTAAATAGTTGAGGCATGAATTAACAAACAAACTAAAATTAGGATGGTAGACTATTACATAAAATTATATTAGTCGTTAACTTATGTCATAGCCTCTATTAAAAAATTCCATTAGTCGATTGCTTAATAGGTATAAAGCTAGCTAATATTCAATTATTTTTAAACGCATAATAACATGTATATTACAGAAATTCTGTTAAATTTATATTGTAAAATATGAAATCAAAATTGAAGACTTCAAAGTTTGTGATTCAATCTTAAGACAAACTGGGATCAGCGCAAGTTTAAGCTTAGCACCATAGATAATCCTCAGCTTAGTGTTATAATATTGCTCGGTTGGAGTCTAGGACGAGTCTCGCTCCCATGTTAAGTCTCCGTTTGTAATAAGACTGTTTAAGTTGAGCGTGTCGTGTTCAACTAAGTTAATAATTTAAGACTTTACAAACTCCGTGACGTAGCGGTTTATACGACTATTGTGTATGAGGCCTCATTCAAATCCCGGCCCGGGCAAAGAAAAGATTTTGGATTTTTCTGACAAAAAATTCTAATTGGCAGCCTGATGTTAGGAACTTGTCGAAGTTTTACATCCACACGCCTCTGAAAGCATGTTAAGCCATTACTCTTGCGCCTGATCTGATCTCTTCGGTTGTGACGGATTGCCGTCCCATTGGATTCTCCCTCCTCCTCCTTTCCCCTTCTTCCTGGACCGTCACAAGGTGTAGACGTGCACTAGAACCTTATTAATCTATTTAATAATAAAATCACAAATTTAAAGTAAACTCAAATTCAGTGAAATAATAAGACTGCATAAAAAAGCAAGAGGTGTTCGGTGCAGCACGCCGCGTGTGAGTACCGTTCAAGTTACTACTCAACAGGTCTGTCGCCTTGGTACACAAAACTGTTACAACTAATGAGCGTACGTGCAGGAGGCAGTACCAAATTGGATTATGACCGTTAGGGAACAGAGAGTGTACTTGTGTTTGCGCACACACCTTGTGTCTTATGCACTATAATGTTTTCTGTGCAAATGGCCAGTCTCCGGCGACCATTCTTAAGAATAGTCGCCGTGACAGAAATTTGGTCTGAAAGATTTTATAAATTACCAGGGTTTGTCTAAGATTTCATCTCGTAGACTGCAGTTCCCTCGCGGTTGTATGTACGTGAATTGCACTATGGATCGATGAATCGAATCTTCTGAATGATTCGTTTACATATATTTAGACGCAATGAAACTATTTGAACCTTACAATACCAAATTATGAAAACCGCATATATTTATTCAGTTGGTTTTGTGTGAAGCTCAAACAAATAGACATAAAGAATATCATAGTCTCAGATTCCTTTTATTTATAATTTGACCTGTGTAAGTGATTTTTTAGTGTTTTCATTTATATTATTCATTTATGTATGTTATATTTAATAGAACTACTTGCACCAATTACGCTACTTAATTACACTTAAAATATAGCATTCACGTTTTCTCCTCACAATACCTCATACAGTTTAATAATAAAAATTCTATTCATCCACAAAATGAAAACTTCTGAGTTTAGGTTCAGTATAAAAGTACAATAAGCAGTATTATTTGCTCTGCGCCTAAGATTCTTATGGATCAAAACATCATATTATATAATAATAATGTCCTCCTGACCGAATTTCGGTCACGGCGGCCAATCTTAACGGAGACTGGCCATCGGCGCAGGAGATATTATAGTGCACAAGTGTGTGCGCAAACACAAGTACACTCTCTGTTCCTTAAGTCTCATGATCCGATGGGACGAATAATCCGACACGGCTGGAGGGAGATCAGGCACAGGACCAACGGCTTTACGTGCTTTCCGAGGCACGGCGGTGTCTAACACCGCCAACTTCCTAACTCCGGGCTCGTATTGAGATTTCTTAACAGAAAAACCCAATAACTTTTTGTTGACCTGACCCGGAATTCGAACCCGAGACCACAGTCACAGTGCACAGCAGTCGAATTCACTACCGCTGCGCCACGGAGGCAGTTCAAAGCATCATATTAGGTAGCTTTTTAAATATATCTATTAAATGCAAGAATAGTCTTTAAATCTGTCTGCTTTTACCAGAGACTAGCGCATTCAAACAAACTCTCTTCAGCTTTTTAATATTAGTTTATATACACAGCCGCACTCAGAAACATTTTCTGATTACTTAAGCGACTTCAGTAAAGTACGGATTCATGTTATCTAAGTTTATTTTTCTTTTAATTATCTTTAGTACATACACAGTTTTATGTTAGTTTACTGCCGCATTTAGAGACATTTTATAATTAATTGAGCAACTTTTTAACTAAATATATTACATAGAAAACATTACTAGGGACTTATCTTATCTTATCTTATAGCCAGTCAGTGCAGACCAGTGACACTTCGACCCAGTGGGATCTTTTGTGTCGACTTCCCCAATCACGACTGCCATAGATGTTCATGGCAGTCGGGACCGACGGCTTATCATGCTCTCCAAGGCACGGAGCAGGCGATAATTGTTAATGAATACGCACATAATTTCGAAAAGTTATATAACTTCCGAAAGTCAGAGGTGCGCAACGTGTGTTCGAAACCGAGACCCTCTGCATTGCAAAAAAAATGGATGAATAATTTAAATGTCTGTATTTCGCGCATGAGTTTATCTTCATACCAGATCCCAACACTATAGTTTTTCTACTTGCTCACCGAAATAAAACCGTGAACTTATAGCTTATGTGATAGTTAACGTTATTTGGTGATAAAAACATTAAACGGTGCTACGGAGGGCCGAAGGGTTTAGGACTGAGGGCTTAGGCACTCACGATTTTACTGTCAGCCTCATTGTAATGCTCTTAGTGAGGAATTTAGGTACAAGTGGCATGTTTTAGTGACGTGAAGTGCCGTTAAACTTGCCACGATAACTTGTGTTATTTTAATTTATAGAAGTGAAATGTTTTGTATAATTACGTATTTATTTACTTATTTGCTAGAAGCATGGTACAAAGATGTTACATATAATTTTAGTCCATCATGTTTCACCGACACAGCGGCATGCAAATGTATTATAATTATATTTATTAAAATTAACATTACACATTAATTAATTAACAAAAACGAAAGAGCATATTATATTCTAAATTAAATTTGATATTAAACTAACACTATTATAACAGGCGGGTACAATAAATAATTAACATTCAGCACCAATCTAAATGTATGAAAATAAATATTAAAAACCATCTACTATTACTAAAGTGAAATAAAATACGTAAACAATCAATTACAAATGTGTGTCGGCCTCGATGGCGTAGTGGTTAGTGTAACCGACTGCCACGCCTGAGGTCGCGGGTTCTATTACCGCACAAGTCAAATATTTGTGTGCATGAACATGGATGTTTGTCTTGGTCTGGGTGTTTCTATGTATAATATGAATGTATTAAAAAAAGAAACTAAAGAAGTTTATTACATATATACTGTTTTTAGTTTCTTTTTTTATTATGTTTATCCATTGTCTAGTATGGGGTACAAGCTCTGCTTAGTTTGGGCTAGATGGTGTTGTGTGTATTTGGTAGAATATTATTATATTATTGCACATGTTGTCATTATTTATGTCTGTACTTTAATGCAAGATCATGCGCATAAAATTGACATGGATATTTCACAAAATACTTACTACTACTACTACTGAATAGAATAGAAACATTCCTGCACCAGCCACCATTTTAGTTCAAAGCAAAGGTTTTAAAGGGCAATTCAGAATCGTAGATTGCGTCGTTGGTGTCGTGGTATAAGTTTGTGCTTATGTGTAGTCTGAAAAGTCATAGTATTACCATGGTATCTGAAAATAAGGTCCTGAAAAGAATTATGTAATATTTTATTTAAGGTAAAGTATATGTTCAGAAATTTACGTATCTTCTACATGAAGGTAAAATACTATAATGAGGATTGAATCTGACTTTCCAAAACTTTCACACACGTTTGGTAAGGAAAAAGATTTTTATCACAGCTGAAATGAAAATATCGTTATCGCCTAAATAAGCCTATACTATCATAACTCTAAACTGAAAACAAAACAAATCCGTATTTTCTTAAACAAAACAGCATCATAAAACAAAACAATAAATGTTCGAACAAAACAATTTACAAACCTAAAGCGCAGTGCACACAGTCGCGTTACAACTAGCTTAAGCTGGCAGAGTTTTGTCGCAAACATTAAGCGCATATTAACTGGTGTTTACGAGCTGTGTTTATGTTATTTTAATGTTTTTTACGAGTTTCGAGTTCCAACCGTGTGCACCGCCTTAATTATTCGGTTTTGTATTTGTTCTATTTTGATATGGGTTACCATGCTTCCGAATATGATTTGACAAGGAAATATATTTATAAAGTTATGGTTTTGGTAAAATTATTTCACGTATATTTTGCCTTTCGTGTCGTCATTATTATGTTGAAAAGAAAATGCAATGTACACGGGTAAACAGTATGTTACTTTTAATTATTCCCTCCTTGGCTAAATGCCATAACTTTGTAGTTATATTTCCTACTGATCGTCAGATCGAAGGTCGAATTTCTTCATAGGGAAATAGTGTGCTAATAGACATTAATACAAAAACACTTCCTGTTTTGAAGTCAGTTAAAAACGCTGTTGCCAGGAATTTATATATACCAAAGTATGTGTGTGCTTCTGCTAAATCAATTATGTTATTTTACCATTTAACGATATTATGTGATATCTACCAATGTCCCTGATGTCTTTGGGATAGTTAAATGAAAAAGTTCTGGTTAATCACCGAAATAG
The DNA here is from genome assembly GCA_963675205.1 of Catocala nupta. Lineage (NCBI taxonomy): Eukaryota > Metazoa > Arthropoda > Insecta > Lepidoptera > Erebidae > Catocala > Catocala nupta. The sequence goes on along the minus strand of OY776090.1, from coordinate 27,839,494 downwards.
TTTGGTTTATTAATTTCACACCAACATTACAATTTATAAATGCCTAACATACGGACTGCCTAGCTATTGGTCTACCTATCGTGCCCGGCGGGTGACGACTGGTGTAACTCACATACATTATGAATTTCATTCTCTAATGTCAGCGAAACGCAATGTACATGCATGTGTTGCTACATTGATGACCTCGGTGGCGTAGTGGTTAGTGTAACCGACTGCCACGCCTAAGGTCGCGGGTTCGATTCCCGCACAAGTCAAACATCTGTGTGCATGAACATGGATGTTTGTCTTGGTCTGGGTATTTCTATGTATAATACGTATGTATTTACAAAAAAAAAGTATATATGTATGTTTATCCATTGTCTAGTACCCATAGTACAAGCTCTGCTTAGTTTGGGCTAGATGGTGTTGTGTGTATGTGATAGAATATTATTATTATTATTATCCAACCTGAATTTAACCCTCTCTATTAGGAACAGCGTAACCGAAAACAAACTCTACTGGACCGACAAGGCAGGCCTCATATATTACTACCGTACCATTTAATTTTCAACAAAGTAGGTAAACGTACTTGCTCAGGCCCGGCTATTTTTAAACTATTATATTAGCCTCTACAAAACGCTAAAAGGAAACAATCAATGATTCTTAATATGTTGAATTATAAACGCGGACAAAAATAATCTTTGAAGAACAACTTAAACCTGCGATTTCAACAAAGGACATATCCTAGCATGCCACACGCGAAAATAAATCTTGATATATTAAATTTCAACTTTTAAGGCATATATTTCATTTATAAACCATTTCTTTACTTTAGTCCTTTAAAGGAAATGAATATATGGAGGTATATATGAGAGCTTTTAGAATTCGTATTCGATAGGTGTAACGTAAGAGCAGCGATAGCTCAGTGGGGAGACCAACTGACTGCAATGCAGAGGGTCTCGGGTTCGAAACCACGTCGCGCACCTCTGACTTTCGGAAGTTATATGACTTTTCGAAATTATGTGCGTATTGATTGACAATTATCGCCTGCTCCGTGCCTCGGAAAGTAAGTTAAGCCGTAAACCTGCTGCCATGAACATCTATGGCAGTCGTTATTGGGAAAGTCGACACAAAAGATTCCATTGGGTCGAAGTGTCGTCGGTCTATACTGACTGGCCCCCACACAAGATAAGATAAAATAGGTGTAACGTAGTATCGTTGCTACTTTTCATTTTGCAACGCACAGACCACTGACTTATTAAAGTTATGTGCATATTAAACAGTTAATTAACGCTCGCTTTAACAGTGAAGAAAAGCATCGTGAGGAAACCTGCATGTCTGGGAGTTCTCAAAGAAAATATATGTATATAATGTTTTCAAAGATATGTGAAGACTGCAACACGCACAGGCCAGCGTGATGGATTATAGCTTTACCTAAAGTTCTTACACTGAGAAGAGGCCCGTGCCTAGTAGTGGTTCAGTTTAATACAGGGCTGATACTATTCTCCGTGTCCTCCTCCATCCCTTCTCCTTACAGAGACTCTCTAGCCCAACTTCCTCTTCGAGGTGATCGAGGAGTTATTTCCTGACTAGGCAGAGTACGTGTCCCCGACTATGGCCCCATCGGCCGGCATCGGAAGGCGGATCGTAGCCTGACATTGCCATCTCGCCTCCCCTTGTGGCGAGGGGATACTCAAAAGGAGCATTCCCCCATGTTAAAAATAAAAAGGGCTGATACTATTATTATTGTATAAGTAATACGTCTCTGGTCAAGCCAACTCATTTGTACCATCACTGAACAATTGGCAACGTCCTTTTCACTCAAATATTTCATTACGTTAATAAAAGCCCACACTCAGCAAGTCGACAATAATAAAAATAGCTTGGCAGAACTTTTTCTTTTCTACAACAAAGGCGAACGCACACATATGCATATAATATCGTCGTGATCAATCTTAAATGTTGGCAGTCAGCCACCCTTGTTGATATGATAATGATTCTCATAGATATAGATCAGGGCTGTATGTGTTTTTTAAGTCACAGAGTAGGTACAGCCATTTGCATATGGTAATTATACTCAAAGCAAGTACAGTAGCGGTTGCTAGGAAACTGACCGATTAGGTTCGCAATGCTTTAATAAGAAACCATAGTATTTGTATTGAATATTGGCACGCCTTATTATTTACATAATTTAAACACAATTATTTAAAACTAACTTATACCTAAAATATTATAAAACAGAACTAAAAAAGAAAAAGAAAACTAATACCCTCTAATAGGCGTTATAGAATTCCTCCGCATCACATTCGTCTGGTAGTGTGCCCAGAAGACTGGCAGCATTGCCACGTTGAATGGCAATGCTTATTCTATCCGCGAAATAAAGGCCAGTCCTCTGGTCACGGGAAGCGTCGATTAACCTTTTCGCTATGTCTATATAGAGAGCACGATCACTGGGACCCATGACCCTAGCGTTTCGACCTCAAACGGCTGAAAAACATAATCCCCTGGAAAAATAATGCTTTAATTATAATTAATGTTTGACGAGTCGAGAAAACACTGATAATTTATTTATTGGACTTCAAAACAATGGTTTCGCTATGCATATATTTAAAAGCGGCGATAGCCTCATGGATGTCTTGCAATCAAGAGGTCGTGGGTGCAACTCCCATCTACTGCACTACCAATTGTGAACCCTGTCCTAACACAAGCATGCCAGCATTTCCAGCTAAGCTGAAGAGATTACCATACAAAACATCTTTAAAGAAACAGATGAAACAAGTTAAGGCCTTACGATATCTATACTAAGATTATAAAGCTGGAGAGTTTGTTCGTTTAGTTGAACGCGCTAATCTCAGGAACTACTGGTCCGAAATGAAAAAATATTTTAGAGTTGGATAGCCAATTTAACGAAAGAAAAAACATTTTTTTTAGAAAAGCTATAAACTATATGACTACGACCAAAAGGAGCGTAGCATCAATTAAAAATGTTGCAAAAATAGGGCAAATTATCTTATGTGAAGCAGACGAAGTTGTTTGGGTCAGCTAGTACTAAATATTATTGTACATATGATTTCTTTTTAACTAGACAATCTCTTAATGTGCAAATAAGGAACATAATCTTTGACTTTACAGCAGGCATATGTTTCGTGCAACTTGATAGATAATCGGGATATGTAGAACTTATACCTCGTAATTAATATACCTGTGCTCAAACAAATAAAACAAAACGACAGAATCTGTTCGCAATATATCCTTGTCTATATCGTTGGGGATATAGATGCCAAAACGTGGAAATATGAGTTCAAACATTTAATCAAACTAACGTCACCAAAACGTATAGCAGTGTCGCAACACTTGAAGTATTTACACCGCAGTGCCCTCATCAAAGGGAACAAACAGAGATCGCATCGGTGGCACTGCGTGTCGGGCTTAGTGAAAATTTTCAATCTGCCACTCGGCGTTGGCAGCGAGCCACACAACTGGCTGACTGCGCCGTGAAATGTTAGACAGAGTATAATCTAACGTTTCGGGATTTGTTTCAATGTGGTTTTGGTGGAATTCAGGTGTACACTTGTAATGATTACACGGAAACAAGTTTTTTGACGGAATTTATATCGTATTTACAAATCTTTGTGAAAATATATTAACTAATTCTACTATCTGTTCAAGATTCTAGAACAGATCGGAGATGTTCTGGACAAAGGCCAGGTTAAGGGCACATTAAACCGGCGAGCGTGTATGAGGAATGTGATGAAAGTGAATGAAGCCAGAGAAGTGTGTCAGGATCATAGCAAATGGAAATCCGTAGTCGCTGCCTACCCCTCTGAGAAACAGGCGTGAATCTATGAATGTATGTAATTCTACCAATATTATAAATGTGGAAGTTTGTGAGGATGGATGGGTGGATATTTCTGAAAGGATTTAGATTTTTTTCCTGTGCTTAGTGGCCATCCTTTTGTCAAGAGTTGTTCAAGCTACCCGTAGGCCTCTGACATGGCTTAATGACTGCTGTCAATTTGGCAACAACCGGGACTGACATTTTACGTGCCTTCCGAAGCCCCGACCGCACCCAACGTTGCTTAACCTCGCTAATCGTTTACCGATCAGTGAGTGCAACTGGCTATGAGCGCCTTACGGATTTTGATGGAACTTTAAAGTATTATTGTTTACACATAAGAATAACACATTATACGCTACTAAAAATCTATCTTAATATAAATCCACATTAACGTAAGGGAAGCCATGGGTAAAACCTAGTATTATAAATGCGAATGTGAGTTTATTTGTTACGCTTTCACGCCTTAACTACTCGACCGATCATCATGAAATTCTGCATATACGTTGTCAGGGGCACAGAAAAAGTTCTGTTCTCGAGAGATAGAAATTAATAAACAACATTAAGACTAATGTGAGCAAAGCCGCAGGGAAAACCTACACGTCACGGCACGTCACGGCGGCCAATCTTTAACATTGACTGGCTAACTACGCAGGAGATATTATAGTACACAAGTGTGTGCGCAAATACAAGTGCACTCTCTGTTCTCTAACTCTCATGATCCGATGAGACGGATAATCCGACACGACCGGAGAAAGATCATGCGTAGGACCAACGGCTTTACGTGCTTTCCGAGGCACAGGGGTGTCTAACACCGCCAACTTCCTAACTCCGAGCTCGTATTGAGATTTCTAAACAGAAAAACCCAATATCTTTTTGTTGGCCCGACCCGAGATTCGAACCTGAGACCTCATGCACAGTAGTCGCATTCCCTACCGCTGCGCCACGGAGGCAAACATATAAACTCATCGCGGATATACAACGCGGATATGCATCTCTGTTATACTTAAAAGAAATATCTATCTCGGAAACTCATGTTCTTACTAACGCTAAGTTATAGAATTACGGAGCAAGTATGAACATTATCAAACTTTATGTTGGATTTTGATAGTAATAGTGCTCAGTATATTGTTATACCTGGGATCTTTACAGTTTTGTTCATGCGTATACCGAGCTCGTTCTATTGGCATAATCTTCAAGAACACCTCTAAACCTTTAAGTTTTATTATAAAGATTTCGTATCTATGTGTCTATACGCTATAGTAAATTAGGGGTGGACGTGTGTCATCCGTATTTAGAATTGGACCATTGTGCGTAAGTGACCGATGCGTAGGATATTCTGTTCATGCCACCTCAGCCCCTTCCAGAAAGATAGCAAGGGAACGACGTTGTACAGTCTTTCATCGTTTTTGGATTATTCAAAACCCTCGCCCATTGGTTAACCTATAGTTTTCCTAATTTAAACTTTAAACTTCCTCAAGTATTGGACTATCAAATGTAAAAATAATTTTCATATCCGACTGGTAATTTCATAGATTTAGCGAAACAATAATACAAACAAGTTCTGCGGCGTTATTATATTGGTATAGATGTGTACACAAATAATAAATTATGTTTTATAAACAATATAAAACGTAATTTATAATAATAAATGCCTACAACGTTACCTCAAACAATTTTTATTTAAAAATTATTCATCGTCAATCTCCGGTTACATTGCCCATTAAAATATACAAAGGGAAAAAATATGTTTTTAGAGCTTCAAGCATCCAATAGCAGTCGGATCGAGTTCCAAAGCCACGTAAAAATGGGTTCAAAGGGGCATGTTTTTACCATAATTAATTTGTTGTGTACGTGGATATGTATGCACCTTTAAGGTGTAACGGTTGACTGCCATTATAAAATATATGGAATATGCAACAATACACACAAAGCACAAGAAAAAAATTCTGTTGGTGCTAGTTATAGAATAAACCGAACTGCTTGCTTTGGCGATCGTGAATCGATCTTTGGTGACAATGGTCAGAGACCTTCACAAACGTCTCAGTCTGTTGGTAAACTCCGTCGTGTGCGGCACTCCCAAAGCAGGCAGCCATTGCTAACTAATTTGGGGTTTTACCAATGTCGTCTATGGAAAAATTAACCTCTTATTGCATAAGTGCAACCCTGTTATTGCGTTTCGTTTAGTAAAGAAGAGTCCAATATGGTATAATGGTCTATACCATCATACTTAGCTCTTTGATTTTTCAGTATTTCCTTGACGACGGCGATACGCCAGTAATATTTCCATGCTATAGTACTATCAGTTGGGCCTTACGCACGTTGGCTATTTTCATTGTTTAAAAAACAATTAATTTGCTATTAACACAATAAAAAATTTATAAGCTCGCCACTAAGGCCAGATGCGTGAACGTTACTAACGCTACTTAACGAGACAAAATAGTGTACCTATAATTCTCCAGAATATCGGAAGTGTCTATCACAATACATTAATGGAGGTCTTTTAAATAGCCTTGTATAAGGCAATTCCTTAAACAATAATTTCCCATCCATTTTTATTAGCTTTACACGTCATCTAACCGTGCCAGCTTCTTACTCTTTGAGACGATACAGCCTCGATATACCATCAACACCAAGCTCCTATGCTTAAGTTCTATTACTCACTCACACATAGATACATGCACACATAAGCAACGCATGTACAACATATGTTACAAGCCTTTGTTAACCCGACACGCCACAGTAAAGTGGGGGGACAGTAATTTAATTTCGCGTTGACTTTGTAATAATTTTAGCGATACCGGTTCCACCTTTAAATCAATTATGTATTTTAGAGGAACGTTAAATCAATTCGGTATATTTAGTCGCTAAATCAATTTGATTTACGACGTTTTTATGGCATAACTTTATAGTAAAACTGTGTACGACGTAAATATAAAATGCTATATTTACATTTTGTCTGCTATTAACTATGTATAGCCGCATCTTTTTACTTTTAAACTCATCACTATACGTTTTAAGCCTTTAAAAGAGCACTGCTGTTCACAGGACTCTTCTAAAATACATCGCTGAAGCTATAGTGACCAGAAAGTAGTCAAGTATTTTTTCTGGGTGGTAAACGATACCTATTATTGCTTTTTATAATAACAAAGTATTTTATTATCGTGTTATATTATTTTATAATAAATAAGAAACATGTAAAAGGTACGCTCCCTTGCACCCATGGATTAAATGAATTAGTAGTCTATTGTACACGGAATCTTTTTAACTTGATTTCCATGTTGAGAAAAGAACTATTCAGTTTTTGAAAGGAAATTCTCAGTAACACGTGGAGTATGAAATTTGCTCCATACGTGGCACTTATGAATAGTTGGTGAAATATGATGATAGTACTATTTTTAAGGATATGTATTGCAGGTGTGAAGCTTTGTGTTGATTTTATTTTAATAATTTGACTATAATTGGCTATAGCCAAATAAAAATAAAGCACTTCAACATTACAACAAGTAGCAGTCAGACTGCAAAAAATAACAATTAATTACCAACTTCAATACATCAATCGACTTGAATTACTGTATTTACTTCAACTGTGACACGATGACGTCATCTATTTAATGCCTCTATCTCTCATTTGCGAACACATTAACTGTGTAAAAAATACAGCATAACAACCAACTGAAAACAAACCCAATACGTATTGCATATAAGGTTGATTTTTGTATGATTTGAAAATAAACAAGAGCTGTTGAGCGAAAGTCTATGAACCCCTTTTTGTACGGAACATGCTCGTTAATATGTATATAGGTATAGCCATTAGGTGCCCATGGGAGGGTAATGGGAAATTGATTCTGTATGTTATAAGCTTTCGCATGTTTCAATTATTTTCGGAACATGATATAACATTATACATTTTTTATGTATTCCATATTACTTGGTTTTCAAAGTGATTTAAATATCCCATAAGCTAACAGGAGGATGGTAATGGGTTACCAGTAAATTGTGAAGTTGAGTGTCATGGGCTTAAAGTACCGTTGATTTTAGAACTCGTGTGGTGTATTAAGGTAATTTTCGTATACATCTTAGAGGGAAGGAAATCATTCGTATCTTTTGAAGTAGAAGATCTTAAATGTGATCAGTATGGTAATATATATATATGCGGATATATGAAACCTTTATTAAAAGAAAAGGAAAAATATGTACTAAAATATGTAACTAGAGTTTTCCCCAGCCTTCGCTCGCGTAAGTATAGGTTATGTCAAATTTTTATCCCTCGGGAGCAGTATTTTTCTAGTTAAAAGGAACCCACCCTATATCCTTTTCTGTACCCTAGAAAACAAATCTCTATTTTAATAAGAAAACAAGTTACCGAAAGGGGCATGCCAAGACGCCATAGTAATTCGGGCCCTCAGTGCTCACCTGTAAAGGCTAATGATAATAATAGTAAGCAATACCAATAATTAATTAACATAAAAAGTGATTTACAAAAAACTTGGCATTTTAAAGTTATCAAATCTTCTTATATCTCATCAATACAATTTATATTAAATATGTGCTATTATTATTATTATTATTTTATACATTATTTTAATACACACAACAGAATACATTGCAGTTTTATAGCTTATAGGTCAAAGTCATCGAATTACCTGTCTACATACTTTGTGTAACGGCAACATTTATACGTGAATGTACTTGCTTCCAAGTTCTATTACATAGTTTAGTCGTTTTCTTGTTTAATATGTTTAGAAAATATAACCGACTTGTATAGAATAATAATTACAAGGAAAAACTAGGATAAATATTAATATATTTTTTTAGTGTAGCCAATTTCTTGTGCACCTCTGGGCCTAATACTGCCCCTTTTATGATGATCGGTCGAAAAGTTAAGGCGTAAAAACGTAACAAATAAAAACTTACATTCGCATTTATAATAATTAATAGTTAGCATTCTCGGTAGTAGAACAGTTTGTCATGAGAGGTATAGGTCGTATGCGTATAGATTCACGCCTGTATGTCTGCAAATAGGTAGGTAGAGTATTGCATGCATTTCGCCAGCTAGGTTTAAATTCCTATGAATAGGGACCGAGCTTATTGGAATTTAATATGTATAAGATAAATAAACCTATCTCTTGGATCTAAAACTCTTTAATAAAACATATTTACGTCTGTTTTCTTATGACAGAAGCTGTGAATGATAATAATTTGTGTATTAAATTATAGTGAGAACTAAAATATAACAGGCAAAATAGGGTTATGTAATCTTGACTTTCCCTATCAGAGCTAACTATGTATATACGGTATACCTATGTATCACTAGTTAATATTTTACCTTTTATTAATGTCCTAGTTACAATACAATTTTTAAAACCTCTGCTGCCATATAAACGCTATACACTACATTAAACTCTACTAACAAGACATTTAAATCAACCACTAATTGTTTCGGCATGCCATACCGTTTATGCAAAAACATCGGAAATAAAAATGGCGGATCTCCCCTAACGTCCAAATCTCTCCATTACACTCTACGTATTTCAATTGTATAATTGAAAAATGCCGGGAGAGAGCAATGGTGGCTAAAAATTTAGCTGTTATAACGACCGCCCTCTCTGCTAATGAGACTTGTTAATGTTAAAATTTAACAGGGTAGGGCTTGATATTCTTATTTTATTGCAAACTGCTGTATTTGAAGTGTGGGTAGCTCAATGGATGAGCCATTGCTATCGAGAGGTCGTATATTCCTCGACGATTATTAATTGCTCTACTGACGTACAATTACTTTTAATACAAGCATTTAGCTTAGCTCGAGGCATTAGCAAGAATACAAGTAATTTCGACAGATATTTGTTTTTTTTTATAATTTATGGACTTATATACTTTACTTTTTTAAACGTACATAACTATAAAAAGTCAAAGGTGAGTAAAATCAAACTCGAGACGAGTTGTTAGTAAAAATATTAGAAATAGTTACAAATAAATACTTTGTGCAAATTATCATCATATAAAAATAATTTGTGAAATTTAAGATAATTAAAAAATCGTCAGATCATGCAAAGCATAAATTAAGTATAGAATCACAAACAAACAACAACTGCACATTCAAGCAAATCTATAATTACAATAAGGGGCTTCAAACAGGCAATAATTTTACTGCTACTATAGCCTGGCCAGCTGATAAATATTTGAATACATCGGTCATACCAAGCATAATTCTTTGTATAGCCATATGCAAAATATTTACGTGTATTCTATACCAGGTCATCACCAGTAGTATACTGGTAAGTAGATCGCAGCCAAAAAACATAATGCCCGTTTAGAAGCCCAGCTCTACACAAACAAAAAACTCCACACGAAGTACTAACAAACTCACAACATTTTAAAACCGACTGTTAACTCACACATACATAATATCTCGAAGTCAATAAGGGCGCTGTACCCAACTTAAATAATATAACTCGTAGCACACAATACGCCACCAATTTTCCCTAACAAGTAGACGGCCATATTTCCATTATTATATAGGCGTATCAGCACGGTCAGCTGCATAAAGGCGCAAACTATTAAAGGCTGCTCAGCCGCTTTTCAGTTCTTGAGCAGTAAGCACGCTGCGGTCACAAAAGCCTCTCAAAACGAAACGGGGACTGGCAGGCAGCCAGGAAAGACTTTTCTTGTATCAATTTGAAAATTTCTCATGTAGAGTTTGTTTGTTTTGTAAAAAGTGCTGACTGGTGTATCTGTGATGTTGAATGTGTAAAGTGGATTGTGATTTTGTAACATTGAGGAGATAACAGTTTAGTGCAATTTAGGTATAAATATCCTGAGCCAACTATTTGTCACGTGGAGTTTGTTTGCTTTGTAAAACGTGCTGATTAGTGTACCTGTGATGTTAGATGTTTAAAGTGTTAGTGATATGATGTTAAAAGTTTAATTTAGTATTTTAATAAAAGAAACTGATGAGTCAACTACTTGTCATGTAGAGTTTGTTTTGTAAAAAGTGGTGATTAGTGTAACTGTGATGTTGCATTTAGTGTAAAGCGAATTTTGTTCGTGATTTTGTACAGTTTGAATTGAGGTGTGAAATGTTTGGTGCAATTTTATTAGAATAAATTGTTGAGTTATGTAGAAGTATTTTTGAAAAAGCGGTGATTAGTGCTTTTGAGCGTGCTGCTAGTGATAAGCAGCGTTCGAAACGTGCTGTGAACGTTAGGTACAGTTTTATTAGAAGGAGCATGTGAGCCAACTATTACACGAAGGTTTTGTAATAAGTGCTGAATAGAGTATCTTTGTATTGTTAAGAAGAAATGAAATGAAATATCACCAATTTTTGAAATAGAAAATCTAATTACGGGCTACAGCTGTATTCAATTTATGCGTGGTTCCTTGCCAGTGTGCGAAGGTTTATCACGATCGGTTCAGCCGTTACGAAGATTAAACTGTACGAATATACAGTAATGCCATCTAATATTTAGCTGAATTCATGCTAAGAGACACGGATAATAAAATATTAAACCGTATAATGACATAACTTTAGTAACATGCCCTTCGGCTTACAAGGACATGACAGTAATAGCTGTTATACATTTGCAACGCTCGAGGCATCACTAGCGCAATTTTAAACAAGAACTCGTTGCACTGCTAGTCATTATGCATGACTAGATTTTGCCCGCGGCTCCGCTCGCGTAAATATAAATTATGTAAATTTTTTATCCCTTAGGAACAGTACTTTTTGTGGATGAATAGTACCCTATATCCTTTGCTGTATCTTTAACAATGTGTATGCGAAATTTCATGATGATCGGTCGAGTAGTTAAGGCGTGAAAGAGTAACAAATAAACTAACATTCACATTTATAATATTATAAAGCTGGGATGTAACGTCTATATCTCCCCATGGCTATACAGATAATGTGTACATGTGTTACATTCATATTTCACCAGCCGCAGTGTGAGGTTCCACGTATGTACATATAAGTCAGCAAGCTCTTTGTTTTTAGCCGAATACAGTCCCTGACTCTGTGCTGTCAAGAATTTCTGGACGGAAAAGTCCAATTATACTTGGCCCAACTCAGTAACCTAATCCAAGCACCGAGGCTGCCATCATCATCATTATATAAAACCTCTACGAAAACGGTGCCATCGATTTCTCGTACTCTTACACGCGTAAGTACTTTATCAATGCCCCCTCTCGACTCACACATACATACATAAATACGTGAACCCTCCAATAAAAAACAAAGCCACGTATTGACAATCTTAAATACGGAGCGGAATATAAACAGAATTAACGCCGACGTTCAGAGAACTTGTTTACACCAACGCGATAAATTTTACTTGAGCATTGGCTCAATAAAGCGGGAATAGTGATGGGAAAGATGCGGGAATTCCTATGTTAAGGTCCGGGAAGATTGTGTTAGATTTAAATGTTTGAAGTACTACTCTGAAAATAAATATTGTAAATGGTTTATTTTAATTATTTTTGTGTATACTTTTAAATTTCGCATCTAATTATAGCAAAATTTTATTGTTGTATTCGATTACCTACCTAAAGACTTAATATTTAAATTGCTAGGTAGCACTATAAACTTAAAATAAGTTGTTATCACCTTACAATAATCATAAAATATTTGAATCCAAACAATCTATAAAACATGTGAAATATAAGGTCGTCACCAAACCCTCAAAATATTTAATGAATTAAAGTAAACTGCTTTTCCATTGACATTTACATTTTTTATCATAATGCACGTGGTTGTGAAGTAAGGAAAGGATGCTCAGACCCTATCAACAATCATAATGCATGTATAAATGCTTACATTATTCAAATCCCGTACAAGATCCCGCATTCCACGTCCCATCACTACAAAGGCACCCACGTATGTGTTTCGCACAACTTATTTAAGATTCCTGTGGGACTCTTCCCCAAATACTCGCGGGTGTTATACTCTTCGATCGATAGCCAGTTACAAATTGTTGTAATATATCGTACCCTTTTCGCTTTAACTGAAAATCGTTTTACTTAATGTTGAAATCGGGCGGTTGATCGAGTTTTATATTTTGGCAGCCATATTGTTTTGAATATAATGAAGGTCGACTACAACCGTAGGCTTCCAAAAATATCGGACAGAAAAAGCTGTTGTATAAGAGTTTTTTCGATCTCTAAAAAGCAAATGGACAGTACCTTATAAAAGATAATATCCTGCTTCTACACAATTGAAACACCAGAAATCTTTAGTAGTAGCATTGCTTACTGGCAACAATTCCTGGACGCAGAGCTTTAAAAGATTTTTTTTAAATTCAAGCCATCAAAATGTTTCACTTCTAAGAAATAAATATCACTTTGCTTACAAGGCTGTATTGGCTTAACTCCAATGCGTACAATTTCAGTTCTACCTCGACCTGGTACAGACAACGACATAAGTAGCTTAACATTAAATAAATTTATGACAATACTAGATTATGCCCGCGTGAATGAAGGAAATGTAGGATGGTAACACTACTTTTTTCTTGATGAAAGGTACCTTACATGATTTTCTGTTTATTAAGACTAAATATATTTATATTATAGATCTCTTAACCAATCTATCGATTTTATAAGTACCGCTGTACCTCTTACTACCCAACTGCACCTTCAAGGACGAGTAATAGACAGGTTTGTTTAAGCCTGAAATTTTATTTAAAGTAGAGCAGTTGAACTGGGAAAGTTTCTTTATTTTACAGAAGATCTGAGCTAACCAAGCTTATATTATGTCCTGCATGCTGAGAATTATTTTCATAACGTTTTGTAGCCGTTATTCAAACCATCTTAACTCGGGCATCGAATTTAATACCACTATCTCACATACGCGCGTATCATGAATGAATAAACCAGTCATACTAACATCATCTCAATACAAAACCCCACAGGCCGTAATGAACAATCCTATAGAACGAGCAGCCAACTTAACAAGACTCCTTATGTCATTTAGAATATCTCCGTACTTACAACATAATGTACACGGCAAGGGAGGTGCGGGAGGTCTATGTAACTGGTCGTCAAACACAATACATTTGGAATGAAAATATGATGTTGTAATATATCTAGAGCAATTGGGCTGGTCGCCATTTTTCTCCTTTACCTCGGCAAAAATGTCGCCTATTAATACGAGTGAGATATGATCCGACAAAATGGATTTTTTACCTCACTAGTTTTTTTTCGTGGATGTTGATACCTTCGTTCTATGAGTAGAGATATATGGACACTTTTAGGTATATTGATTGTGTGTATCCAAACATACGGTTCACTTATTTGTGAAACAAATTGATTTTGTATTCATATCCGTGTGTTGTGTTTAGACAAACATCAATTGTTCCGCAGCAACTTATTATTTATTTATTAATCACATAATATGTATCTACATATACATGTTACTAATATTATAAATGCAAATGCGAGTTTGTTTGTTTCTTATGCCTTCATGCCTTAACTACTTAACCGATTTTCATGAAATTTCGCATACAGACTTTCATGTATACAGAAAAGAACATAGGGTATTTTTTATCCAGAAAACATTCCCGCGGGAAAATTTATTGATAAAATGAAGATTAACGTGAGTGAATCCGCTGGAAAATTTATAAACCTTACAATTATACCTATTCTATTTGTTAAAGGCAAAAAACAAACTAACAAGACACCTTATCATCTGCCTAGTACCCCAAAGATATATGTATATACGTAAAGCTTTTAGCTTCTAACGTTGGTGGTATAGATATAGTAAATTATAAAGGCACTATAAAAACGTCTAAAACATTACGTACAAGAAGACTAATTTACATTTAAATCTAGATCGAGATTTATTTTTTAGGCCACTCGAGAAACACGAGGCACTCGTAAAATATATTGTTAGTGCTTTATTTCCACATATAGCGAATATAAATTGTACGTAAATGAATCTTGTTTATCTAGAATTATTTAAATTGCATAGTACATTACTTGCGAGACACCAATTTGAATGGCTACTTATAAAGAAGATAAAGAAACAAGGCGAAAATATTCTGAAAGCTTCTTACTAAAATAATCTTAGACTGGACAGCCCCATTAATCTCGTGGTATACGTTTGAGTTTATGTTCACAGTCGATAATAAGATCTCGGGTTTGATATTTGGTTTGTAAAAAGGGATTATTAAGGATTTCTGTTGGAAAATTTTTAGGACTAGTACATAGTGGAAATAAACCAGAAAAATGAATAAAATTCGGTACAAGGTAGCTCGCTAAGGCTCAATTATTAGTGCATAGAATATGTTATCCACTTTTACCTACAATTTAAAGAATACACAGGTGTGATGCTGTATTTTCTGTATGCATTATTCTGTAGTCCATTACCCTAAATCGGTAAATGTCACCAATTTATTTTATTTTTTGGCACAAAGGTCAGGTTATGTTAAGAGTCAAATTGATTAGATATGGGTTTATTTTATTCCTAGAATTATCATTACAATCATCTTTGCCTAGCCTTCAATAGTTTAAAGCTGGCAACAGATTTCACCAAAGGCACGTCATTGTATAAAATGATTAACTCTTCTTCGCATTCTCACATAGAAAACCCAGACTTGGAACAATTTTATTTGTAAATCACAAAAATGTTGATCCTGCTTTAGGATCACACTTACTGCACTCAATGCACTGCTGAAAAACAATAAAAATAAAACGACCATTCAAACCAGAGAACCATCCGTGCAGTCAAATCCTAAAAATATAAATATCTATAAATGTAATTATGAGTTTGTGTTTGTTAGTTACGCTTTTAAATTTAAATAAACAAAAAATAAAAATTTTGCATACACGTTATCAGGGTTACAAAAAAGGAATGAGGTACCTTTCATCTAGAAAAATGTACTGTTTCCGAAAGATGAAAATCACATTAACGCAAACGAAGTCACGGGAATAATCTAGTGTAATAATATTTTAAAGCGTATGTTACGTACACATTATGGAAGCATCAACTCAGCTTTTGTTTATAGAACAAACATCGATAATAACGGAACGCCTGTAATCATGTAGTACTTTCTATGGTAATGTGAAATTAAGTTAATTTGTTAAATAAACCAGCGTGTTGGTGTTTCCATGAGACCCTTGTCATGGTTAACGTGGGTAGAAGTGTGATTTTGTTTCTCATTGCAAAAGGGTGTAATTTGAATAATGGGTTTCGATAAGAAAAGCTATTTTATTATTTAAATGACTTGGATTTATAATTTCAATAATTATAGGCTTTGAATAGTGTGAGAACCGGCCAAAAACATAGGCTGAAGAAAAATGATGACAAGCTTTTTTGTACATTGAAAAAGGACCTTTCTGGTCGAGTTTTTGCTTAAATTGGACAACAGACGGCACAACTACACTTTATAAAAATATTGCTTTCCTTTCAGGGCACAAAACATACATATCGTGAAAAAAATTTACTATTTTAGTACTGCAGTTCGTAATTAATGAGTTAGTACGTGATGCCAGAACACAGGTACAAGTCTAGCTTGGTTAGTTTTTGAAAGACCATAATGTATATGTAAGATAAGGATCTTTTTTAATGGACGTTGTAAGACTCGTCTGTCAGATTTCTGTGCTAAATAAAAATCTTATTAGCTAGTTATTTCCTATTAATGACCTCTGCCTACTTAAAACTAGGTATAGCTGGAAAAATTGTGTGTGATTTGCGTACTTCTTAGCGAATATAAGCGCACTATATTTATAGCTCTTATTTAAATTCAATAGATTTCTCTATTAATAATGCAATTAGATATATAAATTCATTTATTTCACCTATCTTCAATACATAACTGTATAACATCTGTAAACCTCTTGTATTTAGATTGTTCAGTGCAAATATTACCTGCAATTCAACCTTCAAAACTCGAATAGCCGACATTCAATATGGAGCTTACATCCGATATCTTGCCTGTATATTGGGCACACAACAACCTCGCCTGTCGATATGAAGTCACAAGAACACGGATTATTATTTATACTCTTTGTGCACTCGCCCGTTTGACTCGATTTGTCGAATATTCTATAATCGATATATCCAATAAAATTATTCGATATACCGTGAACACAATAATTGGATATGGAATAATTGGTTCGTTTGGGTATTTGATATTGCAGCATTTTATTTGCGAGTGAGGCTATTATTCATTTGGAATAGTTTATTAGTGGATTGTGTTCAATTATTCCTTATTTTAATGGTTTGATGGATTTCAGTTGGGCTCGGTATGAAAGCAAAATAAAAATGCTTTTTACGAATAAACAATATTAATCGGATAAAAAATGTTTGTTCATTACTAGGGCATCAAATAGGATTACAGTTTGCTTAATAACAATTAATGAAGAGCATCTATTTTGAATTGAAAATGTATTGCAATATATTTTCAAAGTCCTATTTAAAATAGTTTTAACGAAAGCCTGGCTTGATGACGTAACTGTAGTAAATGCATCTGCTGTGCGTGAGATCTTGTGTTAGATTTTCGGTTCGGAACAGAGTGTGATTCAGAATGTGGTTTTCTCTTAAGGATTTTAGTTGCAATTACTGAACACGGTACACGATAATTATAATCGAATAGCTGGCAAAATGTGTGTGTTACATACCTGTGTCTGTCATGTAGATGTTTGACTACGTGTGAACATATATATAATATAAAAAGACAAAGGGATAGTTACCAGGAGAAAATAATATTTCGTACTAATATTTTAAATTACAGAGATTTGTTACATTTTCAAGACACAACACGGTATTTTTTTAAATCTAATATATATGATAAACAAATATTATGATCCCATACAAACACACCTACGCTTTATATAGTATTATAATAATAACTACACAGTATGTTACTAAAATAAGGCGTGATGTGACAGCTAAATTCATATATTTAAACACGACACACAATTTTAAAATAAGTATACTACATTTACTTACAGATTGTATCACTATTTACTACATATTATATAAGTTCTACCTACAAAAATATCCGAATACTCAGAAATTTTACATAAATTATGTATAATCTAGACACTAGATGAATGCAAATCTATATATTAATACGTGAAGCAAAAACTTTGTACCCCTTTTTACGAAAATAACCCGGACAGAGGAGTATGAAATTTGGCACAGTTAAAGTTTATATGAAGAAGGAGGGGCGAATCCTAATATTTTTATAAAATATGCATTAGAAATACATTCAATTAATGAAAAAACACTACACGCATACAACCATGCATTTGTCACACGCAGTCGAATCGAATTTGTAGTATTTTGACATTGTTCGTCTGACATCGTACAATTATTTGTAACTATTGTTACCTATACCTTATTTATATGTAATAGAGAAAAACAGAAAACAAGCTTAGGAATTTTAGTCGAATTTTGACCACTAGACGACCGATAGTATTAATGAATTCGTCAATCGGCGTATGAACTTTGACGTCCAGATATAATGAATTTATCATTATGTTTCAATATGGATAATCTGACAGGTTAAATTGCAGATTAAACAAATACGTCATAAAATGTTTTGACTAGAAAACAATTTTTCTATAGTTTTGGTTTCAAAAATATGAAATAACAGCTGTAAAATATCTTTTCATACCAAAACGCAACTACAGATTCAAAAAACTGAATAGCAGCGCTATAAAATTGAGTGCCGAACTAAGATGAAGCTAGAAATAAACAGAGGGAGTACAATACGAGGCTTCTAAATGAAATCTGGCCGAGACTGTCCATTGTTTGAACCAGGACATCGCAACTTTATTGTGAGTGTAATGAGAAGGCTGGCGGGATTGTGTACTGTTCTCTACCGTATCATTGCGGGGATGGTGGTCGTGGAAGGAATTTCATTTGTACGGTGTTACTGAAGCTGTTGCATCGCTGGTATTTGAAGTCAATGGTATTAAGCTATCTCAATTATTGCAATACAGGTCCGTGTTTATAAGTATTTTAAAAGCTGTCGTAGATTCTTTTTTCCTTTTTTTTATATAGTTACCATTTAAAATTACATATTAGTATTCTTGATAATTCGAGCTAAAATAAATACTTGTGTTACTAGTTGGTTCATATTAATAGTCGAATGGTTGGGAATCGACTCTCGAGCTTTCAATCACAAATCCAATTATGAATTATAGTGATGTTTTCTTACGTTTTCGCGAATGTTATACATTAAAATTATACTACGTTATACGGAATTTATTGCGGTGTTTATTTCAAAACTACCCTTTACTATTTTTACATAATTTTGTAGGCATGGTCAGAACTATGGCTGCTGTGTGTGTAAATCTTAATAGTTAAATAATTAAATTATTGTAATAGATTAAAATAGTAGGTAGTAGTAGTTTAATCGTTTCAAAAGTACGTATAAATAAACAATGTGATAAGTCCTTATAAGTGATTTTAATTTCAAAGTGCGTTTTAATTTGAGTAAACGGTTTTTACCCAACAATAGCCAGAACACTCGAGTCTTCAAGACAGCCCGATTATATCTAGTGGGTATATTGTTACAGGTAACAGAAAATCCTATCTCCTAGATATATGTATGTCCTAGTCCCGTGTGTGTATGTCTAGTCTCTTGAATGCCACCCATATTAAATTAACTCGTTGAATTATCAAGCCAGCGTTAAAGTTTTGGTAAATAGTAATTGCCTAATATTAGATAAAAATATAAATTTAAGTCTGTATAAAAAGAAATACCCTTTCATTATCATCTTCATTTAAATTCAATAATGGCAGTATGTGAAACCACAATATATAATCAACAATGATAAATTCTGTTATGGAACATATAATAGTCATCCGATGATTAACTGGGTTTGAAGAACGAGTAATGAAACTATGAAAAGCCAATGAACACTCGCCGCAATTCATAAAATACTTACAAGCTTATCAGTTTCAAGGATCTCTAGTTTTGCGCTTTCGTTTCGCGAGTATTTAGGGATTCTTCGTAAGATATCCGATCTCTCGGGGAAAGAAGCCGAGGCATGTACGATTTTACCAACTGAAACCACTTTGCGAAGCCTCTTTCTGTGAGTAAAACGTAGAGCCACGGGATATTTGAGACGGCTGATTCGATTATTGGTCCCCCATATTGCCGTCTTAAAATACATAGAGTTCAATGCTCGGAAACATACATACGTTCACAGATTCACACACTTAAATCTCCCAAAGGGTAGGCAGATGTGTACCCTACCCTTGTTTTGCCAGTTATGGTTTCAAGGCCCAATTAAATACCAGGCATATTTACTTAGCCCGTATGAGGTACGTGCTACTAAGTACTATTAAAAACAAGCCAACGTTTTGACCAAATTGGTTATAAACGAATTTTGCAAAAGTGGGTGATTTTTGCCATATCCACCTACTCCTTAAAGAAAACTCGATCTGAGTTGAGAATATTTATTAATTTATTTCATTTAGGTCCTTCACAGTTTTCAATTAATATTAATAAAATTATAAATAAGACAGTACGCCAATTGCGAAAAACACAATTAAAACTAATTATTACAAGCAAGAGGAAACATGTAAATCTATATGTCATTTTAAACGATTATTCCGTCGGCCCATTTTTACTTTCGAGTACAAAGATCTAATAACCATGGAAAACTGATGTTTAGTCAAATCTGGTTAGACTAGATATGCGAGAGGCTCACATATCTAACTCACTCAATCGTTTAGATTATCTTCAGCCTCTTCCTCTCTCTCCCTCTATAGCCGGTAACGCGTAACTGATACTTCTAAACTGATACTTCTAATATTGCAAGGGACTATAGGCACCGCCTAACATCAGGCCAACCAAATTCCTGTTTACCACCCACCGCTTTGATTCAAAGTAGTAATGTTTTATTCAAATCATCGTGCTTGTTACAATAAATTTGAGTCTGAAATTTATTCCATCAATAAACTCGTCGCTATTTTAAGTACGAAGCAAATTTTAATTTTAAAAACAAAACCTCTGCAAACTAGAAAAATCCTCGGAGCTGTTACCATGTGCCGAGGAATCGCAGAGTAAACACTTTTAAGAAAATAACATCCCGTAGAGTCTCGTTCTACCGTCTCTATATTTTTATATCGTCGCAAAACCGGTCGAGTGCGAACGGGATAGCGTGGGTCTGTATATATTTTTATTTTGTTTGGTCTTTTAAAATGTTTGCCCTTTTGATGTAATGCTGTTTTAATGTTTTGGAGTGTATTCTAAACGAGATTGGAGTCGCTTGGAATGTGTACTTCGGTACGAAGATTGAAATGGTAGTCTTTGTGACTCAAAAGAGTTAGCTAGGTATACTATGACTGAAAATAATTTAATATGTATATATACTAGTTTCTTTCTACGGCTTCGTTCGCTTGTAATCCACGAGAATACAATATCGGTAAATAAAGTACCTATGTGTTAATTTAGAACATGGTTTACCTGTGTACCAAATTTCAATTAAATCTGTTCAGCAGTTTACGCGTGATTGAGTAACAAACATTCAAGTACTCGACATCTTTACCAACTTTCATATTTACAATATTAGTAAGATGTAAATGTGAAATGCAGGTACACGATTCAATAATTTTAATAGTAAACGGTAATTGTGGCCTATGAATGCTTGCAAGAGTATCTTTCGCGACTCTAGAAATAAGCAAGGACTCGCCGTATTGGCAGTCCAAGGCACAAAGCCAAGGTTATTGCCGGCAGGACATCTGAAGGGTTTTGAGCTGCGATTGCTTTTAAGCTGGAGGCATAGGTCTGTATATTTTCCTTTTCACAGTTATCCAACTATAAATAATTTTAATATATTACAGTACTATAAATATTTTTCTTTCTCTATATAAATATCAATATAAAAATATCATACTTTAAGTAAAAGTTAGCAAAAGAAACCACGTAGCAGTCAAAACTTTTGGCAATCACGTACATGCAACTCTGTTTAGTAACTTTAAATCACCAATTCTTTAGAAAATAAAAGAACTTTTAAAGCCATGTGTTGCGTAACTTACTTGATTTATGGTCATTATAAACGTTAGGAAAGTAAGGGGACTGTTAAAGAGAAGACGATTGTATAAACTGATCGATCAACCACGCTCTCGGTGAAGTCTTTAGGTTATCTCTCCTCCTTGTTTAAGTCCCACATGGTAGTGAGGTCAGCTTTCCTAATTGTCTGCCTCCACTTCGCTCTATCTTCGACCTCATCTTCAGCCACTTGGCATTTTCTCATATTTTTAGGTTACCAATTTATTAAAATGCGTTACCCCATATTTCTGATATTCGTAGCTCCTGACTGTAGATATTTTACTATTAGTATGGGAAGTGTCAGTGCCATCATATCCCCATACTGACAACTGATCTAGGTTAAGTGTTTTATTGCTAGAGGTAAGTCTCCACACCAAAACAGTTTTAGAATCATAATTAATTGGTCTCTTCTAAGTGGCTGTATAAAATTAATATCGAAGCCATTTCATACTTCTTGATGCCAGACCTTTTCAGTGGACGCATGTAAAACTATTGCTTGTTTAGTTTCATGCTCGTTTCTGAAATACAGTATAGTGTTATAAGGTATCCTCAAAAACTTTGCACCAACTATTTCTGACAGAGTCATCTATCAGGATTTCTTTGTGTTTCTGTACCCGTTAGAATATGTGTGGCTCGGACAGTGGTACGTGAAATTTATACAGAACTCGTGTGTAAAATCGAACCCTCTCTCTAAATCATAAAGACATATCGTAAGTGTATTTATTACTATTTGATATTGAATTGAGATATTTACTGAAAACATCTACACTATTCCAAAGATAAAATTAAGATTGCTGCCAGAAAGTGGCCGTCGTAAAAATATTGTGATATACTTTTGATTTATAGTAAGCCCTCTAGTTGATTATGTTGTAGTAATTTATACAACTCACGGGACCCTAAAACCCAGAGCACTGTACAATGGCAGAAAACAATCGGTAACAAACAAAGGAACGTTCTGGGGCATATCGGGACCGTCTCCAGTCCCTTGGCCTCTCTACGAAATTCATCTTTATCTAATAGAAATAAAGTAGAATTTGCTTTACTTCAACAATCGAAGGTTTGTTTATTATGTTCTATTCTCATAAATATGTAGTCTGATGATGGGCAGGCTACTGTTTAGTTTATGATTTTGTTCGTGTAATGGCCCAGAAAGTTCGGATGCATATTTATTTGGATCTTACCCCGGCTTATCTCAGAGTCTTGGGGTCGAAAGAAAATATTTGCCCAGTTGTTAGTTTTCGTTTGAGGGTTGGTATTGATTGCCGATTTGTAAGCTTAGTTACGATGAACGAAATGAATTAGTAACGATGACGAAAATGTATTTGCTTCAAGTTGGTGGGGCCGCGTCCAGATTTTATACAGAAGTACTGGCAAATGCCAATTCACCAGTAGGTACTCACATGTACTGACTGTGAAGCAATCTCATATCATGAATGCAAATTTAGTAACGACAAATGTAAATTATTATCTTGTTAGTTCATACGTTTCTATTAGTGTTATATTACTTTAAATATTTTTATCTATATTTATATAAAAATCAATGCCACTTTTCGTTGTAATTAAACTCCTCCTAAACGGCTGGACCGATTTGAATGAATTTTTTTATGTGTGTTCTAGTGGATTCGAGGATGGTTTAGATATGTTCTTTTTTTTTAAATTTTTTTATGCCTCTCAATTTTTTTTCGTCGGGACAGCTAGTTTAATATATATTATCTTCTAAATAACCGGTGACGTCTAAGAAATAATGCCACATGCTTTATTTAGTCAAAAGCGTTGCTTTTGGGTTAATGAAGCATGTGGTTCTTGAGGGAGCAGTCTATGGACACTTGCAACTCCCCAATTTAAGGGTATCCCTTTAAAAATAAGTCACAATGCTGCCAGTGCAATCAACAAAACGCCTTCTAAAACACAGCTTCTCTTTAAGACTGTTAGAACAGAACTAAAAGTTGTTTGTCTGCTGATTGCTCTAGATTCAGTAACATTTCAATATAAGACAAAACATCTCACTATACCTTAACAAAAATACGAACCGTAATTGTGACATTACGAGAATTTTATAAAATTTGCATAACAAAGTAACACTTTCAATTTATACGCTAAAAAGAACACCATAATAATTTCCGCTTTATACATCGAAGCCATTCAATTCACATCAACAAAAAGAAAAATACATATACTTGAATTCCCGAATCTTTGCAAAAGTGGAGAACAGTATCACCTCGGGAAAGCGCGTTTATTATATGTTTTGCTTATATATTTTCCGCACAACGTTAATTTGAATAGAGCCTTTTTGAATAGCCGCCACAGCAACGGAAGCTTCAACATAGTTATTAAATAAAGGTATGGCATGAAATTTGTTTGGGAATATTAAAATTTGGTTTAACGTGGCATTAAATTTATTTATAAAAGGTACATACATAGCCTTGTTTGCTGTTGGTTTTCTAGTATTAAATAATATCAGTCCTATTTATAAGATGTTAGACTACTGGACACGACATTGGCCATTTTCATAATACGGAGGGAAAGGGTTAGTATGGATTGACAAACTTCACAAGTCTTCGAGAGCATTAAAGAAAACTCTCAGATATGCAGGTATTGTTATGTTTCGATTTAGTTAAAAATATACACATAATTTTATAATAGTAAAATGTGCATGCTCTTATTTCCTCTGCCCTCTGTATGACAGTCCTATAGTTCTGTCGCTATACTATTGATGTGATAATACTCGATAGAGAATTGATGGTTATTAATAGCGAAATAATGTTAATCAACGAATCAATCTTTTTAAATACCGGTTCAATAATTTTACAGTCTGATATATGTATGAAGATATTTCCATTAAATGTGTGCCAGCACGATAATGTCTCATACAAATACTCGATCTAACTTATACACCAGCTCGCCCAAAAGTTTAAACAGACCATTTAAATCATACTTCGATAATTACCCGACTTTCGAACACCAATCGAACACGAATAAATATCGTTCAAACGTCACACGGAGATACCCGAACTCCGCCGAAGTTTATTGAACTGTACGACTGCACTTAAACGATAAAACTTTTTGTTGAACAGCCTGTCGTAGCAGGGAATGTCACAAATGTGATTTGAATTTGTCATAGCGATATTTTTTATGGCGAACACGTTTTGATTCGATCGTGTGTCGAATGGCTGCCTTTTTCTGATCGCTGAATCCTCTTGTATTTGGTAGTCAGATGAGTGCCCTTCGATTTAAATATTAAAGAATTTCTCACAGCTATATGATCGCTGATCCGTTATTATACTAGATTATAAAAGTAAAATAGAGACTGTTCGTTCGTCTTATTTTCAAGTTCTTTTTTAACAGATCATTGATACAAATGTTATGACGATGTTTTTGAAGTTAAATTAGAAAGATATTAATTATTCCGAAATAAAATATTTGGATGGTAAAAAAGTATTGCAGTAGGAAGAAATAAAGCACTTACATGTTTGCACTTTTATAATTTTTATGCACATATCGATGTTATTGAAATTAAATAAATAAGATATTAATCATTTTAATTTTATAAACGGAAGGTTTTACCGTATGAAGCAAAAATACACTTATTTTTGTACCCAAATTTACGATGAAGTACGAGGAGAACAGTTTAGCTCAGTTATGTCAAGTACCTTATTGTATACACGTACATATGTACTTATATTTATTTATTATACGTTTCAAAACTATATGTTATAGGCCGCTGTATGCTCTATATACGTCTTTTTTATTTGCCGTTTACGATCACGCGGGCCGCTGGTTCGTATGTGCTAACGATAATAAAAAACTGCTACGCAGTTTACGCTCCAGGTTTTATAAAATAAAACTAACGCATTTTAAATAGACTAAATATATTTGACTTCAAATAAATTACACGACAATATGGCCCTAACTTTAAAAATCCTATTTATTTCGGTTACTTTATCTATTTTTTTGTTGTGTTTGAAAATATAAACATTTTTGAGCAGCCTCCGGCCTCGGAAAGTTTTATTATAAAATTGATTCAACCTAATTAAGTTACCTTTCGGCCGTGTAAAAGGGATAGTTTTAAAATCCGGTTAAAAAGCCGGATGAAATTCGACCGGGCGTAACCTGGTACAGCCGGTAATCCGGGTAGAGCGAATGAATTAAAAAGTTCGAAGAATGACCGGGTGTAACACGCAACTCGTTTTGGTGACAGGTTAATGAGAGAATCGGATCATGTGCCACATTATAGGAGCCTTACCGTTACCTTATTTCCTCTTTATTTGTTTTTAACACGCTTTTATTAGCTTGGTATATATGTATGTATCTATAAATGTATGTAATGAATTCTTTGAACGTGATTTTCACCCCTTTCAAACCGATGGATTGTTTTTAAACTTTGCATACTTATCGAGGACCGATGACAATACAATAATTTAGAATAAAATAAAAATATAATAAAATATGAAAATAAATAATAATAGTTTAAAAAAGCTTAAAACACGCTTTATTAAAAATACAAAATAATTTAATAATTTTAATGTAAAATAGCATGGGTTGCTTTTACAGATATTTTGATAACCCCCACCCCACGCATTTTCACATTAAAATTAATAAATTATTTATTGTTTTTTTAGTTTTTTTTAAACTATTATGTTTATTGAAGCAAAGCGTGTTTACACTGTATAGAGACGAAGCTTTAAGGATTCCTTTTGCTAAATAAACTCTTGAAGAAAAAGGAATGATGCTACTAAGCTATTCATTTCCACGTAGACGTAGACCATTGGAGTAAGTTTCCTTTAGATCATGTTACCTCAGTTTCAAAGTTTGTCTGCACAAATAGCTTAGTGGTGTAAGTGGTCTTCTCACCGCTGCCACTACGCCGAGTGTTGTGGGTTCGAATCCCACACGGAACAAAAGTTTGCGTGATCGAAAAATGGTTGTTCCGAGTCTGGGTGCTTTTGTGTCCGTTGTTTGAAGGTCAGTAAAAAGTCCCCCGCGACACAAGAATTATTCTTAGTGTGGGTGTGTCTTTTTAATAAAATTGGAAAATGATATGAGGAAGAAAAAGTGTTTATTTATTTGGATATTTTTGTGCATTTTCTATGACCTTGACATCTCTTTTGCTTTATTTACGTACATCCCATTATTGAGGCACGCTCGGCGGTTTAGGGTACGCTTGATCTGGCGTTGCTCCAAAATACAACAGATTTGATTGAAACTAAATTGAAGAGGTTAAATAAACGTGTGAACCTACCGAAAATTTTAGAAATACAAGATTCCATCAGTGGCTTTGCCAGCGTGAATGCCAGGGTATAAAGCAAAGTTTTATGACTTTTCTCTTCTAGGGAATTCTTAGTTGCAGCACAGTAGACCTGTGTTGGGTAATCAGCAATCGCTCACTATTATATGGGATCTAAAACCGTGAGTGAATGTAGGTATAAGGCAGCTCTACATGTCTCCTTGGGTATATAGGCATGGCATTATGTACTATGTGTATTTGTATGTGTTAATCCAGTAAACGCAAAATAATCTGTTTACCAAGTTGCATTTAAATCCGTTGAACAGCATCCGCGTGATTAAGTAATAAACATCTAAACATCATCACAGACTTCTACATTTATAATATTAGTAGAATATATAATATTTAGGTAGCTCATTTTGTTTATAGACACGTTTTTTTATCGGAGAAATAGACACTTGCAATGCGTACTGGAATACATCCGTATCTATTATCTATTAGCTGCGATGTTGGCGTATTTATTTCATAATAAACAGGCAAACAATAAGAATTGATCTGCTTTCTTTAGTTTCAATTAAAACCAAAACTCTACTAACAAAATTGAATGGTGTTTTTATAAAAATGTCAGCAATAACAAAACGCCAAGAATCGTACAATAAAACACACCCGAGGGAATGATTGCGTGAACAATTCCATTTGGTGTTTCATTCATTCGTCCAAGTTGTGTGCTTCAGTGTGAATTTGTTCTTTTTGTTGAGATCGCGAGGCTCTTAAAGTGGCGATTATTTACATTCACTATAAGCTTCTTAATTTTATATCAAATGATGTTTATAATGGATCCTTACTTTTAAACAACTTGTTTATATTATGTACGCACAAGTTTTTATAACTTAGACTCATGAAAATCAATATTAATAATAATATACCTAAGTATATAATCGTCAGTGACTTATATTTTCTATCGCTAATTTGAAGGTTCCAAATACAAATTACAGGCAATCGTTAAGTATAAAGCATTTTTTTTTTTTTTTTTTTTTTATTTTGCTCTTCAAAATGACCACACTCCGCCTGATGGTAAGCAGTCGTGTGGTCTAAGAGCAGTGGCCTCCACATCGTCCTCATAGCAGCCGAGGCGATGTTGAGGTCTCTACTTTGACGGCCTGAGAAGGTGCTTTTTCACGCCCCGCTTAAAGGACCCAGGATTGAAGGAAGAAGGAAACACGTACCTTGGCAGAGAATTCCATGCCTTGATCGTTCGGCAGAGGTATGAGGACCCAAACTTATTGGTACGCACTCTAGTCGACTCCACCGTGTAAGGATGGCATCTGAGCCCAGCACGCGTTGTTTTGGATAGGAAAGGGGAGGGAGCATGCTTAATAACTAAAAATGCTAACCACAATCGAACGAAGTGCACATTATTAAATTTTATATACAATTATAGACATCACAAAACACGCAGATACAAAATTTTGACACAATATGAAGCGCAAAATGACGCGCGCACGCGTTGGGGTTCAATCAACTGAATACAATAATTGACATTTGCCCCACTTGCTCTTAAATTGCACATTTCAACGATAGAAAATAGTCATCACCAAACATATAGATATTAAAGGCTGGTTTCATACAAAGCGTAACAACAGACCCACTCGACCCGTAAATATCGTATTAAGCCGGCCAAATAGTTTATTTGACATTTGCCCCGCCCCATTTAATCCAAAATCGTGCACACATTTATGAGTACATGTCCCATGTTATGTTTAAATGGTCTAATATACTTGTGAGTTTATGCTACTACTGTGAGCTTTTAAACTCGTGCATTTGCACATACAACCATATATCACTCTGTTTCAACAAATTGCATTGCCGAAAAAGCACTCGCGACGATGTACGCTAAAAGACTTTCGTAGGTACTTACACTCGCTGGTTTCGTGGCCGCACTTAACAAAAGCGTGTCGTGTACGAATCTTGTTAGACGCACCTTCTCGTTATAGCTTACGTCACGCCATCTCGTGACCTACTGTTTGATTAGCGTAGTGTAATTATGTCTTAGAATCGTCCCCTTGTTACGGTATCAGGGAGTATATTGATGAGGCCTTTCTATATTATCTTAGATCTTGAACATTTTGTAATTAAACTACTGTGTACGGATTTATACTACTACTGTTAAACGTGACTACTATTTAAGATATTTCAATAATTTAAATATCTAGACGGAGATTCCCCGACGTTTCAGTTGCTCTTCAGAAGACATGGTCACGGGGAGACCTCTAAGAAGAGTCTATGTAAAACATAGGCTTAAATGTCAGACAATATCTTAAATATTTTGAATCAAAAGTAGATTAAATATTTGTAGGTCTACCGTGAAAATCTATCTGAAAATTGGGTTAATGAAAACCTCGAATTTTCTTAGGATTTTTTTTTCAAAGGTACATTGCTCTATTGAGTACCTGCACAGTTAAAATCAGGATGATGGATATTTCATGTGTTTCAACTAATAGTTGTCACAATAGGCTTGAAACTTCGGTATTTACGTTTCATGATAGGACTATAGATCTGTTTATAAATATCTTCACTAGACACGAGCTTATACTCAAAATGAGAAAGGTTAAACCTGAGTACACAGTGCTGACGCGATGCGTAACGGCGGATTCATATATTCAGGAAATTATGGAAAACTCTTAGCCATTATGGTTTCTTTACGATGTTTTCCTTAAGCGTTAAAACGAACCATGCTTAACTTTTAATAACCCCATAAGTTTAACAAGTTAGAGGTGCGTGCTGTTCGATTAAACATTATCTATCTACTTTTGTATCGCAGTCCAACAAATTCCTTTTTACTAATTGGTTTTTATGGGTCCATAGTAGGTTGTACGTTGTTTTATAGACAATAGTTTTCTATAATTTCGTGCCACATAATTTTTGAAGTGAAACCTTCTTTAGGCGCGTTGAGCACTTCTTGGGTGAACAAAAATAATGGACCTCGCGTCATCCTCACCGAACGCTTGCCATGAGCTATATGTATACTGTGTATATATGTATACTTTTTGGCTGAATAAAAAGCGTGAAACTCGCGTCATCGTCACCGCACGCTAGTTACTTAGTTTTTTTACATTTAACGGCAGTTCCCAAAGACTGCCCCGCATGTTTTTTTCTTATATTATCATTTCATAGTATAATCAATTTTCGCTATTTTTATCATAAAAATACAAATCAAATATTCTTTATCCTCATATTGTTTAGTTAATATAAAAGTTATTACCAACAATATATACTCAGATTGAGGTAATTTTATTTTTTTGTTTGTGTAAATTAATTTGTTTCTCGCATTTTATGCTAACCTACTATTTTTTTTCTGGTAGCAAGTAGTTTCTGACGCGGTCGCAGTTCTTTTTTTTACTTTTTTCTTGTAGGATTGCATTGACGCATACCCCTCCGCGGAGGGGCGGAGGAGTTATGTCGGACTCACCGGGGTAAAAGAAAGATGGAAAAGATGATAGTAATGGATATTCCGGAATACCGACTAAACCTACCACGGTGTTCCTCGACAAAA
The DNA here is from genome assembly GCA_963675205.1 of Catocala nupta. NCBI lineage: Eukaryota > Metazoa > Arthropoda > Insecta > Lepidoptera > Erebidae > Catocala > Catocala nupta. Next base: position 27,808,901 of record OY776090.1, on the reverse strand, counting down.
CCGCTATCAACGGGGCCACGCGAATCACTTGCGTATGTGGTCGCGACCCCGCCGAGGTTTTGGCCCGCCGTATGAAACGGCAGGCCACTACACGGGGGGGTCGCAATTCTAACCTAACCTACTTAATACCATGGGAAATACACGGAACAAACAATATTCATTAAAAAAATAATTCTACTGCTTAATCATTTTGTTAAATAAAAAAAAAACAGAATTCATTGAATTATGTTTCTGTAAAATAGGTTTCATTGTAGTCAATAGGCGTTGAAACAATAATATTCGAAAAGTAATAAGCACGAAATATTATATGAAACATTTTCTGCGAAACGAAATTCTATAAAATTTCTGTCTGCAAATGAAGGGAATGCCTTCTATAGTTGCAATAATGTATACATTAGTCTAATGTATATATTACTGAAACTATATATAGAGTAAAGTGGTATCTCCAATCGATACTAGAAAATTCCAACTATAGAAATGTTCTTACTCTACAGAAAATTTCAGCTGGTTTATCTCCTGTCAAATAACTTCGTGTTGAGTAGCAACTATCCGTTGCATTGCCAGTTCAACGACTCCTTTTTAAAGAAACAGCAACGCATAAATGTACTTGTACCTCCATAGTCCATCCATAATAAAAGACCAATGATAACCTGTTGGTATACCGTTGGACTGTTACAAAGATCGAGGTCGATTCCTAGACCTTTAACTTTTCGAAGTTATGTGCGTATTAAATAGTTAATTATTGCTCGCTTTAACGGTGAAGGTAAATAGCGTGATGAAACCTGCATTTTTGAGGGTTCTCCGTAAAGTTCTCGAAGATATGTGAAGGCCGTGCCCAGCAATGGAACAGTTTATATACAAGTCTGATATTATATCTATAGTACACAATAATTGCTCATGACGGTATTTTCTCGGTAAAACTGGAACCTTATTTTGAGCGAAATATTAATTTATATATTCATTATATTAAAACATTTATGATGTCGAAATAATCAGAGATATTTTATCAACATTAAAGACCTTCTTTGGTCCATTTCAGCGCGCTATTATTTGCAGAAACGTGTCTCAAACTGTAGCAAACGACGTTAATTAATTACTGAAATACCTAATTAGCAACCTTATTTTTACTGCAGCAGTCTAACAGGTATTCACGGAGAATATTTTATATAATAATATAATAAAACTCGGTAATTTACCTAATTAATATAAATTACAAGTCTGTGAAAGTTTTGTGGGAATATCTTAATTATTTTTAGTATTTGTTAGTGTTGTTTTGGAATGTATTTTAATGTATATAACCAGCGATAGCTCAGTGGGAAGACCAACAGACTGCAATGCAGAGGGTTTCGAGCCCACGTCGAGCACTTCTGACTTTCAGAAGTTTTATGACTTTTCGAAATTATGTGCGTATTGATTGGCAATTATCGCCTTCTCCGTGCCTCGGAGAGCACGTTAAGCCGTCGGTCCCGACTGCCATGAACATCTATGGCAGTCGTTATTGGGAAGTCAGTGCTCTATAATATCCTGACGCTGGTCTAGCCTTACGGTATCGTTAGCCTTCGGGTTGCGGAGGTCAGGTGGCAGCCGCTCCGTGTAAAAACTGATATCCAGTCAAATCCGGGTATACCAGAAAAGCCCCCAAGTGACTTGGGAATAATAAAGGCTAGGGAGAAGAAGAGTTTTGGAATGTATTTTTTTATAAAACCAAGCTGACAATCAAACAGGCTCCAGCCGTATGCCGAAACAGTAGTCTGTGTAGGTAGACAATACCAGAGACTGACATGATGTAAGTTCTTCAAATACACAGTAGCTGTGCTGAAAAGTGCCTATTACTGTTCCTACTGAAAATTGCACAGCGCCTTCTCAAAACCAATCAAGTCAAATGAATTTATTTGCTTGATACAGATTATGTGGCAAAATAAATTATTCTCTGCATTTTATCATGATAATAGACAATATCTGGTCATGGTAGTGATAGCCTATAATTATTAGAAGCAAACACCTGAAAGATTTGAAGCTATGTGCATATTAATAAGTTAATTATCGTTTGCTTAAGCGCTGAAGGTAATTTACAAACTTCTTGAGGTAATTTGCATGTCTGAGTGATTTTCATAATGCTTACGAAGATGTGTAAAGTCTATCAGTTTCCCCTGGACTATGGGAGTGGACTATGGCCTAACCGTTCTCAATGCAAAAAGAGATCCGTGTCCAATGATGGGCAGTTTATATAGGGCTGATATTATTATACAGAATATGAGTGAAGGTGGCAACATAAATAGTTACCTGCGTCTTACCATGACAGTAATAATAATAATGTCCTCCTGACCAAATTTCGGTCACGGCGGCCAATCTTTTCGAAGACTGGCCATCGGCGCAGGAGATATTATAGTGCACAAGTGTGTGCGCAAACACAAGTGCACTCTCTGTTCCCTAACTCTCATGATCCGATGGGACGAATAATCCGACACGACCGGAGAGAGATCAGGCGCAGGACCAACGGCTTTACGTGCTTTCCGAGGCACGGGGGTGTCTAACACCGCCAACTTCCTAACTCCGGGCTCGTATTGAGATTTCTTAACAGAAAAACCCAATAACTTTTTGTTGGCCAGACCCGGGATTCGAACCCGAGACCTCATGCACAGCAGTCGCATTCACTACCGCTGTGCCACGGAGGTAATACACAGTATGCAAATGTGTAATATTCTTATATTTACAGTAACTCTACTCATTGCAAGAATACAACTCTAAGTGGTTTGGCTTTGTATGTGCATTTCATTTGCCGAAATACGTTAGTTTAACCGAGATGCCCAGTTTAGCTATGGAATTAATCAATCTAAAATTTCACTGATGTCTTGAGTTCTGAAATATGTTAAAAATAGTATTTAGGATTTTATATATATAGGTATATTTAGATTACTCTATTGCAATCCTTAGTTGGTTTTTACCACTAAGATGATAAACATATATGGCTAGCATAGTATTTAGCAGTTACGATACGTATACCTACGATGATCGTAGTCATCAGCTATAAGCGGACGGTAAACCAAACCAATCACGTTGCCGAAGCAATGTCAATTATTCTCTTAGCAACTGATTGCCTCTGTAGACGTAATCGCATTATAACAATAGCACGTACGTAGATAGTCATCACTATTCTGAGGACATATTGTATGAATATCTGAAAAGATTTTGGAAGAAAGACATGGGAAAAATGTCTTAATAATAATATGTAGGTTATATTGAATAAGGCAGAGATCTAGAAAGGGATAATGGCACGCTGAATCATTAGCAGGTTTTTTAATACCATCAAGGTTGCAAACGACTGATAGTTTGCCCGATTCTAAGCAATTACGGTATACTACAGCTTATTGAAACATCAAGATACCTATCCGCATGGAAAATTTTAATATTCTTAATATTAGAAGGTGATATCTAAGTGATTATAGTAGAATAGACCATAATTTCAAGTTAAGAAAATGTATTGACAGGATTGCTGAGCGATTAAAAAATCCATAGCCATTTCTTTGTTCAGACCCTTAGTGTCTGACCCCAGTCTCCTTGCCAGTCCCTAATATTCAGTAGTACTTTCACTAATTGGTAAAACTAATTATCTACAAGTTTCAATCGGATTAAAGGTATAAAAAATATTCCCAACCGTGCTATTACACGATGTCATCTTCGGGTAAAATGGGAAAGCGTTTCTGTAATAACTGTTTAATTTGCGATTTGTTGGATGTAGCCTCCGATTTTTTTTCACTTTTTATTACTCACAGTTTTGTTCTTTTTACATTTCTGTTCTTTTATTAATCTTTGTGGCGTTATTTTGATGAAATTGTTATTTAATATCGCCTGAAGAAGGTATTTTGTTGCGTAACATTTTTCTCATCTGAGTCTAATTATGCTCAAGTGCTGGGTAGCCTAATCAAATTCGGTAGAAAATGTTTATGCGTGGAGTGACTATAATTTGAGATTTTCTTGCGAGTGCTATATTTAATTCAGCATCGCATGAATCTATTGAAGCAAAATAATATGTGTTTCGATATATTGCCCGCTGCATCGAAATTTTCGTGTTTCTTTTCGGTATCAGACACCAAATGTTTTGCTAAATCTGCGTATTTGTCTAATAGAGTAGAGATGCATTGCAACATTAATGGATGTTCTTTTTATCTTTGTTTTCGATCTATGAAATCATCTTTGTCTTCAACTTGCATTTGAAAAAGGACGTACCGCCTTCAATCCTGACCATATGTATACTATGAATATCGATATTGTTAAACAGGATTATTGAAGTAGCCTGCTTTTAAATCCAAGTTAGGGATATTTACCATTTTGTGTTCTCTGATAATAGATATTATAAATGACTATGAACTTGAGAAAATGATAGATGTTTGGTATTGAACCATGCGTAAATCGTTGGACGTGGCCTACAGATATACCATATTCTCGATAAATGCAAAGGGTAGTACTTATTCCGATAATGCATTGCTGTAAAATTAAATGTGGACGAAGGATGAAGGTGGGCGAAGCCGCAGACAGAAGCTATTAAGCTATAAAAATAATTTCAGAACCAAAACCAGTTATGTAAGAATCATAACAACATATAAAGGCACAGCAACTGATCTAATGCTTCTTCCAAGAATCTTATAACTCAAACAAGAACACAAATGTTTACCGTAATCTCTTAACAGCTTCTAAGCCCTCAGGAACAGAATATATTACTCACAAAACTATAATTAAATTTATAATAACCAACTAATAATTGCAGGCAGCGGATCACACGCCTTGTTTCACGATAAAGTCACAAGTTTTAATGAAACCCAGTTCCGCCCAGGACGCTTACCCCTAACAAAATCCAATTTAGAAATTGCTTACGACCGGCCAAATCATCCCTCTTATACATACGATAACCTTTAAACGCGCAATCAAAAGTAAACTTTATGTTAATGGTACTATGATTCAGTTTTATTTGGCAGCATTTGCGGGTATCTACCTGATTTAAGGGCCGTATTCTGGAAGGTAACGATGATAATGGTAATAATTCGAGACGCGAGCGTTGTGGAAGGAATCGATTTTTGTGAAAGAATCGAGTTAATTATCGAAGTGAATCGATTTCGTATAAAATTTAATAGTTAGCACTTATTTGAGTACCTAGTTTGGTTCGGTTTGGAATGGACTCCATTACTTTTTACGAGTCACGACTTTCGCACCTAAAAAGTTTAATACCATAATAACAAACTGTATCTCTAAATCGTTAGTTAGAACTTTTCCTTTTTCTTTTACAAGGCTTATCTATTCTTCTTCTTCTTTTTTGTGTTGATGGTAGTTTATTTATAGTGTTTGGGCCCAGAGACCACTTTAACCGCAACTACGTGAGCAATCGTAAGGTTCGTGAGTAGTGCAAGTGTTTAGATACTTTGGACTTTCTCAAATATAGGGGCATAGACTGGTCACCGCAACCACGCTAAGTGAGGGACGGATCTATAATCCTCTAATTTGCCAAATTGTGTTAGAAGTGGTTTATTCGAATACGTACACGGTTGAACGCTTTTTATATAGACCACTGTGATACAAATGACGTTTGCTTCATAGATCTTTTGATTTAATACCACATGCTTCTGTGTTCTTATACAGAATTCATCATTAGATAGCCTTGAGGATTCCCGCTTGTTTGTCTCGAGGTTTACGTTCAAATTGCCGGATGATCACGAGGTCTTCGATTCCCCATTCATGTGAGTGTATTACGCATTTGTGTTTTATCTCTATTAAGTCCTCTGTATTAAGCGCACGTCTGATGCCATCTACCAGGAATATCTTCAGAGTTCACATGATACTTTATATGTCTTATAAAAAGAACTAATAACATCCAAAGCCACACCACCAGCCACAAGCAACCGCAACTATGTATTATACGTCAGTATCACCAATGCATTTAATTTACTATTCAATTTACCAGAATAAGGACATTTAAGGTCAGTGGTTACGAAATTGCGAATGTGACCTCACTATAATAACGGTATATATGGAGATACAATGTGTTCTATCTGCTATTATGTTAGATATATATATTGTATGAAGTATAGCTTTCACGTGGCAAGGTTGAACTGTTAGCCCCAGGCGTCTGGCCTTTGCACGTACTTGTGAGTTTATTTTAGTAGTTCAGTAAGTTGTGTGTGCTATGTCTACAAGATAGTTAATATGTATTAGAATTGTTCAATTAACAGCGAAATGTTTTAGGTACTATTATTGAAGGCTGTGTTTCTCTGGAGGAGGCATGGATAACGTAATGTTTTAAGTAGACAGCTTACCACGGCTAATATATTTTTTTGTATTCTACCACGTTCACACAACTCCATCTAGCCCAAACTAAGCAGAGCTTGTACTATGGGTACTAGACAATAGATAAACATACATACATGTATACTTTTTTTTATAAATACATACATAGTATACATAGAAACACCCAGACCAAGACAAAGATCCGTGTTCATGCACACAAATGTATGACTTGTGCGGGAATCGAGCCCGCGACCTCATATGTGGCAGTCGTTTATACTAACCACTAATACATTCAGTTTTCTAAACTCGGATTCCACACATGATACAAATTCGTGTGATGATTATTCCGAGCTTGAATGTTCCTTGTGTCTGTTGTTGAATATTTGTAAAGTAACACGAGATAGATGAATATCTCCTAGTTCAGTGTTATATTTAATTAAAAGATATCCAAAATAAAAATAAGTCGTAAGCAGAGTAGTATTTTATCTAACTTTCGTTAACTAAACTGGTAACCGCTGCTAAGCTAAGCTGTTTTTGATTTTACCTTCAGATTTCGTGCTCAGAATTTCTAAGAATACGCCAATCGTACTTTATATGTTCAGGCAACCGCATTTAATCAACTTATGCTAGACTAATGAGAAAAATAAGTGTTCATGAGATTTTCTTAACGTCTTAAAATAAGAACAACTTTTCGAAGATTATTCGTGAGAACCATATTAGCTAATTTAACAGTCACCTGTGGCTTGGAGCGTGTTTATTCCATGAGTGTTTTATTCTTTGCTTTTATTTTATGATTTATCCTGCTTTCAAGCTATTTTGAAGCAGATTTACATCAAAATATATTATCTAGTTATTTAATGTTGAAACACTTGGGAATTTACAATATTCTTGGTTCCATTTTGTGACTAGTACGCCGACCGTAGTCCGCTATCAAACAAAATGAGGAATTTATTGACTATCATGCTTCTTCAGGCAGTAAGATCTGTTCAACTAAGGCGCAGGTGGCGCGGTGCACCTGTCATCAATCACTGGACTAGCTACTACCACTCTCGAACATGAGTCTCGCCACAATATCAAAACAAAAAAAACCTATCTATATCTATACCAATGTGAATGGAACAGTCGCAAGGGGAAGACCTAGGCGAACGTTCCTTGATCAGATCGGAGACGTTCTGGATAAAGGCCAGGTTATGAGTACCTTAAACCGGCGAGCGTGTATGAGGAAAGTTATGAAAGTGAATGAAGCCAGAGAAGTGTGTCAGGATCGTAGCAAATGGAAATCCGTAGTCTCTGCCTACCCCTCTGGGAAACAGGCGTGAATCTATGTATGTATGTGTCTATACTAATATATATACAGAGGAATTTTTAAATTATATCAGACCGATTTTTAAATTATTTCATCATTACAAAGCTCCTCTATCCCAAAGCAACATAGGCGACATAACATTACGCTATCAGCAATGGGAGTGGAACAGTAATTATAAACGTGGGCCAGCGTGGTGGAATATGGACAAACCCTTCTCACACTGAGAAGAAACCTATGCCTAGCTGTAGAATAGTTTAATATAGGGTGGATTTGATTATTTTTATTTGTTTAAATACTATTATACTAGTAAATCAATAGGTAGATGAAGGTTCTCCTAAATGTGCTTCCAATATTACAATCTCTCTTATAAAACTCGATCTATAAAAGAATTTAGCCTACTGGTTCTTACAGATAAGTTGAAGACCTCAGGAAAGTTAAACTAATTGTTAGCTGAACGGCGGAAGGGATAATTAGGACCCACGGTAATCTCATTGGTCCTTTGAAGAGTTTGGATCCGCTTTAACAGGTTACCGAAGCTGGCTTGGAATTTTGTCTTAAGGCACTTTTGCATGACAATATATATTATATATGTATATGTTCATATTAATATACTCATACCAGTAAATAGCCGAAAGGGTGGGTAAAGGTATATTACAATCACTGATCAATTTTGGTGAAAATATTTAATAGTGTAAATACCACTATTTTATTAGATCCATATTTATAGTTTCCTTTTCAGTTAGGACCACTTATATTAAGTATGTGTACAGATCGTGATAGTCTAAAAACATTTAATTAAAAACAAGTAACAAATTACTCGTTATTCTTGTTAACACCTACATCTGAGCTTCAAGCTTGTCTTAAGAGTGCGTGCAATGGGTGGAATCGAACCTACGACTTTTCAATTGCAAGGCACATAACTTTACTATTACCACCGCTTACAAATCATGTAAGTCGTAGAGCTGCACAGCGAGTAAGTGCCGTGTTTTGTAATACATTTTCGCCTGCATGCATAGATTATCTCAGATTTATTATAACTAGCGGCCGCCGAGTGCTCGAATTTCGACCAAAGTTTGCCTGTAAGATATTGCTGATATTTATGTCATTATATATTGATGTATGTAACCATAGTTACGCACTTCGACTGCGTGTGTCAAATGCAGTTTGTATGCGTGTAGTGTTTTTCCATTAATTTAATGTATTTCTAATGCATATTTTACATAAATATTAGGATTCGCCCCTCCTTCTCCATATAAACTTTAACTGTGCCAAATTTCATACTCCTCTGTCCGCGCAATTTTCGTAAAAAGGGGTACAAAGTTTTTGCTTCACGTATTTATATATAGATGCCATGCCACCTTAACTGAAATTCAGTTTGAAGGTCTTTATTAGTTGTATAATATATCTCTACTTTTAAAGACATTATTACTTTTGACAGCTCAGTCACCAGAAACAGGAGGCGTAAGGTTAGATAACAAATTAACCTCACCAGTATTGGATAACGCAAAACCATTATACAAAACTAGACTCTAAAGACCAACTTGAAATAGCCTGAACTATTATAATAGATCTGCAAACAATTGCTTTATAGACAAGTTTTGGATCAGAGCTTTGATTAATTGTTATGTAAGTAAGTAATTAGGGTTTACCTCGAATAGTTATACTTTAAGTTTTAACAGAGAGGAAGCTGTATGGTTCAGCGAATTATCTGGATAGTCTCTATGTGGTTCTGCCTCCGTGGCGCACTGGTAGTGAATGCGACTGCTGTGCATGAGATCTCGGGTTTGAATCCCAGGTCGGGCCAACAAAAAGTTATTGGGTTTTTCTGTTAAGAAATCTCAATACGAGCCCGGAGTTAGGAAGTTGGCGGTGTTAGACACCCCCGTGCCTCGGAAAGCACGTAAAGCCGTTGCTCCTGCTCCTGATCTCTCTCCGGTCGTGTCGGATTATTCGTACCTTCGGATCATGAGAGTTAGGGAACAGAGTACTGTACTTGTGTTTGCGCACACACTTGTGCACTATAATATCTACTACGCCGATGGCCAGTCTCCGTTAAGATTGGCCGCCGTGACCGAAATTCGGTCAGGAGGACATTATGTGGTTCGTGGAATGAAAAATCAGCGTATGATTGGAACAGAATTTATCTCCATTGGTTGGATGTAGAGGTTACTTAACCAATCACGATATCTTAGCTAGTATAGCTAGATGGAATGGTTCAAAATATGGAACATTTAGAACTTTTAAATGTTCAATATATTTCTTCTCGAAAACTTCTAACGGTTACTTGAATTTCGAACTTGTAAAATGCATACAAATTTATAAATGTGCCTTGTATACTATTAAGGCAGACAATAAGTAAGTTTACGATTAGTCTAATGTAAAACAGTTACGATAACCTATAATAGGATTGTTATCAGAAATAAATGCGTGTTGCAGGCTTTTCAAAAGAACATCGTTATTATCAGCGTAAGACGCCAGATTAGAAAGGCGTCTTGATAGTACAGTAATATCAGAAGAAGTCTGAGAAATTAATTTTCGCAGAAACACAGAGATCATTTTTATTACTCATTCTTTCTGCTTTAGTTTGAAGAAAATCTAAGTTCAAGCAGTATGTCACTATGCTCGGCAATGCAATTTTTTTTCAAATGTACTTGCTTTTTATCTTCTTTAAATATCTTTAGTTGCTTAAATCTCATTAACGATTGAACTCAAACTGCGAAACAAAAGCTCTCCAGCCTACATCTTGTGCGAAGCCCAACTTCGTAATTATGTCAGTAGGTGGCCGGGAAGATATGAAATGACAAAAGACGTATTGGATATCGGGGTGATAGAATACCGGTACCCGCGATTTTTCCGTTATCGTTCCCGTACGATATGTGTCAATATATCCGCAGGTTTTTGCTTGTACGGTAAATCGGTTTGTTTTTGCTACTCTTTTGGGAAGCCTTCACGTTGTAATAACATTTTTGAAGGAACTGAACTGGGAAGGAAAATATGGCGATATATTTTTTTAGACGTGGTAGAGTTGAAAATTTTTATGTTAGGTTAGTATTGATTTTTCCAGCTATAGTTTTTTAAAGATATAGAGAGTCAAGTGTAATATATGTGTATTTATAATTATAAATTAAATTTCGAAGATATATGATATAAATCACAGTTCTAAATTTTTTTAATAGCTACCTTATTGGTAAATGTCGCAAAGACTTCTTCCGCAGAGGTTAATATCCAAAAATAAATATTTACAGATCACACACAATTTTGTCCTGTGTGGTTTAGAAGCTTCGTTAGTCATTTTTATAATATGTACCTGACTTTGATAAAGATTGTATGTATGTTAGATATAGTTATTATCTATATACGAAATAAATATAATCCGTGGCAGATTTATAAAATACACAGATAAATTTTAAAAGTTTCTTGTTTCCAAGCTGGATAAAATATCTTACAATTAATGTCAAATTTAGAATAGCGTATTAAAGTGCAGTATACACAAGCTCCATATACATACGTATAATGGTGTGTTTGTGTGAGAGTGAGTAACTCAATATATTCAAATAGAACACTTGAAAAAAAACGAAATACGTAAATCCTTATAAACATACAAGTCACAATAAAACAGCAATACAAAGAAGTAGATCCCAAAAATTTGCGAAGGCTCTCTCCAAAATCGTATCAGGGTACCGTTCTTGCCTTAGCTCGTGTAAACAACACAGTTATTTTAATAGGCCGAGCTGTCGGAGCCCCGTTTTCTATGGTTTGATAAAGTGATTCACTGGTTCTTCGTTAAAATTCGGTAGGAAAATTTATTTCCTTGGATGAAGTGTTTAAATTTAGGGAACGCAAACAATTCTGGATAAATTGTTGCTTTAGGTTGGATGATAGATAGACAGTCTGTGAAGCAATTTAAATGCCAACATGTTTTGTGTTTGTATAATATTAGTTTCAAAATTACTTAAAATATTATCAACGAATAGCTCTCTCACAATTTCACATGCATGGCCTGTCTTGAAAACAAAGTCAATGTCATAAAATTATGTTCTAGCTTTCGACTATTAATTTTTTTAATCTATTCTGTCGATCTAGAATTATCTAATAAATGAAAACAATCAATGTTACCCCTTAGTGCGCGGTCAGGTCGTGAGCTATAAACAAGTGGATAGTGTGCTAGTAAAGATATAGTGCACGACGGTCATACCAGCTGAGCTATTAGATATAATTATATTGCATATGATACATCCATGCAGTATAATAAATAATTGGTAACGTTAAATGTCTGATAGTGATGTGCTTCAATTACTGTAATCAATATTGTTAATTCATATAATTTCAACACAATGTAAAAATTGTTATGAGAAAAATAAAAAAGCATTTAGTTCTATAGAAGATAGTTCACTACTAAAACGATTAATGGATTGAGGTAGAATTATAAAGTGTATCTCCTCGCTCAACTTCACTAATTTTACACGCTGAGCTGGAATCTTAATAGTACGAAAACCGACCGAAATCTATTAAGCTATTATTCTAAGCTAGTAAATCAAATGGCAGTTGTATTCTGCGTGAGCTATTGAATATCTACCAGCTACTATTTCATAGCTCGCGGTCTGTCTTGATTTTAATATATTAGTAAAAACTGTACTATATTAGTACAGTTATAAAAATATATAGTATTCTTAATAACTGTCTGTAGTACCTTAATTTTTTTATTTTACCACTATAGTAGGTATCTATTAAAAATAAGATACGATATAACACATAACGAATTTTAATTATAAAAAAAAATTTGACATCCTAGTAACATAATTATATTATATTTCACTGATATTATTAATCTGATTAAAAACGAATTGCATCCATAATTTTATTATACTGGGTGTCCGGTAATTAAAGGATAACCTTAAAATGTCTTATAGTAGAACTGAAGGCCGTTTAGAAAAATGAAAAAAACATAATAAAAAAATAAAAAAAATATATATAAATTAAAAAGTGCAAGCTATATTAGCATAGCATACTTTTGACTGTCTATCTATTAGCATAATTAGTGTTTAATAATAAAACAACAAAAAACCGATGGATTTCATTCATTTATGGTCGTAGTATACAAGAAAGTTATACATGGTAATTAAAAAAAAAACACATATCTCAGGCAGTAGTTAGGATAGATTTTTTTCATATTTTTTTCTGAACGGCCATCAGTTCCGCTATAAGACATTTCCAGGTTATCCATTTATTACCGGACATCCTATATACATCAAAAATATATAAACAGTGCTCTAAATGAGTTATCAACCCTTTGAGGATCAGGCGTAAGTGACATAAAATAAAATAAATTAATATATTCAGAAATACTTACGAAAACCATAACAGAAATCAAGCTTCACCTATCCATCACGATGCTGTCACCATCACCCCTTGTAATCCGTCAGAAGGGTCATTGATACAGACAGGAATATCCTATCTTACCCCATCATTTAGCGATCAAGATTGTTTTATCCAAATATAATGAAGTACTAGTCTGTGCACTTATTTTCCCTTTTTTCCTTATTATTTATTGTATGTCTTTTATTCTTCTGACTGCTTAGATGGTCTCTTGGCACAAGTTTGTTCCTATTGCATACAATCGTAAGCGTTTTGGATTTTGCCTGCGGTAGGAGAAGTGTTTTTCAGTTAGATTATGCTCAATAGTAGCAACCACTTTGAAGATGTTATATGGACGGCAATTAACTCGCTTTCTATTACGAGTATAATAATAATAATAATAAACTCCTATGGGACAGTCGTTATCTCATCATGAGACTAACGCGATATCGGAGGGCACAATACACCAGCTTTTAAACTATCACCTTCGCCTTGTCATATAAACAAAAATGTATCACCAGGTTAAATAAAAGCGCTCAAACCGCAGGACAGCTTGTGGTGGGCTGAATGTGAGTGGCGACACTGCGATCCTGAATGCCTCAGAGATTTGGTTAGGGCCTCGTCCCCGGCTTGCCGTTACTGGTTGGCTGGGGTGGAACTTCAAGAGCGCCCGTAGGCCTCTCAACTCTGGCTTGCCTTGATCGGCCGGTCAGAGAGGGGCCGCTATAGCTATATGCTTGGGGATGGAAGTATCATTTTCAAGGGCATAACTACGGGGAAACCCGCTCCGGGTCTCCGTTATCACGAGACCCGTGACGGTGAAACCTGCGCCGCACCGCTCGACACCCCTAGCCACTCGCACTGGTGTTACCCTCTGCTGTTGGCTTGTATGCTTATAGTGGCTATCCAGGGGGCCCATCTAGTGAGTTGGTCAACCAAACACCGATACCTATAGCCCATATATTAGAATCTATACGTAACAATAGTCCTACGCCCGCTGCGGCAAGTGTCGCTGTAGGTGTTCCATCCTACCTTTGATTAAAACTCTCGAAGGACCTCTTCACGTTAGACCCATGTCTCCGTGTAAGCCTCCCAAAGAGTCAAATATTTTCTAATATAATATGTTAGAAAGTACTTGTGATAAGAGAAACATAATAATAATATTTTTCTATCACATACACACAACATCATCTATCCCAAACTAAGCAGGTGGATAAACATGTATACTTTTTTTTGTAAATACATACATATTATACATAGAAACACCCAGACCAAGACAAACATCCATGTTCATGCACACAAATGTTTGACCTGTGCGGGAATCGAACCCGAGACCTCAGGCGTGGCAATCGTTCATACTAACCACTACACCATCGAGGCCGACACGCATAGCTGGCGTAATGTGAATATAAAACACCACTGACCACTACTTCGGGAACAAACAGGTGTACATTTTTCATTACAATTACCCCACTTGAAATGGGGGTCAATATTACTATAGTAACATGTAAACAAAATTACAAAACATAAGAGTCCAATAGATGTCAATAGCAGCGTCTCTTATCGCATGGGAGCTGAAAACATGATTTGTGAAATGTAGGTGTAAGAGTGTGTCTACCCCTTCGAGTATGTAGATCCGTGAATGTATAAAAGAGTTCATATCATTCATACCAATTTACTGACCTAAATATGAGCGTAGAAACATTATATACAAAGTAACAGCAATACAAACAATGATTTTAGTTTTCTGTACTGTGTGTCAGTAAAGTATGTGGTCACAAAACAATCATAACTCAGGTCACACATGTGGATGGAGTGAGAAATCCCCGTTTTTGTAATTATACAGGCTTGGACGTGACGTCGCTCTGCGGCAAATGAGTGGGCCTCAGAGGGGTGAAATATAAAGGGTGGGGGTAAAACGGGACCGGCCAGTGATTTGTTACCTGATCCGCGTCGAGGCGTTGTGAATTGAGCGGCTTTTGCGAAATGTATTGTTCGGTCTTTTTGACACCTAAGCCATCGATAGGGTTAGGGTTTATCAGGTTTAAAGGATTTGATCGGCTGTTCTCGGATAAATTGAATGGTCTGGTGTTAGGGTTAATAGTTAGGCATTTGTTTTGAGCTGTGACGTGAACGTTCTCGTGACCTCGATTGCTGAGATCCAAGGGAAACGTCCAGAAATTGGGACAGGTTTATACTTCTAAATATCGGAAATAATATGCCCTGTTATATTGCAGTAGCAATAGCATAGACTCAAAACCATAATTGACACATAAACCGCAGTACATCAGATGTAATAGAAAATGTATTATTTGTTGGTGATCCGTGACCGCAGTAGCACTCAAAGAGTTAATAATTTTAGTTGTTAGAATTGATTACTGGCTCATTCATTCTATCGCATAAAACTGCAGGCAGTTTTGAGAAACCGGATTAATTTTGCGAGTCGACCGCGTTACACTTTTGGTGGGAATCGCTCTTCCTTTCGCCGAGTCTTGAGGCTCTCGATTAATTATTGGATTTTTCGTAAAAAATGTTTTAGTAGCACAGGGTCTAGGAACGTCTGTTAGAAAATATTTTCATCTACCATTACGCAGATCTTAAAGCTGACGAAATGTGACTGTAATATAAAAGTATCTTTCCTTTCCGATTTAGATGCAATTTGGCACACGTTGAGTTCATTTCCTGGATTAATACATAAAATTATTTTCATTCCGTGGCTTCACGCAGTCAAAACCACAACCAGAACTCAGTTTATAATAAACTAAATA
Organism: Catocala nupta; assembly: GCA_963675205.1. Classification (NCBI taxonomy): domain Eukaryota; kingdom Metazoa; phylum Arthropoda; class Insecta; order Lepidoptera; family Erebidae; genus Catocala; species Catocala nupta. The sequence goes on along the minus strand of OY776090.1, from coordinate 27,793,196 downwards.
GAAAATATATTTTAATGACGTACTATTGACGTATGAAATGAAATAAATTGTTTCTCGTATAAAGCTGATGAAAATCTGTGGCAAAATGTTCTTTGCGGTACATTCACGTATGTGTTTAATTAATTTTAACGTGTCCAGAATGTAAAATGTAACTTAATTTTTCAGGTAAAATTTTACATGAATGTGTATTGAATTTTAACATAAAATTTTATAAAAGAGAGTTGATTGGTTTGACGTAAATCCTCATGTTTTTAACAATGAAATCGGCTGAACGGATGGCATCCTGGTTTATGTGGTCACTTTGATACTGCCTGTGAGCCGAATGTTGTGGGTTCGTTTTCCACAAATGACAAAAATTGTGATTTACATATTGTTGTGTCGGGTCTGAGAGTTCTTTGTGTTCCATGTTTAAAAATTGTGCGAGCAAAAGAGATATTTTAAAAGTTATTAAATAAATTTAAAAGAAAATAAGATAAGGGAAAGCAGGCTGGTGATAAGAAGCTGACAGCTCCAAACGCAACAAACAAATATAAAATGTCTCTTCTTACCTGAGCTCAACATAGACACATCTTTGGATGAAAGGATAGGTAGAAGTGTACCATTTCGCCAGTAAGTTTCGACATTAGAGTGTACGAGCGTATTGTCGCTTACCAAGCTTTCTGCGTACTGCCGTTGAGAATTCTCCATAAGAAAATCCCCGTAACTCATTGAAAACATTAGTGCAGATTTATGCAGCAGACCAACAAATCATCCAATACAATTGCTTATACAACTGTGCTTCTCTTGGTAAAGTGTAATTCTCTCGTCATGCGATTTAAGAGGGTTAGCATATCTTGATGTGCACTTAGTAGTTGCTAAGCCCTAACTTAAAAATTAATCCCTAAAGGACTTCTTTATGGATTTATTTTTAAGTTATATCCTAGGGGGATCGATTATATGGGGGAACATCACTGGATATAATTTAATTGAGAGACAAATTAGTCGACTAAGCAATTAATTTAAAGAAAAGCTGTCAAATGTTTTGGGTGAGCTATTTTAAAATTGGCCTTAAATGAGTGAGGTAATAATACATGAATATATTTACATGTGTTTGACTATCCGGGTCGTTTCTATCCCTTTTAAGATACAAACTTAAATATTCACATAACTATTTAACCCCGTCACATCTCTAATAACTTACGTACACTTATGAAACAAAATTTAATTAATACACGGGCATACAAAACCCACTGTAACTGCTCCTTAAAGCCCGCCATTTTAGTGACGTCACCCGTCACTTGACAGCGCACTCCGTTCAGAAATCGAGTTACGATGTCCAATATTGATACAATTGTGCCAACAAAACGAACTCGACACAACTATAGGAAGGTTAGTAATTTGATTTATAGTAGATACTCCTTGATGCGGTGTAAAATATTTATTTTTAAGAAAACTGTAATAGGCCTCTAAATTATTTTAAAAAAAATGTACACTCAATATACCCGCCTTATTGGTCTCATGGCATAAGTTCACGGTAACACTTATGGTCGATCTTAAAATGTTGTGTTCAAATAATATAATAATAATAATAATATATTCTACCACATACACACAACACCATCTAGCCCAAACTAAGCAGAGCTTGTACTATGGGTACTAGACAATGGATAAACATACATATATACCTTTTTCTTTTGTAAATACATACATATTATACATAGAAACACCCAGTCCAAGACAAACATCCATGTTCATGCACACAAATGTTTGACTTGTGCGGGAATCGAACCCGCGACCTTAGGCGTGGCAGTCGGTTACACTAACCACTACGCCACCGAGGCCGACAAATGGATTGCACACAAAGTTATTGAGATTTTCTGGCAATAATTTTCAGTAGTAGCACAGTGGTTTTAAAAACGTCTGCCGCTCTAGACTAGAGACGACTAGAGTAAGCTCTCTCTTTATCTCTTATAGACCCAAAATATAGCTGGCACATCTGTGCATAGATCTATGGATTTATAATATGTTTGTATGACTTGGATGGAACAGAGTTGGCTCACCACGGCTTATGAGCTGACTGATGCTGTTTTAAAGCTTGACACAATAAAATCCACACGTAGTTATATTGATATAGGATAATATATGTTCTGTGTATCTGTATTTCAATATTCTTAAATGACTATAGTGCAGTGATTCTTAGCACGACATTATAGGATTAAAGTAAAATAAAAAAGTCTGGAAGATGCATGCTTGCTAGAAAACAGTTGATATTGCTGAGGATTTCATATAAAGGTACTAATAATAAATTTCATTAACTGTGTAAACTACATACATTTAAAATTCAAGTGTAAGGAGCTTAAGAAAACAACTTGGTCAGCTTTTTTGCACCAATATTACTCATAACATACTTTGATACAAGCACTAAATTTAATGAATTGGCTTAGATGAAACGACCATTTATTCCTTATTTATATAATACTAGCTTTTACGCGTAACTCCGCCCGCGTAGTATCTACATCAATAAAAAGTAGCCTTTGTCCTTTCCCAGGTTTTAAACTACCTCTGCATCAAATGTTATCCAAATCGATTGAGTGGTTTAGCCGTTAAGAGGTAACAGACAGACAGATAGAGTTACATTCGAATTTTAAATATTAGTAATGATTACTACCCGTGCAGTTTTATTACGAAATGTGAAATTAATAACCTTAGAGACATACAATGATAATAATCGTGGTTAATTACTACACTAAATAGGCTGGCAATGTGCCCAAGAGAACTACTCTAAAACTATTCCTTTACATTACCAAAGATTTTCAGGATACTCGAATAGAAGATCCAGAGAAGAACATATTGATGGCAAAGCCAAAGAGACCAAAGTGAAATGAATTATAAACATACAGGTGGACTTATTTTTAATACTCCGACTAATATTATAGATTATAGCGACAGTACAAGCTGGAAGAAAATATAATGTTTGGATGTAAATATGTATGATTGCTAAGCACGCGTCAACTGTTAAATGGATTTGGATAAAACATAAAAACACAGATAAACCATATCCTGAACTAATACATAGGATAATTTATATTTTGATATGCGTTCCCGTGGGCAACGCCGCGGCTTACATCTTTTACAAATTTGGCGTAACAGCGTTCCCAAATAACACAAGCTTAAATAATTTACGTCTCCCACAGATACTCCTATTATGTTAGAAATGCAAAACAAAAATGTATCGTAAGACATCAAATTACTTTTGTAATAACCGGCGACATAAAAAAACATTCCACAATATTTCATCAAGAAATGAAGAACCGTAGCATTATTCGAAATTCCATTTTGCGCTCTCAAAATCGTGCTACGGTTTTTCATTTTTATACGCAACACGACTCCAGCGAACAATTCTTTTAGAATAATCTGTATTTTGAGGGCGCGTCAAAATATATAAGATATTGCTGTTACCGCAGGAGCTCGGAAAATATCTGTTGTTGCCGTCATCGGGATTGTTCTCAATGTATTGTGTGTTAACATTATTTGTCTGATGTTGGTTTGTATTACTGAAGCTGACAGATTTACTAAGTATCAAATGACATCGAGTTATTTTTGGGTCTTGTAACAAAATAATATCTAATTCTTTAGCGTAGTAGTATATTCTTTAGCGTTCTTAGTAGTAGTATATTTAATCTCTATTGTATGTTATCAAGTCTAACCAGGAATAAGCATCGATCTGTATAAAAATGTTAACATCTGAATGAATGTAATATTGTCTTATGTTTACGCGAATGTTATACATTGAAATAAAACACTTTATACGGATTTTATCGCGTTGTTTATTTTACTTTAAACACTTGTATTACATTAATTTTGAAAAACACAGCTAGACTTCATGATACTTTGAGCTCATTCTGCATAAATAGGAACACCAAAGATTAAATTATGTTCGGGTACTTTGAAATAACTAGCTACACTTCCGAACGTTGGGACAACTACCATCTTAGTCTCCCCGTGAACATGGCTGCTGTAAAGCAACCGAAACGTCGGGGCAAAGTGTAAACTCAAATATAAATAGTTTTAATTAGAAAATATATAGCTTAAATAGTAGTAAAGTTCAATAATAGTAGTGTTAGAGTTTTCAAAATTATGTAATACCAGTGTTTAAAGTAAAATAAACAACGCGATAAAATTCGTATAAAGTGTTTAATTTCAATCTGAATGAATGACTCTGCCATTTGTTTTCTATATTCTACCTCCCTGGTCTGGCATGACCGAAATTTTAAAAGGTTGTTGAGGTAGCCAATCTATATTTTATAAAAATATTGCAGCTACTTACTGAAGTAAATATATTGTCTGCTTGAATTCGCAAAAATAATACTTATTTTACATACTATGGATAAAGGTCGCTAGCATTTTATTAAATGTGGATCTGCAAAACTACTTTGATATATCAAAACATGCGTCAAATCGCAACAACGTGAATTTAAATTGAAATTTACGTGATCAATGGAAGTCGGCCTATCGATCACACGGTAAACACCACTGCACACCTCCAGGGTATTATTCTAGTGACGATTACAAAGTGTTGTCAACGTGCGTGCTTTGTGGCGTCGGCTTTTCGAAAATAGGCATTTAGGCTTGCTGACATTGAGGAATTACAGCGCCATTACAATGTACCTATCTACAAGAGACACAGGCCTGACAATTTTATTTGTTAAATATCCTATAATGGTATGTTATTAAAGTTCACCACGACAAAGCCTTAATTGCTAATGCGGGGGTAGTTTTACAAAACAAAATAGTGGCACTAGTAGTATGTCACAGCAAATCTTTTAAACCTGATATGGACATTTATTTCTTTCTTTTTTTATAAAAAAGAGAACTCTCGCACTAGGAATAATTACTGTATCGTAGGGATCTTTACAAACATTCAAACAACGGACGCAAAGAACACACAGATTTGGAACAATTTTTTGTCCCGTATGGGAATCGAACCCACAACACTCGGCGAGGTGACTTGGCGAGGCGAACATTTAAGCTACTACGCTATTAGCACAGGACTGCCAGGAGCTATATTATACCTACCACGAATGATAGAGCCCGCCATTGCAAATTACTTAGCGATGTCACGAATGAGTTGTCACGCTAAAGGACGTACCATCATCTTTCAGATATTGGCATAGCAACGGTTACTAACGAAAATGAGTATGACTTTCGGAGGCTCAGATACCACCCACTTCTTAATTTTTATTTCATTTTTAATCAGATTTACTTAAAGTTATAGTAATAATCAAAATCAAAAATAAATTAATTCAAGTTAGGTTACAAGGTAACACTTATGAATGTCAATGTTACACTAAATATTGCCTGTGAATTCACATTTACTGCCACGTTCAGCAAAGCAAGGGTGTTAGACTCATGAGAAGAACAGGCAAGAAACTCATGGCTACTCTTTTTAATCGCCAATATTCCTAATATTGCAAGCAAACATAGTCTATTGGAACCGTTAACCATCAGGTGGATTAAAATTTAATGTTGTGTATATAGCACTGACAAATTTTAATTCCAAAGTGCCATTGATATTTTAGTTCATAAATACATTTTAGTTTTATGCTTTTATTTTTTTTGTAATATAATATCGTTGTGTTAATAGAATAGCTTAGTCATCGAATTCAAAAAGCTATCTAAATTATGAAATAATATTGCCATATCTGCTGGGAGTGCTATATCATTTATGTATCGAAAACACGTTTATTGTGATGAAAACTAATAGTAGAACTATGGATTTTCTCTTTTGATTCCAACATTACTAAAGCTAACAGAATTAGAAATTCTAAGAAAATATAATATAGCCTCTAAAGCTTAGAAACCTACGTCTACTATCCCAAGATATCATTCCATCGTAATCCCTTTTCTTAGGACCAACAACGCGTATGTGACTACTTACTAACACACAGCTGGGCAATAGGTATACATAACTCTTTGCCATTCTTCGAAAATGTTCATATACTACTTTATAGGGCTTTTATCGCGTAGGTAGTTTATTTTAAAAACACTATTATTACATGATTTTGAAACTATTAAACTATTACTTCTAAATACTAAGCTATTTAAATTATTGAGCTATGTATTTAAATTATTAATCTATTTAAATTATTAAGCTATTTCAATTATTAATCTATTTATATTATTAAGCTATTTAAATTATCTAACTACATATTTATCTTTAGGCATATACTTTCCCCGACGTTTCGATTACTTGTCAGCAGCTATGGCCACACGGGGACATTCTCTCTATTAATTTTGCCACTCACAAATTGAATGACAGCTCACAATTTCTAGTAAGTTATTTTCAGTGCAATATTTGTTTGTGAAATTGGATTATTGCAAATTGGCTTATACCCGCTACCCAGGCTATGTACCATCAACAACAACAAACAACACGAGCATCGTCAACGTTTTTCTATTGTATTAGTTAGTTTTGTAATCCAATTGTGCATAAAATGGATGATAATATATGGAATTATTTTACCAGTTTATGATTATGTCATGTGTAATTTATTGTAGACATGCCATATTATATTTTCTTTGAAATGATAATTTAAAATAAATATGTACTAGTATTAATTTTGTATAGTTTGTAGCGACTGTCTAAAACAGACCACCTACCCAAAGCTTGAAATAATAATCAACATTTACATTAAAATAACAATGTGAACTTAATTATTGAACAAAATGCAACAGATTAGCATTTCATGTGCTAAAATTTTGCATATTCGCCACACGTAGACGTCCAAAAGCACTATGACACCGAATTATGTACGTATTAGATTAGTAATTGCCGCGTAAACGCAAAACCTCATCTGTATTCAGAGCTGACGGCTCAAAATGTACTATTTTGCAGCTACCCTCATATTTTAAATTCTAGTGTGTTGCGCTGAGCTTAATGCAATTTTAGTTTGATGTGGACGGTCGTTTTAATTAGTGGATATATATGGGCTTTTCTTTGTTGAGCTTAGATTTTTAATTATTTATTATGAACAGTTGGACATTTATAGACACTTAACTCTCGACGTGGTAAAACTTTGCAGTAATTATACAAAATAATATTTAGACAAGGCTATTTAGTTTACACGTAATTTTTGTACTGGATATGTTTTTCGTTAATATTTCTGGTAATTTTGGTAACCATATTATATTTTATCATTCTTCCAATAGTGGACGTCTTTCGGCTGAGATGATGATCACGATGATTCTTAACTAAATATCCAGAATTACATTAGTGTACTCAAACTCAAGACAAAGATTGGCAGTCAAACCCTTAAATTTGCTGCCTTAGTTATTTTATCATCATACAACAAACTTAGCTTTCAACATGGCAAATAGTATGTTTTATCTTAGTTTAGAATCACGTCAAATTATAAAAACATATGTACGTATATGCAGCATATGAACATGTTTATCCGATCAAAACAAACAAATTAACTCGAACCATATTGAGCGCACAGCAGGTTTTCGAAATCCTTTGAAGTGCAATTTATCAGTTCGGAATCTACCCTATTCCAGATTTATTAACTCAACGGTAGCATAACAAATTATAGGGTGAACTAACAAATAACGGTCCACTGCGTCTTCATTTGTTACTCAATTTATGTTCAAGCGTTCATTCCCCGCTACAATTAACTTCTACAAACGCAATTAATTTTAATCAGAAACACTTGGGGGAAAGAAAAAATAAAGAAAAAAACAACCCAATAAAAATGGCCCTGCGTAACGCCAAAGTTCGTCCAAAACAATGTACGGGAAATTAGTTCTGTGATACATTTTCAGCAACTTCCATTATTTTTGGGCGAAACCGTTTAAGTCATTGTTGAATGCTCAAAGCTTTTTTGTAAAGCCATTGACTTGTACGGACGCAAATATTGATCCGAGGCTTATAATAAAATGGAAACACATTTCTGGTGTTGTTTTTCTCGTTTATTACTCTGCTTAGAGACCTTTTATAGAATTCAAGAACATATTCCTTAAATTATTTGTTCGTACGTGATACTGCCGAGTACCATTTTGGGCGTATAAATTTCTTCCAAAACCTATTTTGATGTAGTCCCACGTTTGGGCGCCAATATTTATTTTTCTGACAGTTACATCGGATATTGTGTATAGTTTAAAAATAAAACAGAAAACACGAATACCATATAATTATAAATCATACTTTATTATGTTGAGTCAGTGAGTTCACACCATCATTGTCGCCAATACCACATACATCTCTAAATCACTGACGGTATCCTGCAATAATGGGGAGCGCGCTTCCGATCTGGGCCACCGCCTGACCTGGGAATTATACACACCATCTATTAATTGAGTTTCCACAGCCATTAACTATAATATTACGGCATTAATAGCTTGGTAAAACTATGGGCAATTGTGTAAATTGAGAACATATTCATAAGGAGCCTGTTTGATACATCTTTTCTAATAGAATATATCTCAATAGACATTACAAATTTATTTATCTCGTATTTGTGTTTCAAATAGTTTTCCACTTGCAGCAATGTATAATGTTTTGACTTTTTTATTTCTGAAATAATAAAAAACTGACAGCAAGTTTTAGATCGTCCAAATAATTTCCAATGACTAATAGCACATTTAAATGGTCTTAATACCAATATATATTTGACATTTTAGAAAATATCTGTAACAAAAAGTACTTAACCTAAATTTAAACAACTTTCAAAGCGGCATTTAAAATTGAATTTACCAAATTGGCCGAATAGGATCAAGCAACTTAATTAGGTGGATTTATCTGAATTGATTCAAAGAATTGATATCTCATAATCCTGAGCTTACTGCGGAAATAGGTACGACATATAATTAATTTTGGTATAGCAACGTGTAATGAGTTTTGTCATCGGATACGCTTGAGTGCTCTAGTATGATATATTACTAGTTAAATATTAGAAATGGCAAATAAAAGGTTAACGTTCTAACTTTGGGATGTAATGAGAACTTTGTGGTTTAATAGTTGTGTAGAATAATAGAGTTTTGTGACTTAGCGGTCGTTTTGAAGAAACTCAAGATAAGTTCTTACATTAATACTACACTTGAAGAAAACGCTTTGAAGATACTGAAACGCTTTGGTGTATTTGAATTACTAAAATATTCGGTAGTTGCATTTATAAACTCTTGAAGTTAATAACCCCAGTAACATTTATATCCGACGTGTAGAACAAACTTGTAACCGTATATCAGCCGCAGCTTGCATGCATCGCGCTGCTATTAAAAATAATCTGATAGAAACATGATAGCAGGACTGAAGTCAATAATTAAAATTAATTGATAATAAACTCAACATAAATCATTCGGCATCAACATGCAAATAAAATCGCATAATTCGATCATACACACAACGGATCAAATTATACTTGTGCCTTATAAAAAACCGATGAAACACAAATTTAGATGGAACTCTCTCAGTAGAGTTACAGAACACATAGGTATATAATATTTTACCTCTTTTGTCTGAACTTCAGCGGCGTATAACGGGTTAATTACAATAACAATGGGTGTATCCGCGATGAATGGGAGTAAAAAACCTGCCCCTTGAAACAAGCCCATTGTATAATTTATTTTGTGGTAATGTCACTACCGGTAATTATTTTTTTCTGCTTTGCATATTTTTTGCGAAGCTTGTTTGATTTATGATGTACGTTTTAGATGTGTAAAAGAAAACATAATGCTCTTTTTCACCATGATCTGCATATATTTATTTGTTTATATATTGTCCTGGATATTCTTCTATAACTTATTTATATTGATGTATTTGTGTATCTAATGCGTCTACACATTTCACGACTATTGTATTCTTATGATTTTGAACCTAGTCTGTTGTTGACAGTATTTTTGTATACTTTTACGCTTATAATTTTGAACATACTGTTGAATCTGAACCTACTCTGTTGTTGCCTGTATACTTGTATATTGTTATGTTTATAATTTTTTACACACTGTTGTTATAAACTAATCTGTTATTACCTGTATTTGTGTATATTTTGATGTTGATACTTTTGAACATAATTGTAGAATTGTAACCTTATCTGTTGTTGACTCTATTTGTGTATATTTTTATTGCTACAATCTTGAACATACTGTTGAATCTTAACCTAATCGATTATTAACTGTTTCTGTGTATATTTTTATGCTTATAAATTCGAAGATCCTGTTGAATATTAATCTAATCTGTTGTTGACTGTATTTGTGTATATTTTTCGTTCCTTTATATATTGTGTTCCTTTCCTATGTTTCCTATCCTCTTTGTGTGTGGGATTATTTCTAATCTATCCATTTACTGCAAACTCTATAAATAAGTCTCTACTTTAAAATACTTGTTCACATTAAATAGCCCATGCTCTCTCTTCAAGATATTACCGTTACCATCTCAATTTCATGTAAAGTTATTTAGCATTTGAACTGTGAAAATGTTTAGTATATTCAGAGTTACTGTAGTTTACTTAGTGTTGTTATGTATTATATATATTCTACATACGGTACACGTATGAATCATGTAATAGTAATCGCTTAGAGGCATCTTGTTAACCGCGAATTTGACAAACATTAATTACTTCTGATAGCGTCAAACGAGTAGAATTATTACATAACGCTGGCGGCGAACTACTACATAACATTAAAGTCTTTTAAGCCTTAATTTCGTACATTTTATATAACTCTAGCTGTGTCTCACGGTTTCACCCGCTCTGCTCCATAAAGCGTATCAGGATGATAGAGAGACTTAAGTATGAAGAACTAGATTTTTCACGCGGCATTGTAGGATAGGTTGGATAATTAACAGTAGTATTTTTCTGGATGAAAGGTACTCTATATGCTTTTCTATTGCCCTGACAACGTATATGCGAAATTTCATGATGATCGATCGAGTAGTTGCCGCGTGTAAGCGAAACAAACAAACGCACATGATTATTCCAAATAACGCGGACCACAAATAATATATTTAGCTGTATTATAATAGTATTTAACTGCCTTCGTGGCGCAGCAGTAGTGAATGCAAAAGCTGTGCATGAGGTTTCGGGTTCGAATCCCGGGTCGGGCCAACAAAAAGTTAGGAGTTAGGAAGTTGGCGGTGTTAGACAACCCCGTGCCTCGGAAAGCACGTAAAGCCGTTGGTCCTGCGCCTAATCTCCGGTCTTGTCGGATTACCGTCCCATCGGATCATGAGAGTTAGGGAATACAGAGTGCCCTTGTGTTTGCGCACAAACTTGTGCACTATAATATTTCCTGCGTACTTGGACAGTCTCACTTAAGACTGGCTGCCGTGGCCGAAATTCAGTCTGGAGGATGTTATATTAATAGTATTGATAACGTTTAGAAATTTCTTGGGGAAAGAGTATCACGGTCATATTCGCTCGCTAGTTATTATAATCTGATGTGTCATTGCGGTTTGAGTTTGTGTAATCGGCGGACATCTATTTTGGGTCTCGGTGTGAATATTCTCGCATGTCAATATTTGGATAGTCTCTGACACATATAGACGGATGGTGCAGCGATTTAAGCGGTCGCCTCGCCACTGCCGCCGCGCCAAGTGTTGTAGGTTCGATTCCCTCACAGGACAATTATTTGTGTGATCCACAGATAGTTGAACAGACTGCAATGCAGAGGGTCTCGGGTTCGAACCCATGTCGCGCACCTCTGACTTTCGGAAGTTATATGACTTCAAAATTATATGCGTATTGATAGATAATTATCGTCTGCTCCGTGCCTCGGAAAGCACGTTAAGTCGTCGGTTCCGGCTGCTATGAACATCTATGGCAGTGGTTATTGGGAAGTCAGTGCCCTATAATACCCTGACACTGGTCTAGCCTTAGGGTATCGTTAGCCTTCGAGTTGCGGAGGTTAGGTGGCAGCTGCTCCGTGTAAAAACTGATATCCAGTCAAATCCGGTTAGACCAGAAAAGCCGACCCTAAGTGACTTGGGAATAATAAAGGCTAGCGAGAAGGAGACAGATAGTTGTTCAAAGTCTGGATGCTATTTGTGTTCGTTGTTTGAATGCTTGTAAAGTCCCCGTGACACAAGAATTATAAAGAGGACAGGAGTTGTCCTTTTTAATAAAAACAAAAATCCGCAGGTATTGTTCCCTGTGAGATAGATTTGAAATAGGTCTATAACAATTCAATACAATTTCATACAAAATGAAAACTGGATTGATTTGATTTTTAGGGTAATTTTATTATGTTTACATACATAGTTATGTAGATAATCTAGACGATATACATATGTAGACTCACGCCGCTATCACCAATGGGGTAGGTAAAAATGTATACAACGTAATAGAAGACGAGCCTAGCCTATTCCAGACTCAGAGCTGCTACTATGATATTTTTGATTGAAAACCCAATATACTTTTCCCATCCTGGGAATCGAATCCGAGACCTCATGCACAGCAGTTATATTCACTAATACACACGTTAATATTATTGATCGAAAACCCAATAAAATTTTGCTTGACTCGGGAATCAAATCCGAGACCTCATGCACAGCAGTTGCATCCACTTACAAACGTGGTATATTATCGCAATACAAATATATAGACTTACGCTGTTATATCATGCATCATACCCATATTTTCTTAGATGTAGATATTTCCCTTCCCGAATGGTATAGGGGAAAAGTAACTACAGTCGTATAAACCCGCACTGAAATAATGAAACTAAATGCAATGTTTGCATTGTTGCAGAAGCCGATTACACACTGGACGATTCATTTTGGAATGAAGAAAGCCCAGTTGGTGAGTAACTATTATATAAAGAAACAATATAGTCGCCAATGTAAACAAGTTAGTAAGTTTTTAAACAAAAACTCGTATATAGCCAGTATAAATTACCAGAGTAGCTATACGGTTTGACGTAAAAAAAAGCCTTCTAAAGCAAGACAACAGGTAATTTAAAATAAAATGAAAGTAGAAAAATTACAGTTAGAATATTATGCAAACCCGTATTTGAAAGCTCATTATTCAATTAATTATTGCTTACTGACATAATTCTAAAATTAAGCAAGTTAAGCAGGTGAGACATTCGAGAACTGTTGAGGTTGAAAAGGAAAGATTCTTGGGAGGTGAACGCAGTGTCACGCACTCCAGCTCTCAACAACGTTCTGTTTTTGCTGTATCTATAAATATAAGAATACCATTGTACCTTTTTGAGAGAAATAAACAATATTTATTATAATTATTATAGTGTCTATATATTACCAATCTATCGATCTAGCCATAGCATACTACGGTAAATAGAACCATACATGCATACGTCTCAAGCGTATATACGCGTGTGATTATGTGTATGGTTGTGGTCCTATTCTATCGGGAATGTTATCGAAAGATTAGCAAGAGTGTCTTACACCAAAATTTTACCAGCTATTTTAGTTTTTGGTCCTATGGTCCCATGTGTTGAAACGAGCCTTTTGCGGTCTATCTGATATAACTCCAGACTCAGTGCTGTATATTTCTTGACCTAAAATCCCAATATGACTTTGTCCTCTCTCAAACCTTATACACAGTAGATGGTCAAATGATGACAAAAACCTAATTAGAAGAACAATCAACCACACTCCCTCAGATTGCCAAACAAAGCAACAGCAATAGAAGGAGATTACCAATATTAAAATGTCTTAGCAAGACAATGGCAAGCATATCTCAGGCATTATTATAATGTGTCCAGACCGAATTTCGGTCATGGCGGCCAATCTTAACAGAGACTGGCCATCTGCGCAGGAGATATTTATTTATTTATTTCAGTGCACAAGTGTGTGCGCAAACACGATTGCACTCTCTGCTCCTTAACTCTCATGATCCAATGAGACGGTAATCCGACACGACCAGAGAGAGATCAGGCGCAGGACCAACGGCGTTACGTGCTTTCCGAGGCACGGGGGTGTCTAACACCACCAACTTCCTAACTCCGGGCAGCTAATAAGATTTCTTAACAGCAAAACCCGATAACTTTTTCTTGGCCTGACCCGGGATTCGAACTTGAGACCTCATGCACAGCAGTCGCATTCACTACCGATGCGCCATGGAGAATTATAATACTCAACATACAAATAAATTTCGGACGAGAATTTTTATCTGGTTTATTGGTGCATGAGGCACCAATAAACCTCAACACTGTGTCACCAAACGGGATGCAAAATGTTCACCAACTGGATATCCGCTCCGTACATCACTGAATTCATAACCATTGCCATAACAAACAAAATATTTGACGGTTTTGTGTAATGATTTTCTCGCGCCATCACTGTTTTCGCTTTGTTAATGTGTAGTCAGATGTGATAATTCTTGATTTTACATATGTTTGGACCCCGTACTCTTCTTTCACCACACAATAGGTTTATAATTTTATAAGGGCTTGACAGTAAAAAGAAAAAAAAACAGCCAGCTGTGTTCATCCGATATGATAAGAAGCATTCATATAGAAATTAAATAAACTTAAATATTTTTATTCAGTAAATTTTATTTACTTGTGCTGTAAGACGTCTGCTAAGAATGATTTTTCTTAATGCCTTTTGGATAGAATGCAAATGAGCAACCTTTTCATATTAATCCCATTCTTTAATCAACAAGCTAAAATTGCTTCATATTGTTTTAAATAGTACTGTATTTAAAACAAACTTATACTATCTAGAATCTGTTCAGTATTTTCTGCGTTTACCCCTACATACATATAAACAAAATTGACTTCTTAATAATGCTAATCTACATGGACATCCTTAATATTAAAGTCAATCTCACATTTACTCCAAAAAGAGAAACAGGACAACTGCCTGAAATAGCGCATTGTGTGTTCGACCTTTCAAAGGTTGTAAACCTTTTGACATTCGGGTTCGAAATGGTATCCAAACGACTCCATGTTTAGTCAATTCGACGCTACGAAGTCCGAGTGAGAAACCGTCAGTCACAAATACAAACCAACTCTTATTTGCTAACAGCTCGTGTTTGATAACCTTATATTATTCACCGTTCAAACGCTGAAAGCAAAAGGCATAGTCCACATAGTTTCTAAATAACTCATTCATTTCAAACTAAAATTTATGTCGCCACATCAAACGAAACTGTTTTGATTTCAGAAACTAGTTTGCCCGACTTGATTTTCACTGCCATGATACAGTTTACCAACGGTTAGTGAAGTGTGGTTATATGTGGACATTGTTTACTCGTCCTTCTTTACTATGTGTAAACTTGGGCGTTATTATTTTTCATTTATGTGTTAGTATGGATTATATCTCGAAGGGTAGGTTAAGTCAAAGGTTACCAATAATAATAAGTTTGTACACCCACATTGCTCTATATTTGGGTCTGAGGTAAAGGGCATTACTGTCTATCGAGCTCAGTTTCAGACTCCATACTGCTACGGAGATTTAATTAGCAAGGAAACTTGGATACGGAGGTAGTAGTGAATGTGATTGCTGTACGTGATGTTTTGGGAACGAGGTATGAAGTCGGGTAATGTGTTATTGGTTCTGGTCAGGAAATTATATGTAGCACGAAGTTTAGAAGTATGGCTAGCGGAAAGCAATAGGCAATACTAGACGGGATTTAAAACCATTGCTGGTGAAATGTGGTCGTGTAATATCCTGCCCTGTCTCTGCATACCGTTTGAGGATATAGTCGTAAAATATAATAAAAATCATATTCTATAAAATATCACAACACCATCTAGCCCAAACTAAGCAGAGCGTGTACCATGGGTACTAGACAATGGTTAAATATACATACATACTTTTTTTCGTAAATACTTACATATTATACATAGAAACAGTCAGACCAAGACAAACATCTATGTCCATGCATATAAATGTTTCATTTGTGCGGGAATCGAACCCGCGACTTCAGGCGTGGCAGTCGGTTACATTTACCACTACGCCATCGAGGCCGTCATGATATGTATGTATTATAAATGTGAAATATTTTAGGAGGTTCGGATATTTGTTACTCTATCATGTGTTATCTTTAGATTATTGTCAAATGATTGTGTATTTACTTGGTACACAGAAAGACCATGTTTAAGATACTTTTAAAGCCGCGGTAGCCCAATGGATAAGGCATTGGACTTGCGATCGAGAGGTCGCGGGTGCGCATCCCACCCATTGCTCTACTGGCGTGAACCCACTTCTAATAGAAGCATTCTAGCTTAGCTGGAGGGGTTAACAAGAATACTAGTAATTTGAAACCTAAATTGCTAGTAATCTTATAAACGGAAACTAAAAAATATTTGGCATGCGATATCTTAAGCATAACGCTAGCAAAACCGCGGCTAGATACGGGTTGGATGATAAGTTTCTCAGAGAAACCCTTTGTTTCGACTAATATTTTTTGTCCTAATTTAATTTGGCATAACAGTTAGGCATATTTTTTATCATAATAATACTTTGACATAATAGTATTTGGCATACTATTTCAGTAAACATAAATATAATTTAGGCTAATGCCTTTAGCCCTAATTTTAATTGGCATAAAGTTATAAGGTATATATAACTTGGATACCATAGCGTAACAAAAGGTTAGGGTGCGGCGAGGGTGGCCCTCGGGCCACCTCTAAGCCGCCAACATGTTTATTTTATATACGAAAAGTATTTTATTGAATGCAAACACAAAAATTTACAAAACTTCAAATTTATGCTTTAGAATAGTATGCTTATCAATTATTATGCTTATAGTAATTATGCCTAAAAATTGTACCTAAACAATTATGCCAAATGAATATTGTGCGTAACTATTATTAGGATATGTAAAAGTATGCCATGTTAAATTATGGCATATAATTTTATGCAAATAAATAGGGAACCATTTCTCAGCTTCTCTTTGATATTTAGTTAAGATATACTCCGATATGTGTTGAGTGATTTGGTATTCAGATTCGTAGCCGTGCTTGTGGAACCGCAAACGTGTTTATAGGAACCGTGTCCGTAGTATGTTAGAAAATGGTTATTCGATTGTGCTAACAATGGTTCCATGTCAGTTTGGATATACTGCAGTACAGCTGCAAATAGACAAATAGATGGACTCACACCTCTATATTAGACATCAAAATTTCTTAGGTAATAGAGAGCGAGCCTGCGTGGATGGTGTAGTGGCTTAATTTTTGTACTGGCAAGGCTGACTACATAAACCATTGCGCCATCTGAGTCAATCATTTCCAAAACACAACATATTATTACCCAGCAACTATATACCTGCTCTAAATATGTTGTCGAAACAAAGACACCAGCCATTTTCCTTTTATTATTAAAACTTACTTACATGCTCAAATTCGTGCACAATAAGTTCATAAGGTCTCGATTCGTAGCATGTTCGGAGGTGAATCAAGTCGTTTGCATGCGCGCGACAGTTTCTAAATGGAACATTCCAATACACGACGCGTAGAAACACGGGGCGGGTGGTGCAACTTATAAGCGATTCTTTTTTCTGGATAAAATGCACCCTATGTCATTTACTGCAACTCCAGATATAAAGTATGCAAAATTTCATGATGATCGGTCGAGCGGTACAGGGCGTGAAAGCGTTACTAAAAATATATCACATTCGCATTTATAATAATTATTATATATACAGGATGTCCGGTAATTAATGGATAACCTGTAAATGTCTTATAGTGGAACTGATGGCCGTTCAGAAAAAATATGAAAAAAATCTATCCTAACTACTACCTGAGATATGTGTTTTTTTTTTAATTACCATGTATAACTTTCTTGTATACTACGACCATAAATTAATGAAATCCATCGGTTTTTTGTTTTTTTATTATTAAACACTAATTATGCTAATAGATAGACAGTCAAAAGTATGCTATGCTATAATAGCTTACACTTTTTAATACATTTCTTTTTATTATTTTTATTTTTAGTTTTTCTAAACGGCCTTCAGTTCTACCATAAGACATTTCAAGGTTATCCATTAATTACCGGACTTCCTGTATAGTTTGGATTATTTACTTTTCATCATATTGGAACTAGTCCCACCTACACTTCCACCATTGTAACACCTTTGTAGTCAGAATCAGCAATAGTTGATTTGCTATTCTAAATGCGCTGAGTATAGTGAGTTTGACCTCCACGAGACACAAAAATGTGATGTCTTGTTTATGTTATTACGATGTTGTAAAGTCCTAGTAACTAATTCTACATACTACTGAGTTTTTTATTTAAGAAGAAATGTATAACCACGCTCCTACCTATACTCGAAGTTATTTAAAAATGACTCAGTATATTTTTTTTAATTTTCATTCATGAAATCGTATTCGCGGGCAAGCAGTAGTACACGTAGGCGGAATCGCGAGCCTTGGATGTTATGTTTCGGCTCGCTATTGTCTTATCACTTGTATCCCACCCTACTACATAATATGAGAACTGAAAACAGGACAATTTTATCGTACGTATTACGTATCACATTACGTACGAGATTGTCTCGGAATCGAATTCACTATACGTATACAACATCATTGTACCTCTACCTATCATTTCGCTGCATAACTATAGTATATTGTGTAGTTTCCCCGAAGAAATAATTTAGGATCGAATACAAAATCTTTAGAGGGGTAACCTGCGTTAGTCCTGTAGCATAGGTTTGCTTAGCTTTTGTAATTGTGAGTTTCTAAGTTCGATCTTTTGGTCATTACAGTACATGACATCTACATAAGAAGTATGCTATACAGGCGTGATTATATGTATGAATTAAGGCCTACTACACTGATGGACGTAAATGTAACACAACACCTTATCTAAGAATATTTTCGTAGATATGCGAAATCAGTCAATCCACTGTTGGACAGCGCATTGGACCATGGGCTAGACATGATAGATCTTCTCATTCGAAATTATGTGTTATATAAATATATATAAATCTTCTGTGCGTGTGTTTGTAATTAAACTACTCCTAAACGGCTGGAACGATTTTGATGAAATTTTTTGTGTGTGTTCAAGTGGATTCGAGAATGGTTCAATTTGGATTTTTTTTCGTGTTTACAGGACAGCGTCTGTCGGGTCCGCTAGTCTTATATATATACTTTGACGATTATATATTCGTGAAAGTATTTATGTAAGAAATTTGAGAATATATATTCTGAATAGGGTACGTAGAGGTGTTTCATCACAATCACATTTCAAAGGTGTAGTTGTAGAGCTGGGCTTAAAAATGTGCACAAACTCCGTGTTGCAACTTTACAAGAATATAGTTGGCGAAATGTAGCTACAATTCTTCTTTGCTTAGCCCTACATGCATTTAGCTGTGATTTTACCAGACAGGATGAGATAATTCATATTTCGATGAACATTATTATATGCAGTATATAATATAACAGAATTATTCTGCTCGTCGATTCTAAATCGATTATATGACGGGTCACGTTGGAAGCGCGTGGTGTTGTGCACGAATGTTCGAATTTCCATGCGGAACGCATTGACATGTAAATTTTAAGATGGCCGTGCCGTCGCAACGGTGTTGCAGAATACCGCTGTTTTTATTAAAAAGATGCAGTTCTATTACAGAATTGTTTTTTGTTTCGACCTTTTTGAGTGAAGTTTTGAGTAAAAGCTTGATAATTTACTGCTTACCTTTACCTTTTACCGGGATTTCACAGTTTGTCTGCGACCTTATTGACAATTAAATGAAACGTGGCTTAGATTTTAAATTGAGGTCTGAACTATTGAACACGCATTTAAATTCGTTTAGTAATTTTTGCGTCATGGTGGAACAAACGGCAGATAAATATTATAAAAACGATTGCGTTAGATTCAGATCACTACATAAGCAGCCAAATTGAATATTTTCCGTATTTTACATACATACATACATTTAGCTACATAATTTAGTAAATGATTCATTGGTCACAATAAATCAATTAAATTTTTAAGCTAATAAACTTATTAAATCTATTATATATAAGGTTTACACTTTCCCCGACGTTTCGGTTGCTTTTCAGCAGCCATGGTAATGGTGTAAACCTAAATATAAATAGTTTTAATAAGTTCATTAGCTTAAAAATTAGTAAAATTCAATAGTAGTAGTAGTGTAACAGTTTCAAAATTATGTAATAAAGTGTTAAATAAACAACGCGGTAAAATCCGTTAAAATGAGTTTAATTTCAATCATAATTGAAGTGTAAAATAAATCAGCATTTTTTTCACATACATTCGTCGATAAAAGCAACGCTATTGACTTCTCATGTCTGCAAAACATAATTTACTGATTCAAATTTGACTTTACGAGTAACTTGTGCTTATAAATGCTCTAAAGCAACTCACTGCCTCGGAAAATTACAGGAGATCACCTAAAGCCCGCCGTGATTCAACTTATAATTTTTGACCTCGAACCTTAAAACGTCATACGGGACCGAGTGGCAGAAAATCTCGTAAAGTGAGGCTCTCGCGCTCCGCTGAGCTTCACGCGTTTGGGCACAGGCTGTCTTCACGCCCGTTTTACTTACGACACATACATGACTATGTGTTATACGTATGTGAGATAAACGGGTAATGTCGCGAATAAAGTCTTGATATGTCTCGTCCTTAAACATTTTCTTTGCTCGTGTGTATTCTGGTTTTCTTTGTGTAAGTTAGTTCGTACAGATTTTTGCAAGTCATGCCAAATGCATATTTTTGTTAGAATGAGCAAAGATTGGTTTTATTTTCGATCTAGTTCTTTTGACCAAGTTATTTTATAAAAATCAAATTGATATCTTAAGTCGTTTTTGAGAAATAGCTTATCCATAGACAATCTGATAGATGAACTCTGCTGGCTCATAAAAGTTATTAGTACATACGTCTATGTATAAACTCACAACTGTATGCTTCCATCAGATAGGCAGAAGAGTATTACATCCAAGTTACACTCCATATTATAGGAAACGCCTATGTACTAAATCATATTCTAACATAAAAGTCTAATAGCACTTTCTCCAACCCAAATCGGAGTTAAAATCTCGTTTGGTGTTTGATTTTCATTGTAAATACCTGAATTCTACGACAGTAATGGCAGTTTTTTAAGACAGCCAATTACGTTTTTACATTCTTTGTAATATTATTGTTGCATAAACAGCAAGTAGGAAAAGAAGATTTTTGCAAGAACTACCCTTTTTGTTAACGGCAATTTTTGCAACTGTCTCCTGCTTGCAGTTACATCCTCATTAATCTCAGTTAGACGCAAGAACAGGGTGCAACGCGTGATTGAGTGACAAACACGCTAAAACTTTAACAGAAAAATTTGAAAATCAGTTGGATAAGTAACAAAATGATAAATAGGACTATTATGGTCGCTGGCCTTATTAATTCAGTATTTACTAATTCAAGTACCTAGCACTATAAACTCATTTATTATTTCCTTCACCAGGAGTATATCCCACATCACAGGAATCTGAATCTCAATTCATTGTATTGGAACCCTGTGATAATTCTCCCACAATCTTGCCAATTGACCATCATGAATGTGAAATTCCGAATAGCAAAATCCAAGGTAAAACCATCCCTCTCTAGACTAGACAGAGTTTAAATTACTTTGCGAGCATTTTGGTTCACTAAAATTTATGTAGCAAGATATCACCACAAACACATAATCCATTACAGACCGCACTGTGCTACGTTTTCTGGCTATCTATTTCCGTAGAGGCTCGTAGATGGCTCTACGCCGTAGCATATAAAGAGATAGAATGATAGGTAATGATGAATACTGATTTTAGTTGCTGCTTAATGCATTTTATAACGTAATTGATTGATGTATAGACTCACGCCCGTACTACCGTAACACCCGATAGGTACAGCACTACCTAATCCGAGATAATTTCCACATTTTATAGATTTCTTTTAATTATATTTCCAAGCTTCGTGGTAATATATAAAATTTCAAATTTGAAAAATTCATTGAAAATCTGCCAAGCTGGTAATCAAATTTGAAGCCACATACAGATTAAAAAAACATGAACACATTTTTTGTGGAAGATTATATGAGCTAATCATATAAGTAAAAATCAGTTTTTGTTGTTTTTCATTTTGCGTAGTTCAGGCCAAAGATTGAAATCAAAGCACTTTTAGAGATTTTCTTGTTATTTACATAAAACAATTTACTTAGCATCGTTTTCCTTATTACGCTTTTTGATAAAATCACGGAGAGAAATATCGTCAATTTCAGCAAAAGGGTAAAATACCATGAAAGTATAAATAATATTCTAAACATCGATGCTTATAGTATCTGTTCTTCTAAGTAAATGCAATATATAGAAGCGAGTACGTATATAAGTAAATGTCATCGATTATAATAAATCTCGACAAATCGAAAACTAGCTTTTCTCTTGGTTCATCCATGTGAATACCTTGGAAATACAAAGCGATATAAAAAGTACAATTAAATGAATTCATAGTATTATGGTCTGTATGTGTGCGATATTATATCCAAATACGTTGGTATAAAGCTTAAGGAGTAATTGAGTCACAAAAAGAAAAAAAACTATGGCCTAAACATTTTCACACTGCGAAGAGTGACACTGTCCCACTGACACGCTACCCCACAGTTTATATAGGGCTGATATTATATTATTATAGAAGGAATGTTACAAAGCACAGAAACATTGCCATGCACATAAACAGTGGTTATCGCTAATATTAGACAGATTGCTATCACTTCTGCCACTATACACGACATCATAAAAATTATTACATTATTTTTCGAAAATGTAGGTACAGTAATTTCACCCGTTGCATTTGTGATTGATTTACACTTAATAATTAAAATATAATATTTTTAATCATAAACCCTCTAAAGATTAGTCCTCGATGTAAACTCGTCTAAATCACGCAGCGTACAAATTTATTGATTTCGGGAACGTTCCACAGAGATGCTAATACCACGTCATGTAACACACATGCTATTAACAACCGTAACCTCATTATTATAGAGTTCAAATTGATTTATCTCGAGCGTTGAAAGCTCGCTGAAATTCGCGCCGCGTTTGTTGAAATATGACTGAGTGTTGTGAACTGTAACCGTCGATGGGGGAACGGTATTATCGTGAAGAACTTCCTCATCAACGTTGTATGGGGGAAAATCGTCGGTGGAAATAACTGCGTTTAATTGTGAAATACCAAGAACGTTTTGAGAGCATAATTCCTATGATGAAACCATGCACTTGTCGCGTCGTCATGAAGCCAACTGGATAAAATGTATCATATATGTTAATTTGTTACTTAGTCTATCTTTGCTAAGCTTCATGCAAAGTGCCACAGTTTACGCGTAATCTTTTTAAACTTTGACATTTTAAATGTTAGAACATCAATGACTGATGAATGTAATTTATATATTTATAAATTAATTTGTAGGTTTTATAATAAAGTTTATATAAAAAAAATTATCAGCGTTTCTTTAATCCAAATTGTGATGTAAGTCATCTACTTATATTATAAATTGTTTTTGCTTATAATATTTCTTTTTCTAATATTTATGTCTGGTAATTTGATTTTGTGCCCCAAATTTAAGTAATGGCAAGTATTCCGTATTTAATTCGTTTTATATTTGTAACCGACTTCAATAAAAGGAGGAGGTTTTCAATTCGACTGTATGTTTTTTTTTTGTATGTGTGTTACCTCAGAACTTTTTACTAGGTGAACCGATTGTGATGATTCTTTTTTTTATTTTAAAGCTGGTGCTTTCCATTTCGTCCCATTTATTAACCTCTGAGTTGAGAGGTTAACGGAAACACTATGTGGGTCTATGTGTCTGTCTGTTAGTGACAGTTTGTTAGAGACAGGCATAGCTCCGAAACCACTGGACCGATTGACTTGTTACTTGGTGTGCAGACACCTTGGAGTCATCCCTCGGTCTAGTTTGAATATGGGCCCTGTGGGTCAAAAGACTTCCGAAATATAGGAGTCACAAGGTCATAAGGTCAGGGGATATCCACCAACAGAGTGATTTGGATGTCCAAGGGAGAGGCTTTTGCCCAGCAGTGGGACATTACAAAAAGCTGATGAAAAAATAAAAGGTTACATGAAGACGAATAGGTTGAATCCCGAGTTTTTACACCCATCTCTTTGATTTGATCAAGATCTAACCAATAGTTTTTGAGTTATCTTTAATAATGCGAGTTTAGTTGACTTCGGCTACATTGATAATATTCTCATTTTATGCCGATGTAAAATGAACAAAAACAAAGCAACCGTGTAAGATGGTTTGAAAGCGCATTGTAATATTTAAAGGTGGTGCCATTCCAATTTGGTGATGTTCTGATAAAGATTTTCGGTTATATACAAAGAAATTCTTTAATAAATGACAGCTAATTTGCCGTGATAGCTGCAATCACATATACATATGTATATAATTACAGAATTTAAAATTGGTTTTAATAGAATTTAATAGTATAGGGTTATGTACAACTGTTAAACTCAACAAAGTACACACAAATAGCTTATAATACAACTTTTGGTATGACGCTGAAGCCATTAGGCACCATAACGCCGGAAAAAACATATCATCCTAACCATATTTGGAATTATCATTAGATACACTATGGCCAAAAATGATTTAAACGATAGAACGGAAAAAACGCTCGCTAACATTCTGTATGTACTGCCGCACACGAACGGAAATTTCCATTCTGAATACATCAGGGTGCGTAGTGTGAGTTGTTTTTACGTTAACACGTTGGCCAAGAGCTTGGATCGGGCCTATCGGAGCGCCGAACGACATAAACGTGTCGATCGCGTTAACGTAAAACAAACTCGCAATAGGCACTCAGAGCTAGCTAGACACGGTGGTGTTACCGTACGTACTGATAATGCTCCTTCCTGATGAAAAAACCCAACATCTGCGCAAAGCTGACGGAGTGACGAATCTGAATCCCTGTTTCGGAAACCTGATAAAGAAACCGTATGTTTGCGGCCATTTTAAGTGTGGACGTTTACATTCCCGCATTTGATTAAAACGGCCTTCTGTATTTACATGTTTTGTGACTCAACTATAACACCATACTACCTGCATTCACTTACCACAATAGCTCGAGTCGTTAAAAATTATTCGCAACATAACCGATTCAGACATCGTAACTCGCGGCTCAAAGCCTGTTCTCTGCATATAAATCGCCGTTTAACGCGAACGCGCACGTAAGGCAATAACGACAGGCAGCTGAGTTTTTGTGACAAACTCTTTGTTGTGTCAACGTAACGTAAACTAAACCTGGCATACTCAAATGAATTGCTCGTCATTTTGTTGCGTCAACGCCCTGCTTATAAATTGGATGTCTTTTCATCTACCATCGTAATATGCAACAATGTAGCAAGGTATGCCAGTTCCACGTAGAAACATTTTCGGTTCCAAACGCTTTTAAGGATCGTTTCTCCTACACATGTACATGCAGGCTCTAGGATGAATTTTCATTTTTTTTAAAGTCATATCTCACCTTAGGAATAATTTCTATATAGAAAGACTGAAGAATAACTTTACAAACATTCGAAAAACGAGCACAATTCACACTCAGACTCGGAATATAGGTGTCGCAGTACTACACTCGCTGTTCGGCAATGGTGTGGTGATCACCATCAACCCGCGTAGGCCCCTGACATTATCAAAATTTACGAACGACAATGACCACTTACCATTAAGTGAACTGTTAGCTTATCTGCAACTATAGCCAATAAACATAAATAAATCAATAAATAAAATTAACTATTATAGTGTGCCTATCAGGTTATTCACAAGATCATGTCATAGAACTAAAATATTAGAATTGTCTACATCGCGGACTAATGCAGGAACTCGCTCGCTCATTCGTCGTGTGCTTTGTACTTACAGAAATATTTTAGTTACATTGATATCAACGCAAATGGCGTGATCACTTATAAAAAAATGCTGCTTGAGACATTAAATTATCAAAATTTATTTTTCTGTTTAAATTATTTGTTTGATTTGATTTATTTAAATGTTAATTTATCTAACCTTGCATTTTACATACTTCCAACACTGTACTAATGTCCATTTATCTGTTTATTAGTGGTAAACGATGTGGATGTCACAATTATAAATATTGTTTAAACTGACAGTTTAAAAAAAAACACATTGTGATATTGTTTGTTACCCAAATAAATGAAAAAAAAGAAGGTTATAATCAGCCAGCAAACGGTTAGCAGCAAACTTTTTGCATATTGTGTAAGAAGCTTTACTAACGCGACGTAGTGCGTTACGTAAACGTTTTCTTTGTTAAACCCTAATTGGTTTATTTCCATTGTTTTCGTATACGCGTGGCGGTGGATTTATTTTCGCGGACATATTTTATTTGGCGTATTTCCCTTTTATACAAGGTAAATGGAAGTTTATGATGTTTTGTATGATAGATGATTATTTATTGTATGGGGTAAGGTTTCAATGTTTTGGATATATATTGGAGTAAGTAAATGTTGGCAGAAGTTTTATATATAGCCCATGCGTGGAGACAATATCAAGTCAAACAAATTATTATAAATATTCACTCACAATCAGTACCTGAACTATATTCGTTTTCTTATACATAGAGATGAGGAGAAAACTGAGAGACTATCTCTTTATATTATCTTATCTACCAGTACGCCATATAATTATGTTTAATTATCTTATTATAAGACAAATAAGAACAAATTTACTAGACGCAGATAGTCACAATACATCACAAAGAAGTCCTTGAGTTTTGGTTACAATTTACCTTCAAATGATTGACTAGCTGCTGTAGATACAAAAGGCAATAAAAAAGGAAACTGAAACTTTGCTCATTATATGAGTATTTGGCCTCAAATCTTCTTCTTCTATCCTGTTCAATCTCTTATCTCTTATCTTGTGTGGGGGCCAGTAGTACAGACCGGAGACACTTCGACCCAGTGGGATCTTTTGTGTCGACTTCCCCAATAACGACTGCCATAGATGTTAATGGCAGTCGGGACCGACGGCTTAACGTGCTCTCCGAGGCACGGAGCAGGCGATAATTTTCAATCAATACGCACATAATTTCGAAAAGTCATATAACTTACGAAAGTCAGAGGTGCGCGACGTGGGTTCGAACCCGAGACCCTCTACATTGCAGTCTGTTGGTCTCCCTACGATCCCTACTATCCTGTTCAAACTGGCACATAGTTGATTAAGCAGGAGTACTAGTTTATTTAACATTTCTGCTTATACTGCGGTGATATAAAGTTGTATAGAACAAATCAATAACTGTCTTACAAAACCCACGAAGCACTCGAACTACTCCAACGCATTGTATGAAAAATTACAATAAAGAAAAGTGTATGAAGATAATACATCTCATAGGAATAAAACAGTAAGTCAAATAAAGACAGACAGCAGAACTTTTTTATTTACCGAAATATCCTCTTTATCCCAAAACAGCTATTAAAACTTTGACGAATTGTCCAGAAGTCAAACTTGACTGACCCCTAGTGTAGCGTTTAATCCGTGTTGGATTACGACTTTGTTTGATATGTGTAGTGATATATTTTGATTTTCTTTGTGAATGTTTATTTTAGGGTCCTAAAAACAACAAATAAAATAATTACATTCGCATTTATAATATTATGTTAGGATGAGGTCTAGTTAGGATTATTATATATATTAAATCCAACCAAACTATACTAATATAAAAAAATTAAAAAACCTCCGACACAAATTCATTTGATACCCAAATTGAGGGAGTTATGAAAAAAAATGTAATGCGCCATTTTGTGGTGTCAGCCATCTTGGATTTGAAATATATCATAGTGCATAGTATTCTACTCGTCAAGCCCTTTCATTTAATACCCATGTTGAGGGAGTTGTGAAAAATATGTAATCCGCCATTTTGTAGCGGCGGCCATCTTGGACCGAATTTCATCAAACATAACTAAGAACACTCCTGATTAATTCACCTTTCAAACAAAAAAATACAAATTTAAAATCGGTTCATCTGTTCGGGAGCTACGATGCCACAGACAGACACACACAGACACGTCAAACTTATAACACCCCGTCGTTTTTGCGTCGGGGGTTAAAAATTGTTATTAGTACCTATGTATAACAGAGCTATAAGTTGCTAATTATTTGGTGACAATACTAATAAGTCGGCTCTTACAGGTTACTGTTGGGAAAGTAGTAACACAGTCACTATGTTTAACCCGATGATTAAGAGTTCTCCTGGCTCACATACTAACCTCTCTAATAGGCATGTTGACAGGGTTAAAAATAACTGACTCGAATTAGTCCATCTTTTCGATTAGCAAGAAATACTGGACACCTATTTTTTGTCTTAACAAAACATGAAATATTTACTAAGATATAACGCATTAAAGTTCGGGAGTGGGGGCTTATGACGTCACTGTCCTATAAAATTTGTACCGACAAGTGACGTAACACGAAATTTAAACCCGTTGTATCTTCGTTATTATTAGTTTGTGTGACAAAAGAAAAATACGTGTCCATTATTTGTTGCTAGTCTTAAAGACGGACTAAAATCTTTTTTTAGTCAACATGCCTATTCTTTTGTTTTCATGGACAAAAAAATTTTTTTTTTTTTTTTTTTTTTTTTATTTATTTATTTATTTATTTATTTGGACAACTAACAAAACATACACTGATATAAAATTAACATACATGATTTAAAAATTGCATGCTAAGTGTTGTTTCACTTATAAGTTGCCACGGCATGGTAGGGGACTGTTTAAA
Organism: Catocala nupta; assembly: GCA_963675205.1. Taxonomy (NCBI): domain Eukaryota; kingdom Metazoa; phylum Arthropoda; class Insecta; order Lepidoptera; family Erebidae; genus Catocala; species Catocala nupta. The sequence goes on along the minus strand of OY776090.1, from coordinate 27,764,523 downwards.
TTAAGGTAATTAAATTAAACTTAAAATTAACAAAATATTTTACGTGAAGGCAAGAAAAACAAAGTGAATTTACTTGCAAAAGAAATATGGTTATGTCAGTCGTATAAAAACACATAGAACATGATCGAGATAACAGGACATAGTGATGCACTTTATTTCTTACACACAGAAAGATTAAATGATGCCGAAACTTGGCTTTTAAATTTAGGTAAACTGTTTGAAAATATATCAATTTCAATTTGATTATTTTTGGCGAGCTTATTATACTCACTCAGTAATCTGCTGATAGTAGCGTTTTGACCCAAATTGGTTTTAGATGTTTTAATCGAAAAAGGAGTGTATTTACTTGCACGAGGTAACTTCGATGGCGCATATATATTTAACTTCTCAACGAGAGTGGGACAGTCCAACTCACCGTTAACTAATTTATACAGTAAAATCTGATCCAATAAGCGTCTTCGATCCAACAAACTATGGAGACCAAAATGCTTCAACCGACTTTCATATGTTGGTAGCAGTTTTGCCATGTTACACTGGTACGACAGGTGCCAGAGAAAACGCTTTTGGACCCTCTCAATGCGCTTAACATGGATCTCATAGTGGGGTGACCAGACCTGAGCACAATATTCTAGACCAGATCGAACTAAGGCTGAGAAAAGTCTTATCTTAGTCTGTGGCTTTTTAAAATCTTTGGAATTTCTAATGATAAAGCCAAGCATTTGAAAAGCTTTAGTAGTTATCCTGTCGATGTGAGTGTGGAATCTAATTTTGCTATCCAAATCAACCCCCAAATCTTTAATTGTGGCCACTTCTTCTAATGTTTTATTATGGATTGTATAGGTTTGCGAATTTATGCCAAAACTACGAGAGAAGCGTATATATTTACATTTGTTGATGTTCAGTGCCAAGCCGTTTTTCTCACACCAATCGACCAAGCGGTTTAAGTCTTCTTGCAAAAGAAAGGCGTCGTGCTTATTTTTTATTTGTTTTGCAAGTTTGAGATCGTCGGCGTATAGGAAGCATTTGCTGTGTTTAAAAAGTGGTACAATATCATTAACAAATATGTTAAACAAAATTGGCCCAAGAACTGATCCTTGGGGAACTCCTGATGGGGTTAAAAATGACTGGGACGAGTATCCATTGACAACTACCCTGGAAATCCGATTGCTTAGATACGAGAAAAACCAATTTAGCAAATTACCTGTTATACCAAAAGTAGAAAGTTTGTAAATAAGGATATTGTGGTCCACTGTGTCGAAGGCCTTACTTATATCGGTGTAAATGGTGTCAACTGGAATATTGGAATCAACTGAATCAGTCAGAAAGGTCACAAATGAAATGAGGTTAGTTGTTGTTGATCGAGCTTTGCAGAAACCAAACTGGTGTGGTGAAATCAATTGTTTTATATGCCAGGTAATTGTGGGTGTTATTAATACTTCAAAGAGTTTACCGAAGACAGGCAATATAGAAATTGGCCTATAGTTATTTATGGACGCAGTATCTCCTGATTTGGGAATAGGTACAACCCTAGATTCCTTCCACGCGATAGGAAAGTGTCCAGATTCTATTGACCTGTTGTAAATTAATGAGAGTGGTAAAGAGAGCGCATCACGGCATTCCGCTGCAAAAAGAGTTGGTATACCATCAGAGCCAGTACCTTTACTTCGATCTAAATGCTTGAGGGCTGTTATAACGGTATTTTGTGAAAAGGACAACCCTGGCAAACAATTTGTAAGTAAAGAGTTAGGGGATGTGAGGTCGTGATAGTGCCCTGTAGTAGAAGAGGGTGCCTTATAAACGGACGCAAAAAAGGATGCAAAGAGATTGCAAATATCTGAACCATTACAAGCGCGTCTGTCATCTAGATGCATTGATGACGGGTACGTACTTTTGTTCTGACGCTTATTTTTTAGGTGACTCCAGAACAGTTTCGGATTTTTAGACAAAGAGTCTTCTATGTTATTAATGTAGTTCTTGTAACACGATTCAATCAGCGATGAACATCGTCTTTTCAGTAATGAGAAACTCAGTTCATCCAAAGGATTTTTATATTGACGGTACCTTTTACGAACCTTATATTTCTCATTTAACAAGTTTATAAGTTCTTTAGTAAACCATTTGGGATACTTCTGATTGGTCTTTTTACTTAAAGGTACGTGTTTTGCAATTGCCTCTCTAATAACCCTATACAACAAATCAACCATATCATCAACGTTGTTCAAGACTGAGAATTCATCAGCCCAAGAAATAGAGTTGAGTTCGCTTATAATTTTGTTAAAATCTGCTCTGTGAAAATTAAACTTGTCGCTAGGAATCTGGGGTGAGAGACTTGGAGTACTACTATACGATAAGACAAATTCTAAAGGCGGGTGGTACAGGTCAATATTGCTAAGTACGTACTTACTTACTTGCATGTGGTAAATTTTTTCAGTCGAAAGTACTAGGTCTAGAACTTTTCCTTGGTTATTCAGGATTGTATTGTGTTGTTTTAAATTATTAAGGGCTAAAAAGTCTAGTAATTTGTTCCCAAGTGGGCCAGGTAAGGATGCCGGTAAGGGCCCGCTATTTGTATTGTTGGGCCATGCTATCGAGCTTAGATTAAAATCTCCTAGTATAAGTGTGTTATTGTGTGATTCTAAAATTCGATTAGTATTGTTAATAAAATGTTCGAGAATGTGTTTTTGAACCGGAGGGGGTATGTAAACCGCACATATGTATAAATTATCTAGGGATTTCCGGTTTTTACCCCTATCTAACTCCACCCAAAGATCTTCGCAACCGCTTTCGAACTGGGTTAGTCTCCTCGATTTAAAACGCTTAGATATGGCAATTAAAACACCACCACCCGATTTCTTGTTGTGAAATTCACTGGTCTCTCGATCACGTCTATATGTGACATAACGATCATCAAACAGTTCTGAATTGAATAGGGTATGGTTTAGCCATGTTTCACACAGTACAATTACATCATAATCGCAACATAAAACATTTTTATATAAGTCTAAAGTTTTAGTACGTAAACCTCTAACGTTTTGAAAATATATACTTAAAGATGAGAATTTTGACAAAAATATATACTCAGATTAAAGATTAAATATTTAGTACAAAAAATCTACAGATTGCACAGTCTTTCTAAGGTTGCTGCGTTGCGAACATAGATGTATTCAGAAGTATCCGTTCTACGCATATATATACGGCCGCTGCGCACCCAGACATGCTTGTAGTTTAGTTCTCTGGCTTTGAGTCGTGCTGCAGCATGAAGCGACTTGTTCTCGGGCGATAAATTTTCGGTAACATATATTGCCGACTTCTTATTTTCACTTAGTCCCAAATGACTTGAGTTCAGTTTGTCATTAGGGTGTTGCTTGTTGTATTTTACAGTAGCCGCTAAAAGCGTATCGCGCAGACGAGGACTGCTCAGTGTAACCAAAATAGCACGGGGACGTGGGCTACCAGGATCCTTCTTAGCAATTCTACTACAGTAGGAAATGTCTGCATCATTTAAGGGGCAAGCTACCACTTTACCCAGTTGTTTTACGACCGTGACTATGTTTTCTGTCTTGTGTTCAGGTAAGCATTGAATTTCAAGATTTGATGAACGCATCAGTTGATCCAATTGAATACAGCGCGCGGAAATAGCCATGAGATCATTTTTGAGAGACTCATTTTCATTCTTTATGCGATCGATGTCACCTTTGTACGCTTTTATTTCAGCATTTAGCTTCTCGAAATGGCTGTTCATGAAAGTAATCGACTCGCTAAAATTTCTGATATCGTCTTTCATTTCACGCAACTGATCGTTAATATCACTCTTGAAATCGGCAATGCAATCAGTAATACAGGCCCGTAATTCTTCTTTTATAATACAGCGAAGATCTGAACGTGATAAACAACAGGATGAACAGCCAGTATTCGCATCCTTGGTGCCGCGAAGCTCAGTAGTCCCGCGCTTAGCCACGTTAACGTTAGAACGCGAGCTTGGAGATAACATCGGCCGGACTGGCGTGTTTGAGTTATCACTCTTAGGAGCCTTACTGCGACAGGTCGGACAGGACCACTTCGATTTAGTATCAGTAGAGAGGTTTTTAAACTCTTTATTGGATATGCCGACACAAAGTGTGTGATAATACAGCAAACACAATCGGCATTTTAAACATTCATGGTCTTCAATAGTCGATTTACATGCCGAACAAAGCATTTTTGTTATTTGTGTAGCCGTTTATGTTTTATAAAACAGAAATGTAGGTGCTTCTAGTATTAAGTTGCGGTAACTCACTTGTTAGAATTCTGGGCGAACGAAGTGTAGTGGTGCGACAAGAACGAATTTTTTCGAAGCGCAGCTCCTCTCTTTCCCGCGAGGTGAGGAGGGGCCTACCTCAGCAAGCACGGCCGCTGCGAGGTGCGCAGGCGACGTATTTATTTACAAATACGACTCGGCACACGTCACTCCAATACCGAGCTTATGACCCGATATGTATACAGGTTAATACTGCGTAAAAACTTTGGTAATAATTTAGCAAAAATTTAAACACGACCGCTTTCTTCAACATACAAATACATATAATTTTTTACTCTATGGTCAATGAGCAAGTGAAACATTTTTGTTTTAAAAGAAAACTCCCGCACTAGGCATATTTCTTGTATCTCGTGGGCTTTACAAACATTTGAATAAAATACTAGACACAAAGAACAGTCAGGCTTGAACAACGATTTGTGGATCACACAAATTTTAGTCTGGGATTCGAATCCACAACACTCAGCGCACTGACAATGGCGAGCGACCACTTAAGCTAAAACGCCATTCGTGTCACATAATTACATTTCACAAATCGTAAGCTTAAACTTGTGGTATGTCACGAGTGTAACCCATTTTCCAACGAAAATGGGTTACAACGAAAATAGGTTACACTCGTGACATATTATGGTGATGGTCGGTCTTAGCCCAAAAACAACCATTATAGTAGATAAAGGTTGTTCTTGGGCAAATACCATTTTACAGTTTCATTATTTTCGCCTGATCTTACTAAAATTATTATTTCTTAAATTATGAAAATAATTTCCACAATCCTCTTTTATGGGTGTTATTTATTATCTACTAAAAAGTGAAAAATAATAGTTATAAAACGGAATGGTTGGAATTGTTCACAAACGATTTTGTTGTTTAGTTATTATAATTTGGTTTATAGGACAACATTATTATGTACCACTATGGAACCTGACAGTTATATAATCTGCCACGGGCCAATCGGGCCACTACTCTTTCTAATATATATTAACGATCTGTCAAAAGTGTTGAGTCATAAAATGATCTTATTTGCAGATGACAGCACAGCCATTATAGAATGTTCTGACTTTAACTGCTATCAAAATGATATCAATAATTCCCTAACTAAAATTATAAATTGGCTTTGTCATAATAATCTAGTTATAAATTTAACAAAAACTAAAGTTATGCATTTCCATCAGCGCCGTGAAAATGAAAGTATTAAAGTTACATATAAAGATGTTAACATAGAAGAAGTAAATAGCGGTAAATTCTTAGGCATTACTATTGATAACAAGTTAACGTGGAAACCCCAAATTGAGGAAGTGTGTAGGCGATTAAGTAAATCGGCATACGCACTTTTTCAGCTTTCAAAAAAAGTAAATACTGAGACATTATTGAAGGCTTATCATGGTTTAGTAGCCTCAGTTCTACGTTACGGTATTATTTTTTGGGGACGGTCCACTGACAGAGAGCTTGTATTTAAAATGCAAAAACGTTGTATCAGATCAATGTGTGGTCTTAAAACAATTGAAAGCTGTAAATCTTATTTTAGATCCTTAAAGATATTAACATTCCCATCATTATACATATTAGAGATTGCACTATTTGTAAAAAATAATCCTGAATTGTTTACGAAATTATCTACTGTAAGGAAGAATCCAATGCGTGCTCAATACCTTAATCAATTGTCTCATGTTAAATGCAAAACGTCCTTGATGCAGAAGAGTTTTTTTAGTATTGCGTCAAGGATATATAATAAAATACCGAATGAAACCAAAAGCATGCCGACCACAATTTTTAAAAACAAATTAAATAAATTTTTGATTGACAAATGTTATTATACATTGGACGATTTTTTAAATGATAAATTGTAATTCTAATGATTAATTTAATGTTATTTTCTATTATGTTTCTTAATGATTTTTATGATTATAATAATTAATTCAATGTTACTCACAATTTAAATTGTATTTTACGATGATGTTTCAAAATTATTCAATTAATTTAATATCACTAACAATTTTATTTTATTTATCAAATGTTTGTATGTCCTAAAGACAAAACATAGAAGTACTAAAACAAATGTAACACCTTAATATTTACCTATGTTTAACAAATAAATGATTCTGATTTTCTGATCTGATCTGATTTTTCTGATTTTCTGCCTAATTGTAAACGGTTATTATTGCATGGATATTTGAATCATGGCGGCTATCGCGTACTCCATAAAGAAGTTGTGTATTTAACTATTAAGTATTACAAATGGCCAGCCTACTGATTACATGAAGCTATGGCTGTTGAAATTGACGTTGCCTTCATCAAATTTATGCCGATTTTAAGAACCTAGATTCAAACCTCAAGTCAGAATAATTTGAATGGAATTTTCCATGACAATATTCTCAATAACTGCATTTAGTCCGAAATATTGTCACGTAGACTTTAACAATATTTTTGGCTTGTATTACATAGGACCTAAAATATAGTAGATCAAATTTGGGTATTTAATACCCCTGCTTGCCTATTCGACAGACGTAAGCATAAGCCAGTTTAATTTTTTTTTAATTTATTTATTCTGACGTCCTGTAGTTGTTACATTATTTTTACGTACCTAACTAAATAAAATTAAAAAATGGCTAAATGCACAACATTTTGAGGCTGATATTAAATCATAATAATGCATGTTGTAACAACATACATTATTATGACGTAACATTAGCATCACAATATGTAAAAGAAGAGAACTAAGCACTGTTATTATTATTTGTAAGAATAATGGAGAAATAACAATAAGTAAAATTTTAACAAAGTAAAAATTATACATATATCAAGACTGAATTATTTAAGAAGTATATACTATTATTCAAAAATCGAATCGTACACCAAGGTACTATTAAAAAAAATAAAAAAGAAATAAAATAAAAAATATAAAATAAAATATTTTATCCACGTAGTTCAATAGGGCGCAGTTGGATAGAACTATCTAGCACGTTCTACGTCACATTGGTCGATCGTTAAAAGTTCAACTTAAAGGGCTTTTGAAATAAGGTAAGCTTGCATTAGTACATCCATAGCAGTAAATATAAGAATGGATACTGCATATCTGGTATTTCTGGAAACTTTAGGGAATGAATTTATGCTCCCCTTTCTTCGGGAAAAACAAGAGCGGCGAGGGTATGTCAGGCTCACCCCATGAAAGATGGAAAGTTTTGGGCGCTAGCGATTAAAACTACCACAGTGTGCCTACACCTGCCACCTGAATGGTGGGCGGCTAGCTGGGGCTAAACCTACACCAGTAACATTTCAGTTATACCTAGATCAACCCGACTAGGATAGTGCCTCCATTCTTCAGAAGATAGATACCAAATTACCATTTGTTGTGGTTTTTGAAAAGGACTTTCAAAGCTTAGAAGACTAGCAGAAGAGCAGGGCATTTGCGATTCCTTAACCATGAATAATAGTTTTGTTGAATAGTTCAAGGTCTGCTTATCAATATTGCCAGTGGTCACTAGTTTTAAAAGAAGCTTATATGTACACCAATATTATTCGAACACGTCAAGTTTGTGTTGGTGTTATTTTTACCTTGTCATAAAAGGGTAAAAAGGCAACACCAGCTAAACGAATTTTATTCCAAAAATCACGTGTTATATTTATCACAAATATTTTATAATTTTTTGTTGACGCCGCGCGCCATATGCAGCTGTGTCATTTGAATTGTTGTAATTCTGGTTAAATATAATTTGCGGTGATGTATCAAAAGAAATTCTATTTTGCTGACGGTAGTAATATTTTCAATTTTATTTTTAACTGGAGTTACCGACTACTCACATTCGTGGAATTGGAAATAGATACATATCTATGTTCTGTCTATAGTAAGCTTGTCTTTTTCGCCGATCCTCCAATTATTACTTGTTGTTACAGCTTCTAGGCGACGTATGTAAAATTTCTTATTACTAATACTCGACTTCTAGGTGGGGTATCAAGATGACACTTGCATCAGATTTAAAGTTAGATCCCCAGATATAGAATCGTGAAAACAGCTTTAATTTTTTAGATCTTCGTATACTTTGAATTTTTAATTTTATGTTTGTGAAAATCGAGAGTAGTCGTTTTAAAAAAACATCTTTCAACCTACAAATATATATAATATATAGCTGGAGTATATATTTTTACACATTTATCATTAAAGTAACTGAACACAAGTTGTCTTGACTCGACACAATGCAACATATACATCCATGTTTCAACTTCAGGAGTTTCTTTCAGGTATAATAAAGTGAGCGGTCAAGGGCCCGCTCTTTGCTTTCATCCCTTTGTGAGCGCCCCTATACCACCTCGCAGCACAAGTTATGTCGGATAATAAAGTTCTTAGTTATGTACTGGTGATTACTTGCGACTTTTCTTGTAACGACTTTTGAATGAATAAAGGTTCTGTGTTAAGAAAAACCGTATTATGGTGCTCCCACACTGTCTGTTACTAAATGTTTACAATTTTTTTTAACAAATTTTAGGAGTTGTTACATTCTGTTAAGAATTGTTAGATGTTTTGACTGCTCCTACATTGATGGAAAATGTTTACAAACATTTTTTAACATTTTTAAACATGATATCGGTTCGCAGTTTGGATTTACGTCCCGAAGCGTCTACACGAAAATGGAAGAAGATTTGCTTATTGGATTAGTTTTATTTTTTGTTTAAAAAATGAAAAAGCGCTCTAACTGAATGCGCCAAACGCTAAGAGCTAGAGAAAAGTATAGTATATTTTTATGTCGTCTGAATAAATGTTTATAAACAAATGATAACAGATGTTTTAATTTCTTACAATTTGTAAACAAACAATTTTATTTAGAAATGTTTAGTAAACATTACCTAAAATAAAAACATTTTAAAACATTTTTATTTGTCATCAAATGTTTCCTAAAAATGTTTACTAATGTTTGTAAACATTTTGTAACAGCAATGTGGGAGCACCATTACATTCAAACATAGAAAAATAATAGTTTCAAAAATTAATAAGTAACTTAATTGAATTCAATAAAAGAAAGCAACGTAGTTAATATTCTAATCCTAACTAATATTATAAATGCGAATATGAGTTTGTTTGTTTGTTACGCTTCCACGCCTTAACTTCTCGACCTATCATCATGAAATTTCACATACACGTTGTCAGGGGATCAGAAAAGGACAAAGGGTACCTTTTATCCAGGAAAAAGTACTATTACTTACATAACCCAATCTAACCTAAAATACATTGACGGGGGCGATGTCGAGAGCAAATTCTAGTAATGCAAAAATACCCGTTACATATTATATATATATATATATATCATGCAACGCGAAAGTTTAAAAGTTATTATTGTCAAGATTTTTTAAATAATAATTATAATATTAATAAAAAATTAATTCCCTAATACGTAGTATATACTATATATAGTGGTATGTTGCTTTAATACTTATCTATCTATACTTCAAGGGATAAAGGGGGCGACTATATATACGGGCATGTAGTAAAGCTGAAATTGATAATTACACTAATTACACATTCTGAATGCTGTGTAGGGGTTAACATGTCGCCTCGCCCATTCCTCTCGACCCATTTGAATTGCCTTTTTCTTTGATAGTAGAAGCGATCATAGCTAAACCGCTTACCACCAGATATGCGTAAGCTAGTTTGCCACGGTTATGCTATAAAAAGAAATCTAGACTTTGAAATTTGTATGTATATATATACATGTTACGGCTAATAGCCGAAGTGCGGCTACACCTAGTTGTAGCCGGCTAAAACTAAAACCAACCTAATCTAACCGCATGTGGATGGTTGCACCTAGTTGTAGCCGGTTAAAACTAGACGTAGCCGCACTTCGGCTATTAGCCGTGACATATATCTATATATTAATACGAGCAGCTAAAACTTTGTACCGCTTTTTAAGAAAATTGCGCGAACTGAGGAGTATGAAATTTGGCACAGTTAAAGTTTATATGGAGAAGTGGCAAATCCTAATATTTTTATAAAATATGCATTAGAAATACATTAAGATAATGAAAAAACACTACACGCACACAACCATGCATTTGACACACGCAGTCGAATCGCGTTCGTAGTATTTTGGCATTGTTCACGTCGTAAAATTCTTCGTAACTATGGTTATTTATTTATATGTAATAAAGAAAAAAAGAAAACAAAGTTGGAAACTTACGAATATCGTCAATGAAAGAGTATATTTATGTAAATAATAATTTGTTTGAAAAAGATAGGTATTAACCTGTATAGCCTGGGCGAAATCTAAATGAAATGTGATTATAAGGTTAAAATTGTAAACAATAAAACCTTAATAACGATCAAACTTAAAATTTTAATCAATTATGGTCGAATGTTGACCAGTCGGCGACCGCTAGTATAAATGAAACCCTGTTTCTCTTAGCCACGCCATAACTTTAGAATGACTTTACTGATTTCATTCATATTTTTTAAGTCTTCTAATAGTTTGTAGAAGGTTTTTACGGAAAGAAAGGTTATGAAAATTGCGCAGAAAATTAGAAAATTTCAGAAAATTTAACGATTATTTTAACCTCACGAGTTTCACAATTCGCGCGTTTGATAATGTGAATAATATTCACAAATAAGACAGGACAACGTCTGTTGGTTAGCGAGTTATTTTATATAAATGAATTTAATATAGTCAGTATTAGAGCTATTTCCTTCGTACTAAATAATTACTCTTAGTAATTTACAGCTATCTGTATAATATACAATAGAATGAGACGTCAAACGCCCGCAACAACCTTAAGTTTAAATAAGGAACACGCCCAAGACCTCATAATTCTACATCTCGATGTTAAGCAAAGCTTTTTAAATTGTGTGCTACGAGCATGTTCTTCAAGTTAAATCACTTTCAAACTATAAACCCTTTGAACAAGAATGTTCTTCTCTGAAACAATATAATAATTATACTCCTTGTACTGTAGATGTTTGAGAGTTGATAACTTATATATAAAAGCAGCAAACATGCGAGTGAGATGTCAAATACGTCTTATGATCTTCATTGCTATTGATAGTTTTCATAGAATAAATAGCTTCAGCTCATGGTTCACGCCCACTTGAATCCCACAGGAACGCACAATGAGATAAAAGTATCCTATGTGTATCTAGGACACGGTCTATCCATGTGCCGAGTATATATCCAAATCGGTTCAACGGTTAATGTGTGTCGGAGTACCAATTACCAACCTACACATCTTCACAAGTTTTAACATCTTAATTTTTGTAATCGTAACTGATTTTATAAATGCGAATGTAAGTTAATTTGTTTGTTACGCTTCCACTCCTTAACTACTTGACCGATCATCGTGAATTTACTCATATACTTTATATATTGTCTTCTGTTTAGGGAGACTGTCTCCCCGTGACCATGGCTGCTGAAAAGCAACCGAAACGTCGGGAAACGTGTAAACCTAAATATAAATAGATTTAATAGATTAAATAATTTTATTAGCTTAAAAATTAATAAAGTTCAATAGTAGTAGTAGTGTAACAGTTTCAAAATTATGTAATACAGTGTTAAATAAACAACGCGATAAAATCCGTATAAATGAGTTTAATTTCAACGTATATGCAAAATTTTACAGACAGATACTAAAGAACTTTCAAAGTTACCTATTTCTACAGAAAAAGACATAGCGTAACTTTGAACTAAAAAGCGAGTAGATACTATTCCCATGCAAGCTAAGTCGCGGATATAAGCTAGTTGATAATAATAATAGAACTAGTAGGTTTGCGGAGTTTAAACAGATTTTTTATTATATTATGGAAACGGCAAGCTCACTTTGTTTCAGTGTGGGGAAAACGACCTCCATGCGTAAAAATGGTTCAGCTGTTCCACTATATATTTCCTTAACCAAACTAAAACACAAAAACGCACCATAATTCATAAATTAAACTCACTCGTGCAAAATTCCAGCGCCTTACAATAGCGTTTCGAACGCAAAGCACGCTTCATGAATAACAATATATACATACATATGTAGTAACCACAGGCCCTATCGCTAAATGCAGCCCCATGCATAATGCACGCGTCATCTGCGCGATGCTTCGGGCGTTAGAAGGGTGCGGTGGAACTTGCAGCGGAAGAATGTTCTAGAAGCTACAGCTGCATAAATATATGAAGCGCTGTGGACGGACTTGGGCTTAAAAAATAAAGATAGATCCCACACGGGACAAAAATTTGTGTGATCCACAAAAAGTTGTTTCGAGTATGGATATTCTTTGTGTCCGTTGTTTTAATTGTTTGTAAAGTACGAGACAGGAATTGTGAGTACATTATTTATAAATTAGCAACCGATAATTTTGATGCTCGTGCTTGCATAGCCAATTTTGTTTAGAAGTAACACAGTGTGAGATTTGTCTTTAAAAAAAAGAGCATCAGATTTTAATTATTTAGTATCGGTGCGTATAAGCTAATTTGACCTCCGAAATATCGTGTTCAGATAGGATACTCGAGTAAAAATAATGATGCTAGTTCGGCATTTCGCTCGGTGATTAAGATCTTAAAAGGCACACGCTTTTCATATTGTTTTGGATATTTTTCTTTTGCCTGAAGGCTGGCAAAATAGTAATTATACCCCACTGGTATTGCAATAGCTGGTAAGACCTTAGTCTATGAGAAGAAGATCAGGCCGTACGGAAATTAAATCACGATAAAGTATTTATTATTGAAACTGATTTTACTTTGTATTGTATTAAAGACGCACAGAGCACAAGACAACAGATACACTCACTTACAATTACGTTACACCCACAAAACTTTAAAAATGTGCACTCCGAAGTAGTTTTGTAATAACTGAAGGCGGAAATAATAATAAAAAATTTAAATATATATAAAAAATTGTTTATTGCTTCCTTTTCTTTGTCCTCGCCACCTCCCGTTACACGAGGTCGGCTTTCCTAATTCTGAGGCGCCACTTGTTGCGGTTGTTAGTATCGTCCTCTACGAGGGACATTGTTTTCATGCCCTTTTGGACAGTCGTTAGCCATGTTGCTGGCGGTCTTCCTGTTTCTCTTTTTCCTGTTGCGACGGATAGGCACAAAATTGATTATTGCAAAAAAATATTATTTACAATGTTAGAGGTTATATCCTGTGGCCCCACATTAGGCAAGCCTGTCCTGTGGGTACCTAACGCGACTAAATTGTTTGTACATACACTGTTAACTCGGACAGCATCATATAGTATAACTTTTGCTTTTAATTAAACAAAATCTACAACAAACTTATAATTACTACAACATGCGAAGTTTATAATAATACCGTGTGACGTAATGCGCCAAGCGCAGTCAGCACTCTCAATTCGACAATATAAGTAACACGCTTGATGACAAACGGCTTTTAATAAGTGTGCGTGTTATAATAAAACCTTTGAGCATGTCGTACAGCCTTGATATCATAATAATATTAAGTAAAGTCACAACCATTCTAATGACCTGGTTCCTCACTACCCTCTCTAATAGCTTTGCCATTGCATGCACGAGAATAAGACAGCTTGAGCATAAAGTGTGATTGTATAGCTCTGCTCTATTCTCGCACATGCAATGACAATGCTTTGAGAAATGGCGATAAATTTGCCGAACAGCTTTAATACAGGGAGTCATTAACCTCACATAAGAGGGAGGCTACCCCGCTGCAACTGAGACCTCGCCTTACGGTTTCATATGCTCAGCTTTTGTGAGGCGGGCGTTTGGTCCAATGTAGCGGTTTTACGAGCGACTTACCGGTTTAATAGCCCACTAGATGTCCTCAACTGTCCTGTAACTCGTCCCGATTAGGTCGATATCTTGTGAATGCGTTTTATACTTATTGGTGGTTCGTGACTTGGGAGAAATCTTTTGTAGTGTTGTTCTTTAGTGTGGTATGCGGCTGTGAAAGGGTAAGCTACAGAAAATGGGTCAGGAAACAGGATATATTATTATTCGTGACACTATTTATTATACCACTATGGCCAGTCCGATGCCCTATGATCGTTTGTAGTACTAGGCATGAATCACGCGATACCGAATTGAGGCAAAAATATTTGTGCGATAGGAAATACATTCGTGAAGTAGGTATGTGAGCCTTCGGCATTCTTTCCAACTGAACAAAATGCAGGAGCATTTTTATTTCTATCACTGTGTTTTTCTGTAGGGGTGTTACTTCTAAAGAAAACTGACTATGCAAGCTCGAGCATCAAAATTATCGGTTGCAAATTTTTTTGCAACGCAAAGCTCGTACTTTGCATTTCCTTAGGGTCGACAACTAGTTCGCTTCCTATTATATATAAAAGAAACAGTAATCACCAGCTAGCTGATTATAATATACAATACATTGTATATTTGTAAAATTTTATAAGTACCTAGTGTCATCCACGTCTATCAAACGAGAATGCAATATTGGGTCAAAAATTACAATATCCGTTAATCTAGGATATAGTCTATCTATTTACCAATTTTCATACAAATCCGTTCAACAATTTAAAGGTGATTGAGTAAGAAGCAACCACACATCTTCACAAACTTTCTAATCTATAATATTTGTAGGATTATTCCGATTTTCCAAATGGTTTCACACGTGTCTCTATATTACAACAGTTTATTCTTAATGAGCACTTGCTGTACAACAATCATAACAAAATACATTAAGCCTCATGTTATGGTCTACTTAAAACCAAACAGCGTACAAAATAATACACAATCATTATCCTCATTTGGCATTCGAAGCGCACCCTTACCGCAGCGAGCTGTATTGTCACGGACGAATATGACAGCTATGTACATAGTATAACATTCATGCGTGACAATGCATGTTAGAGGAACCACATTAGAAGTATGCTAATAATTCGAGTTTAGCTCTTTGACAGCAACATATTATTCCATTATTTGTAAATTGGAAGTACATTGTGTTAATGCTATCTTCAGAGGAACTTATTTAATGATTTTTGTCTTGTTATAACGTAAAAGCTTTTACCATTTTTATGATAGAGCTAAAAGCTAATATGCAAATTGCTCAATCATAAAAACTTTTACTGTTTTTACGATTGAGCATCTATATTAGCTTCTTCTTGGAGTGGTGACTACTCCAATTTGAAGCTAATGATTGTATTATCGTTAATAGTGGATTTCACATTTTGGTGTTATATTTTGTTTTAGTACTTAGTATGCCAATGCAATTTGGGGACTAGACTGCTATTAAAATTTGTTTATCTTTTACTTTAGGAAAATACCAGGCCCTTTGGGAGCCTTGCTCGACGTCTTGGGTACAAAGTTAAAAGCTCTTTTAAGATTTTGAGTCTAGAGTGGGATGGAGCCTTTACCAAAGTACTGGACGTGGGAGGTATAGGAATATTGCTGCATGTGTAACTTTATAAATCTAGCCTATGCTGATGAGCTTTTCATAAATCGGTGTAATTAGCTACTATTCGAACTATCTCTGGATAAAAATGGAATTTACCAGATATTCTTAGTTTGTACAAACTCTGTTTGTCATAATAGCAGTTGATTGGGAAATCATATCTAGATGCTTAGAAACCTTTGCTTGTCTGACACGTTTGTTGTATTAAAAAAAACATTAATGACACGAACAACGCATTCCAATTTCAAAAACACCCACGGAAGTTAGCTGTAAGCACGGCACGCATGAATTGCATGAACTATACGTAAAACCAGAATGACGTCGCAAAATTCTTCTCAACATAACACATTGCATAATTAATCAAAGCGACATGACGTCATTAAAATATAAACTTTTAAAATTACTTTGTCCTGAAACGCTCGATCATTGACATAATGGGTTTCGTGAACATTTTCTATTACATCGCGTGGCTCGTTTGTTCAACAATTTGGTACAAGGGATATGAGGATGTAATTAATATGCAATATGTCGCCATTGATGTGATGAATTATGTCGTACATGTATTGATATAATAGCTTATTAGAGACTGCCTCGTTGGGCCTGCGGCATACGCTTATTATTGATTGCGATTGGTTCACGCATGGTGTTCCAAGAATTAAAATTTGTACATACATACATAGTCACAAGACAATATCAACGAACGGATGATATAATCACTAACATTTTTCCAGCTATGGTTTAAATGTCGCAAGTGGCAGTGGTTAAGCGATGACTTAAATCAAAATCAAAAATATGTTTGTGACAAAGTAGGTTCATGTAGGTCACGAAGTAATACTTATGAACGTCAAAGTTACACTTATTAATATGAATTTACATTTACCTGTTGCTATGTTCAGCTAAGCAACGGTGTAGAATCAATGAAAAGATCACTTCACCATCCGTGTACCTATACTTAGTATTAACATGAAATTACAATTATTCGCCTCGACCCATTTTTGAACACGACAAGAAGCATGTGTTGTTCATACCATAACTCATTGTGTGCAACAACAAAACACATTCACCCGAAATGTACCAAACAGCTGAAAATGGAAAAGTGTCCAAAAACTAACGAGTCAGCTTACAGCAAAAACCCCTTACGCGCCTTAATTAACTTTAAACAGATGGAGCCGAAACATGTACATTCACCTTAAATCTTTGCAGTACAACAGCCAAAATAACATAATCCCTGAAAACCCTTGAAAATCCTTTTGAATGTGCTGCTTTGAGGAGGTGAGAGGGGTCTTGGTAAATTGGTGTTACCAAATCCATGGTTTTGCTTAGCTATGATGTATTGCTTAATAAAAGATAAGCCAAGGGGATAAATAAAATTGTGGTGTTTTGTTTCATCATGGGTTTAACCTAAGGTGTTGTTAAGCAATGTGGGTTAATCTAAATGGACTGTGAGATAGATCATTTTGAATAAGATAATCACGTTGTTAATTTTACTAAAATTGGTAGAGAATATCCCATTACTATTTTTAATGCCAATCTTGCAGGTTCCTGCCTCGCATAAGGCCTTTGGCACAGGTGGTTTAGACTGGACGTGAAAGGCGTTAACCTGCCTTTAGGTTAGGTTGCAGGTGGTTTTACGCCTTGATGTTGATCTGGCAGAGGTCTATGACCAGCTGTGAGCTGATTAATTGATGTTCGAATATAGACTTTCTTTAAAGTCACAAAATGATAACTATCTATAGATATTACAGTCACTCCGACTGTGAGCTATATATTTTTGTTAGCGGTGCCATAAAAATGGAAGGCAAAAGAAATAGAAATCAAATCCCAAAACAATGGAGTGATCAGATTTTAGAAGAACTGAACTTGCCTGTAAACCTAGGTATGTTGTTTTGGACACTTTAAAACTAATATTGAATCTAATGTATCAAGATTCAAAACGATCTTTTGTAGATTGCCACACATAACGCATCAGCAGCGAAAATATAATTATTGAAACCACTACACCATCGAATACATTTGATAATAACGTATGTTGTTTTACTTACAGTTCACTCGACATTTGAATTCCATTCCAAAATTCTGATGCTTCTATTCCAAAAGCCAACCAGAGCTGTCATAGTTGAAGATTTAATATTGTAATTGAAACTAAATTTCGCTCAATTAACACTTTGTGGATATAATTAGTGAAGACAAGCGAAACGGGGCTTGCCAAGGCCTCAAGGGAAAGTACTTGCCTAAATTTATTTAGTTCACTGGTTTTATTTGAATTCAAATTATTAATTGTGCGGTAGTTCATGCGGTCTTATTATAAAGCTTTGACTAATAGTGCCTGATTTAATCTTGTCCGAAATTCTATTAATTATATCAAGGAACTACGAAATTTGTTAGCTAATTTGTGGTTTCGTTTTATTTAATTTTATAACAGTGTTTTACTTATTCTTAAGTCAGTATAAGAAAATTACTATTATTTACAGCGTCGTTGGTAGAAAAAGCTTGCGTTCATGTGGATTAGATTATTTACTCTGTCATTGTATAATTAGGTGTCTCTAGCGGCAAATCTTAGTACAGCATAGAGTCTGAAAATGTTCCTAATAGTTAACAGGCTTGCTTTGTAATACATCTAAATATAGGTGACAAAGTTGGTGTTTGTTTTATGTAAATATATTTTATATAAAATCAAACATTGGTGACAATTATTGATTAACATAACTTAAAAGTAGGAGAAGATATGATGATGGCAATCGTTAACCAAAACCTAAATATGCGTCCAACATTGCACTCGGGCATAGCAGATTCTTGAAAAGAAAACTCCATATGTAACAAAAAGCACGATTCTTATAGCAATATGTTATAGATTTGATGTTGTCCACCAGAATCCCCTAGCCTTATCCCCCAGGGGATCCTCATGAACTCATTAGTTCATCAGGATCCCCTTTAAATAAAAAACGTATTAAATTAGGCAGGCAAAATAAAATTGTCAATCTAAATAGACAAAACGTCTACATCTTATCACTTGTCACAAAAGGTTTGGTCTAACATTCAACATTAATTGAATTATACGACAAAGTAATTAAAGTTACACGAATATTCTCTTTGAAGTTATTTTTGGATCCCCCATCGTACACGGGAGCTGTTTCTTACTTTTATTGATTACAGTAATTGAATACTTGAGATTTCTAAAACATTTGTAATTTATAGTCTTTTATTAGAAATGCAATATCAAATTATAATCTTTATTGTCTTTATAACATTTAATTAGTAGACGTTGTTGATTGTCAGATATAAGGCTAGGTTATTAAAATTGAATTTTTAGAAGTGTCAACTTACGCGTTAGTGACGCCGGGCCTGTGTTGCTGTGGATTTTAATTACATACAAACGGACACCCAAATATAAAATAAATATATTTGGTGCATAAAAATGTGCGGCATGTTTTGGTTTCGATGATATATATCCAAACATCGAAGCAAATCAACATTTAAATTTGTATGAGCTATTTAAACATAATGTATTTTGTTATTAAATTTAACAATAACCACAAATTAGATCATTTATTTTATTGATAGCTCTAACCCAGATTTAGAAGATAATAATGAGATGAGCTAATCGCTGACCGAATTTTTTTTACTTTATTATAAATATGTCTAAAATTTAATAAACAAAATATTAGTAGTAATAGTAGTAGTGTGTTCAGCCAAAGTCTTATTTCCAGCTTTTTAGTTTTCTCAGGTCATATAATCTTTTATTCCATCACACGATCTTATACCAACACGGACTAAAATGCCTTTTTAACTTTGCATACTGCATCTACTCGTCTTAGAGTTTCTGCAATAAACTAAGTTTGGGAATATATCTTTATTAGCTTTTACCGGTGCTCCCTTGGTTCTAAAGATCTGTCCCACAGAAGGCGAGCATGATTCCAGGATAAAACCAAACGCATAAAAAAGTATAAAGTATCTTATGTCATTCACCGCACCATAAACTATATGCAAAATTATGTTGATCGGTTGCTCCCTTACTGCATGAAATCAGATCAAACCAGTAAAAAATAAAAGCACTTTTACTTTTACAATATTAATAAGGATTGTCTTTGAAGGCTGCGTCCAATTTTCGTTCCAAACAGTATTTTAGATTTTATACGCAGTTGCTGGTGGATCAAAGACCCTACCCTTCACGTTTGGAATAGGTACTAATCTGTCAAGCCTTAGAATACCAGACATAATTAAAAATATCTTGGGTCTATTCACCGGTGTGCTGCTGCGACTCTATAAGTTAAGGACCGCTTCGTAGTCCTCACTCAAAGTTCCTAGCCTGCTGCACTAATCAACTGGAATGGGATGAGACTTGGTTTTGCAAGAATTAAGTTTTTCAAGGAATGACACAATTATAAATGTTTAGAGTACTAACCTAAGTCTGATGCTTATAACTGCTAATGAGGCTCGTGCATCAGATACTAATTGTGCTTAGTTTGGGTATTCAAACACCAACCCTTATTCATGACTGTTCTGTCAAAACTTTTGACAGTTACGGTGCGTTCGGAACCGCGTGGTAAATTGAGGTGAAGTCTCCTTACGAAATCTAGCTGAACATATTTTGTCTTCTTTAAAGCCTCATTTGTTGTATATCCTTCATTCCTTAAACCGAGGCAGTTCTCGGCAAATAGCCATTTCTCGTGTATCCTTCAGTCGTTTAACTAGGCCAGTCCTTTACTAGTGGGCATACCTCCAATCAATTAAAAATAAAACTTATCCAATTAAACCGTTAACAAGCACCCTTCAACACAAACATTACACTGCTGACCACTTTCGTGACGACCGCAGCGCCGAAATTAAGTTACGGATTACTCGACTTTACTATTAGTTTCAACCTAATGTAAAAGGGTGCTGTGTTTACAAATTTTGTTTGTTTTACACCCCTTTAATCTCGGGCTAACTGATTTTGGGAATTGCTTCGTATGTGCCTCAATATGTGGAAGTAAATTTTATTATAATTGAAATGTTGGATATACGCTCTAGTTTAACGTTTCACCTTCGTTAAATATGCTCTCTCATAATTTTGTATAACTATGTACTACTAAGATGGCCAATACACTACTGAACGAGAGCGTTTAGTATCGTTTTAGCCACCTTAGTACTAGATTTTGGTACCTTAGTTATGGACCTTGTCACCTAAATAGTAAATGATGCCACGTTAGTCTAGACCTTGCCATTTTAGTACTACACTTTTTCTCCTTATCTTATCTTATCTTGTGTGGGGGCCAGTCAATATAGACCGGCGACACTTCGACCCAGTGGGATCTTTTGTGTCGACTTCCCCAATAACGCCTGCCATAGATGTTCATGGCAGCCGGGACCGACGGCTTAACGTGCTCTCCGAGGCACGGAGCAGGCGATAATTGTCAATCAATACGCACATAATTTCGATAAGTCATATAACTTCCGAAAGTCAGAGGTGCGCGACGTGGGTTCGAACCCGAGACCCTCTGCATTGCAGTCTGTTGGTCTCCCCACTGAGCTATCGCTTATCTTATCTTTTTCTCCTTACTACAATAGTAAGTTTTATCATTTACATAAACATATAGTTTCACGCCTTAAACCTCACAACCTCTCTAAATGAACTTTAAATTTAATCTTAATATTTAACTTACTCTACACTACTTTATAACCAAAATAATAATCATAGTGATGGCAAGAATTAGTAGTATTGTTGATATTTATAATAAAAAGTTCGAAGATATCGATATATTTGCCATGACACCACAAAACTTCAAAAAAACATTAATAAGGTGTATTACACCGAATTTAAATTAAATTATATTTATGTGACATAGTATTAACAGTTATAATTATAATGTATTTTAGTTAAGCATCACCTAGCATTAAGAAAACCTGTAAATTGTAATATGTGGACAACGTCGTTGGTTGTACATTTGTTAACCGTAGCTGTAATACCTACTAATCTAAACTTATACTGTATAACTGTTTGTTTGTTCCATTAAATAAATAAATAAATAAATAAATAAATAAGAAAAGATAATTTAACATCAGTATATTTTTACATCTTTAAATTATTATAAGCTACATGCCTGAACTAGGTTAGACTTGTTTCACATTGGATAGAAATAAAATATTTTAAATTCAACTTTGACTTACAATAAAATTATTTTCCACTTACATTGTTACTAGTACTGAAGCGTTTTGAACAATGTATAATAATTTAGTATTCAATTACTATGAACAGAAATTCTATAGAACGTTCCAGATTATTCTAGTTCCATACATGGTATTGAATTTGGCAAATATTCATATATAATGAGCATTTAGTGTTTATATTACATACGTAGAGCCACATCTATATATTCTTGGTTTAGGTAGAGGTTTATTACACCTATATTTTGCCAGCTATGTTCTTACGTCAAGAATTAGAAGGTGAAACTATTGCCATCTACCGGGCATTTCTTCAAACCTTATCCCATTCTAAGCAGAAAATCAAAACTTCAGTCGACTTTATAATCGAAAACGGGACAATCGGACGTAAAAATATAATTTCACACTTAGTAAGGAGCGCAACAGTAGCGAATTCTTTTGTAGAGCTTCATTGATTTCAGCTTGAGTGTACTGGCTTGACCGGGAAAGGACTACTCTCTCACAGAATATCGACGTGAAATAGCAGTATTCCTAATGATGTGTTTCGTTTGGTGAGTGAGAGTGCCGGAGGCCCAATTACCATCTTTCCCCCTTCTCGCTCCCTTTCCTTCCCACTTCCTTTTTCTCTTCTTCCTTTTCTAAAGGGTCGGCAACGCGCAAGTGATGTCTCTGGTGTTGCAGGCGTCCATAGGCTACGGTGACCACTTACCATCGGATGAGCAGTATGCTTGTTTGCCACCTTAGTTGTATAAAAGAATACGGCTGTTATACATGAGGTCTTGAGTTTAATGCTGTGTTATTGGCTGTTTCTGTTGAGAAATTCTGTGTCTGGTTGAATGCAATAGGTTCCACTTCTTTTACGTGATCTAAAACCATATGTGGTTTTAATAATGTATCACACATCTACTTACCCTTTCAGTGGTGTAAGTGTGAAACTAACTATGTAAGTATGTTTTTTGAACGAACATTTTTCATCGCAGTCTTTACCCATCTATAAAATTTATTGATATACGTACGTAATTACACACCCTAACACACACAATCTCATTTTTACAAACACACACATACAAAACTGCAGCATCCATTTAATTACACATCAAAACAGAAGACAGAGTACCACATTTGCGTATGCCCCAATTCGCGTGTCACACTAGAACCGGCTGCGAATAGGGACGATGCTTACGCCCTGATTATTGCTTGGCGTATCGTGCACTTTTTTGTTCCGTGATTTCGTGTTTTGTGTGAGCAGGTAATACGCTGTTTTTGTTCGTAAAGAGAGACATTTTAGATTTGGGTTTTTTTAAGAGTATGCTTTTGTTATGGTAAAGGTTTGTAGTTTAATCCAAGCACAAATTGGATTCTGATAATAAATGTGAAATTTTTTTAAAGTTTCGAAATTTGTTCCTCATTTATGCGTAAAGTGTTGAACTGGTTTGGATGTAACTTGGCATACTGACAGACTATGTCCTAAATTATCACATAGAATTATCATTATCAGTTTTATCCTGGAATGCGTTGTTATAAGACATATAAGAACAAAGCTATGGGTGGCCACTCAGCACAACACATAAACATAACAGCACGGTTTTCAAAAATAAGTTCTATTCATTTTGATACCAAAAATACCGATAAAAAATTCTTGATATAAGACTCATCCTTTAGTCAATACCAAAATGACCGCGTAAAAAATAGAAAGAGTTCTCGAAATATACCTTAACATTTGGATGATACCATAGCTACCACGTAGAAGGCAACTATGATTCTTTATGTAGGCCTCGCTTTAACGTCAATACTAAACGTGCCTCATAAAGAAGAGCGTAGTTTCTATACTAAGCCTGACAGCGTTATAGCAAAAATTCAGAGTTCGTAGTCATACTAACAATTGTCCCAAAGAAAATTCGCTCGTAACTGTTATCGACATAAAATCTTGTCAACCGAATATTGCAAATATATTCTTGTATATTATTAATAAAGAAGTTGTCACCGTAGCGAAGGCCTCAAGGCAAGAATAGCAATTATGGATGTGTCAAAACATTTGCCAGGGTCGCTTCCGGTCCTGAATAGGGACCGGAAGGACCCCGTGTCTTCTTATTACGGGTGACGTAGTACGTCCTTAAGGGTGTTTATAAATTAGGCGACATTTTTTGCCATATTGAATGTCAACTGACATCGGAAATCTAAATCTGTTTTTAGACACTAGAATTTTTTTGTGTCAAGTTGGACTTTTTAATCATATAAACAACGGACACCAAGACTATTCAGCCTCGGTACAGCTTTTTGTTATTTATGGATCACACTCATTTTATCCCTGTGGGATTTGAGACCACAACATATTGAGTGTTGCCACTGTTTAAACCACTAAGATATAGCTAACCGTGCAGTCTAAGCAATACGTAAAATAAATTTTATGCTGTCTTTTTCTTATTGCATTAAAACAGAGTGATGGCATGACATTATTCTTACAGATAATCTTCAAATAGACAATTGTGATACTCTATATGTATACCTAATTGCAAATAATAATTTATTATTAATTATATTATTAACACATTAGCAAATAAGTTTTAGTGAACTATTATAATACTTACTCGCTAAGCTAATCGGCTTAATGTATATTTAATTATAAATATTTTCTCTGTAAGTGATTTGAAAATCTTTTGAGAAATTAATGTCTTAAACCTTAATTAATCACAAATTATTTTTTATGTTTTGTTATCAACTAAATTCCTTTCTGTATTTAGGCAGTAAATTTTGCGAAATTGTTAATTTATGTAACAGAATCGAATAGTTAAGGTCGGTAACTGAGTTCGGGTACCATACTAATATACATACTATAACTGTACCTCTGTTGTTTATTAGTGTGGCCTGGCCTATTCCTCGATAAAACGTATGACTGATATGAAAATCTCCATTCAAATCGTCTTTTTTTTTTTTTTTTTTTTTTTTAAAAAGACAACTCCCGCATTAGGACTAAATCCTGTGTCGCGGGGGACTTTACAAACATACAACTAACGGACACAATGAACACCCAGACTCGAAACAACAATTTATGAATCACACAAAGTGTTGTCTCGTGTGGGGATCGAACCCACAACACTCGGCGCAGTGTCAAGCGGCGAGGCGGCCGTCTAAACCACTACGCCAACCGTGCAGTCGTTGTTTTGCTATCAGCCTTATTTACCGAAATATAAACCATCAAAGTCGAAACCTAACCATACGTGGTTCGTGTACAACAAACATTCGGTGTCGAGTTACGCTTTAGATCTATTTGTGTATCGTTTGTGTTTATCCAGTTGTTTAACTAGACAAAGATAATATTACCGAATACAAACAATGATTTGAAGCATAGACTCACTATTGTTTATCTCTGGTAGAGTACGCAGATTTATTTTACATTGTATATTCGCCGGCGGCGGTTTTAGGTACCACGTGGTAATAATGGCAGAGACTATTAATGCCTATAGCCTACTACAAATAGTGATCTTACAGAAAAAAAAGTGGCTGCTTATAGCCAGGTTCACTCACTGATCGGTAAACTATTAGCGAGGTTAAGCAACGTTGGGTGCGGTCAGCCTATAAATGGGTGACCGCTTAGTGGTATTTCATCTGAGCGTCTACGTGCTTCAGAGGGCACGTAAAAAGTCGGTCCCGGTTGTTGCCAAATTGACAGCAGTTGTTAAGCCGTATCAGAGGCCCACTGGTGGCTTGAACAACTTTTGACAACAGGTTGGCCACTAACCACACGAAAAGAAAGAAAGAAGAAGAAGACAGAAAAAATAAACAATAGCTCTTAAAAAGATACTAAACGGATTTCAATGCATTACATAGATGCCTAAATAGCTAGTAGGTGTCTAGTTTCGTAGTAGATTGGCATAGTTATATTATACAGTTACATTTTGCTATGGTTTCAGGTTTGGAATAGAATGGAGTGATTCTGTTCCCATCAAGACTCTATACCGCTATTAATAAAATCTTGACTGAAAAATATTTTGCTCGATCCGGAATCGAAACCGAGAAATCTGAGGTATAGCAGTTGCATTCACTATCGCTCCTCCACGAAAGCATTCATAATTCCGTTTACAATATCTTGGTAGCCTATGGTTCAACTTAAAATCAAGCAACATTTCCCCTAATTCTCTTCAGTTAAATCAGATATATAGCACATATAGCGATATATGTACATATATGACGTCACTAGTGGAACGGGTTCACACAGATGCATATACGAACAAAGGCTAGTTAAATAATAAAACCAGTTAAATAGCTACTCTTCACCGTGACTCAGTTTAATATAAATTGTGAGTGAAATAAATAAAGGCATTCTATTTCCCATTCCCATGAGAACTTCGGGACGAAACCTAAAACAGTCTTACATAAAAAAACAACGTTATATAAAAAATTTCAAGTCATTCCATTTCCATTCAACTAATTTTTGAGTTACATATAGAACATATAGAAACATATAGAATTTGAATTTTTATATAAATATTATTACCTAAACTACTCATGTGATATAAGGAAAAACCTTCGTAAATTGTATAAAAACATATAAGTGTAATAAGTTTTATATACGGAGAGGAGGAAAAATAATTAATGTTACGTTGTCAGCATTTTTTCGGAAGCAGCCTTCATAGTTAAGGGGAGGTACTCATGAATATAACAAAGGTCTGATTATATCTAAGTTAGACGCTGACTACTATGACGTCCATATTATATGAACTAACGGTGATTGTACAAGACGCAAGTGCTATATGCGCAATATACTCGCGCAGGTTACATGCCTAAGCTATATTTGCAAGCTACATACTTAAGCTACTCATACGAGTTACATATGCAAGCAACTCGTGCGAGTTATGTGAGCAAGCTTATGCATTTCTTATGCATGCGTGGTTTCATGCGTGCCAGCTACTAACACGCACAGCTTACGCATGAAACCGCACACATAGACGCATAAGCTACTGGCGCGGGTTACATGCGAAAGCTATTTGTGCGAGTCACATACTAACACAAGCTACTCCCAATTGCTAAAAATGATTTGGGCTCGCCTTTTCTCTCCTGAAAAGGGAGGGATCGATTTTACGCTTCTTTTACTCCTAAAAGAAGCGTAAAATCGATCCCCATATGCACATTCGATCAAGTCATGCAAATATTTTAAATAGCTAGGATGAATAAATAAAAATACGCCAAATCTCACGAATATAATATTTTCCAAGTAATAGACAGAGGTGTATTAGGACCACATTTCACCATCTATGATTCCATTTAAATACATTTAATAGTGGCAATCTTATTGTCATTTATCGGACTGAGTTCCAAACTTCGTGCTGTTGCTAAACAATTGTAGACAGGAAAACCTATTTACTCATTGTCCAACCCGAAAATGGAACCCAAAATGATACACTACCTAATAAAAATGCCAACACATTTGAGAAAAATATTAATTAATTATAAAAAAATAAAACTCTTTTTTTTCCTAATTATTATTTATTTGTTACAATTATACGTTTTTTAATAAACTACCTATTAATATAATAAATTTACCATTACTTAAATTTAAAAGCGCCGTTAAAATACAACTTATTCGGAAGGGTTATTATTCAGTCAAAGACTACTTAAATGACAAAAACTCATGGAACTAGTTGCTTGTTGTATACAGGATTTAAAGATCTGTATTACTTTTAAGTCAATTTAGTAATGTAGAGGTACCTCGTGATTATTTGTGATGTTAACAAGTAACTTGTTTCTTGATTTGATTATTATTGAAGAATATAAATGCACAACCGCATTTAGTCACGGACAGCCTTTGCATTATCACAAAGTGTAAGTGTATGTGCCATCATGCCATCTTACTGCCTATTTTAGATTTATATTAAAACATATACCTTAGCCCAAATTATTTAATCTCTATAATATTATTAAATTATTACTGTTTTTATCTTTAGTTTTTTTATAGTCTGTAGTATATGGCATAATGGCTGCAACACCTTGTTAATCTGAGTTGTAAAATACTGAAATTATATTTAATTGGCGATTTAATAGAGTGGCCGTGAGTTTCTTGCAGGTTTCTTACTAACCTAAAAGTAGCTTCAGTAACTTAGTAAACTCACTAACCCATATATTTTGACGTTCATAAGTGTTACTTTGTGACCTAAATGAATAAATGATTTTTTACTTTGACTTTGACTTTGACATTACTTAAATTATTTGTTACAGCATATATACAACTATTTATATTTACAAACGTATTAAATAAGATAACATAATTACAAAAACACAAATAATTATAATACTAAATATTTACAAATATTATTCTGCGTAATTCTCTAACAACATAAACACCATTCAAAACTAATATATCATGGCAATCGACATCTATTGTGTTTCATATCCCCACAACGAGTTCGCTCCAAATATCATCCATAGACAACATTATACCATACATAGTATTTAGTATATATAGGTACACAACCACTCGGTACGACCAAATGAAAGGACTTGTCCCAGAAATGCCAATCATTTAATAATAATTAATTATGGTGGTGCCTTGACATGGTATATTAATTAGATGTTAGGCTGTCTCAGATAGTTGAGGTTATGTTGGACTTTGCTTGGGAGCACTACTTAGGATATTAATATATAGCATCGATACTAGCGCGTAGATTCAGTCATCTTTATTTGCCAATTATTTTAATATTAGTAACAGTATATTTATAGATAGTCCGTACTTAGACTTATTAAAAGTAAAGACTAACTGCGCAGATGGGGTGGGGTTTAGGTAGTTGTCTTGTCATTTATTGCACTGAGTGTTGTAGGTTCGATCTCAACATAGGACATACAGTTTTTATGATTGACAAATTGTTCTTCCGAGACGGCGTGTTCTTTATGACGGTTGTTTGAATTTTTGTAATATAATTATTTCTAGTAGGAAACTTGTCATTTTCTTAACAAAGTTTATTTTTCTTACTTAGTCATCGGCGTACTGGTTACATTTTCTATGTATCTTGTCATGTCTTAATTTTTTGTCATCTATATTTATTAGAGATTATACTAAGAAAACAATAACTAAATGATTTTATAACGAATTTGTTGTTTAACAAATATGACAAGTAAGACAAAGTGGTGTTGATAAAATAATTAAAGAAAATCATAAAGCAAATTGTTTTCTGGATTATAATTAAACGTTGGTTACAGTGTGGTGCAATAGCATAATATTGTTTACAGTGCGACGAAATGGCGCGTAAGTTAAGACCTTTAGCGTTGCTATACATACACGGAACATCGGAAACAACCATTAGTGGTAACTTGCCATGCATTTTGTACGGCGTATACTCGTTCGTATAGTCGAAGGCAAACACTCGCTATAGAAGGAGCTGACATTTGGAATGTAGCTTTAAATGAAGACGAGCCACTTTATATTAATTAAATAATAAGTATATAATTTGTTATTCGAATAATCAATAGCAATTGTCGCAAACACCGACCACACATCCCGGATACTATTGTTGCGCGTTTCCAAGTCTGACTTCAGCGCTCAGCCATTTCTGATTGTTGACAGAAGCTCGTATTCGCCGAGTTTAAGTTACTATTCCTGGTTTATTATCTGATCAAAATTGTCTTTAGTTGCCACCATTTTGCACTGGTAATCGCGTGCTGATTTTAGCAACTTCAAACATTTTGAATGCTACAAGAATTGTCCCATAACAATGTAAATGTATGTCATAGTTCAATATACAAGATCAGCAATTCAATAAACTCTTAACCTAATTCTTCTTTTAATAATTTCAATGAATATAAAAAATAAAACACTTTCATCGTCATATCGGAATCGTCTTTACGGAACAAATTACCCAGATCATAGTCAATGAGGTTTCCATTATCACACGGCGTATTATTCTCACTCTTCGAACCAAAAACCTTTCACAAAAGTGGCTCCGCTACTATTCACTGTCGGTGACAGCGAATATGAGTGATGGATAGCTACTCGGAAACGGTGTAGGTAAAATTCGTTGTGTCCTTGATATAATTTTGCGAGCACTATTGAATTGAAACGAATTTAGGTTGAACTCAGTATAAGTACATACATTTTCTATTAGTGAATAGATTAGGAATATGTGGGTCCTCTCGAAAAATGGAAGGATAAGAGGTTAGTGGTTGCAATATCATAGCCCGATGACCTCATTTATTTTGGACTCCTTTAGGTATTATTAGAATTAGAAACAGGTTCAGAATATTTAAAACTTATTAAGGGATTGTTTTTATAATATGGATGCCTATAGTACAGATTTATAACCGAATAGATACAAAAGATACATAGACTTGCATGCTTTAGAAACCGCAGCAACTACAATCAGATAAAGAAAATAAATATTATATTATGCACATTATATACAAAATTGCTTCGTTACTCGGTGGTTAATCGTGGTCGCTCATAAGTTAATGCTTTGTTGGTTATTGATCGTGTTGATGGCTTTTTGTGTCATGAAATTCCCAGTGATATAAGTCTTGAAATAGTCTAGGGCAATCATAGAATTGCCATGTAGTAATCCTATGTGGGCAATGCACTACTATACAGTACAAAGTAATTTTTTTGAGTTATATATAAAAAGTTATTTAGAATTTTACTAGTAAGTATGACTGAAGAATGCAATATATGACTGCAAAGGAAAAAAAGTCGGATTTAGTCGGGTTAAAAAATGTCAAAATCCTAGAAAATCATGGACTATGAACTCAACTATACATCCCACAACAACACACGATTCAACTAAGGCCCACCGGTATAAAATGTCAAGTTTCAAGTCTGCCGGAAGTGGCACTCATGAGGTAAATGAGTTCCAATCTAGCAGGCCGCTTGGGTTTAAGGCTTCATAAAACGGAGGCTTTGCTCCATGTTTATAACCGACGACCGGCGATCTTAAACTTGGGAATGCACTTGAGAGTTTTTAGGGTTCCGTACCTCAAAAGGAAAATACGGAACCCTTATAGGATTACTTTGTTGTCCGTCTGTCCGTCCGTCTGTCTGTCAAGACCCTTTAAGAGTTAAAATTAATATACTTAGGTCTACAGTCTCTTGAAGCTATGAAAAAATCAAACTTCTAAGTTAACGTACATAAAAAAGATACGGCCGTTTATGCCGCAAAAAACTTATATTTCGACACTCTCAAGGGAATTAAAATTTATAGGGTATTTTCCATTGGCCTAGAACTATGAAATTTGGCAAGTAATACCGTCTTATACTACAAGTATAGGGAAAATCTAAAAATCTATACATTTGTAATTAAATCATAATAAATCAAAAACATCTTCATGCAAGGATAATTTTTTTTATAATATGTTCCTAACCATTTGTACGGAGCCCTCGGTGGGCGAGTCCGACTCGCACTTGTCCGGGTTTTTTTATTTTGACCTCAAATTGAGTTTGGTTTAGGGCTCAAGGGAGTTTTAGATTGCATTGGTTTGATGGATGGTTATTGATGGTTTAAAATTTCGGAGATATTTATAGGTACACAGACGTACAGTCAGTAATTGAGGCAGGGTTGCAGTTCACAAAGTTATCTAATTATATGTTATATTTCGCAATAGCTATTTTTGTAATGATAACCAGATGGAGCGACTGCACGGGTAGTGAAGTAAGTGGTCGCCTCGCCATAGCCGTGCTGTGGGTTCGATACCCACGCAGAACAAAATGTGTGTGATCCACAAATGGTTGTCCTGAGTCTGGATGTTCTTTGTGTCCGTTGTTTGAATGTTTGTAAAGTCCCCCGCAACACAGGAATTATTCCTAGTGCGGAATAAATCCCGTCGGAATAAATCCCGGAAAAATCCTACCGTCTAGTAACCAATTTCTGCAGAATCTAAATATTTTCTGAACTAAAAAGACTCGTAAGTTTACGAGTTACAATTCGAGTTAGAGTAACACTTCACATAAATATAATTTGCGTCTATAATAAAAATACATTTAATGCCTTTATCGAGTTAATTTGATTTAGAATTAGTATAACAAGTATTGAATCTTCATTTACAATGATTATCTAATAAGTAACCAGCAAGGTGAGTTGATACTCACCTATGTAGCCTATGCGTACGCGCATGGTTACATGTAGCTCACTAGTTGTATCTGGCGAATTGTAGGTGTTGTTCATTTCTGCCTATTCCTTCATACGTGAGTCCATATTATATGACCTATTTTCTGCCACTGTAACATCTTTTATCATGCTGTAGGGTAATCAAAAGTATTGTTGTTGTCGACAGTCAAATTAAATAATATGATGTTAAATATAGATATACATATATTTACTGGTACCAGATATAAAAAATATAATTATATATTGAGCTACGACCTCAGTGGTTGCGGGAAGACGATTCCCTTTGACGTAGTATTTAGAACTCTATGTCAGTATTGTCACTATAATATTATTTTAATGAATGCCTTTTCTTTTGTGCAGGTGAAGTTGAGCGGCTGCTTCGCGAGTACAGACAGAACCAAGAGTTGGTGCGAAATATCGGCGCGCACTACTACCAAATCATATACCCGGTACAGCTGCGACATCACGAGAAGATGGGCATATCCACGCGCGAAGTCAACACTCCTAAGGTCAGTAATTCTTAAAATTAACATAAACTAACTGTATAAAAACCTATATTGTTTCGTCAATGTATGCAAAAACTTCAAAAAGTAAATTGGTGTGTTTAAAAATTTAATTCTGCTGCAGCCAAATTTTGAGCAATTCGTTGTTACATGATAAATAAAATTATAATCGAATATTTGGTTCTTGATTTGAAAACAATCTGGTGTTATGTAAAAAAATCCTTTGCGTGGGTGTCGTTGATATGATATCAAAAAATCAATCAGAAATTAATTCAGTAAGTATTTAAAATATTTAGATTTACTTCATAATTCGAATATTTCAAATTTTATTATCGATAGTCACATATAGCTAGCTTACAGTAACATTATAAGAACCCTTGGGTAGGTAGTCATAACAATTTTCACCAAAGTATTAGAAATTAGACAGGGAAATTATAACACACGTCACTATACTCTCTCTGTTCTCATTAGCAGTACACACTATCGTTACGTTACAATATTTTCAATATTAATACTGAATAAAGAAATGTACTCGCTAAGCAAAAATAAGCTCGCCACTTGAGGCTGAAAATATAACTATCAAAACGTCAGGTGTTAGAACTCTGTCGACTCTTTCGTATACAAACAAGTATGAGTATATATATGTATGATTTAAACTACCATTCGAAATTTCATATCTTAGACCGTTTTTGACAATATTGCAAAGCTCAAATAACTCCGTTTGTCTATTAGGTTTTTATTGCTAAACAAAACCCATTTTGATTATTCAGTTCAAAGCTAACGCCGTAAGAGGCAAATAAATTTACAAGTAACGCGTGCTTAAGCAGTAATCTTAAACGTTCTATCCTAATATATAAAGTTAAACGTTTCGTATAATCATATCAATGAAAACTCAGTCAATTAATTACTTATATAATTATTTTTACTGTTATCGTCTCCATGGCCTTGTTTGTCAATGAACTCGAGGAAATTTCCATTAAAATAGGCCTTAGAATCTTCAGGGCCAGTCGAGAAGTCCAGACTCGGCCCCCGGCTGATTTCAGAGTTTTAATCTACTTAACAAGTTCGGCTTGCTTGCTCCAAATACTTGTTCAGTTAACTTCGTAGGCGTAAAGTTAGTATTATGTATTTAAAGCGATTCCAGATAAGATGTAATTTGGAATATATTTATCTGGTATTTACTTTTGTTTTATTTACCTAAGAAATATATCTTGAGGTAGTTGTACTCGACGTACATAGCTGGTGAAGCCTACGTGATCAAGGTACTCATATAGGTTATAAGCACGGGTAATTTCTGCGGGTGGCTCACATCGGTTGTTTATATAATGCATACAATTGACGCAAGTGTCTCAACATTTTACTTCCACCATGTACAAGATGTACTAATTAGATGTATGAACATTATATTTAAGAGCCTATCTGTTGGGTTATTATGTAATTTTTTTGGTTTCAATATCGATGTATCACGCTACACATCTTGTTAACAGTTTTCTTCCTGGTTTTGCAGCTTTAAGTCCTGATAGCCAAAGTATTTTGGGTTCAATTACTCGCCTTTACGAGGGTATAAAGATCATCCAACGAACATTCCACCCCACACGCTTGAGCACACAAAATATCCGTTCGGGAGCCAATTTAACTTAGCTAGCAACTTGTTTGAAGTTGTGAAAGATTGTTCGATCGGTTTCCCTGCCTTTTAAAGGCTCCAAGTAATTATATAAACATTCTCTTCGCTATATTGAGAGAACTGGTAGGATTAATAAGGAAATTTTGTAGGATGTAGATATAATAGAGTTTGTTCAAGACAGCTCCGTGATAGAAATTGGGGACCTTCATGTGTCTAATGGCAGCTAAGTTTGTGACGTCGATCTAGTTATAAATTCTGTAAAACTTTACACTGAACAAAATGTTGCTTGTCTCTACCCTTGTATTAATTATGAATTAATTTTTCAATTAACTAACGTGCAACGCGGCGGTTGACAATGTTGTTCGCAAATTATATACAGGGAGGTAGCTTGTTAATAAATTTGTGAGCGTGAAAATGATTTATTTATACGTGATAATATTTGTGTACTAATTAAATGTAAAATTCTTAGTTATAAAATGTATATTCTCATATACTGCGGTAAATAATTTACGTATAGTAATTAGTTTCGTAGCTTACTATTTATAGTACTGGATTACTCCTGGTGAAAGTTGATATGCTAAAATTTTCACTCTAGCCTGGAAGATGAATCAGGAAAATGCCACTGGTTCACTACTAACGTTTAATTAGGAGTAGGGCTTACTGATTGGTTTTAATGGTAGGGTTCAATGGGATCCTTGTCTAAGATATCACTCAATCTGGGGCATATTAAGAGACATCCTTAGCCAAGGTGTTCTAGTTGTTTAATGGCTGATACCTACCTCCACTGTACAGAAGCTCGTATCCAACATTGCAATCTGTTTTTGCTGCAAATATAGTTTAAGAGGTTTATAAGAGTTTCTTAGAAATATTAGTGATCCGCTGTTGACAGCACATATCTGTCACCGTGCTATTAAAAAATATTTTGAGCCAGCGACCCTCCCCGGCTATGCACGAGTAACCTTAATAAATTACACACCTAACCTTCATCATGAATCACTCTGTCAATTAGTGAAAGCCGCATGAAAATCCGTTCAATAGTATTTGAGTTTATCGCGAACAGATAGACAGACAGACGCGGCTGGGGACTTTATTTTGTAATATGTAGCGATAAAAGGCAATGTAAGTGTTCCTGTATTGCAAACTTTTTCTGATAATGTATCATAGGAGGTATTTTATGATTGAAGCGAGTTAGTATCTGCCTATCCCTCTGAAATGGTAAACATATCAGGCTTCATGTGAAGCCAGTCCATAGTATCTGCTTACTCCCTGGGAATCAGACGTGGTATGTAATCGATAAAACAATTCCAAATTGTACGAAAACACCCAACATGAACACTATTACAATTTTGATAAGTTTTAAACTACGTAACGGAGTTTACGCTGTCGTAACAGAAGTATTTTGTGGATTATGCCGCATTGAAACTTTAATGTATACGATAAACCGCCAGTATAATGGCCGAGTTAATTTGTCTTTTTGTCATACAGCCGTAGGCAAGGACTCCATGTGCCCAAAACTTTTCAGGGGCTTGTCGTTTTAAGATCTAACAATTAATAGCCATGCCGTTGTTTTAGAGAAAACAGATTAAGGTGTCAAGGAAAACGTTTGTATTTTAGGGATTTCGCTGAGAAATTATTGTTGTTTAATTAAAGATAGAAATATAAGATAGAAGAAATTATTTGCTGGGTCTAGATTTTGATATTGGTCGTTATACTTCTAAATGATATAATTCTTTAAAGACAACGAGCCGTTACTAATTTTAGGAAAGGCAAGTTAAATCTTTTTATTTACAACTAATATTTAAGGTAGCATTAAGTCTCCGGTAAGATAAGGTAGAAGTGTACCTACTACAGTTTTAAGTCTGTGAAATTAAAACTTTTAGCAAAATCACTTTTAGGTTAGGTTGATCTGACACGGGGTTCAAACTCAACTCATTCATACAAAATTCGTCCTCACTACTACTGCTCCATCGAGGCAGATTTTCAATTAACTAGAGTGTCTGACCGTGACCATGACATAGACATTTTCGTACTTATATTAAGGTAATAAAAGCAAACGGCACCTCAATAGCCACAGATATTGCTTAGGCTTGCAATATAACTATTGACCATATTGCAAATAAGGGCGTGAAGATAAATTAGCGGACTTATGGGATAGCCAATGTGTAATAAGGTCAACTATGATCATAAAATTATCATATTCATAAGCCTACATCCTAAGATAAACGTCCGCATCTTTTTTATTTGTCACCAATTTTGAAATCATTTTCCGAAATTGGCTGTGCATCTATTTAGAAGAAGACAACAACAAATCTCTACGACGTTTTTAAGTAGATATGTCCTTAGGGTATAAATAAACGTAATGAGAGGGATTTATACACCATCATTGTCGAACATGCGAAGATTTTGCTATAATATTGCAACAAAAAAAAACAGAAACAACAAAATGTTATTTTCTATTTATTTTGCTTCAAACAAATTAAACTGCTGCACTATATTGCATATTTTGTTAGGAATGGAATTTAATAGATTTTGTGTAGTTATAAATGTATATATGATCTCGTGCTGCGAGCGTCCTAAGTTGTTAAGATTACTGAGTAGTTTAATGAGATAAACGCAGGGATAACGACAGTTTATTTCTAAAAGAGATAACAGGTATTTTTTAATGCTAATTACAGATGGATAATGTTATGCTAACTAATGAGTGATTACGACTTGCTGTCCGTAAATGCACGAAATTGGCTATGCATTTCGTGCAACTAACTAATACTATTTGATCCAAAAAAAACGTGTGTTTGATCGCTGAAACAGTTCTTTTAAAATCCCGCTATAGGAGTATTTCGTAAGTAAGGGGACTTCACAAATATTCAAACAATGGACATAAAGAACGCCTAAATTCCAAACTACTATTTGAGGATAATTTCACTCAGTGGCAGAGACTTAAACTATGCGAATATCTACACTACGGTATGATTATACTTGAAACCAAGTTCTATATAGTTAATTTATGTATACTCTAAAATTGATTTCAATAGAAACAAAAAAATCATAATTTGTTTCGACAGCAATATAAAAATTCATATGAAAAATACCGCCGAAAAAGCTATTATATTCTTGTGCTCAAATAAACCAATTTTTCGTAGATCATGTAGTTATAAGATTAAGCTGATTGTTTGATAAGCTTGCCAAAAACTGGCTAAGCTCGACTTGAAGACTTCAATCTTTGCCAAGAAACTACTGTTTGTAAATGAAGAAT
This sequence comes from Catocala nupta, assembly GCA_963675205.1. Taxonomy (NCBI): domain Eukaryota; kingdom Metazoa; phylum Arthropoda; class Insecta; order Lepidoptera; family Erebidae; genus Catocala; species Catocala nupta. The sequence goes on along the minus strand of OY776090.1, from coordinate 27,727,281 downwards.
ATTGAATTCATTTAGTATTTTCTAGGCCTTTCATCATCAATAATGTCAGAGCATACATACGATATTTGGAATGGAACAATGGTTAGAAAAATACGTAATATATTCTGCATAGGTTCTATACGTTACTATAAAGAACTTAATATTGTCTTCTATTTACGCGAATGTTATTCATTGAAATTAAACTACTATTAAACTAAAAACTTTAAATTAAAAACTATTAAAAAAAACAACGCGATAAAATCCGTATATAGTAGTATAAAGAACTTCATTAGCTTTTTTGAAGTAGCATAATGGCTTCAAGCTAAACAAATATATTATATACTTACTTTTAATATTATTATAAATTTCCATTAGCTTAGTTCCGGCGTCTCACAATAATATATTATATCTGCCCTTCTTTTCTTCTCTATCCGTGGTTAATTACTTTCCCGAGTATTATCAGCACGCGAGAGATATTGCAAGCGATCATGAGGCCTCCACTTTCGTCACCAAAATAATATTGACTTTATATACATTAAGCCGTCACTACATAATATATAAACCATCTCTCATATAAATCTACTTTGATCCACATGCACAAATGACTCACAACACACACAAGTAAAGTAAAATAAAATAGAAAAACAAAGACTAGAACAGAAAATAATAACTACTTCAGCTGTTTTTAAATCCGCAATCTAACCACTAGCTCAAAACAGAAGCTAGAAAAATAAAACACGTTTAATTGTTCTCGTACATACAACGAACGGCACAATCGAAAACAAACCTTATTTGTTCTACCACAAAGTTTACTGTCAATATTTTCTGCCTTCAATCACTGCTTATCCCAATATTTTGCCACATACATAATGCAAGAGTCTATCTCGACATTATTATGTTAAGACTGGTATATATTAGGGGCGTAACGATCGCATGACCAAGAAAAATATAACAATTGAAGGACAAACCGACATAAGGAATACCAATAATATTAAGAAAACTTATGGGACTATTTGGACAGTGTTCTGACCAATTCGTATATGGATACTTCTGGTTTTGAGATTCGGAGATTTGGGCTGACTTAGAAAACGACATAGTGCAAATATATCAAAACTAATTCTGCTGTTTGGTGGATAAGTTTCACTGAATGCATTTACTTCAATAAACAGCTACTTTTGATCAATTCTACACTTTTTGTAAAAATTCATCTAATTACTAATATGATTGAAGATGCTCTATCATAGATTATCTGTGTTTTTTTTTACCAAAAAAATCTCATCTTATTTTTCATGCGTGATTTGCTTAGAGTGAACTAGCACTAGTAACTTTTATAAAAACTAAAATTATCCCAGCTGGTTCTACGATTGTCCGTTATAAAAATATCATAATACTTTGAATCTCAAATATATTTTAAAATATTAAATTGAATAGTGCTTATAGTAAGTAGTAGGACGTGGTTGCTTCACCATTGATCCAAATTGGTAGAACCTTGTATAAGATTTGATCCACAATCAGTCGGTGAATCTTGGTGTTCTTTTTGACTTTTGGGGGACTTTTACGTAGGGAAGGCTTCTTGTAAGTATTACCGTAATATAGCACACACTGGATATATAAAATAACAGCAATCTCTCAACTAGAGCAAGCGTTAAATGGCACTCAAAAGGTCGACGTTTCAAATCTAAAAAAATATTTTTCCTCACGTACAACAAGCAGACCGATTCCTTTGTGCAAAGAATCGTTTGTTCGTAAACGTATATTTAAAACAAATAGCTTTTGGCTTAGGCCGTTTGATGCGAAAGAAACTGAATCCGTGAACATTGAAATAGTCTCCTTTTGATGTGGAAAATCGAACATAGCTGTGAAAACACGGCGGTTTTTTAGCGAACACAATAAACTTGTGTTGGCTGGGTAAACTGAACTACAAACGAACAGGACACTGAATAAATTTCCGGGCAAAAGGAATTCAGGTTAAATTTCCTATGTTAGCAGCTTATCCCTTGGGAATTATCCGGGAGTACAAAGGAATATATTCGGTCAATATTCGATAGAATTCATAAAATGTGTAGAATGTATTAATACAAACAAACTTGAACAAAAAAACTAATGCCTCAGAAATTATAAAATAGTGCGTATTGGAAGCTCGTAGGCACTATTTTAGAATTTCTACACTGACTACAGCCGAGAAAATGTCACAAGAACCCAGTACTGGAATATAAAGTATATTATGTGTTACTCCAAGACATATATAGTTTACCAATGTGCCAAGTTTTATTGCAATCGGTGCAACGGTATATAAACTCACATCTTTAACACAAATATTTTACAAATTACCAGGTATTATTCCACCAGCAATTAAATAATTATAATTAATTACTTTCCGTTTCAATGACTACTGTAGGTAAAGGAACAACAGGACCTGAAAGACTTAAGAATGAATGTGTTGGACTGATCTTATCTTATCTTGTGTGGGGGCCAATCAGTACAGACCAGCGACACTTCGACCCAGTGGGATCTTTTGTGTCGACTTCCCTAATAACGACTGCGATAGATGTTCATGGCAGTCGAGACCGACGGCTTAACGTGCTCTCCGATGCACGGAGCAGGCTATAATTGTCAATCAATACGCACATAATTTCGAAAAGTCATATAACTTCTGAAAGTCAGAGGTGCGTGACGTGGGTTCAAACCCGAGACCCTCTGCATTGCAGTCTGCTGGTCTCCCCACTGAGCTATCACTGCTCTGTGTTGGACTGATACTGCAAAGTAAAGTCTTTTAGAATTGCTAGCCTCCGTAGGTTATCTTCGTCACTTATCATCAGGCCGTGAGCTTCTTTATTTGCTAACTTTTAAGAAAAATGAAATCTGAGGAAAATAAGATCAATGTAGCTACTTTACATCTGTATTTTTAATCTTTTGAATTAGTACCCATAAAAAGAAGTCTAAATAAAATCATTCATTTAAACTGCTTAAGTAAATCATTCTATAAAAATATTTCTTTTTCACGACGATAAACCGTAACGAATTGTATGAAAACTTTGTTCATAATGCGAGCAGAGCTGGCGACAGAAGATTTATGTCGATGTGGCACCAAATCGGTTGCATTAAGAGATTTAGTGGCAAGGCTTATAAATTCACTGACCTCATTTTGTATGTTTCGTTTATAGTTTTAAAACGGTAACGTATCTTGTGTACAGGAATAGTCTGCTTTATGATGTCATTGTTTTCGTAGCTATCTCTTTTGGTACTTAATTTTTATTGTGATGTATGAGAGGAACAAAGTATATATATAACTATCATGGTTGTATAATGGACTTTGATATAGTATGAAAAACTTGTTGAGAACTAATAAACTGCTTGCATGATCAAAATTCAAAAACTCTTATTTCTGTGAAACTGAATCTTATCCTTTTTTGGTGACGTTAAATAAAAGAGGTACTGGTTACATAACACAAAAATTGCAAATATCCCTTTACTTTTTAATGTACAAGCTGAGGTCTCTGTGTGTTTAATTATAATTAGTATTACACATTACAAAAAATCATATAAAGTGTTGCAATAGTTGCGGCTAAAGTAGATACGCAACTTCTGTATGTTAGAGCAAGGATCTGATCTCTAGTAGGAATCTTTTAAGCAGCCAAAACATGCTTAATTCTTCAAGGTTATACACAAGCCTTATTTTATGCTATGTCATTTCTCTATTTCCATTAAATAGGTAAACCAACTTAATATAAACATTATTTCAACAATGGCTATCCTGCAAATTACCAAATTATTGGTCTGCCTAAACGTAAACACCAAAGGGCCAAAATTTACCCAAATATTAATACACTTACCGAAAATCATTGCATGATTGATGAGACTTTGAGTTCACTATGCACTTACTCTATTCAAATCCCAAGGATCTGAAGAACAATACTGCCATATATATTATTCCATTTTCTCCGAAATCTCAGTTCGTAACGTTCGGTAATTACACGCGCAAAATAAACAAGGCATGACGAGATTCGTTTACCATTGTCTAATTTTATTTACTTAATGTCTGGATAGCTAATGCGTCGATTTTTCTTTTGTTTCAAGTGATGCGATGTAGCAGTATTATTGGATTATATTTTATCTCAAGCGTTGAGCATAAGAAAAGATTTCTGCTTACTATTAGTATGGTTTTGTTAGAAAATGCTGGTGGATAGCTTTATTTTATGAATGGTGGGGCACAGCGTAATATCAGTTTAAATGTGGAGAAACCTTTCCATGAATACAGGTGGTCTTACGATCAAAGTTGTGACGCACAGAATTAATTTTGAATGATCCTTGAATACAGCGGTGTATATTGTAATGGCTATTTTGCTTGGTCAAGGACGCAGTTTACATTCTTTCATATCGTGTTCTCCACACATTCAATTCAAATGTAATTGCACCAATTGGCGCCACTAGCAAGTGGACCTGTCAATCCAACAGGAGTGCTTGACACTCACACAGGAGTTGCAACAATAGCTGCTGTCAAACGCCGTATTCGGCGTTAATAACGTATAATAAGTATGAGGTCTAGATACTTACTTTCTAAGTGACAGCATATTTATGACTAATTTTGCAAACTTGAAAAAGCACTTGTTAATCTTGGCCTGCACAATTATTTAAGACGTCATTTCGTTATAATGCTAAGCTGAGAAAGTTGAGGGCTTGATTTTCTTACCTTCCATGGCCTGAAACAAATAGTTTTGGATACATAAATAGTTGTTCCAAACTCCAGTGTGTTCTTTATGTCAGTTTTTTAACACTGATATAGTCCCTGGGTATATCGTATGTCTTTAGTACTAATACGTTTCTTTTATGTTCATAATATGTCAGAAAATGAAAGTGTTTGTGATTTGTGATTGTATTTTTAGTGTTTTAGGTCCGCTATCGTTTTCAGTTTGTTCCACAGCTCGCTCAAGGCAGAAATAAATTCCGCTTCCAAGGACAATTTCCATGGATTTACAATCATTTCTTTTTTTAACACAAAGGACGTCTTGTTTGCTAAATTTTACATAAAACCGTTGAAACGTGTTTTCTACGAGTCTCCTTGATAGATTTGATTAAAGTTTGTGCATATTTTTGTGTACAATTTACTTTTACATTGTTGCCTTAGATATTTTTGTGATTGAATGTTTTTTATGTCTGTTCAGCCTAAAATGTCATCGTTGTTTTCTTTAGTTTTAAATAAATTAGGATTACGATATAATATAAAACTGTGATTATGTTATCTTTTGTAAATTCCTAAAGAGGTAAGCGTTGATGCATTACGCTATAAATGTGAGGTAAATATTTTTTTAAATAAAAGCTCTGATTAATTCTACTGTCTGTTAACTTATCTGTGATCTGAATTATCATAACAATGATAATATGTTATTTATTTATTCCAAACCCACAGCAGTAGGTAAGATAGACAATTAAACAAATTTTTTAATAATGAAATTGGCAAATGAAATTTTATTTAAGTGCACTGCCAAAACCGTCTTAGAAATTAAAACGATGTAGAACATATTTACCCTAAATAGTTCTACAAAAAAGTTCGTAATATTATAAACTTATATTTAAGCCCAAATAATTATTGGTGTTTAAGCTACCAACGAATTTTTAGGTGATTATTGATAAAATTAATTAACAACAAAATATCTATCCTTTTAAAAACGAACATTTCAATTATCTCGAAAATTGAATTAAGATAAAATTTGTCCGTTACAGCGTGTTATTTGAACATGTAGTTTACGGGTAGTAAAATAATTAAAGCGTGAAAATAAAATAACATCGTTGCTCTCGAGCAGGCAGCCGTGCGGGGCGCCCTCTATGCATATAGTAATAATGATTAGTACGTAGTTCGCCTGAACTTAATTTACACACATACATAGATTCACGCCTGTTTCCCAGAGGGGTAGGCAGAGACTACGGATTTACATTTATTACGATCCTGACACACATTTATATTATAATTTAGTATATGTGATGGTAGTAAACCTGAATTTATACACGTTATTTAGATGACTATATTAGTCTATTTATAAGCGGTATGGACGTTTCAGCAGTTTACGTTTTTACGCTAAACGGAATTTTGATGGTAGGTATGTAGGTAGAGCTCTAGAAAAAATGTATATTCTAAGCATTTTATAAAACAAATTCAATGAATATTTGCTTGTAATATATATATTTTTTTTTATCACCAGGATTTACCTCATCGAGTTGCGCACCTCTGACTTTCGGAAGCAATATGACTTTTCAAAATTATGTGCGTATTGATTGACAATTATCGCCTGCTCCGTGCCTCGGAGAGCACGTTAAGCCGTCGGTCCCGCCTGCCATGAACATCTATGGCAGTCGTTATTAGGAAGTCAGTGACCTATAATATCCTGACACTGGTCTAGCCTTAGGGTATCGTTAGCTTTCGGGTTGCGGAGGTCAGGTGGCAGCCGCTCCGTGTAAAGACTGATATCCAGTCAAATCCGGTTAGACTAGAAATCGACCCCAAGTGACTGGGAAATAATAAAGGCTAGGGAGAAGGAGTGGTAGCGGTGATATGATCACTTAGGCTCGGCTCGAATATTCAAGAAACTAATAGTTTTGCCCACGGAAAATTATTATTGACACATATTCTATGGAAAATATGTTCTAATTTAGCTAACCGTAATTAAACCAACATGTTTCTTGATATAGAAACCGGCCCTAAAGCCACTCTGTCCCGCGTACATTCAAATAAAATAGTATTACCGCCGTTATCAAATAATATCAAGAGAAATACGCGATATATAATGATCTCTTACTCCAACGCCACTCACTGAATCGTTTTAAACGTTTCTGGTTACCGTTTTCAGATTTTCAAACAAAAAGGTAACAGTAAAATACAGAATCAATTTAAAGTTTATAAAAGACGTTAAAGCTTGTGGTGGGAGCCCCTGTTTACGGTTAAAAGTTGGCGACTCCATGCAAATTGCATTAGGCAACGTCTCACAAGGACAGTAACTGGTACATCTACCTCAATCTTAACTTGTTTATGCTGTACAATTTAACGGGACTTTTATGGACTTTTTGGCTGCGTAATCTTATTGGGGGCAAGCATTGTGATTGGGGTTAGGATTTGGATGGGTTTTTGGCGTAATCAAAACTTGTTAATGTTTGAGGAATTTTATGATCGGATTTTGGTTGAAATCCTGTTAATATTATAAAGTGAAGGTTTTTGATGATGTTTGCTTGTTACTCAATTGCGTATAAACTTTTGAACAGATTTGGATCAAATTTTGCAGACACGTAGAATATGTCTTCAGTAATACATAAATTAATATATACCACGTCCTAGGGGAGACATCCCAAGTAACTTTTTGTAGTAAGTAATCAGAGCCAGGCGATTGCTATAAGTGCAATATTAATTTACTAGGGCATACTATTTAATAGCTCAATGGTCGATATGCGTACTCATAGAGTGATTCCAGCCAAAGCCGTGACAAAATCTAGCCCTAACTAAATGGGTTTGTTTGATTCTCACAGAATATCGAAGTGAAATAGCAGTATTCCTACTGTTGTGTTTCATTCGGTAAATGAGAGTGCCGAAGGCCCAATCACCCTCTTTCCCCCTTCCCACTCCTTCTCCTTCCCACTTCCTTTCCTAAAGGGTCGGCAACGCGCAAGTGATGCCTCTGGTGTTGCAGGCGTCCATAGGCTACGGTGACCACTTACCATCAGGTGGGCCGTATGCTGGATTACCATCAAAGTTGTATAAAAAAAAATTAACGTATTAGTAGGATAATTCAGTGCTGTGTTAAAAGCATTTGCTGTATAGTATATAACTATATAACATTGATTTGCTTTGATGTCTATTAAGCATATTATACTACTAAAATCTAGCTCCTTTCATAGGCCGTAGGAAGTTTTCTGCAGGTTAGGTTGGACTATGAGGAGATCCTTATTGTCCAACATTATCGTAAATTTAGTTAACCAAGAAAACTCTCTAATCGATAACCTGTAACGTTCGTGAGTGTTAATTTGTGAATCATAAATCCGTAAATAATTTTTGACTTTGACGGTTTTCATATGGAAGTAGAGATAAAATTACGATATAACTAAAGTAGACTATAACGGCGCAGAGCAGCGATAGCTCAGTGGGGAGACCAACAAGGGGGAGTCTTGGATTCGAACCCACGTCGCGCTCCTCTGACTATCGAAAGTTATATGACTTTTCGAAATTATGTGCGTATTGATTGACAATTATCGCCTGCTCCGTGCCTTGGAGAGCACGTTAAGCCGTCGGTCCCGACAGCCATGAACATCTATGGCAGTCGTTATTGAGGAAGTCGACACAAAAGATCCCACTGGGTCAAAGTATCGCCGGTCTCTACTGACTGGCCCCCACACAAGATAAGATAAGATAAGATAAAGTAGACTACACTTACAAGTTTTTAATCAGATTTGTTGTAAGTGTTATTGATTTTGAGATATGCACATCCAGTGAGATGTCTTCTCATATTTATGTTACTTACACTTAGACTTACAAGTATATTCAGAAATATGTAATAATTTAAGAGCCAAAATAGATAATAATTAAAATATATTTAAGCAGCGATAGCCTAGTGGTAAACTGTTGGACTGCCACGCAGAGGCCTCGAGTTCGATCCCAAGGCACGCATCACTGACTTTTCGAAGTTATGTGCGTATTAAATACTTAATTATTGCTTGCTTTAACGGTGAAGGAAAACATCGTGAGGAAACCTGCATGTCTAAAAGTTCTTAATAATTTTCTCAAAGATATGTGAAGTCTGTCAACCCGCTCTGGGCCAGCGTGGTGGACTATGGTCTAACCCTTCACTCTGAGAAGAGGCCCGTGCCCAGCAGTGGGACAGTTTAATACAGGGCTGATATTATTATATATATATTTAAGTTTAAATTCTTAACGTTCCTATTTATGCTGCGTAAGTCAGTAGTAAGTTAAGATTTTATCTAATGAAATACAGAGATTAATAACTCCATTTGATTTTAAATTCTTAGTTATATTTATACGAAAATAAAACGTGCATTAGAAATATTGTTATTGATCTCCTCTCAAATATATCACGTTGCTCTTGCAACGTTCTGCTCTTGTTTTCATTTTGTCGTCATGTATTTTGCCCCGAGATTGTAGACAACATCCATATTCCAAGTATTTATACCCTACCCGGCTAGAGAGTTATTAGGTTTGTCTGCGAGGAAATTTACTTTACAAGAACGGTGCCTAGAAATATATCCGAAATAGGAGAATAGTCTTTCACACCCTAGACTTTGCTGACATAAAATTATTGTAATAAACGTCCGGGAACGACAAAATAAAACCAAAAAGGTGTTTATACTGTAATCGAAACCATTTGCATGCTTACTTTTGAATATACAGGGTGTCCGGTAATTAATGGATAACCTTGAAATGTCTTATATGTAGTAGAACTGAAGGCCGTTCAGAAAAAATGAAAAAAAATTATAAAAAAATTAAACAAAAAATATATATTACCAAGTGCAAGCTATATTAGCATAGCATACTTTTGACTGTCTATATATTAGCATAATTAGTGTTTAATAATAAAACAACAAAAAACCGATGGATTTCATTCATTTATGGTCGTAGTATACGAGAAAGTTATACATGGTAATTAAAAAAAACACATATCTCAGGTAGTAGTTAGGATAGATTTCTTTTAATTTTTTCCTGAACCGCCATCAGTTCCACTATAAGACATTTCCAGGTTATCCAATAATTACCGGACACTCTCTATAATATAAATAGCCAAAATTCTTATTGCCGAGCATGACGGCCAAGCATGACTATCATGCCTGGAACGGTTAATTTTAAACATATAATTAACTTAGGGGTAGCATGTTTCCTGCTCATCCCTCATACAAACAAATCTTTAATTGAAACTGTTATGACATCGTCATGCTCGGATTATGTGAAGGTTTGGTTTGGAGAGCTTACAGGGATTACACCAAGTTTGTTCAGTATCACCTTACCAAAGTACTTGGGACTTCCAATTATGTGTTTGTGTTAAACAGTTTCTCTGTTGTTATAATTATTTTACGGTTACGTTGATGGAAGTTATGTTAGTGTGAGTGGAAGTTGATATGCCAAGCCGTTGATGTTACGTTCTATTAGGCATAGTTACTCTAAGGGGTGTGCAGCGTCTGAGATTTTCCAGTTGAAATGATTTTTAACGTCATTATCTCTGTCACTTTACATCGTCTTGCATTATTTACGTGATTTTCTGCACTATAGTCGGTTCTGGTACTACAACCTGACCTTCTGAACATCTCGCTCCTTTTCAAAGAACGGTAGTTGGAGATTTTCCGGTCTGGTGATATGAATATTTATTTTGCGAATAATTATTATATAATTAATATATTAATTATTGTTACAGGGCAGAGGATACGATTACCAGCAAGGCACACGGTCGCGCGCAAGGGTAAGTTATGTTTTTTATTAAACGATAATATACGACTATATACATATTAAGTAATTGTGAAATTCAGTCTAAATTTAATATTTGTATAGATAGTTTGACCTCAAAATAAGCAATATCTTCGTTTATTGAATATAAATTGAATTATATAAAAAAATAAAGCTATTTTTACCAAATTTTAACCACTTTCCGACTTACAGTACAACATTTTTTAATATGTATTCACGCTTAAAAGCGCTTGTAGGCGTAGCGGCTTTGCGTGACACGGAGATAAAACATTACCACTTTTCTCGCCCTTCTAATAATGTTTTGACAGTAAAATCTAATAACTTCTAATTTGCTTGACCCAAAACTCGAAGCGAAAATCTCAAGATCCAAAACCGTATACCTAAACCAATATACTAACAAAGCAAACATCAGTCGTACAAACCATCTAATCTAATTACAATTTAAACTAACTTCAAAGACTGAAAAGATCTGCACTACAAATATTAGCAACGTATTCGCTGTCTTTATTCTGCAGTGTACTACGTAACTACTCCACGCTTTGCATCCGTAAGGAATAACATTTTGGTTCACAAATTAACGCAGGACCTCCTGTGAGTCCGTTAAGGCTGTTAATTAAACAACTCGTCTAGATTAAATGCTACCTACGAACACAGCGTCAAGGGTGTAAGTCTACGTCGAGTGCAGTGCAAGGAGATGGGAATTGTAGAGGTATTGCTTTATAAATAGTAGCAGCAATTAAATTAAACTTTTTTATATGAGGTAGTTCTTCTTCTTCTCCCTAGCCTTTATTATTCCCAAGTCACTTGGGGTCGGCTTTTCTGGTCTAACCGGATTTGACTGGATATCAGTTTTTACACGGAGCGGCTGCCACCTGTCCTCCGCAACCCGAAGGCTTACGATACCAAGGCTAGACCAGTGTCAGGTTATTATAGGGCACTGACTTCCCAATAACAACTGCCATAGATGTTCATGGCAGCCGGGACCGACGGCTTAACGTGCTCTCCGAGGCACGGAGCAGGCCCTTTCCACATTGAGAAAAAGCCCGTGTCCAGCAGTTTAATACAGGGCTGATTATGTTAATGGTAATGATGTACACTTGATAAATATTCACTTTAACCAATAAAGTCTAGTCCCATATACATTTTTAAATACTTATACGTTGCCTACGGACGTTTACGTTTAGGTCTGAGAGCGATCGTGAGGCTAGAATCCCAGGTCGGTTAAGGTGTTATTGGTTCTGGCAGCAATTTATCAATAGCAGTATGCAGTCTGTCCATTTTTCTTGGCCTTGACTATAATTTGGTGACGATATGAATGTTGATCTTTTATTTCTAGCGTATACCTATTTATAAAACTATTATTGTATATTTAATTAATAATTATTTAATCACACAACTGACAGATACACGACAGTATTGACGCGAAACATGATACGATAGCCCACAAAGAGCCGTTAATCCGTTCATGTATCCACTCAACATGGCATTATGATGGAGATTTTAGCGTAATACCTGGCTGAAGCTATATATTACACGTAAAACCGAGTTTTTGATTCAACTTCATATATAACTATGTGTTGATTAATTAAAATCTACCTTAACGAAAACGTCTTAAAGTATAAAGTCGTTTGAGTAGATTTTCGATAGACAGAATTTAGAAAGACTAATCAAAGAGCGATTTATTAAACACTAGTACTACTTTTGCCTGCGGCTTTACTTGCGGTAATATAGGTTTATAATTAATTTCGATCTCTCAGGAATAGTTCTTTTTTCTGAAAGAAAAATACTCTTTAGAGAAAGACAGAAAAAAGATGTTCTTATCTATACCCTCGACAACGTGTAAGCGAAATTTCATGATGATCTGTCGTGTAGTTAATGCGTGAATGCGTAAGAAATAAACAAACTCACATTGACATTTATATCATTGGTTAGGATTAATTTTTCTCTCAGATGTGCGGTAGCCTGACTTTAGAAGTATTCTACTTTATAGAAGAAAACAGCTAAATAACCTCGCTTTGTGTCCTACCGTTAGCAGGATTTTCTCGACTATGTACTGGTAGCAAAAGACCAGGAATCCTTGCTTCTTACGCTGGCAGAACACAAAATCCTTTTTAGGGCAAAGCCTTATAATCCGATCTTGCAAGTAGGCCCCAGGCAACGATTTACAAACAAAATGTATGCTAAAACACACATAACCAATTAGGTACCTGGCAACTTATTAGTGTTTTACTGAATCCGAGCTTGAAATTCAAGAATCAAGTAAGGGAATCATGCAACAAAACTACCATCCATGCTATCCATAGCTACTTTGCAGATACATTGCAATTGAAGCTATAATAATCTCTATAGACACGCTTCGTCAACAATCAATCGTATAAACCACATCGTCTAAGCTCCCTGAGGCTATTAAACCGTCCTATAGAGCCTTAACACCCGCTCCGCTACCTCCAGTCTTAGCACAACACATCTCGAGGGACAGCCATCTAATCATATATATTGTATGTGCTAAAACATGCGTATAGAAACTACATGAAGGCAATTATGCCTTACTAAACGCAATCTAGATATGTTATCTTAGTTTGAATGCGGTGTGTGTTTGTGAATTGAAATGTTATGATGTTGAAATACACCTTTAGTTTAGTTTGTTAATATATTGTTAAAGTGTCAGCAATTTTGTGAGAAGAAGGGATGATTGTGTTTGTCTTAATGATTACCTATATAATAATTTATTTGTTTTATATCTTTGATTTAATTTTGTATTTGTGTCTAATGTAATGTAATTTTTGTAATTGGTGTACAACCGTTATAGTTAAATAAATAAATAAAATCAAAAATCAAAATCGAAATAAATTTATTCAAGTTAGGTTACAAGGTAACACTTATAGTCTTATGAATGTCTAAGTTACACTAATTTTTTTCTGTGAATTTACATTTAGAGCCACGTTCAGCAAAGCAAGGGTGTAGGGCTCATGAGAAGAACGGGCAAGAAACTCAATAAATATATACATAATATATAGCTAGTATATATATACTAGCGACTCGTCCCGGCTTTGCACGGGCAGTACAGAACCTTAACAAATTATCCACATATGTAAACCTTCATCATTAATCACTCTGTCTATTGGTTAAAAACCGTATGAAAATGCGTTCAGTAGTTTTTGAGAACAGATAGACAGACGCGGCGAGGGACTTTGTTTTACAATATACTAGCTGACCCACGCAACTTCGTCTGCTTCACATAAGAGAATTTGCCCCGTTTTTGCAACATTTTTCATTAATGCTCTGCTCCTATTGGTCGTAGCGTGATTTTATATAGCCTATAGCCTTCCTCGATAAATGGGCTATCCAACTATGAATTTTTCAATTCAGACCAGTAGTTCCTGAGATTAGCGCGTTCAAACAAACAAACTCTTCAGCTTTATAATATTAGTATAGATAGTGATTAATTGCACGGATGGAGAAGTTGTTCAAGAGATCTCCTCGTCACTGGCACTTTATCAAATTTTGTGGGTCTGATCTAAAATAGTTGTTCCGATACTAGTTATTCTCTGTGTCCGTAGTTTTAATGTTTGTAAAGTCCCCCGCGACACAGGAATGGACCGAAAGTGTTGATTTTGTAAAAAGATGAATAATGAATGAAATATTTTAACATTATCTTGCTATGCTGTTGGCGGCCTTGATGGCGTATTTGTTAGTGTAATCGACTACCACGCCTGAGCTCACGGGTTCGATTCCCGCACAAGTCAAACATTTGTGCGCATGGACATGGATGTTTGTCTTGGTCTGGGTATTTCTATATATAATATGTACGTATTTACAAAAAAAAGTAAATATGTATGATTATCCATTGTCTAGTACCCATAGTACAAGCTCTGCTTAGTTTGGGCTAGATGGTGTTGTGTGTATGTGATAGAATATTATTATTATATGCTGTTGTAATATGCCTTTATAATTATGAATTTATTATTGACTTAGTATAATTTATTAGCGGACCCGATAGACGTTGCCATGTAAATACGAAAAAACAAAAAACAAATCTAAACCATTCTCGAATCCACTTGGAAACATACAAAAAATTCATAAAAATCGGTCCAGCCGTTTAGGAGGAGTTTAATTACAAACACACGCACAGAAGATTTATTACTTACATTATTTACATTTTATACGTTCATAGATCTCTAAATATGTTTGGTGAAAACTAAGTATTTGTCTGTTCGGATGGCGAAGTGGTTTAATTAGTCGCTTCGCCACTGCCATCGCGCTGAGTGTTGCGGGTTCGATTCCCATACGGGACAAAAATTTGTGTGAAGCATAATTGGTTGTTCTGAGTCTAGGTGTTCTTTGTGTCCGTTGTTTGGATATTTGTAAAGTTCCCTACGACACAGGAATTATACCCAGAGTGGAAGATAGCTTTAAAAAAAAGAAAACCAGAAGTATATGATATACTCAAAGCATATTAGTATTTTGAGAGACATTTGCTAAAGCGGGAGAAGTCTTTAAAAAAGAAGAAAATCAGTAATGTATTATATACTCAAACAGACATTCCCTAACAGACAATGTCTGTTAGGAAATGTATGTGATCCTTAATCAGTCAAGACTTAGAATACCAGACGTACTCATATGTCGCTGCAACTCAATAGATTAATTCACAACTTGATGCTACACAATATTGTCTTACATTGAGATGAATGTCACACATTAAACATTCAATGTAGAGAACATTGAACGTTTAATGAAAAGGACATCTTCTTCATGATCCGGCTGCTTGAAAGCAGTTGATACGTTGGAGGAAAGTGACAATATAAATATTTTCCTAAAATAATTTTCCTAGAATATGTAATTTGAATTTATTTATTTATTTAGTTTTAAGAAAACTAATAATATAAAGATCTTATCTTATCTTATGTGGGAGCCAATCAGTACGGACCAGCGACACTTCGACCCAGTGGGAACTTTTGTGTCGACTTCCCCAATAACGACTGCCATAGATGTTCATGGCAGCCGGGACCGACAGCTTAACGTGCTCTCTAAGGCACGGAGCAGGCGATAATCGTCAATCAATACGCACATAATTTCGAAATGTCATATAACTTACGAAAATCAGAGGTGCGTGACGTGGGTTCGAACCCGAGACCCTCTGCATTTCAGTCTGTTGGTCTCCCCACTTAGCTATCGCTGCTCAATATAAAAATAGTTACAGAGGAAAAAAATATACATGTTACTAATTACAAACCTCCACTTTTATTAACAAATGTTGCTAGCAATACAGATTGGTGTTGTCGTCTAATAATACGATATTAAAGTAATAAAAGAATACAAAAATAAAGTACTGAGCAGAGTCGTGCAATGTAATCGCAATGGTTGTTAACTGTCTAAGCAAAATATTCAATAGTCAATATTTTTCGAATATGTCGTGTGCTGGTATTGAATAGAATCTTTAAATGTGAAACTAGATTATTAGAAGCACACATGACGTATGCAGAAAGCGTTGCACCTGTAGTTTATTGTGACTAAGGGTGCATGTAAAAGTAGACGTTTTCTGAATCTATGTTGTCGTTCAAATAAGTAATTTACTAAGCAATTCAGGATTCATTCAATCCCGTATAAAGCAGTTTAAGTTCAACTTTGATGTAATTGTCATAAAATATAAGGACTTCCAATATACACACACATATTCAAACATATTTTATTGATACGTAAATAAAATCAGTAATTATTCCAGTTTGCCTATTTTCATAAAGATTATCGTAAATATAAAATTACAAAAGGCTCACAGCTCTGTCGAGGGAATAATCGGTTAATACGAGGAAACAGAAACATAATGAGGTCTTTACGTTGTGCCGTGGGAATTGAGAATGAAACACAATAGCGAGGCACGTTTGTTACCGAATAAAATATCGAATGATTCGAAAATTGTACAAAATATATATACACTAGCTGACCCACCCAACTTCGCCTGCTTCACATAAGAGAATTTGCCACGTTTTTGCAACATTTTACATTGATGTTCTGCTCCTTTTAGTCGTAGCGTGAAGTTATATAGCTTATAGCCTTCTTCGATAAATGGGCTATCCAACACTAAAAGATATTTTTTATTCCTGAGATTTGCGCGTTCAACCAAACAAACAAACAATTAAATTCTTCAGCCTTATAATATCTATTATTATAGATAGTCTCACGTTTATTTCCCTTAAGGGATAGGCAATGGTGTATAATACTACATTTTTAGGTTTTACGTTATAAGGGGTGAGTCTGTAATAATAATAATAATATTCTATCACATACACGCAACACCATCTAGCCCAAACTAAGCAGAGCTCGTACTAAGGGTACTAGACCATGGATAAACATATATTATATACTTTATTTTTGTAAATACATATATATTACATATAAAAAACCCAGACCAAGACGAACATCCATGTTCATGCACACAAATGTTTGACTTGTGTGGGCATCAAACCCGCGACCTCAGGCAGTCGATTACACTAATCACTAAGCCATCTATCGCCACTACTATTGCTGTTTCTCAAGCACAGTTCAAAACGCCAATCTGCTAATCTTCTTAACGAATAATTCACAGCGTTACTGAGGCAGTCCATTTAAATATTACTGCATTTTGTCCTCGCCTTTCTTGCGTAAATGCAGTTTAGATTAGTTTGGAAACATTATTTTTGCTGGATAAAAGGTACTCTATGTTCTTTTCTGTTTCCCTGGCAACGTGTATGCGAAATTTCATGATGATCGGTCGAGTAGTTAAGGCGTGAAAGAGTAACAAAAAAACTCACATTCGCATATATAATATTACTAGTTTTCCCCGCGGTTTCACCTGCGAAAGTCCCATTCAAAAATATCTGAATAAAAAGTAGCCTATGTATGAATCCAGGTCTCTAGCTCTCTACATACTAAGTTTCATCGCAATCGGTCCAGTAGTTTTTGCGTGAAAGAGTAACAAACACCGCTACATCCTCACAAATTTTCACATTTATAATATTAGTAAGGACTAGATTTTTCCCACGGCTATCCTCGCGTAAATGCAGTTTAGATTAGTTTGGAAACATTACTTATTCTGGATAAAAGGTACCCTATGCTCTATTCTGTTCCCCCGACAACGCGTATGCAAAATTTCATGATGATCGATCGAGAAGTTAAGGCATGTACATAACGTAACAAATAAACTCACATTCACATTTATAATATCAGTTAGGATTTTCATAGTTTCACGCCAATTTCCCCGAAAGGCCGAGCGCTCATATGCTCACTACGTTTTAAGTCCTATATAATAAGGGTTGGGCCTACTGTCGACTCGGCCCAGTTCCAGACGGCGAGCTGCTGCTGAGAATATCGTTGCTTCACCGATGATGCTGTCCATTTAAATATTTGGTTACTATGTACTAAATATCGAATATCAATTTATTCGAGATCGCTGAAAACTATTCGAATTAAAATCCAATATAACCCCATGTGTTTATAAGACATTGATGTGCAATATTTTTTTGTTTTATTGATCCAGTCGATCAAATGACATTTTGCATCTGATGTTTGATTACTATAAAGGTAATAGCTGACCCGGCAAGCGTTCTGCCATATAAATTTATTCGATAGGAACACGCTAATCACCTAACGGTATGAAATATACTTTACGACCTATTCTCATATCTATCAAATATGCATAAAAAATGTAATGAAAATCGGTCGAGTTTCAGAGGATCGCGACCATAAACACCGTGACACTAGATTTTTATAATTATATATATATGGATTCTTTCTTCTTTCTTTTCGTGTGGTTAGTGGCCAACCTGTTGTCAAGAGTTGTTCAAGCCGCTCGTAGGCCTCTGAAATGGCTTAACGACTGCTGTCAATTTGGCAACAACCGGGACCGACTTTTTACGTGCCCTCCGAAAGAACGGAGGCGCTCAGATGAAATACCACTAAGCGGTCACCCATCTATAGACTGACCGCAACTAACGTTGCTTAACCTCGCTAATCGTTTACCGATCAGTGAGTGCAACTGGCTATGATTTTTCTTAATCTATTATGTCCCATTGTTGGACAAAGGTTTCCTCTACATATCTCCAACAGTCTTACAGTTTTATATAATCGTTATTAATAATATTTTTTGCATTCGAATAACAAACAGTGCTATAACAAATAACTTTTTGTACTATATGAATGTATTAAAATAATCTGAATATCTCGCACGAATATTTCGCATACAAAATAAAAAAGGAATATAAAAGCAATACGAAAACTGATATCAACGACCAGTTCCTGTTCAGCTGCTTTGTGTATATTTAATTCACTATTACACTCGAATTCGTGTGCTTTTCATAAAAAAACATTTATAGAAAATACATTTACAGATAACTTTAATCTTCAGTAAACAAATATTATCAAAGAGTCAGAGTTATTTATCTCGCATAATCATAAGTAATATTAAAAATGCGAATGTGAGTCTGTTATTTGTTACGCTTTCAAGCCTTAACCACTCGACCAATCATCATACACTTACCAAACACCAATGCAAGAAAGTCCTATCTAAGTGGCGTCAATCCTTAGATTATGAGAATACTGAAAAACTGTTGGTCATACCGTTGTAACTAAATACTTATAAATTACGTGAACACACACACGCACGCACACACACACGCACGCACACACACGCGCGCGCATACACACACACACACACACACACACACACACTCATACACGCACATACAAACACACACATGCGCGCACACACACACACTGCACATTCTCTCTAACTACATATTGTCATTAGAAATTACAAATTAGTCATATTTAGTGGCTGCATGTACCTCTTTATTCTAATATTGAATATTCTGGTTGGGGTCTGGAGATCTGTCACACAGAGTTATCCCTAGTATAGACTCCAGTTTCTCACAAAGAAAATAGCTTTACATACACTGCTATAACCAATTTATTGTACTAATATTCTTTGTGAAGAGAGAAATAAATAAAACTTATTATTATTAAACTTATTATACAATTTTGTTTAGACATTGTCAAGTGTACGATAAAGAACATAGGGTACCTTTATATTAAGGCAGGCGAAGCCGCAGACAAATTCTTATACAGTTATAGAAAATTAAATCTTTAGCAAACAAATATTAACAAATAGTCAGACTTACTATAGCGCATAAAATGTTATAATCGTATGACCCTTTACCCTAAGCTACAACTTCAAACGTCAAACTGGCATCATACCTAAATCATTAAAAACTGGCAATAGAGTAAAATTTATTTTTCTTCATATATTTAAATTTATATAATAGAAAAATAATTAATTATTATTAAAGCTCTCCATAAGCTAACAATATTAAGCAATCAAACTGAAATTTAATAATATAAAATTAATTCTTCAAACCTGGGTTATTTATTAAAACCTTTTTAGTTCTAATTACAATTAAGCTTTCTAAGAACACGATTTTCTTTTACAATAGCTTTATTTTTTTATTCCATTCTTGTTGTTTTTGTCCTAAATTTCAGACATGTTTAGACGTCGCTAATGTTCTTTTGAAACTTTGTTTTGCTTTAAGAAATTTGGAATCATTTAAAATAATAGATCTTTTCAGTTATCAGAGGACGTTGAAAGAACGAATTTATTTTGTTTTAAGGTGACTAAGTGGTGTTGAAATATGGTGGTTGTTGTAAAGAAATAGTGTTGAATATATTTTACAGAGCTGCAAATTTCTTAATACATTATATTCTCACATTTGTACTTACGAAAGAGTGGATAATGCTCGAGGTGACAAGTGTCACCTGCAAATGGTCGTGCCAAAGCTCAAGGTACCGGTAGTTTTACAACTCTATAATAATGAGAATTCGGGACACATGGGAGTTAAGAGAGCTCTGATTAAGATCCGGGAACGATTTTATTGGATCCATTGTCGAGAAGATGTTGAGGAATGGTGCCGCAAATGTACGAATTGTGCTGCCGTGAAAGAACCACACACTCGCAGCACGAGTGCATTAAAGGTGTATAATTTTAGAGCCCCGTGGGAACGTATAGCATTAGATGTTGCCAGACCGTTTCCTGGAAGCCAAAGTGGGAACAAGTACTTCTTGGTGGTTATGGATTACTTCACAAAGCGGCCGGAAGCGTTTGCAATTCCCAATCAAGAGGCATCTATGGAGGCCGACATGCTAGTCCACGAAGTAGAAGAGTATCAGATCCACACTTCGCTCAGCTACGGTTATGGGTTCCTACAGTATAATAAACTATAGCTTATTCTTGACGTCAGCTTGGAGTCTGGATTTCATTCTGCTACAAAGACATATTTTTTATTAGAAAATCCTAATAGCACTGCCCTCTCTGGGAATGAATGTAGCGACCTCATGCACAGCAGTCGCATTCAGTACCTACGCTACTAGTTCAGCATTTATATAGGACAAAGGTATGCTTACGATTACTCCTAATTGTGTGCTGCCGAAATTTATTCCAAAGCGCCATTTTATGCCCCATCTTTTGCATATATTTTCCATTGTTATCTGGGACATATAGGTACGGTATTTCTGTTAAAATCTAGACTCTGTAATCGGTACGTCAATGGCCTTGCCTTTGAACATGTACAGTAATACGTGCCGGTCAAAATGTGTATGCAATAACACAATATTGCAAACATAGAGTAAATATAACGCGGAGCGCTCTGAGCGCAGCTTTTGCAACTGTGCACTAAAGCAAACGTGTCACATTTCTCATGATTTTGCTTCTAAAATATTTTTCGATGCGCTATACTGAATCGTTAGTCATTAGAAAATAAGAGATTTTCGTACATTAATTACATAAAAGTTAGTTGTATGTTCATACTACCTATGTTCATACTTGCTCAAAGCTTCTCATTGTTGAGTATAACTTACATATTATGTATGCCTACTCCGAGATTGAAAAAATCTGTACACCACGTTACACATTCATGAATTTTTTTTTGTAATCCTTATTATCTACTAAGAGTTACGAAAATAAAAGTAATTTTATATTCAATAACAAACTTAATTCCCAAAACTGCTAAAAGAAAAATCAGTCTCAAAAACATTTCGGTCTAGCATGTTTCAGCATACGAGTCACAAAAGCACACCTAAGAGAAAATGATCCCCCACCCCCCGCACCCTTAATTACACCCCTCGGAGGTCAAAGCCCCTCGGCCGTAATTATTCCTCCCCCTGTTAGAGGGGGCGGAGGGGAAAAAGACTTTCAATCATAGATGTCTTTATAGGATGAATCATTGATGACTGTATGTGAAGAAGCTTTGAGGCTGAGCTAGGGGTGAGGAGAGAAAAAAGATGGTGTGGAGAAAATTTGTGTACGAGTGAAGGTTTTTCTACGTATATACATACATTACGTTGACAACTGTGTATGTTTTTCTGACTGACTGAAAAGCTAGTTTAGGTGCATTGGTCCCTTGGCATAGGCTTGTGGTTTGTATATGATTTTGATTTCCCAGATTCGATATTCGAGTCGAGCAAAGTGTAAATGAGGTTTTCTGTTAGAACAATACAGAGTCACAACATGCTTGACATGCCCCTTATAGGTCTCACCTAAAACTATAGTCGGCAAAATGTGGGTATGTTCCATCTACGTCTATTTCTACGGTGATATATAGATTTCATATTTTGTAGAGCTAAATGCCAAGCTATCGGCTGTTTCTACACATCTCCTCTCCTCTTAGCTTTGGTAGACCTTACGTTGGTTTTCTGTAAGGGGTATTTTGCTGAGCAAGCTGGCTCAATCGTATCATCTCATAATTGGCAACCATGACCTCTTCTACTCGTAAAATTTACATAATGATGTAACGAAGACTTTAAAAATTGTAGTAAATTATGACAATTATGAAAAGGCCATTGGATTTGTCTGTAATTAAGGCATAATTCATTAATTTGGCAAGGGAAAAGTTCGCTAATTGGAGAGCTCTTGAAGATCCATAATGATCATGATTAGATAGCTATAAAGAGTGCGCACTTTACCATTTGGCAAAATCAGTTTCAACTTACTGCTACTATCTCTTAGTAGTCCTAAATTAAAGACAGAATAATTCTTATGCTTTACATTTAAAAATTCTTGAACTCGACTTGAGAAGAGGACAAACATACAATTAACAGTACAAAGTACTTAGAAACTCAGAACGTAGTGTTTTAAGAACCACTCCAATACGCCTGTGAGATATATCTAAATTGTAGCAAGCATTCTGGGACACAGGTGTGAGTCTATGTATATTCGATTCGGGCATCAATCCTGTAGCCTCAACATCTCCAGTAAACGTAAATGCAAACTTAAGCCACTTGACTTATTATATATACTTATGAAAAAGTCACTTACATGAGAACATTGGATAACATTTCAAATGGTCGTCACACGATAGGTATTTTGGTGCTCACTTTACTTTACTTTACATTATATTTATTTAGTAATTTGGTTGTTTTTTAGTCATTTTGTTTAATATATTCTAATAATTTTCTTTTGTATCTCACATTTTTTATATCGGATGGAAACTTATTGTAAAGTTATGCTCTTTCAAAAATTATTTTTTTGCCTTAATTGGTTCGTACCCTAGGTAATACAAGCAAACTTGATCGGTAGTATACCACACATAACCTGACGACTATATTCCAGAAAGGGTAAACAGACTTGACTGTTTATCCACCACTCATGTTTAGATACCTGAAGCAGTAGAAAAAGGTATAATAAAGCCACATTCATGAGCTATAGTTTTACGTCCAATTTAATACGCCAGCCTACTATCTACCAGGAACAAGTCTTGCTAGTAAGAATTTCTTGACAGAAAAGTCCAATATGCACAATGACAGCGTCACGAGGGCAGTAACACAGTTCTTTCTAAAAGGTTTTCCAAATAAAGGCGGGTAGATGTTGAAATGGAATAAAACAAGCTGTGTGTGAGATATTAACAAAATTCTTTTTTTATTTGAACGGCCCATATATTCCATTTAGTGTGGAATATGACATCGTTCAAATGCCCGCTTCGGTTTTTTACAGTGGTACAGATCCGAGTGGTCCAATTTTTAATTACTATTCCGCATAAATCCGGCTGAATTTGAGCGATGGCCTGTGTTATGTTTACCTTTAGGGCATCGATCGATTGTGATTGATTCGACCTAAAAAGGCTATCGGCGTCAAATTGCATGACCTTGGTTGCCATTCACATCTGCCCTGCGAGAGATAACTTTACCCTCAAATCGTTTATGCAGAATGTCAATCGTGGCGTTCGCCGTATGGCACGTGGCACCGTCCTGCTGGAACCACATGTCGTCTAGGTCCATACTTTTTCAGCTTGTTTTATTTCATTTCAACATCTACCCTTATTGGAAAACCCTTTCCCTATGGCTTCGTGTGGCTATTTTTCTGTTAACACTTGTATTACACTCATATTCTGATAGCTATGGTGTTAGGACCTGTGTTAAGGGCGAGCCTATCAAAGTCTACCAACCAGAGCTCCAGACTCCGTGCCTCTATTGAGAATTGCCTGACAGAAAAACCCAACAATGCTATTCGACACGGGTATTGAACGCGATGCTTCATACACATTAGTCGCATTCACTACCGCTGCTCTTCATTTTACTTTATTGTACATATAGTTAAAACAGTTTCCTTAATGGACCGGTTGCCAAAAAGTTTAATAATCAAATTGTCACGTGGGAACAGACTTCGTACTCACATTGAATAAAGTGCTGTGTTAAGTATGTTGCCAAGGCTTTAAGTTTAACTAAAGTCTTACAGTTGCAATGATGTCATCCTAGTTCAGGTTTCTATTTGAACAATCTTTTTATTTTATTTGATTTAATTTGTTTGTTCGTTAGCGTAGTGAATGTAACATTTTGTACATTTTGGGTTCGATTTTAGGGCCGGGCGGTGTGTTTTACGAGTTTTGGTAATCAATTCTCAGTAGCACCACGGAATCAGTAAACATGCCTGGTAGATGGCGAAAGGCTCGCACTTAGGACCTAAAACCATATTTGGGTGTTAACCAAATCTGTCTTTTCTCATGCCTTCCCTTTCACGGATATGGGCTAGAGATTATGTATGTGGTTATAAAATCTCTGACAGAATATTTTGAAGAAAAAGTAATTTGTTATGTTAGTATGCGTTCTCGTAAGATTAATGTAGGTGAAGTCGCGTGCAAAATCTAGTCTCAATTATTATTGATATACCTCCTACAAATTCTACTATTGATAGTTATATCTGACGGGAACGAATTGCTATTATTTTGGATAACCAAAATAAATATTTTGTGTCCTCTATTTATCATTAATCTTCAATAGCCAATTATCTATCAATAGTCCCCATCAACGGAATGACAATACCTTATGTTTCGCTATTATGCCAATTATGAAGGCTGAAATAAAGATAAACTCGTGAAAAAGATTGCCCTCGATATGTGTCGGTTCATTCCGATAATAATGCCAAATCGTAATCCAAGATAGTTGGGTATATCACTGTAAGGCATAGGTCACATACCACTAAGGCTAAGAAACGGAAGTTTTTTATACAAAATTATAGCAAAGATTTGATTTTGATTTGATGTATGTGCTAATAGTTGTCAATTATTTGATCAATTTAGTCCTCTTATAGGATCCAATCCATTAATTAAGCAAAATTTCAAAAAGCACTAGAATTGCCAAGTATATTTTATTTATCACATTGTTAAAGCAGTTCCAAGCTATCATAGACTTTACCTTTAGATGGATTGCACGTTTACTTGCCACATTATTTAAATAAAAATACGTCGCAATTGCTAATATTCAGAAAGAACAGAATACGAGCGCAAGAGTTTATCGCCGATTATTATTCATTCAAATGATTTTCGAATACAGGTCACACATCACTACACCCCTTTTACAGATACATGAATACAGTACATGTATTTACGTATATTGGTGTTAATATATTTCTATTTCTTATTTTTGTTGAAATATTCTACCGATGAAATTAGCTTTATTATTTTCAGCTTAAATAATGAAAGAACGTTTTTTTTATTAGTAACGATTAAATAAACATATTCCCAAAGTTATGACAATAATTAGACTAACTGCAACCCTGCTTGGTTCTTGAAAGGGAAAGCAAGGCCTATAGACCTCTTTTTGCTCCAGTTCTGGCATATATTTTCTCTTGCGTCATTCACTGTCATCATATACTTCATGTGCTCTCCGTTGGTTTAGTATATTCTAGACCAGGTCTTTTTCCAGAATGTCTCTGGTCTGTTCAGAGTAGTTCAGTCCAGGTTACCATGTTTCAACTGTCCCATTGTCATTTGCTCACTTTTCTTGGGCACTATATTATTCAATTACAATCTCATACAAACCACGATCAGTAACCAATTCTAAACTCTGCAGCAATATACTGTAGAAGTAGTCCAGAATTTGTGCTTTATTATTATTTTACAAATTTAGTTTCTGACCTAAAATTATATCGCTTCTTTAATCGGCTTTAGAGAAGCTAATTCTAATATCGTTATTCTATGTTTGTTCTCTAAAGCGCCCCAGAAGACATGAAACATAATTGAAACACAACATTTAAAATTAACGAAATTTCGCGTCAGCCGTAGGCAGTGTAGGCAATCACCCTCGGGCCTTATAGTATTTTCTGGAAAATATTTAAAAGGCAAACAAAGCCGGCAGTATCAGTTTGCAATATCTATTGTGTCGGCGGAATGAAGTCGCGACCTTATCTCAGATATCCGATCGGTGATTGAAATCGACTTGGCCGATGCTCGTGTATTTTTTTTCAATATTTTCCTAGATTGAAAATTTGTTGGAGCAGCATTGGAATGCAAATATTTTGTATGGTTTCGATTGAGATCTCGAGCGCTGTTTCTTTTTTTCGCGACCTGCTTGTGGGAATGCTTGAACTTCTATTCTGCTTTAAGAAATATCTTTTTAAGGTTCGGGTTTGATGATTTTGCCTAACGTTATCATTATTAGGTATATTAACATAATATAGGTTTTTGCCAGTGTTTCTCTTTATGGAAATTTTACTTGATTATATTAGTTCTTGTTTCGACCGAAATAATAATATAATAATATAATATTCTACCACATACACACAACACTATCTAGTCCAAACTAAGCAGAGCTTGTACTATGGGTACTAGACAATGGATAAACATACATATATACTTTTTTTTTTTGTAAATACATACATATTATACATAGAAACACCCAGACCAAGACAAACATCCATGTTCATGCACACAAATATTTGTCTTGTGCGGGAATCGAACCCGCGACCTCAGGCGTGGCAGTCGGTTACACTAACCACTACGCCATCGAGGCCGACGAAATAAACTTAAACGTATGTCTTTAATCCCCTTAAATTCATTTGTTGAGTTGTTTGTATATCGAAATTATTGTAACACTTGTTATGAATGTTATTAGGGTATTCTTTACTTACAACCCTTATTCTAAAGATTCGGTATCTTTTCATCATCCATGTTCATCTCGTGAAGAATATCATTATATGTGATAAATATATTACACCGCTATTTCATCTGTGAATAGTATATAATTTAAGCCACATCCCGCGCTAGGCGTATTTTCTGCAACTTGTGAAACTTGAAAACATTCAAACAACTTACACAAGGAATAGGGCAAATGACCTAAAGATCACAAAGAACAAAAGGTTAAGATAAAACTCGCATGTCTCGACGTGCTAATACCTAGCAGCGACTAAATAAATGACAGTGTCCTATATGCAGTCAACTTGTTTGATCTTTCCAATCACCCAGTGTGTATCCAACTTTACCATTAGCAAGTGCATATATCAGAAGGATCTAAAGCCTCTCACACGTCACGTCAAAGATGTCAGATCACGTCAACGTCATTTTCTGCAAGATTACACTTGAGGACACTGAGTAGTTTGTTTAATGAACCTCGGACGTTCGCATTCGCTCCGTTAGGCCATGTAATTGGATGTGTTAACTGGCGTTTGGACACGCTTTCAGAGTTGCAAGGATGTGTATACAGGTGTTTCTGAGATTTCGTTGAAATTTTCTGTTAAAATAATGAAACAAAGTTTTAAGAGTAACTGAATTCGCGATACAATTTTATAGAAAGGTTTTATTCTTTGCAAAGGATTATTATAATAATTAATGCGTGAAGCAAAAACTTCGACCCCTTTTTACGAAAATTGCGCGGACGGAGGAGTATGAAATTTAGCACAGTTAAAGTTTTTATGGAGGGACGAATCCTAATATTTTTATAAAATATGTCTTAGAAATACATTAAATTAATGGAATAACACTATACGCACACAACCATGCATTTGACACACGCAGTCGAATCGCGTTCGTAGTATTTCGACATTCTTCATCTGACGTCGTACAATTCTTTGTAACTATGGTTACCTATACCTTAATAAATAAGGTATAGGTAACTATAGTTACAAAGAATTACTTTAAGTTTCACGTATTAATATAAAGATAATAAAGAAAAACAGAAAACAAAGTAGCAAGCTTAGGCATTTTGGTCGAATTTTGACCACTAGGCGACCGCTAGTTATAATAATTATTTAAAAAAAATTGTGATCTATGTACATATAATATTTATTTTTATATTTTACCGAGTCTAGGTGTTCTTTGAGTCCGTTTTTCGAATTTTTGAGAATTTTTTCGAAAGTTTGTTAAGTCCCCCGTGTCACAGGAGTTATTCCTAGTGCGGAAGTTATCCTTGAAACACCTCCTATAAGTTTTTCTGAAATGACTTTGAAGTTTCCTATTCCAAAAATAAGTTTAAACGGTCTTAGATGTGAAGTGAATAAATAAATCGAGCAGCGATAGCTCAGTGGGGAGACCAACAGACTGCAATGCAAAGAGTCTCGGGTTCGAACCCACGTCGCGCACCTCTGACTTTCGGAAGTTATATGACTTTTCGAAATTATGTGCGTATTGATTGACAATTATCGCCTGCTCCGTGCCTCGGAGAGCACGTTAAACCGTCGGTTCCGACTGCTGTGATCATCTATGACAGTCGTTATTGGGGAAGTCGACACAAAAAGATCCCACTGGGTCGAAGTGTCGCCGGTCTGTACCGACTGGCCCCCACACAAGATAAGATAAGATAAGATAGATGTGAAATACAGTTAAAAATTGCAGACAATTAGACATGGCAAAACTTTATGTTTAATGACTGTCGATTAAACTCAAAACAGACTGCCTCGCTAATAACGTGGCATAATTTTGCAATTGTAAAGGTCACAGACCTTACGATTGCTCGCAAATCCTGTCCTGTCCTGTGGGACGTATGTCCCGATCGGCCGAAGAGTTATTGAGTTATTCTGTAGAGAAATACTCAGTAAAGGAACGGCGTCTGGTATTTCTGGAAATATGAAGGTGTGATACATCTCTACCTTTTCTAGCATTTGAATCTGGACTGGTGTGAATAAATTAATATGATACTAGCTGTCTCGTGCGGTTTCACCCACGTTTATGAGAACTGATCCGCTTCTCGTGGCTCGTAACGTGATGTTATATAGACTATATTAATCCTAGATACAGTAGCTGTCTAATGATGAAAACAATTTTAAAATCGGTTCAGTAGTTTTTGAGTTTATCTATTATAAACAAAAATATAAATCTTTCTTCTTGATAATATTTGTATAAATATACTGGACTCTAATGTGTGTTTGTTACTTTAAACGTATCACTTGCCGGCCTCGATGGCGTAATGTTTAGTGTAACCAACCGCATGAGGTCGCGAGTTAGATTCCCGCACAAGTCTAATATTTGTGTGCATGAACATGGATGTTTGTTCTTGTCTGTGTGTTGTATGTATGTTATTACATAAAAAAAGTAAATATGTATAATTATTCATTGTCTATTGCCCATAGTACAAGCTCTGCTTAGTTTGGGCTAGATGGTGTTATGTGTATGTGATAGAATATTATTATTATGTAAGCAATTAGTTTTGAGGAACACCATCCTGATGCCTTAGTTATTTATACTGCAAAATAACAGTACAACACTTCTCACGAAATGACGACCAAAGCAATTGATATCAAATTACTCCTCCTGGAATTCAAATCTTGCTTAAAGCGCGCCTCTCAAAGCGTTACAACCACATAGATTCTATATACTGTACATCAAATCAGTTCCAGGCATCACCAATTAGTGTCTCCCTTTGTGCCGCGTCGAGTAAGCCTCTCTATTGACATTATAAGACTGCGATTGAGCTATGATACAACTATTGCATTATATAGAGGCAAATGGAAGGTGGTGGTCACGGTTTAGTGTTATAGGCCATTATTGATGCGAATTTACTTCTAACACAAGCTCAGAAAAATTATATAAATATCTATACCATTTTAAATTTTTTTGAAATATTGTTGATTTTTTCGTTAACTTTATATAATATATTTCTTCCGCGTCGTAAATATAATATATATATATATTATTATATAATAATTAACAAAATATATAATGTACTTTGTTAATTATCTATACTAATATAATAAAGAGGAAAGATTTGATTTTGTTTGTTTTTAAGGATTTAACTTAAAAAGTACTGAAACGAATATTGTCTTCTGTTTACGCGAATGTTATTCATTGAAATTAAACTACTATATACGGATTTTATCGCGTTGTTTAAACCTAAATATAAATAGTTTTAAAAGTTTAAATAATTTGATTAGCTTATAAATTAGTAAAATTCATTAGTAGTAGTAGTGTAACATTTTCAAAATTATGTAATACAGTAATAAATAAACAACGCGATAAAATCCGTAAATAGTAGTTTAATTTCAATAAGTACTCAAACGATTTTAAATGTTCTTTCACCATTAGAAAGCGTTATTATCACCAAGTACCATTTTATTTTTATAAAGTATTGTTGGTACTAACATAACCTAACCTACTTAGGCGAGCAAAGACGCGGAAAAAGCTAGTTATAACATAAAATTAAGGCAGACTGTGTGTGTTTTTTTATGACCTATATAATAAAACTCAAAAGAAACATATTCCTAATTTGATCAAAGCTCTACACAATATTTGTCGAATTGAAATTGCTTCTAGACTTAGTATTAAGACGCAATAGGAGACGGCAGTCTTTGTAGTAAGTAATAACGTTGTGTAGGCTCAGGGCTCCACTCGTGACTCGCTTTACGTATATAATATTATATACCTATCTTTTACAATTGCGTATGAAACAAACCGTTCTAACATAAGTTTTCTACATTTTATTAACCTTCTCTATATTAGTCTTCTTCGAAGAGGTTAATGAAAACACTATATGGGTCTGTGTGTCTGTCTGTTAGTGACAGGTATAACTCCGGAACCACTGGACCGATTGACTTGTAACTTGGTGTGCAGACACCTTGGGGTTATCCCTCGGTCGAATTTGAACATGGGTCCTGTGAATCAAAAGACCTCCGAGATACAGAGGTCACAAGGTCATAAGGTCAGGACATATCCACCAACTGGGTGATTTGGAAGTCCAAGGGAGAGGCTTTTGCCAAGCAGTGGGACATAATAAAAAACCAGAAGGAAAAAAAGGTCACATTAAGACGAAGAGGTTGAATCCTGGATTTTTTTCCATCTTGTTAAAATAAGACTGTCTGGAAAATAGGTCCATTTTTGATTTTTTTATTACAGGCTGATATGAACAAAATGCTATTATCAAACCTATTGTTAAATACTAGTAATTTTGATTACACGGATAGCGTATTGGCTTAAAAGGTCGTCTCGCTACTGCCGCTAATAGTAATGTCCTCCAGACCGATTTTCGGTCACGGCGGCCAATCTTAATGTAGACTGGCCATCTGCGCAGGAGATATTATAGTGCACTCTATGTTCCCTAACCTTCATGATCCGATGGGACGGATAATCCAACACGACCGGAGAGAGATCAGGCGCAGGACCAACGGCTTTACGTGCTTTTCGAGGCACGGGGGTGTCTAACACCGCCAACTTCCTAACTCCGAGCTCGTATTGAGATTTCTTAACAGAAAAATCCAATACTTTTTTGTATTATATTTTATACCGGGATTCGAACCCGAGACCTCATGCACAGCAGTTGCATTCACTACCGCTGCGCCACGGAGGCAGTTAAAAGCCACTACTAGAGTAGAGTATTGTGAATATGAATCAAATTTGTGTGGTCTACAAATTTTGTTACGAGTGTGTGTGATCTCTGTGCCCATTATTTGAATGTCTGTAAAGTCTTTCGCGATACACAAACTATTCCTAGTGTAAGCTCTATTAAAAAAATCTCTCTTAGCCACGTAAAGTGGCGATATTCTATCATATGATTGTGCGAATAAAATATTTTCCACCCAAAAACTAAAACACAAATCTTTTGAGATTCATCTAATGATAAAGAGTGTTTAATGTTTCTGATAGTCAATGCAAGTAGCTTTATGTGTTTACATGCTAAAGATCATATGATCTACTTGAGTGATTGGCTTTTCGTTTACACGAAGCATATAACCAATGCAATAACCTTAAGTTACGCATATCCCCTTAAAAATAATTCACACCATATAGTTTTTCTGAATCATTTATACAAAAAGCAGCGATAGCCTAGTAGGAAATCTTTGGACTGGCACACAGAGGTCTCGAGTTTGATCCCAAGGTGCGCATCTTTGACTTTTCGAAGTTCTATGCGTATTAAATAGTGAATTATCGCTTGCTTTGACGATGAAGGAAAACATGGTGAGGAAACCTGCATGTCTAAGAGTTCTCAATAATGTTCTCGAAGATATGTCTGCTAACTCACTGAGCCAGCGTGAAGGACTATGGCGTCACACTGACAAGAGGTCCGTGCCCAGCAGTGAGACAGTTTAATACAGGGCTGATGTTATTATTATTTATACCCTTAATTCCTTACTATTCAGATACATGCTGAAACATCCACACAACCAAATAACAAAGAGCAAACAATAGACAACTATTTATCACTCGCGTGAACGATGTAGTTGGATTGACCCCGCGCGTCAGTCATTCACATGATGAATGGGTATCGTCAGCAAAAACTGCTACTTATATTAATGATTAGTAGAGCTATGATCGAACTAGGCTATTGTTGAAAGCATTCGTTTTTGGATTCGGGTAGTAACGACCTGAATGTCATGAGAATTTTAGTTAACCTATGGTCGACTGGCACACCAGTGGCTGGATATAGTATGTTTTCAATTATATCTGGCATTTCAATAATTGACAGGCTAAGAACAAGATGTTTTGGAACGCTTAAACAACAATACTTCTACTGTGAAGTATATTGCGCGGTGATAGTGAATTCAACTGCTGTTCTTGAGGTTTCGAGAACGATGACCGTGTCAGGTCATGTTACCTGTTAGAAATTTTTGAAGTGAAAACTTCCTTAGGCGCGTCGAGCACTTTTTGGGTGAACAAAAATCATGGAACTCGCATCATCGTCACCAAATGGTTTCCATGGGCTATATGTATACTGTGTATATATATGTCCTTTTTGGGTGAACAAAAAGCGTGAAATTCGCGTCATCGTCACCGCACGCTAGTTACTTAGTTTTCACTTCTATCGACTTCTATTGCCCCGCATGTTTTTATATGCCAGTTAGAATCCAATTAGCAGCAACTAATCTGTAACTATGGCCGCTAGATTCCAATAGGATTGTGGAGCCTAAAATATTATAACTGGCGAAATATAGGAGTAATGTAAATTTGCCTACTTTTCTAGGGATATACATATGCGTGAATGTATGTTAGATATGTAAATGGATGTTTCGAATTCTACAGCCTATGTGCAATTTATGTCTGAATCGAATTTTTATTACAGTGAGAATATACATCACAAAATAGAATATAAAAGCGAACATTTTGTGTAAAATCTAAACTCGTCACTGTTGACGCTGCTATTCAAAACAGGAGGCATTCCATGTAGCACACCAGTTTGAAGCGTACGAATACGAGTATGTGAAACAATATTAATGCTCTGTGCATTGGTGCGCTTTAACCTGGCTCGCTATGTATGCTCGTCGGTATCGCATGGAATGCCTCTTTAGAACTGTATAATTCTTTATTATAAATATTAACAGTATTTGCATGATCAATTGGTTGTCAATATACGAATCAGAATCATATAGTGGTAATACGATTTATTCAAATCATGAAATTTGAAATCATTGGTATTATGAAAAATGTTTCAAACAAAATTTATTCAAAAAACGATACTTTGATAATTTATTCGAAAGCGAAAATCCTTTTTTTGCTGTTTTCGGATACATTATTACTGTATCGAATGATTCGATTGACTTGTACACTCAAAATTAGCAAAGTGAAAGTCAGAAATTATTTATTGTTTAGGTCACAAAGTAGCACTTATAAACGTTAAAGTTTATGAGTCAGTGAGTTTAGTGAAGTTGCTGAATTTAGATTTTGGTAAGTTACTAGGTTCTGGTAAAAGGTTGAGCCTATGAGAAGATACCTTCAAGAAACTCATGACCGCTCTTTTATCGACTAATAATCTAATCGACTGTTTATCGATAGTCTTCCCTTTTTGACACGTCAGAGTAAGACCAGGTAGACACAAAAAAAAGAGAATCATTCATGATGTCCATTAATATAGCATTAACCCTTTCGTGCTAACCATATTCCGTATACGAAAGAAATCCATTATCATTCGTCTTAATGAATATTATTGCTTATCCAAAGGTGCTGAAGTGATTGACATGGGTTCCATCACATTCGCAATTATGATTAATACCAAACTCACAGCGTAAATGAGGTTATGGGGGAATTAATGGAAAATTATACCCATTATTATCATGATTCGTGATATATTGTTCAACCTTGTGTATTTATTATACCCACATTCCGCTGTTTTTGGGTCCTATGAAAAATAGGCGAGCGATTGATTCAGAGAGAATAGATGTTATATGCCTTTGCTTAATCCTTCAAAGTCTCGGGGTCTCAAAGTCCAAGGCTGCATGTTTGTTTATTTTTACTTAGCTTAAAACTTACAAGTGCCGGGAAGCGCCAACTATATATGTATATATAAAAAGTAGGTATATATGTATGTTTATCCATTGTCTAGTACCCATAGTACAATCTCTGCTTAGTTTGGGCTAGATGATGAGTGTATGTGATAGAATATTATATTATATTATTATAGGTGCCGCGTCCCGGTTCACGAAATTTGTATCCTATCACGTGGATCATATGCTCGCCATGTCATATATGTATACATGTCATCTTTTGCTTAAATATACTTTTTTATACATTCATATAGCTAGTTTTTTTAGTATAAAGGTTTTGAGTTTGGAGCTCATTTCAAGTAGATATTATTGTTTCTCTTTAGCTAGAACGCTTAAGTTTGAAGTGGTTTCACTTCGATAGTCTATCGGGTGAAATTTAAACCACAATATCGCGATCACAAGTCCAATACCTTATATATTAGACTATTTTCTGACCGTCAACTGATTTTCCTTATACAGATTTTCTAGCAGTATATTTTACTAAAGATTTATACAATAAATACACTCATAGACACACGCCAGTATAAATACGCAGTGAATCGTTAGTGTCTTACACCAATTCGTCAGCTCTGCCATCCACTAACTAAAAGTTCGTTAAGTGATAGATATCTTATATGGTTCAAAGTTTTTTAGTTAGGGGACAGCAGATCAATGTTTTAGGTTACACATAATAGTAGTTTTTAATGTTCAGTAAACTAATTTTAGTCTCGTAACTCCTTACCCAAACTAAAAGTAACTTTACAGTCCTCCAGACCGAATTTCAGTAAGTCTTGATAGACTATGCACTGCACTGATGTGTGCACAAACACAAGTGCACTCTCTGTACACTGTCTCTCAAAGTTGAATTGGACGTCATACCGACACGGCCGGAGAGAGATCAAGTGTAGAACCAATGGCTTGACGTACTAAAATAGCTTTAATCGGAATAGCGACTTATATCATGAAACTAACTTCGGTCTTTTGATTACTGTATATTATATCCTAACAAGCATAATACCGATGATTGCGACTGTAATATCTACAATTTATTATCGTGAATGAGGCCTTGAAATCAATTAATCGGCGATTGCCTTGTCGAAGATCGTTGCACTGACACGAAGAGGTCTCAAGTTCGACTCCAAGGTTCTCATCCCTGGCTTTTCGAAGTTATGGCGTATTAAAAAGTTAATATCGCTTGCTTTAACGGTAAAGGAAAATCATCGTGAGGAAACCAGCATGTCTTAGAGTTGTCCATATAGTTCTCATAGATATGTAAAGTCTACTAACATGCACTGAGCCAGCGTGGAGAGTACCATAATACAACACGCTGGCGCAGTCCGCATTAGGCCATCTTAACCCTTCTCACATTGAGAAGAGGCCCGCGACCTGCAGTGGGACGGTTTAATATAGGGCTGATATTAGTTTATAGTCAAGATTGTCGGCCTCGACGGCGTAGTGGTTAGTGTAACCGACTGGCACGACTGAGGTTGCGGGTTCGATTCCCGAACAAGTCAAGCATTTGTGTGCATGAACATGGATGTTTGTCTTGGTCTGGGTGTTTCTATGTATAATATGTATGTATTTACAAAAAAAAGTATATATGTATATTTATCCATTGTCTAGTACCCATAGTACAAGCTCTGCTTCTGCTTTAGTTTGGGCTAGATGGTGTTGTGTGTATGTGGTAGAATATTATTATTATATTATTATTAGTTATCAACGACGGTGAAATCTCTTTCCTTTAAATAAAAGCCTATAAATCGTTGACCGTCGAAAAAATCTTTAATAGAAGCGTAGCGAAACCAATTATTGTGACAATTTCCACAGACAGGGTATAAATATCGGTAAACACTAAATTAATGTCTGTCCGTCTATCGGTATAGGCGCGCGGATGATTTGTGCGCCCGACTGACAATTTTTCATCTACCCTACCGCTACTAAATCACATTGACAACTTCGGCCCGTACAACTATTGGGCTTGACACCCTACATGCTATTGCTATACGAATTGCCACCTTATTTGAAAGAAATAAAGTCTATTTCTGTTTAAAAGTATTTAGGGTAAAGTATCCAGAGGTCGGCTCCTTATATTTGATATTTGTTTACCAACGTATAATAAAAATTTGTGTGAATTATTTCAGGTTGTGTGTTTGCTCTGTCTTGTAAAAAATGAACTGTTGGACAGGGATCCATTTATTAGGCTCTTATTAAAGTAAGAGGTATAGAATATGCTTTATGTGTAGTATGATTCTTGGAAAATACGGACAGCTTCGTGAATATAGAATAGCGTGGCACTTTATGGTTTCCATTTTCTAAGTTTTAATTAAGCTGACTGCCTCGTTGCCACATAGATAAAGTTTGAGCTTACGTTTCAGGAGGATGGTAGTTCCAGGATCAGGCAAAGAGTGTATTTTAATAAGTAATTCTGGGTAACCAAAGTCTTGCAATATGCCTAGGAAACAGTTATAGTCTCCCCCCTACTTTAAATGGAACCTAAAACATAAGTTTAAGTGTAAAACGCTTCTGCCTAATCTTTTAGGGGTAAACATACATGCTAGAGTCTATTGACAGGATAATTTATAGGATTAATAATATATTCCTAACCAATACACTTGTATTGGTTAAGAATATTTGACTGTGACTGTGTCAGCGTAGAATGCGTGTTTTGTGTCGGTCTAAAATCTGGTTCAGGTTGGCGAATAAGATGTCCAGATGAAGTGACGAATTTATTGTAGTGATTAGTAATTTCTAAGTGTTCAGAAGTATTCAGATATTAATATGGGATACTTATTTTACATGACTATTTAAGTACAAAGTTCATTCATCTGTCCTAAATAATTGAGACATGGCGGAATGCTTAGCTGATGCAATTAAATTATTTTTGAATAATATAGTATGTAGACATACATATAAAACAGGTATAAAGATATTTGAAAGGCACAGCCTAGGGTAATTACTTACCAGTCCTTCATCTATCAGATCAGCACAGAGAAGTAAAATTCGATTTTAGAAGCCTACTCACTCTAGTAAGGACTAAATTGTTTGGCTACGATCTTCTATAGCCTAATTTTCACTTTTGACTAGTGTATGACAAGCCTTTAGGTAAAACAGTTATGTATACTGTCACCCGAATCCTTACACGATAAGCGTTGTTACAACCGTATTACAGAGGTTGATGAGAGAGCTAATACTTAATGAAATAACACGTTACACGTACGGACTATAACAACATTGACCCACAGTTTGTTTTTACGACGTACCTACTTATTTACCAGTACAGCAATAACTTATACGACTGTCTGTGTTTCTGTTTAACTCCTTTATTTTAGATTCTCTAAATTAATCATAAAACATAATATTACTAGCGGTCCCCCCCGGCTTCGCCCGTGGCGCATACATGGCACTCATTTTTTTACTAAATATACCTACTACATAATACAAAATTTATCTACTGTTATGTTGTTTCCGCGATACATCGTATAATTATAAGTATGCACTATTATCGTATACAACCGGCACAAAATGTTTGACAATGTACGGATGCTGTTTTTTTTTTATTTCTCAGCCTTAGTCTTAAGTACTTAAAATTAAATTAGTT
Organism: Catocala nupta; assembly: GCA_963675205.1. Classification (NCBI taxonomy): domain Eukaryota; kingdom Metazoa; phylum Arthropoda; class Insecta; order Lepidoptera; family Erebidae; genus Catocala; species Catocala nupta. Next base: position 27,689,301 of record OY776090.1, on the reverse strand, counting down.
AAATTTGTCATATAAAAACTTCCAATAACCTTGTTTGCTCTAATGCCTTCTGAATTGTAATGCATGCCGTGGCAACTTGTAATTGAAACAGCACTATTGCTTGAGCCACTCAACAAAACTTGTTAAAATACTTTCCTAAGTGTATGTTTTGTAAGTTGTCCAATTATTAAATAAATAAATAAATTTACTGGAATGCCAGACGCATTCCAGTAAATGAAAGACTAACATAGACATTTTTCAATTTGTTCTTAAAAAAGTATCTATTTTCTCTACTCAGCTATTTCCTACTGCAAAAGGAATTAAATTCATAGTATACCACCTGTACCTGAGACATATACCTTGAAGAGTAAGGCAAGAATGTTGTACACTCACCAATCTGCCACTAAATTCGAATAAGTCTATTGCACAATGCCAGAATTGGAGTCTTTGTAAATTTCTAAATATTATAATCTGACAAAGCTTTACACCTACTCAAACATATACGTCAGCAAAAGCCTCGATAGAAAAATGTATGAAAGATCTCTTACTCACATCTAAAGGTAACCAGTAGTGCCAGACAAATGAGAAACCAAGAAAATTTATCTGTAGACCATACTGCCGTTTGTCGAAACAAAAACGAAACACCATATCATCCAATATTTTCCATTCTCTATTAAAAAACAATTGCAACTTTATTGGCTGTCGCGTAACCGGTTACGAGCAACGTGTTTGCAGTGTCCTCCGCAAACAATGAGTATAAACACGCCCTTATAGCACAAATTGTGGTCCATGTGCAATCGCGCTTACTGTTTGTCAACGAATGGACCATTTGATAAAGTGATGACAGAACCCAAACGGTGATAAATGAGGTTTAGACGAAACAATATTTTATTAAAAAGACATTCTATTAAAATAAACACCAAATCGGACGATAGAGTGATGAAGAAAACAGAGGTAGGAAAGACATAGTTTACCATAAGAGGTGAGAAGTGCAGTAAGATCTTTACTTGGGATTTGCTAAAACTGAAACAGCTCAGTTGGGAAAATAGCCCAATAGAATATCGCCAAACAACCTTGTGTTGCGTTTCTGCGGTGAGTAGGCTTTTAGCGCTCTTAAGTAAGGCTTCGCTGCACTGTTTGCACAGTGAGGCCGAAGCCTGCTCACTAGCTCCTCAGTAAACCATTTCACTTGAGTTACAAAACAGGAGCTCTATTTTATAGCCCACAAATGCTGCATGCTACCATAGGCATTTTGATTTTTGAGGCATCTCCTTCACTAGAAATAATAATAATAATAATAATAATAATTTATTTCATAAAAAGCAGAAGTACATGATTAAACAAGTTTACATTTTCAATTTTATATATAATCTCAGATATCTTTATGGCATCTGTGTCTGAACTAGATAAATTATTATCTGTATTTCAGACAACAGCGCTCTCCCTGGAAGTGATGCATTTAAGACAAAAGAACAAATGAGGACAACAATAATAACATGAATCAAATAAATAATAATAAATCACAATAAAAATACAAAAGAATATCATTAAAGAAAAAAGTAACCAAATTTGATAAAAATACAACATAAAAAGAAAAAAATGTAAAATGTAAAAATGACCTCCCTGTGTTTGGAGTGATGATGATTGTGTGTGTGTGTAGGAGGGTGAGAGTGAAAATTACCATTATTGTATTAAAGTTAACAAGCCTTCGGTTTCATCGTATGTTAAATTACGAATATAGTCAAATACTTTATCCTTGCACTCATGTTTATTTAATCTCTGTATTCGGATAGATTTGTCAATTTTTTTGTACAGATATGGACCTAAGAAGCAGGAGTGTTTGTTGACGTATGGGTGTTTAAACGTAGGTCTATTAGTGAAATCCGTAATATAACGACGTCGGGCAGTCGTAAAGTCTAACTCCAAATTAACATTGGCATGTTCTTTCAAAATAATTAGCAAAATAAATAGCTGACGGACCGAAAGTACTTCACAGGATTGATACAGTTCATACGTAGGGAACAAATACGGACGAAATGTGCTCACTTTGAGAATAGCTCTCTGTGCTATTTCAAGGGGTTTTATTGTAGTTTTTGAGGCCCCTCCCCAAACAGAAATGCAGTACCCCAATACAGATTGAACAAGCGCCAGATATACTTGCTTTATCAATTTGAAGTTAGCAACATGCCGCAGATTTTTGAAAACAAATATAAGTTTTCTTAGTCGGGATGTTAGTAAATTAATATGACAAGTAAAAGAAAGGTTATTATCAATTAGAATGCCCAAATATTTGACCTTCTTAGCCCCTTTTAAAGCAGGACAGTGGCAAACATCAATGTTACAGCAGCTATGTGCGATAAGGGAAAAAGATAATGGAGGTGAGATCGAACTGCGCATAGAGAAGGCTACGTATTGTGTTTTGTCCCTATTGAGCGTCAGGATATTGGACCGCAGCCAATGGCACACCGTATCAAAGCCACGTTGTGCCTCATTATAGACTTCTTCCCATGTGTCTGCTGAATACAGTAGAACTGTATCATCAGCATAAGAAATTATTTTGCCCGCAAAATCTAGATTACAGAGGTCATTCAGGTACACAAGAAAAAGAGTCGGCCCCAGAATACTGCCCTGAGGCACACCAAAAGTAACAGGCAAGTCTCCGCTAAGAAATTTATCAATCCTGACGCACTGAGACCTTTCAGAGAGGTAGTCTTTAAAAAGTTTCAACTGTGTTCCTCTTATACCCATTATTTCTAATTTTTTGAGAAGTAATGGTACAGAGACCGTATCAAAGGCCTTGGACAGATCTAAAAATATGCCTATAGTTTTTTTACCTGAGTCAATATTTTTTACGATATAGTCTACAAGCTCGTGGACCGCGTCACAAGCAGATTTGCCAGTTCTGAACCCAAACTGGTTATTTGAGAGATGTTTGTTCGATTCCAGATATTTCAATAGTCTTCTGTTTATGACGCGTTCCAAGATCTTGGACACCGATGGTAGTATAGAAATCGGCCTATAGTTGGTAACACAATCTCTGTCACCCGACTTATGAATAGGGTGCACCACCGACTTCTTCAAAACTGTGGGAAAAGTTCCTTCATCTAGGCACAAATTAAATATATGTGTCAGGACAGGGACTAGAACATGTCTGTTTTCTTTAAGGAGCCCGTTTGGAATAGAGTCCCATCCAATGGAGCAAACATTTTTGAGTTCCAAGATCAGACAGTCAACTTCCGACTCATCGGTATTCAGTATTACAAAAGATTTTAATAATCTATTACACTTGCTATCAAAATCATAGGCGTGCAACATGTTCTCACAGCTCCCGTTCTTATCCGCTAATGTTTTACCCACAGAGGCGAAAAACTCATTTACGTTTTCAACAGATTTATTTGGAGAATACATATTAATTAATTCTGTGGCTGTATTTTTCACCACCGAAGTGTGAGTGATATTTTTAACTGCTTTCCATATTTTTCTATTATTCTTACCCGCATTTTCTAATAAATTGCGTTCATAGTTAATTTTGGCCTTTTTTATCAAGTTATTACAAAAATTACGGTACCTATTATAGGATAATTTAAGAATTTCATTATCAGGGGACTGTCTTATTTTGTAATGGAGTCTGTCTCTGTGACGCATACAACGTATCAGACCAGGTGTAATCCACGGTTTGATGATCTTATTACGTCTTGATAGTTTTACAAGGACGGAATTGGAGGTAATGGCACGTTGAATGGATGATACAAAGTATTCCATGGAGGAGTTGGCGTCATGTGAATCATAAATCGGATCCCAGTTAATTCTTCTTATGTCTTCATTTAATCCCTCATTGTTCATCTTATTAAAAGATACATGTGCAAAAGTCCTTTTTTGTACACGCTTAATACAAAGTAAGACAGCTTGGTGATCCGTAATAGTGGATTGGAGGATTAATGTTAATGCCGGTATTTTTGTTTTTAATATCACATGATCAAGGCAAGTCTTACCCTGCCTTGTAGGCAAGCTATGTGCTGGTAAAAGACCATGATAAGAACATAAATTCAGATATTCCGACTGAGAGCTAGACACTTGATCGGGACAAATATCTATATTAATATCTCCTATTATGGAGATGGTTTTAACGGTAGATAGCTTCGTTAAAATATTATTTAGTGATTCGAGGAAGTTGTCTATGTTTGTAAATGATGGGGATCTATACACTGCCAATATCGCCGTTTCGGTGCCAATTTTTATGATCAGTAAGTTACAGTCTTCACAGGAAGGTTCATCTATCGTAACACCAATATTGTTTTTAGTGTACACCGTTAATCCGTCGTTTTGATTAAACCATTTTTTTGATGCGTATGAATTATAACCATCAATGTCGGGTATTAAAGGACAACGTGATAACCAGCACTCCGTCAAAATAATTATGTCACACTCGATACGAAGTCTACATAACATAGTAAGAAAGCTGTCAAAGTTCCGAGATAAACTGCGTATATTCTGGGTTAAGACTGTGAGGCATTTCATGGGGTCAGCCATAAGATTTCGACATTCTTCAATATCACATGACAAGGATTCTGAGACCGATAGCCTATCTATATCTGTAGCTATGTCATCCATTTATTATATATTAGTTGCTCATGATCACTTAAAAACAAATAAAAGGTTTTATTATGTAGGAAGAGTACAAGAATATATACGGTAATTATATAAACAGTGGAACAAATGCGAAAGTACATTAGTGGCTGAGTGTGTATTATTATCATTACTTCACATTTAAGCAACTCAACGATAGCGAGTGCAGTTAGGGATAGAGGCAGCCTATATATAGTTAAAACATATAGTTTATTTATTATTCGGGAGTGAAACCTCTGTGCGCAACATGCAATAAACAATTGATTATGCAAGAATGTTATAAAGTGATACAATTTCGTATGCTTTATTAAAGTAATACGACTTTTGATTTTAGTTCTGTATTCGATCTCGAATAAAGGCTTTACAAACCTAGACTTAAGTGAGTATCGTGTATAGTGTATAAATTGTATGGTATTGTATGTAATATAACTAAAACTATAATGTTTTAAAATGATAAAATGATTAAAAATAACATGCTTCATAACGTGACAAAAAAATAATACAAAAAAACATGGCCAAATAGAAGTAATTGTTATTGAAGTTAGTGTGGGGTGGCATAGTCATACAAGGGTAACATTCAACTTAGCGAGGTCGGCCTCTTCATCTATGCGGACGTGTGGCATACCTTCTTTCCTGCGTAAATAGACCTTCCCGTACGATATCCAGCAGTAGCTATAGCCGTTTGTGTTTGCGTAGTCTCTTGCAAGGTAGAACAATCTCCTTCCCTTTTGTGTTAGGCATTCCGAAATGTAGATAGGTTTTTGCGGTGTAATTGTAGTAAATAAGCGAGTATTTATCTTATCGATTTTATCTTGCAGCGAAAGCTTTTTGAGATTTTTGAGTAAGCTGTCCTTGGTAATTACTGAGGTAAATTCTACAATAATCGGTTTTGCGACATTCGTCTTAGAGAAAGGGCGATAAACGTCTCTTATATCAGATGTTTGTAATTCAACATTTAAAACGCTACCGATTTTTTTTACTGCGTTGCACATGTCGTTTTTGGTCTCATTTTGTTGTTTAGGTATGTTTCTAATCTCTATCTTTGTCGTGCAGGCTTGTTTATTAAGAATTTCTAACTTATTTTCTAGATTTTTGATGTAGGAAATATGTTCCTTGCGTTCCTGTCTAAAGCTTTCCAATTCATTTTTTAAGTCGTCATATTTCGCAGATAAAGTCGACATTGCAAGGTTTATGGAATCATTTTGAGTTTTAATTTCAGTTAGAGACAACTCTAAGCAATCCAATCTCGCCTTTTGTTCTAATGCAAATTTTGAGAACATACCACGTACTTCCTCCATAAAGGAAATGAGTTCATTTTCTCGCTTTCTCTTCATACGCCCAGTCATTTATATTTTGATTATCAGTAGCTTGCAAGTCCGAGATGCTACCATCAATGCCCTCAGAATCCGTTCCCGATGTAATTGTAAGCTTGGGTGGTGTGCGCTTTAAAGGCATATTGTTAATACGGTCGAAGTACCAGGGCAACAGCGGAGCGCAGTAGCCGCAATAGGTATATGGCGAGTGTACGTGTATAGAATAAGAAGTCCAGTTACGTACCTCCCCACTGGGCAGCAGTGGTCGCCCGCGCGCGCCGTTGATTGGCTACTCGATGTCCCGCCTCTCTGGTCAAGCGACAAACAGCAGTGGGCGGTGTAAGCGTTGGTAGTAGGGCTGTAATGAGTCACTGTTGAGGATGACTGTGTTACTCCGCAAGGCAGGAAACTCTTGTAGTTTTATGCACTCCTAATTTTTGCGACTTGATTTAATTTCGATTAATTTATTATTTTAATATTGTGTAAAAGGTTCACGTTAAACACGTCTGAACTCCTCAGAGGTCCGGGGGGAAGAGGAATGAGAAATCAAGTCCTGTTACGTGGGTATTTTATAATTAATACATTCACAGTACAAGTAGAATACTGTACAACACTGTTTGCGCAACCTAACCCTAATATTATAAAAAAGATACATACGTGGAATATAATTTAATTTTATTACCTCAGCAATATTCTTTGAAGATTCGATTGTAAAGCCTGATTATCGTAATAGAACTTGTCCCTTGGCTTCAAAACTACAAAGAACTGCCATCATAAATAATAATTCACATCAATATCCCAAAAAATCTTATCCCTAAATCTCATTTCCCTTCAAAAGGTTGAGCGATCTTGGCAATATGCGCGTATTAAATTGTTTGAAACAGAAAAAGGTACATGTCTGCAAGCATTCGGGTCCTACTCCAGTAGGCTGTTTCGCTCCAATAGGCTTGTTATATAAGATATAAGGTAAAACGTGCTCGTTCGATGGGAAACTAAGTATGTCGACGAAGAATTGTTTTATTGAGATTTTTGCTAAAATATGCACCGTTAACGTTACGTTCTTTGTTTGATTAAACTTTGGTATTTTTGTGAGTAAGAGAAAATTGTAATGTGAATTCAGTGTTGGGAGTTTATTTGGTCGATGTGCTAACGTATGGATTCACACTGTGAATTTAAAAAGCTACGTATGGTGTGCTCTTTGCGACGGAAATATTGCTGTTTTAATACAGAAATACTGTACCGGATCAAAGTATTTTTTAAATTTCCATATATCTATATAGCTCAGTGATTTTATGTATTTATAAGTATGTAAATATGTATACGGGTATATATGATTTTTCACATACAATAATCCCGATCCATTTTGGTTAGAGAGCGTTTAGCTATATCAACACCACACTAGCCTCATATCATTTCATCGCAACCTTCCGATACTTTATTAGTGCCTTACCTTTCAACTTTAAATAATGTAAAACAGTAAAAGCCAAACAATATTTTCTTTTTCCTGGAAGAAAATAATTTTGAAGGCATCCAACCAAATTTTACCTATACCCTTATAAAATCAGCAATTAACAGCAAACGTTAGACTGAGAAATGCTACTTGATCAAAAAAGCCGTTTGCTGACTACTCTGCTACTACTGCATATAAAATCAAACATAAACTAATTTGCAAGCAAAACCAAAGGTTTATTAAGCTAAATTCTGATCAACATGCATTTGATAAAACTCCTTCGAAAAATCCTTCAACATTTTTATCCGCATTTATAAGAAAAAATTGTTGGAAAGATTGCACCCGTTTCCTAACTAACCTTTCAAGTTTCAGTATACTTAACATGAAGTTCGGTGCATACGACGAACTTGGAAAGTTTAGCTGGTAGTGCTCCAATGTGCTCACTTATTAAAACTTGATAGTGGAAGATGTACTCGTTGTGTAGCAGTTGGAGGAACAGTCTTGCTTTTTTATTATGCTAAGCAGGCTTGTCTTCATTGTGTCTGTGTATATGTGTGTGTGTTGTGTATGTGTGTTTGTGTGTAAGCGTCCATTTTAAATAATCGCCAATCTATTGGTGTATGATGTAGTGTGTGTTATTTTAAAGTATGAAAAGTCAACACTAAACAAATTGGTATGGTTATTACCATAAATTATATCTACCCTACGTTAAGAAAGAATATGGGCCGTTTCATGTCAAGATTGCTTGCGAAAGCAATATCATTCGCTCTATACCGACAAAAAAAAATGTTTCTGCATTAAGACCATTTAACATATCGTCTTCCTATGGTATTCTGGTAGGCCTTCTTACTGCAGGTGGATAACGTTATACCCGGTCAATGCCCTGTAACGCCCTTAAATGATTTAAAGTTTGATTTTTCATGCGTCAATTAGCTTGTTTGAGTAATTTTAACAGATTTTCTATAAGTACAAGAATTATCAAAACGTTATTATAAGCCTAAGTCTTGATTTATCTTATTATTAAAAAAAACTAACTTTAAGTAGCTATCACATGACAGAATATCCACCCAGCCAAGTCTTTTGAAAAAGTACCTGTAGACAGCGAGTCATACATTATTACCCGCAGTGAAATGTCTGAAATGTGGAGGACTAAATCTAGAATCTTAAGTAATATATTTCTTGTTTAAGCTTATACAAAGTATCCTACTATGAATCCATATCATTCAAAGTTACCCAAGCAGTGCAGTGGGCAGGCCGCCACAATTTAATGTATATTTAATTTTAATTCATTAACTAGTGGTATATGCGGTCAAGCCGAGTCCGGCTGAAATCATGCCACCATTTTTGTGACATCATTAATGCCGTATTCCATTCAATTTATAGTGTTATGTATTTTTAATTTTTGTGTTTAATTATTCTAATTAAGGCACGGTTATTGGGTCGTGTTGATGCATAAAAGCACAGAAATGGGCTGTTGATTTCATAGATTTTACCATAAGAGGTGTTATTGATTTAAGTTTGTTATGTGAGTATAGATATTGAAAGATAATGGTGTTGACATTAATCATTCATAGGTATAGGCATATCACAAATGTTAGCATTTTATGAAGGTGGTAGAAAATCTGCAACTTAGTTCTTTGATAGCAAGATCCATAAAAAAATACTTACACCTTAAAACTTGTTCTGCATTTATGTTTCCTGATATTTTCTAGTCGTAAATCGCCATGAACACACGCCACAGTAATATTTAATCGTCCTGAACACTGACATGAAGTAGTCAAAACAACGGAGTAATTTCAGATGAAAAGAAACATGAAGAAAGTTATGTTATATTCTTAAAACTTGTTAGCCCCGAAATTTCCGAAAGATTTTATCATTATAGTTCTACTGACAATAATTATAGCCGCGTTGACAACTTAAAAATGGAGTGCCTTTGCTGTACACAAGACAGTGATAAATAGTTCCTGACAGCACAGCTATTTCTTCTAAAATCTTCGGCGACTCATCGATAAATGGATTGCTAGCACACACGTGTTATTCCTGAAGGTGCTGACGCCTAATAGGTTACCATTAGATAGATCGTGAGCTTGTGGGTACCAGTCTTCTTTCTAGCCTTTATTATTCCCAAGTCACTTGGGGTCGGCTTTTCTGGTCTAACCAGATTTGTCTGGATATCAGTTTATAAGGAGCGGCTGCCACCTGATCTCCACAACCCGAAAGCTAACGATACCCTAAGGCTATACTAGTGTCAGTATATTATAGGGCACTGACTGCCCAATAACGACTGCCATAGATGTTCATGGCAGCCGGGACCGAAGGCTTAACGTTCTCTCCGAGGCACGGAGCAGGCGATAATTGTCATTCAAGACGCACATAAATTCGAAAAGTCATATAACTTCCGAATGTCAGAAATGCGCGACGTGGGTTCGAACCCGAGACCCTCTGCATTGCAGTCAGTGGTATAAAAAAAACAGAACGATGACGAACGAAAAAACGGACGCGGTCTTGTTTCTGATCCTCACTTAGATTCTGGCGAATTAAAAGACAAAGAATCCTTAACTTTAGTATCAAGAATTGGACACTCAATATACTTGAAACGCGCCTCCTTACTAATCTACTTATCAATACCGCCAGCTTTGGTAATTACGGCTCACCCCTTTCCAAAGACGCCTATCTTCAACCAGACAGTGACGGACCGTTAATGAAAACGCCAATGAATAATGCTTCATTTTATAACCCATCTAAAAGTTATAAACAAAAATCAATAAACGGCCAGTTAACTGTTTGAATTAAGAAGTTTTGCTTAACAAAGTAACTTTGGAGGCACGAGATTTCAACCAACAACAATTTAAGAAAATTTCATTAGTATCCCTAAATACAAGTTTGTTATTAATAATGTTGATAGAGTGGATCGAAATTTGATTTTCAGCAGAAATACTGTTTTATTAAGAAGATTGAAGTGTTATGGTATGTGTATACCGTTTTTTAACCCTTTCGCCGTCCCTTGGCAGGCACAATAGAAAATTGTTACGTATCATATATTATGTGATTTAATGGACGGGGTACCTGTCGGGATATCCTTGTTATTTTGCCTTTTGGGAGCCGGGACGTATGTTTACGGTCGATCATGAGGTCTGGGATTGAGATTTTCTTATGGAAGTTTCCAGCAGTAGCACTGAGTATTGTCATATCCTGTGCTGCTGCTGAAAATTACAATGCAGAACTTGAATGTACGAGCTTACTAAACCGTGTTAGCGCAGCTTTTTCGTCTGAACTATCCATGACTACGACTTCAAACTCATCTTTATAAGCATCTCATTCAGTCGATAATACCGCACTCTGAATACAATAACGAACAGTTTAACTTGAAATTCTAAAGTAAGGCAATTTTAACTCTAATTGTGTGACTATAAATACTAATATTATATTTGTGTTAAGTCATTGCAATAGAGTTTACATTTGTTCGATCCAAAATACTTAGTTGGGTTTCTGTCTTATTAAGAGTGCGATATGCCATCAATCGAACTACTAGGTAATTAAGCAATGAAGTAACCATACATTAATCTAAGTTACTTTAACAGTAGACATTTCCTATATGTTTATAAAAAACCTTCCTCTATTTGCAATCAGCAACTTCGATATCCACATCCCTATTCTAGAAATCGATAACAATATTCTGTACGGGCTATCGAATGTGCGGAGTGAACCTATAAAAGCTGTTCACGCTCGCCGAGACAATCGAGAAGTCTGATTGGTATCGACTTTACAATATAGCCGTTTATTTTACGTGCTCTGATCTGAAGAGGCAGAAATGCATTGGCTGCGCATTTATGTGATATGTTCTTAGATAAAAAGAAACTGATTTTTGTACTGTATACATAATCTTACTTACGTCTAAACCCATGACGGGACAGACAGTATTACACCCACATAATAGATATATATAGATTATTTTTATATTAATAAGAGGACAAACAATTATACATGCATAAATAAAATACGGGCCGCCTGATGATATAAGGTAACCGTAATCTATGATCGCATGCAATTCCAGAAGTACATGAGTATTATCGACCTTATACAAAAGGAGTTGTCTAAATCAAAAATCATTTAGGTATTCATTTAGGTCATAAAGTTACAATTATGAACGTCAAAATATAAAGGTTAGCGTGTTTACTAAATTACTGAAGCTACATTTGGGTTAGTTGCTAGATTTAGGCAAAGGGTTGAACCTATAAGAAGATGCTTGTAAGAAACACACGACCACTCTTTTATATCGCTAATTAAATATAATTTCAGTATTTTACAACTAATATCAATAAGGTTATGTACCCATTATAACACATATTACTAATTATAACACTCGGTTTAATAGTATTATTTAATATTAATCGATAGTAGGATGTCATAAGGGCGCATACATTTACACTTTGTGACAGCGCAAAGGTAGTCCATGACTAAGAACATAGAATTTTTTAAATAATAATAATTATTATTATGGTAATGACAAGCAAGAGATAACATCAATGTAAGAGACAACCGTACTACAGAAAACTATATACGGATAAGCATATATTTTACCGTGCGAGCAAGCCAATTCTTACTCCCACCGTCACCAAATAAAATCATTGACAGCTGTTTCACTTTAACCAGTATACACAAATAAACAAACATCAATAGAACATGCAAAACTATATTTATTTACAAAGTTATTTTAATAAAATTAAACATTATCAATAAAAGGTTTTATAGTACACTGGTATTCAACCCCATTATTTACGAGTTAAAGGCCTCTATCCCATTATCTGGCTTTATTCAAACTACATAATACCTTATATTTTATGACGGTTACGGCCAGAGGTTATTTTGATAAACATAAAGTACTGATAACGTGTTATTGTTGGGAAATTCGTGGTTTCACGTCAATAACATAATATGTCGGCCTCGATGGCGTAGTGGTTAGTGTAACCGACTGCCACGCCTGAGGTCGCGGGTTCGATTCCCGCACAAGACAAATATTTGTGTGCATGAACATGGATGTTTGTCTTGGTCTGGGTGTTTCTATGTATAATATGTATGTATTTACAAAAAAAAAGTATATATGTATGTTTATCCATTGTCTAGTATCCATAGTACAAGCTCTGCTTAGTTTGGGCTGGATAGTATTGTGTGTATGTGGTAGAATATTATTATATTATTATTATGTTTCTCTTATCACAGGTACTTTCTAACATATTATATTAGAAAATACCTGGCCCTTTGGGAGGCTTACACGGAGACATGGGTCCAACGTGAAGAGGCCCTTCGAGAGTTTTAATCAAAGGTGTTATGGAACACCTACAGCGGCACTAGCCGCAGCAGGCGTAGGACTATTGCTACGTATGGATTCTAATATATGGGCTATAGGTATGGGTGTTTGCTGGACCGGTATATGCTAACTATGGATGAAAAAGTTATTATTATTATTATTAATAAGAGTGTTTTATTTATATAATTTTTAATGGGAAGTTATGGTTTTATACAAGAATCATCGTTTACATGAATGGGAGTAACTAAAAAGAGTAGAATAAGTATTTAATATGACAAAACTGTAAGAAGGATGTGTCTGTAGAATAGAATTATTTTGAAAATGATTTTTTTTTGGACGCATCTAATATAAGATATATTAGATGCGTCCAAAACAATGTTAATAAATTTTTTGTATCTCTGTCTGTCTGTTTGCTTCGGTAAAACGCAAACCACTTAACGGCTATCGATGCTTCATTTCATCCGATTCTATTACTTAAAACCTGCAATACATATATTAATCGTAATCGTGGGTAAACAGACGTTTATTAGCATATAAATAAAATAAAAACTAAATGCAGTCATAATTTTAGAAAACTAGTACAATATATAGAACCTTAAAATAGGTGAACAGAGCAGTGTTCTCGTTTAATTCTAAGATTTTACTCAAACTGAAGTAGCCTGACACCGTACGAAAGATCCCATCCCATCCCAAACAACCTTGAGTTGTGTTCCTGCGGTTAGAAGAGATTTTAGGCTACTAAAGGACAAAATAGGTCCTTAGCTAGAATCTAGTGCGGTATTTACGCGGTGGAAGCATTGTGATTCTTTCTTTTAACAGTTTGAACAGATTTTCTATTGTATCTGCCTTGCAGCAGAATCGCCTGTTCGTCTGTGGTGTAACGTCTTTAAGGATCACCAAAGCGTGAATGATACCCCTGACGTTACAAGCGTGCCTAGAATACGGTAATCGCTTATCACTAGACAGGCAGTATGCTTGTTTGTCAACTCAAATCAATTTATAAATCAAGAGATTTTGCTTGCGGCTCCGCTCGCGTAATAGGTTATGTCAACTTTATATCCCTCGGAAACAGCACTTTTTCCTGGATGAAAGGTACTCTTTGTCCTTTTCTGTACCCCTGACAACGTGTATAATAAATTTCACGATGATCGGAAGAGTAATTAAGGTATGAAAGCGTAACAAACAAACAAACTCACATTCGTATTTATTATACTAGTTTTTCCCTGTGGTTTCATCCGCGTAAGTCCCGTTCCCGTAAGAATATTAGGATAAAAAGTAGCTTATGTGTTAATCCAGGTATTCAGCTATCTAAATACCAAGTTTTATCGTAATCGGTTCAGTAGTTTTTGCGTGAAAGAGTGACAAACATCCATACATCCATACATCCATACAACCTTTCGCGTTTATAATATTAGTAAGGATTAGTAAGGCAGTTAGGATTTATGCATATAGATCACAAAGTAAGTCTTATGAACGTCAATGGTTTTTTGTCACTTAAATCTTTTGTTCACAAAAATCTTTGAAATTTATATCTTACGTTGTGATCTAACTCACAACGTAACACATTTATGTAAACGTCAAAGATTTTTGTCACATAAATCATTAGTTTATTTATAGGTCATAATATAACACTTATTAACATAAAACCTTATAGCATAATAATAATAATGTCCTCCAGACCGAATTTCGGTCACGGCGGCCAATCTTAACGGAGACTGGCCATCTGCGCAGGAGATATTATAGTGCACAAGCGTGTGCGCAAACACAAATGCACTCTCTGTTCCCTAATTCTCATGATCCGATGGGACGGTAATCGGACACGACCGGTGAGAGATCAGGCGCAGGACCAACGGCTTTACGTGCTTTCCGAGGCACGGGGGTGTCTAACACCGCCAATTTCCTAACTCCGGGCTGCTATTGAGATTTCTTAACAGAAAAACCCCAATAACTTTATGTAGGCCCGACCCGGGATTCGAACCCGAGACCTCATGAAAACGTTAAAATACTAAAATAAAATAAATGTTAAAAAGTAAATGTATTATCGATTCGACTTTCATTATATCTTTATTATATAAGGCTAGTTATATATCTTCACCATACCACAAATTTATTCAAAAATGAGCCATAAAATTATACTCAAATACACTTTAATTGCAAGCGGTTGATTGCAAATTATTTTAACTATCGATGCGGTCGCGATCGTAAATAACCGAAGGATTACGGGTTAAACCCATTTTATATAGCCTGTGGAGGGATAGTACCTTTACTTAATGTCGATAATGGTTGCCTGGAATTTTATATAATTAAACCTCATTTTATAAAAACTATATTTGTTTTAATTATCCAGTATGGTTTGTTGATTATGGTGAATATTGTGATAGTTTGACAACTTTGGATTGATTTGCCAGCATCAAATAGTGTATGGAAAGATTTTTTTTTGTACATTTCTCTTATATTATCATAATTTTACTAACAAAAACCAACTACAAACCTATTTTCACTCTTAGAAGTGGTATTTTCCTTCAGATTTAATAGGGACCAAACGGAATGTGTAACCACCAAAACAAATAATTTTACCTATCGATTAATAAATAACAGAGTTATGAGGTAACGAATGTAGAAAATAGAACCTAGAGAATAGAACATACTTTTTTTTTAAATTGGCTAAAAATATTTATGTCCTAAATATAGCCTATAAACACTTACCTACATACTTGAATATAAAAACCTGCGTTACTAATATTTCACTGAAATTGTTTGTTGTTTTAAGGTAACTCTATGTTTTCGTTGCCCAAGATTGATATTATCACCATTGTGACTAAAATACAAAAATATAACTAAACGTACAAAAAATCACAAAGTACAATTCTGAAGCGTAATGTAATAGTCATTTATTTGTGGAACATAGGTTAGTATACAGTTCTTACGACTATGTTTTAAGTACGCTATGTCCTACCACATAATATTATGGTGTACATACAGCTACACATCAAGTCAGACACCCTATATACGCATAATTACGCTACATACAAAATAGAGAATTGTCGGAAAGGGATAGTGTATAGTGGTATCGATGTAATGGTAAGGATAGAGCGTCGCGTCCCATTCAGCGTGAATGAGACAAAATAACAAAAATATAAGGCACTCTCTCGCATGATCCGCAGCGTTCAACTTCTAATAGTTCAAAGTCCAAACAGTCTAGGTTGATGTGTCGCTGTGTGTACAAATTATAATATAATTTACAAGTATAGTAGGTATAGTATGTAAGTATTGTAATTCTTTATTTACGTGTTACCACAGCACCAAAACCCTTTATAAAATTTTCAATCTAAGTCAAATAAGAACAGGCAAATATTAATAACCCTATTGTACCCGGGTATACCAAAACACTCAAATTGCCAGCCACAAAGTTGGAGTGGAAAAATAAAAATACACGGCTCCCTCGTGGTGCATTACGTTGGACGGCGCGGCCCAAATCTCACCCAAGATGAACATTCAAACCGTTTTGCGTAAAAACACACCAACGGTTTCGGGTTACGCTTGGGGTCCAAATGTAGCCGTTTGATAGTGGCGACCTCAAACGTTTTGTTGTTCATATTAAAAATTTATTAAATCATTTTATAAGAGTTGCATATGGGGGTATATTGTAAGATTTCGAGCTGCTTTTGAGAATTTACTAATAGAGAAGTTTTTACAAATTCGAAAAATTTAAGTTTTCCTTCTGCTACTACGAATTGCCTAACAATAAAACCCTGTTTTCATAAATTTGAAAATTGATTCTGCTATGAAGTCAAGCAACAACTTAAGCAAGCTAAACGACAGGGAAAATCTTAAGCACATAGAGCTAAAGAACTATCGTTAGGTCACAACTCAACTGCACTCTGTAGAGTGCAGTTGAGTTGTGAATTCATGTATGAATGAACTACACTGGAGACATGCTGGCGTAATCAGTAGAAAGGATAATCATACGCATAATAAAAAAATACAGATGGAGCATTAAAAAGCAAGAATCATCTCACATGATCTGAACAAAAAAGCACACCACTAGCAATTTGCGCCGTCGCCGTAATAACTCAACATTGCAACTAAATTGCAATATCTCTTGGTTATAAATCATCGAGATTTCGCGCTACCCGCAGAAACAATAAACGCGCAATCCCACGTACCCAACGTCGGGGAATCGTGGACGTACGAAGTGTAATCCTACGGTGTTAAATCATGCCGCAAATAGGAATGTTTTCCTTGGAAATTGCAAAATTGATAATAAAATTGCAGTATCACAATCTGTTCAAGATGCAAGAGTTGTTCAATTCGTTAGTCCCAGGGGTATCGGATTTGATGCTCAAGTCCAACAAACTGATATTGGGTTTGCTTGTAAGAATTTTTTGCAGCAACATGGAGTCAGAATTTTTTCTTTAGAAGGATGTAGACTCTCTACTTATAATGTCTTTAAAATATAACTAGCAAGATATAGATGTAATATACTTATATCTATCCGTACTGGAATGTACAGCAGGCACAGAAATACACACATTTTTGTGTGGTGTATAAACTATTCAGATAAGTCACATCTTATTAATATCGTAAATGTGAAAGTTTAAGAAGCTGTTTAAATGTTTGATACTCTATAACGCATAAACTGCTATATGGATTCGGTTGAAACTGAGCACACACTTAGACCTGTCCTAGATTAACACAAAATAGACATTTTATTCTGATAATGCATTTTCGTGGCGAACACGAGAGCAAAGCCACAGACGGCATTTATTAATTAAAAAACGAGATGTCAAAAATAGTAAAAGCTATTTTCCATTCTTTATTTAAAATTCCTTTGTCCAGCTTTCATATATATATGTATACATTTAAAATTAAACTTAACAAATATAATCCAGAATAACTGCCATTGCAAAAACAAAAGGTACATATTATTTTAATAATAATATACTGTAACATTTTGGCATCAACGCTTATGTTGAAATTTTACATATATTTGAACAAAGACCTTTTTGTGTTAATGTGTTATACTATCTGCATTTTAAATATCAGTAATTGTGCATACAGGAATGTTGCGTTTAATATAAATACTATTTATTTGTGTTAATACTAGTTTTTACATGTAAGTTCACTCGGTGTTTTCTTTAAGAAACATATATTACATCCTGTATAATATTTACTATGAAAGCTGAGGATAATTCCCTATCTTTCAGGTCACTTCTTAACCAAATTTGTGTTGTCAGTATACATAAAATATATTCTGACTTACTGTCTTATTTACAAATTACATCTAAGTAGTAGTTTCTATTATAGTTGTCCGCTTTATATATAGTGACGTTTATAATCACTAGTATGCATAAACAATTGCATAAACAGCCTCGTTGCAACGTATGAATCGAAGACTGCAGGTCACCGTGCTGACCAGCATATCGGTAAGCTCTTACCTATCAAATTTTTCAGACACCACATTCAATTACCGATATTTTTGTGTCATCACTGATATTATTTGAATAAAGGTCGAATAATTGAAAAATGATGTAATAAAACATCGATACTCATTTCGTTGAAACTGCCTTCATGACGTTGTTTTAGGTAGTCAGTATAATCTTCTCTTTTTGACACACTATACCCAATGCGTGTGTCTATCAAATACAAACAATTTCAGATATCTGACTGTACAGTAGTTTAATTTCAAACACATTGAATAACACTTTAATCGATCCGCTTAATTGAACTTGAACCCACAAGATTGCATACGCAATCTTATACTACAGAACCACCAATAAATTCCCACTATAATATATTCCTTGAATACTGAAACACTGTCAGTATAACATTACCAAAAGCAAGTTGGTTTAAACATGAAATGTTTTTCGTTAACGGTATCAAAGGAACCACGCTTCGGAACCCTCGTTACCGCGAATGTAATTGAAAAAATTGTACTCGTAGCGATGAATGGCCTTCCTTAATGTTTTGTTGTTAAAATAATAATGGCAGTTTGTGGTACAGATAGGCTGTGTATAAAAACAAAAGAGTATCGGACTGTGTTCGTTATTCTCGCCGAGTGTGCGTAAGATATTGAGTGGACGTCGGTCGGAATATTTTTTACCACTGATGTGGTAAATGAGCAATATGATCATACAGTCCCTGATGTCTGATGGTAAATGTTTACCTTAGCGAATGGAACCTCTGTACCGACGCTCGTGCGCCGGTGACCTAGTGCATCTAGAGCACTTTGAACGTAAATTTTGTTATGATAGAATCTACTTTTGTTTGAACAACTTTTGTGACATTGCCTGTTTTTGAGAATATCATTAAATGAGTACAAATGTGTCAAATTTGCTTTTGGTTTGCTTGATGATAAGTTTTACCATAGCCAATGGATGCTTTCATCATCAAAAGTATCGCAGGCACAGAGCTTGAAACAAAATCACATTTTTCATGTAAAAACAACGCGCAGAGTTACTTTAAGTATCATACGCTGTAATATGTAGAGATGGAGGTGTTAACCAATTTAAATGTCCAGCTTAAAAGTTAAATTAGATTTCTACTAGTTAGTATAAAACACCAGTTATTTATTTCAAAATAGATAAAGAAATGTACCTATGTTGCTTATTATCACAGAACTTTGGAATATTTTTAATACAATGGATAAATTATTATTACAATTTAGCCATATTATATAATTATATCAGCCCTGCTATAAACTGTCTTATGCTAAACATGGACCTTCTCTAAATACAAAAGAGGACATCGTACATCCTCCAAATATTCAAAGAAGCCACAGATATGCAGCCCTATTACCAATATTTACCTTCATCGTTAAGTAACTACTTAAACTACACACATCAAACAATTAGAGGTGCGTGCCACAAAATCGAACTCAAGACCTCTGCGTAGCGGCTTAATTAATTTTCCAGAAGGCTATTGTTATGCATATAAATAATAAATAAATACAAAATTGCAAATACATGTTAACGTAGGTAATACACTTTTCTTTTTAAAACTCGTATCCTAGCTGTTTGATAACCAACTCCAATTTGCCAAAAAGTAACTAAAATTTAATCAAAACAACTTGGCAATGCAACTTGATCAAAACTGCAAGTCGCTCTTACAGACCTGTTGCTTTGCACGAGCGTATGCAACATGTAATAAAAATGAGGTCGAATGTTAAAGTAAACTTCAAATGGAAAATCAAATTAGAATGTTTTAAAACAGTCGTTTGAGTTAGAAGTTATGTAGGCGATATGAAAATGAATTCGACATTAGATGGCAAAATATCGCCTGTATGGAAACGAGCTAGCGGTTCACTTGGTGATAAATGCTAATCGCCTCTCCTGGGCTGGGGATATGTCTGGGGTGTCATACACAGACAAGAAGCTTGGCTGTGTATACCTAGATAATAATTATCTCATTGTACATACATAGTCTCACGCCTATATTTCTTGAAATGGTAAACAGAAGTGTATTTCAGAAATGTATTATTTTATATTAGACTTGTTGGCATGTTATGGGTTCTCGACATAAAAAGAACTTAAATTGAACTGATCACATACAAACATTTACTGGGTTAAGGTGCGACTGTGTATAATATTTTCGCTAGTTTTCGGATCCTCGTAGGAAAGCTAGCTTATTGCCATCTACCCAGCACAGTTCCAGGGGTGCCTAGAACTGTTTTCCTCTCTAGAAATTCTCAGTTACAGTATAGTGACACTATTACTGAGAATTTCTAGAGAAGTAAACGCAATTACACACAGCATTATTGGTAATAACAGTTGTCACAACAGTCTCATTCACTATCGCTACGCCATCGAGCACGTCTCCACTGTTAAGCATTGTTAAAGATGGATAAGTCATAGCGCTCGGGAAACACCGCAGAAAATAGAGCAGTTAAACGTGCATACGTTGGAATTTTTTTAATGAAATCAGAACATACTGACAAGAGCATTCAGCATTGAGTATTAATACAATCAAAAATAGATTTCATACCTTTCAGAGTACGGCTGTAACAATCGTCCATTTGTATTTTTGTAAATAAGTTCTTCTCGGATGGAAATACTTTTACATGCGCGAAACTCCGTGAATATAAATCCTATTCCTCAACAAAGAGAAACATTACCTCTACACATGCATTAGCACATCCCCATATTTTATCTCTAAGTGTTTTGTACATTGCTGCTTGTACTCAGAAAGGGGTTTAACTATTTACTGCCGGCTACGCAGTGTAAGTATTTTCATTCGGAAATTGTTTTCGTGTGCTTTGAGAGATTTATTTACAAGTACTTTTAGTTTATTTGCGAGCAAGCAAAATTCTGATAAATTTTGTTTGGATATGCTTTGTTTATCTTTGTGAGATTGAAGGGGAAGTTTGAGTACACGAGGATAACGGGTGAAGCTTTAATATTCGCGCAAACACAATAATTTTCTATTATAAATATTTTTGATATTGATAGATTAGGATCAGTAATCGAAATAGGGGTATCTGAGAACAGCATTGAAACGCGGTAAGCTGGCATTTGAAATCACAAAAGCTCATTACAAGCAACTGTACATGAGGTTTGGGGTTCGCTCCTAAGTTCGGTCATAGTGCTATGGGCATCTTCTGATAAGAAATTCTTAATAACAATACACATTATGGAACTGTGGACGGTAATAGAGGCGTCACTTGACGACTCGGTGGCATAATGGGTTCGATTCCCGCACAAGTCAATCATTTGTAGGCATGAACATAGATGTTTGTCTTGGTCTGGGTGTTTCTATGTATAATATAATAATAATAATAACAATATTCTACCACATACACACAACACCATCTAGCCTAAACTAAACAGAGCTTGTACTATGGGTACTAGACAATGGATAAACATACATACACATTCATGTTCATGCACACAAATATTTGACTTGTGCGGGAAACGAACGTGCGACCTCAGGTGTGGCAGTCTATATATATATATGTTTATCCATTGTCTAGTACCCATAGAACAAGCTCTGCTTAGTTTGGGCTAGATGGTGTTGTGTGTAGGTAATAGAATATTACTTATTGTGTCGGATTAAAAACCATCGCTGGTGAAATGTAGCTGTAATACATTCCTGCCTAGCCTTTAAGGGATATATTAAAATATATATTTCTAGACCCACGCTGCTGCTGAGGCATTTTTATCAGAAAACTTAGTAACACATAGCCATGCCAAAGCATTAAACCAGAGTCCGGCAATATGCAAATGTATGTCATTCGACCAGCAGACAGTCCAATCACAACAGTTCAGTAATAATCCGTAAGGCGCTTCAACTTGAAAAAGTCGTATGTACTATTTACGCTTATGCTAAAATATAACTGACATAGCAGGCTACTTTCATTTTACTTTACTTTATACACAATGATCATTATATTTATGACTGCAAATATTCCTTTCTTTCCAAATACCATTTCCTACCCCCATCGATCTTCTATTGAACAAACAAAGATCAGCAAAAGACTCCAAATAAGGCCCTAACATTATTTCTTTAGAACAATGGACACGGCCTGACATATAGCCTCTTTGCTAATTAAAAAGATTATGCGTAGGGTACCCTACTTAAATCAGGAGGTTCCGGATTGTATTGGACCCATCCGGAGCCGTTTTTGAATAAAGGACTGTGCCCATTACGCTTTTGGTTAAATGTGGTTGTGGAAACTGATTCTTGGTTAGACAAGGTTGTTCGTACCAGTTTGCCGAGTGTAAATTCTGTTTTGTGGCTTTTTGCTTACATTGAATATGTAAGTGTATTTAATTTATTTTGTTTAACTCTGAATCTCGGAATTAATATTGGATAACGTGGAATTTACACGTTAAAATTAAATTACATTCTATTTTTGTTCTTTTTGCTCGTCAAAATGGCCACACTCCGCCTGATGGTAAGCAGTCGTGTGGTCTAAGAGCAGTGGCATCCACATCGTCCTTATAGCAGCCGAGGCGATGTTGAGGTCTCTACTTTGACGGCCTGAGAAGATGCTTTTTCACGCCCCGCTTAAAGAATGAAAGATGAATGAAATGTCATAGCAGTTTATTTAAAAAATACTATTATATAATTATTTATAATTAGATAATAACAATAATCGGTATAAAAGTAACAGAGTCAAATATAATATAACTATTTGACTCTGTTACTTTTTAGCTGCCGTGTCATCTATAGGCTAAGATGGTGGTCGTCACAACTCCTAAAATATATTTATTGTCAATACTAGGTATTTTGACAATAAACCGCGTTAATCCATATAAAATAATTTAATTGTAAAACTAACTTATGTAATCATAAGTCAGAGTTAAAATTACTTTATTATCATAAGTCAAAGTTAATTTCTAATGAAAACAGAGGTTTGATATCAAGTTTAAAATATCTAAATCTTATTATTTCTCTTTGCAAACACATGATTAGGTCAAAGGTGTATTCCGCAAAATTTGGCGAATATTTGAACTTATTCAAAACGTTGGTAGTCAAGCTTCATATACAAAGTTACTAGCTTAAGTTACACGTGTGACTTATACCAGACGTACGGTCTGGACAAGCTCTCTCACATTTTACCTGCAAACAAGAGGTATAACTGTCCACGTGACACAACGTCCTGTTCAGTATTAATATCAGCTCTGTTTAAAGGCTATTTCATTCGTAGACACGGTGTCTCCGCCGAACAAAAGCGCTTCAACCGTAGTTTAGCGTATAACATCAGTTATTATTGTTTGTTTTACGTTGTTTTAGATTCCATCTTTCTAATGCTTAGACAATATCATTTAGCTCCATCTAACCCGAAAACCCAAATCAGACCTTTAAGATCATCAGACCGCTTACGTTTACAATTCAGCCATAAGCCTAAATACCAAGTTTTCATTTAATTTTCACAGAAGCATACCTTTAAACACAATTGATACAAGCAAAAATTCCTTTAATTCCAACAAGTTCTTTGGTCCATTTCAAAGGAGTTATTTACTGGTCCTCAAGGCGCGCGCTAAGCCTTGTCTAAGCCTCAAAAAAGGTCCGGAACCCCAAATCAGTAACTTTATTTATTTCTACTTGTTTCACATTTTTTCCTAAAGCCCCCAGATTTGCGATCGCCCGCCTATTTGTTTGTAGACCAACATTTTCTGCGATAGAAAGCGAACGATGATTTATTCACAATCGCTTACTGCCTCGAAGTAGCTGCATTATTTTCTATGTCCCTGTCTTTTTGAAACAAAAAATCAATAAAAAGTCTTAAACTAATTAAAAACAAATAGTGGGCAATTAGGTGTCAATCGTCATAGACAGTCAACGGACCTAAAAGGAGAGGACGAGATGTATTAGATGCCCTTGAAAGAGATAGCAAGGGATATCTATGTAAAGTGTGATTTGGAAGCCCAAGAGAGTGTTTTGGTCAGCAGGTCAGCAGTTTGACATGCCAAAAGGCAAATAAAAAACCAAAACAAGAGACCACAGGGGAGGAATTCTAATTAGAGGAAAATATATAAATTAGAAACGTGAAGATTAAATTGTAATTACTAAGATTTATTTTAATAATTATAACTTTTTCCGCTTGGAAATATCGATAAACTAACATTTCACGTACTTAATGCCCGCTCTCAGTCAGCCCTTGCCCCAAACAGTTTGCGAAGGACGCCGCTAAAGTGGCATATAAAGTAGCCACACCTACGTAAATAATGGCCAAGATTCTACGCACCCTGTATATCAGCATCGGGGAACTTCGGTAAACATCGGAACACTCGCAGTGACACGAGATCTTGGAAGATACCGATGATATGTAGCGGAATTATGGTAATACAAACATTTACAGGTGATCTACATAAATTAATTGCGAAATAAATTAGTTTCTGTAATGGTTCTTCATGTTTGAAACTAACTGTGCTTAGGGAAGTTTAACCCTGTTCTGAATTAATTTCTGAACACATAGGACTTTGTGAGATGGTTCATATCTGAAGATCCAAGGTAGCGACGAGTTTATAAGAAGTGCTATACCTAATAATGCTAAGTCAAATATGACTACATCTGAAACTTTAACAAAATAATAAAAAATATCTGAAGCTTACAAAACCTAAAAATCAACTAAAAGTATATTAAGTTTTTGTTTAAAATCAACTTCCGACTTAGGATATAAACTAGAGTTACGGGGGACTTTATAAATATAAAAAATAGACACCATGAACTAAACTCCCTCGACTAGTTGCGTGTGAGGATTGAGATCAGGACACTCACCGCAGTGGCAGTAGTGAGACGACTACTTAAACCTATTACTAATTAAGTATATTAGTATAGTTAGGTAAAAAGAGGCATACACCAAAGAAAGCATTTTTTTTTTTAATTTTTACAACTTCTTTTCAGTTCAACTCCTTGATATGAAGGAACAAAAACAAATATCAAGAGTATATAGGTACATACCTAGTTTTGATTTTTGTTGCGGTTCTAAGATAGTTGAACTTTCTTTTGGTATTCACGAGTGTTCAAGATCGGTGTTTTACTTAGACACGTTTGCGGAACCTGGCTTACACAGGCGATTCAGTGACAAGAGAACGACTGATATTGATCCTAAACCAAAAATGTTGTCCAGGATGATGACAATATTTTGTCCAAGCTAAAATTCTCTACTAGCATACAACAGAACGCTATGAATCTACAAATTATATCCAATTTACAATGATACCAATGCTGGACACATTCTATCGCAATAGATATCCAAAATAATCGATGTTATGCTTCTTGCACCCTTGTCTCCTTGACCAAATCCGATCATCTGGTCGTCTTGTAGAAGCTCATCCCATAAAGATATAAGGCGTCCAAAATAAATAATAACTCCAAAAATATTTTGTAAGAGAAGTCCTTAATCCAATTATTGGTATCTATCGACACCCACGTCGATGCGATGACAGGACACACTAATTAACCAATGCTAATTGTATATTAAACCGGGACCCTCATCTCAACGGACTAGCGGACTGTGACACGCAAATTGACAGTTTTGTGGACCAATATTGGTGAATGGATTTTTAGGCCAGTGTTTCGGGCTTTTGAGTAATTTCGGTTATGGGCGCGAAAGGTCTTTGGATTAGTGTAAATGTGTTTTAGAGCCATGAGTGGGTAATGGTGGTTTGTTTCACAGTATCCTTTTATTCAAAAGGTTTTGATTTAGTAGAAAAATATTGACGATATTAAGCGCTCCACTGTGGCAACGCTTAGTTGAATCATTGTATTGGCTATGGTCATAGGGGCCAAGCCTGATTTATAACTACAACCAGGCTGTTTCTAATATTGGACTTGTTCTGAATTATGTGGTATTTACTCTTTTCAATGGTCTGAACATAGTATAGCAGATTTTCAAATCAACGGCACGGATCAAATATTTTTCCAATCCGTAA
Organism: Catocala nupta; assembly: GCA_963675205.1. Classification (NCBI taxonomy): domain Eukaryota; kingdom Metazoa; phylum Arthropoda; class Insecta; order Lepidoptera; family Erebidae; genus Catocala; species Catocala nupta. Next base: position 27,663,246 of record OY776090.1, on the reverse strand, counting down.
ATGAAATGAAGCGACACAATTACAAGATTCCTTCCTGATTCCTTCTTGCTATCATTCGATATTTCCTTCCATTTCTTCTTTCTATATTCTGATCATCATATTACCAGGAATATCTTTATACAATTATTATTATTATATTATATTGTAACAACCAGAATTATTCTAATCAAGTAATATAAACATATCATAAAACTGCGTCGTTATAATATTCCTTGTTTTGATTCCCTACATTGTGTACTTCAAAAACATGCTTGAGTTTGTAAGATACAAGCTCGCGTACTGTACTAACAAAGTGAAATAAGTTGAACTTGAAACAATTTACTCAACATTTACAACAACGACTTTTGGTTACTTATGTTGCTTTTGATGCTTCTAATATTTAGAGTTGCTATAGGAAAGAAAAATAAGAAGGGTAGACGATGGCACGTGGAAAGTGTTACCATCTTGTTTTCCGTATTTTCTTTAGCCTTGTGTTGGAGTTTTCAAGTCACTGAGAAGTACTTTTAACTTATAGAAGATCAAAGCCTACAAACCATATACTTAATCCGTGGACGTATGGTCTTCTGGACGTCCCCAATGCTAACAACAGCAGACTATTGGCTTTTGGTATTTACACGAAGTAACGTGAAGTGTTTTTGGTGTGATCAATGACGTAGTGTTACAATCACGTCCCTAATCTACATATGAAAGGCATTTTATTTTTGTCTTTGTTTTTATTTATTTATGAAACATCAAATTTTTCCTGTAAATATCTAGGTGACGCAAAAATAATATATCACCAAATCGACACGTTTTTGATTTACATCTAGGCTTATATTTTAAGATCACGATATTTTTTTATCGCTCTAATCTCAGGAACTATCCACTACAATATGAAGTAATGCTTTTGCGTTAGACGATCTGTTTATCGAGGAAGATTATAGACTATAATCTAATATTACACTAAAACCAACAAAGGCAGAGCTGTAAACATACCTAAATATCATTTTACGCACAACAAGGCAGAAGCACAAGGGTTATTATTTTATTTATAATATACCTATAATTCTTACTTAGTCTCAATATAGGTTAATTCTTCGTATATTTTTTGTGTAGTTGTACTAATTTCTCCAAAAATATTAAAACAAATTCCCTATACCCAGAATAAGGAAAAAGTCAGTTAAGCAAGTGCCTAAAAGGTATTATTTACCAAAATATTTTGTAATCAAACGAAAATAACAAAAACATGGAACGAGTGACAAACAGAATTCTTGATAACACATCTAATGAGGGAATTTTACACGCGAGCGCGCTTTTGTATAGAACAATGGGGACGAGAGAAAGGATGACATTTCTTTAATATCAAATATGTATGCTATTACGCAAAGAGGCACAACATTATGAAAATTTCCAGAACACTCATAAGTGCTGTAGCGTAGAAACGTTGCCAAATTGGATATTAAACATTGAATTGGTCGCAATAAAAGATCAAAGTGGATACTTTTCATTCTTTCGTCGGTATAAACAAAAACACTAATCGCTCCTAGCTCGGCAGTTTACCATTAAGTGCTTAACGTATTACGTTTTGTTCTGGTGGGCGATCTTCCATTACACTTTATTCCCTCTTATGTTATTTAATAAGACGGGAATTTTATTGAATTTCGGGCTTTTTATCTACAATAGGTATAATTATAATAGAGTTTTATTGTTTGCCTGAGGGTATTTTTGAAAAGAATTCTTATGGCGTATTTATTGATATTGAGACTGCCCATTGGTTCTGTGATGTAAACACGTTATTGGCGCTCCTATCGAGCTTAAGGTGCTATATATTAAACAAGACGCTGGCATATGTATATTTATTTATAAAATCTCTACCATAAATGCTGCTAAACAGGTAAGCAGACATGTATTGGATTCACATGTCGCTAGTTATCTTTTTAAGTTCCACGTAAATGGGGTGAGCCCATTGCCAACTAATTAACTCCTTGTTGCTGTTATGTTGCCAAGCAACAAAATACCAATAAGATTTTGTCACACGCGGATATTTTGCCATGGACCTCACAAAGACAAGCAAATGAATACTAAAGAACCAACGAAACGGTAACAAACTATTATAGAACATATTTTATTTAAACATTTAGTAGCACTTACTTTGTTTACAGCGCCTTTATAAAGATTAATGTGCCAAAAGTTTAACATGAAAAGTACTAAAACCATCAGAATATTATAACATATTCTCCTACAAACAGTCTTAACTCACAAAAGCCGAAGCTATTATCCATAAACCCAACGATTATCATATGCGCTCATAGTTTAGTTTGCACTCAACACGCTTGCAGTGTTATTGCAGGATTATTGCAAGTCATAGGTGAAATTTAATAATCTGACGCTGCAGGCATCATGCGTACGCATCAGTAGCCACCCCTGAAAAATAAACTGCGGCATAAGCTAATTGTTTTGAACTGCCCTACATCGTGATATATTGATTTATTCGGTTACTAAAATTCTGTTCTGTTTTACAGAAACTTTCTCTTTTTGAGTGCAACCTAATCTTTGCTGGCAAAATGTGGGCATAATACATTTTTGCAAAATAATTGTTGTTTTGGATGTATATATTTTTATGTATTTGTATGAAGGTGCTTCGACACGGACATTATTCTTCTTGTAATGTTTATATACTTGTTAGCAATAGCAGCCATATTATAGAATGCACGTCAATATTTTGCAAATGGCTATCCAAAAATTATATTTGCAAGAGCTGATGTAAAAATGGTTTGCACTTGCCGAGTTGAAATATTACCGTCATAATTATATTGTAATACATAATTGCCCGTTTAGAAGCCACTTAAGTTGAAGGCATTTAAAATAATGTATAAAATCGGTTCATCCGTTCGGGAGCTACGATGCCACAGACAGACACACACACACACACACACATACACACACACACACACACACACACACACACACACACACACAAACACACAGACACGTCAAACTTATAACACCCGTCATTTTTGCGTCGGGGGTTAAAAAACACCTTTCTCAAAACTGGTGCGGCCATTTCCTCAAAAACAATTATTAATCATTTGTGACAAAAAATATTTACCAAGCTCTACTTAAAGTGAATGGAAATGTAAGAGTATTTCGAAAACAATAAGGTTCCGTCATCATCCTATTAATTATTGGCACATATATACAGATATTCACAGTTTTCTCGAAGAGGTAGGCTGATGTGTTGATCTATATAATTATATTTTAGATGCCTCATAACAGAAGGCAATATTGCCATTTACTAAGCTAATTAACAGAGACCGTTCTGCCTTTCAGAATTTACCTTAAAGGTTCATATTTATAAATGAATTGACAGAGTAGCTGTGGGTTTCTTGCAGGTATCTTGCAGGTACCTAAATGTAAATTCAGTTACATCAGTAATCTCACTAACTCATAAACTTGCACGTTTATAAGTGTTACTTTCGAATTTAATAGATGACTCTTATATTTGACTAAGGAAAAATTTAATTATAATTCTTTGAACCCGTAAAAACCAATCCATGTGCCCAGAAAAGCAGAACTTCTGCCACGCGATCGAAGGGCACTTAATCGTCAAAGCTACAAAACTCTATTCTCTAGCCGCAAAATAAAAATCATTAAGACGAAATACACAAACCGACAGTGGGCAATAACTGACACCTTATTCGACAAGGGGCCCCTAAAAAAAGAAAATGGAAATCACATCAATTGGACTGGCAAATTCAATCACGAAGTCAACCTTATATAATTATGTTTGCCTCCTTTCCTTTGGTGGGATGATGTTACCAACTGATATAGATGTTCGGCTCATTGAATCGTCAGAACTTATTTTTTCCTGAGGAATGACCCATTTCATACACCCCACCGGTCGATATCTGAAGGTTGATTCGCGTTCATTCTAAATTGATTTTTGTTTACCAGTTATTAGGTTGGATTTGATTTGGGTCGTTCGGAAGCTGCTCTTCGAAAATTATTAATATATGTAATTAATTTTTGTACAGTTATTATTGAAAGATATTTTTCATGTGACTTCAGAAACTTATATTAGCATTAAGGTTAATTTTATCACCAACTTCATATGGTGTTCTTCACATATTTTAACTGTGTAGTTCTATATACTCTCGTGCGTGAGGTATGCTTCCCAAGACAGGCAACTTGTTATTGGGATTTTTATGAAAAACATCGCAGTTGCTACTTAATATGGGAACGGCAAAAAAGGCTCACCAGCTAAAACAAAATTAGTGAAATATAGATGTAATAAACCTCTACTTATCCATTTAGGGATAGAAGCGTGACACTAAGTATTTACGATTAAAATGCTGATATTATTCACCATTTTTTAAACAAAAATAACTTTGACAAAAATACTTGACTATACGTATTAATTCAAACAGTAACAGTCACTTGTAAAATACGAGAAAATAGACAAACCTTTTAGATTTATAATATTATTTTTTGACCAAAACGCAGGTAAGTACATTATGAATTAATCCAAGCACCATCTCACCTTATCCGATTATTAAAGCATAAATAATAAAAGGCTGAACTCGGAAGTAACAGTCCGACCCACGTCAAGCGTGGTCATTAGCAGCTCGTCTGTAGCCCTTGTACTGTCAAATTCACCCGGATAAAGGATTTGTGTCCACTGTCCACTAATTTAATGGAATTTTCCAGAAGATTCCGGTTCTGTTTTGTAGTTTGGTGTTAGTACATTGGTGGTTTTGGTGAAACTTGACATATTGTTGGTGAGGAAATTGTTATTTATGAACTAGAAGATATATTTATGATTGGTAAAGACATTTTTGCTTCAGTTATCTTGTCTATGATATTCTCCCTAGCCTTTATTATTCCCAAGTCACTTGGTATCGGCTTTTCTGGTTTAACCGGATTTGACTGCATATCAGTTTTTACACGGAGTGACTGCCACCTGACCTCCGCAACCCTAAGGCTAACGATACTGTAAGGCTAGACCAGCGTCAGGATATTATAGGGCACCGGATTTCCAATATCGACTGCCATAGATGTTCATAATTATTTATTTGAATTTGCAGAATGTACTACTATGCGCGTAATATCTGATATTAATAAATCCAATTTCCACATATCATTTAAAATACGCTCGATTGGTTTCTTAAAGATATAAAAACCATTCATGTTTATATAATATCTTAGAATGTTGGTATAAAACGAAATACGGATAAATTATTTCTCAGTGCGCATTCACTTATCAAAGGCTTCGTAATCAATAAAATATTTCATATGTCTAGATCGTATTTTCAGGCCAAAATATAGACTATATAAACGCTTTTGTCTCATTGCTATTCAATGTTCGAGTATTTTTGAAGACACATTCGTTATTTAATTTAAAAGTAGTCTTTTTGTCTTGCTGATTTACTTTGTTATTGCCAGCTCAATATTGCCAATACAAAACAGAGTTTCATCTTGTGTCTTTTTCTGATTAAATTTCTACTCTAGTTATTTTTTTATGACAAATGCCGCTCTAGGATTGCATCCTGTGTCGCGGGAGACTTTACAAAAATTCAAACAACGGACACATAGAACAAGACAGACAGACTCGGAATAACCATTTGTGGATCTCACAAATTTTTGCCCCGTGTGGGATTCGAACCCACAGCACTCGGCGTAGCGGCAGTGGGAAGGCAAGCACTTAAATCACTACACCACCCGTGCAGACAAAATCTTTAATTATCATTAAGTAATTCTTGTAGATTTATATCATTAGTAATATATGTAATAATGGCTGCAATAACTTGTTCATATGAGTCGTAAAATACTGAAATAATTATTATTTTACTTTATTAAGGAAAAAGCGTTATTACATTGCATAAATTTAAAATGTACATTTCCATGTCAGTAATAAATGCAATAACCATAGCATTTTCCACAGATTCGTAACAAACATTGCTGTGTAAGATTATGTGATTCATTTGACATGTTCTTACATGTCAAATGAATCACATAATCTTATATACTACTAGCGGATCCGACGAAGTCCTGAAAAAACGAAAAACAAAAGAAACAAATCAAAGCCACTCTCGAATCCACTTGAACACACAAAAAATGTCATCATAATCGGTCCAGCCGTTTAGGAGGAGTTTAATTACAAACACGCACAGGAGATTTATATATATATAAAGATTTAAGGATTAGTTTGATTTACATACAAGCTTACACTCACTCTTACTCAAGACCCGACCTCACTAAGGGTTAGGCGGTTGTGTATTACAACTAAAATTGGATAGCTGTCTTTTAAACTTAACTCCTCCTAAACGGCTGGACCGATTTTGATGAATTTTTTTGTGTATTCAAGTGGATGCGAGAATAGTTTAGATTTGTTTTTTTTTTTTCGTGTTTACAGGGCAATATCTATCGGGACAGCTAGTTACCTATATAATAAAAACTTAATCTGCTTATTGCTTGCTCTCTATAGAGAAATAGCAAAAAGGTTAATCGACGCTTCCCAGTGACCAGAGGTCTGGTCTTTATTTCGTAGCAAGAATAAGCATTGCCATTCAACGTGGCAATGCTGCCAGTATCCTGGGGTCACTACCATTTGACTGTGATGCGGAGGAATTCTATGACGCCTATTAGGGTTTTAGTTTTATTTTTTATTTTATAATATTTTAGGCATAAGTTAGTTTTAAAGAATTGTGTTAATTGGTAATATTCTTACAGTCAATAAATATATCATCTGCTAAGATATAACAGTGCTCTAACGTATAATTTTTATTGTTTCAGACTGGGAAACACTTTCACAGGACATCACTTCTCATAAAAGCTTTTAATCATAAGTTCAGACTGGATCTTGAGCTTAACACGTAAGTACTATATTATAAGCATTTATTTCACCTCTATCTAGTTGAAATTGATCTGGGACAAACCAAAATATGAAAATATATCTTTTAAATATTATCGCTTAGTCATAATGCATTAAAAAACGACGTTAAGAAGATAACTTTATCACACTATTCTGGCAGCAAAGGTATATTCGAAACTTTATACTGCAAAGCATCCAAATACTATCCAAGTATCATTAATCGTCTCGAATTGCAATATACTATGGATTATTTTATGCTGCAGGTTAAAATACCACACAAATATTGCGGCATACCATTTTCTGGGTTAACGAAAATTTTATCAATATCGTACAAAGCAGAATGTAACGGGAAAACATCTATATAATATTATACATATATTTCAAGGAAGTTCAAGCGTTAACGTAGTTTTAATACATCAGAATAATATTTTTCTATTTCATACATGTCGTGTTACAAAAATCAAACTCGTTTCCGAATTGTTATAAAAGAATACAAAGAATTTGAATAAACAATAACCGAAATAAATATAACAAAAATATATTTTTGTATGGAAAACTTAAAAGAAAATAAAGCTCAATAACCCGTGTCGGTTTAAATATCAATACAGCAATGGTCGCTGAGTAAAAGCAAACCGATATCCACAATACTACAAAGGAAAAAATGTCGACTCTGAGAAAACAACGGACAAGCTTCCAATTGTTAAAAATCCAAAACCGCGCTCTTACCGAAACCCGATACTAAGGACCAAACAATCGAATAAAATAAACTGAAAAACTTCTATTCCAATTTGTTGAAAATAAATATACCAATCGAGCCTAAAAGAAATCCGAGTCACTACAAAACGCTAACAAATCGTAGGAGCTCAGGGGAGGACTTCAAAAACAGTTTCGACGTACACCATAAATGAAATATAAAGGGACGGGCCATGATGGGAACTTATGGAAGTACCTCGTGCAGCAAAAGAGATAGGTATAAAGCTAATAGCTGAGGCGAACAAGGATGGAGGTACCGTGAACTCGTTCAAAGTCTCGCTATTACGAGTTGGGAATCGTTGGATTTCTTTCGTTTATAGATAAGCTGTTCGTAATGCTGGGGCAGACTTGGTATTGCAAAATTCATATTATGAGTACGAATATCGTGCGTGAGCTCTAGGTAAATGGCTTTTGAGGGAAGATAATGATATGATGCATGGTGAATTCTTAATGAAAAAGGTAAAGCCAGAGATATTACAAGGAATAAAAGAAACGTTTATTAGGTTCGTACAATAGAACATTAAATTGAGCTTGAAAAAGGTATCTAAAAGTTGATATATTAGAGTTGAAAGATATTAACCTTTTTATATGAGTACTGAGTGAAATATAAAAGGATGAACCGACAATTTGTTTGTTTATTTGCTGTGAAGTAAATAAATGATATAATTTAATAGGGCTCTAAGTAAATCATGCCAGAATATGATTGATTTTATGATACATCTCACCAGATTTATATGAGCCTTAGTAAATTTATTTATTTAAAAAATACAAAATAACTTTAGATCTGTTTATTTGAACAATCTCAACATCGAAATTAAACTACTATTTACGGATTTTATCGCGTTGTTTATAAACAACGCGGTAAAATCCGTATATAGTAGTTTAATTTTAATGAATAACATTCGCGTAAACAGAAGACAATATTGTGTAAATCTCAACATCGTTAATATCGTCTTTTACACGTTTTAACGAGCTTCTGCATAAGACGTCTACATTTATCATCACTGTGTCACTCCTGTTTTAGGTGCCTGCGATTTTAAACTATGGCTTGTTTTTATTGAAGACTTAAAAAAAGACAGTTACCAATAATATTGTAGCAGAAGTTAGATCAAAAAGCATTTTTTCTAGTCATAAAAACAATTGTCTATCACTAATGTTAGGAATAATATTATCGAAGCAGGATCAAATATTTATATAAAACTCGTTATCTTAATATTAACTTGTAATTTATACACAAGTCAGTTTAATATATTCCAGCATAATATTTATTAATTTCCTTCTATTGAAACCTTTATTTTATGTCCTGAAAGCTCCCTTAAGTAGCCTACTGCTGAGATGAACTACATAGTCTGTTACACAAATAGAGTTTCTCTGAAATTCTTTAATAAAGCTTATTGAGCATAATCATTAGCGGCTTACGCTTGAGTAGCTGTATAATATTATTAATAGACCTTGAAATTTTGCAATGAATTTTTGTCTAATGCCACATTTTCTCTTTAAGCATCTACAAAATTAAAACTATTACACTTACTATGGCATTGTAAGTTACTACAGTAAATTTTAGGATGGAAGCTTGTTTATAAATAAATCAAAATTTCTTTATTCAAATAGGTCACAAATCACACAGATGAATGTCAAAGTCACACATACTAAACTATAATATGAATTTACATTTACCTTTATCTATTGTATACATTACATACCGTTATTTATACACTACATACTGTCTAAAAACAATATTACACAGTGACTTGGGCTCTGATTGTCCCAAAGTACTGCTAGTTACATTGCTCTAGTTTTAGCATCATTATAAGGTTGTCTGTTCAAACGCTCGACGTGCTCGTTAAACATCAAAACATACGGCAGTGAAGCATTCACAAAAACTGAATAAAATGTTCCTCAGAACCTGACAGAATTTCTACCTGAGAAATGCAGAAGGTATTTTGCCTTATTAAAACAATAGCGCAACGGAGTGCAGGGAATATGACGTTTCTTGATAGTTACCTTCTATTTTCTTAACAATGTTTTATCCCGTAACGGTGTGCTAAAGAATTTAAGTATTCTGTCTATTCATTTGCAAGAGGAAAATATTAAATGGTTTTAGCGAATGAAATTCTGATTATACCACGTTTTATATGAATGAAATGTAAAGTTTATTTATAAATTTATGTACGAGGTAAGTAACGCTTAATGGAGATATCAGGCTATCTCTCAGGTATTTAGTAGGAGCTACTACAATTTCTGTCTGTGTACTTTGCATTGTTTTTGTCCCTAATTAACTACCTTTTGTTCTTCTTCTTCTATTACCTATGCCCCTACCAGTTTTTAAGAAGCTTCTGTCTGATATATTCTTGATAGAATTGTAAAATGTTTTAGGTTATAGATTCTAAGCAGGATCTTTAATTCAAATTATACAATATTGGCTGGTAGTGGACTGCATAATATTTTAAATATTTTTTTAAACGATACCTCCATTCTGTGCCTTCTTGTTTCGATTCACAAATTAAATTAAGGATGAAAATATTAAAGGACATGTGTGCAATAGCCTCATAAAATTCAACATAGTGTTCGTCAGGATTATAATACCCAAAGATGAAGATCGTGTCAATTTGCTACAGAATTAAATATTACATTTACCCTTTATGGTTTTGTTCACTACAGCTGAAACAACTGTTCCAATATTGGCATCAAAATCCAACATAATTATTCCAAACACTGCCTTAACTTAGCTTCCATCCAACATTGGCCAATTCTTTTACCAACCCTTATTTACCAACACTGTCCACAACAAAACGCCCAACATAAACTCAACAAACATTTTCATTTCGAAATGTAAATTGAAAAATGAGAACGAACATGTTTAACCGTACTGCATTAATCAGCGGCTGAGCATGTTGCATATCTAACAGGACAACAGGACAACTGGATACAACGGGACAAAGCGGAACATTGGCAGAGGTAAACAATTGCGAAAAAAATGCTGTCATGTGAACATTACGCAGTGGTTTTAGAGCTCTCTTTGTGATATTGAAAGGTATTTTAAATCGTATCTTCGATCTTTAGAAAAATAAACAGCGAACTTTTGTAAACTATCTAGAAAGCTTTTCAAAAGGATGTTTTAAACGGTAATGCTGAGAAAGATAAAAGATGAGAAACCTATTTATGACTAGGTTCTAATTTTATCCCATCTTTTCATATGATGGTGACGACTACGTATTTTATAATTAAGATATCATTCAGCCTGTACACTGCTGGTTATGAGAAGTTGAACAAAAATATACTATGATAAGAAATAATAACGTTCCGCGAATTTATATTTCATGCACATCTGATAATTGTTAAACTCAAGTTACAATGTCCAGGTATTGCAATGTTTTTACAATAAACAATTTTTGCTGGATTTGCGTCGGATAGATGCTCATAAGATTAGCATCTGTTTAGTTCCTAGGAGCCAAACATAGCTGGAAAACATGAGTGTATACATTTATGCCTTAGTATTTAGACACATACATACGTCATGATGATTACTATGAATATTTGTTAACACTTATCTTTACAAACACATATTTAACGATAAAAACGTAGTTGTATCTAAATAGAACGCAGTCGATCGTGCCTATGGAGAAACCAATAAAGAGAAATTTTAGCAAATCAGTGTTAAACTCAGACTTAATGCAGTAGAGATCTGTTGGTAATCTACATAGATTAGTTGTAATTAAAAAATTACACACAGCGACACATAATATAAATACAGAATGCATCTTTTATTGAGTATTCGAGTACTTTAATGTGTTTTAAATTAAATAAATATGGCACTCGGCGTTGGTGACTTGTACAATATTAAATGGAGTTCATTTCAACGTTAGATGTAATTTATGATCCATGCTTAGCATAAGCGTGTCTATCTTTTTCATATAATTCTGAGACGTAATCAGTAAATATTTCTAGCTCACCTTTTATATTACCACTGCTATATTCAACATATTCCGTTCGATATCCCCAGAAATTATTTTTCTCTTTTCGCTATCCTGTGTTCCTATACTTCAGAATATCAGTGTGACATCAAGATAATCACACAAAGGAGCACGCTCCGCGCTATCCCGATTAACACGTTGAACACGCCAGTATTTTCTACATGTTGCCAGCAAAAATTTGATTGGCACACAAAGAGAGTCGCGAGCGTGCAGGCGCTGCGTTTTGTTTGTGCGACGCTTTTAATGAAGTTGTCGCTCGAGCTACGAGCGGACGTGTTTCTGGCGTGGTGCAAGACGTAAAAGATGAGAGATATACTTACTTGTTAAAGCTTGAGAGTGCGAGTAAGATAGATGATGTGAATTAACTAAAACTAGCGGTTGCATAGTGGTCGCAATTCGACAATAATTGTCAAACAAATTATTATATTAATATAACATGTAACCATAGTTACGAAGAATAGTACGACTGCGTGTGTCAAATGCATGGTTGTGTGCGTGTAGTGTTTTTCATTAATGTATTTATAATGCATATTTTATATAAATATTAGGATTCGCCGCTCCTTCTTCATCTATCAATAACGGCTTATTTAAAATGTGTCTAGAAGAAGTCTATATCAATAAGCACATCCAGTAATTGTAAAATGCAGTATTCAAACAGTTATAACCGTTGTTCAAACCGCTGTCAATTTACTTATTTATACTCCAAATATAGTTATTTAGTACACACTTGATGTTGAAATAAAATAAGAGCAGAAATAATTGTTCACTTCCTATAATATGGGACACTCTTTTTCTGTTTATTTATAAAATAAAACCACTAGCTCGCAGTTCACATGGCTGCACTAATCGAATTTATCAAACAGACATGTCTGGCACACAGAAAAGTGCAACGAAAATTGCCAAAATAGTTTCATTATGACACTAAATACTCTTGCAAAACAAATATGAACATCTACAAGAATATACTATGACGTTATAAGATTTGTAACACGAGAGTTGAGAGCGTGTTCGTTTCATTTCGTTTTTCTTAATTAAGTTCGCAGCGTGTCAATTTATAAACGTCTAGCGTAAGATATCTTGGAGCGTGACATGTTTGTGCTCAGAAACAGTGATTACACAATATTTAATGCGGGTAATGTTTTTGCATGCGAAATGTTGCAGGCGTTGCAATTTATTTACAAGGCACTTTTAATGAAGTTGTCGGGGCGGTCGTGGTAATGTATATGGCGTGAGTAATAGACGACAGGCGGTGTAGTTATGTAACCTTTTAGTTAATAGACATAATTGTCGGCCTCGATGGCGTAGTGGTTAGTGTAACCGACTGCCACGCCTGAGGTCGCGGGTTCGATTCCCGCACAAGTCAAACATTTGTGTGCATGAACATGGATGTTTGTCTTGGTCTGGGTGTTTCTATGTATAATATGTATGTATTTACAAAAAAAAAAGTATATATGTATGTTTATCCATTGTCTAGTACCCATAGTACAAGCTCTGCTTAGTTTGGGCTAGATGGTGTTGTGTGTATGTGGTAGAATAGAATAGAATAGAATAGAATAGAATAATAAATGTGATAGAAAAAAAGTAAAAAAATCTTTTAGATAATATTTGAGTGGATGCAATGGCTGGCTAACATTGATACTACGAATACTTTAAGACAGTGACAAACACATAAAGTCTGTTGTATGCACAGGCATAAAGAAATCGAAAAATTATATAATTATAACCTAAGTAATTCCTTAGTAATTATATAATTATAACCTAAGTAATTCCTGTTATGAGCTGAATTAAAGGAAATATATTTTCTTGTTTAAATGTCATTCAACCGTTCGAATCAAATGTTATATTATCATTCTTGAAATAGGCAATAGCCATTAATTGGTTTTGTCCAGAGAAACTAAATGCGTTAATGATATTATTGGAGCTCATAGCTTGCTGTCTTTTATGTAAAGTTAACTTCTTAACTATTTTTTTGTCGCTTACCCGCTTATCATATGACTTACGCCAGCATCCAATCTAGACGAGTTCGCAACGAGGCTGGTGCAGAAAAGCGAAGGGCTTAGAATTTGGGTCTCAAATTGGAACATGGAACACAAGCCAACGTCTGTTACACTCAAAAGTGGGTTTGATTGGGCACTGTTTTTCACATACTCATGCATAAATTATTCCAAAGAGAACAGCATAAATATAATCCACTTACATTTAGCAAGCTAATTATTAGGTCACACTTAATACATTCACCTCCATCACTGTTATGTCTGCTGTTTCCAGGCAGCATATATTTAATTAAAATTTCCAAACCTAAAAATCTGATATTACTGACATACCGAAGATCAGGACCAGTTGTAAACATAAGCACAAATATAATTGAAGAGACCAAGAAAGCAGTTAAGTTTCCTTAATAGCACAACAAAGACTCATTTTCATCCAAAAACAAAAAAAAACGCGAAGAAAAATGTTACGTCATCCCTCATTCCGGGTTAATCTCCAAAATGTTACGGTGTAAGCGTAATTCTGCGAAAACATTCAGAGCGGCGCGGCCATATTATTTACGATGACGTCATTCACGGGACAAGGGGACGATTGAAAAACAATACGGCGTCGCTCCCATGCAAATAGAACGATGGGTAGGTTCAGGATTTTATTGCGTTTACTGCAAAGTGTAGGCTTTGCTTTTTATTGACAATAGATTTGAATGGAATGAGTTTAAATGTAGTGTAAGATATATGTAAGGTCAAGAATACAAAGCAGGGTTGGCGATAACAATAAGTAACAATATTTTATTATACAACACCTAAAGTATGATCTCCTTGCGTCCATTGCTGACCTTGGTGGTTAATTGCAGATTTCAGACTATTTGCTCGTGAGGTCTCGACTTCAATAGACAAGACTTTTAACCTTGCAATGAGTAATTTAAATGGTTTTTCAGGTCACAAGAGAATACAGATATGAATTTGGGTCGATATCTAATTTAAGACGCGTCATTCGAACTATTTATTATAACAACTTAGCAATTAAGATCTACAAACAGAACATTGTCCCTACTGACATTATCAGTACCAGTTGGCTCCTTTCTAAGATCTAAAGTGCTTTACCATTCTCTGTCAGTAACAAAGTTTTCCTAAAAGCAACTCTAACCGTTTTGGCAAGTCATCAATGGAAATTATTATTATAACAACATAATAATATTTTGTTTTAATGGGCCTTGCCTTTTAACTGAAATCTAATAACAAATTGCTGGAAGCAACCCACAGGAAATTAAATTTGTCAACCTTTACAATTGTGGATCGAGCTGTTTGATTTAATAGTCTGTGGTAGTTAAAGTCGAGAGGTCCTTAACTATGGAGTCGACAAATGAACTTGATTAGTTTGTGATTTGTGAGTTTAATTGAAATTTCTGTATCAATCTGCAGAGTTAGAGTAAGGTTAAGCTGAGATCGGTTTTAATGTTAAATTTAGGAAAATTTTCAGCAAAATCTATTATCCAGTATAAATAGAAATGCTGTTTGGTTTAAAGCATAGGTGCTGGTGCTGGAACTGCATTTTCAGAGATGGTCAAGCTAAATACTAAAATCTGGTTCCAATATTTTATAATATATAAAGAGAATACTTTTCGTTGTGATAATACCAATATTGAAATTAAACACTTTATACGGATTTTATCGCGTTGTTTATTTTACTTTAAACACTGTTATTACATAATTTTGAAAACTCTAACACTACTATTATTGACATAAGACAATATTATAATACCAATATTTTATTTAGAAGTGAATAGTTTGGAACGTTAATATAATTATAAAAAAATAAGACATCAATTTCCTAATTTATTTTAGACTATATCTATACTAATATAATAAAGCTGAAGAATTTGTTTGTTTGTTTGCTTGAACGCGCTAATCTCAGGAACTACTGATCCGAATTGAAAAATTATTTTAGTGTTGGATAGCTCATTTATCGAGGAAGGGTATAGGCTATATAACATCACACTACGACTCACGGGGGCGGCGCAGTAATCATAAATGCGGGTGAAACCGCAGCCACATCTAGTATTTAATAATAATATAACTAGTTTTCATCATCATAACTTGACCTAAAATTTACGTACACTTCTCTTGTTATGTCAAACGCATTCAACATCACGGTAGAATAACAATTCGCGCTGTTGCCGCCTAAAAATAGAGACAAAATATCTACTTGACGATAGCACATGCATTTGAAACAATACTCGTCTCTTTCTCACTTACACATAAATCCAAAAAAATGAGTGAGACAGAATTCGGGCAGGGATAATAAACCATTTTCGCGTGTCTTTCATAATTTATTCGGAACAAGTGGTTGGCGGGCAACACCGTAATGAGATGAATTCAAATTAATGCCTCTCCTTATCTCTAACAAGACGAGGATTATGCTTTGCTTAGAAATGAAATTTATTCAAAGGGAAATTTTCTGCGTCATTTTGTATATTCGTTAGTTACGGGTGTTGGCTAGGGAAGATATAAAAATTTTGGAGAAATGTTATATTTCATGTTAGACCACCGTTACGGTTAAATTTGTGTAGTAAAACCATATAAAAAGCTGGAGTAAGCATCTTATTTAGTAGTTTCTAAACAAAGAACTGGTCTTGCTTCAGTTAAATTTACCTAAGGCTCACATACAAATAAAGTACATCTAACCAATTTATAACTTAGATCACAAACTTAATAAAGAATTTCATTCTAAAGCAGGTAAAGCTAGTAGTATGGCTACTGAAAATTTCCTTAGAAAAACCCCAAGAACCTGTAATGATGTGGCCAACAAACATATACTCACACATCGTAATAACCTCGCAAAACTCTCAAATGTAAAGCTAGCAGACTATAAGCACTTTAGTTTATTAAACAAAATAGCGCCTAAGCATAAAAACCTCAAAAGATATACTAAGACATACCCTCGAAATAACCCTAAATTTTACCTCCTTACAAAAATAGCACAAAGAGTTCACAATTAAATAGGTAAGTTCCGAAAAATACACAATAAGCAGTTTCACAGTACTTTTATTTATTATTTCCGGAAGTTGACGGAGTACCTTTGTGCCCCCCTATCCTGGGACGAAGTACTCTTTATGGGGGGACCTTGGGATATAAATAGCCACCCCAGGTACTCTTCAGGGATACAGATGAATTACACCGTATCCTTTTCTGACAATGTGAAGATAAAAATGTTTATTATTTTCATTAGAAGTGCCTCTTTTGCTGACCTTTTTCTTTTAACGAGAGTTGTTTAAATACGTAGTATTTGGGAAATATGAGGTAATTTATTAAGTTGTATATTTGTCAAAATAATAATATGACAACGATAAAGCATTTTTGAGTTCTATAAGATATTCTTGAAGTGCCTCTTCGACTTAGAAAATTGTTTGTATATTTTATGATAAGTATTTACGAGTAGGTTATGATATTTTATTTATTCCTTATCTCATATAGGTTACAGAGGACGCTTAGCTTAACGTATTACTTATTTCTGGATCTATTACGCTTCGGCCTTCTATGAGACCTGATATGTTATAATTATATTTTGGTTAAAACTATCACTAAAAAATTTAAGAAGCTACATTTTCTTTGGCATGGGTTTGCGTCGATTTGACAAAGGCTAGGATAGCCGCAACCTTTTCATTAAATGTCTGACGCGATATTGTTATTTATTTTTTAAGCCATGGACGAAGCTAACTTCTTAGAGGAAATACTAATGTACTATATACGTTGGCAGAGTTCACATAATTATCTTCGAGAACATTACTGAAATCTCTGAAATATATTATTAATATTTTAGTAACTTTAACTTTTTGTTTAGTGGTTGTTTCAGCTTGAATCATAAAAACACATAGCACTAATAATGAGGAAAAACGTGGCCCCTGCTTTCGACGTCTTTTGTAATAAGATTTTTTTTAAAGGGCACTTTCTTATTAATTTGGGACGGGTGATTAAATTTCCTATGGTAGAAACAAAAGTGGAATTAGAGTGTATACTGGCTAATTTATTATATTTAGTTAAAGTAAAACTGTTTATTTTAATATTTGCTCTTAGTATAAATAATAATATGTATAATATTTTTGGTAATATTTTTATAGAGCAGTCAATGTAATATCGACCATTGCGTCCGTAATATCAAACTGAAAAGGCAGAAATAATATTTATTGTCATAATTATTATTTCATATCTTTCTACGTAAATGTTACCAAGAATATACCAAGAATTAAATTATGTTCGTGTACTTTGATATAACTATATTTCAAGAGAAAGAGACGACTACCAACTTATTCTCCCCTTGACCAGATTGCTGAAAAGCAACCAAAGAATTGTAGAAAGTATAAATTTAATAAGTTCTAAAACATAAACAAATCTAATAGTAGTATTTTTAAAATAAGCCGCAATAAAATCTGAATATAATAGTTTAATCAATGAATAACATTTAGTAAAAATAATACAATATTATCTTATGACGTTAATAGATGATATTAGTCTCCTTTATTATTCCCAAGTCACTTGGGAGTCGGCTTTTCTAGTCTAACCGGATTTGACTGGATATCAGTTTTTACACGGAGTGGCTGCCACTTGACTTCCACAACCTGAAGGCTAACGATACCCTAAGGCTAGACCAGTATCATAAGACACTGACTTCTCCAATAACGACTGCCATAGATGTTCATGGCAGCCGGGACCGACAGTTTAACGTGCTCTCCGAGGCACGGAGCAGGCGATACTCTTTATTCTATAATTATTATAAATAGGATTATTATATTATTATAATATGTTTTAAAATACTGCAAAACAGTTTAAAAAGAAGGATGATATTAAAACTTTTTTCATTGACTTCTAAAAGGTAGAGGTGCAATTCGAATGCTCTATCTCAAACCTCTATCTTGGCAATCAGTTCCTTTATCGCTAATTTTGCATACACTTTTCACCGGCTACACATTGTTTTTATATCTAAACAGACATGTGACCTCTACAACGATTTCTTCAGTCTCTTAAAACCATTTAATTTTATGAATGCCTGATATTTCACTCCAATATAATTTACTTTCTCAATAGATTTGTAATTGTCATACGATAATTGAACATGTGAGTGGATGAATGTGTACACATGAATAAGAGGCGTAAGGATTACGTTTCATTGGCAAAGTGAGCGATTTATATATTTTTGATTAGTAAACAGCATATAATATATTGATCTTTTTCTCCCTAACCTTTATTATTCCCAAGTCACTTGGGGTCGGCTTTCTAGTCTAACCAGATTGACTGAGTATCAGTTTTACACGGAGTCACTGCCATCTGACCTCCGCAACCCGAAGACTAACGATACTCTAAGGCCAGACCAGTGTCAGGATATTATAGGGCACTGACTTCCCAATAACGACTGCCATAGATGTTCATGGCAGCCGGGACCGACGGCTTAACGTGCTCTCCGAGGCACAGAGCAGGTGATAATTGCCAATCAATACGCACATAATTTGGAAAAGTCATATAGCTTCCGAAAGTCAGAGGTGCGCGACGTGGGTTCGAACCCGAGACCCTCTGCATTGCAGTCTGTTGGTCTCTCCACTGAGCTATGGCTACCATAATTTATTGATATGATATTTAATTTGAAAGGCAGGCTACAGCAAATAACAATTATATTTACACAAAAAATGTAATATACATAAGTAATTTGTTTTTATAACGATCTCAAATTGTAATACATTTTATAAAGTGCATAATCCTCAGGGTGTAATAATATCAGCCCTTTATATAAACTGTCCCACTGCTGGATACGGGCCGTGAGCATAGGCCATGATCAAATATACATAAAACTTGATACAAAATTTGAAAATATGTTGTGCCTATTCCAAATAATTATAATATATAATATATATTCAATATTCAACCACATACACACAACACCATCTAGCCCAAACTAAGCAGAGCTTGTACTATGGGTACTAGACGATGGATAAACATACATATATACTTTTTTTTTGTAAATACATACATATTATACATAGAAACACCCAGACCAAGACAAACATCCATGTTCATGCACACAAATGTTTGACTTGTGCGGGAATCGAACCCGCGACCTCAGGCGTGGCAGTCGGTCACACTAACCACTACGCCATATAATATCATATAATATAATATTCTACCACATACACACAACACCATCTAGCCCAAACTAAGCAGAACTTGTACTATGGGTACTAGACAATAGATAAACATACATATATACTTTTTTTTTTTTGTAAATACTTACATATAAACAATCAAACACCCAGACCAAGACAAACATCCATGTTCATGCACACAAATGTTTGACTTGTGCGGGAATCGAACCCGCGACCTTAGGCGTGGCAGTCGGTTACACTAACCACCATTCTTGGGCTTTCTGATAGTAAGTTTGGTCACAAAAGCAAAATCGATTCACAAAAGCATCGTGAAAGGCAATAGTTTTAAGTGTACTTTTAAACAAGGAGGTAATTCCTTCCATTTGTCTCTATTACAAACCCGCTCCTCGCCTCGCTTAACACCAAAACCCAAACCTATGCAATAAATCATTTTATTTACTACACATCACATTAATGATTGAAACGTTATTTCACATTCGCTTCACCGTGTATGACGTCATTATTCACAATGAGTAATTGCTTTCGAATTTATTGCGTCATCAAATTATCATAAATAAGTGATTTTAATTCGATGTCGATTATTCGAATAATTTTTATTTCGGATAGCCTTTCACTTACCTTTTGATCTAGATACGTTATTTTTATATATTCTGGCTACTAATATTTACAGCAGCAAAGTTGTTGATACTATTTAAACAATAAAGCAAATATAAAGTTAAATTAATATAATAATAATTTTAAAAATTAAAATGTAATTGAAGGGAACATCCTTAAACTGTCAATTGTTGGTTGGAATGCTAGACATAATTGTGAACCTGTCAATTATGATAGTTTTCTATTTCTTCTTCTTTTCGTGTGGTTAGATGCCAACCTGTTGTCAAGAGTTGGCATAGGCCTCTGACTACGACTGCTGTCAATTTGGCAACAAATGGGACCGACATTTTACGTGCCCTCTGAAGCACGACGACGTTCAGTTGAAATACCACTAAGCGGTCACCCATCTATTGATTGACCGCACCCAACGTTGCTTAACCTCGCTAATCGTTTACCGATCCTTGAGTGCAACTGGCTATGATATATTTCTATTGAGTGGCAGTGTCACACCGGCTGTCACTTATTGAGGTTAACGAACTTTAGCAATGTGTTACCGTTTCCAGAAAATCCCTGCTTGACAAAAAATGTCTGCTGATTGTTGAGATCTTCTATGTAGCCTTTGATTCTGTGAATTATATACATGCTGCATACAAAGTCTATTCGAGTATTATTTAAAAGTTCTACTACCAATATCCTTTAACCTAGTACCTACCATAAATAACCGCGACGCCCTTAAAAGTAAAGTATAGCAAACATGCTAGAAATTTCTATATAATTTTCTCAAAATAAAAAATCTGTCATGATCTTAGACTATGGCTTTATTCATTTAAAAGCCCACTCATGTTCACTTTTAAAACCTGGTGTTAAAAAGCAACTAATAAATAAATAACATTGCGAATGATGCTACAAATTTGTTCATATATAAAAATATGTAAAATTTACAACCAAAAATTATTACCCAACTTACTACAGCAAAAATAAAATAAAATTCCAATAATACTTGCCATAATTTCACTCGATCCAGTCAATATACCGATGGTCCTCGTAATAAGCATCGATTATCATAAATTTGTGTCCGATACATATTTAAGTTGCAACGTATTTCACTTCGTAATACCGAAATTAAGTTATAAAACATGATATTTATCGTAATTGCCTGGAAGTGCTCTTTGCTCGAATGATATATCGAATAATACACCTGGTTTCATTAAAAGACGGACGGTGTAAGCTTTAAATATTGTTACGTTTTTAGTATAATTTACTAATCTATACAATCCTAAGTGATATTATAAATGCGTCAGTGAGTTTGTTTGTTATGCTTACATGCCTTATCTTCTCGACTGATCATCATAAACTTTCGTATACACGTTTTCAGGGGTACAGAATAGTAAAAATAGTAAAATAGTAAAAAGGTTTCATTCAAAAATAAATACTATTTACTAACCTAATCTATATATGCGAGTAAAACCTACAAACGGCTACCGACCCGTGGTACAACTGCGATGTTCAACTGGTTGTACCACAGGAAAGTAAAGTTACCCATGGTTCAACAATTGTAACATTTTTTTTTTGCTATTTATTATTATGACCCGTAGCACAATGGTGGAATTAATATTCATGTGTAGTGCTCACAATAAGAGTAATATATCTATTAAGAATGTTAGATGATAGTATAACAATAATTTTAATTATCGCTTGCTTTAGTAGGGTAAAGGAAAACATCGTGAGGAAATCTGCATGACTGAAAGTTCTCCATAATATTCTCAAAGATATTATGTGAAGTCCACCAACCCGTAATGGGCCAGCGTGGTTCTCATACTGAGAAAAGGCTATTGCTCGACAGTGAGAGTGGGAGTGGGTGTTATACACAGAGCTGATATATAATTGAGATCAAGAGTTTTTTTTACCAATTAAAAGGCTATATTGCTATTTTAGTTTACAAATCACGATAAATTTTAGGCGTGACTTGATACCAAACTTATTAAATTGAAAACCATTTCCAGTGGGTTATTCCCGCCATATTTTGATATTTATATTTCAACAGTATGGCATGTAAAAGTAGCTTCTACTTTATTAGATGCTCCGTTTACCGGACAATAAAAAGAATCCCGGAAAAAACTAATGAACAGCGTTTCTAAATCAAAAACTTCTATAGAACTAAAGCATCATAATATATTTACTATATACTATTTTTCTATTGGACTCGGTACTTTACTAAGAAGAGGGATTAATTCCAAAGGCAATGCTGGCAAAGTGCGGGTTGGCAGCTAGTCGAGTTAAAAATACAACTCGAATAGATGTCTGCCGTCTTGTCGTCCATTTACTTAGTAAAATGTAACTTGGTTACAATATATAAGTATCTGCCTGCAACTACTGAGTTGGTTCTTTATTGTGTTACCTAACTTTTTTATCCAAAATCTAAAGTGCTATAATTTTTTTGTCCTTATCATCATTTGTCCGAATGATAACTTGCCCGAACTTAATGTCACATAATATCACATGTCATAAAATTAAAATCCCTTAACACAATATGCCCTATATTTATTTGTATATACAATACGTGATATACAATACGGTTTAATATTTTTATTTCCTCATAAGAAGTCACAATGATTCACTTACTGAGAAACAATTTTTCACAACATAAGCTGAAAAGAGTGTACAGAAACATAATTAATTATTACTAACTAAAGTAAACAACAAAAGAACGTAATATGAAAGTTAATAACTAAATGCTACAAAGTGGGTATATTGCAAACAAATTATATATAAACGCTCGAACGTTTTCAACAGTACACGGATGTTATAACTACACCGCTACTGGATGGGGTACGCACGGCTATATTACAATCAATAACATACAAAAGACTTAAAACCGTTTTCAATAAAAGTTGTAAGTCTAAATTGAAATTATTTAGTGTTTATTTATCCTAGTAATGATTTTAAAACTAATTTGTGTTACAAAACTTGGCTTTTGTCACGGCTCCGGCGCTACGGGTCTCCGGCGGTCCCACGCGTGCGTCGTCGCAGACGGCTTTCGCTCACCACCACGGCTCACTCGCAGCTGCCTGCTCCTCAGCCCGCGGGCTGCCTCGCCCCTACGCGCCTACGCGATTCTAAATTACACTCTATTGGTAGGGCAGACAAGAAAGACTGCGTGGAGTCGGATTCACAGCGATTCGTTTCTGACATTACCACCTACTTTTTAGCAAATATTTTAGAACTAACAATTTTATTATAAATGTACATTCGGAATAATACACATTATAATTATAATAGAATACTTAGAACATAATATGACTTTATTTCATGCAGAATTAGGATATTCAATTATTATAGTAGGTACCCTATATTATGACAGAATAGTTGTAGAAGTAAAAATAATAATGAATAACAAAATTTTGAATTTTGGAACATTATGGTTACTAAAGTTTCGGACAAACAATATTAGGAGAAGAAAGGGAGTACCATTGAATTCTATTAAAAGCACAGCAAAATGTACAAACAGATAATTTTTATCTGGGTAATATATTTGACGTTTTGACATTTGACATTTGTGTAGAAGATATGTCAAACCACCATATTAATTCCATAGATAAAAGTTCTCCGACGATTGAAATTCGGCCTTGTGTAATGAAATTATTGCAATGACTGGTCACTGAATTTATCTATGTCATTGTTACGAAATTCTAAATGGATATATGATTACAATACAGATCATTGGCATCGAAGTCAATTGTAAGGGTCCTATGTAGTTTTTTAACATTACTGATTCAATATTATCAGTTGAAAATCTTAAGAGGGGTTATAATATTGCGATACATTTGTTTGCAATATATCTTCTTCTTTTCGCTTACACGGTTCCAACATCAACATACCTAGTATGTTTAGTATTGATATCTTAATCTTAACCTCACCCAATATAAGTTTTTTTTCGAATACACTAATATTCAAATAATTCAATAGTAATAAGTAAAATGCGGGTTCGAATATGATACGAGTTCATAGTCCAGGTTTACTTTTGTCCGTTAATTGTTTCTAAACTCTCCTGCGGCACAAGGCTTAATCTTAGTGAGATGTCTTAATAAGAAGAAACTGAGACGCTCATAGCCAATTGCACTCACTGATCGCTAAACGATTAGCGAGGTTAAGCAACGTTGGGTGCGGTCAGTCTATAAATGGGTGACCGCTTAGTGGTATTTCATCTGAGCGTCTTCGTGCTTCGGAGGGCACGTAAAAAGTCGGTCCCGGTTGTTGCCAAATTGACAGCAGTTGTTAAGCCATGTCAGAGGCCTACGGGTGGCTTGAACAACTCTTGACAACAGGTTGGCCACTAACCACACGAAAAGATAAGAAGAAAAAGAATTATAATATAATCCTTATAATCTCGTTCCAGAGTCTTTAATTATTTATGGTATTATCATGTTCTTCAAATAAATAAAGAAAAAAAAAATCTACCTAAAAAAAGTCTGAGCACATTTAATATTAATATACATATATTATCTTAGCTTGTGTTATAAATGCGAACGTGAGTTTGTTTGTTCGTTACTCTTTCACGCTTTAACTACTCGACGATTTTAATGAAGTTTCGCATTGAAGTTGTCAGGGGTATAGAAAAGGACATAAGTCTCTTTTATCAAAAAAAAAGGAAGCTTTCCGAGGGATCAAAATTTATTGAAACAATCTACATTAATGCGAGCAAGGAAGGGAGATATAAAAAAAAACAATATAAGTGCTTTTAATTTTACCCTCAATCGTGGTCCCAGAATGCGTCCTTGCGTACTCCTCAACTATCAACAACTCTTTAAATGTAAATGTGTCCATTAAATTCATTTTGCATGCTTGCAACAATAAAATTGCCCGTTTCAATCGAACTACAACCGATACGATCTATTTTTATCGATGCATATTTGCATAATAGCCATAAAAGGCTATAATTTCGGGATATGTCAGGTTAAATGCCTTTACATGAAATATGAAAGTTATGTGTTTTTTGTAACTTTTATTAAATATCATATTCTGCCATATGACAGTTAAAACGTGATTTTTGATTATAATATCTTATACCGTGGAAAAGTGATTCTCGTATGTATATGAAAATATTGCCTAAATATTTAATAGGCTTTATTTGTTTTTAGACAATAATATTGGATAAATATACGTATGTACAAAGTATCACGCCGATATCTCCGAAGGCAAAGATGTGGTACACCCAATACAATATCTAGGTTAGAAGCAAAAGTACGCGAAACTCAATTTTACACAATAAGAAGTATCTCAGTCTGTGTTACAAGAAAAGGCTTCGGTGCGAGGTCCGGCTGGAGCACAGATGAGACACTTAACTGATGAGCGTCGGCAGGTGAAAGAAGGCGATCCAGGCCGTGACCGCGAGGGGAGAGGCGCTCCTACGCCGCAGCAAGCGCGGCTGCCGAGGCACGACTGGTCCGCGTAACAACAGTAAAGATCCAGACTTTGTGGTGATAAGAATTGAGCTTGACAGAACAACCCAAAAACACTTGCCCAACTCGGGTACTAAACCTGATGTATCATTCGACACACAGTTGCACAGCAGCTGTCCTTGGTTTATAAAAACATTTAAAATATTATTTTGGCAATAGGCTCGATTAAAAGGCTTGTCATGTTTTGCAAATACGGTTCGATTAATTGTGGTTACAAATAATACTCTATTGCAATGTTTATCTAATTCAGTAATTGTACTCGTTATGTAGATTAAACCATAAATTATTTATCTTGGTAATTCATCTTTTATCACATGGTATCTTCATGAACGATAGTATTTATTGTAGAGTGCACAAATTATTATGCAAACCAATTCATGCATATAAAATTTACATGCAAATAGTTCACAATTAATAAATACCACAATATGCGTCGAACCATTCAACCTACATAAATTTCCTCCCAAACCACAGATTTAAACAAATCTGACCTGGCATTTACATAACAAACAACATTAATATTACAAAAACAACTTCGGATTTACAACAACCAACATAACAATGTTATATAGCAGCATTTCAAATAAAATCAGAACAGGCAATTAAAACTTTTGATCAACTTCCTTCCACCCTGCCAGAGTGAGACGACCCATATGTGCGTTTATATGCGTGTGATAGAGATGACTATATGTGGTTTTGCGTATTCCAGGTCAATGTGTTCAAGTTTTAATGGCAATTAGGCGGAAAATTGAATTAATAAGTTGTATTATCACTAAGGTACGCTCTGAAGGGCGTGTTAAGATTTTCTGAACAGTTTTGGTTTTTAAAGTTGGGATTTTGAAATTGAGTAAGCCTTAGTGGATTAGATTTCACTTCAGATCAATTAGGTTAATTATAACCATGCTTACTGATACATGTGCTATAGATACTGCATGCTTCTTAGATCACACTTCCCTCATCTAATTTGCCGTGCCTGACAGGTTTCATATGATATATTTTATTTTTACTCAAACTTGCAGAACATTATTGATTATCCTTTTCATATATTAATACATGTTACATGATTCATGATACGCGATAGCTTTACAAAGATAACAAAATACGTAGGTAATTTCGACACTATCTGCGGATCATATTTTTTATGTGAGGATTAAATCCCGAATCACATCACCGGCTCACACGGAAGTTGGAATTTGAGATCGATCCATATCCAAACCCATGAATTATATTAAAAAAATAATTTCGTATTGCATTCGATTCCCACACGAAGTACGCGTTATGTATTGTAGGCCAGATCTTTTTCTGTATGATTTATTTATCTATCCACTGGTCGAACAGCCAGATCTATTGCTAACTAACAAAAATGTCGACACTATTGTTTTTAAGTTAAAATGTATGCTTTTTTTGTAATTGTGCGGCACATCTGTATTTAACATACAACAAATGCCTTTTCTACACAACATTTTAAAATACCTCTTTATCTCGAAAATTAATAGGAAAAGTCAAACACTTCATTATTAACGTACCGAATAAGTTATGAATGAGGCGTTGACAGACTAGTCTAACTTTTAACTGCTTTTTACTATCGTCTGGTGTCTGCCCACTGAAATAAGCTTTATATTAAATTTACATAATTAAAAAATACTTTCTCATCTTAGAGAAAATTCTGCAAATGCTTCTAGAAAACCTTAAAGTAGTAAATTCGCATTTACTGGTTATCCCCTCTTTCCTGGAAATTATTCCTCTTTAGTGGTAATATCCGGTTTTGCATCTACTTTATGCAGTTTTAAAGGCAACGGCTTATTTATATCAGCGTTTGTACTTTGAATCTCGTTTTCTTTAATGTTGTTGCTGCTTTCATTATATAGCTACATATTAAAATATGCGCGTACTTTCATAGATGGTATAATATTTTATGAAGTTATCTCATCAATTCTAATTTCATCATGACGAATTTGTATAATTCATTGATTTTTGTTTAGTATTTTCTTGTAGTCGTTTTTTTATGTTCGTGAAATCTCTGAATGCAGAGATATTTTCTATTTAAAAATATAAAATGATATTACTGGCGTTGCTTTTATAATCATTTAAAATAAAATCATTGCCCTTTATCGATGTCAATCTACTAATTACACAGAAGTTTTCCTCGTAATAAGGGTAGTTCATAATACTTAGCATAAAGTACGCCTGCTCAAAGCGGATGGTCCACCTAACACCCGCATTCAGCTTCTTCTTCTTCACACGTATTTCAGAACATTACATGCTAAATAGCAAGAAATGTTCTGAAATACGTGTCCTGAAATACAGGAAAATTGCCTGCACCTATGAAGTAAGCTAAAATTAACATTTTATATGCACATCAAATAGAAAGCTCAGATCTGCACTGGAAATTCAAACGCAAAACCTCTGACTAGATAGTCGAACAGTTTCCTCAATACGCTATCTACACTTACCTGTTATTTGTTTTCTTTATACAATTTGCCTGTTTTGTTTACCAGTTGCAACACAAACCCATAAAATTACTACCCAGCTCACGATTCTAAAGCCGCCGCACAAATAAATAGGTAGACCTCAAAGAACAAAGTGCAAATCGTCTAATCAGTACTTTAACGATTGGAATCGTAAACAGGAATCGATGTCATCGTGAATTGTGTCAAAGGTTGCCATTTTCTGTGGTGGGGTGTATAGCAAAAGGCTTTGGCGTGTTTGATTTGACACTTGCTTTTCGGTGTTGCTTTAGTGATTTATATAAAAGTATTCTATACAATAAATGTATTTAGGGTTTCTGGAATTGCTATTGATGGCATTTTATTTTAAATATGTGGTATTGTTTATGGTGGTAGACATGTCAATTATTGTCTTTGCTCATGATCGTGATTTATTATTTCTAGATATTGCAGTTCTTTTTTTTTATTTGGAAATACATCCAAGGCGCTTTCCTACATTCAGGAACGACTATTTTGACGATCAGTCAAAGCGCAAGTTTATTCGGTGAAATAGGCCAAGGACAAATAAATACTATTTGGCAAATCATAATTAATACAAGATCCTTCTTCTAATGATATAAGATGAGAAAAAAGTAGGATAACAACACTGTAAAAGGGACAGTGTTGTTCTATATAGCAATGATTTCAAATAGTTACAGCTACCATTATATTTGATGAAAAGCATTGGTTTAGATATTCACCTTTTAGGTACAGAAAACACAAATACGTTATTACATTTACTATATTGAAATTAAACCATTTCAAATACTTAGTTACACTGATTAGAAGTGTAATGTATTGACACGTGTAAATTTTCTGCCTTCTTTTGCGTGAATCCTAACTAAAACTAATGTTATAATTGCGATTAGTTCGGTTATTATGCTTTTACACCTTTATTACTCGACCGATCAGCATGCAATTTCGTATACTTGTCGTCAGGGGTACAGAAAAGAAATATAGTACCTTGCATCCAGAAAAATATTATTTCCAAGGTATAGCTAGTATCCTCGTAAAACTGAGCGTGACCTGAATTCAGACCAATAAAATCAACAGTAACACATGCACTCAAACTGCCTACGGTTTCATACACACTATAAATATATCTTATCAAATGTTTACATCAATCACCTCGCCACCCGCTGTCTCTTGTAACTAGGTCGTACAAAATTTAATCCTGAGGTTGTATCCGATTTTGTGGGACGTTGGTACACCTGGCGCTTCGCATGGCCAGACCGGGGCTTGTGGTTTTAGCTCTTCAGGGCGAGGCTTGAAAACAATCGTTATAGGGTGATTAAGATTTAAGGTCTACTATGGTTTGAAATGGGTGTACCTTTTGATTTTGGTATGGTTAGTGCTGTCCCAAATGAAATTGTTCTATTATATCGAAATTACCGAGAGTGTGATTGACCTAAGTTATGATTTGGTCCCTAATACAGTTCAAATTAATAGTAATGTGACTAAGTATGGGTGATCTCTGTTAGGTAGGTAGATGATGTAAGCGACCTTTTACGCTTGTTCGTGATACAGTTCAGTTTGACCAAATTTTGGATTCAAAATTTGATCGTTCATAATCAGTGTGCTTACGCTGTCTGCCTCGGTAGTGAAAACGATTGCTGTATATAAGGTCTCATGTTCACTTCTCAAGTCAAGCAAAAGGCTATTGAACTTTTCTGTCTAGAAATTCTCAGTAGCATCATTAAGAGTTTAGATCTGTACCCAGGACGGATATCGATTTGTCACGTGACACCTGAAAATAAGTTGGCAGAATGAATTTGTAATACACCTTTGTGTAACCTTTCTACGATACAAGCGTTAAACTGCGTCTACAGAATTTGTTTCTATTGTCATCAAAAAGCATGGATTAAACAAATTTTATCCGTTTAATGCCTGACGTAATAGCAAACTCTAAGGACGCCGAATCAAATCTAATAAAAGTAGTTTACTCTCAAGAGCCTCAGCAAGCACTTGAATACGTAAGCAATTAAATGAATTTACTACCAGGTTCCAACAATAAAGCCTACAATAGGAACAAAACGAGTGAGAAACTCACGAACTACATTAAACATTTTAGAATACATTAAACAATTTGTGGTACACCGCTAACGAAAACGAACTAAGAGTAAACAATGTATGTAGTAAATTATGATATTACTTTTCATATAACTTTAAAGAATTTTTGTTTTTTGTTTTTATAAGACATCTCCTATTATTATGTCATAGTGGACTCCTACTATTATGCTTTATTCCTGCACGTAAAGTACAGGAATAAAGCCTGTATTGTGAAGGACTTTACAAACATTCAAACAACGAACAAAGAAGACCTAGACGCATGAGATTCAAAGAAACAATACTTGGCGTATTGGAAGTGCTGAGGCGACCACATAAACAACTTCGGCATCTGTGCTGTCAATAAAAAGATTGTTATTATTTTCTTCCAAAGGAATATTCCATGTGTCAAGTCATTAATTCAAGGATTTACTATCAAAACCCCTAGTAACTAGGTACCTTAGAAAAATTCTTAGTTTTAACACGTGGTCTGGAAATGTGCTGCGTATATGTGAAACGGCTCGCCCTCTATTCCGTTGGACATAACTATAGATGGGGAAATCTGAGTATCATATAAAAAAAGAATATAATATAATAAAAATGTTTATTTCTTCACATACACAGGGTTTTACATTAAACTAACTGCCTCCGTGGCGCAGCGGTAGTGAATGCGACTGTTGTGCATGAGGTCTCGGGTTCGAATCCCGGGTCGGGCCAACAAAAAGTTATTAGGTTTTTCTGTTAAGAAATCTCAATACGAGCCCGGAGTTGGGAAGTTGGCAGTGTTAGAAACCCCCGTGCCTTGGAAAGCACGTAAAGCCGTTGGTCCTACGCTTGATCTCTTTCCAGTCGTCTCGGATTATTCGTCCCATCGGATCATGAGAGTTAGGGAACAGAGAGTGCACTTGTGTTTGCGCACACACTTGTGCACTATAATATCTCCTGCGCTGATGACGTCCGTTAATATTGGCCACCGTGACCGAAATTCGGTCAGGAGGACATTATTTACATTAGATTCCCTTTTAAGCAATAATTTGTTTGTATTAGGAGGTAACTCTTTCTTTAATATTAGCATTTGTAAGAAAATGAAAATTTAAAAATATATAAGAATAAAGAATAAAAAGATCTCCCCGCCTACGCCTTCACGGATAAAGAGAACTAAGTCGTAGCGTATTTCATGTACTATACATGCTAATTGTACTACGTAAGGCTTACCATAGCTGATGAAAAGTGGCTGAAGTACGCTTCCTCTCTTCCTTTTAGAGTATATACAAGTATGAACCTTATACTATAAATGTATTTTGATAACGTAAATATTAGCATTTAATATTAATTTCAATTTGATAGTCTCTAAATATACACATTTATTAATCACGAACTCTGGGTTATATTTTCAACTTTTGGGGTACAATATCGCTAAAATAAACAACTCTCCGGTTGGATCCTTATTCAACACCCACACAGATTCATCTAAAAATCTATTGATTGCCTCAAAATGGTCCCAAACAGTCTAAATTTAGAATTTCATTAAAGCCTCTGTATTGGTGTTCACGTCACAGTTGGATTAGCAAAACAAATTAGATTCAACCGCGGTTCGTGCAAACACTGCGTGTCAGTGTTATTGCTCCCGATTATCGCTTTAATGCCATTTTTTGTTGATACTGTTTTGATATTGAGTAGTCAAAAACCTTCATAGACTCAGATCCTAGAGTTTAAGAAGTTGCCTGAATTTTATATAATAATATATTGTTTGAGTGAATATAAGGCCTTCCATAACGCCAACTAAATATAATTTTAGGACTTTACAAAATACTAAAATTATATTCAATTGGCGTTTTAAAAGAGTGTGTTTCTTGATATATTCCCATAGACACAATTTACCTGAATCTAGCAACTAACCTAAATGTAGCTTTGGTTGTTTAGTAAAGTCACTAACCAATAGAATTTCATGTTCATAAGTGATACTTTGTGATCTAAATGAATATGACTTTGATTTAAGCGGGCGGATCGTTTCAATAGGCCAAATAAGATACAAGATTTTTTTAAATGCCTCCAATTACAAAGTAGGGTATAAACATATGACCTACACATTATACATCTATACTAATATTATAAATGTGAAAGTTTGTGAGGATGTATGGATGTTTGTTACTCTTTCACGTAAAATCTACTGAACCGATTGCGATGAAACTTGGTATGTAGATAGCTGGAAACCTGGATTCACACATAGGCTACTACTTTTTATCCCGATGTTCCCACGGGAACGGGACTTACGCGGGTGAAACCGCGGCCAAAAAGCTAGTTTACTATAAAAATGAGCGGTTCTCAAATCTTGTACTATTATTATCAAAAACCATACTACCATAACAAGACGTGAATACAATGCTGATAGTATGCGCAAGTTAAGGCACTTGCGCGAGTGCTATGCATTGTATACTCGATCGGTTAGGTTCGCATAAATTACTCATATTAATTAACCTGTATATGTAACTAGTCTGTACGTTTAAATTTACCGTACAGTTTGCGCATGCAAGTTGCGTCATGTAGTTAAATGCAATGCTAAAATATATATTAGACGATATTTATTGCATAAAATATTAATGGATTGACGTGGAACTAATATAAATTTATTGCATGCTTATTATTAGACTCGGAATCATATCAGTAGATACTAAATTCATTTGGAATATATATATATATGATTCAAACACCATCTTTAATAGCTTAGATGTTTAATAGAATTTTATTATTATTTATGATGAAATGGGTTTTTCTCGCGGCTTCGTTCGCTTAAACGTAGGTTAGGTTAGTGATAGTACTTTTTCCTGAATAAAAGGTAATCTATGTCCTTTTCTGTCCCCTGACAACGTGTATATGAAATGTCATGATGATCGGTTTTGTAGTTAAGGCCTGAAAGCGTAACAAATTAATAAAAATTAATAGAAGAAAAATATTCTCATTCATAATGTTACTTAGGATAAATAACATTTTGCGAACTAAAAGAAGGCTACAGTTTCTAGATGCACTCACTTCTGGTGTACCTATCATTTTAAATGTCTCTTCTCACATTCCTTAACCTGTATTGAGATCACACGTGGTACCTCAATTTAGCTGGCGAAATTTAGGTATATTAGACCGTTCCCAAGGCTTTTTTGGCTGTCATAAAATCACTTCTACAGTAAATTAATTTGTTTTTAATTGTAAACGTTTACATCAAAGCTAGTTTTCTTAGCTCATTTAAATCAAGCGAATCCTCAAAATGGCGTCCTAAATTATTTGTTTACAAAAACTTAACAAGATTTAAGATAACGATCACCACAAACATCGTTATCCTTTGAAAGAATATTTTTATTACGAATCATTGCGTTTTATTAACCGCGTTTAATTATTAAAACTTCATTATTTTCGAGTAAATTACTTTGGAAAATGGGTAAAGTTGTTTTTGTTATCTTTTTACGTACGCTTTTTAATGTATTTTCCTTTATCAAATTTAGCTTTTAGGTTTGCCAGCTGCCGAAAATTATGTATTTTAGATTTTTATTATTATCTGTCATATTTTCTTGTTGTCAAAAAAATATATGACGAAAAGGCTATTCCCATACCAAAATTCGTCTAAATCGTCGTTTCTGTGAGTTTCATGAAACGAATGTCCAAATTGCTTACGTTGAAATAGAAGATATAGCTAAAACCCTATAAATAAACAGTCAAGTACAAAAATAATATATTATGAATACGCAAAAGAAAATATACTAACAAAAAATATTCCAATTAGATCGTCTGAACTCTAAATCTCCCCCAACCATATCTAGTAAGAGTTTCGGTAAGTTTGCTCCCAAAATAAATGCTATCTTCTATCATGGAAGTTTAGAGGTAAACAAAATAAGTGGTTCCTGAAATTTGCGGTCTCACTGAGCGAATCATTTTTCAGACACAACTTTTCGATTACGAAGTAAGTTGGCTTCAAATTGATGTTGGATCAACTTCGCCTTGTTTTTCGTATTAGAAATTTATTGTAATTGATATCTTAGGTAAATATAATTCCATGAACAGTGGATTTGTGGATTCTTCTTTATAGTTAATCTAGGCATGAAAAGTTAAAATATGGTTATTGTGATGACACAGTTATGATATGACACTTGTGCATTAAATATTGAGGCAGACCTTGCCTCTATCTATATACAGGGTGTCCGGTAATTAATAGATAACCTTGAAATGTCTTATAGTAGAACTGAAGGCCGCCCAGAAAAATGAAAAAAAATTATAAGAAAATAAAAAAAATATGTACATATTAAAAAGTGCAAGCTATATTAGCATAGCATACTTTTGACTGTCTATCTACTAGCATAATTAGTGTTTAATAATAAAACAACAAAAAACCGATGGATTTCATTAATTTATGGTCGTAGTGTACAAGAAAGTTATACATGGTTATTTAAAAAAAAAACACATATCTCGGGTAGTAGTTAGGATAGATATATTTTCATATTTTTTTCTGAACGGCCGTCAGTTCCACTTTAAACATTTCCAGGTTATCCATTAATTACCGGACATTCTGTATGTATATGACTTTTGGAAATAGCAGTCATTTTTTTTAGTTACTCGTTTATGTACACATAATAGTAAATTAAATCAAGACTTAAACCTAAACGGACATAGGTATTAAAAACGGTGTACTTACTTCAAATTCAGTATGAACATATAAGAGAAATCTACCCACCCCTTAGGCAAACACTCGCAAGTCTTAAACCACAATTCACACGTCAGCTTCCATTCTCGAAGTCCCTAGAGTATTGCAGAACAAGCTTGCATTGAATAATGTAAGCGATCGATCCACATCGTTCATAATTTACATTCGCTGAGGCGTATCCCAAGGCGCCATTTTTAGGCCAACATCTTATTGGTGAAAACATGAATTGTATTGTTTCTTTTAGCGGCCTGCCGTTCCTTGTTTTATGAAGTATTATATTTAAAAGGCTGGTCTTAATACCGGACTTTTGAATCTCTTATTATATTACAACATTGTTACGACACATTTTTTGAAATTTTAAAATCATTTTCACCTCATGGAGTAGATATTTTCAAATGCTGTTTTTTTTTTCTTGTAATTAGCACATATTACATATAACTGTGCTAGACGGCCTCATCAAATATTATCAGAATGAATATATGCAAGTGGAACAAAAAAAAAAGGTTTCTCGTCCAATTCCAAAAACGTCCAACGTCCAACCAAAAACGGAAAGGAAACGAATTTAATGACTGTCAATCAAAATCAAATCATTTTTCATACAATTATTTGCTCAGTCTACGTTAGATTTACCTTTACGATTTTTTCAACGGTAAATGTATTACGTCTCCGTACCTTGAGTACCAAATATCTGTTGGATAAGTCGATTCAATTTGTCTCTGAAGGATTTGCTTCTGCGCCGAGCGCTGTTGAAATGTATTTAAACAATGCGTCGCCGTGTCGTTAAAATACGATTTTGGTGCGACGAATTCGTGTTGAAAGGCTAAAAAGCCGGTAGTAAATTTTGTTAAAGGTTTTTCGAATGATGCAACTGGTTCGCTAGCTATAGATACATCGTATGCAGTGTTTATTTTATATTTAGGCTTGGACAGATTTTGTATCTATTGCAAAATAGAAATCATGTGAGGTCTAAGGTCTCAGTTTTAATTTTCACCTCAGATAAAGTGCTATAGGGTTTTTGACTAGTCATTTTCAGTAAGAGCGGAATCTGGAACTTAGTTCGTTAGACGACTATAGTCTTACCCCCAATAAGATGGATTAAAAACCATAACTGACGGAATATACGTATCATACAACTCTGTCTACCACTTGGGAGATGATGATGAAAGTTACCCCATGCTCATAAAAAGATAAATAGAAAATACTCGAAATAGGAAGCTCAATAAACTTAATCCACGGAAATATATCCATCGCAGCAAAACTAAAATAGAAAATAACGCCAATCCTTGTCTGTCATCGCTTTCCACCGGTCAGCTCAAGTGAATTGTTGTATCAACAATCCCTATAAGACCTGATCAATGAGGATAGCCAGGGATTAAAGTTAGTATGGCTATTCTAGCTTCGAAAATTTGACTTTGTGCAACTTTTTCGATATGTTCATACACTTTTTTATTTCGCACTGGCTTTGGCTGCTTGTTCGTGTTTTCGCGCCATATTCCCGAAAGCTTCAAAAACATTGTGAAAATTTGGAGAGTTTCTCTTGTAAAATATTCTGAACATTTGGAGTGTACTGGAGCTTAGCTCTGCCTAGAATTTGTTTCAATAGCAAGTTGTTTTACTGGAACTATTTCTGACGTTTAGAACAATGGCTCGCATCAAGAATCAACTATTTTTACGGATTTTGTTGCAGTTTATTTTGTTTAATACTCATACTATGTTTTGGGTGGTTTTTAATAGATTATTAATTATTGTTGGACAAATGTTTTAATTATAATAATAATAAGTTTAATTATCCCCAAAATTTAACTGGTACAATGCACACTATGCTGGTAGTTACACTATTTAAATCCTGTTTCTGAAACTAGGCAATAATACCTGTATCTTAAGATACAAAGATTAAGGTTTCAATGCCCAAAACTATGTCATCTGAATGATTTTTTTATTTATAGGTAATAGTAATAGTTGATCTCTAACTGATTATATATACCACGCACCGTAAGATTAAATTGTGTCCTATTAGATGCATACACTACATGCACTCACATATATTACGTTATATCAGGAATGAAATAAATATCTGTACTAAATTCAACACAACATGTCTGCTAGTAAGTAAAATTCGATTTCGTACGACGTTAACCAAAACATAATATTCTCTATAACCTCTATCTATAGCAATATTTCAACTGTATACTCATTAAATCAGATAACGTTCAAATTCGTCTTGTAAAACCGTTTTAATATTATATCAAATATGAATATGATATATTACAATGTCTAAAAGCTGTTGAGAAACATCATTTAACACTGCTACAGTATTATAACATTTCACAAATTACGATGTAGACATTTAGTGTAAATTCAATGTTCACAAATCTTCATATTCAAATGGAATATTGGATTTTCATTTAACGTCAGAAGAGTGACTTCGTAAAGGCTAATTAGTCTTATGACTTTAAATGGAAATTAATATTGTGAGAATGCTGCTCCCGATAAACATGAATGTAATAAAAGACAAAATATCGTTGTCTATCTAGCAATGTTATTGAATTCTTATTAAGAATTATAATATTAAGTAAATAAGTAGAACAGGTAAAAAAAAACAAAAGCACTTTCGCCTTTAAATAATCATTAAAATATTCAAGACGGTTATAGTAACCGCTAATTTAAAAAATGCATTAACAAATAAAGTTAGAGATATAATTCATATCACCCAACAACGATGAAATAGTATGTCTAAGTGACTCATTGCGCACCGACCACGCTTCTATAAGCCACTCGATGTGATGATTCGTGACATCACTCGTTTACGACGCCTTCCATAACCAACAATAATTATTATAATATCGGTTGTGCATCACATATTTAGCCATTAGCGGTCTTATTTACGCTAAACATCTGTGGTTAATATTATGTGTCACTCTTTATCTAATATTTTTGTTGTACAGCCGCAATTTTGACAGTATCGAACTTTATTCACCGTGTTATTGCAACAAGAATAGTTGTTAGCTTAGCTTCTGTATAGGTTGATTAATTAGTAACTCCGCACACTGTAATAGATTTTGAAGAAGTAGAGAAAATAATTATAACGTTAATAATAATTTATATAAAGTATAAGTAGATAAGTTACAGTTAAATAAGACTATTTTGATACACTTGTAAAGTTAACTTGTTAAATATGTTTGGTTTTCGTCTAATAGCCAGTTGCACTCACTGATCGGTAAACGATTAGCGAGGTTAAGCAACGTTGGTTGCGGTCAGTCTATAAATGGGTGACCGCTTAGTAGTATTTCATCTGAGCGTCTCCGTGCTTCGGAGGGCACGTAAAAAGTCGTTCCTGGTTGTTTTCAAACTGACAGCAGTCGTTAAACCATGTCAGAGGCCTACGGGCGGCTTGATTTACAACAGGTTGGCCACTAAGCACACGAAAATAAGAAGAAAAAGAAAAATGTTTAACAGGGTTCATATATTTTGTTGTATCGCAAATTTATAGTAACACACGAAAAATGCTAAGCACGCAGATACACGCGCCTGGCAACTTGTAGTGTAGGCTGAAATGTATGATAGTGA
Organism: Catocala nupta; assembly: GCA_963675205.1. NCBI lineage: Eukaryota > Metazoa > Arthropoda > Insecta > Lepidoptera > Erebidae > Catocala > Catocala nupta. The sequence continues at coordinate 27,624,690 of OY776090.1, read as the reverse complement.
GACCGTACGGCTTCACACTCGTTTATCCCTTACAAACTGACACTTTATTCATGAATAGGAAACTTAAAGCAGCCTTTTCACTATGTTCACAAACCAAACCGTGTTTTAGTATGTTGTGAATAACTGTTGTCAAAATCAGTATTGCTATCGCCATGTCATTCGTTTAATAACGGTGAAATTTTCATTTTACATGCATATTTTTTCCAAATCCTTTTGTTTCATAGATTTATTCGGTGTTTTTATGTTACGCGTCATATCAACTCTTTTATGAATAAAATTACACTTATATTCGTCCATACGTAAATGAATATCCAAAAATGTATTATAACTATTATGTTCATATTTTACTTTTAAAGAAATTAATGTAAACATGAAAAGTAACAAAATATGGGACTATAAATTTAATTTAAAGAAAAATTGGCTATTGGCTCAAAGAATCAGCATTGCCATTCAACGTGGCAATGCTGCCAGTCTTCTGCGCACTTTCCCGGTCGACAGCGATGCTGAGGAATTTTACGACTCTGCCTAAACCAGCCATTTCATTCTTTATATTAAATTTATAATCCCATATTTTGTTAAGTGGTTCGGTTTGTTAATATTAGTTGTAAATTATAATTGTTGCTTTGTTTATGTAATTAAAGAGATATCTTACTGGAACGGAAAAAAAATGTAAACAAAGTTTAAACGTTTTGAGCTGCAACGGTAGCAGACGCAATTTTTCTAGTATATTTGGTATTCCAGCAATTGATAGATTACCAACAGCAGAATCCTGTACAGAATTTTCCACTTCATACTAAGCTATAATACCATTTTCCATTGCATTTTTAATTTTGCTTTCCGACTGAGGAGCCGAATAGCCGTTCTTGTTTCTACTCCATTGCTGTATCCAGCAGCTTGATTGTGTATACTTGGGATTGCGTCTATATTTTCTGAGAAACAAAGCCTTGTTCGTAAACAACGGCAGCCGTTTAGTGACTGGCTAGGACAACGACAAAAGACTCAAAAACCATATAAAGAAGATTAAACCACCACATAAAACTTAATTATAGTAACAGATATATAGGTATATTTATATCGTAACTTCAAAACTAATTTATTCCAAATATAATTACCTGTAACAACACCGATATATCGTTATCCATTCAACAATTTGAAAGCCAATCACGGAGCCAACTTTGGGAAGTCAAATTTCAGTACAAATAGTTTCGAAGTAAGGCCGGGTTCAAACGCAATTAGCGGATATGGGTGAAGTAACTTGCATGTTGAACAGGTGTATGATGATCCTTTAAATGTTTAAGGCGTGGTTCAAATGAAAACGAAAATTCTGTAATTTTTGTATATTGTCTGTACGGATGCATTCGTAATTATGCAGTTTTGGGGTTCTAATTGAGACTCACTGGATCCTCAGGGAGACTAATTAGGTTTTACGGTTTAATATTTTATTATCAATTGGTACGGTTTAAGATGATTGTGTTTGTATTCATTATTTTAAAGAATATTACGCATGTATTGTCCATAATACTGGAATACAATTATGTCTCTCTGAATGCTCATGCTACTTTTAGGAAGTACTAAGACTATAATATAATATAAACTCAAAATTTGGTAAGAGTATTAGAAATGGCATTACTTTATAAGTTATAATAGTCAATAATAAGCATATTTTTTATTAAATTCCGTAATTGTCTTATGTATACACTTTTTTATATTAAAATTATCAGGACAACCGCCATTTAAGTCGTTCCGCAATTAAGATTACTAAAAAGGAATCGAAATATCGGGAGATAGTGATAATGTAAATCTAAATAGTTTAATAATAATAAAGTTTAATAGTTAGATTAATTTAAAAGTTTACAAAATTTATAAATCCTATGATTTCAAATAAACAAAAATAAAAGCCGTTTAAAGAAGTTTAATTTGCATTAAAGTCCAGCTAAAATAATGTATCCATCTATCACCGAACAAAAATACAATAAATAGCACATTAACGAGAACAAATACCAAACTAAATTGAAATTTAAAATCCCGAAGCGAAATACCCTAACTGCAATTCTCGTCACTTAAAATGACTAGTTCGAGCAGAAATCAACTTGCAACCAAGTTAGGACCACAACAAAGACAGTGCCTATCACCACCTGTACCCACCCTTACCTCAAACTAAAATAATTAGCCAAGTTGTCAAACGAGGGGGTGTCAGTGCTGAGGGGATGTAGAACAGGTTAATTTATATTGAGACTGTACAAATGTTCGACGCCTCGTTTGTCAAGCCCCAATTTATTATGGAACCAGTATTTACCACGTGAACACGACGCGCATATTTTAATAAGGATGTATTGATCTCTAGAGGAATTCGTGCTTACGTGGTTCTTAGGGGAATAGATTAGAGGAAATGTTTGATGTACTTGTCTGAGAATTCTAGCGCGTGGTGTGTGGAAGAAGGTGAGTTTTAGTGGCAACTAGCGCCGTGTATAATAGCGATGCTTGTTTACTCGTGATATTTTTGACGGTGAGTTTTATGGAACAGTCAATGTTGTTAGAGAAGACGTAAGCAAAAATGAAAAGATGACAATTCGATGTTAGTTTAATGCTTGGCCTCAGTTCAGTAACTTATAATAATATAAGTTTAACTAGGACTACAGTTTGGTTGCGGACGTTTCTTATGTGAATGATATTTTGTTACGTTCGTTAGGATAAATTGAATATTGGGAAATAAGTCGATAGATACTGCCTTCACCAAGAGATACAACTTTTACCAAAAGATAAAACAGTACTCTTAACATAATATTATTTATCGCACTCTTAATAAAACAGCGATTTAACTAAAAATTTGGAAGTAAGGCAATGAACTCTAATTGTGTATGTTAAATTATGATATTATATTTGTGTTAAATCATTGCAAGAGTTTAAATTTGTTTAATCCAAAATACTGAGATAAGTCTCTGCTTTATTAAGAGTGCTATACATATCATAATAGTGATGTACATAATTAAATTCGAATAATATTGTATCTACTGTGCATGCTCAATAACATAGCGGGCACCTATATCTAGAGGTTTCAATAAATTCGAATAAAATTCGAATTACCTAATAGTACACATCGTTATATCATATAAAAATAATTATAATGATTAAAAGAAAACCGAGCCTTGCATTCCTAAATGTATTCATTTATATTTATATAACTTTATACTTATCTACAATATCGAAAGCATTGCCACAAAGACACGCGATTGTAATTGGTCAATATTTAGTTAGAAAATATTGTCAGTACTAACGTAACGAACAACATTTTTAATTTGATAATCGTTTTTTAAACCTACGTTGTATATAGCTAGAAAATAATATATCAAACGTGGTGCAACAAAGCAAGACGTTTATTCAAGTTAATATTAGATCTAGCCCATCATAAACCGTCAGTGGTATATGATGCGAGAAAACCCAATAAATTATGCGGCCTGCATTCTTCCTCATTTCTTGGTACATATTCCTTGGTTTCTTGCGTCCTGGACGTATTAAGTAAATCCCGGGTTACGGTCGTCATTGTGTCTTGAAATAGGGATTATGATTTTTTTTTCTGGTAAGGCTCGGCTTTTTATGAAAATGGTGTAGCTTAGTTAGGGGTAAGAGTTTCGTAATTGGTCGAGTGTTTGGTTTATTAAGTAGGTTGAGATTGCGGTGAAAATATTTTTGAAGCTACTGTAAAGTAATGAGGGAAGTAAAGGATACCTCATTGTATTTAGATCTTACTAAAAAGAGGAAGTTCACATATTGATAGAAATCTTTTTGGGTTTGAATATTTAAATTACTGGATCTTAAGTTAGGTTTAGGTTTTTTGATTTCAATAGCCTTGCGAAGCATCCTTGGTAGGAATCGGTGTTCTTTAGCGAAAATCTGTGGTTTATCAAATATCAGGTAGTGGTTGGTCCCCTATTGCACATGTTCTCATACAGCACCCGCATAAAAGAATACATAACTAATGTGAAACAGCAACGCTCGTTGAAGTCTGCTGTGTGTCAAACCCAAGAAGAAGCAAACCACAGCTAGACTTCATGATACTTTGAGCTCATTCTGCGTAAATAGAAACACAAATAATAATAATAATATTCTACTACATACACAAAACACCATCTAGCCCAAACTAAGCAGAGCTTGTACTATGGGTACTAGACAATGGATAAACATACATATATACTTTTTTTTGTAAATAAATACATATTGTACATAGAAACACCCAGACCAAGATAAACATCCATATTCATGCACACAAATGTCTGACTTGTGCGGGAATCGAACCCACGACCTCAGGCGTGGCAGTTGGTTACACTAACCACTACGCCATCGAGGCCGATGAAATTATGTTCGGGTACTTTAAAATAACTACACTGGAACATTGAGACAACTACTATCTTAGTCTCCCCGTGACTATGGCTGCTGTAAAGCAACCGAAACATCGGGGAAAGTGTAAACTTAAATAAAAATAGTTTTAATTAAATTAAATTAAATAGCATAGTTCAATAATTGTAATATTAGAGTTTTCAAAATTATGTAATAAAAGTGTTTAAGTTAAAATATTAAAAATTTAAAAACCACCGACACATATTGAGGAAGTTATGAAAAAAAAAGTCAATCGCCATTTTATGGTAGCGGCCATCTTGGATTTGCAATTTATCATAGTGTATATAGTATTCTACTAGTCAAGCCCTTTCATTTGATACCCATATTGAGGGAGTTGTGAAAAATTTGTAATCCGCCATGACATGACTAAGAACACTCCCGACTAATTCACCTTTAAAATAAAAAATCAAAATTAAAATCGGTTCATCCGTTCGGGAGCTACGATGCCACAGACAGACACACACACACACACAGACACGTCAAACTTATAACACCCCGTCGTTTTTGCGTCGGGGTTTAATAAACAACGCGACAAAATCCGTATAAAGTGTTTAATTTCAATCGTGAGGAAATCTGCATATCGGAGACTTCTCTATAATGTTCTCGAAGATATGTGAAGTCTGCCAACCCGCACTAGGCCAACGTGGGGCCTGTAGCCTTACCCTTCACACACCTAGAAGAGGCTCGTGCCCAGCAGTGGGACAGTTTAATACAGGGCTGATATTATTATATGTATATTTTAGTTTATGATTGCTATACCGAATGCTTATTGTAAGCATGTCTTATGAAAACTTTTGAGCTGTTTTGTTTTCTCCCGTAAACTTACTTTTGTACTTTTGGTTTAGTATGCTATAAGATATACTTGATATGCGGTTCGATTTCCATTTTTTGTTTTAATATGTATGTAGGTATGTATCGGTAGGATATAATATATACATACCTCATAGTTAGTTGCACTCAATAATCGGTACACGATTAGCCAGGTTAAGCAACGTTAGGTGCGGTCAGTCTATAAATGGGTGACCCCTTAGTGGTATTTCATTTGAGCGTCTCCGTGCTTCGGAGGGCACGTAAAAAGTCGGTTCCCGGTTGTTGCCAAATTGACAGCAGTCGTTAAGCCATGTCACAGGCCTAAGGGCGGCTTGAACAACTCTTGACAACAGGCCACTAACCACACGAAAAGGAGAAGAAGAACCCCAATACAATACATTCATAGACATGTAATAAGACCATCGATAGGTAGTGAGTTAGATCCTTTATACCGAGAATATTTTGGGCATGAAACCAAAAAGTACTGCTCAACCGGATATCAAACCTAAGACCACATTATCACTCTAGTCTCGGGTATTGCTCCATGGAGGCGCAGCATAAACAGTCATTAAAGTACTAACATGATTAACCCCTCTAATATAACATTAAGTACACAATACATAAACATGTTCTAAAAGTAATAAAATAGCAACCCTTTTCAATATGGCAATAATTAATTACTGAGCCCCTCCGTTTGTAACGAGAAACGTCAGTAAGGCTCGTTAATACGACACACGCGCCCGTGACGTCACCGTACACGAACGTACATGACACAGCAACCGCAACTAGTTGCTCAAGTTATAAGCGGAAGCGATTTTCACCCGCTGTTTTGGATTCTTAGCATTAGTGCTGTACCTAGCTGACCCTGGTCTGAAATAAGTATTTTTTTTTTATTATTGTACCCTTGGTATAGCAAAAGCTTATAGGGTACGGTAATCGCTTATCATGAGGTATACCACTTGATTGTAGTATAAAATAGGTCAAAGAAAATTATCACAAAAGTGGCTTTTATTAGCTCGAGTGGCTCGTTATGACTGCTACTGTTTTTTAGAATATAACGATTTACAATTATAGTTACAATGACGTTAATAGATAATGTTCCACTTTAAAATACTTGAAAAATACAGCCGTTGCTTTCGAGACGAAAGATCGGCTAAATATATACGGACGACTGTAAATAATTTTCAAATTGGGCTAGTAGTTTCTGAGGTTGGCTTGTTAAAACATACAACGTCTTTAATATAGTTAAATTAGGAGTTTGACATACATAGAATTGCTTCAAAAGCACGTTATTTTATATTGCTATTGCGCCGGAGTAAACCGTGACGATGTTCTTACCACTAGATGATGCAGCAACCGCAGCGAATTGTACTTAGCTCGGTTTAAAATATAAGTTACAGCGATCTGCTTTAGAAAGAGCAAGATAGATATATAGATAGATCGAGAGAGAAATATAATACAATAAGTATTATCTTTCTCTCTCTCTCTCTGTTGTAGTACGGTTTAATAAGTTACATACATATATAAATCTATACACGTTATTCTTACATAAATCTATACAATATTGATATTGATTTTGAAATAAATAGACTTTTATTCAAATGATTGTGAAGACCGTATCAAAATCCGTTGCGTAATTTAGAAGTACTGAACAAACGAACATACAGACAGACGAGGATCACGAATTTATTTGTACTATTTAGAGATTCTGATCTGACCACGGCAAATTGTCGTGAATCCATGTTTTCTTTGTTTTTACACTAATAAGGCAACTTTCGCACAAGGAATAAGTCACAAGGGCTTTTAAAACTATAAAACAACGGACAAAGAACACTTAGACTCGACACAACCATCTGTGAATCACACAAATTGTCCTTTGTCGTATTCCAACATACAATACTCGATGTACTGGCAGTGACGAAGCAATCTATAAAACAACTAAGCTATCCGTTCAGTCTATCCATCATGGTTAATGCAATTTCACCAAACAAATGAATGATGTGACTTCGATATTACAATTTGTCACTACAAAATAGGCTGTAGATTAAATTTGAACATTACCGTGAAGTATGTATATTTCGACGATATAATAGCTGAATCATTGCCATTCAATCGTATATTATGATGCAGCCGGTCGTGATCGAATTGCATCGCGTTTGTGTTGTGGTCTAAGTCATGAGAGTATTTGGTTTTGGGATATTATTTTTATGGTTTCATGGCATAAATTTGCTTGTTAACGGTCGTGAAGTCCAAGATCATGACAGCTTAGTTTTGGTTGTAGGTGAGGGCACTTAGCGTAGGTTTGTGCTTATTGCCGTGTGTTTAGACAAAGTGTCGTTTGGGTTTTTTGTTAAGTTAGGTTGGGGGGCCTATGGATGAATCTTTTAAGAGCTCCCAATTGTTCCCACCAATTGGGTGAGAGAGGGAACACCCCAGGTTTTTAGTGGGTATACCAGCACTTTATGCTGGGATACCCACTAAAAACTGGGTCCCACACACCCCGCCGGTACCGTGCCCTAGCCGGCGGACAGTGCATAAAGCATTTTTCCTGGGAACCAAAAAAAAGGTTATACGAAGTTAAAATTAAATGAGATGGTCATAGTGTCACTTTTTATAACGTACTCAAAAAAATTTAGGTGTAGTTGTGACACGTTTGTCCTTTAAATGTATTTATACCTGAGATGGTGTATGCTAATATCTTCGAAGAACTTCGTCATATCAGAGTTGCGTACTTTATTGCTGAATAAAGACCTCACCTTAATAATACAAAAATAATTAAAAGCTGCTTCGTTTAAAAATAAACGCGTAGAAGTGAGTTTAGTTATTTGTTTAGTAAAAATTGTCAAGCATGTACCTACATGCATCCATTGAGTTAATATTATGTCTTACTCACTAGAGGAGACAATTTTACTCAATTGTTTGTAAATCACGTCAGAATGCATGCCCTCTAGCTCACTTATTCTAAGCCACGCGCTTACCGCAGCGACACTTTGAGTGCAAAATTAATTACGCAGAACCGCAAAACATATGAAGGCATATTATGAATATTAGCAAAATCTAGCCAAGATATATTCTCTAGTTCGTAGAACCTAATAACTTAATGCATTTATTTCACTGTTTACTGATAAACCGGGTAGAACTATAGGAAAAGTCACCATTATTGGAATCCTAATGTAATAAATACGAATTTGAGTTTGATTTGTTACGCTTTCACGCCTAAACTGCTTAACCGACCAACGTCAAATTTTATATACACGTTTCCAGGTTTACTGAAAAGGGCATAAATTACCTTCTATCCAGAAACAAAGTAGCATACTAGAGCGAGTAAAGACGCGGGCAAAAGCTAGCTATAGAATAATCTAGACAAATCTTCAGCATTTACAATCTCAATTCCAATAAAGTATTCATTCGCCACATTCATCATAACCTTGTATAATTCCTCCGAGGAAGAGAGACGTTCTATTTATAGCATCAAATCAGGCCACGTGCAAATCCGTGACCTATAAACGTTGTACCAATATATACACTGCTTATATCGGTACATGTACCTCCGTAATATCGGAGGACAGAGGAGCAAGGCGGTATGAAAAATGCCATGGAGTGAAAAACTCGTAAAAATATTTGAAGTTAATCTGAATACGTCTGATATCTGTATAAGAGATCGGAGTTTTTTATGCAATGGGTGTTATAATAGTATATTTGGGTTTTAGAATGTTCTGGCCAGAAGATGGCAGAGTTTTACTACATCCACATTTTGCTATCTAGATATGCTACGTTTCACTGTCACCAGTGAAAGTGAAATACCTATTGCCGTCGTCCATGTTTTAAGTAAAAATATACAAATAGAAAAGCTTTCTAAAACTTTTACCGATTAGGGATTAAAACTTGGCACATCGTTTGCAGATAAAAAACCAAACTTCATCCACAGGATCAACGAAGCAACTAATAATTGTAATCACAGGGATGCTACGGGGATTCTAAGTACTTTTTTCTATATAAAATAAAATAATTAGCAAATTAGGCTTTTCTTAAATATCACTCGTGTTAAAGAATCAAGCGTTGTGCCAAACGTACCTGATTACCCCGCTAATTGCTTATGATGGGAATAGGTACAAGCTGATATTGGTTGCACAGGTTTCGAACCAACAATCAATCATCATCATCACCATCCCATGCCGGAAGTCCAGATATAAGAATCCGTTACTAGTCAAAACGATAGACTTTTGAAGTGAAATCTTCTTTAGGAGCGTTGAGCACTTTTAGGGTGAACAAAAGTCATGGAACTCGCGTCATCGTCACCGAACGCTTTCCATGAGCTATATGTATACTGTGTATATATGTGTACTTTTTGGGTGAACAAAAAGCGTGAAACTCGCGTCATCGTCACCGCACGCTAGTTACTTAGTTTTCACTTCTATCGGCAGTCCCCAAAGGTTGCCTCGCATTTTTATTTTTAAAGACAACCCTCATAATGTTTAATTCCTATGTCACGGGGAACTTCACAAACATTCAAATAACGGACACAAAGAACATCTAGACTCGGAACAACCATTTGTGGATCACACAAAGTATTGTCCCGTGTGGGAATCGGGTGTTGTGGACATTCGGCGCAGCGGCAGTAGCGAGACGATGACTAAAAACCCCGACACCATCCGTGCAATCAAAATTTAAGATAACTAGTATATAAGATTTATTAGACCTCATCCCACTTTCCCCCTTCCTTTTGAGAACCACACGTGCCGGTCTTCCTAACCACCAATGGACGGTTAGCACAATCTCGTCTCGCACCAAAAGTTTCAGCAATTCCTTTTTATGCCGTACCATACAACTTTGGAATAGTCTTCCGGCACATATGTTCCCTTCCTTCTATGACATTGGGTCCTTCAAACGCTGTGTGAAAAAGCATCTTGTCAGACTGGCTTGACACTGACGACGGCTAGAAGACATCTATCTTCTCCTCGTCGTCCCTGTCTCCGGACTGTAATTGGGCTTTCCATCAGGTCCGTAACAATCAACTGCAAAGCCAGGATAAAAAAAAATTTGATCCTTACATAAAGGAAACGAAAAAGTCGTGTCTTAGTTTCCCGTGTGTAGGTATTTCACTACTAACTATAGTAACGTCACCTCTAGTGATATTATTCTCGCTTCGGTGCCGGTCCCGAAAGAGGACGTATCCATGACAGCCCAAGACTTTGATGTCAAACCATGTGGGAGTGAAAACAGTATTGAATTATATGTAAAAGTGTTTCGAATAATGTGGACGGGAGATTGTGCACACCGTATGATATATATTAAAACGTGAAAAGTAAATAATGTTTTTCATTAAGAATACGGAGAAATGTGAAGTTTGACATGATTAAAGTATACAGGGTGTCCGGTAATTAATGGATAACCTGGAAATGTCTTATAGTGGAACTGATGGCCGTTCAGAAATTATTGCTTTTTTTTAATTACCATGTATAACTTTCTTGTATACTATAACCATAAATGAATGAAATCCATCGGTTTTTTGTTGTTTTATTATTAAACACTAATTATGCTAATAGATAAACAGTCAAAATTATGCTATGGTAATATAGCTTGCACTTTTTAATATATTTTTCTTTTTTAATTTTTTTATTATTTATTTCTTTTAATTTTTCTGAACGGCCTTCAGTTCTACTATAAGACATTTCAAGGTTATCCATTAATTACCGGACACCTGTATATCACGAAGAGAGCAGAAATCAAAATTTAAAAAAATATAGTTATGATTTGTATGAGTTACGGTCGACTTACGACCACTCTGCAACCACTAGTAAAATATAATATTATGCTATATTTTGTTACCATTACATAATTTTAACATTTATTATGCTAAGTAATATTGTAAATTATAATAAAAATACATAGTTTTAAGTATTACTAGCGGTCACCTAGTGGTCAAAATTCGACCAAAATTCCTAAGCTTGCTACTTTGTTTTCTGTTTTTCTGTACTACTTATAAATAAGGTATAGGTAACCATAGTTACAAAGAATTGTACGACGTCAGACGAACAATGTCGAAATACTACGAACGCGATTCGACGGCGTGTGTCAAATGCATGATTATGTGCGTGTAGTGTTTTTTCATTAATTTCATGTATTTCTAATGCATATTTTATAAAAATATTAGGATTCACCCCTCCTTCTCCATATAACTAACATTGTGCCAAATTTCATACTCCACCATCCGCGCAATTTTCGTAAAAAGGGGTACAAAGTTTTTGCTTCACGTATTAATATATAAATAATAGCTATTAAGGTATGCGTGACATAGCCAGGATGTACTTGCAAAGTAATTTATGCAGTGGTATTATGTGTCGTTAGTCCGGGGTCACAGTAAACGTAATTTAAAACTACATATAGCTTGTGAAATGAGGGTATAATAACCCATTACTCAGCTTTCCAAGATATAGCATTGAAAATAGTCTTATCCTTATGCTTGTTTGAATTGCCATACCTGTTGATATATTATTTCATGTCTTAAACGCATTCCAAACATAGCACATATACACAATTTTCTTCCAACTTTAAATAATAAGCAAGCCAAAACGCGACGGTAATACCACGAGCAAATATTGTCCCTATTTACTCGTCGTAAACTCTATTTTAAAGCCTCCATGTGATAGCGCTATATCGCGTCACATGAAGTAGATAACCGCCCCAACAATTTGGGCAGCGCCTTCGCTGGGGTAAACTGTTTATGACTAGTTTATATCTCAGCTATGATAGGCTCAAGGTTTTTCAGCTCAATAAGCAGTTTGTCAATGAGAATGCGCTTACGTGCCAATGAGTTTTCCGGCTGTCTGTTTAGCTTTGTGTTGTATCTCATTTGGTTTATTTGGGGTTTGTTTAATAATAATAATAATAATAGCATTTATTTGCGAAAATGTGGTATAAAAGTTGGTACAATTTTGAATATACAGAACAGCACATTCCGCCAAGTAATGTTGGCATGCAAATGTTTTTACAAGTATACACAAAAATCAAAACGAATTAGAAATAGAATGAAGAAAAAGTAAATGTCAAAGAAAATAAAATATAAATCAAATCATAGCAATTACAAATTTAAAATGTACAAAGAGGAATAATGATGCACATTATCATAACATTAGTTTGTAAAATGTTTATCATTTAAATAGTCGTTAAGATTCTAATAGCATTTCTTTAACAGCAATTTTTTTAACTTTTTCTTAAATATATTGATATTCATTTCTTTTATGGTTTTAGGTATTTTATTATATATTACAGGTTTTAAATGGTACACAGTCAACTGGTGTGTTTTGTTTATTGTATGATTGGTTGGATGAGCTTCTTTACTTTGGACGTGTGTGTGGTATTGGCGCTAGTGTTAGCAGTTGGTCAATTGTAAACGGGGAGAATCCGAGTTATATTTTTGCGTTGGGATAACTGTTCCCTACTCAATTTTAAAAGTAAGTTAAGTTAAAGCTATATTACGATTAGGGTTTAAGTTCTGCGAAGAATTTATAAATAATAATAATAATGTCCTCCAGACCGATTTTCGGTCACGGCGGCCAATCTTAACGGAGACTGTCCATCTGCGCAGGAGATATTATAGTGCACAAGTATGTGCGCAAACACAAGTGCACTCTCTGTTCCCTTACCCTCATGATCCGATGGGACGGATAATCCGACACGACCGGAGAGAGATCAGGCGCAGGACCAACGGCTTTACGTGCTTTCCGAGGCACGGGGGTGTCTAACACCGCCAACTTCCTAACTCCGGGCTCGTATTGAGATTTCTTAACAGAAAAACCCAATACCTTTATGTTGGCCCGACCCGGGATTCGAACCCGAGACCTCATGCACAGCAGTCGCATTCACTACCGCTGCGCCACAAAGGTGCAAAGGTGCTGATGAAACGGACCTAATATCATAATATTTTCAAAACATTCTTATATAGATTTGTTTAACTTTTTATACGCCTTAGGTACTAATATACATTTTTGTAGTAACAAAACGGAGAATGATGATGCATAAAACGACTAAAATTAATTAAATCAATAGTTACTTTTAATGTTTTCAAAACAAGGGAAATGCTACATAGATTTACTTTATTATATTAGCCGCTTGAGGAATAAATTAAAGTGCGGCCATTGTATATAACAAATTAGTAATTATTTAGTATACCCATTAGCAACAATAATGTATCACAGAACAAGCCGATAACGCGAATGTGCGACCAATTTAATCCTGGATGTTCCCGGGGTTGACATATTTTATAACAAACTTAACATATTTAAAAGACTTTTACTTGAAGTGTGTAATAAACCTTAAGGGAAAAATAAAATAATCAACTAGTACCTATGTAAAACTTTTGTATAATTTATTTTATATTTATATAATATCAGTGCTTGATCATTGCTGATTTTTAATAGCGAATCTTCACTCGCATAAGTTCTCTCTCACTAACTAAATGATGTGTATATTTATAATTGGACTCCAGATTTGAATATTGTATACTGTTTAAGATTATGTGTGTACAGGTATTAGTCTGTAGTCTGTTACCGTACGTATACAATAAAATAAAATAAAAATAAAATATAATAAACACAACAATATTATACATAACACCACATTTTGATTTTAATAACTATAAAACAAACAAAATTATAGAGTATTAACACCGTAATTAAAACAAAAATTCACGTGGCTTAGAACGTTAACTTTTAAAATGTACTTATCGCGTTATTATTACAAAAGTATGTTTTGAAAATAGAAAGCGTGTTAAGCAAAGAAAAAACATTATAATCAAATGAAGACCCAAAATAAAGGAAACAAAACAAACCGACCTGCAAAAGTAACTAAAAAACTTGGTAACTGTGAGAATTTTCCAACAATCGTCACCTAACTAAGTGTTTACTTAACTGATTACCTCGAAAACCCGCGCCAAGTCGTGCCAAGTGAGGGCCAGGTCCCGCCAAGTTTCGCCCATACACGTTTGAAGATTTTACAAACTTTTTTCAAAAGAATTTTTTTTGCCTCTTTTGCTGTAGGTAACGAAAAGTTTCCCGTTGATCTGATTGGGTTTACACTTGGGAGTTTGCCGCCTTGATTTTTTTTCTTACCATCATCTTAAAAAAGTTGGTTACTGGATATAAGTATTTTTATTTTATTTTTCCTCCTTGGATTTGTTTCTTTTCTTTGATTCTTTGTGCTTTGTGTGGAGACTAGAAGATGTAATACCTGTGGTAAATAACATGAATCTTTTGTTCTCGGCAACAATAAGAACTAAGAGCTTAGAAAATATAAGTATGATTTATAATCTAAATAATAACGCGGGTACACTAGAGTTTATATCAAAGAGATTCTTTGTTTAGAAATTTATATGTGGATTATTATAAAAACAGAATATTATGATTGTGCTAGTGGTTCAGAAAGGTATGAGGCTTGCTTTTATATTAACGCTCTATCTTGTGTCGACGACTAAGACCTCATAAGTAGCAGTTGTGTGTGAAGTACGGCCATTGAAGGTATTTCTATAAAATCTAGAAATTTGCTAACCTGTCTTATATTTCAAAGTAAAAAAACTAAACCTGCTGACTGATAAATAAAAGCAAGAGTCTCAAAATTCAAAGAATATCTGCAAAGATACTTGCGGCTCCCGGCTAGGACGTCAACCTTTCGAACTAATAGGAAAGCTTCTATTCACCTATAACAATATATAAATTAGTCACATAAAATCAATAGTAGTAGTAGAGTAATATTTTCAAAATTTTGTAATACAGTGATAAATAAACAACGCGATAAAATCCGTATATAGTAGTTTAATTTCAATCTATAACATTTTATTTAAAATCGTTGATAGTTTTATCACGAGTTTTGCTTTGAGGTCGAACTTTTTTTGTAATTACAAAAGGGTATTTCGTCAGTTTTTAGCACGTATACATGTTTGAAGAGATACGAATAGCATATATGTTAAATGATTTGCTAATCCAAGGAAAATGCTTTGCCCAGCAGTGGGCATATTAACAGGCAAAAAGAAACATACATGACAGAGAGGCATGTAAAATAAAGGTGCAGTGTCTTCAAGCACCTTCATTTTACATGCCTCTCTGTCAAATTAACCATCTGTAGTTCTGAATAAAATACTTAAACCCCTCTATAGAAGGCAGAATTAATACAAAAAATTTATAGTAAATATAGTAAGTAAGTAAATATAGTCAAATGCAAGTAAACTGCTGGGAATTTGTTAACAGCCAATCAAATCATAGAGTTCTCAAGTTTAAAACTACGGCACGCATCTCTAAATTTTCGAAGATATGTACTTTAACAGCGAAGGATCACATCGTAACAAAAAAATGCATGTCTGAGAATTTGCCATAAAGTCCTCAAAGATGTGTATACTCTACGTAACCGCATTTGATTTTACCATAAATTACTGGTAGCAGGATATAAGTAGGTAAGCCCTAAAACTATTGCTGAGGAAATGTGGTTAGAATTTTTCGCCTGGCGTGGCATACTATAATCTAACTCTTCTTTAAGCGAAAGGAGACCTGTGCCCAGCAATAGGTCCATTATCTTATCTTATCTTGTGTGGGGTCAGTACAGACCGGCGACACTTCGACCCAGTGGGATCTTTTGTGTCGACTTCCCCAATAACGACTGCCATAGATGTTCATGGCAGTCGGGACCGACGGCTTAACGTGCTCTCCGAGGCACGGCGCAGGCGATAATTGTCAATCAATACGCACATAATTTCGAAAAGTCATATAACTTCCGAAAGTCAGAGGTGCGCGACGTGGGTTCGAACCCGAGACCCTCTGCATTACAGTCTGTTGGTCTCCCCACTGAGCTATCGCTGCTTCATAAAATATAAATAGGTCCATTAATAAACGAAGCTACTATTTTAATGATTGTATGTACATAACAATAAGTAGCTCTTATATTCCACTCGAAAATTTATAAGAAAACTTAATCCCAGTGCGCGTACTTTTACGTGATCACTATTCACGAGACCGCAAGCATTCACCAAACAAAAATCTTCCATCCTTCTTGCACGGCAGACGAACTGTATGTACATCTCATCAAGGATATATGTGGGATCGCACTCTCATTTACTGGGACACACTGCCTTTAAACTTGGGAAGCAAAAATGTATAATACTGCTTAAATTGTATATATATTTTTGTTAGTTATTTTTCTTGCGTTTAATATTCTTAAACTATTTAGGTAGTTCGGTAGCGTACATATATTCATACTTTGATGCCTATATTTATAAAGGTTTATTACACTCACATTTACCTTGCTATCTTTATATGTCTTCTTCTCCCTAGCCTTTATTATTCCCAAGTCACTTGGGGTCGGCTTTTCTAACCTAACCGGATTTGACTGGATATCAGTCTTTACACGGAGCGGCTGTCACCTGTCCTCCGCAACTCGAAGGCTAACGATACCCTAAGGCTAGACCATTGTCAGGATATTATAGGGCATTGACTTCCCAATAACGACTCCCATAGATGTTCATGGCAGCCGGGACCGACGGCTTAACATGTTCTCCGAGGCATGGAGCAGGCGATAATCGTCAATCAATACGCACATAATTTCGAAAAGTCATATAACTTCCGAAAGTCAGAGCTGCGCGTCGTGGGTTCGAACCCGAGACCCTCTGCATTGCAGTCTGTTGGTCTCCCCACTGCCCCCCTAACGTAGGCGTGACAAAAAAATGGGGAATCACAATTCGTAAGCGGGGGTCCACGAAAATTTAATTGCTTTCGAAGGTGACGGAATTTCAAAAAAAAAAGAAAAGCCAGGCCGTGGAGATACGTTAATTTTTTTAAATTTTAGCTACATTTAACTTTTTGGTCCGAATATACCGATTTTACTTGGCGGATGATTAAAATTCTAGCTGCAGGGGGTCCACCGGAACCAGCTAAATTTTGAAAGGTCTATGAGAAAAAATGTCTGGGCACCTCTGATCTAATTTAATAGCTTTTTCGTGCGGAAATGCTCCTTCTGCATACCCCCTCACAAGAGGAGGCGAGAGGGTTATATTGGGCTCTCCAGAAGATTCGGGTCTATCAACCAAAACCCCACAGGGTGCCAGCTCTCTGCTTTACGATGGGTGGGCCGCCAGAACTATAATTTCAACAGTCGGTCCACCCAGCAGTGCCCTATCTAATTTACTACCTACGCTATTCGTGCATTTAGTATACACATACGTAGTATATCGAAATTGCCCTCCGACAAGTATAAATGCGGTATTCAATCCCTCGTGGTCCGATCATTATTTAAAAGACCGCCAGCGCTTAGGGTAGCACAAATGCCTCCTTACAAGTTCACCGCAGACGTATCTCATCAGCAATGTATGTCGGGTTGCACTCTCATTTACTGTGACATACAGACACTATTTTATGCCAACAGATCGGATACAGTAAATATGTTAGATTGGATGTTACATTGACTAGCATAACCTATTCAGTCGCAACGGCACACCGGTGCCCAGTAACAATCGGTTTTTAATTCTATGCCTCCTTTGAAAAGTGATACAAGTCAAAAATCAGCAATTTACAGGAGAAAAAACAAGATTTAAAAACATCTAGTTCGCGTTCCTAAGTGTGCTAAGTTAAACTAGAGTACTCTTTTTTTTTATAAAAAACATTCACTTGCACTTTTCGTTTTTTTTTTTAATAATAATATAATATAATAATATTCTACCACATACACACAACACCATCTAGCCCAAACTAAGCAGAGCTTGTACTATGGGTACTAGACAATGGATAAACATACATATATACTTTTTTTTTGTAAATACATACATATTATACATAGAAACACCCAGACCAAGACAAACATCCATGTTCATGCACACAAATGTTTGACTTGTGCGGGAATCGAACCCGCGACCTTAGGCGTGGCAGTCGGTTACACTAACCACTACGCCACCGAGGCCGCCAAACATTTACATTTTTGTTGTCAGTATTATAGTTTTAAAGTAATTCTTAAAAAACCTGAGTTGTACCTTTTTATTTCTAATACATGCTAAAATGACGGGATAAATGGTATCATTTAAAATAATTTAACTGTACTTGTATAACTACAGTTAAATTATTTTGCACTTATAAGTTGTCTTCGTGTAACATGAAAAATTAAATGTGCAAATAAATATATATCCACACTTATACCATGAAACACGTAAAATAATGTATGCAGCAATGACCTATAGAGGTTACAACAGAAAATATATCTATATTCACGATATTTTTGCTAAAATCCTGCCAGTTATATCACTTTGCACAAAATTATCTCCGAAACTATGGTAGATAGAAAAACGTGAGTTAGATCAAAAATAGCCAAATTTCTAGATCAAAAAACAAGCGGGAAACCGTTGAACTGGTCAACGGTTTCCCGCTTGTTCTCTGAAGTACCCCAAAACTGACTTTACAAATACACAACTAACAGACATAAACCCAAAACCCAGTGCTAGAAACCTAAAGCGTCTTCTTTCAAAATGTTTTTTTTATTTTATTTTAACTATTTTGCCCCGCAGCTTTAATTCCAATCCCTCAGGAATATTACTTTTTTCAGGATAAAAGACAACTTGCCTTTGTATGTCCTTTTCGGTGCCCCTGACAACGTGTATCCAAAATTCCATAATAATTAGTCGGTCGAGTAGTTCAGGCGTGAAAACGTAACAAATAGGAAATTTACATTCACATTTATAATATTAAGTTCGGATTTTATTTTAAAGACAAAATCGCGATCCAACTTTGACTCGATAGCCCAACGGTATCCTTTGATCATCGTCGCTAACTTGCGACCACATTACCATCCAATATAGCTCACCCAAAAAATCATAAATTGTTAGCAACGCTTGTCGCACAAAACGCTCGTAAGTCAGTTGACTGCTTCTACATTTTCTCATTAAAAGCCGTGTATTTGAACTCGTAATGTCTTGATTATCATATTAAGTGGCAACCTCCGCAATGAATTAACATGGATCCCTGGCCAGGTAGCTTTAGCTGTACCTGTGATATATGGAACAAGGATATAATATAGCGATGGCTTTATGAACAAAAGATTCCGGTGAGATATTGCAAGTTTCAGAATGTAGGTTAGATGGCAGGAATATATTAGCGGTCTGCGATTATTCGAATATTTTATTATTTATACAATATATTCGATTAAGTTGAATTTCAATAAAGTTCACGATAGGCGTGTTCATATTTAACCAAAAAATAATCGATAAGAATCGCTCTCTATAAAATCAAAGTGTAATTATAAAGGCGAATTGTGCTGTTTTTAAACATACGATTTATGTTCGATATATCGTAATGTTTTAAAGTTGGGCTCGCTAGTTCTTTGGCATAGTTTTACTATCAATATTGCAGCATCCAGATCCAATTGTGACAATTTAGATTTATTTCTTAGACTAATACAACGTGATTGCGATTTTTTGTTACAACACGTTCAGTAGCAACTCGAAGAAGAAAATTATTTCACATTATACGTGTGTAATCTCTTAACTTAATTTCTCTTATGCTTGAATGGGCATAAATAAACCTTCAAAATCGAAGTCTAATCAAATTACATCACCATATAATATTGTGCATACCTAATTCACACACATACACACCTATACACCCACACATGCATAATACACGATGAATAAACTAACTTCCAAAACAAAAGCGCTCATAAAGAACGCCCGATCCAATTACTCGCCTCGCCCACCATCACTTAACAAACAAGTCATCCAACACCGATCGTTAGCTGCATCTAAACTCGCAGATTTATGTTCTAGCAAAGCGATTTCTCTTTGTTAACGCTTTTTTATGATTCGCCAACCTTTCACGGAGTAGGAAATACTGGAAGTGGTAACATGACATAAAAAGATACATGTACTGATAATGCAATGATTTTAGTAGTTGTCTCGACACAGACAGTGCCAGTACAGCGTAAAAGATTGTTTAATCTAAAAAACCAATATCCCAGTCCATAGTGGATACAAAGAAAATCTAGATTCGGGCATCCAATGGTTGTAAAGTCTCCCCATACTAGAATTATTCAAAGTCGTCTAAAAGTAACAAAACTAAGAGTGACAGACAGACACTCACGTCAGTAATTATCTACGAATGGGTAAGGAGAAATATACCTATTACATAAACACAGTGCTGTGCTTATGCTGTTTGTGTGAGTTTTCCAGAGCAGATTTTTTTTTTTCATAATTACTTTGTGTCTATGCTATTTAGTTGTTTTGATAATCTTGTTATTTTTTAAGAACATTGGCATTCTAATTCTCCTATCTATAGCTCTATTCTTACTATCTAGAGCCACTACAGATCTGAATTTTTAAAACAAGTCATAAAATGTCACCCGCCTTCTTCGTCAGGTATTTATATTACATAACAAAATTGCAGATCGGTAAATTTTAAAGGTTTATTTTAGGTCACAAAGGACAACAGAGAGAAACAGACCGCAATGCAGAGGGTCTCGGGTTCGAACCCACGTCGCACACCTCTGACTTTCGGAAGTTATATGACATTTAAAAATTATGTGCGTATTGATTAACAATTATCGCCTGCTCCGTGCCTCGGAGAGCACGTTAAGCCGTCGGTCCCGGCTGCCATGAACATCTATGACAGTCGTTATTGGGGAAGTCGACGCAAGAAATCCCACTGGGTCGAAGTGTCGCCGGTCGGTGCTGACTGGTCCCCACACAAGATAAGATAAGATAGGTCACAAAGTAATATTTGTAAATATCAAAGTTATATACACATAGTCATAGCTACCAACCTTTATGAGAAAAAAGCTGGTAGTATATACACGTAAGTAAATGATTGACTGAAGTAAATTTAATTCAAGAAAATGATCAACCTGTATGCCATATTTCATTTGAAATATGTGTATCGCTGTAAACGTGCTTGAGTAACAAATATCCAAATATGTGCGCAATTTTATGATTAGTAGGATAAAAATACATATGTCTTCTGTTTACGCGAATGTGATTCATTGAAATTAAACTACTATATACGGATTTTATCGCGTTGTTTATTAATCACTGTATTACATAATTTCTCTTCATAAGTTCTCTCCCGTTTCGTTCCGTTTCGGTAGTCTCCCCGTGACCATGGCTGCTGAAAAGCAACCGAAACGTCGGGGAAAATGTAAACCTAAATATAAATAGATTTAATAGTTTAAATAGTTTTATAAGCTTATAAATTAGTAAAATTCAATAGTAGTAGTAGTGGAATAGTTTCAAAATTATGTAATACAGTGATTAATAAACAACGCGATAAAATCCGTATATAGTAGTTTAATTTCAATGTAAAAAATATTTCTTCCTTCATCACACGAAAATGAATACATCGCCTGGAGGCTCCACAAATCACAGACTAACATAGTTAAAACGTCATAAGTTAAAAATCGCCAGAAAGCATTTACATCGAGCATAAATTTCACGATCCTAACCTTCTGTAGCCGCCGGCGACGGGCGAACACGTGAAATATGTATGACAACCAACTAATCACAAGATGGAAGCGATAGCGAGAAATAATATTTCCTACTAATATTTTAAATGTGAGATTTTGTGAAGATGTTTCGATATTTGGATGTTCGTTAATCACCTATAAGCTATTGTACGGATTTGAATAAAACTTAATAACAGATAGACCATAATTAGTCTTGAATTGACATTTGTTACATGTGTTTACGTAAGATACATGAGGGTAAAGCTGCAAACAGAAGGCGTTTGTTTTTTACTTATAATGTTCTATTTTTGATAAATTTCTAGCTAATAGCTAGGGCATAGCGAGATTATCGCTTTGTCACAGTCCTTACACAGGTAACCCAGTCCTTAACTAAGATAATTATAGTATATTATTCAGAAATACCTTCCTGTGGCATAATTGTTCAACTCTAATAGTACTTACCAAGACTTAAGTTCTGAACTCATAATTGGATGACGCTGTACAAGAACATTACTAACATTTTTAATTCCCGACGCAAAAACGACGGGATGTTATAAGTTTGACGTGTCTGTGTGTGTGTGTGTGTTTCTGTCTGTGGCATCGTAGCTCCCGAATGGATGAACCGATTTTAGTTTTGTTTTTTTTGTTTGAAAGGTGAATTAGTCGGGAGTGTTCTTAGTTATGTTTGATGAAAATTGGTCCAAGATGGCTGCCGCCACAAAATGGCGGATTACATATTTTTCACAACTCCCTCAATATACTAAATTATTTCCCACACATATACTAAATTATTGTCTCATATTAGCGGATAAAGTAGATAGCCCTGTTGTACGAGAATCGATACATTTCTACGTTCTCGACCAATATATGCGTGGTGTGGGAAGACGACAGCATAGACTCCTGAGCTATCCACCTATGTGGCGCTCTCCACAAGCTGAGAACAGCCCCACGGCTAGAGCAATTCGACTCATTAATGAGTTCCTTTCATCTGGACTATATTCCAGATGCAGACATATTTTTTGACACCCGGAATGTAATATTAAAACATATTTATATTTACCTATGTAAAATTTAATATCATAGTTCCTACATAGAGGTTGTTTTTGTTTTTATTTTTTATCCTATTTCCTTTTTGTTAGTCTAAGATCTTGTTAACATTGTAGTACTATATAATTTATTTTAGTATAGTTAGCATAGATATAAGTGATTTGGTGTACCTATACTGTAAGCTTATATTTTTATGAATAAATGAATATGAATATGAGTATTAAATGAAAGGGCTTGGCTAGTAGAATACTATACACTATGATAAATTTCAAATCTAAGATGGCCGCCACCACAAAATGGCGAATTACTTATTTTTTTCACCACTCCCTCGATACGGGTATCAAATTAATGACGTGTCGGAGGTATTTTTAATTTTAAATTTATGTATAGGCTAATTTGTGAGTTGTAGCTAGTTTACAAAATAAAAGTGTGAACTGTGGATTAAAAATAGATATTATAGAAAGTTCTGCTGGAGGAGACAAAAGCTTTTAAATTAGTAACTAACAGTTTCAAACATTCATTATACATTAAAAATTGTTGGGTTGTAAAATACTGACATAATAATTGACTGCCGATTTAGAGTGACAGTGAGCTTCTTGCACGTATCTTCCCGTAGGCTGGAATGGTCAGTCGAGCAACTTAAATGTAAATTCAAAATCTTCGCTAAACTCACAAAGTCATAAACTTCGACGTTCATAAGTATTACTTTGTAACCTAAATAAATAAATTATAGTCTTTAACTTTAAATTTACGACAAATAAAATAAAAAATTCCGCTTCTACGCGTCTCGTAGCTTGTACCACAACACCAAACACCTACATTTAGCTGTACAAGAAAATATGTTGTCGAAAATTGTTTACCGCGATGTGTAACACATGACAGCTCGTAAACTGCACGGTTTATTACTTTCTTATTTCTGAACGAGTTTTACGTTTACTTGATGGAAATGTACTAAATAGTTACTAGACGAATGTTGAAGCTGCTTAGACAAGGTTTAGTTTTATGTTGAGGGCTTAATTTGACATAAGTGAACTAAAGAGCGCGTGTATTTAAGAATAACTTTCAGCAGCTCAGTGTCAATATAGACGTTGCTTATATCTAATACACATATGTTATTTCAGCTACTTAATATATTTTATTTGCCTTTACATTATAGAGATAATAGACTAAATATGCTGGGCAGCATAAATAATTGTATAAGAAAAATAAACAGAAAACGACTTGTAAAATAGCAAATCGACAAAGATCCATTTTTCAAGATTTGATAGGACTGCGTTTATTTACAATATAGTTAAAGTCCCTCTTAAGGTTTCAAATTAATTCTATATGAAATTAGATCAAAATCAATACAGAGATTTCTTCCCTTTCTTTTTCAAAGCGATGTCTATACACAAGTATAAGTTCTATCATACTCGACGTACTAGCTGTGGAAAAAGAAACCACGTAAACCTCACCTTCAGTGCACTCATTGCAATTGAGACGAATTTGAGTGGTCAGAGTTCTGGAAGCTCAAATACTTGTCTCTCTCATTCCTTTCACCCAACTCAAAGTCCTTTGCTCTAAAATTCGGAACACGTAAGTAATACCGTCGGTACTGCATGGGATTATAGGCCGTAAACGCTTAGCACCAAAGCGAATCGTAAGCTTAATTTCCACCACCATTATATAAAAAATAACAAACAACTATTTTCTCATACAAAACATCAACATGAACACTGACCTACATAATCCAAACATGTCAAATTAGACCACTTTTCACGCATACGGATACAAAAATATTGTCTCATAGTACCTAGGCATCAGTATCAAAGCTGTGCAGGTACACAAGGCCCCTCGGACAAATACAAGTACACACGACGGCGCAATGACTCTGTTTACGTACCAACACGGCCAGTAGAGCGAGTTTCACGGTCCACAGAACTACTGAGTTATCCTCCATGCGATATGACTATCTATTGTGTTGTTGGATCGAAAGAAGAAGCGTTCAAAGCTTTATTTTTTGAGCGGTATACTGTTTTTTATACGGAAATGTAGAAGAAGGTTTATGTTTTCATTTTGTTCCACCTTCTGTCTATTTAAAACAGCTACAGCCTAGTGATGACGTTGGATTGCCACACAGAGGTCTCGAGTGCGACTTAAAGTCAATTCTGACCTTTTGAAGATATATGCGTATTGCGTAAAATAATTATTTATCGCTCGTTTTAACGGTAAAGGAAAACATCGCGTGGAAATGTGCTTGTTTAAAAAAAATCCATGATTTTCTTGAAGAAATATAAAGTCTGCCATCCCGCACTGAGCCAGTGTGCTGGCTTTGCACACTAAAGGAGAGTAAAGTCTAAAGTCTTGAGCCCAGCAGTAGGACAGTTTATATACACGGCTGATACACCTTATACAATTAAATATAATCATGTAGAAGAAAGCTTAAGATTATATTCAGATGAAACATTAGAAATATGACTCGCGTATTATATCCAGCTACAAAGTCTATAATGGTAAGCACATGTTATTAGGCTATAATTATTTAAGAAAATAAAACGTTTTAAATGTTGTTCTACAGGTTCAGTAGTATCACTGAGCTTTAATATTAAACTTTACCAATAGGAAAACGTCAGCTGCTGCTGGTAAATGCATTGATAGATAACTGCATGATATTAAGGTAGACAGATATTTGTTCTGTAAATATATTTTCCATTGGCTTAATATAATTATAGGTATATCTAATATTATCCTGCGATTGATTGTATATAAGTTATGGCTTTTTTAAGACAGTTTCCGCTTCTTGGACCAAACATTGTATCGCGGAGTTTGAGGACCAAACCCTGTATCGCGAGAGACATACAATTGACGGACGCAAAGTACTTCAGTTACTCAATTCTAGGGAAGCAATTCTTTGTGGATAGACAAATAATATTTTGTATCGGGTTAGATCTCACAAACCTTAGCGTAGCGCCAGTGCAGAGACGACCGCTCGCTCGCACTACGATTTGCCATTAACAAGTTAGTGAACATATTATATCGTGGTCTTAAAAACAGGTTAAATACGAATCAAATGAAATGTAGGCTTTATTTTATTAGTATAGATACGGATACTCACTGCATTTCTGCCGCGCGCTTCGGTTCTATCGTTTGCGTTCGGACAAATTCACCGGAGCGCGTTTCACGTCTGACGGCATTCAATGGCGAGTTCCTCCACGTTTATATTTTCTTGTTTTGATAGAAAGATGATGTAGATATATTGTGAAGGCTGTTGGCATAGTGACCACCCATACGAATGCATGACGTAGGTTACGGTAATTAAGTTCGTAGGTCGATTGGTTTGCGTATTCTTTATTGCGTGCGTCATGAAATGATCATCTTTATTTTTTTTACTGAAGTACAACTCTTTAGGCTGTGTCATAGGTCCTGCGACATAGGCTTATACCAAAGCTTCTAGGCAGTAAGACATAGGGCTCAAATGTAAAAAAAATTGAATATAATTATGTGCTCATAGACGTGCATGTTTCCTCACGATGTTTTCCTTTACCGATAAAGACAACAATAATTAACTATTGTATACGCATATAACTTAATAATATCAGTCAGTTCGTGCCTTGATTGCAACCCAAGGCCTCTGCATGGCAGTTCAGTGGTCACCTTTAGGCCATCGCTTATATTGTACGTCCTAAAAGTATTTGGCTGTACGGAGGGCGCTATGGTTTAAATGGTCGTCAACATAACAATTTCTATGATCCACAAAAAGTTGTTCCCAGTCTGAGTGTTCTTTATCTCCATTATTTAAATATTTGAAAAGCTCTCCGCGCAGTAGAATTTTAACCTGGTGCGGGAGTTGTATTTTAAAACTGATGTAGTAATAAAACCGAGACCACTGTATGACAGTCCAACGGTCTCCAACAACGAAGTTGCTTCTATTACACGACATTAAAATATATGTACTAAAACAGGGGTGTAAGACGCCTGCCTATACCTTCGGAAACACACTTAAGTGGTACATAAATATAACAACCCTGTGAACACATAACTGTGGCAGCACACAACTTGTATGTTTATCTTAACTTCACAACGCACCCTATATTTTCTTTCACTCTCCAACTCCACTTACCTTTGTTATTGTTGCATGTTCATACAAAATCACTTTCCTCAAATCTCTGTATGTTGAGAACAGCTTATGTTTTTGACGGATAAATTAAAATATACAATGACTTGAGAAAGTTGAAGAGTTAACGCGTGGGAACTTGCTTCTTATACGTTCAAGAAAGCCTATTATATTTGATTCGTGTATGTCCTTTTTCTTTATGCGCTTATATGTATATATATATATACATATAGCAGTAATGAATGCGAAAATTTCCTCCTTATATCTAAGTATGACTCTCGGGCAGAAGGGGTTGTTTCTCGGGTAAAATGTTATTTAGTTTACTGGCAAGTAATCGCCAGTAGTAACACGCAGTCTGGATCTATGGTCGCTTCGAACCTGCCTGCGAATGTTGTAGATGCCAATCACACACGGGTCAAAAATTATAATTTGTGTAATCACAAATGATTAGTCCGTGTTTAGGTGTTCCTTTCTCGTTTTTATTTTGTCCGATATAATAATTAAATAATGAGTAACAAACAAACCAGTAAACAAGCCACAAGACCAACAAGACACTTTATAGTACATAAAACAATAATATCATTGTAACAAGATCGCATTACGTCATCACATAGTCAAAAACACTTACATTATAATACTTCACATTTTAGACTTTAAAATTCACTTTGTAATAAAAAATTAAAGCACTAAATCTTGCAAGCCATCCTGCAAAAGTGCCTAAGGAAATGTATGCTTAAATATTACAATGCACCGTCTGTCTGTCAGTCTGTCTGAAACTTCAAATCTCGCAAGATATACTCTGAAAATTTTACTGTATGAAATATAGTCTCTTCAAAGTAAAAGCCGAGATAATAAGCCAGCGCTACTGCTATTAATATTTACATATTTCTGGATGTTTTAGGTTCTTTACATTTCCAAAACTAGATAGCTTCAATTATCATCGGAAAATATAGACTAACAATAGAAAAACTCGATAATTATCGAGTTAATAATACATGTGGATATATATAGAATGAATATCAATTCAATTAAAATGTTTATATTGTGCTTCTAGCACAAGGTAGAGATACCTTTTGTATCGTCAAACCATAAAGAAACACTACACGAGGTTGTTTAGCTACGACATTTTATTGGTAGAAGATACCTTCCCAGGCGGTTTGCTTCAGTTCCAATGAAATCACGGTAAAGGGACAAATATGTATTCATAACTTGTATTTATTTTGAATCAATCTTAATTTTTTACACATTTCATTATAGTGATAAGTTATTATTATTTTTATATTAAATATCATTATTAATTTATTTTTTTCATTATTATTGAATGTTGCTATTATTTGTTAGTTTTTAATTATTTGGATTTCTGATGTTAGCTTTGTATTTATTTAAATGTAATATTTGATGAATTTGAATTGTTAATTAATCTCCTTCTTTTTAATTCAATATCTTTATTTCTTACCATTATATTTTTTTTATTTTTTACTGACATTGATTTCTTGTAATTTTGATTAGTTATATACGCTCGCATGCAATTAAGTTCGAAATAATTATTAATTATTGTACTAACATGTGGATAACATTGTGAGTTACATACTTACCACCATCTTTACTGTATATTATTTAATTAAGAACTGTATGTATCTGTGTATAATAGTAGCCGTAATATGATAGCGCATGTTTGTCATCGACTCGCACTTGCTGTATGCTTGCGCTAGGCTACACTCGTGTAATTAATTTATATACCAATATAACCAAGTAATATACAGGGTGATTTTGAAATCGTGTAATTCCTTTTAACCACGCATTCTACTGGTGATATAGAATAACCCTGGCCATATTTTTTCTTAATTAGAATAATGGTTTCGGCAAAATTAGAGTACAGATTTTTTTCATGAAATGATTTCAAATAGTCATATTTTAACCACCTGACACAATCTTAATATTTTACTAATTTAAAAATAATAACATAACAATAACTGATGTCGTAAATAATAAGGGGCAATAAAAAGGACCGCCCGTTATTATTTACGACATTAATTATTAATATGTTTTTTTATTTTAATTAGTAAAAAATTAAAATTGCCTCGGTTGGTTAACATTTGACTATCTGACACCATTTCACGAAAAAAAACGGAACAATAATTTTTCAAAAAAATAATTCTAATTAAATAAAAATATGGTCAGGGTTATTCTATATCACTAGTAGAATGCGTGGTTAAAAGGAATTACACGATTTCAAAATCACCCTGTATACACATAACCAACTGTATGTGTGTATTAATTTGGTCTTCACCTTCATCATCTAAAACTTTTAGTTTTTATTAATAAAGTAGTCTATATTAGTTTTACTTATTAATTATTGTAAAAACGTTTAATTAATTTAAAATGTAAAACAATGAGTCTTGCAAGACATGCACTACATGCGCAAGCTACTCGTGCGAGATACATGCGCGAGATAACTATACAGGAAGCCTGTGCAATCAGCTTCCATTGGTAAGGAAAATGACATATCGCACCTTTAGAATTGAAGTGGCTTAACTAAAAAATTTAAGAAAATGACTTTTATGCATTAAACGACTTATAAACATGTATTCTATCAATTTAATAAAAATAAACGGACTGTTTTACGCCAGAACAGGACAAACGTACTATTTCTGTCTCTTTCAAATCACCCGCTTACCGCGCGTCCCTTGGTATTAAACAACCCCATTCAGTGTTACGTAGACAGTGCTAAACGTTGGGTGCCACGCGATTGCTCCGCAAGCGACGTAAACTCTAATTCGCCGTTTTAATACTAAACGCAAGGTAAGTTATTTGTACTTTATTTATTTTTGTAATGGCTCTTTTTGGTTTTAGGCGGTTTAATACTAAATGATAATATTATTGCGATGTCCTATTTGTACTACCGTCATTTTATTACGAAGCATTGCATAAATGATCGAGCCTTATTTTATATTGTAGCTTTACTTTACTAATCGATTTTGTGACTACGGAGTCGTATACGTGAATATGTTTATTCTTTACTGAGTGCTGCGTGGTTTGATGAGCGTTATTATAATTGAGTCTTTTTATTTTTATTTCAGTTTAAGTTTGAGATTAATAATGAGAAGAAGAGCAGATCATATTTTGCAACTATTAAACTTGAATGAAAATACAGTGCAAGATCATTGTGAAGAGATAAGAAAAGCAAGTTCCGAAAGTAATACTAGCGTTCAAAATGAATCCGGAGAGTGTGATAAGGAAAATTATTTAAAACTATCCTTAGATAAGGCGACGGATGGAAGTACAAGTATGAATCCTGAAATTTTACCGCAAGTGCAATCTGAACTATCGATTTTAAAGGATGTTATCAATACGTCGGAAATCAGTGGTGAGTATAACGTTCAATTAATTAACGAAGAACAAACATCACAAGACATGAGAGATCGGTGCAGTAGTACAGCATCATCCAGTTCTTCTACATCATCATCTTCAAGTTCTAGTACATCGTCGTCGTCATCAAAGTCTTCTTCACTGCAGAAACAAAACGAAGACGAAATGAACTTTAACAGCTCACCTTCAATCATACCAGGTACTCCTACACACTGCACGAATATAATTTATGCCGAACCTTCAACTAGCAAACGACGTTTGGATAAAGACATAAACTACCGTCAATCACCTATTCATTCTGAGGAATCAGACGTTGATCTGAGTGACGCTGATCCGACTTACAACGATTCATCGCTACGACGTTCTTTAAGTTCATCAACCACCACATCTGATTGTGAAAATGATGTTAACGATCCAATTGTTTCCTCTGATTTACTTGGACAGAATAAAAAGTCTAGGAAGCGTCTGCGCAATCCATCTCAATGGAAACAAAATATCATTAAATCGCTTAGGAATAGCGGCAAAGCCTACCAATCGCTTTCAAAATCTAATAAAGAGGTACCTACAAAAAAAGTAAGAGATAGTTGTGTTTGTAGACTTCGTTGTTCTGATAATATAAGCCCTGAGAAGAGATGCGAAATATTCGATTGTTATTGGCAGCTAAGTAATTTGGACTTGAAGCGATCTTTTATCAAGGCATGCATGGTAGAGGTAAAACCCAAATATAAGTACACAAATGCTGCTAATCCTCGAAAACCAAACACTGCCTTTTATTTTATTGTTAATAGCCAAAGAATTCGCGTCTGTAAAACGTTTTTTATTAATACACTAGATATAACAGAAAGACAAATAAGAACTGTGAAACTGAAAACGAATTCCAATGGTTTTGTAGAAGAAGATCTTAGAGGGCGTGCTAGAAGCCGAGCACCGATTGACCCAAGTCTTGTACAAGATATTAAAGACCATATCAATAGTATACCACGTATAGAGTCTCATTATCTAAGATCTTCTACTACAAGAGAATATATTGATGGCAGCAAGAGTGTAAAAGAACTATGTAGGGACTTTAATACTAATCAAACTAAAGAAAACAAACCTCTCGCTTCATACTGGGTTTATTACTTAATATTTACAACTGAATTTAATATTAGCTTTTTCAAGCCTAAAAAGGATTTGTGTGATCAATGTACAAGATATCAATTAGCATCTGCAGATGAAAGGTTAGGTATTCAAGAAAAGTATGAGAAGCATATTAAAGAAAAAAATCTGTGTAGGGAGGAAAAGAGAAGCGATCGCTGTGATATTAACGAAACTAACATTTGTGCTGTTTACGATCTAGAAGCTGCAATGACTTGTCCTAAAGGAGATGTTTCTTCTTTTTATTATAGATCAAGGCTTAATTGTTATAATTTTACCATAGTTGAATTAGCTCCTAAATCTAAAAATACCAATAAACAGAAAAGTGATTGTGATTTAGGTGCATATAAAGAAGTATATTGCTACTTTTGGAACGAAACACAGGGTAATAAAGGGGCAATAGAAATAGGCACTTGTGTTTTTGATTATTTAAAGTCCGTTAGTGAAAATAATGCAGACAAAACATTAAATGTAATATTTTATTCAGATAATTGTAATGGTCAAAACAAAAATAAATATATTGCCAGTTTATACTCTTATGCAGTGTTCCATTTTAGCAACATTCAATCAATAACGCACAAATATTTAATTAAAGGACACACACAGAACGAAGGAGACAATGCACATAGTTTAATAGAAAAAGAAATAAAGAGAAACCTAAGATCTGGTCCTATTTACATACCTCAGCAATATGTTCCTTTACTAAGAGGTGCTAGAAAAACGGGCACCCCATTTAGAGTAAAAGAGTTAGATTACAATTTTTTTATAGACATTAAAGCATTACAAAATGTATGGGGGTATAACTTTAACCAGGATATTGATAAAAACGCAGTGGGTTGGAGGGACTCAGATAGCGAGATAAAAGTATTAAAATTTGTTAAGGACGAGTCATTTGTATTTTACTATAAAAATACATATGCCGAAAAACATTTCAAGAAAGTAAATATGCGTAATAAAAGAAATAAAATGAAAGATGCGTGTGAAATTACACTATCGAATGCTTATAGTAACAAAATAGAGCTTGCAGAAAATAAAAGGAAAGATTTAAGTTATCTTATAAGAACTAAAGCAATCCCTAGTACATACGCCTGGTTTTATGACTCGGTTTTGTAATTAATGACTACTAAATTATCTCTTTTGATCTCATTTTTGTGTTGAAGCAACTTGTGGTATTTTCTACTGTTTTGATTTTATAAAGGTATTTTTTGTTAATTCTTTCTTAGATATTTTTATGACTAGTAAATATCTTTTGATTTATTGTTATTTTTCCTATCTACTAATAAGAAATGTTTACTGTTTTATATTTTTTATTAAAGATTTAGTACTCGGAGATTACTTAAAATTTTAGATTTTTTTAACTTACTTTTATTGTATACCAATTATTACATTAAACCATATGTTGGGCAACAAATATTTTGTAATTTCAATTAAAAATTAATAGTACATAATACCCAGTTGGGTATATTCTTTGTGTGTGCTGACTGATCTTAGTACTAAATATTGTAAGCATCTAATAAGGCATTTTTAAAGTCTGATTGTTTATTTTCTAATAAGTATTAGTGAGATCAAAATATTTTTTATGTGATAATAATGATAATGTGGTGTTGGTAGAACCTAAGTGTTGATTGTGATAAGTGTTTAATGATGATTAGTAAGGCAAAATTTGAAATTACACGATTATAAAAGCAAACTCTGTTTTTCACTGTCCTTTAATTTAGCAAGTCATCAATAATTAAACTAGCATATTCCAAAATGAGTCGACAAGTATGAATTTAATATCAGAAATGAATCACCTCATTTTTAAATAGTCACAATTTATTTTGTATATTTAAGTAACAAATAGACACAATGCTAAATAAGCCAATAGTATCAAATGGTTTTCGGAAAATAAGTGACATCTTTTTTTAAATTATTAAATTACGATGGTTCTAATTAGTTGTACTTATTAGTTAAGTATCCAATCATTAAAACAATTCCTATCCTATAGTTAATAACAAAAATTGTAACATCAAAAGCATAGCCTAAACTATTACAATCAAAAAACTAAAAACTGGCCTATTCTTCAATTACATTTTTGGCCTTTACCAAAAAACAAGAATTTTGGATTAAGCCAGTTCAATTCTAAAGGTGCGATATGCGATTTGCACAATTGCATCATCATCAGGTGTATACATAACTCGTATACAAGAGCTATATCGTTCTCTTGAAGAAATTGAGATTTAACACAAAATTTGGCAGTTAGGCAATTTTAACTCTAATATTGTGTTTGTTAGAGTTCAAATTGCCTAATTTCCAAATTTTGAGTTAAGTCTTTTTTATCAAGAGAACGATATGCGCAAATGATTAGTTAGTTAGTTGGACGTGTGTTATCCGCACTTAGCCACATAATCAGACCTTTGTGCGTAAGTGACCGACGCGTAAAGTTGTTCGGTTACTCATACCACCTCAACTCCGTCCAGAAAGACAATATTGGACCGGCAGACATGCCCAAATGATTAAATTAGATCGTTCTAAAATTTGGCAGCTTTATAACAATCGGTTGTAGATACGTTTAAAGTCTATTCAGGCCCTCAAAAACCAATATGGTGAATAGCATGCCAATAATCAGTAACCGCGGCGCAGCCTAACAATAACAATGGCTGTAATTAGAGCTTTTACCGCCACTGAAACATTGACGAAGATTTGACTACACAGCCATTTTAGGGTTACAAAGAGCCAATACCTATTTCAACTATCGCTGGTCAAAATACACACGCTATAAAAGTGAGGTTTGTATTCTTAGTGTTAGCAGTTTAGGTGGATGGCTAAATCACAGGTTTGGGTTTTAATTACAAGCCTGATGAATTGATGAAATCTCGCTTAAATATCGTCGAAGGCCTTGGTAGCGCAGCTGCAGAGGATTCGAATGCTAACTTCTCAAACTGTTATTGGGATTTCTCTTAAACATCGGACCAAAATAAAAGCAAAAATAGCTGGTGAAATGTGCGTGTATACACTTCTGTCTAGCTTTTTAGGAAAATAGGTGTGCGAATATAATTATGGGCATGTATATATACTCGAATAGATACTTATTTCGACATCTTTATTTTTAGTCCTGCGTAACACGGAGCGAGCTTATGGTTGTCTACCGGGCACATTTTCTGACCCAGTGTTGTAACTAAGAATTTTCTAACGGAAAATTCTTATAATATTTTGCATTAACCGCAAAAATAAGCGCAGTATTATGCGGATTCAATCAGGTCACCTGTCCTTTGCCAGAGGCTCGCATACGAGACGCTACATTATGTACCTCTATTTACCAGCGGCTCGGATACGAGCCACCAAGTGCCACGCCACTTTAAACCTTATTTTACTAATTTATTTAAGTTATTCGGCTACTAATAGATTTTTTTTTTTTGAGTAAAGGACATATTGTAAAATATTACGAAAATATAAACATACGATTGGCTAAATTAGGACTTGATAATTATTCGGACATGCCACGATCGTGGCGGTAAGTCCCGTTTTTAAGGAGTGGCTGGAGAGGCGGCATGGCGCCTTGACCTTTCGGCTGACACAGGTAATGACTGGCCACAGTTGCTTCGGCCAGTTCCTGTGTCGCATAGGCCGACAAGATACGCTTTAGACGGTTGCCACCACTGCGGTGACTGCCGTGATGTTGTTGCAGACACGGCGCTGCACGCGTTGGCGTATTGCCCTGCCTGGGCGTCGCAGCGCCGTGAGTTGGTCGCCGCAGTCGGAATTATTGCCCTCCTGCTCCCGGCCTTGGTTCAGTCTATGGTACGGAGTGAGAGATCGTAGAAGGCCGTCGCCTCCTTCTGTGAGGAAGTTATTTTTACCAAGGAGGCGGCGAAGCGGGAAATAGAGCGCTTGAACCCTCTCCCCAACCTCAGAACTGACCTCCAGCCACCCTGAGATTTTACCTGGGAGTGGTGGGCTTCGTGGGCCTGCACACCATCCATTCAGCATCAGGTCCGAGAGGCGGCGTGCGTGTTCCCACGCGCGCCTTCGTGTCGTGTGTCCGTCCCCCTTCAAGGGGAGAGTAGAGTAAAGTGACCAAAGTGTAGGTCTTTTCGTGAGTGGCCTGCCGTTTTATACGGCAGGCCGAAACCTCGACGGGGTCGCGATTGCATGTGAAAGTGATTCGCGCGAACCCGCTGACCCTGGTTATGTCGAGGAACACCGTGGTAGGTTTAGTCGATATTACCAGGGTATCTTTTTCCCGGTGAGCCCGACATAACCTCTCCGTCCAAGCATTCCACCACGTAAGAAAAAGGACTTGATAATTATTGTTACTTAGTTTTTTCATTTGACGTTGCTGACAAATGTCCAATAAAAGGAGTTTGGTGGTGCTCAACTTTTTCTATAGCAGTCGTTTAAGTAATTAATTATTATTCTAATTATACACTTATTAAAAAAATATTTATCTTTCGCTTTAACAGTAAAGAACATCATCAAGTCTTGTGTAGCTGTAGGCCCTCGACCACGTAGGACTTGATCAGTGATAAATAATATATCTTTATAATACATGCAACGCATTTCTAACTTCATTGCCTAAAAAATTTCTGCCTTAAGAAATTATAACTAATATTTATTTAAACGAACACGTAAATAACGAACCGTCCGTAATCACCAAGCTTCGAATACACATATCCGTACATGTTAGTTAAACTGAATAAAAACCGCAGCTGCCAGAAATTAACCCAGCCGTACCTCTCATAGGCCTGCCACAAACCATTCAACGTTCAACGCCAAAACCGAAAACTTTCGGCTGCTAACAAATTATAACAAAAACTGTGTGCCGACAAATTAAAGTCATCGTCGACTAGGGGGAAGTAATTTTCGTTCCGTGATTTAATACGGAGTTTTCGGTATTGTTTTCCGAAGTTCTTTGTTAATTGTGTATCTACTTACACTGGGTACACGTTTTTAATTATTTATTGAGAGAATAACTTGAATAGGTAACTGGATTTTGGATTAAAGAGAATAATTTCAGTACTGGTATGAAGGTGAATGCTGTTTGTAATATATTAATATGATGGGTGGTAAAGAGGGTGGTTGTATTCAAGGATTGTAATATACTTTATTTATAACATGTGTAACGGCACGTATAGCCTACTAAATGAATATCTCAATAATGGCTACGAATTGAATGGCTTTCAAAATAGCAAAAGCACTAAGAGTAATATTGCTATTTAACTTTACTTGTTAAATTCTGGAAACAGTATCGGTTACGAATTAAATTTAATGAATAAACCTAAAATGGTTTAATGATTAGTCCAGGACAGCAGCGATAGTTCAGTGGGGAGACCAACAGACTGCAATGCAGAGGGTCTCGAGTTCGAACCCACGTCGCGCACCACTGACTTTCGGAAGTTATATGACTTTTCGAAATTATGTGCGTATTGATTGACAATTATCGCCTGCTCCGTGCCTCGGAGAGCACGTTAAGTCGTCGGTCCCGGCTGCCATGAACATCTATGGCAGTCGTTATTGGGAATTCAGTGCCCTATATTATCCTGACACTGGTCTAGCCTCAGGGTATCGTTAGCCTTCGGGTTGCGGAGGTCAAGTGGTAGCCGCTCCGTGTAAAAACTGATATCCAGTCAAATCCGGTTAGACCAGAAAAGCCAAGCCCAAGTGACTTGGGAATAATAAAGGCTAGGGAGAAGAAGGTTAGTCCAGGACACTTTTAAGGATTTAGCGATTAATCAAAGCATTGGATACGTATATGTCAGTGTCTGAGTTGACTAATGAGTATAATAGTAGAGCAGTTTATAAATCCTAACTAATATTATAAATGCGAATGTGAGTTTGCTTGAAGGTTTGTTCCGTTTTCAGGCCTTTAAAATTTTATGATGGTTGTAGGGGTAACTGAGAAGTGTTCTTGTGTGGATACTCAAATGAAATAACTCGATTTATGGATATATATATATATATATATATATCCATAAATCGAATATCGATAATCGCAAACTTGGGATTCTAAACAAGCTGCGGCGTTTCTTTACTCCTGAACAGCGGTATCTGCTGTATAAGGCCCAAGTCCGTAGCAGCATGGAGTACCTATGGAATGGTTCCGCTAAGTACTTACTCGATGCCTTAGATAAACTGCAGCGTCATGCCGTACGTATAATCGACAGCCAGGAGGTTACGAAGGACATCGAACCGCTACAACTTCGTAGAAATATTGCGTCTCTTAGCGTTTTCTATCGCCTCTATCATGGCGAATGCTCCGAAGAGTTATTTGACCTCATCCCACCTTCCCCCTTCCTTTTGAGAACCACACGTGCCGGTCTTCGTAATCACCGATTGACGGTTAGCACAATCCCGTCTCGCACTAAAAGGTTCAGCAATTCCTTTTTATGCCGTACCATACAACTTTGGAACAGTCTTCCGGCTCATGTGTTCCCTCCCTTCTATGACATTAGGTCCTTCAAACGTAGTGTGAAGAAGCATCTGGTCAGACCGGCTTGACACTGACGACAACTAGAAGACATCTATCTTCTCCTCTTCGTCACTGTCTCTGGACTGTAATTGGGCTTTCCATCAGGTCCCTTACAATCACTTTGCCGTGTCACGACAAAAATAAAGAAAAAAAAATATTGCTGGTGCCAGTTATAATTACTAATATACATATTAGGCTATGACCTAACACAGTGGTTGCGGGGAAACGACTGCCGCGCGGCGCTACTGTATACTTATGCCTAACTACACAAAACTAAAGCGTCAGCCGTGTCGATACAATGGTCGATTATCATGAAATTTCGCATACACGTTGTCAAGTGCATTTGGTACCTTAGCAACTATTTATTTTTATTATTATTTTTGTTAATATACCTAATAGTTAATTGACGTGACCAAGAACTGATTGCTCATTTTTGTGGAAATACAGATATTTGACTTTGACTTTCATCTAGGGAAAAGGTATTGTTCCCGAGGAAAATAAATTTATTGACGAAATCTAGATTATCTGGAGCGAAGCTTTATTATTACCAGAAAACAATGTTTATAGCATAATATTATATATCTATTGTAAGTATTGGCTACAATACACAATTCTAAAGATGCTCTCTTTTTGTTCACAGGCAATTGCTAGCCCCAAATTTGAAGCAAACGCAGTACCTAGCGAATGGTGCTGAAAGCGACATTAGAACTGTAAGTATACCTTTTTTTACAATCACTATCGTACGGCAATAAGGAGGTATTACCATAGAATCAACCATATGTTGCAAAGAAATTTACAAACAATGAACAAAAAAAAAAAACACACACAAAAACATACTTGGAATTCGATTTGTGGATCATAAAATTATTAGGATCAAACCCACAACACTTAGCTTGGTACCAAGAGGGAGATGATCACATCAGCTACTGCGCTTTCTATAGTCTTCAAAGGATTTAATCAGGGTCGGTCTTGACTTTTCACGTCATAATTATTTATTTTTCTTTTTGCAATTTTTATGTAAATTATTCTTAACCAATTTTTCTATCCTTATCTTATAGGTACATACATCTTTCTATTAGCAGTTTGGTTACCAATACCTAACAGAGAGTATAGCCATTTACCAGGCAATCCTGCTGATTTCTTTATGCTACGACTTGCTCTATGTTAAGACGAAAACAATCTTTCCTTGCCAATTGAAAGTGTTGCACTTATCTCTGCTTATAATAGTGTAGAACTGTTGGATCTTAAATGAAACAATGTAATAGATTCTTTGCGGAAATATGGTACATAATAATATCTGCTTTACCTTTCGTGGGTATAAAAGGGTGATCATATGTTATGTGGGTTTTAAATGACCTTTGTTACTAGCGCCCATCTTTCTTCTTCGAACTCTCACTATTCAGTCACTAAACAGCTATCTTTATTGTCAAGTTTGGCTCGATTAAATGTATTGCCATTTTAAAAATATTTTCTATTTTTGATTCTACGAAATATTTATAATTTGAAAATCTCAGTGCTATACCATAAATCGCTGAAAATATTTAACGAAATGTGGTCTACTCTTTGGCATTTTTATTTTCCATTCGATTCATACCGTCAGATATGAACGAAAAGCTAGTTTTAAATACAAATATTTGAACAACTCCAGTTTAGTTCGGTTCAAATCAAAATAAAAAGCGATGCGCTGGGTAACGTAAATGATGTTGAAATAAAATGATATTCAGTTTCACATAAAATAGAGTTACTTTACATTTTATAGATCTATTTTTATGACGTCATAACGCTTTTCTGCCGAATAGTACTTAGGCTATAGGTCAATCCCACCTACATTCACTAGCCATGTTTTAAGGTTCTACGTAACTCAGGATAGTTGTATTGTTTCGAGCAATTGCAAATTCTATGCTGTTGTTGCATTTTCTTGTCAAAATGATCGCCTGTTAGTTTACTCGGATAGAACATGAAATATGATCACAATTTATGAAAATACTTACGATCCAATGATCAGTAAATACTCTAGTCTTTATTCAAACAAATCCGCAACAATAAGAAAACTAAAGCCAGAAATTACCACATCAATAGCAATACACAAATCATGAAAGCAAAACCCAATACGAAAGGTCTCAGACGATTAATTTTATCTACTCACAGCACAGAAAAAAGACACATCATAAAAGAAGTCAAAAGGTTAAATCCCCAGTCGCAACAATCAGGGCAGTCTCCCATACGATTGAACTAGAACCAGAATACGGTACATTCAATTGGAGTATAAAAACACAAAAAGTAGTACAATTTCAATGGCCCGGTGTCGATGCATGTGCCAATCCCCCTCTGTCGGGTGATACGAAAGCGTGTCTATTTTTGCCAGTACAGCCGTTTTTTTGGTGGCTCCAGGGATGCCAAGATTTTTCGTTTAAGCTGTCGGATATTTTTGTGAATAATTTATAGAAAGTGATATCATGCAAAATATTGTGGGTCTTGTTGCAGTTTGAATTATGCATTTTCTTATTTTAATATCGTAAATTGGAGAGGGCACATATTGGGGAACAAACAGTAACCAAATCAAGGTCACCAAAAAAAGCGTAGTGTATCTGAGCTGAGAGGTGCGTAAAAAGGAAAAATAAAAAGGTATTTAAGGATTTCAGCTAATGAATAGTCTCTGTTTCTATAGTATAATGAAGGTCATACGATTTGTTTATGGTAAATTTTCTATAGTCATCGAATTCTATCAGTATCACTTGTAATCGCATCATCCGCAAATATTACGTAGCTTTTCTCAAAGCCTTTACAATACCATCAACATATTTCTGTGCCTCTTTTGCGCTATGTTAATCCATATTAACTAATATTTAAATCAGAGACCTGCTTCTACTTATCTTTTTTTTTTTTTTTTCTCTTTACGTTCTATTAAGTGGTAAGCTCTATAGCTAAGCACGTTTTCTTCTTGAGTAGAATGAAAAACGACTAAATAACCTTTTGGATATACTACATATACTTCATTTGGAAAATTACGTCACATCACTACCTAACATGACATACATACGCGCCGTGGCGCCATCTCCCGGATTTATAACAAAACTTTTTAAACAATGCCGGCGATTCGCAGACATTTTCAACTCCAAGATTAAGTGGGCAGCGAATGAATTGTTTCCTGCAGTAAACTTGCAAGAAAACTGCACTTAAGATAAAATAGCGGAGATGGTGTAATTGCAACTTCTGATACAAAGTTGGAAAAGGACGCTCGATCAAACGATGCGTTTCTTGCTTCGAGAACTTACAAAGAAGGACTTAGAGTGATGTGAATTTTAGAGCATTCACCCGATTCATATAAATCAGAACCTTTTCTCTTTGTTGTGTATATATTCGTACAAATTTTGTATGAGTGCTGCCAGAAAAAGCAATCGACGGATCGGGTTTATTAAATCCGAAAGTACGTTTGTTATTCGTCATGGTAAAACAAACAGCCAAAACACAATGTTTGTGAGAAGCAGGGCATAACAAAATCTTCGATGGAAGTTGAGGCAGTCTAGCAAAATGATGTACCTCTACCCTGTATAAAATGGCAGTCAATTAGCCTTGTATTGTGTTGAATAGACTTCTCGGCCTCATAAGAAGATACCGTGCTCCAAACAGAAGGATCACGTACCGTATCACCGTGTTTTTAATCATAGTTATTACATGCTCCAGAAAAGGTCAATGCTACACTTTGTAATACACTGTTTTATAGTTTGTTATGCAATAAAAACAGAAAGGGCAGGGGCCTTATCACCGCCTATTACGTCACAGTTATCACATGTGCCAGAAATGGACAATGCTCTTCATTTTGTAACGCACTGTCTCATAGCTTGTAATGTAATAACAATATTTTAAAAGATAGAGGAGCCATATTGTCCTCATATTTTATACTTTAAAGGGATTCCTTGTGCTAGCAAGGACTTTTTCCAGGATTTAACTAGAACGAGTTTGAGTTTGCATCAAAAAAAAAATTGCAAGTTGTATTGCATATTAAAGTTGTGAATAAATAAAAATAACTAGCAATGCTCTAATGATATCCCTTGTATTGCAATCGTTTATAAACTATGGTAACTGCTTACTACCAGGCGGTATACCTAAATTCAGTACAATCCAAAATAGTATAGTTCCCGTTTTGTACAGTTTACAATTTACTTTAAAGTTCAATTCAAGTTTGGATAGAACGTATACGACAGATCCACTTTTCGAAGTCATAAAATATTAACGTGATTCATGTCTGTGAATCTTGCGGATGCAGTTCCTAAAGGAGTAAATACGTGCTAGGCTTAAAATGTACTACGAACCAGCCTTAAAGAGCTGTTAAAGAAAACTCTCTGTAAACTCTTTGTATCTTATGGAGTACTAACGTATCGCCTACAACCTGCAATAAAGAACCTTCTTAAGATGACCATAGTAGTTTCTTGTGTTACTAATAGACGTAGAAGAAGAATCTTTCGCACCCTGGTAGAAGAGATTCCCACTTGATTATTCCAATTGCACTCAAACATCCAAGGATAATGGACACAAGTGCCATTGAAATTTTAACTAGACATCTGTGGATCACACTTTATTTTGTCTACATATATCTATACGGAAAACTTACTCGCAAAACATTACTCTATTCAATGTAGTGTTTTAATTGCAGCCATCTATTTAGATTACTACTATTACAACTACCTACTTGATCTTATTTAAGAGCTTAACAATTTCTGCATTATACAGCGTGTTAAGCAAAAGTGTGGACATATTGAAGCGTTACGTAATATGGCTACTGAATATATATCCATATACATTATTTTTACTAAAATGTTTTTTATCGGCCTATCAATATCAGCACACTCTAGTCCAATACTTTAACAACACTAACAGCAGACTTAGTGACCTGTGTTAAGCCGAAAATTATCAGGCCCAATTTTGTCAGCGACGTATTAAAAGAGAGGCCGTGAGTTTGCCGGCAGGTTTCTTCTCATAGGCTCAATGCTTATATATAATAGCAAAAGCTTCAGTAACTTAATAAACTCACTAAACTATATGTTTTGTCGTTCATATGTGTTACTTTGTGACCTAAATTACTAAATGATCTTTTGACTTTGACCTTGAATTCGTCTGTTACGTTGTTTAAATAATAATAATATTTTACCACATACACACAACACCATCTAGCCCAAACTAAGCAGAGCTTGTACTATGGGTACTAGACAATGGATAAACATACATATATACTTTTTTTTTTTAAATACATACATATTATACATAGAAACATCCAGACCAAGACAAACATCCATAATAAATAAATATAATGTTTGAAATTCTCATCAAACTTGAAATCATTTGTTTTGATCCATAGTGCACATAGGTTATGTATTCTGATACATTACGATTTTTAAATAAAAAAGTGTGGTCAATACTTTTCTGTTACATGCTGAACATCAACTAGACAATACGATGTAGTTATTTAATACTATTAAACAAACAGTTTCTAGCCATTTCTAGAGAAACCCTTCCAAAAATACTTGCTCGACAAAAATTATACTATTCATATT
Source organism: Catocala nupta (assembly GCA_963675205.1). Lineage (NCBI taxonomy): Eukaryota > Metazoa > Arthropoda > Insecta > Lepidoptera > Erebidae > Catocala > Catocala nupta. Next base: position 27,581,384 of record OY776090.1, on the reverse strand, counting down.
ACGAAATAAAAATCTGACAACAAAAGCAAAGAATATCGCACACAACAAGATTTGCGCCACATAGGAAAATATCACAAGAACATTTTGCTTTTTCCTCGTACCAAACGGAATCGAAAAGTTTCGCGAAACGATAACAAAATCAGTGGAGAATTTGTTCTACACTGTTGCCTTTTCGTGACTCTGTCTGTTCATGTAAAAAGGAAGATACAGATCATTGCTTTTAAAGTGGAGCTATGTTTCGCTATTTACTCCTTGTATTTGGAAACGTTAAATCTAAATTAGGTAGCTTTAAAGTTAAGTCTTCGTTTAAACTGACACTAAAAGCGCCATGATTCCTCTTTCTTCCGTGTTGCTTTATTTATCGTGTTACTATGTGATATATGTAGTGACAAGTCTCCATCTTATATGGTTTAAAAGAGTTAGGCAGATGAGTATCATGCTTAAATTTTACTTGCTGTTAATAAGTTCTACGCAATTGGGATCGAATCTCGTAAGGATAGAAGAGTATATTGTCATATTTCTGACACAATACCAGGATTATTAGTCACAGGATACCAATCATAGCTATCGCTAGTCTTAAAAACGGTGCCGATTATGCCAATAGGCCAAGAAGTATTCAAATGTATTAGAAATAGTCCTGATACAAGCATTAAGCTTAGCTGAATGAGTTAACAAGAATACGAAATCGCAAAACAAACGTTAGTATTAAAAATAATACAGTTTCTTTGATTAATAAAGACAATCCGTGCGAAATGACTTTAACCGTGTAGCTTGATAAAGAGGTTTATAATAATATATATTATTGTAATAATTATCATTGTAATAATAATCTATATATTAATATGTGAAGCAAAAACGTTGTACCCATTTTTACGAAAATTGTGCCGACGGAGGAGTATGAAATTTGGCACAGTTAAAGACTATAATATAGTCTTTAACTGTAACTTTAACCATATTATGGAGAAGGAGGTGTGAATCCTAATATATATATATCCATAAAATATGCATTAGATATACCTTTAATTAATAAAAAATCACTACACGCACACAACCATGCATTTGACACACGCAGTCGAATCGTGTTTGTAGTATTTCGGCATTGTTCGGCTGATATAGTACTATTCTTTGTAACTATGATTACATATATTAATATATAAAGACATATATCAAGAATATCTTACAGGCATCCTTTGGGTGGATTGGAATGATATATACTATTTATATTATAATATACATATTTACGTATTTATATGTTATAATAAATAAAAAAGAAAACAAAGTAGGTAGCTTAGGAATATCGTCAATTAAAAAAGATAGGTAAATTAACCTGTATAAATCGAAATCTAAATGAAATGTGATTATAAAGGTATAGTTCTAGACAATAAAACTTAATAACTATCAAACATAAAATTTAAATCAATTGTGGTCGAATTTCGACCACTAGGCGACCGCTACTATGTATTAAATTGATTCGCACTAATAATCAACTTCCATCATATATATAAGCATTAAGAAGCAAAGAGGTTTTTTGATGTGAGTTAGTATAGAACTCCTTATTCGTATAGCTGTATAAAATATTACTAATTCATTATTTACCTTCATTAAAAAACGTTTGTTCCGCCCATATTAATCTTGCTTGATACAGTTACGTTCTTATTTGTATCTAAAACAAAAATCAAACGAAATTATAAGTTACCAACACCTGTACAAAAAAACATTTTATTCACCCTCATACAAACCACTTCCATTCAAAACAAGTTAAAATGAACAATACAAACCCTCAAAATCACGAAAGAACATCTCTAAAATCCACTTTACGGCAAAACAGCCAGACAGACGACATTTTGTTATGATATCAAATGCAAAGCCGTCTATTGAGGTGGACCATTGATGACAAATCCTTGCATCCTATTCAAGGGACCCGGAAAAAATATTACAGAATCCTCCCTTCTTTACAGAACTTTCTCATTGTGGGTCGACCCCCGCCCCTGAGGAAATACGTGAAATTAGAATTCGCGATATATTTGCAGGAGAGCAAATACTCTTGAAATGAAATCTCCGTTTTATATCTGTAAAAGAACTAATGTGGAAATATTACTTCCACCGAAGATTGTTGTGCTGGCTTGTTTTTCTAAAGGAAAAGTTTTGCACTACTTACACTTATTCTGTTAGTTGGAAATTTAGTTCACCTAGCGACAAGTTTCGTGTTCCATGATTTTGAGCACGTTAGAGGTTTCTTGGTAACCATGTGAACAGCTACAGAAAATTGTGCTCAGAATTATTGAACATTTCTTATTATGTATGTGTTGAAAAAGATTCTTAGTAACCTTTATTTAGTAATTGCTTTCGATATTATCGATCACGAAATCTGAGGCTTACATATCGAGTGAAGTTTTGGTGGATTTATTGCTAAATTATTTTCAGCAGAAAAATGAAACTGTCTGTGTCGGCAAAAAATATACGTAATACGAATCGACCTAAGTCTATGAAATATAAATGATTATCGTAAGTTAATATTAATAAAACCTACTTGTACATAATAACACGATTGTAAAGATATTTATCTGTGCGTTTGTGAAATTTTATTACCACAATAACTGAACAAACTTAGATTTAGTTTCAGTTCTGTAGTACAGTGAATGTGTATAGAATTATCAGATTTTATTGAACTCAGTTAACAAATAAAAAAATATATTTATATTGCTTTTAAAGTAAATTACGGTACATATCTAATATTTTAATAAAGACCCAAGTTTAGCTACTATCATTAAAAGGAACAACAAATATTTGCTGCTCAACAAAATGCCTTAACATTTTCAAACAAAGTCGTTGACTTCAAAATTTAAACTCCTCTAAAATAACTAATATAATATTAATAAAAGCCGACTTGTTGGAGACAACGCTGGGTCAAAAATAAACGTTGCTACATTGTCGAGGGTCCCATCAAATCGTAACGGATTTTTAACTGGAGTATCACCAAGTACGAAAGCACTATAAAGCCATGATTTGGAAGAAGCGACAGCGATTTTTATTACAAGAAGAAGATTTATTTAATTATCAAAAAGGAAATTGAAATAAGCCGTATTGTAATGCTGCAATTCCTAAAACATGTATCTAAAACATGTATTACGCAAAAACACCATTAAACTAGGTAACAAAATAAAAACAACAACTTACACCTAAGAAAATGAAATAAAATATATTTAATAGGCTGACTGGTTGACTTAGGAAAAAGAAAGCTTGTTCAGTTAGATACAAACAATTAAACGACAAGATGTTGTAATTATATTCTCTGTACTGTATGAACATAAGTGTACCTTTTGTCTGGTGGTAATGCTTTTCATTAACGATGAGCGATGATTTGTATGTAGTCAGTTGTAAATAATAAATTAAAATATATATGTGTATTTCTTAAAATTTCTTCTTTTTCTTACATTGTCAAGTCAATATGGTGTAGTGTAAAACTTAGAAAATACTACTTTGTGTTCGATTGTTTTTGAATTGTATAATCAAACTAAGTATCAGGCTCACAACAAAATTTAACTTGATCATTTATACAATATTGAACTTCACAATAAATTGAATAATTTTGAAATTCTGATTTCAAATGCAAAGTGCCCAGCAAACCCAAATTTGCAAACACAAAGTAACCATTATCCAGCAAAACTAAGTTTGTAAGCGCATAAATCAAACTTGGCAATTGCAACAGTGCGATTGCAAAATGACATAAAAGCATTAGTTGCTCATAAATCCAAATTTCAGTGCAAGTAATAAAGTTAGCTTTATATATTGACTTTGTTAAGCTATGACTTAGGGAAAGCGGTGGCAATAAGGATGTTAATGATAGACTGTTTTAATTTTCCATAAACTTAAATATAGCTGGTATAGCTAAAGCACCAGAATCATAACTCTTACTAACCAGATAAATATAAAATATGTACTAAAAGCTTAGACTAATTCAAATTTGTTGCAATGTACTTTCAAGTATATTTTTCCGTAAATTTAATTGATCACGGTTTTAAAATTTAAAAAAAACTAGGCTATTATGATAATCGTCAACTTTGCTTGTCTGTTTCGTATTCGGACGCGATCCTCCTTAAACTAAGGATTCGCAGTGTTATCATAAACACACGTACTGAAATTTTGTTTTAAGAACTCTTAACATTCATCTCATATCGTTTATATCATTGTTTTACCTTTTAAAATTTGATGACTCGTCCTTGCTTTATTTCATCTACTCTATATAGTACCTGATCTATCAATGCACCTTGCTCGCTTCCGCTATCTTCGCGACCTTATCCTTACCAGCAGCGACTATTCGAGTTAAGTGCCAAGTTATATCCAACTTGTAACAAGCTCTTTGTTTAACGATTCCAACTTGAAACAGTCAGTGTTTAATTTCAATTGTGCTACGCCTTTTAGATGCTTAAGTGTTGGTGTGGAAATTTTTAATTATTATGTTCCCTTCTGTTTACTCGTTCCAATTATTTGTTGGAATAACTGTTTGCCTAGTTAATTGCAACCGTGAGTTAGTTTTGTTGAATTTATTTAGCTCGATATTACTATTCTGTGAATTCGGAATTGTTATATTTACGTTTCATTTACATTTAAAGTAGGCTACGGAATTATATTTTGCAATTAACCAATATCAGAATTCAAATTCATTTATCCACTAAGTGCTGTTCCTAAATTTAGATATACTTTTACGTATCACACCTTGTATCTGTGTACAAAAAGCAATAGCATAAAAGTCTATGAAAAGGCTGACAAGATACTCTATTAGTACTACTATTAGTAGTATAAATCGATAATACTTTTATTAGAGGTAGTAATGAACATTTTAGAGATTTACATCGTCGGAATTTTAGATAGCAATAAAATTACAACATTTATTATTCGCAGTACGACATCTAAGCATGATATGTCATTTTACATAAAAAGCTATAAAAAAAAATAGATGTGTCTTGGAAATACATGTAACCCAGATGACAATAAATTGTAACAATAAATTGGACATGGATCAGAAAAATACTACCGAAGTTTATCAAAAATAAATACCTATAAATCAACTCCAATATTTGATCCAATTTATATTTGTTTCCATTTAAAGACTTCATATTAAATTCGGTTTCAATATTGTGAGCCCGCCCACGCTATTGAGAGCTCACAAATTGTAAACGTTTCGAGGATTTGATATTAAAAATGTATATTTTTAAACCAACAAAATATTAAATTTTGTTGAACGAATATTGAAGTTATCGTAACGTTTTATTTTTATTAGTGCCCCAAGTCCGTATATTGGCACTAAACTAGGATTGCCTTCATTGTCATCATCATTACCAGCCTGAAGTCACCCACTTTTAATGAAGACCTCTCCTTGTCCTTATCTTTTATGGGTATCCTCCAAGGTGACAATTTTGTTAGGATGACGTATATCATCTCTTTTGCCCTATTTTTGTTCAATGTTGTTTTCTACTGTGTCAATTATATACTGTCCTTTTTTCTTCCTTTAAACAGATATAGTCATCGTCAAAATATTAGTAATTATGATTAAAATATAAGCTCTATTAGTTATGTATGATATGCATAATACTCGCTCTACCATACAAATAAATAGAAACAGCTAATAACTAATTCGATGCAATATCTACGCGTACTGTTAACCAAAATTGTATTCAATATATCCATCGGAAACGCTAGAGCTTAATAAAATATCCGATAGCAAATTTCTTTGGCAAAATACGAAAATTTTAGAATTATCGATAAACAACTGTCGGACTTCTTACAATCTTAACCCAACAGTGCGTCTTAAAATTTCAAACTCAATTAAATGGCTCTGGAATATTTTAATTGTCTACCTGATGAATGGCGTAAGTTCGTACACAGACAGGTTAGATAGCTGTCGTTAGAATTCGAAACGTTGGATTTATTTGATTATCTTCAATTTTGTTTTGTAAATTAAAATGTATTTCATTTATAGCTGAGCTGTCTTCAGTTAACAAATTTGTGAGTTTCGAGACTTATGAATTGAGTTACTAACTGATTTTCATGTTATTAGACGTGTCTTAGTTACAAACAAAACGTTGATTTATTTGCTAAAGACATCGTGAATATAATCATTGGGCCTCGTGCTCGAGTTGCCAAGGGAACTATACCGGGATATAATTTAAGATAACCTAGAACATTATCTATTTATGTGTTGAATTTTATACAAATTCGCGAGTAAAAATCTACCAAATAACTTTACAATATTTTACATTTATAATATGCACGTAGGATTGTATTTCCAAATGGAAAGGATGACCTTATAATTTCTCTAGGACTAGCATCAATTTCTAACTAATTTCAATCTTCGTCTACTATTAGACTCATCCAAATCCAAAAACATTCGTTTGATAATGTCTATCAATAAATAATATTAAGTTCAGTATTTACCCGTTTGTTTTGAGGGCTCATTTGCTGCGTTTATTCTCTGCGGATTATTGTACGCATTTATAATGATCATATTTAGGGTTAGTGTAAATATTAATATCAACCAATGCATACAGTGTTGTGTGCGAACTTTACCAATACCTATGTGTTTAAATGCATTAACTAAAAGCTCGAACTAATATAACTTTTACTCTTGCAACACACTCGTTTTTAAAGTACTTACACAATTCAATGCACTTTTGTAAATCTCAAAAGCTGTGATCACAATACAATTGCACCTCGCTCTTAATTTGCTTTTTAAACATCCAATCTTCCTAAAAGCTAAAACAAAAAGAAATGCCAATACTAATATCACAATGCTTTAAAAATACTGCGAGCAATCCGGTTTTGCAATTAAACGTAGGCACTGCTATCGCAGCGACTTAGTACTGAGTTTAATTAAAGCCGAGCTTGTCCCGGGCAAGGCAGGGTAAATAGCCCGGCTTGGACAAATCGATTGCATAATACCGGGGATGCTCGCTTAGCAGTTTTTCAAAAGGTGAATCATAATGTCCCGGTTTAATCAGAGCAGCAAAGACATAATCTTTGACTTGAAAGAAATGGAGTTGATTGGTTTCGATTTGTTTTGTTTTTGTTTTGTTCTTCAAGTTTTAGAGTGTCATTTGTTTTATCGTCGGTGTAAGTAAGATATATTTTGGTTTTAATGCTTTTGTTTTTCTATCCTAGTGAAAAACGATCAGTGATTTTTACTACCCTGTATGAGTTGTATTTTATGATACGCACAGAGAGTGATAGTGTAGCCAGTAGGTGTAAAGATTAAATTCATGACAACCTCGATATCAGTGCACAAAATATTGATAATATTCAGCAGAGGGTACAACATCATAATGTATGCCTTCTCAAATATTGTGTTTACTTATTATTTGTTGTACTTTAAATCAATCAATATTTGTTACTAATATGGTGATAATAAATAAAGTTTAAAAAACTATAACCCGACTACGTAAAAAAAAGGTCTAAAAAGAACGAATTTAAAATGTATATAGCCTATGTCACCCGTGCTATTACTACGAATTTATTGACACCTCATTTATTAAAATCGGTTCAGTAGTTTAGGCGCTACGGTGGAACATACAAACATACATACCCAGACTGCCAAAATCATTACCCTTCCTTTTGGCTTCGCCATAGTCGGGTAACAAAAACAGTTCCTGTCATAAATTGTAAATAAATTCTAATAATGTTATAAAATATATAAAGATGCTGTACATTACACATTTTATGAAGTTATCTGACCCTACTTCATAAAGCATATATGTATGTCCTACTAGTTTTTCCCGCGGTTTCACCCACGTAAGTCCCGTTCCCGTGGGAATATCGGGATAAAAGTAGCCTATGCGTGAATCCAGGTCTCCAGCTATTTACATACCAAGTTTCATCGTAATCTGTCCAGCAGTTCTTGCGTGAAAGAGTAACAAACATCCATACAAACTTATGCGTTTATAATATTAGTAAGAATAGTCTTTAATGGCCTATAAAACTGCATGCATGGCGTAATGGTTTAAGTGTTTGCCTCACTGTTGCCAATACGCTAAATGCCAGTAGAGATAACATGCAAGTTTCAAAATGTAATGCAAGATTCGATGCAGATGCAAGTAGTTTAAGTTCCAAAAGTTCGTGTGATCCACAAATGGTTCGTCCGAGCCTGCGTGTTCTTTGTGTTCATTATTTAATTGTTTGTAACAACCCACACCATACAGGAATTATTCTTAGTTCAGGAGTAGTGTTAAAAAAAAACAAAAAGCAACGCAAAACCTCCATTTTTAAACGTCAGAACTTTGTATAGCAACATTTATTTCCCTCGGGGATGGTAAATCGAATGTCACTGGTCAAAGTGCACTGTTGCTTGAAAAGATAATGTGCATCGATCGTGATGGATAACTTTAAAGGTAAAACTTTCGCGGGATATATATTTATATAGTCAATATAATTAGCGCGATCGTGCATATTATTTACTTTTAGAGTTTGACTTGAACAGGTTATAACGGCCGTGGTCACAAGCGATAGTTTAGCGATATCATGTGTCAGATATTTTGCACAAATTTTAACTACATAATTTTACCTGCATCTACGATCGTATTAATGTAGGTTGGGTGTAATTTTTTTGGACGAAAAGTACGCTATGTCCTTTCCTGTTTCCCTAACAAGATATATTTTATTATCGTTCATTTTTAAATTAACTGTGTTTTGCTAAATTTGTATTTGTATTCGTGTCAATTTACCAAACTGTTTAACTTCTTATAAAAACATTTTTTGTAAACGATGTGAAATGATGATGTAACACGACGTGTTCTCCTGTAATTGAGGGAGCACAAATTATCAAACAACTTTATGTAATTATTGCATGTACTGTGTATCCTTTTGGAGTTCCTAAGAATAAATAAATAAATAAATATGCAAAATTTCATGATAATAGGTCGAGTAATTAAGGCATGAAAGCGTCATAAACAAATGAATTCACTTAAGTATGTATAATATTAGTTAGAATTGTTTGTATTGCTTGACGTAATGATTAAAAAGATTACTTACCAAAGGCAATACGTCAAAATTGCTAACTAAATGCGCTTAAATAGTCCAATTGGCTTAGTGCATTATCTACTTACTAAATAAAGTCAAACGCGCTTTTCAAACACGAAAATATTACTTATGAACGTAAAACTAATGCACCGCTTACAAGTAAATATTTACAACATAATCAGACTAAAAAATTAAGAAATATCCCTTTCTATGAAAACCAGTCATCGAAACTCCCAACAATATGATTTACTAGAACCATATGACGGATAACCGTCCATCCGTCGGTAAGAATCTTAAAAACACCCTATTCGGTGATATCGATCCAAGTATCTGCGTATCTAGTATTACGCAAAGGGAAACGACTCAGAAACCTCTAGTTTCTCTACACTCTTAACGTCTATAGATAAGACAGTCGTAAAATTGTATCGTGGCTACAGAGCCAGGTCTATCGTGTGGAAATTATCGAATGCACCGCTTTCTTTCGTGTTAATACACAACCGCACAGTTTTGTGTTTAATTTTGAATATTAGTGATCTGTTATGGTATTTTGATGGCTAACTTACTGTTATAAAAACAGATCTTTTATAACCGCTTGGATGGCTTAGTCATTTCAGTCTTGCAATTTCTATTGTGCTTAGTGTTATGGATGCAATCCCTGAAAATAGTGTGATCAAAAATTGATTTTTGTGTTTTTGTGTGTTTCAATGTTGGTATAGTCTCACGTAATATAAGAATTGTTTCTAGTCTGTTCTGTCTTTCAATTAAGCAATCGGCGTACGGACGATGGTGTCGTGATGCTTTTATCACTTTCTTCACGTTCAATTCACGAAATTATTTTCCTTTAGTAGTTTAATACTCATGTAAAGTAAGGCTAAGCATGCACAAAGTGTAAAAGTAACATTTAATATGGTTAAATTTGTTTTCTATTATATTGGATCATACTGGGATTAACTGGCGAAACATGCGTGGGTACTTGAACCGAACCTTTATAAGATATATAAAACGTTTTATAATACTGATATGGATTAACAAATAAGTAAATTGAAATTTGGATAAGCCTGAATATAATAAGATTACAAATAATGTTATAATAACTAATTATAGATTTTCATCATAATTATTTATAAAGCAGGGCATGTTATGTTTAAATTCATAATGAAGATTTACAATTATATGAAATCTAAAATTCAAACATTTGAAATAAAAATACCACTAAAATAAAAATGATTCTTATTTCAAAAACAATGTACCAGTGCGATTAGAATTTTATTAAAAACGGGCACTTTAAAAAAGGAACGGAATTGAAAAAACCTTGGTCCGGTTTCATAGCAGACGATAAATTGAGATTGGACCAACGATTGCAGCGATCCCATTTCCCATAGGTTCCTAACGTTGGGAATTTCGCTTGGAACTCGTTGCAAAACTTCATATGTGTATCGCTTTTCCCCTACTTCGGCTCAACTTTAAGCAATATCCACAAAAGAGAATGTGTGAGTGTTGATTTGATGCCACACATACATAGTTTTATGTTGAACTGTAACGGGGCGCTGTTTGACCCGATCCTGATTATGTTTTCATCTATATGTCACTAAGCAGAATGTTTTTTCAAAGGTCAAGGTTATATTTTCGTTTCGTTTAAAAAAGTAATGTGAGTCGTGGTTATGTATTTGTTGTATTCATATACATCTATTACTTGTATAACAATACCCAAACTAACACTGTTGGGTAGCAGGATGAACAAGAGCTCATCTGCTGTCTAAGATTGTGATATGAGTAGGTTTATGATATTAACACGAAAATGCCGTATCCATTTAAAGCCACAATAATCGGTGACAGATGTAAAATATTACAGTTTTGTGTAATGTACAGAAAATATCAGTAAAATAAACTATACAGTAAACTTGGCGATTGAAAAGAGTGGTCGTGAGTTTTTTTGCCAGTTCTTTTCTTTGGTTCTACTCCCTTACTTTGCTGAACAAGGCAACAGGTAAATAAAACTTCACATAAATAAATGTTAATTTGACGTTTATAAGTATTACTTTGTGACCTACATGCATAATCATGGTTTTGACTTTGAATTAATGTCAGTTAAAATAGCATCATAATATACAGATTTAGAATATAAAAATAATATCCAAAGGACTTTGCAGAGATGCATTACGGTTACAGTTCATCTTCTGTGGTTTAGCCCATTCAATATTAGATGGCGAGCTTATGCCTTATTATAGAACAGAATCATCTAACAAGTATGTGCCCAGCAATTATCATTAGTTTAATTGCTACTAACTATTTTCTGCAGATATAACTCTATAACATGCATTCCTAAAATTGAACCCGGCTTCTCACGATCGACAGATAACTATTTTCTTACCCTTAACCCGCTATTTTAACTCTAAACCACTAGACTAACTCGAAAACCGTAAATTACATATTTACCGTATATTTAATAAAATGTATTCAACTTTCTTTATATTTCTAATACGCAGATAAAGAATGCCAGCTCATTATAACGCGTAAAATAGAAACACACATACTTAGATGCGAACATACTCAGTGTAAAAAAAACAATCTTGATCTAAAACCATGTGTGAGTGAATCTATGTTTACGTTTCGACCCTATCTTATATGCCTAATGTTACGCTATCCCGATCTTTTTCAATAAATAAGAACGAGACTTATCAGAAAAAAATACTGAACCCTTAAACCTGACAAAGAAAAAGTCCAAATGATAAATGATTCGCATTTATACAATACGCGTTTTATTTTTGTTCCCAACTCCACCGAACAGTCGTACCCAACATAAAACGCCTACAAACTATCAAAAGAAAACTTAAATTGCTCTCAACAGTGCTCAATAAATTATCTTGACAGACCACCACAAAAGTAGCTGCTTTCCACAACACGGACCCGAATGCGTTAAACGCTCCATATAATTTACGTTCACGTAAATGGCGTTACAAGTAAAACGGCCAGCATTCTCGTGAGAATTGAAATGATGGCATGGACGACTTTTGTCGCCTTATTTTTATGTGTTTTTTATGGGGTTTAACCCACCACTAACTTCCAACACCTATAAACTTTCCATATAGTAACCTTGTGTGAATGCTGCAGCTATCTTTCAGCATAAATCTCTTGTCACTTCTATGGAGGAAAAATGTGATTTTGGTAAAATCGAAGGTTAGATTGGAAGCCGAATTTTCTTAAAGCAAATAATTTACCACTGTTTGTCTTTACGTAAAACGCGACTGCTGCGTCAGGTTTCTGGTTCAAATCCTAAGACCACCAAATAGCCATTGGGTTTGACTGTGAAGTAAATGTCAAGTTAGGAGTTAGGTAGTTAGGTAGTTGGCGGAACTGCATACCACGGTGCCTCGACATGCATGTACAGCCGTGGTGCCAGCGTCTGATCTTTCTCTGGTCATGTCGGATTGCCGCCTCATCGGATTATGGAAGTTAGAAAACAGAAAGTGTGCACTATACTATTTCTCCTGAACAGTCCCGTTTGGATTGACCACCGTAATCGGCATTTGATCTAAACGACTTTAATAGGTGGCAAAGAAACATACAATCTACATGATAATAAACGGTAAACCTGGCCTATAGAGGCCTACATCACTAGGCGTAGCAATTAACAGGAGCCATTGTACTTCTTGCGCAAATACCATAAATTATGGGTTTGCTCAATGACTACATAGCATCTCCTTTATATGTTCTGGTAATCCTTATCATCTTGTGAAAAGCAGGATTGTCACAGTCTGTGTACACACAGTCAGGTTGCTTTGAATATAAAAGTTATTCTACAGCATTCTACCTCTCAGTAAGTTTTAAAGCACTTACGAGGCTGTGCATCATGTTAGCAATAGACGGGCGACGTGAAGCAAGAAAAGGTGTAAGTCATCCTTATGATTAAATGGCGCATGTAGCTCGCGGCAGCTTGCTTGCGTTGCATGGATTCTCAATAATCACAGTTTTTCAACAAAGCTTTATCCAAAGTCGCTTAGTACGAGAAGAAGCCACAGTGAAACAGCTAAAATGAGTGTTCATTAAAAGAAAAGTCGTTGCAAATCCAATTTATCCAACTTCTTCTATTCCAACCATTTATTCATGCGATCATTTCACTAGCATCTGTTTATTCCTAGTATGGAATTCGCCTTGAAGTCAAAGTGCACGAATTGACAGCGAGGACTGGGATAAATTGCACAGAGGACCATTGGAGGGCGACCGAGGGGTGGAGGAAGAGGGGGGAAAGGTGAGGAAATTCAAATTGGATTGAAGGAAGTTTAGATTAGATTGAATTTTCCCTCCACCTTGTTTAATTTAGTATAAAGTGTGCGATACTGTCTGTTTCGGCGCGAGAATTTTTTTCGTTAATTCTTGAATTGGATTTGACTAAGGTAATTGTTAGAAAGATATTGTACTGTGACTGCCTGCGAAATTGTTGCAATATTATTTCATAAAGAAATCGCCATGAACATTTCGCTTGCTATTGAAACTTTTACGTCTTTGGAGCCATATTCACGCCTGTCAAGCAAGCAGTGCAAGCAGAGATTAAATTAATATGATGCCAACATAATTTTTCAGCATTATCTTTCAAGGATTCTTTCCACATACTCAGTAGTTGGAAACTTCTTCCAAAATGGCACAAACAGCCATGTCGATGTAACTGATAGCTAGTAAATTGAATACATATTCTGTCCTATAGCTAATAACTGGTCGCAAGCAAAATTTTGGGGTGAAATCTTTAGATTTAAGGTTAACAATTCTATTCTGACCTTCAAAAACACCTAGGGCAGTAAATTTAATTGCCATAATATTTAAGTAATGCTGCTGAGTCCAGTGAAAGAACTACAAGTAGCATGAAATTGTGACACTAGATAATATAATAAGAGCCACAAGAAAAGAATCTCTACACATACAAATACATTTCATCTTCAAAAAATATATATCTACTTTCATATCTCAAGAGAAACGATTCCAGTTTTACAACATCACCGCCTTGGACGACCCAAACCGCATTAAAAGAATGTAACCTTACACCTCTATGAAAAATGAAACACAGAGTTGCCAACGAAATTCATCTTGTCTCACAAAAGCGACGGGGGGTTGGGGTGATAATTACCCCACAGTACTTACACGATGAAAAATGAAACTAGTCGTGTCGCTTCAAAAATGTTTTCTTAACTGTACAGTGACAGCGTGAAATTCATTTTGATAAGTGGACGGCAAGGGAATTAAATATAACAGCCTGAGTAAAAGTGATGATACCACCCCGCCATCTAGTGGCAAAACTGGCAACTACGCGTGAAAGCTGTTGTGTACTTTGGGTGTGAATAAAAAAAACGGTGTAACATCTCCATAACAACTTAATTATAATAATTTCGCACAAATCGTGACAATCCGAATGGAAACAAAGTAACTGTACCGTACTGAAGATAACACTACATATTATTATACTATAGCAAAGATTTGCTGCTTAGTGACTACACTAAGCAGCAAATTCTTTGGACTACCACCCAAACGAAATCGCAGCCAATCTATATAGATTTTGTGGTCGAATGTTGGTAGTTACTAATGTTGAACTTTACACACCTATAAACAAATACCAAGTCATAACCAGCTAAAATCCAAAGCCAACTTTTTATTTATTCGCCCGAAACCCTAGGTTTTACCCACTAAATGACTGGACACTTTAACAATAGCTCTCCACTTAGCAAGAGAAATATTTTTTACAAGCATTTCAACCCAAAGCTTTTCACTTAAAAGAAAAACAAGAGTACTTTTCAAATGATTGATGATACGCGGCGGAAGAATTTTGATACAACTTTGCGTCCCCTGAGCTTCCCTTATTACTAACTTCTAGGTAAGATGATATTTTAGGAGGCCTGATAAGGGTACACGTGTTTCGTTTAATATGTAATAAATGTTATCATTTTGGTATTTAGCCGGGCTCTTGGTACTGGCGGCTCCTGGAAAAATAAGGCCATTATGTCCCTCGGGTTTTGGAAGCCGGGTCTTACCTGTATGATCGCATCCGTCAAGTAATATATTTCTTGGAATAAATAGCTTCTTTGTGATGTCTTTACAAGATTTTATTTGTCAGAGATTGAATAGATACAGTCACGCACCAGCACTTATGAATGTCGAAGGACAGAATCTTATTCTCAAACTAGTACATATTTTTCTATTTCCAGATAATATTATTTATATAATAGTTTGTAAAGAGTTTTCGATACTCGTTACTCAATTACACGTTAACCTTCAAGCGGATTTGGATAGAACTTAGCATAAATATATATATCTAACTTAAAATACAGGATAATCTTTATAAAGATACGGTTCTCCTTAAGAATCCCATAGCTGACGCTGCGGATAAAAACAAATTTGACATAAGATTGGCAAATTAACATAGAAATATTTAATATCAAATCCGATTATGAAACAATCTTAATTTAGTAAAGTTATTTGTAAGTATACATAATATACTCATTAAAAGACGCATACCACTTAGTTCTTGGACTACTGAAACATTCGTTTCTTTGACAATAAACTGACACTAAGGATCTCTTTAATATCCAAGTCACTGATCAACATTTATCGCTTATTTATATATACCATCAAGTGAGCGATTTGTTGATCTATCAATATTAGAAAATCATTTGTAAACATTTCTTCAAAATAAAACATAGTTGGACCATTTACAAAAGCCATTTTATAATGCACATGTTGATAAAAAGACAAGTAAACATTTATAAATTACATTGGGTAGGCTGGCCTCTGCAGCCAAGAAACATATGTTAGGCTCTTGTGATGACACGTGGCTTTGGTTTGGCTTAGCTTCAAGTCCTGTTCTAGCCTGAGACAGTACACATAATACAACAACTTGTTGCGGACGACCCGAATAACTTAACGTTTTTTTACATAATATTGTCTTCTGTTTACATGATGTTATTCATTAAAATTAAACTACTATACAGGATGTCCGGTAATTAATGGATAACCTGGAAATGTCTCATAGTGGAACTGACGGCCGATCAGAAAAAAATATGAAAAAGAATCTATCCTCACTACTACCTGAGATATGTGTTTTTTTTTATTACCATGTATAACTTTCTTGTATACTACGACCATAAATGAATGAAATCCATCGGATTTTTGTTGTTTTATTATTAAACACTAATTATGCTAATAGATAGACAGTCAAAAGTATGCTATGCTAATATAGCTTGCACTTTTTAATATATATTTTTTATTAACCTTTTTCTTTTTTTCATTTTTCTAAACGGCCTTCAATTCTACTATAAAGGTTACATTTCAAGGTTATCTATTAATTACCGGACACCCTGTATACGGATTTCATCGCTTTGTTTATTTATCACTGTATTACATAATTTTTGAAAACTGTTACACTACTACTACTATTAGATTTTACTAATTTATATGTTGATAAAATTATTAAAACTTTTAAAGCTATTTATATTTAGGTTTACACTTTTCCCGTTCCCAAACATAATTTAGTCTTTAAATAACTACACTGGAACATCGAGACAACTAACATCTTAGTTTCTTTTTTAAAGACATCTCACGCTCTAGAAATAATCTCTGTGTCGCGGGGGCCTTTATAAACATTGTGACAACAGACACAGAAAACCCAGAGACACAGAAAAGACAGATCTCTCTCGATCTCAGGCACAACTATTTGTGGGTCATACAGTTTTTTGTCTTATGTGGGGATCAGACCCATAATATTCGGCACAAAAGCAATGGCGAGGTGACCACTATAACTACAACGCCATTCGTGGACAAGTTTAAAAGTCGACGACGATGCTTTTAGTGATGTTATCATAGATCACACTGCGCTACGCGTCTTTGTCGTAACTGAAATATGTCTATATTTTGTTCGACAAAGTATTGCGCTAAGCAATTGTAAGTGGTCATTAAAATACATGAAAACACAAACTGACCTTTATTGCAAACGTTTATTACAATACCTCGTACCGAGAAACAGAACAAAGCTTCAATATATTTATCACGTCTTTGGCATTTAAGAATGACCTGTTCTTAATATTATATAGTACTAGCGGACCAGAAAGACGTTGTTCTGTACAAATAAAAAATAAAACAATCTAAACCATTCTTGAATCCACCTGAACACACACAAAACAATTCATCAAATCGATCTGGCCGTTTAGGAGGAGTTTAATTATAAACACACGCACAAAAGATTTATATATATATAAACTAGTGGACCCGACAGACGTCCTGTACACACGAAAAAAAACTAAAATAATAACCAAATTTAAGCTATTCTCGCATCCACTTGAACACACACAAAAAATTTCATCAAAACCGGTCCAGCCGTTTAGGAGGAGTTTTATTATAAACACACGCACAGGAGATTTATATATATAAAGATATAACAACAAAATTCTTAAAGAAAAGTCTCGATATATCAAACTAAATTTCTACTACATATCATTTTACATATGCCTATATTTATTCAATACATATTTTCAATACATCTATCTAATTAATAAATATTCGAAATAAATGATGTACGAATAACATCATTCGAGTGTGCCATTCAGATTGAATGAATGAAAACCTTTCCGATTTCTTGTGAGCGTGCGGTCCGGTCTTTCATTCGTTCCATTCGCCGC
This sequence comes from Catocala nupta, assembly GCA_963675205.1. Taxonomy (NCBI): domain Eukaryota; kingdom Metazoa; phylum Arthropoda; class Insecta; order Lepidoptera; family Erebidae; genus Catocala; species Catocala nupta. The sequence continues at coordinate 27,563,718 of OY776090.1, read as the reverse complement.
AGAGCAAAAAAAAGAACGCGGCCTAATTGCGAGCGAGGCTTTTACGTTGTGGCCACAAGATAAGCGGATTGGAGTTTCGGAGAGTAATTCCATTTTAACGGCTTGGAAAGTGCTTCAATTAATACATTTTTGGGTCAAAATAATATTTATTCATTTGATTTTATTGATATGAAAATATAACGACCTTTCGTTTAAATTGCGATATTTTTACAAACTTTATATAGAATTCCAATTACATAGCTATGTAAAGCCAAAGGTGAGAAGAATAAAGGTTGTGTAAATATTGTATTTACACTATGTATGGCGTAGAGTAAACTGTAATTAATTTTACCTGCTTCGGTTGCGATGATATTGGTGATTTTTAATTGTAGCCTCACTGCTGGCGATCTTGGGGCCCTATCGTCTGTCCTCTATTCATATAAAGTGTACATTATATATATAAACAGCCTCCCGTTTATACCTGCATGACATAGACAGAGATATATTACACCCAGATTTTGCAGGCTATGGTTTTAGTACGAACTTTATTAAGAAAGCGAAAGTACTATCGGATCGCTCCCAGATTGTGTAAAGTATTGGGTTTAACTGTCAAGAAAATATAAGTTGCTCCCGGAGTCTGAAGCATGAGCGGGTAGTTAACATAAATCCGCCTACTTACTGCCTAAAATAATTAGGTTCAAATACAAAAGCTTTAGAATAATCTAATTAAGTAACACCTCACTCCCCAAGCAAACTCTTCACTTTATTACAAGCAAAAATTCACAAGCGACACGTATGTATCTCACCTCAGAATCAATTTAATTCACAAGCCTATTGCATCGCTGTTCTCGTCGCCCGTGCACTTATATAGCATCTTTTTTCCCTTCTGTTAAAGGACGATACTCGTGAATGACAAATTAGGAGATCTCCCAGCGCACGAAATTGGTCCCGAGAATATTTTATTGAATTTCCACCACTTTTTTATCGCCGCCATTGAATACACTGGCTATATTTAGAAAACCTTTTATGGTGTATCATGGTTTTGTGTTCTGATTTCTTAAAATTGAAATTTACTTGTAATTTTGAAGCAGCCATTTTGCTTTTAGGTTTTCGTGGTGTTGTTTTAGTGATAGGGTTACAAATACTATGCTGTGATACTGTTTGTCCTAATTTGAAGTGACTGCTTGCAGTGCGCTGTGTTTAAAGTGATCACCTCGTCACTGTTAATGCGCCGAGTATTGTGGGGAGAGTGCGAATTACAATAAGTTAGGCCAAGCCTGGGTTTCTTGACTTATAAAAGCGTAAGATTGCGTTTATGGTTGCGTCCGAGCATGAATGCCTCGGTTCGATTCTTGGATAGAGCAAAGTATTATTTGGTTATTCTGGACTGGACTGGAAGCATCTAGTAAGAGTACAGGGAAAAGAAATACATGCTATAGGCCCCTATTACGTAAGCCCAAGACATAATCCGCGAAATGTAAATGTCATATATCTCTACCACTCTTTGTGGACATTTATAAATCTTCTCTACACTACAATTATACCAATATTCTCTCTTCTTGTTGTAATACATTATATTTTTGTTTGTCAACAGGAAATCGAACACTGCTACTACCACGGAACAGTAAAGGATTACCCGGGTGCGTCAGCGGCATTTCACACGTGCAATGGGGTGTCCGGAGTCATCCACATCGGCAACGAGACGTTTGTCATACACCCGTTCTACGGAGGCGATCTGTCGGTCAGTGCCGCATGCTTATATTCTATACTCTATCTAGCAAGATTTGATAAAATTAAATGAATTGAAAACATTTTTTTGCATTAAACACAATCTCATAAGATAGCCTTGATGTTTACTGACAAACAAAATTTTAAAAAGGTTATAAATTGTTCTAGTCCCACATATTCGACCGGAATAGAAGAACAAATTTGCTAAAAGCTATGTTGCGTAGGTTATTACATAAAATAATAATAGGTAATAATGAAATCCAGAATATATAAAACACTTAAATAAAATCATCATAGTAAAATTTTACAAATTATTTATTCAAATAAAAAAGATACATATATGGACAAAAGCAACGCCCAATTTGAAAGCAGGGTCAAGGTAGGGTCAAGAGTAGGGTCTTATATAGGAATCGTGAACTAAATTTTCATTCTTATTCGAATGAGTGTATGTCAATCCAATGCAGAACATAGACCTCTTCCCAAACACATAATGGTCTTCGACTATAATATGAGATCTTAATATCTTATCAACATAATGTATTACGAGATAAGTGCTACTGTCTACTGAGGCACTTCTATATTTTTTGTCACCAAAACATAAAAATACTTATTTCTTTTTCATATCACCTTCCAATTTTATTCGTGTACGTATAATTTTACGGTTATTCTGTATAAATTGAGACGAACAAGTTTAGTATTCGTTTACAGTTATTGTTAATATTGCTGATCTTTCTTAAGGCTTCGAATTTTATCTATTAATAACGTTTTAATGAGTAGAGTGAGTCATTAATTTAATGTTAGTTAATTGTTTTTAAAGCTTATAAGGCGTTGGGTTATACGATTCTCAACTGTCGTCTATGTATGTAGCTTACGTTCTGACTTAGTTCGTTATCGCTTTTTACCGGAGTATCTGGGTACGGGGAGATTAAATTGCTTAAATGCGTCTACAGACTGTGGGCTACCAACAAACAGTTTTCGAAATAAACTTTAATGTGGTAAATAAATATTGTAATTTGTTGTAAAGCCCATTATTAAAAATATTTGTAGGTACATCATTAGTTTAAACTTACATTGTTGATTATGAAGACGGTTTTGTTGTAAATGAAAGAAATATTATGTCAACAAGTCAGGTCGGTACCAGAATTAGGCGAAAACTTACAATCATTGTTAAACAATTAAAAGTTAACAAGCTTTATCAATGCTTGCTAAATAGAGTATAATTATTATCTAGATATAATTGTTATGTGTGTTTTTTACTATGGTCACAACATTAGGTTCGTCTAAAAGATGAATACAGTGCCTTCGATGCTTACGATGGAGTTCAAGATTTTTATTATACGGCAGTATACGGCAATACCATATTATTTCGGCTATATGATAAACAGAAGAATGTTCTTTAAATAAAACATATTTTTAATATTTAACATAGCGGTTAGAAACAATCTCTTGCACTGATAAAACCAGTACAAAATAGAACATTTTAAGGAAATCGCGTAATTTTTTAAATTGTTATTCACAAAACTAATGTACGGTCTCACGTACAGTAATTTATAGTAATCATTTACAAGATCTGATTGACATCTACTAGATGTGAATCAAGCACGCGCTTACGGTAAGACGACTTATAAATTAAATTTAAATTTTGACAATATTAGAATTATAACTAATGATAAACAATATTTCTTCATAAAAACAAATCTTTAAGTTTAGACCTTATTGAGGCTATGGAATTAGCAAAAACATCTATATCACCCCAAACGGAGTTGGCCAAAGAAATCATACGAGAAAGAAGGGAAAAATAACCTATATTGATTCGGCTATGCGGTGTAAAAAATGTTTTACGGTTTACTAACCGGCTGTTGTGACGCGGCATATATTATTTGGTTGTGCCAACATTTCTATTCCTTTTTAATTTCGTCGGCCTTTGATAACCACTGACATTGGCATGTGTTGAATTTAATTACAAGTAGCACGTGTAACAAAATTAGACGTATATTATGATATGTATGTATTCTTGTACATAATTCAAGGATTTATGTAACAGGATTGTTTTTCAAGGCGGGTAACTATAGCCTATTTATTGTTTAGTATTGAAACTACAGAAAACTCTTTAATATTAACAACTATGTGACAGGAATTATTTTAAAACAAATAATACTTCAAGCGATAGTTATTTTTCTTCTTTGAAAGCGGCTATCTAATAAGGCCGAAAACTGAATAAAATATTATTGGATCACTTTATGAAGTTCCAAAAGTATCACATATATATATTAACTATTCTAAAAATTTAAATATTTAGTTCGTCGTGTGATTTCATAAATCTTTACTATCATATTCTTTTTTAGTCATACATTTCAATAGAAATATTCACGATATTCATTAAAGTTATTGACAACTATAAAAGCTTTTAAATGAAAAATAAATGACAACCACTTCAATTAGTTTTTTGAACGCATTTGTAGCACTAGGAACATTTCCTCCTAAATTATCAACTATTCTATAAACATACATTCATAAATAAATACACGTCTCTATCTCTGGTAGGGAGATATACTCCTCTGATCTTAACATGACACCCACAATATGCTGGACATGGTTGAGGTCCCATATAATAAGAAGCGAGCCTTTGTCGTCTACCAGGCACGGTTCTAGACCCCATCCTGCTAAAAATTCCGTGACAGAAAAGCCTGAAACCTCTACTCGCCTTGAGAACCTTATACATATGCTGCACCACCAAAGCAGTTTTTATTGTATCGTCAATCAATACAGTACATTAATTTTGATAATCTATACTAATATTATCAAGAGAAAAGATTTTATTTTTTGTTTGTATGTTTGTTTGTAAGGATTTAACTCAGAAACTACCAAACCGATTTTAAAAATTATTCAACCATTAGAAATCTGTAGTATCACCGAGTAATATAAACTAAACTTTATGTAAAAAAAGGATACTTTTACGTGAGTGAATCCGCGGAGAAAACTATTACTTTATATTTAATTGCGCATTGATCAAAGCTGGTTAAGTTATTTTCTCTCATAACATCTGATGTGATCAGCAAAAGTTGTTTCTAATATTCTTCAGAAAAACTAGGTAGAAAGAAAAAGAGACATACTAGGATCACAGAAAGTGGAAATATAGTCTCTATCTACCTCTCCGGGAAACGGCGTCTTTGTGTATTTGTGAGTATCGAACCTGTGCCGCATTTTGTCCTTTCACCGCTGAGTTCAAAGGCGCTTAAGAGTTCAGACGCTATATCGAGCTTTTGGTGAAAAAGCGACTGTATTTTCAGCTTGCATTTGTGTGCAGAAATGTGTTTTGTCGCAACATCTAACGCCGACAAAGCAAATATATCGCGAATGTTAGAAGAAGCATATCTACTTGGTTTTTTTTACTGTTACAACATATATAGTATCGATTAAGATTATTATAAACCAATTGTACATAATTACGAGTATGTCTGTTAGTAATGTAGGATACGGGGGGTGAATACACATATTCTAGCTTAGCTGGAGGGTTAACAAGAATACTAGTAATTTGAAAAACAATTGCAAGTAATATTTTTTTAAATAATATACATATATGAGCTCCGTACGCGATTCTGTGGATGAGGTCTTGGGTACATTTCCAAACTCAAGCATTGGGTCCTTCTATCAAGATATCCTCAGTTACATTGGTTGATGATACAATAAAACTGCCTCGGCAGCATTATGCCTGGTTTTGAGTTTTAGAGGCGGGCAAAAAGATATTAGGGAAAATTCCTGGCACTGATTGCAGCATGGAGTCTGGAACTGTGTCCGATGGTACAGCAATAGGGTCGCCTCCTTTTTAGGACCTGAAGCCATACCTCGAGAAATGTGGGTGTGGGTATATTAATATAATAAAGAGGAAAGATTAGATTTTTTGTTTGTATGTAAGGATTTAACTCAAAAACTACTTAACCGATTCTACAAATTCTCACCAATTGAAAGCTACCATAAGCTATCACCTCGTAACATAGGCTATATTTTTCTTTTTTTAAATGTACCGTTATTAACCTTACCTAGTTTTACGCGACTAAAGCCGCAATAAAACTAGTTTATATATAAAACTATGAATGTTGCTAACTCCAGTGTACTTCCTTTAACATTTCCATGACATTGTACAGATTTTGGTTAATTATATATGATCAAGCAGCCATTGTGAATATGTTTGGTCGACTTGATTTAACCACTAATTCCATTGAACGAGTCGTGTATAATTAATAAGTTGTGTAATAATGTACCAAAATAGATTGTATGGATACAACTTGAACAGGCGAAAGCATTATTCCAGTAATGTTATAATAATACAAACTGTTATGAAAGCACTATTTAGTATTATAGTAGCGTGATGTTATATAGCGTATAGCCTTCCTCAATAAATAGGCTATCCAACACTAAAATAATTTTCAATTTGAACCAGTAGTTCCTGAGATTAGCGTGTTCAGCCAAAGAAACAACCAAAACTCTATGTATTCCTACACTCTTCAACATACGCATATTACCAGAGTTAATCATATAAAGGATCTAGGTATATAACATTTGACTCTAAACTCACTTTGATATTCACATAGATACTATTGTGAACTTCCGTGGCGCAGCGGTAGTGAATGTGACTGCTGTGCATGAGGTCTCGGGTTCGAATCCCGGGTCGGGCCAACAAAAAGTTATTGGGTTTTTCTGTTAAGAAATCTCAATACGAGCCCGGAGTTAGGAAGTTGGCGGTGTTAGACACCCCCGTGCCTCGGAAGGCACGTAAAGCCCTTGGTCCTGCGCCTGATGTTTCTCCGATCGTGTCGGATTATTCGTCCTATCGGATCATGACAGTTAGGGAATAGAGAGTGCACTTGTGTTTGCGCACACACTTGTGCACTATAATATCTCCTACGCCGATGACTAGACTGGTGATCGCGATGGCCAGTCTCCGTTAAGATTGGTCGCTGTGACCGCAATTCGGTCAGGAGGACATTATTGTGTAAAAAGCTTCGAAAGCGCTTGGCTTTATTTGCAGAATATCATGTGACTTCAAAAGCATCAAGATTATTAAAATCTTGTATTGTTCTCTGGTTTGTAGTCACTTTGAATACGCCTCAGAAGTATGGAATCCTATGTACGACGTTTACATTAATAGCCTAGAGAGCATTCAGAGAAAATTCGCAAGGCACATTCAATATCGCTAAAATTGCTATTTACCTAGTTACATAAATCGCTGTAAAAATTTCATCTCCTACCTCTTAATGTAAGACGCAGCATTGCTGACTTGTCATTTATACTTTAATATCATGAATGGTTCAATCGATTCGACGGAGTTAGTTGGCAAAGTCGGACTACGAGTGCCCTCGGTGTCTCTACGCAGATCGCACGTTATACACACTCCCATGGTGAGTATAAATTACAGACAAAACACTTACCTGATTAGGGCGAGCCGTACATACAACTCAACATGCCAGAATGTCGATATTGACCTCATTACCACCAGTGTTCCCAAAATGAAAATATTTTAAGCTCCCAATTTTTTGGTAGCAATCGTGATGGATGCTGCTAAATCGTATTCATTTTTAAGAATGATTTTAGTTATATTTTGCTTTTTATTTTGTATTACTTTTTTGTGTTAAAGTTACATTTTGTTTATTTCTGTTAATTTCCATCTGTGTGTTATGTTAGTGTTTAAGTTTTATTCTACTTTTGTTGATTTAAATGATTCTGTTTTGTTGTTATTATTTTAAATGATGTTACTATTTAGTTAATTTGTGTAGCTTTTCCATATTTTTTTATTTTTTTTTATTTTCTTCGTCAATATGACCTCCTGATGGTAAGAAGTCATGTGGTCTAAGAGCAGTGGCCTCCACATCGTCCTCATAGCAGCTGAGGCGATGTTGAGGTCTCTGCTTTGACGGCCTGAGAAGGTGCTTTTTCACGCCCCGCTTAAAGAACCCAGGATTGAAGGAAGAAGGAAACACGTAAGGCACGTGGTAGAGAATTCCATGCCTTGATCGTTCGGCAGAGGTATGAGGATCCAAAATTGTTGGTACGCACTCTAGTCGACTCCACCGTGTAAGGATGGCATCTGAGCCCAGCACGCGTTGTTCTGGATAAGAGAGATAGCAAATTTTCATTATTGAACATAATTTACCAGTGAAAACTTTTAATTGGCCGCATACGTTATAAATATGTATACTGTACCATTTTAGCTGTAAGTTTTCCAAAAATAATAAAATAAAATAAACCCACAACACTTGGTGCGACGGCAATGGCGAGCCGACCACGTAAACCAGGTCATCCGTACCTGCCGCTTTGGTAATATAAGCGTGTGACTATAATGCACATAATAATATGAATTATATTACCATAACCTTCGAATCCACAGTCCAAAAGTTCCCTCACTAAACTGACGAGCACTTCGAAGCTTCTCATTTTTTATTATTCTTATTACTCACACAGTTGTTTGATCTAAGTTAGCTTAACCCTTAACTTAAATTAAGCCCGGGGCATAAAATATTTTACGATAAAAGATGTTAAAAACTTATTATGGCCGCAGTAATTTTTTATGTTCATTGAATCTGAAAAGTTAGTGGGGAAGTGTCGCAAAAAGTTTTGCAAGAAATAAAGAAAGGAACGCATTCGTTACAAAGATCGTCCGACTGAATAACCTTGGTTACGAGAAATGTTATGGCTTGTTGCCGGTCCATGCCAACGGTTTCTAACTTATGACTTTATTAAGAAAGATCTATAATAATATACAGGGTGTCCGGTATTTAATGGATAACCTGGAAATGTCTTATAGTGGAACTGATGGCCGTTCAGAAAAAAATATGATAAAAATCTATCCTAACTACTACCTGAGATATGTGTTTTTTTTAATTACCATGTATAACTTTCTTGTATACTACGATCATAAATGAATGAAATCCATCGGTTTTTGTTGTTTTATTATTAAACACTAATTATGCTAATAGATAGACAGAAGTATGCTATGCTATATAATATAGCTTGCACTTTTTAATATATACTTTTATTGTTTATTTGTTTTTTATTTTTTTACTATAAGACCTTCTGTTCTACTATAAGACATTTCAAGGTTATCCATTAATTACCGGACACCCTGTATAAAAATAACAATTTTATTTCGCGTGGCATAGACGCATAGATAATTACCCCGTAAACATAAATAAATTGGTGTTAGTATTTATATAACTTATTAAGTATGTTAGTAATGCTTCGCTTGCATTCTGTTTTTTGTGCGTTCATGTGATATTTGTTCGCGGAACCGACGGAACACTACACCCTTCGGCCATTAGTCCTTCTTTATGATACAACGCGTATCAAAAAAAGTGTTGTCGCATTAAAGTGTTATCTCTATCCTAAATGTAATCAAATTATATGTGAATTATAACGGAAGAGTTACGTATTCGCCTTTATAAAGAATATGTTATAATGTAGTACCTATGCCATGATAATCGATAGGCAGGTTTTTTTTATAAATATTAGGTGCTAATCCTTGGGTCGCGCCATGTCCTGGCCAATCACAGCGCTTGCCAGCAGAGGGCATCGCGCCGCGCGCGCCCTTTCGGGATTTTAGAGACTCGCAATTATTCTCGTTATATCATAATCACAATTCTGCATAAACGATTAATATATTCAAAATAATTTTTATGATTGTATTTATTAAACTATAAACTTTATGTGAAATAATAAAGACATATTAACCTAAAAGTTGTGTCTACGGGTTTTATAGGTTTTTAGATTAAGAGTATTTTCAAATAAACATAGGACTATTACAGACAATATATAATATATACGTGTCTCTGTAAAAATACTATGTAGACAAAAAATTACTAACATAGCAATTATCACATCTTTTCGAGTAGAATTTTAATTGGAGCCAGCTCACATTTATAGGTACACCGAAATAATTAACGACATACTTTTATTAAAAATAGTTTTAATTAAAACATAAATACAATCACTGAAAATTCTTAGAATGTACCCTCTACCGTCAAACAAATTGCTAGCACAAATAACTATAAACGCTCATCTAACAGATAAAAGGCCAACTTTATCATTACGAAAATTAATTTAATTTTGTTCGTAATGGTAAGTTTAATCAAAACATTACATCTTGTTTTCTAGAATGATTAAAATCTTCGAGACATCGAGGTAGAAGGTACCTTGAATAAGCATAATTACCTCACTTAACTTGAGTGAAATTAAAAAATACTTTTTACAACTACGAGCTGTAATTGACCACTTAGCCTGTGGTAGATTAGCTTTTTTCATTAACCTTGTAGTTTAATTTATGGGTGGATTACTAAAAGTGGTATTTCTTAATGTTTATGTAGATAGGATCATAGCAATTTCTTGGTACCGTTACTATCTAGTTTATTGAGTTGTAATTGTGGATGCTTTATAAGGAATTAAAAAGTTATTGTGGTGTTTCTTATTTCATTATAGTATCTATACTAATATTATAAAGCTGAAGAGTTTGTTTGTTTGTTTGGTTGGTTGAACGCGCTAATCTCAGAAACTAGTGGTTCGAATTGAATAATTCTTTTAATGTTGGATAGTTCGTTTATCGAGGAAGGCTAAAGATTAAATAACATCACGCTATGACCAATAGGAGCGGAGCATCAATGAAAAATGTTGCAAAGTTGCGGGGAGAATCCTCTTAAGTGAAGCAGACAAAGTTAAAGGGTCAGCTAGTATAGATATATTTTGGAGCGCTTCAGTGGCGTAGTGATTGTGAATGTGAGTGCTGTAATGAGGTCTCAAGTTTGATTCACGGTGGTGGAAAATGTCATTGCATTTTTCTGTCAAGAAAACCTACGCGTCGGAGTAACTTTTCCCAGTAGATTATAATAGACTCGGCCTCTAACTGAGATCTAAAATAGCCGGCCTAAAATTGTTTATACCACTGAGATGGCAAACAAGCCCACGTGATCACTTGCGCGTTGCCGACCCTTTTGAAGAAAAGGAAGCGGGAAGGAGAAGGTGTGGAAAGCGGGGAAGAGGGTGATTGGGCCACCGGTACGATATAACGTATTTTGATGTACGATGTATCGTAATTTGCGTAAACCATTAATATAGTACATACATACATAGATTCAAGCCTGTTTCCCGAAGGGGTTGGCAGAGACTACGGATTTCCATTTGTTACTTCAACGGGCGGTATTCCTCAAAATATCCGTCGACCGACGTTTAAACAAGTAACTGTCACTGAGCTTCTTAAAATATTATCTGCCTACATTGATAGATGAAGTCAAGCCAACATTTTATTTTTTCACTATCGAAAGTAAATAAATTTTCGTGGACCTTCGCTTACGAATTGTGAACTCCCATTTTTTTGTCACGCCAACGTCCCACGGGGTGCACGGGAGACTCAACGGGGGTCTACCCCGTCGAGTCTCCTGTGCACCCCGTGGGAGTCCAGCTGGACCACTTTGGGAACTACTGGTCTAGATGAAAGGTACTTTATTTATTTTTCTGTAACCTGGACAACGTGTATGCGTAATTTTATAATGGTCAGTCGAATATTTTAGGCGTGAAAGCATAACAAACAAACGCACTTAGTATTTATAATATTAGTTACGATCGTATACAATAATAATGTCCTCCAGACTGAATTTCGGCCACAGCGGCCAGTCTTTACGGAGACTGGCCATCTGCGCAGGAGATATTATAGTGCACTCTCTGTTTCCTAACTCTCATGATCTGATGGGACGGTAATTCAAGACGACCGGAGAGAGATCGGGCGCAGGGCCAACGGCTTTACGTGCTTTTCGAGGCATAGGAGTTTCTAACACCGCCAACTTCCTAACTCCGGGCTGCAATTGAGATTTCTTAACAGAAAAACCCAATAACTTTTTGTTGGCCCGACCCGGAATTCGAACCCGAGACCTCATGCACAGCAGTCGCTTTCACTACCGCTGGAGGCAGTTCAAATTGTATATATATGTATATTAACTTCAGCCCATTCCAACCTTGACTTTTTAACGAATCCGATGGTAATATATCAAATAAAAATAAAAGCTTTACATTATATTTCTCTTTCACCGCATCAATAGAATACAATCCCAAAAGAATAAATACAAAAGTCAGTCAATCATTGTCCTTTTTGCATCAATCAAACTGAACCGAGTACCCAGCGAGTCTTTACACTCGCTACAATAATCCGGTGATCAATCTTCCGCCGAGTATTTTGTTTCGTCTTAAAAAAAGAAACTTTTCAAGGCAAATGTTTCTTGGTTACGTACTTAATGTATGGCTTGAAGCACTAATGTGGGGCTGATTTTATAATATGCCTCTTTGAAATTTAACTATTTTATACCGATCATATCGCTGTTTTGTTTATTGCTATTTTTAAACTATTAGAATAATTTAAATCTATATTTAAACATTTTTCAACTTTTGGTTACTTTTTAGCAACCGTGGTCACAGAGAGACTTTAATGGTGATCGTCTCATAGTCTTAAAGTGTAGTTTTAAGTCAGATTTTGAAACGTCATTTCATCTTTGGTGTTCCTATTGACGCAGAATAAGCTCAAAGTTGCGTGAAATATGGCTTGATTATTTTTTGGATTAAAATGAATTATTAGGATATGAACTCCAGCTGGTGGAACATTCTAAACAATGCAATATAATTAATATAATAATTTGAATATCTTTTGCCGAGAACGCACAATATGAACGTAGTTTAAAAACGTAATACGTATACATGTCAAAGCATGTCAAAACCTCGTGTTATTTATGTATTCAGAGCCATTTGGTTGACGACACGAATTCCTTTCATGTGCCTGCCTTCGATAAAAAATGTTTTACATTTGTAAGTATTAAGCTGTGGAGAATGCGTGGTTTTCGGCATAAGGTGTAGCGAGCGTCTAAGAATTATATTGTTACAAATTAAATAGGTCAGTTAAAATGTTTATTAAATTCAAATAGCTGGCTCATGGCACATCTATACAAATAAATGAAGAAATAGAAGTCTCCGTTTGTAATGTCAAAATAACAGCTTTTTACTAAATGCATAGACGAAAGTATGTACATATATATATGGTACTTATATCAGAATGTATTTTTTTAGTTTTCTTAGTCTGTCTGTCTGTTTGCTCCAGCTAATCTCTGAAACGGCTGGTCCAATTTTGACGGGACTTTCACTGGCAGATAACTTATGTTTTAAGAAGTAAATTAGGCTAGGTTTATATTAAAAAAAATTAAAAGGCAGCAAAATAAAAAAATCTTTTTTGTTAAATTCCACACGGACGAGGACTAGTCCTCGTCCGCGTGGAATTTAACAAAAAAGCGAATGCAAGTATTTAACAGCTAATGCAAGTATACAAATAGAATACTCGACTCCTATCTTAAATCTAGTTTATCGTACTACAACGCTTCGCCTATCACTTATACCAAACAAAATTTACAAACGCCTCAAATAAATTTGGCGTTGACATGTATAACACATTCGGGGTACGCACCCGGGATTGCAGAGTAACTTTAAATAAGAGGGCACTGTATCAACATTACGCTAAAAACATCATACGTCAACAAAACTTTGTTTAAGAAAAAGTGTTGAAAGTCGCTGATTGCAGTTCCGCTTTTATTTTATGCGTGTATTGTCGTTGATTCTGTTTAGTGTTGAGAGATCGACTTCCACATAGGACATTTTTGTTATGTGATCTACGAATTATTGTTTTGGGTAAAGAAAACACACCTAGATAATTTGTATCCGATAATTGTATGTTTGTACAGTCCTTCGTAATATAGGACTTGATCGATAGACCAGAAATTGTCTATGAAATAAAAAATGTGCTGTAAATTGATGTGGCAGCCTCGATGGCGTAGTGGTTAGTGTAACGGACAGCCACGCCTGAGGTCGCGGGTTTGATTCCCGCATAAGTCAAACATTTAAGTGCATGGACATGGATGCTTGTCTTGTATAATATTTATATATATATATATATATATATGTATGTATGTTTATCCATTGTCTAGTACCCATAGTACAAGTTCTGCTTAGTTTGGGGTAGATGCGTTGTGTGTATGTAATAGAATTTAATTAATATTATAATTATCTCTGACTTTACTAATGTATTAAAGTTAAAACTTGCTTTTATTAACCTAATTCTTGAGGAAGGTTAGCATATGCTATAGAACATTACTTTACGGGCCATTAGAGGGACGCAGTAATCTTAGATGTTGGTGAAACCGAGAGGGCAACAGTTATTAATAAATACATTTATTTTCCTGGACATAAATTGGAAAAATTAAAAATACTCTTATACGCTTAGGCTGTCTTAATATACTCGAGTATCATATGTTAATGTAAGCAAATCGAAAAAGGTTTGACACCTGTCTGTCTAGCTTACCCTGCTAGGGACCCTAGGGTTCACAAGCTTACATAATATTACCTACTTAGATAAGCTCACGCCAGTGTAAAAATATACACGAGAAAATATCAAGTACGTTCGCTTGACTATTAATATTGTTATATCCATGTCTTGCCTGTCAGTCCTTTAATGTTACATATTGTTATTCCTGGGGACTGTAGGCAGTTGCCAGATACAGGAACTTTTAATCTAGGAATATTTTAATTTTCCCAGATTAAAACTGCCTATGACTGCACGGATGGCTTAGTGATTTAAGTGGTTACCTCGCCACTGCCACCACGTCGAGTGTTTTGGGTTCGAATCCCACAAGGGACAAAATTTTGTGTGGTCCACAAATTTTTGTCCCGTCTGTTCCGAGTCTGGGCATTCTTTGTGTCCGTTGTTTGAATGTTTGTAAAGTCCCCCGCAATACAGGAATTATTCCTAGTTAATTTTTACTTCCTTTATTACATGTGTCAACTCGCCAAGCGTAATTGTTTAACGGCGGGAGTAGTCTTTTTATAAAATGAAAATTAAGATATCTAGGAACTGTTTACAGACTCCACGAAAAACGGGAATATTTGAATTTGCCCGCATTAAAGTGCCTATATCATACTTAACGAGTCATTATACTATTAAACGCAATTTGAATCTATTTGTCACTCCCGATTAATAGTTTTGAAACGTTTGAATCTTGAGTAAATCGATGACTGCCTCAGTGGCACAGAGGTAGTGAATGCCACTGCCGTGCAAGAAGTTTTCAGTACGATTCTCAGATCGGGCAACGTGCAATTGGGTTCTTGACAAGGAATTCTCAGTAGAAGCACGGGTCTGGTATTAAATACGGTAAACAATATTGAACTCACCCATAATTACGTATAACCTTAATAAAACCGTAATTGGCAAAATATGGCTATAAAACACAAATCTCTTCTGGTATATAAACGTGATATGTGTATTACAAATCTTTGAAAACATTATGCAGAACTCTCAGTTATGTAGATTGCCTCATTACGTTTACCTTTACTGTTAAAACGACCGATATTTAAGTATCAATATGAAAAATAAAATACCTATTATGTTTTAGAATATTTGTTTTTTTATCGATTCGTGTTCAATATAAGCAACATATGTAGGTGATTATGTAAAAATAGCCGAGATGCAGTCCAACACATAATATATTCTGTACAGACGTAGTACAGACAAAAAAGTTCAGCCTACATTCAACAGATGGCGATACAATCGCACTTCACATGACGTCATACTATTCTGCATCGCACAAGTGAAGTTTACACAGCGACTCATATATACAAGGTCCCGACATCAACCGTCGGGCCGCGGCCCGCCAGGCACGATCAACCAGCCTGGTCGGAGTATTCTCCCTTTGTGTTGGAGGGACTTCACACCCTGTTCCTCCACACACATATTTAAGTTTATAACTGTGTTATATCTAAACCTAGTACTTGTGTATTGTAGTAAAATCTCGCAAGGTAAGCAGAAATAATTAATCAGTGTCAGTCATTTGAACAAATGAAGCGCATAGCTAACTCTCGCACACGCCTAGGAGATGCATTCACAATTTATTTCTTAGCGCGAGGAGAATTTCCTTACAACCTGCACTACTTAGAATATTCTAGAATTACCTCTGAAAATTGTGGAGGCGATGTTCGTGTACTTTTACAGAGATTTATTTGTGGCAGGTGTTACAACGTACTGCAACTGAAACCTATCTAACAACATAAACCAGATTATGCCCGCGTTCTTCGCTGGCGTAAATATATAAAAAATATTATACATCATATTGAAACAAAATGTGTATGCCCTCGCCGAAAAGGGTCACCACCTCAGCATTAGCTGGGCACCCAAATTGAGTGCACCAGCTCTGGTATTCAGTTGGTCACCCAATACAAGTGATGCACGGTCGGAGGCAAATGCTTAACATTATAACAAAAATACAATAAATGTGGTATTGCTACATACATACACAAAGAAAACGTATAGGCCATATTAAATTATGTTTATAAATTAGGTACATTTTAAAAATATGAGAACAGAGGTAGAAATAAAATACGTCACTATTGAATAAATATATTAATTTTAAGGGGTTAGGTATAAATAAAATAAAAATGTCATTACATAATAGGTAGGTACTACATGATGACACAATTTCAATTTCAGAAAAAAGATTAATATATAATTTGGCGTACCTTTATACCAGATCTTCCTTTTTACCTGGGTGTAGGCCTTTTACGCTTCCGTATCTTGAAAAAAGGGCAGTGAAGAGAGTATGTCGGGCTCACCCGGAGATAGAACGAAAGTCTCGGGTCCTACCGACGGCGGCCGGCGTTGCTAGTGGTGCCGCGCGCGCGCACTAATCTCTTACAGCACGCGCCGCTGACGCGGGCGCTGCGTGCGCTTAATACCGTATCAGATCGGATCGATCTATTTTCATGTTCAGTGAGCGAATTCACAAAGGCTATATACTGGATATTAAGTTATTGTTAATAGATTTAAGATATTTTATTATATTACTGTATTTAAATGTTAGATTTTAGTTATGTTGCTATACTATCGCATTAGGTTAAGAACCTGTAATGATAGATTAATAGTTTTGAAATAAATAAATAAATAAAATAAATAAATAAATAAATAAATAAACGAACCGCAGTGTGCCAACTCTCTGACTAAAATGGCCGGTAAATAAATAAATAAATAAAAATATTCTACCACATACACACAACACCATCTAGCCCAAACTAAGCAGATCTTGTACTATGAGTACTAGACAATGGATAAACATACATATTTACTTTTTTTTTTGTAAATGCGTACATATTATACATAGAAACACCCAGACCAAGACAAACGTCCATGTTCATGCACACAAATGTTTGACTGGTGTGGGAATCGAACCCGCGACCTCAGGCGTAGTGGTTAATGTAACCGACTGCTCAAGCCATCAAACTTTGGACTACCTAAAAACTGGAACTACCTATAAACCAGAACTTGGATTAATGCAAGGGATACTTTTTATCCCAGTAACGGATACAATACGATATTTTATCAAAATAATTTAGTAGCAGTACGGCATATGAATCTGTGTTCGATACGGTAATAGCATCGACTCATATTACGTGGTCCTAAATTCATAGTTGGCGGCATGTGTGTTGAATAAACGTTTGCCTCTTCGAGAATAGTAGCGTAAAAATATGTATGCCTTTTTTATATATGAGATATTTTCAATAAGTTGTAAGCCTAATGCGGAATCCCAGTGTGCCTTTCCTACCTTCGAAAAGGAACTGGTATAGCCATTTTTCTCTATTACGATAATCTACGCTTATTCTTGTCTCTTATTATGAGTGACATTGTCACAAATATGAACATAATACTTTTTTTACTAATATTATAAAGAGGAAAGATTTAATTCGTTTTTTGTTGTGTTTGTAAGTATTTTTAATTCAATTTCTTTCACAATTAAAAAGCATAATTTTTAGAAAGTATTCCTCGTCTAACCTACGTTTACACGAGCGAAGCCGTAAGCAAAAGCGAGTCTATTATAAAAAAATCAAAATGTATAATTAATTACTTGCAAAGTGGGTGTTAATTATAACTTAATTATATAAAATATCGTCGTAATATCGAGTTACATACGTGAATATAATAATTATGATACTTAATTATGCGAGCGAACTGCTTCTCGCCTAATTGTAATTTTATTATGAAACGTTTATTAATTATAATTATATGTAATTTAATTATATAATTACCTGCGACGGTGTCATTGAGAAATATTTTGAATTTTGTAAATGGTCAATGCCTCGATGGTAAGTTTGCGCTTAAGTTTTGAGTGTGATCGTGAGGTCTCAGATTTGATACGCGGTTTGGGTAAATTGTAATTTTTATCAGGTAACTCACAAACATTGAAATATTTTACAAAATAATTGTTATTGGTAAAGTTTTAGGGTCAGCTATAACTCAAGTTCAAGTCAATATCGTAAGTAGGTATAGAGATAAGTAGCTTTGGCAGACATACGGACAGACAGACAAAATCACACTATATTTCTTGTATTTTTACAATTTTGTTACGTAGTCCAGAACAATTCGTAGTCTAAAATATTATAAAATACTATTTTAATAATAAAAATAATTTTCTACCTTTTTAATATTATTGAAATTTAACTACTATATAATGATTTTATCGCGTTTTTTATTTATTACTGTATTACATAATTTTAAAATCTGTTACACTACTACTACTATTGAATTTTACTAATTTATAAGCTAATAAAATTATTTAAACTATTAAAACTATTTATATTTAGGTTAACACTTTCCCCGACGTTTCGGTTGCTTTTCAGCAGCCATGGTCACGGGGAGACACTATTTTCATTTTTCAATTTTTAATATTACTTTTAAAAATCTATCCAATGTCTTAGCTATAATAGGCTTCTCTGTCTTAAAAATCATCAACACCTTGTAGGTATATTTTTATCTTAAAAAAAACGCCACAACGCCTGTCAAAGGTACCATGTAACTCGCGTGCCAAAATTTATGGCTCGCCGGCGATAAGGGTCCGGATAATCTCGTCCCACACCCGGCACGCCTTAGACCCGACACAGCAAGAGTACCTAAACGTGACGTGTACTTATTACAACATGTGACAATGAGTAAACGCCTGCCACTGAGCAACGGTATAAATCAGCTGGCTAAGGTTAAATGCGGCCGTCTTCTCGGGTATAATAAAACGTAGATAAGGCTCATAGTGTAATTCCTTAGCCTACTAAGACAAAAAGTTTAAAGACAAAGATTACAAATAATATTTGTAACACTCGGCCAATGTTTGAAATACGAACGTAAAATAAAAAGAAAACCGACGTTCTTTTATTTCTTAAGTTTGCTGCTCTCATTCTCCGTATAACATAATACTTCTTTATTTGCAGTTACAAAGAGTTTGTACATTCTCATAGATCTTAATATAATTATTTTTATGACTTATCACTTAGTCAATAATAACCAACTGTCTCAAATATATGACTTAATAATCATTGGAATTCATTAATTAATAGAACTAGGAACGTCTATAAACTTTAACCATGCCAAATCTTATACTTCTTACTGCGCTCAAATTGCTTAAAAAGGTGAAATAGTGTTCTGTTTACGAAGTAATTATGTAGATTCATGATTAATTCATCATCAAATAATCATGACGATCGATGTCTTAGTAGCAACACGGAGTGTAAAAAAACTGTATAAAAACAAGCCGGCTCCCTATTTATTTTGTGTCACTTATAAGCATATCCGGCGAAATATGAGTACAATACCCTTCTTCCTACCTTGCGAGGATATACTATGAGACTATGTAGAATTACATACATATACCAATCGAGAGCATTACTTAATTTGTACCTAAAATCAAACCCAAAACTTCATGATTGTTAGCGACTTCATCTATCCTAGTACATTGCGTCACTAGGTTTGATAAGAAGGCTTCGTTTTAAATACAGCACGTATTTTCCAATCAGCTTAAAACCCTGCCTAGCCCTAAAACCTTCAAACAAAACACTTGATAACTATTCCACGTCCCTCTGACTTAGGTCAGGTGATCATAAACCCTCGTGTACAATAAGCAATCTATTAATCCTACCTCCTCAAGCTTTTGTTTATCGGGTCACGCGAGATAAGGGGTGCTATTGTGTACTCGGCCTAACTAGGCATGGAACAGATCGATTGTTCTTGTCTATTTCAAACTATGGTTGAAGAGATCTATTCGCCATCATTTCTCTGCGTAAATCTTACCTGGGCTATAGATTATATACATAATACACTTAGGTACGTTTTAATGATAAGTTATATATTCTATCACACACACACACAACACTATCTAGCCGATACTAAGCAGAGCTTGTACTATGAGTACTAGACAATGGATAAACATACATATATACTTTCTTTTTGTAAATATGTACGAGTTATACCATCGTACATGGCACGTGCGCCTTCTGTACATTAGCACCTTTACGTTGCCTCATATAAATCAACACCAGTGCGCGATCATACTTCATAATCAGCGGTACTAATTTATAGTAATTATCGTATCATACATATTATCATAAGTTAATTTGTAGTTAAGTGATCAATAAAATCGCATCTCATTTTAACTATCAGTGATCTGTCATTTTAAACAACAAAGTTGTGAGCGACCTATTCAGCAGCGCATATAAATACATATTATACATAGAAACACCCAGACCAAAACAAACATCCATATCCATGCACACAAAGGTTTGACTTTTACACTAACCACTCACATCGAGGCCGCCAAATATCTCTGTGTCTATAGTAAATATCTCTGTGGTGTAGGCAGAATTGTATTACATCCATATTTCGTTAACTATGTATTTATTAGACAATCGTAATATTTTTTCATCATTATAACAATCCTGTATACAAAATGTCTCACTGGTAGGTACGGGTCTCTTCTCAGCATAAAAAGGATTTGACCATAGTCCACTAAGCTGGGTGCGGGTGGCAGCCTTCACATATTTTTGATAACATTATGGAGAATTCTAAGTCATTCAGGATTCCTCCTAATGTTTTCTATCACCATTAAAGCGAGCGATGATTAACTGTTTAATAAACACGTAATTTCTAAAAGTCTGGGATGCGTGCTTTGGGATCGAACTCAAGACCTCTGTGTGGCAATCCAATGTTCACCCACTAGGCTATCGCTGCAGTATGGTCTAGATCAAGATTATTAAAAAGTATACTTTTTCGATATTTTGCCTTGAAAATTTAACACAGTATGAAATTATATAATCTTTATATTAATACATGAAGAAAAACTTTGTACCCCTTTTTACGAAAATTGCGCGGGCGGAGAAGTATGATTTGGCACAGTTAAAGTTTATATGGAGAAGGAGGTGAGAATCCGGATATTTATATAAAATATGCATTAGAAATACATTAAATTAATGAAAAAAACACTACACGCAAACAACCATGCATTTGACACACGCAGTCGTAGCGCGTAATTATGGTTACATACATCAATATATAATGACATATATCACATAGTTATAACACTATAATTATATATCAGCAATATTAATGCAAACTTTGGTCGAATTTCGAGCACTCGGCGACCGCTAGTTTAAATAAATACGCTTAAAAATATAGCGTATTTTAAATTACGCGCAATAATAATAATAAATTGCTTGCGTGACGAACCCTACAACGAAAGTTCGAAGCAGCCGGCCTAAGACTCCTGCCTCATATAAGAAGGATTAGGTTAACTCACCAGGTTGAGCAGCGATAGCTCAGTGGGGAGACCAACAGACGGCAATGCAGAGGGTCTCGGGTTCGAACCCACGTCGCGCACCTCTGACTTTCGGAAGTTATATGACCTTACGAAATTATGTCCGTATTGATTGACAATTATTGCCTGCTCCGTGCCTCGGAGAGCACGTTAAGCGGTCGGTCCCAGCTGCCATGAACATCTATGGCAGTCGGTATTGCGGAAGTCGACACATGAAGATCCCACTGGGTGGAAGTGTCGCCGGTATGTACTGACTGGCCCCCACACAAGATACGATAAGATAGCTCACCAGGTTAGCAACTAACATAAATGTAAATTCAAGAATTTTGGTAAACTCCATAATCGATAACCTGTGACGTTCATAAGTGTTACTTTGTGATCATAAATAATATTTACTTTGACTTAGCTTGGTGTTGTCAGACTTCACACAGCTCCGAGAAAATCGACTACAAAATTTAGTAATAAATAAAAACTGACTACCGCTTACATACAAAATCGTACGGCTTTTACACAACGCGTACAATTTAATTTTCGCTACATTAGAATATATCGCCCCATTTTCTATATTCGCGAAGTTCAGAAGCTCTCCGCGCTTCCGAGGCATTATATAAATGTGTATAATAATGTGTATGTACATGATGTGCATTTAATAAGTTTACATGCCGCGGAAGCAAATAATCTCTCTTTAACTAATAAATATCTATTAAATGAGCTGCCACGGTTTCGCAGTGGAAGAGAATGCGACTGCTATGAATACGGGTACGACTTAAATTTTCGAGTTGAACAGTGTTATTGGGTATTTCTATCAAGAAATTCTTAACATGGATTGGTGAGAAGTAAATGACAAGCTCACCTGAGATGCGCATTTGTCACTAATAGATATATAGATGTAATCGATTTATGTCAGTTATTAGTCGATTCGCTTTAATAATCGAATAATTCTAACGTTTAACTTCCCAACTAAATGTAAAATGTTGTTATTATAAATATAAAAGTTTGTTAAAATGTTTGCATGTTTCCCACTCAACATGCATTAACCGATGAAAGGATTTGGATAAAGTTTGGAAACAAGGGGAAACCGTGCCCTGATTAACACATATTTTAATCCCAGTGTTTTCCTGTGGGATTTACACGGGTGAAGGCACGGGTGAAAACTAGTTCCACACAACATTGTGCATTACCCACCCCGGTAGCACAGTACTACGTCACGACCGCGACGTCATAAGGAAAAATACGTAACTAACATTTCTTACGAAATTAATTTCTTACCTATTTGGAATCAGTGAAAAAGACGTGTCTCCTTATGATGGCAGAGTATTTGAAGTGTGAAGTCTGTCTCGGCAAAGTCATCAAAATACGCACCCCACAATTTCAAATTACACCAACCAGTGCAGATAATAAAAAACCAATTAACAAAATTAAGAAAAACGACACAAACCTAACAGCAATATAGCATTACATCCACATTTTGTAATTAACAGTAATTCGCGAGGCCGCTTAGTCTTAATTTACGAGTTTTAAACTGGTAAATAAATAGGCCTTAACGACTTTGCGGCCTTCGTCATGGAGGCTTGTGGCCTTGGGACTGGGTTATGGCGCCAAAAGATTATGCTCCCGTGAATAAGGGGATTCGTGGCTACATGTGTATCAATCATTATTAAACGCGGCGTGAAGAAAATGAGCGCACGATAAATAATTATAGTGTGAGGAGCGCGGATTTGATTAAGATAAGTGTGCATATTAAGTTGTTTGTGTATGTTTGAGTCTTTGAGTGGGAGCAGTGTAAGTGCAAGTGTATCGCCCAGTTTGGTGATTTTATCTAAGTCAAATGTCGAAAATATGCCGGGATCTTATAATCTATACATAGTGTAACTAAATTTTGGCACTAAAGAAATAAAGAAAGAAAGAAGAAAGAAATCATGTTTATTTCGTACAGAGCACACATAATTAATTAAAACAAAATAAACAAAAAAAAAGTTATACATGATAAAAAAAAAATGTGTATGCCCTCGCCGAAAAGGGTCACCACCTCAGCATTAGCTGGGCACCCAAATTGAGTGCACCAGCGCTGTTTACTAACGGGTATATTAATAGGCTAGATATATTTTATCAAATGTTAACATTATAATTGATTAACGAAATGGAAGTATTAAATAACTATTCCTACGTCATATATACTAGGATGTCAACGGGTACCTAGGCATAAAGATAGACATCGTGCCTTCATGCTGCTATTAGTCAGTAAATTAGTAGTGGCTTATTTTTGGTAAAAATATCTTACACTTACTTGATATAAAATATCAATTAAACTGTATATAATATATAAATTTGGTATAGAATCCAAGATGAACGGTCGTGCAGAACAACTACCGCTAGTCCCAAACAAACATCAATATACAAAAAAATACCAACCTGTCACTTCAACTAAAACATAATAAAAAATGGCCGACAATCCCTTTTCGCTAGGCTGACAACGTCATAAATAATAAACGGGTGATCCTCAGCAATTTGTTAGAATATTAGGGAGGAGAGCGTCGCGTCAATTAGAGCCGGGATTACACCCGATGACAAACATCACGACGAGACCGGGTCAAAAGATGATGGCGGCGCGGGTCACGTGTCGAGTGACGTCATAGCTGACGGTTATTTTTGAATTTTGGAAACAGAATTATGCGTAAACAAATATAATGTAACTTATGTCATATATTTTGTTTGAAGCAGTGTTGTAGTTACTGCTTTATTGGTCTCGTGGCGTGAGTGTTCGTTGTAAAGTCGATTTTAAGATGGGCTCCATACTCGGGTTAGGCTGAGAGTCTAGGAGTCTTGTAACATAAAATACAGCGTAATGTAGATTGTATTCATGGAAATGTCTTACGTAATAGAAGTCAAAAGTGTTGACGTTTTCTAGCCACATTCCCTCTTCTTCTTCTTTCTTTCTTCTTTAGTTTCTTCTTTCTAATGATACTAAGCATTTGCTTAAATAAATGCTAAGCACATTGTGTTTGAGTCGGGAATCAAACTAAGAACCTTACAATATTAGCGCCGATGACTACCTAGTTGTTATTGTGAGTACCTTTCTATTAACTGATTATAATATGATCAGATCAAGATTTTTACAATCTATTATAATTATTATTATGATTGCATAATTAAATGAAATATTCTATAAAACTACGGCCATATCGTCATGAAAAGACAACAATACAGATCTCGACGCATTACTAGAGTATTTCGGAATTCGAGATTTCATTGTTCGCATAATTAAATCCTACCTCCTACATTATTAATAGCCTATACAATCAGTTCTGTAAAACTTAAAGTATAGCTCACTTTATTTGAAAATCAAGACGCAAAAATAACCCAAGAGGTGTCTGCGTCATATCGAAAATATCATGAAGGTCTCCAGCATTATTTCTCGCGAACGTCCGCGGGACGATAATTGGCTGAAATACTGCTCATTAGGATCGAGCTCAGTATTGTTCCGTCAGGAGCCCTCGAGAGCGAAGAATAATAATATATCTTTATGTGGAGTAATGCTAATAAATGTCTTTTGTTATGAAGTATTTTGCATTTGTAAAATAATTTTCAGATATAATTTTAAATAAGATCGAGAGACAATGTGGTGATATTTAAATTGTCAGATTTAGAGATTTTTAGCTATGAAATTAATTTGACAGGTTTTCTTTTCTATAAAAGCAAGGTGGCAACCTAGCTTGCGCTCCTATTGCGGGAGTTATATTCTTTCTTGCGTATCTATTGATAACGGCGGGAATCGACACATTATGTTTTTACATTTTTTTGAAATGCTATCTTTACTTTATGAAACTCTACTTTTCTTAGAAAAACCAGTTCACTGTTAATAAGTACATTGGTATTGCAGTAAACTTTGTATCAATCATGCGAACAAGGTGAATAGTTCCACATATTCCTTGCGATTAATAATACATAATTCTTCTCAAGTTACTGTTTAACTGACGATGGAAAATCTCATAAAATATTAGCATTGACTATTTTAATCTGATTAGATTTGTAAATGATCTACATTTATGTGATATGGTTATTTGCCCGTTTCCTGATCAGCCTGATCCCCGTCAATGAATATAACTGTTTGCCTTCGTAACTGTTGCAAATGATCGTTAAGGCATAAATTAGACACGTTTATTTGAATATTCGCTGCAAATACATATATTACTTCAATTATTAATGGAAATATTGCAGCCATATTATTTTGAAAATGTTTTCAATACAAACTCAAATGCCATGTAGGTAGTATCACATCTTAAAAAATAATATATTTTATTTGTACAAGAAAATAGTTGTTACTAAAATAAAACGATACTTCAAAATCAAGCACTTTTAGATAGATTATTCGGTATCAACAGAATGGGTCGGAACATTAATCATTAGCAGAAGAAACTGGTGGCCGGAGTGACTCGACAGTAACCAACTTTTAGATGAGTCTTCTGTACAGCCTACTATTTGAGTACTGAGTGACGAGGCGGTTCTCTAAGTGTGCGTACTTGTGATTTTGTTGGAGAAATTTCGTTAAAAGTATCGCTGGTAAAACATTTTGAATTTGATATATTATTCAGCGGTGGGTGTTTGGTTTTTGCTTAATACTCCCTCAGCGAGAATGTGTTGAAGTTTATGTTTGGTTTTGTTTTAACAAAACAACTTTCACGCTGTCGATAATTCCTCTGACATGGCGGATTCTATAAATATTCTATGTACAAACACAAGAAACAGCACCAAGTTCAGAACAACTATTTGTGGTTACGACAATTTTTTATCCTGTATGGAATTCGTAAACAACAATTAAGGCTGCGTTGTACCACACGTCCAATATTTCATACAAGTGAACTGATTGCTATTACTTAAGCAGGCTGTCTATCCAACCTAAGACTGCGCTAATCAAGCAGGGCAACAACAACTTATACGTTAGCAATGTTTAAGTACATTTTGCCTCGTTTTTATTTCATTGGTCAGTTTGAAATAAATAAATGATATAATTCTGTTTACTTAGTTAATAATAAAGCACAATTTAATACAAAACGCAATATTTATAACAAAATTATGTAACTATGATCACACTTTAAAAGCTCATTTCATCGGCACGAAAACAAAAAGTCTTCGATGATTTTTTTGTGTTCATATTTTCTTAACATCCATTTACAGAACAACAACGAACCATTTTGATTTTATTATTATACTCTTTATTCAAATATTTTCAATATACTTTTCATTTTTAAATATACATATACCTATAAAAATACATTTAAAATATAAAATATATGGTACCCCACCGGCATCGGGAACAGGGTCCAAGCTGCCGGTGGTTAGAATTCCAGAGATAGGAACCTCCTCACAATGCGTGCTGTATCTAATAGCACTGCCTTCTGCATCAAACATCATATTATTATTTTTATTTTATCTATTTAGGCATATTCACAGGGTAAACACAGACATTCACATATAATTGACAGTTATCTAAGTGCAAAGATCTATAATGAATAAATAAATATTAATTATTTTAGGAATTTAATCTATATCTATACTAATATTATAAAACTGAAGAGTTTGTTTGTTTGGTTGAACGCGCTAATCTCAGGAGATATGCGTCATTGCATTCACCCACGTAAAAAAAAAAAAAGAAAGGAACTACTACAACTAGTTTTTACACGGAGCAGCTGCCACCTGACCTCCGCAACCCGAAGGCTAACGATACCCTAAGGCTAGACCAGTGTCAGGATATTATAGGGCACTGATTTCCCAATAACGACTGCCATAGATGTTCATAGACGGCAGTCGGGACCGACTTAACGTGCTCTCCGAGGCACGGAGCAGGCGATAACTGTCAATCAACAATAATAATAATATTCTATAATAATAATAAAATTCTATCACATACACACAACACCATCTAGCCCAAACTAAGCAGAGCTTATACTATGGGTACTAGACAATGGATAAACATACTTATATACGTTTTTATTTTTGTATATACATACTTATTATACATAGAAACACCCAGACCAAAACAAACATCCATGTTCATGTACACAAATGTTTGACTTGTGCGGGAATTGAACCCGCAACCTCAGGCGTGGCAGTTGGTTACACAAACCACTACGCCATAGAGGCCGATGAAATTATGTTCGGGTACTTTGAAATAACTACACTGGAACATTGAGACAGCTACTATAAGATATGTCAGAGGTGCGCGACGTGGGTTCGAACCCGAGATCCTCTGCATTGCAGTCTGTTGGTCTCCCCACTGAGCTATCGCTATATAACATTACGCCAAGACCCATGGGGGCGGCGCAGTAACGATAAACGCCGGTGAAACCGCGGACACATCTAGTTACTAATCCCAAACAGCATTAGTACATCGCACAAATAGAATTATTAAGTGCATCACAGTCAACCGCGCGAGCGTTGACAATTGAATGACGTCGGTATTACAGTGCTGCTAGATGTACTGCTACGCTGTAGGGGCGATAAATTGACGGCAGGCAGTGGGAGAAGGCAGAGGATCTTTATTTAGCAATAGTTATTATTATTCTTTAAATTATGACTTAATGTATTACACCATCCATACAATCAAAAACCTTTCTATTATGCAAGTCAATCGCAGTTTCAGAACACCAGTTATATCTTTAACCAGCGTTTAGCTCTTACAATAATTAACACACTCAACTATTTAAACTTGGACTTGCCTCATATGTCCGCTGGTGCGGCACGTGCTGGAGGTATTCACATGTTCAAGACAAAGTTGGCACGACAAGCTGTGCAACTTGAGCAAGTCTAACCACCACATATTAGGCGTTAACGTGATTACGCTCACGCTTTTGTGTGCAGACTACGGGTAAGCAGAAAAGCTTGGTTTTGAAATACGAAGTTTTGCTGGCTCTTTACATTTAGTTGTGCAAGTTTGTGGTATAGCTTTGTGTGGAGGTTGAGAGGTTAACACGGAATAGTTTGCGATATTATTTTGGAAAATGCTTAGCATATACATACATGCATACTAACATATGTAAGCCTCAAATTGTTAAACAAAGATAATTCCTACTCATATTTTGCCATCTACGTTTTAGATTCAATATTAGATAGCCTTCTTCCATCTACCGCGCATATTTTTAGGCTTTAAGCTGCTATATGTGACTAAACGGAGAAGCTTATTTTCGCGTTTACATCATGAAGATATAAATCTCGATTTCCGCGTTTACATCATGAAGATATAATTCACGGATTATTTTAAGTAGTACACGTGATTCTGTCGTAAGAATTGTCTATAGTAGCACAAAGTTTAAAAGGTACATCCTGGGCAATAGGGTCTCTAACTTGGACAACTGAGACGTGTAAAATGTGAAATAGATGCTTAAAATTCACAAAAAAATTTTATATCCCCTGGGTCCGTCGTTCCAACCTTTGCAAAAGCCATTCACAACATAGTCATTATGCCTAGAGCAGATGATGTAACAAAAGCCAAATAGCTAACAAAGTCCGCCTCAAAATAACATCAGTTAATACAAACTCAAAATGCATCGCACCAAACGCTATATATACCTTTAGCCGTGCCATCGCAAAACAAAATGAAGCGTGTAACAGCAACGTGTGTAGTTATACAGCCGCGTAAACATCAACTTCGTCGCCCGCAGCCATTAAACATACCATCTCTACAAATATCTCACTCTGTATACTTAACGCAAATACAGGGTGTAATCGATATCCTGCCATACCCTCTGTCAAAACGGATACGTAGCTCTGGTATATTTACGGTGGATATGTCAAATGTTTTGCTCAAAACATTCAATTTAATATATGTTTCTGAATGTTTATTACATTATGTGTGATGTAAATAAATCATTTAGTTAGTATAGTCTCACTTATTCGAATGTTATTCGTTAAAATTAAACTACTTCATACGTGTTTTTTTGCGTTATTTTATAACTGAAACGTCGGGGAACTGTTAAATCCATAGACTTAGCATATTTTCGCTGCTTAAATCTAAATAATTTAAATAGCTTAAAATAGTACTCAAGTTTAACAGTTTTAAAACTATTTAAATGTTGTGTTTCCAACGCGATAAAATCAGTCTAAAGTAGTTTAGTTTCAAAGTGAGTATAGTCTATTTTCATATGTATGTAATGTAATGAATATTTCGTTTACGACAATACTACTTACGCAAAGCCATTATTATCTACTAATTTAATCATCTTAATGATATATGATATGAATAAGTATATTGGGCAAACCAAGAGAAGCATAGGCACCCGCTTAAAAGAACATATAGCTGATGTTAAACACCAACGCTCGTTGAAGTCTGCTGTGTGTGAACATGTGCAACAGGGGACCAACCACTACCTACGATTTGACAAACCACATATACTCGCAAAAGAACACCGATTCCTACCAAGGATGCTTCGCGAGGCTATTGAAATTAAAAAACATCCTAATTTCAATAGAGAGGATGGTTGGAATGTACCACCAGCTTGGGATCCAGTCATTCAAATAGTCAAACCCAAGAAGAAGCAAAACACAGCTAGACTTCATGATACTTTGAGCTCATTCTGCGTAAATAGGAACACCAAAGATTAAATTATGTTCGGGTACTTTAAAATAACTAGCTACACTTCAGAACGTTGGAACAACTACCATCTTAGTCTCCCCGTGAACATGGCTGCTGCAAAGCAACCGAAACGTCGGGGCAAAGTGTAAACTTAAATACAAATAGTTTTAATTAGAAATAATATATAGCTTAAATAGTAGTAAAGTTCAATAATAGTAGTGTTAGAGTTTTCAAAATTATGTAATAACAGTGTTTAAAGTAAAATAAACAACGCGATAAAATCCGTATAAAGTGTTTAATTTCATCTTAATGAGCCTGTATCAGTCCACTGATGGAGCTATAGATTTACAAACATGCAAAAGCATTAGTAACTACTTACGTTGCAAGTATCTGTTAATGCTTATGGCATTATACATTTCAACTTACAAAGCGCCTTGATTTTTCATGTGCAACGTTTCAGTCAACAAAATATAAGATAACTGTTTTATGTTTCTGTAAAATGTTTAGAAAAACACTAACTATATCACGGCTTTACACAAGCGAAACAATTGTCTGTATAGAGGAAAACTAATTTCACAAATAATATTCTGTACGACCCTCGTATGATCCTCTTACTGTAATCTCTTTGTGGACGCTCTGTCCAATTGTGTCTTCTACTACCGCTCTTAAACGAATTTTCGGACGAATATTCGGATATTTCTTTAATAGATTCGGAACTTTGTGCGATTCACTATATTATGACTTGCCTGAACTTTTTCCGAAACTTATTGAAAACCATATTGGTAGTCTTACCATCATTTTATTATTTCTGTTGGCATTCGGATTTGCTTATTGGTTACTGCTATACTGGGTAGCATAAGAGAGTGTTTGAAATCAATAATATAATATTCTACTACATACACACAACACCATCTAGCCCAAACTAAGCAGAGCTTGTACTATGGGTACTAGACAATGGACGCAACCAGCCCGGAGGGGGCCCAGGAGGTGCGCCCGCGCCCCGTAGTCGTGCGCCTGGCGCGGCGAGACGTGCGCGACGAGCTGCTGCGTGCGGCGCGAGTGCGGCGGGGCGCGACCACTGCAGAACTCGGTGTGTCGGGTTCGCCGAGGCGGTTTTACGTCAATGAACGCCTAACAAAGATGAACCGGATGTTATTTCGACAGGCGCGGGAGTCAGCACATCGTCTTGGCTGGCGGTTTGTGTGGACAAAGCGAGGTCGCATACTTGCCAGACAAAAGTCTGGTGATTCGGCCTTTTTTGTCCGCACAGAAGCTGATTTACGGCGTATCTTCAACGAAAATAATCCTCAGTAAACCGCGTAAATATATTTTAAAGCTAAAACATATTGTTCTTAAATTAATTAAGTATATATGTCGACTAGCATTCCAGTCATGTCGTTTAATATCACAAGGTTGTCATATTTACACATTACTTTTGACTGATAATTGCTTTATTCAATTGTATTGTCACAAGCTGCCTCTTGTCATTACGATAATACCAATCTATTATAACTATATTATACATTATATTTCTATACACAAAGATCACTTATACATCAACATAAAACTGAGCGCCTTGCAACTAACACAAAACAACAGCTGTACGCATAGTAACAACATCATACACAAATACTATGCCTACATACAATATGCTAAAATGTGCGAGGTACTATCTGATATTGTGTTGAACGCCATTTACCATACGTATAATG
This sequence comes from Catocala nupta, assembly GCA_963675205.1. NCBI lineage: Eukaryota > Metazoa > Arthropoda > Insecta > Lepidoptera > Erebidae > Catocala > Catocala nupta. The sequence continues at coordinate 27,532,039 of OY776090.1, read as the reverse complement.
ATTGGTAGCAAGTACTTGAAAGTTGGTTTATTTAACGCGGGATCGCTTGCAACTAATCAGGATGAGTTTTTGATAGCCATGAGTACTTACAGTGTAGATATAATGGCGATCAACGAGACATGGTTACGACCGGGTGAAGACGGACGAGCTCCCTGTGTCCCAGGTTACCGATTAAAACACGTGCCGCGTCCAGTATCGGTCCGCGAAGGGCGTGGAGGCGGGGTGGGCTTTTATATAAAAACCGGATTGAGTGTCAGACTTAGACTTCATCCGGAACAATTTCAGGTGGAGCAAATATGGCTTTCTATGAATGTAAATAAGAAAAAAATACTCATAGGTACAGCGTACCGCCCACCATGGTTAGATGTGGACCGGTTTCTTGATGCGATGACGGAAAGTATTACCGCACTCGCTCCATATGACCACGTTGTCTTACTGGGCGATCTAAACATTGACATGCTGGCAATTAATAATAATAACACAACAAAGCTTAACAACTTTATAAACTACTGCGGACTTGATCAAATTGTTAACATGCCAACACATTTTGTAGGTAATAGTGGTACATTGATAGATGTTATATGCACAGATGCCCCATACAAAGATTTAATTATTGACCATATAAGTGACCTTGGGCATCATTCATTCATTACATGTCAATTATTATTAAAAAAGGACAAAGAGAAAAATAGAATTGTTGTGTATCGGCCTCTTAAGGATATACTTATAGATAAGTTTGAGCGGGACCTCGGTCTTATACCATGGGATCATATACGTAACCTACAAGATGTTAACGTGATGGTGTCTACCTTTAACGCGCACATACATAGCATATTTGATTTACATGCTCCCATCAAATGTAAGTTGTTTAAGTGCCGCCTGACGCCATGGATCACTGAAAACATCAAATTAATGTTTAAGCTGCGAAATGAAGCGCGTTGCCGATATCGACTCACTAAACTCGAAGACCACAGAGTGTATTACCTTCAACTTAAAAAAACCGCTATAAATGCTTTAAATAATGAAAAGCGGGCTTATTTTACTCAACATATAAATGAGCATATGAATGACTCCAAAACATTATGGAAAAATTTAAAAGAACACGTATACCCGAGCAATAACAACTATAACTCTCTGCCTAATTATTTATGTGATCCTGACGAGATTAATAAAGCATTTTTGGATGTACCGGGTAATTCCAATGCCGCCATTTCGCAACTTACATTTTTCGAATATCACAGGCATGGGCAAACAACCTTCTCTTTTAAAAACGTGTCCGAAAAAGCAATTTCTAAAGCAATTTATAAAATTTCGACAAATGCGCAAGGGACAGATGGCATCACGAAGGACATGATACAACTTACGCTGCCCCAGTCCCTAAGTACAATCACCGCAATTATAAACCGGTCGCTAGACACTAATACCTTTCCCGAATTGTGGCGCAGCGCAATCGTCCGGCCGATACCAAAAAATAGTAACCCGCTGTCAGTCAATGATCTTCGCCCAATCAGCATACTGCCATGTCTGTCAAAGATACTTGAGCGTGTAGTTTACACTCAGGTATCCGACTACTTAGAGGCAAATGATATTCTGCCTGAGCTTCAGTCGGGCTTCAGGTCTGGACGTGGTACTGCCACAGCGCTGGCAGACGTAGTAGGCAGTATCCTTGAAGCCCGTGATCATGGTGAGGGGACACTACTCACACTACTTGATTATACCCGGGCATTTGATGCTATTAACATGAATCTGCTGTTATCAAAACTTGCATACTACGGCTTTGACCAAAATTCTGTAAAATGGTTTGATAGTTACCTATGCAAGAGGTCGCAGAGAGTTGAGCTTCGTAAAGAGGACGGTTCCACTATAACATCATCATCGCGGTTAGTAACCAGAGGAATACCACAAGGTTCTCTGCTCGGGCCCCTTCTTTACATTATATACAGTGCCGATATTACAAGATGCATGCGAGTATGCAAATATCATATGTATGCGGACGATATCCAGCTGTATTTGTCATTTAAACCCAGCGATACATTATTATCGGTACAAAAAATGAACGACGAGCTGGAAAGAATAATAACTTGGTCTGAATTGAACTCTCTAGTACTAAATCCCCGTAAATCTAAGTTTCTTATCATGGGAAGCAAGAGTCAAATCGGTTCCATATTATGCGCCCGACCAGATATAAAAATAAAAAGTGATAGTATTAACCGCGTAGATAGCGCTTGCAATCTAGGATTAGTCATAGATCCCGAACTACGTTTTGAAAAGCATATAGGTACCATGGTTAGGAATTGTTTTTATAGGCTAAAACTTCTTTACCGTTTCAAGCAATATCTCAGTGTCGAGATTAGAAAAAGACTAGTGGACAGCCTAGTACTGGCAAAGCTTAACTACTGTGACACCGTATACGGGCCATGCTTATTATCTAGAACCGAAAAACTCATACAACGGGTCCAAAACGCATGCGCTAGATTCTGTTTTCATATACCACGTCGTAACCATGTCACGCCATTTTTAAATGAAGGCGATATGTTAAAAATGCAGGCAAGGCGAAGACTTCATCTGGCAAATTTATTATTCGGTGTTATAATCACAAAAAAGCCTAAATACCTCTATGCACAATTGGATTGGAGGCAAGATCGTTTAAAATACCATACACGATCCACAACAGTGCCGCTGTCCGTCCCAATGTATAGAACCACTGCTTTTAGAGGTTGCTTCAAATACGCAGCCACCAAATGCTGGAACAGCATCCCGCCACCGTGTCGATCTAAAACAAGTAAATTTACGTTTAAAAAACACTTTAAATCATTTCTCTTAAATGAACAAAAGCAAAAAGGAAATTATAATCACTTACCTCTCTGTTAACGATCAAAATGCATGTCGGGAGGCTGGTTTTGCATTTTGTGGTCCCGTTGGCTGCCTTTCTATTTGCAAGTTATAGATAACAGCATAGAAAAATCCGCTAGTGAGCATGATGTTTTGTTTGTTGTGTATGAGCGTTGTTTACGAAATTCGCGAGACTCGCGCGCATTGCTGCCGAGCCGGTTTGGCCGTGTATTGCGAGGAGCGATCTCTCAGTATCACGCGAGTTGTTTTATCCCCCTCTATGCGCGGTGTAAGGGAGACAGATGGATCGCGGCGCCCGTGTAATGTACGTCATCCATTGATTAAATTTAGTTCAATATAAAATTATTATTCTTGTCGTGACGGCACGGATGGCACGTTTATGTGTGCCTCGCCTCTGCCGGTGGGGAGTGTTGTGGGTTGGATCACCGCATGAGACAAAACGTGCATACTGTATGGGTTTAATTTTTTTAATTTTTTAATTTTCTTTGTCATTTATTTGTTTTTTATATGGGTTGAGTAATAATTTGTTTTTATCTCTGGGTACGTATCTTTGATTGTTAGTTGTAAAATTGTATGCAGCTGGCTTGATGTCCGTGCGTAACGGTGGTCTCCATTGAAAATCAGCGTTGCGATATCACATCGGTTTTATCGCAACATCAATGCTGAATGGAGACCATTTGTTGCCACAATAGCATAATGTGTATATACATATATATATATATATATATATATATATATATATATATATATATATATATGTATATATATATATTTTTTTCTTTTTTTAATTTTAACTGTTTATTTAATTGTCTTTTTTATTATTTTGTCTATTTTGTAAGAAAAATATGTAATCATATTTCTTTGTGGCAATAAAGAATGATTTCTTTCTTCTTTCTTTCTTTCTATATCCTATTTTGTGTAAATACGTACATATTATACATAGAAACACCCAGACCAAGACAAACATCCATGTTCATGCACACAAATGTTTGACTTGTGCGGGAATCGAACCTGCGACCTCAGGCGTAGCAGTCGGTTACACTAACCGCTACGCCACCGAGGCCGACAATGTATACCAAATCACCATTTAGGCAACTTAAAATAGTTGAAAGTATACTGATACTTGGCGACGAGTAGGTTGGTACCGTGATTCTATTTTAGTCGCCGAGCAGATTGGTGACCAGGCTAAAGGACTAAATAGCTGTTCCTGTTGCACTTCTTTTAAGCTAGGTAGCGGCTTAGTTGTATTTGCTTGCCATTGCTTCTGCGATATTAAGGTAACGTGTCCTCGCTTCTGTTTAGTATTAGGTGAACAGCCAGCTCATTTGCTGCTTAAGGGCAAATTAAATACTACAGTAAAATAAATTAATACAATACTTTGCCATCTGCCACTGAGGCAATACATAGAATAATTGTAATTTTCTTCAATCTAACAAACAATATTTTTACTGCCTTGGTGCCGCGTGGTAATGAATGAAGCTACTATATTTAAGATCTCGGATCAGTCAGTGTTTTTGGAGGTTTCCATAATTCGAAATTTGAAACTGTGCTGGGTAGACGACAATTGACTTGCTATGCAAAATGTAACTGTAATACACTACTACCTTCTCTTTCGTTAATATAGGCGCAAGACTGTGACTGTGCTATTTTATCGTTGACTTCGAGGTTTGAAACAATAATACTTCTAAAACTTGCTGTATTGGTACTCAGTCTCATTAGATTGAAGATTTTGGTAGTGCTTCAATTAATGATTGCTATTTTTGAGTCTGCCTCTCTCGAATTTACCCCAAACAGTGTTTGGTAAAGCAATTCTATTGTTTTCGAAATAGAGTCCATTTTTCTTTATTTAGTTTTTTTTTTCGTCTCCTTTGTTTGGTTTCGAATTGGATACAGTCGAAAGTGTGTCCATAATTCCCTTGATAACAATTGTTGTTCTGATTTGGGTATGAATGGAAGAGATGCGTGTCTGAGCTTGTTTCAGAACCGAGGGCATTGACTGAGGGTGGATAGAGTTCAATGGTCGTGTGACTGCATTTGCAAGTGGTCGAACAATTTTTTTTCTATTTCTCTACCATTTAGAATCAACCTATATATTTCCAAAGAGATATTACACTCACGTTTGCACTGGTAGGTTTTTAGGTTCTATCTAGTTCAGTGGCGATCTGACGGATATATTTCCTCCGTGCTAGTAATGACAATTTTCTGACAAAAAAAACCTATGTCTGCGCCGCAATTCGAGCCATATACCTAATAATCACACACTAACGTCAGTGCAGGCTGATGTCAAGGCACATGGAATCATGTAACACAAAAATGCCAACAAAGATTTAAAAAATGATAGCTCCACCATGAATAGCAACACGTTAACCCTAAAATGCTGTGTAATATCGCCGTGACGTATCATATAACACGTGTTCTTGTCACGCCGGGGCCGCATTTGTCACTCCGCGATAATCCCGCTGCAGCCCAGTTTGTTTTAGCTATCGTACAAAATTATATAGACACGCTGTCACGGGTCACACTGTTACACGCTTGTAATGTAAACACGTCGGACTCGGACGTAACGTAAGTTTGCACTTATGTTTGCGTGACAACCGTGTAACCTCGGATTCGATTTCCAGATTGACCAAAGTTTTATCAAGTGTCTTTGTTAGGAAACCCACAAAACCAATACGGCACCTGGGTTTCTGGCCTTGTAGATGACAAAAGGCTTGTGCCCTATACGTAGAAATTTAAAATGGCAAATTATGCGTATGATACATCTATACCTACCTTCCTTTTAATAAATATCTTATATCGCTGTTTAAAAGCCATCTGATACAAAAAAAAAATATTGTAGGATTGTGTGTACTGGAGCCAAAAAAACGCTCAAGGTTCGAAAATACAGTGTCTATATTTTAATAATTAATGCTTCTTGTATACCTTACAACTACTACGTCATGGTATAACAGACCAAAATTAGTTAGGTACCTAGGCATATAAAACGAATGTTTACTTAAACATATAACACGAGTTCATTAACTTTGCCAATAGATGCCGTTGCATAATCCAAGATGGCGTTATCGTGACGTAAGCGTCGAACAGCAGTTTAATGATGAACTCGCTGCGGACGGTCGGATAATGCATTTAGGAACGCAAACACACCCAATTCTGATATTTGTATGAGCAACCCGCCGGATTAGACGACGTGGCTGACGAGCGATAGTGTACTCCATCAATTTCAGTGTGTTGAACAGAGATAGATGTATTTTGATTTGGGTATGTCTGTAATATTGTGACAGCGAGGATTTAGAGTAGAGATGTGGCTTTTTATATAGTTGTATTTTATTTCCAGTTTTATACTTACATACGATATGTCGTATATATAAGTAGGTACATAATATACCTACATAATAGGGAGCGAATCTATTGTCGTCTACCAAGCACAACTCTAAACTGCGTTCTGCCACTGAGATTTATTTAACCAATAATACTTTTCCTGTTCCGACCATCACCCTCAAGAACTCACGTACAGCAGTCACATTCACTATCCTTGAGCCACGGATGCAGTTATAATAATAACTATCTATAAAAATAATATCATATTTACAAAATTTGGTGGTAACTTAGTATTTTGCCTGTTTCACAATGGATTTAACAATCATTAAACTACTCACTGACTGTTTTATGGAATTGTGTCGTATTTTAAAGTAATAGTTTAAATTTTCATTTATGTGGCGCCCACCGCGGGGCCTCTCGTTCATTTCGCATATTGAGAAACTGTGCTTTTCCTGTTACAAATTTTCAATATCAACATGAAGACTGAAATTTTACGCGATAGATGGCAAAAGAATTTTCTCCGAATATAACATGCGACATAAAAAATCGCTGCCGAATATGTAGTACATCTAATACCCGCCTAAATCTTCGGGAATATATCTATGTGAGTATCACAAGTAACAAAAACCAGTCTATCGTCCAATAAATCTTATATAAACAAAACACAAATGTTGGAAGAGATAAGAAACATAATCTCCCTTTTACACTCAGTTTCTCTTCAGATCCATCGCAAGACAATAGTAGGTGACTGTACTCGCCTAATGACCTGCCCGGGATGCGGGCATCGCCGGGATAATGCAGTTTGCTTAACAAACACCAGAATTTGTCCCGATGTTCAGTTGGTTCGTTGATTTTGAAGAAGGATTAGTTAGAGTATATCAGATGGTTGTTTGGCTTTGTTTATCTGTCTTGAATATTAAACGATTGTTTCCATGGTTAGTATATAAATAGACTGTCTCGTTGTATCATAGCACACGTTAGCGGTTGGTCATACGTCTCGAATTTGATACCCGTATCAAACAAAGTGTATACAGTTTTTTTATATTAGAAATTTGACGGATGGCGTAGTGGGTAAATGGTCGCTTCGCCACTGTCAACGTGCCGAGTATTGTAGGTTCAATCAAAAAAAAAATGTTTGAACGTGATCCAGAAATGATTGTTCCGTCTCTGGGTATTCTTTGTGTCCGTTGTTTGAATGTTTGTAAAGTCCTCCTAAAAAACATGCGGGACAGTCTTTGGGGACTGCCGATAGAAGTGAAAACTAAGTAACTAGCGTGCGGTGACGATGACGCGAGTTTCACGCTTTTTGTTTACCCAAAAAGTACATACACGCAGTATATATATAGCTCATGGAAAGCGTTCTGTGACGATGACGCGAGTTCCATGCTTTTTGTTCACCCAAAAAGTGCTCAACGCGTCTAAAGAAGTTTTAACTTCAAAAATACAATAGCAGCGCTGTGTCTAGTAATAAAATAAGCGGGTAGGTGGCATTAGACTTCTTGCGTAAAACCTAAAACATAGCTGTTAAAATGTGCGTGTAATACACTCTAAGCTCCTTCATAGTGAGTATATAATATGCATATACTAAGTACTCAAAGCGTTTTCAAAGAGCTTTTATAACTCTCACGTATTATTTGAAACGTAGTGTAGATTTTATCCAAACTGTCACACTGGGAAAAGCACATGAAAATCTGTTCAGTGGTTTTTGCGCGGAGTTTGTACAAATAACTAACATACATATGTACATCAAGTAAAAAGCATAATTCGGGCTTTCAAAACCCTTAATTGTTTATATGACTTAGAATATTTATTTTATTCTAAAATATTAAATATTTGTATAATAGATAGGCTACTTATCAAATTTATTATAGTATTCATACATGAAAAACCACAAACATGATCACGAAGGCTCTCAAAATTTCATCTTCAGCTATTTAATATCACAGCCCGTCGATTTGCAACGAAGACGGTTACCCATGGAGCTATTATTGCCAATATTCGACCACCATAACTTTCATTTTTGCGCCCAAAACGCCGCAAATATATGTAAAATACTCATCCCTTATATAACATTCAAATATTTTGCAGAAATGAAAACGTATCTATAATAAATTTTACATCTATTACATCAATGTTTCTCAAACTGGGGGTCATAACTATCGTCATGATATGTACAAATTGCTTTCATAAAAATGTTTGGCAAATTAAACAAGAATATGAGAGAAACTTTCATGTACAGTATTTAGTATAGCTCAAGATTTATCTCTTCCTTTACACATACACAATTAATTTAATTGTACATAATTTAATTAGCACTACACATTTTGTGGGTCACACAAAGTGAATAGCGTATTAGCATAGTTAGTAAGATTACCTTGCTAATCCTCAGTAGCAACACAGACGAGAATTAGGGTGTGCATAATGCATGAGACCTAAATCTAACGGGTGTATTTTAAGTGTAATACATATATCTTCTAACAAAGCTTCGTGTTGCTAATCAATAAAGCTCTGTAATCAGTTACGATGTAAAAGAAAGTTAAGGGCATGCTACATCGTCGCACGTTCCAAGGGATCATGACACTGTAAATGTTGAGAAACGTTGTAGTAGATAGAATCAATCAACTCGAATCATATCATCTATATTCGTAGCGTTGTAGCACTCCGTAGCACTTTCGTAGCGTCGTAACCCCTCTACGTAATGAATGGTTCGCCTCAGTCGAGACCAATCGACAGTCGCTCTCAAATCACAGTCTCAGTAATTCAATTTCTTTGTTAAAGATTGGAATTCATCGCTGTATTGAATTGAAGTAAACTAGTTGAAACCTATGTTACATAAGTAGTTACGTGTTTACAACCAAGCAACTTAGAAAGTTAATTGTTTATTTAAGTTTCTAAACTACGCACTACTTACTAGGTATAATAATATAATATACTATACTAGACTGTATATTCCTAAAAGGATAGTGATTACGTCTGTATTTTGGACGTTATATTACCGGTCCTAATAAATAAATTTAGCTTATCGCCGTCTCATCCCTGCAGATAGTTAAACTTTTCCACCTGAGAATGCCAATAATATGTTTGACCCGAAAATTATAATAATAATAAAATAATACAATATTTATTCAATAAATAAAAGTCTTTACAAAACAAATTAAACTATGGTTGCAAACATTTATTTAAAAAATTCTAAAGCATTATTCGAAACTTTTACCAAAAAGTATCCTTAATTATAACTCTATAGGTACTACAGCACCTTAAACTTTTTACATTGATCAAACAGAAAAAAAACATTATTTAGTTTAGACAATTACTTACATTGAGCCTACCCAACCCGTTCAGGCCGTCTACAGATCCCTATCTATCAATTATCTAGAATCAACGATAACACCTAACGACCACTATACAAAGACTCCCACCCCTCCCCCACCACTACACGAAATAGGTGATACAGAAGTAAGTAATAAAGTTTCACGGCTCAAGATGAACTGGTTGTTCTATCCCTCTTCGAGCAACGATCTCGAGTTTCTTTGTGAAGATAACCCATTGTCCTGTCCTATTGTCTCTTGGCTTGATTTGTGGATTTTGATAAAGCTTACTGACAGTGTGTTCACAATTGTTGGAGATTGATTTTAATTACGAAGATTTTGGCCTAGGCCTGTCTCTTTAGCTTAATGAAGAACCAAATGGAGTAGAAATTCTTGAAGACGTCGATGATCGTTTGTCGTTACTAATCAAAAGGTGAATGTTTTGAAGTATCTTTTGTATCTGAGTGCGATTATGTTTGGCTTTATCTTTGTTTTGATTTTAGTTGTTTATCTTCGATTTTGAACATATTTCTTCTTTCTGGCATCGTTGAATATACACATAAACAGAAATAGATATGGAGTATAATTCCATGCATGTATCTGTTTCTTGAAGAGAACAACTTTCGTCACGAATGAATCGTTCAGATGATTTTCAATAGACTGGTTGCTAGTGCAATTAGTAACCGAGAATCTGCCGAACAATATACATTTATAGCAGTGGGATCATAGGTTTTCCTTGCGGGATAAGTTCTGGAGCTCTTGCCAGGTTTATTACTAAACAAACATATATGTATTTACATATATTAACTTATACTTTTACAATCAAGTAGGCCGTGGGAGTATTACAATCACATTGCACCAGCTATGGCTTTAGATCTAATGTAATAGGAGACGAGCCTATTGTCATTTAAAGAACACAGTTCCAGGCTTCATGCTGCTATTCTGAGAATATATACACAGAAAACTCTTTACACGATCTGAAAATCGAACCCGGCTTTACAGCTGTCATTAATTGCCGCTACAGTTCTAATGAGAATATATAATACAATAGTAATGAGAATAGTTCCATCATAGCTGACTCGGAATCAAAATCAAATGACAGGTAGTAGTGTTTTTAATTTTGCCTTAAGCCGAAAACGTTTCTGCGACAATATTTTCTTCTGAGAATGGTGGTACAGAACCGTTTTAAAACAATACACTCCGATCTTTGCGAAACGAAACGGCAATCTACAAAATAATAGTTGTAGAAGACTATAGGGTCTCTACACTTAACAGGTCAGTCAATACAATCCTTTATTTAACTAGAACGCGCTTAAGATTGAAAGCGCACCTCTTACAATTCTGTTTATATCTGAAAGCACAAGACATTACTCAGCGAATAATTTAGACGCACAATGAGATCTAATACATTTGTAGGTTGTTACGCTTCTTCACAAAGGTAGCCTTTGACCTGACAAGTAACAACTAAGAGGCCTGATTTATTCCACTGATTGCTTTCTATTTATAGCAAGACAGATAAGACTCAGTATCCCTCTTGTATTATTTCAATAAATTATACATAAGATTGTAATCCGAAAGGATCTCTAAAAGTTAAATTACGACCTTTACTTTGAACACGGGGAAAACCGTTAAAAGAAGAGCAATTTAAAAAGGGAACACGTTAAAATCCTTTTTAAAATTTAGCCGCACGTTCACAAATTTGCAACCTGCTGGCAGATTTAAATGTAAAAATAAATTTCCGGCCGCGTTAATGCTAAATAAAAAACGCATCATGTCATTCGTTAAGCAAAACCCCAACGGGACTCACGTGGCACACGCTAAAAAAATACATGAAGCAAATAAAAAAAGGAGCGAACTTCGAAAATGAAAAGTCAACTGAGAGAATTTGCGAAAATTGCTGCGGGACTATGGGATGCACGATACGGAGTACATTCGCAAAATTGCAGCTTGCACTGTGTATATTAAAATTGCACGTGGATTGTATGCGCACCCTTATATTTTTGGTCATATCATCGCGAATGAATTTTTACGGGGTTTTTTATATTTTTACAGTGGAAAAACATTTAAAAACCATGTCAAATTATTTTTGGTATTTTTGTAAATTCTGAAAGTACTACTGCTTTTTTTTTGTTAACGTTGCTCGTATGTAATGTCAGTTAAAGTAATTATTACCATTCCAACTATTATTAGAAATACGTTTTTACTTTTTTATTCGAGCGTTGTTTGTGGGAATAAAATTCAAAATACTATGCATAGCAAGGGTATTAAAAGCATACACCTAAATGTCTTTGCTGTGTATTTAAAAAGTCATTATCATTGTGACTGACACGATTGTTCCATTATGTTAGATGACCAGCTAGCAAATGGACTGACTCTCGGTGTTCGAAATACGTTGCCAGGTATAATCACACTGACAATAGTGACAGCCAAAAGAGAGCCCATCTGTTAGGATTGCCAACACTACAGCTTGCAATAGCAAAATATAAGACAATACCAGGCTTCTATACTATTAGTAAAGAGCTGAAACTACCAGTTTCGTATTTATATAATGCTTTGAATTATCTGTAATAATTTATTTTTGGAGCATCTATAATTCCAAATTCCGAGAGCCTATTAAAAGGCTTCTGAAAAAATAAACAAAAACCCTTTTCCTTACACAGCAATCGAAACTAGCCTCTTCCAATTGGCATTCGGGATTGCGTTTACCTAAACGCTACAGCCGTTATTATGTAAAGATTATCGATATACTTTGCCACCCTAACTAATGTACTTTTTACACACATTCTCGTCCAAGCAAACCATCCAATCTATCACAGAAATTTTGGCCAGATAGGTCCATTAAGCATCGACGCTTCGATAAATTGGAAATGTAATGCGATTCCACGAAATAATTTAATTCATCCCCTCCTACCCCCTGTAAAGTCACCGAAGGCTGCAGTAATGAGGAATACGGCTGTCTCCTAAAAAAAGGGAGGGATTACCACCGGCCCACTGAGAACGTAATTGTTTCAAACGGATAATCTTTTCGGCGAATGGAAATTCGTATTTTTCGAGAGTTTTAATGGAGCTGTGTGCTTATATCGGTTTTCGTACAAAAGGACGTCTTGTAGTTATTCACAACAACATATTTCTGATATTTCTCTGTAGTGATTTAATTGTACTCATGACATTGTAGCATTAGTTGTCACTACAACATTGCAAGTAAATGTGTTGCGGTTTGATTCTAGTTTAAAGCATGTATTGCAGATATCTCATTGATCTGGATCTTTATACCAGTTGTGTAAAATATATGTACGAATAGTGAGCAAAGTGTTTAAAATTTAAAATGTTCTTAAAGGTAATGCCTCATGATCAAGGCATAACGTTACACTTATTTTCTACTTTTTGAGTTGATAATACATCCTAAATAGTTTTAACCCAGCATGTGGCCCGAGCAATATCTTCAAAACCTACCTAAAACTATATAGCATATTTTAACGACCGTAGTTTGACTTAAATTACGATATCATGGGTATTTCTAAGTCTAAAGTGTCCAAATAGAAAGGATTGAATCAATAGCGACCGACCATGTTGAGATCTAAAACATTCCACAGCCTCGTTGCTGCAATGTAAGTGAATACGACTGCTCTACACGAGTGCGGGTTTGATATCCGGATAGAGCAGAGTTTAAAATAAGCTTTTTCCACCAACAAAATCTCGGTTGCAGCATGAAATCTAAAAGAGTCCAGTAGCCGGAAAAAGTTTTGTGTAATATTTATAATCTCTTGTAATACAAGTCTGCTTGCCCTTTCGGGGAAATACGCGAAAAGCTATATACTCATATATATTTACAATAATTAAAAGGGTCACATTGATTCCGTGTTAAACCACATTATGATTGCGTTACCACAAACCAAGGCAGGTCCTGGAGTAACACAGCAACGAGTTAACATTAGCCTGCTTACCCTAGCTACCGATTCATGACACGAAATGCTTTGCGACACAAACGTGATTCCTTCTTCTTTACATTGGCTCGGCATGCACACCGCAAAGCTTTAGAACAATGTAATGGCACTATAATATATCTTAAAGGACATTATAGTGCACAGATGTTTCACAATTGAAGGGTTTGTCTATACTAATATTATAAAGCTGAAGAGTTTGTTTGTTTAAACGCGCTAATCGCAGGAACTACTGGTCCAAATTGGAAAAAAAATTTTGGTATTGGATTGCCCATTTGTCGAGGAAAGCTATAGGCTATATAACATCATGCTACGATCTGGAGCGGAGTATCAATGGAAAATATAGCAAAAACTGAGAAAATCTCTTATGTGAAGCAGACGAAGTTGCGCGGGTCAGCTAGTAATAATATAAGATGGCTTTTGTATAATAAAAAGAATTTCCATACAGTCTTTGCAGGTCAACATACATTTATATGGTTACCAGCTATCCTTTGGGACCAGAATTTTTCTGGATGAAAGGTATCATATGTCCTTTTCTATACCGCTGACGAGTAGTGAAGGCGATAAAGCGTCACAAACAAACTCACAGTCGCATTCTTCTTCTTCTTTTCGTGTGGTTAGTGGCCAACCTGTTGTCAAGAGTTGTTCAAGCCACCCGTAGGCCTCTGATATGGCTTAACGACTGCTGTCAATTTGGCCACAACTGGGATCGACTATTTACGTGCCTCCGAAGCACGGAGACGCTCAGATGAAATACCACTAAGCGGTCACCCATCTATAGACTGACCGCACTCAACGTTGCTTAACCTCGCTAATCGTTTACCGATCAGTGAGTGCAACTGGCTATGAGCGCCTATAATATATTATTGGCATTTATAATATTACTTAGGATGGCAGACTAGCGATGTAGCCTGCTAGTTCAACAGTTCTTCTGTACAATGCATTTAACGCAAACAAATCGCGTTTTTATAGTTAGTTGATTGCTAGAACTCCATACATAACCGCTGTGCTATGAGCAAGGCTAACATTAGAATACATTTTCACTGCAAGCGTGACAACTGCTTTTTGCAAGCACAGCTAGCTGATCAGTAAGATCCCGAATACCACAAACATCCTTACGCTATGGTAAACGCTTACCTTTAAATGTATTGTATGCTTATCGGATTAATATTACAATATCAAAACAAATTTTACTACTCCACGCATAGTAAGATGTGTAATAGAATGTATACAATTCTAAAGATTACTTCCTGAAACCAATACTAACGTGACTTTCTTGCAAGTTTCTTCTCATAGGCATTACCCATTGCAACTAACTGTGTCACTTTGTGATCTATATGAATAAACGATTATTGACTTTGAAGTTTTTATATGATCTGATAAACATAACAACATTCATACGAGTACAAAACTAAGGTCCATACTTTGAAGTCTCGAGGCCACAATCGAAATAATTAGGCAATTTATACTTACACTGAAACTCAAAAGATTTATAAGAACCCTTTGTGTGATGATAGGTAATAGGGATGTTGCGAATATTCGCATACACATCCGTAATTGCGGAGCTCGCGCATTGATTTGCACATCTGCATACGCATCCGCATCTGCAATAATCAACGCGGATGCTAATGCGAATCCAGATATAGTTGCGACGAGAAAGAAAATGGGTGGGCCGATGAATGGCGCGATGATTCGTCGATGGAAGATGAGAATCAAGAAACACTAGAAAATCGTATAGCTTTATGGACCTTTGCAAAACAGGCTTGAACCTGCAAATGTGATACTAGATACTTTTTATTAAATAAGATGCATAATTTTCGTCATCATCCGCATCCACAATTACTTGTTTTGATTTGGACATTCGCATCTGCATCCGCATCCACGAATGTCAAAAAAACCGCATCCACAACATCCCTGATAGGTAATATCAGCACAGATAGTTTACCTACGCTATTCTGTATAGCTGTTCAATCTGTTCAATAGTACGTACAGCATGATCAATCATTCAGTACTTTGGAGGTGTCTAACATTGAACACTTACTAATAAATTGCATACATATTGCGACTACTGCACATTGCGCATGTGACTGTGCAATATGTGTATAAAAGCGAAGCATATTAGTATGATAACGATTTGTCTAATATTTAACAGGCGAAGTCGTTTAAGCTCGCCCATGCCACTGCGCCGAGGGGGAATGACTCACACACGGGACCAAAAAAATATGATTCACAAATGGTTGTTTCGAATCTGGATCTCTTTTTTTGGATGAAAGGTACCCTATGTTCTTTTCTGTTGCCCTGACAACGTGTATGCGAAATTTCATGATGATCGGTCAAGTAGTTAAGGCGTGAAAGTGTAACAAACGAACAAACAACCTCAAATTCGTGTTTATAATATTAGTTAGGAGGTTAAGTATTTGTTACAATTTAGAAAATGCTGATGAACGTTATCTCCGAAATAATCCAAAATCACCCCACAAAGTTAAAGAGTTACATCAATTAAAATATATTTTATTTCGGCTCGTTTTTACAGTAATCCTAAAACCAGACACCCAGCTTAGCGAATATCGCGGCTCTACGTTCCGTTCGACGCATTAAACAAATTGATTCGGTACCAAAAAATGGCGGACGGCCGTAAGCCAGCACTTCGTGTAATGAAACGTTGACAGATTGGTGGCGCGCTGCGGATATATAAAATTGCATTTTCTTTACCTTTAACAATGTAATAGTTTTTAAGCTTCGGTCAGTGAAATATTTAAAGACGTGTCTCAAAGGATGTGGTAAGTTTTAGGCAATTTGATGAAATTTACTAATATATTTTATAAGCATTTAAATTATGTAGTTCCTGCAGTCTATGATATATCTTGGTATTTTAGCATAATGTAATAATTAATTACGACCTTTTTCTCATACTTAGCACTAATAATTTATTCTGTATTACCGAAGTGATGATAGTTGATAGAGTATAATTATATCTAAGTAACATAATTTAAATTAATCTACAAAATATTTGCAGTACTATTTAAAAATAAACAACATCAAATTAAATATGTACTCATTCGAGTCTGGTTATGCATTCCTAAGCCTATACAGTCCAGCTGTTAGTTTAAACGTATAATATAAATTGTATTAAACTGTCCCCCTGTTGGACAAGGACCTCTTCCAATTGTGAGATTAGTTAACCAAAGTTCACCACGCTGGCCCAGAGTAGGTTAAGAGACTTCACATATCTTCGAGAACATTATGAAGAATTCTCAGACATGCAGTTTTCCTCGTGATATTTTCACCGTTAAAGCGAGCGATAATTATTTAATACGCACATAACTTCGAAAAGTCAGAGATGCGCCTTTCGGTCGAACACGAGACCTCTACGGGGCAATCCAACGATCTCCGACAAGGCCATCGCTGGTTGTTTATTTTAACGGTATGCAGCTGAATAACAAACAGTCTTTATGAAGCAGCTATTTCCTGGCCATTTCAGTACAAAGAAATAACGATATTCAAACGTTACACTAGGTTGTATTCAATTTATTTCACAAAGGCGTTGCCATGGAAGATCCTCTATGCACGATATTCCACATAGGTAATTGTGTAGGTTTGTATGCATACATAGCACCTGTGGCAGTTATCGTCATAACAAAAAGAACATAGATTTGAAAACGAGCAATATAATGCTATTTTTCGACTCTGGCATCTTCCTTAATTATTTTTTTAAAATTTGTTTTGTTTTATATTTTATTTTTTAGTTATTTATTATGTTTATCTCTTACAACTATTTAGTTAGTGCCAGTATCGTCAAACTAGAATAAGGTATTTATTTCAACTTTCTTTATTACTATACTAAATAAAAATAAAATTTATGTTTAACATAATATAATATGAATGGAAGATAGTAGAATAAAATATTTTCTGTAATAGTCGTCACTTTTACACATATGAAACAGCTGTAATTAAATTATCAGAACAGCCGATAAAGGCCTATTTTCACGAGGCAAGCTTCTTGGAGCTTGTATAATGCTTTTCTTGGTTCTTTTGCTGAATGCATCTGAGATAGCACGACAATTGTTTCGAGAAACATGCGTTGTGTGTCGGGCCTTAATGGTAAGTAGCTCGTCGAGTTATAGTTCGCGCAACATATTTGAAGGAACCATTTGTTTTCTTTCATTCTCCGCAAACACCCAACTACAAACACGCCCACCCTATTTACATACAGGCAGGGTAACCGCACCAAATGTTTGCCATAACGTTAATCCAATCCAGGGAATCGCGACGCTATTTAATTCGAGTGGGAAATTAGATTCGGATCCGTGGCATGTTTGATTTGAATTACTTGCACGAGACGCGAACGACACAACTCCAATTTGTGGGTATCGCGACATCAGTTAGATGTTTTACTTGTGTTTTTGTTGTTACCATCAGAATTAGTTGCGTCGCGATTTTACGTGTTCATTACGAAATTAACTTTCGTCTGCTAATTTTATTTAAATTAACTCGTTCAATTTTACTCATTTGTTTGTGTTTTAATGGCAAACAGTTTCGATAATTAGTTTTTGGAGCATTTTAGTAAGTGTACGTGGAGTGCTATAAGTTAATATTTATCTTTTATTTCTCAGTTTTTGTTCACAAAGGCTGATATTTAACTTGATATTATTAAAATATTACTTGAGAATAGAATCAATCAATCAGCCCACCGCAGTCCACTACTGGAACTGGCGTAAAATGGGAGAGGCCTATCTCTCCCATTTTACGCCGCAACATGCAGCCTTTCGCCTTCCGCATCCAGTCTGTCCCAGCTACCTATTTCAGGTCATCGGTTCATCTGGCCGGGGAGCGTCCTACCTTACGTTTACCAAGTCGCGGTCTCCACTTTAGGACTCGCTTGCTCCAACGACCATCGGTCCTTCTACAGATATGGCCAGCACATTGCCACTTCAGCTTGCTTATTCTGCAAGCTGTGTCGGTAACCTCGAGAATAGAATACTGTCAGATAATCTAATTTAATGGAATATTAAAATGAAAGGAGACTCCTTTCATTTTAATATTCCATAAAATATAATCATAAAACCACAAAAGCAAAAAAATCATGTTGTTTCTTGTTAACTTCATTCCACATAGAAAAATGGAAAATAATAAAATTGAAAATATAAAATGTTATGTTACACTATGAAATTAAGATCATTTTCTAAATGAATAAGAGCATGCATTTGACATCCTAAACAAAATACAACATTATTTAGCATGTCAAATGCACAACTACTAATTTAAAATAAATAAACATCAAAAATTATTTACTCGCCACAAGTAATTAATTTAAATTCAAATTAAAACGTAAAACAATCTTGTCGTGGAGGTGGAAGTTAACCATTTTTACGGTTCGTTTGGCCACGTTCGTTCGGCCAACTTTTGGGCGTTTCACCCTAAGTGCTAATCACGGGTTTGTGGGGTGAGCAAACCAACTTTCGGACAATGTTAAGACGTGATCGCGTGACAGGTGCGACGCGTGCTCGTAATTAACATTTTCATTTAAATTTGGAATCCAGTTTGGTGATTATTTGCATTTGGTTTTGGAATGTAAATTAGGAATGGGAATGAAGTGATTCTTGAGATTGAGTTAGCTTATTAACGTATTTTGTAAATAAAATTGTTAGATGTGAGTATTTTTATACATACAGCGTTTAACATTATTTAAGCAAAGCGCGCATAGGACATATAATGCCAAACTTAAAATAAAAACTAAAATAAGAAAAGTAGAACTATCAAAAAATTCTCTGTTCGCAGCACGGGTGTAGAATTGTCCTAGGTGGATGACAATAAACTAACTTCCTATTATGTAAGACCTAATACCAGGAAAAAGGGGTATCAAGTTAGACACCCTATATACGCATAACTCTCAATCCAACAATTCTCTATTTTGTATGTAGCGTACATAGAAAATAGAGAATTGTTGGAGAGGAACGGTGCATAGTGGTGTCGAAGTAATGATAAGGATAGAGCGTCGCGTCCCGTTCAGCGTGAATGAGAAAAAAAAACAAAAATATAACGCGTTCTCTCGCACGGTTCGCAGCGTTCAACTTTTAATAGTTCAACCTCTGCTTATCCTTTCGGAGACATAGGCGTGAGACTAGAATATATACATATATACAAATTTTATAACTATATATTTAGACGCCTCTATACAAACCAAATCCGCACCGCTATGTAAATAACAAGATGACCAATTACTACGCTATTCATGCAATAATTTAAGCAAAACTCCCACAACACACGATATCTAACAACCATCTATTAATAATATAAAACCATAGCTCTACCACGGATATTCCGTGATAAAACCTGAGATACGTTACCATTAGGCCTAAATAAGGCCCCGATAAGGCCTCGCCTGGCCTATTAAGGCCCATCGCGGTGGGTATAACGCCATTCCTGATCATTCGGGTCCACTTTAAGCAATAAGTTTCGGATAACGAGTAATCGCTCAGGGGTATCAGTTTTTTTCTGCCGTGAGGGATTTATGGAGGGAGCGATAAGTGAAATAGGTGAAAAGATTTATTTTAGGAATTGGAAATAGTACGCAAAAATACACGGAGAGACTCGTCGCCTTTTTTTAAATCTGTTAATGTTCTGCCTCTGGCAGGCTCCTAAAATATAATATACCACCTCTTTAGTAGTGACAAGATGGCTGCCTAAACGACAATGTCATTTACACAGTTTGCATTTTTCCATCTTTTGTATTCAAATGTAACTGCATTTCAAACATTACATCAAGAGTCATCTTAATATAATTAGTACCTCGATGGCGCATTGGTAGTGATTACGGCTGCTGTAAATGTCGGGTGAAATATCCGGGTTAAGCAAATTGTTTATGGGGATTTGCATCAAGAAAGTCTCAGTAGTAGTAGTACGGAGACCGAAACTGTGCTTGGTAGATGGTATTAGGTTCACCATCGTCTTCGGGTCTAAAAATAGAAAAAAGGTTCAGGCCAAAGACCACCATGAGGGCTTAATTCTACTTGACAGAATTCACATATCTTCGAGTACATTTCATGGAAGCTTCTTGACGAGATGCAGTTTTCCACATGAAGTCTTTCACCGTCAAGCAATTTATTTATCAATTAGTCAGAAACCAGACGCAATAAAAAAGCTTTGTGGCTGAGCCTCGAAGACCTTGAGTTGGCCAAGAGAAAAAGTAAAGATGCATGCTATTGAATCAAACTGACAACAACAGCGTGGCAGTGTAACGGCACTCTAATTTAGCTTACTGCAAAAAAGAACCACGAGCCATTCTCCATAAACCTACGGACAACCAAAATACTTCAAAAACTATTTAAATCTATGTTTAGAATATTTAACAGAGCAATAGTATCATAATAAACAGAACAGTTCCGAAACACAAGTCCAAACAAAACAACATACGAATATTGTTAACAACTACACAACAAAAGTCATTTGCATTAACCGTGGGGTCAGCAGAGTAGTTATGCATTAGAAGCAGAACGTTAATTGTTCGCGGGCGCGATACTGGATATGGGAAGTTAGGGATTTCAACGGTTTAGTTTAGAGTGCGAGTTTATTGAAATTAGGTGGTTGAGTTTTGGTAGTGGATGCAATTAGAGGGATTCTGTGTGGAGATTGTTCTTAGATTTGGATGTTGGTTTGAATATTTTAAGGTGTTAATGTGTAATGTATTTGATGACATGAATTCATCCGTCATATGAAAAAATACGTATTACATGCCTCTTTTTATACTGATTCCAAATACGTAAAAACCTTAATATAATAATATAGTTTGACACGTCTTTTTCCTTATGACGGCAGCATTGGTATGATCTGCATATAGGTACGCCTGTATTCACGGAGAGTTGGTGAAGTAAATAATAACCACATTTTGCCAGCTTTTTTATGGTACCAACAGCATATTACCATCACCACACCACAATCCTTTCCAACTAGAAACCTTACCATCTAGTATTGGATGTGCCTCTGGAATAAACTAATTACTGCAGTGATTCTCGAGCTCTATGACTTGTCCTTAGTACTACTATCACTATAGACAGCGCCTGAGCTATGTAGAGTTCTGACTCTGCTAAAATCCATGAGTGGTGGTTAAAGGCTTAGTCAAGCTTTTTGCTCTACCTAAGAAGACAAAGTAAAAATTATTTATTCATTTAGGTCAGGCCAAAAGGGTTTCTCTATATGTTTATTTGTATTTATTTCAGGCGTGAGTCTATATTTACTTAAACGTACTTGAAATCTTGATAAAATACACAGCTGCCTTATCATTCAAGGACATCTATTATATGTAAGAACTTATAGGCAAACGTCTACAGCACATTTACTGCCAAAATCACCACTTAAAAACTGAAGATCAATATCAAAACACCTCACGGTTTTCCCAAGAAACCTATTATGACAACGGCCATAAAAACGAACGAAATCTAAGACAAACAACCGAAAGTTAGCGGCTCAGTATTAAAAAAGCAAAGTTTTGCAGTAAAATTTTATCTGTATAACTCCATCTCGGGCAATTTGTGAGACTACCATAAATAAAGAATCGCTCGTAAATTACCATTAATTTCGACGTAAATATTTTTTCGCGGTCAGTTAATGTACCAATTTTCGAGGGAAATGTATAAAAATGCTTGCATTTCGTCGCTTAAGCCCCGGTATCTAAAAGCGAGGGCACGGCAAAGGGCTATGACGTTCCAAAATCAAACTCAATCAATTCGTTTGGCTGCTGCTAATATAGGCAACCAGCCACAGTAGAGGCGACATTCTATCTCCGTTACTGTTTTCTATATTTATTAACTTCATAACTCAGAATCTTCAATTCACGTATAATCTTAATGCCAACCACTTGCAGCTATATGCAGGAAGACACTGCAGATAATACCCTTGGCATTAAGTCCGCCAATGTATTGTATTGTGCATGAAGTTTTAAATAAATAAAAACATGTGACCATACAGCGGGTGTTAAATTGTTGTTATAATAACAATTCAACTACAAAATTAAGAAAGAACCTTTCCATTGAAACAGAACAGACTAACGAAATTATCTTTCTTTTATCTCTATTTTACTATGTTGATAAAAAGCAAAAGGCAGGTTTTTTGCCAGCAAGCCCTTATGGTCTTATGGTAAGCAGTTACTGTAACCTTCGATCGCTTGCTTATGCCAAGGCTATCTCGCATTAAGCCAACCTTAAGGATGCGAGGTAGCCTTTGGCACATTTACTCACCAAACGAAATAAAAAATAAATTTTCTGAGCCGCGAGTTTTCTTCGATCGAACCGGTTTTTTCTTACCATCACAAAGTAATTAGCAAATTTGGTATTCCACCCATATTTTTTTTCCATAAGCCTAAAAAATCTTCCTGAATATGAATAGAATCCATTTCTGCTTAACCTGTACTAAGATAGGTGAATACATTATAAATGATGTATTCACCTGTTTACAACCAAACATCTTGGTTATCCATCAATCAGGTGCAGTGATTACGTCAATGTCGTACACTGCGCGTTAATTGCACCGATTTATGGACGACAACCATGTCCAACGGTCGATAGCTTATCGAACTTGATTTTGATGAATCGACTGCCAAAGAATATACTATCCTATCGATATACCTACCTTGTTACCTCATGTACGTACATAAAATATAGTGCGTAATAGAAAGGTGTGGTCATATCTAAGAGTCACACAATGTAGACCTTGTACAATGGAAAACCGCGAAAATTAAATCCGTATACATTATTTTTACTAAAATATAACATTTTCTGTTTTATTGACTTTTCAATATTAGCGAATATTACACATTCAAACAACGCTTACAGCGAATTTAAGTGACCTCCTTGAATCCAAAAATGACCAGGCCCAATTTTTATAGTGACGTAATGTATTATTTTCGATGATCCTAACTCCGAATCCTAACCGAACTCGCGTGCTGCAAATACTAGAAAAAAGTATTTAAATCTGAGACAATACTTTTATCTCAGGTTTAATTCCTTTTTCTCCGGCACTTTTACTTACTGGGTGACGATGTAGACGTGTTTCTCGTCTTAGGATGTTTCCAGTTAAAATAGTGTTTTCCGAGCATGCCAGCTCATTCAGGCCTTCACCAGACAATTGAATACCTGATTTCCACTCAAAGAAAAAGTGTAATTCATCTGCCCACTTCTTTTGGTTATACAGCCTCCATATGTATACGAATCCAATAATCCTTTTTCCATACGCTCATACTGTTTCACAAGATCATTTAAAGTACTACTCAGCTTATTAAACCCGAAATACTGATCGTCATTCTTACTAAAGACGAATATGTAGTTGTCACTGACACACATGCAGTCTCATGCTTACATCCTCGAAAGGGGAAGCAGAGGTGTATATCAGATTTTAAGTCTTACGTAAGGCTGTCTGTCCATTGAAGCGGAGCGACGCTGCGGCGAATCAGAAGAATTCTAAGGATTGCATTAAATCTCTGCTTTGCTTCAATATAAAATCCTATTAGTTATTATTTTTCCGTTTCTTCGCTTCACTTCAATGGACAGGCAGCCTAATAGGATATAAGCTTATTGCCGTTTACTAGGCTTAGTTCCAGACTCCGTACTCCACTTTTCTTCCACTTTCACACTGAGATTTTCTTTGATATGACTATACCACTTTGCCCTAATAGAACCCGAGTCTTCATCCATAGCAGTCGCATTAACTATCACTGTGGTTACCTGTCACTGACACGCTGGAGTTATATAGAATACTAGCAGATCCATCAGACGCTATCCTACGAAGCACAGACGTTGGCAAAAAGTTTTAAAATATTCTGGCGCTTAATCGCAACGGCTTCTACCGGATCCAATTGTCAATCTAAACCACAAAAATTTCATAAAAGTTGTTTTTACCGTTTAGGACCTCAGTGACATACCGCGTGTATGTCACTGAATTCCTCCTGAATAAAAGGCTGTTTAGGAGGAATTCAGAATTCATCTTTACCATGACTCTGTATCCTTATACAGAAGGATTCTAAAGATGACAAGTGGAGAGTTTCTAGTAGGAAACCAGCGTGCTCTGTAATTCAACCATATCATTAGACGTTTGCCAGTATTATTTTCACGACAAAGCCTTTCCCTAAGTCGAGTTGCCAGCATAACTCAGAGCTTTACACATAACTAGAACATATTTTGTCCATAAATAAAGAAGTCTGCAGTAATTAAAAGCGGCCGGTAGACTGGCTATCGTGCGAGCCCATCGCATATTTTTTACTCAGTACAGATAACAAAAACGTCCGTTTATTCTTGTGTTTATTCTACAATCGTTCTATTTTATCTGTTGGCGAGTATTTACGTATCTAAATTGTGTTTCCTTTTTGTCGATCGCTTTGGCAGGGTCTTTGCGCGTCGTATATCTTAAATGAAAGTAAGCGTAGGTAGGCAAGAGATTAGATTAGAAATATCATTTTGTATTTTAATCAGTTCTAATATTTTTGCATGCTGTGAAATTTCTATTGAATAGGATTGTGTGATCTTAAGGGACTTAAATGAACAAAAACGTAACATGTTATGATAAAATAAATTCATATAAACTTTCCCACTGCTCGGCGTCGGCCTCTTTTTGGTGTAAGAAGTATTAAGCGTAAACTATGAACTATGGCTACTCTGGCCCAGTGCGGGTTGGCAGACTTTACTCGCTTTCAAGAACATTAAATTATAAAACTGTCAGATATGCATCTGAAAAACATCATGTGGAAACCTGTATGTCTGATCTCCATAATGTTCTCGAAACCTTGTGGAGTCTGCTAACCCGCACTGGGCAGGGTGGTGGACTATGGCTTAACCCTTCTTACACTAAGAAGAGGCCCGTGCCCAGTAGTGGATTAGTTTAATTATATAGGGCTGATATTATAAGATTCCACGAATGACTTTGTGGTTCCACTTTAACCACGCCTCGCCACCACTAGTATGCCGAGTGCTGTGGGCTAGAATCTCACATAGGACGAAAAATTCTATGATCCACACATGGCTGTTCTGAGTCTGGATGTGTTTGTTGTTTGTATGTTTATATAGACTCCACACACACAGGATTCAATCCTAGTGCGTGCAGCTGTCTTTTTTAACTAACAAAAATATATTATATACTAAGTCTTACTTCTTAAGCTCATACCCAGTTGCACTTACTGGTCGGTAAACGATTAGCGAGGTTAAGCAACGTTGGGTGCGGTTAGTCTAAAGATGGGTGACCGCTTAGTGGTATTTCATCTGAGCGTCTTCGTGCTTCGGACGGCACGTAAAAACTCGGTCCCGGTTGTTGTCAAATTGACAGCAGTCGTTAAGCCATGTCAGAGGCCTACGGGCGGCTTGAACAACTCTTGACAACAGGTTGGCCACTAACCACACAAAAAGAAAGAAAGAAAACTTCATGACCTTAGCACTTAACTACTCGGATCGACGACCACAGAATGGAGTTATTTCATAGCTCATTGCTAAGCTCATCCGTTAATGTTATGCGCCGGATTCACTCGTACGACAGCCGCAGGAAGTTCTAATATGATTTATTCCCAACCGGGTCATAATGGGACTACATGTTTATGACGGCATACTATTTTTGAAAATGTCTGTATGTTTGTAATAAATACTCTTTAACTCCACTATCTACTTGTATGCCTAGTTATACCTGTGGAATAAGATTGCGATTATGTTTGCCGGGATAAATCAACATCAAGCACCTCTGCCTCCCCCCTCTTCCCTACTCCTTCTTGTATAAATACATAAAATCAAAATCAAAATTAAAATAAATTTATTCAAATTAGGTTACAAGGTAACACTTATGAATGTCAAAGTTACACGTAATTTTTTTTCTGTGAATTTACATTTACTGCCACGTTCAGCAAAGCAAGGGTGTAGGGCTCATGAGTAGAACGGGCAAGAAACTCATAGCCACTCTTTTAATCGCCAATACATATATATATACATATATAGGTAGGCATATAACTATAACTAAAATACATAAGAATGTAATAAAGCCGTTACATATTTATACGCTACAGTTGATACGTCTCCTATATTTCTTAATTAAAACAAAAATTATGATAATATGTAACTGTAACACATCTACGTATCGTTTAATTCTAACTAATATTATAAAATATGAATGTGATTTTATTTGTTACGCGTTCACACCTTAACTACTCGACCGATTATCATGAAATTTCGTATACACGTTGTCAGAGGAATGGAAAAGGACATAGAGTACCTTTCATCCAGAAACTAGTACTGTTGGTAACTGACCTAACCTTCATTTACACGGCAAAATGGAGTGTTCCTATAATATATTTAATTTTAAGTCTTCACTAAATAGATTATTTAATTCAGAACATGTTAGGCGCGCAGATTATTAAGTTTTTTTTAGTACATAGCACATACAATATTTAAGTGCTCTTCGGCAAAACCTGAGCATACATAAATTACGTCATACCCAAAAAATACATATTTTTATATGATATATACGACATTATATACACGCATGAAGTATGTAATATACTATCGATGTATCACTCTACGTAGGAATGATCTTTACCGAGGGTACTACATTAATTCAACCCGCTCATAGCTCCAGAGGGAATTTATTGAGGAAATGAGTTTGTAGCCTTCCCCTTCCAGATGTTATATATTAGCGAAAATATGAACTTACGCGGTAAATAAATATTTTTTGGTACTTTTTGTAGAATGATTTAGTAGATAATTTTTTTTTTTTGTGAAATGTTTCAGTTGTTTGTTTGGTGGCACAAGAATGTAGAATGCGTCTTTTATGGGGCTTGCCACTTTTTCCCAGTCGATAGTAATTTTGGGATATTTTTTCCTAAAAAAATATTTTGTAGCAATCCTAAAACTGTACCCGCGTAGACGCCAATGGACTTGTTCTCATAACTGATTGCTCGGTGGCACAATAAAACTGAATGCATCTACTGTCGGGTTTTTGTTCATTGCCCCGGTAGTGCAAAGCGATACTGTGATTTTTTTCTTATAACTAATTCTTAGTAGCTACTCTGAAACTGTTCTGGGTAGACGGTGATAGGCTTGTTTTTATAACTGTTTGCTTCGAGGCACTATAAAAGTGAATGCGTCTACAGTCGGTTTGGAATTGTTTCTCGGGTCGTGCGGAGTGATATTGGGGTAAATTCTTATAAGAAATTCTTAGTAGAAACTCTGAAACTGTTCCCAGTAGACAGCTTGCTGCCTATTACGTGGGAGCTGAAATCATAACTGCCAAAATATGGGTGTAGTATGCATCTGCCTAACCTCTTTTGGTATATGTGCAAAGTAAATGTATAGTAAACTAGGCGTGTAACTATGCATGCATGTTTTCGATAAGATTTATGGCATGGCCACCGAGTACTTTGCTGATTGGTTAGTTCTACCGAACATAGAGAATATTTTTAAATTTTATAGCGTAGTTCTTTTTTGTTTTTCTCTTCAATGCCAAAACGCACTATTTTATTGTACTGGCCATGCGGATATTTCACGTTTGAATATTCGAACAGAAATGTCGGTTTTATTGTACAGTAAAAATATTAATAACTACCCGCGGAATTGTTTGTTGGTCCCGAGGTATAGTTATGCGGTTACGCTTGGATATTCTTTGTGATGTTTGAATACTACGCCCTGGCTAGGCAGTGTTATTGGATTTTTTCAGTAATTACCTCTGAATCTGGATATGAGTCCGGTTGACTGGAATATACCCGCACCCTTATCATTACATAGGTCTTAATAACATTGTTAGTAAAATATCAGCATGAGATACGCTTACACAAAAACGTTGTGCTAAATCTTACTCCTTCGAAAAAAACCAAGTCTAATACTACGTGCAAAGATTTTGAAGGAAGTCATTTGATTGCCAATTACTGCACTCGATCGCTAAAGCATTCAAATTCCATGTCTTTCCTTAATATAAAGCTATCTAAATACCAATTTCTTCAATACTTATTTAGCCGTTTAGTTTTGAAAACGTAATATACCGTCTGTTTTATTAGATTTGACTGGATAACTGAACTCGAAACCTCACGATCAGCTTTAAGCAAAAGCGCAGTCTTACACTATTGTATCAAAGACGTCGACCATAATTACATTCGTGGAGATGCAAACAGTAATGTTCCTTCAACACAAAGCTTTCTTTAAACCAATCTGTGTAATCGTGCCTGGCGGGATATTGCTTAGAAAATAATGTCGGACAGACGTATAATTAAATATAGTACAGACGATATGATATGATGCCTCAAAGGTGAGTGCTGTGCACGTTGTCTCGGGGTCGGTTCCCACGTCGAGCAAAGTCTTATTAGGTATATTCGTAAATTATTCTCAATAACAACACAGAGGCACGAATCGTGACCTATAAACGATAATAGGTTTACCCCTATCAGGTGGGACCTAAAATCATAGCTAGCCAAATTTGAGTATCATACACCTCTGTCTACCCTATTAAAAATATAGGCGTAAGGTAATATTATACTAAATATATATACAGGATGTCCGGTAATTAATGGATAACCTGAAAATTTCTTATAGTAGAACTGATGGCCGTTCAGAAAAATGAAAAATCAAATAATAAAAAAATAAAAACAATAAAAAATTAATTAAAAGTGCAAGCTATATTAGCATAGCATACTTTTGACTGACTATCTATTAGCATAATTAGTGTTTAATAATACAACAACAAAAAACCGATGGGTTTCATTAATTTATGGTTGTAGTATACAAGAAAGTTATACATGGTAATTAAAAAAAACACATCTCAGGTAGTAGTTAGGATAGATGTTTTTCATATTTTTTTCTTAACCACCATCAGTTCTACTATAAGACATTTCAAGGTTATCCATTAATTACCGAACACCTTGGATATACCAATTCGTTATAAAAAATTTAATAGCGCGATTCAGGCACTAAAACATTTTGCAAGGACTAGATGAATTGAGTGCAGCGCCATCTTGTATCGCACGTGGTAAATTCGCCGATGTAGAAATCGTCACAAATTACGTTGCATAAAATTACTGTCACTGCAATATTTATACTCGCCGTGATATTATAAGATCTGTGTAGAACTAAGTCCCTAGTACCTCCACTTGCGCCTCATAACCGGTGTCATGGTTAACAGTAAATTGTAAGGCTTAATAACGTTCGTCTGCCAATCGTCTCCATAAATACACTCTGGGACACGAGAGCAACCATCATATGTATATTATTATTATTTTACGCAACACTACTTGCCTCATGCTACTTTGCCTTTGAATAAATTTGGTTTATCAGTTTTCACGAAGTTTCAATTATCTTTATAGCAAAATTTATTAACCTCTGAGTCTTCTTCGAATAACCTACATAGTGTTAATGAAAACACTATATGGGTCTGTGTGTCTGTCTATTAGTGATTGGCATAACTCCGGAACTACTAAACCGATTGACTTGTAACTTGGTGTGCAGATATCTTGGGTACATACCTCGGTCGAGTATGAATATGGGCCCTGTGGGTCAAAAGACCTCCGAGATATAGGGGTCATTTCTATTAATTACTTTTACATTTAAGAGGTTGAATCCTGGAATTTTACACCCATCTCGTTAAAATGGGTTCATTGGTTTTGCCCTAAAGACGTAGCAAGCAGAGAGTAACTTTTGCATTTATAATAAAAAATTAAAATCGCTCCAATTTATTGAGTTTATTAATTACTTAATTTTGCTCACGGCTTCGCTTGCACAAATGTAGGTTAGGTTTGTGGCAGTACTTTTTTCTCGGTGACAGGTACCTATTCTGTACTCCCGATAACGCGTATGCAAAATTTCATGTTGATCGATCGAGTAGTTATATAGCATCTTAGGTAAAACTAAGAAACTAGGTCGGCGAGTACTACGTTGGGTTGTGTGTTTAACCTGAGCGAATGAATCTACCTCAGAGATATCAGTTCCAATCATATTACATTATTGTAACATAAAGCCTTTGTCTTTGACCATAGTACAGTTTCAGCTTGCAGGCTGATATTGTGAAATACTTTGAGCTATCGATAGTCCAGTCTAGGTAGTGCTCCTACACGTTCTAGGAACACCGCGTGCGACCATAACACATTTTGAAACATATCGTTTATTTGGAGTATGTATGTGTGTATGTGGGTGTGTTGTATGTTTGTTTGTGTTGTGTATAGCGCATATCGAGTAGGTCCTTTGTTACTTTTTCAACAGCATAGCGGGTTTTATAAACTTCTCTTTAGGTTTGATGTTGACAATTCAAGCACGGGTTGGTTTTTTCGATTATTATCTAAATTAATATTATAAAGAGAAAAAATGTGTTTGTATTCGACAATCTTTAAAACTAATGAACCAGTTTTGATCATCTTTTCACCATTAGAAAGCTTCTTTATTCAAAAGTAACATGAGCTGTAAGTTATATGCTGCTCCGCTCCCATGCTACCTAGCAACTAACCTAAATGTAGCTTCAGTAACTTAGTAAACTCACTAACCTTTATATTTTGACGTTCATGAGTGTTACTTTGCGACCTAAATGAATAAATGATTTTTGACTTGACATAAGTCGTAGAGTGAAACATCACGCGGGCAAAGCAGTATTCATAAACATGAGTGAAACCGCGGGTAACAGCTAGTTTTACATATAAATAATATAAACAAGAATATGTAGGCAAAGCTGGGACAGGTAGAAGCGAAATATCACGACCAGTTTTAGGAACCGAATTAAAATGTTCTGCCTGAACTACAGGCGAGTTAATAATCCGATAAATTTGATGCAAGTAATAAAATACATATTTTTGCTCTCATATAACACAATTCCTGCAATAAATACACTAAAAAACTATGAAACAACGTACATTTCCATCTTCCCCCTTCCTTTTGAGAACCACACGTGCCGGTCTTCGTAACCACCGATGGAAGGTTAGCACAATCCCGTCTCGCACCATAAGGTTCAGCAATTCCTTTTTATGCCATACATTTGGAACAGTCTTCCGGCTCATGTGTTCTCTCCCTCCTATGACATTGGGTCCTTCAAACGTAGTGTGAAGAAGCATCTGGTCAGACCGGCTTGACACTGACGATGACTAGAAGACATGTATCTTCTCCTCGTCGTCACTGTCTCTGGACTGTAATTGGGCTTTTCATCAGGTCCGTAACAATCACATTGCCGTGTCACGATAATAAAAAATACATATGATGTTAGTGGGTTATTCTGTTCGGAAAATTTTAGTTGACACACTACACCGTTACATTCGGCTTATGAACGACGTAAACTGATAGACGGCGAAATGTCAATGTCAAATGCTTCTCACTTAATGTGAATGATAAAATATAGGCACATATGAATGATGTAAAAATCTATACTAATATTTTAAAGCTGAAAAATTTGTTTGTTTATTTGTTTAGTTGAACGCACTAATCTCAGGAACTACTGGTTCGAATTGAAAAACTCTTTTAGTGTTGGGTAGCCTATTTATCGAGGAAGGTTATAGGCTATATAACATCACACTACGACCCACGGGAGATGCGCAGTAATCATAAACGCGGGTGAAACTGCCGGTACAGCAAGTAAATGATGCAAAGCTGTTTTATTTTATTAATCTACTAGATTTTACCCTTTATGTTAATAACAGTACTTTTTTCTAGATGAACGGTATCCTATATCCTGTTCTGTTAACTTAACAATATGTATGCGAAATTTCATAATGATCGGTCTAGTAGTTCAGGCGTGAAATCGTAACAAAGAAATTGACATTCACATTTATATTATTAGTACTAGATGTACCCGCGGTTTCACCCGCATTTATCGTTACTGCGCCTTCCCCGTGGGTCGTAGCGTGATGTTATATAGCCTTCCTCGAAAAATAGGCTACCCAACAATAAAATAATTTTTCAATTCGAACCAGAAGTTCTTGAGATTAGCGCGTTCAAGCAAACAAACAAACAAACTCTTCAGCTTTATAATATTAGTATAGATATACCTTATTCATTTAACAACACAAATAATTCCTAAAATAAGTCGCAATCTCAAAAAATGTAACAGCAAATGGCAATGCTGCAAAAAATAAAGCAAACTCAATTTAGTGCGGGACATTAACTTGGGACGTAATAGGGTTATAATGTAATATGAAACATAAAGTAAATATAAAATGAAACAACGCCATCCAATCATATCGCGATAAATAACTAGGACCACGTGTGACTTACGATATTCCCGAATGGTCCCACTCGCCCCGAATGTCCCGTGTGGTCCGAGTGGTTTGGCCGGGGCGGGAGATTAAGGGCGTGTTTGCGCCGTTTTATGAAACGGCTATAACTCTTAAGTTGCGATCGCATCTGAGGTTAGCGCTAAAATAAATAGGTTTTTTTGTGTCTGTTGAACACGAAGATGTGGGCCTAATAATACGATATTATGCGGTTGTGTAAATGGCCCCTTTATTTTTACTCCATTTCACGTTTGTGAAATGTACGGGCTACTGCTAAAAATCGAATGATTAACCGATATACACACTCGTTACTTATTTAATACTGTCTGTATTAAATAAATAAGACTCAATCGCACAGCAGGTCTCGCATTCTATTTGGGGCAGTAAAATGATATATTGCGGGTTCCAAAAATCATACCTGATGAAATGTGGGCTTAATTCACCTCTGCCTGCTCCTTCAGGGTTTCGGACTATGTATATATGTATATATATATATATATATATATATATATATATATATATATATATATATATATATATATATATATATATATATATATATAATATATATATATATATTATATATATAATATATATTTATATATATATATGATTCTAATATCTATTCTAACATCCTACTAACCCTTGAAGTATATTCAGGCCTCAGTCTACATTTAGGTGTATGTGTACGAAACACACTTAATTTCAAAACGTACCTGCCCAATGAATACACATTTCTAAAATTATTGTTAGCTACTCTAGCTAAACTAAACAGTTATGTTACGAGTGGACTCACATCGGCAGTCAAATTCGTGAGATTCGAATCCACGACCTCTCTCATCGACTGCAAATCCAATGCATTATCCATCCTACGGCCCCTTAATTAATATCTCGTTGACCAAACCAACCTTTTCACCGCAAGTCTACCCTGATAATTCCCCACTTGTCCAACATCGTCCACAATTGTAAAACATGGAACACATTATAAATAAAATAAACAATTCAAGTTGCCCCTGCTGAGGCCTTAAGCGCCCCACTAAGAGCCCCATTTATGTGAAGTATGCCCCAATAAATAGTGGATGTCCCGGCCGGGCGGCTCACATTTTTCAGCTAGTGAGCCCGCACCTTTATATTTCAGAAGCTGTGATAAAGATGTCTATAGGATGCAGCATGTGTTACCTATAAATATTAGCTTACATAGCTAGACAGATATATAATATCTGTTGATAGTACGAATGGCGTAATGGTTTAAATGATCGCAGCGCCACTGCCTCTGCGGCTAGTCTATTGCCGTCCGTCCGTTACTAAAAAGACGTTAAGTTATATGAAACACATATAGCTTAACGTCTATTAAGATAACGGACGGCAATGTAATACTAATAATATAATAATAATATTCTACCACATATTATACAACACCATCTAGCCCAAACTAACCAGAGCTTGTACTATGGGTACTAGACAATGGATAAACATACATATATACAATTTTTTGTAAATACATACATATTATACATAGAAACACCCAGACCAAGACTAACATTCATGTCCATGCACACAAATGTCTGTCTTGTGCGGAAATCGAACCCGCGGGGTGGAGTTGATGATACGGTAGTTGAGCATACGGGATGAGAATTCCTGTGGTCCACAAATAGTCGCCGCAAAGAGTTTGGATGTTCTTTATCTCTATTCTTTAAATGATTGTTAAGTCCGCAGCAATACAGGTTTGAATCATAGTGCAGGTAATGCCTTTAATAATATTGCATGTAACGAAAAAGTGTAGTCATATTGTAGGTATAATATTGGACACTATGAATAAGATACGGTTCCAAAAATAACTTATAAGGTATTTTTAGAACTACCATGGCATTTAAACTGGGAACCACGCTTTATTTGATTATATGCAGATGCCCGTAAATCCTCGAAAAAGTTGATGGGCATATTATATCCACATCTCGCCAGTTATGTTTCAGACGTAATAGCGATACATATTTTTACCATCTAGCTTGCCACTATTAAGAGTTATCGAACATAATAACTTAACACTACTTTGCCCAGTAGTCGACGCCAGAAATTGACAATCAGCCGGTTCGGTAGGACCACAAGCTAGTCGTCTCAGTCATACCATCAAATAATTGTCAATGACGGGCTCTTACACTATTATCAAGTATCCACATATCAAGTACCATAAAGATACAAAAATCTCAACAAATGTCTCAATAAAGGCGAAAAATTTAAGTGAGAAATCTTATAAATGTTTCCTTGCCTTCAACTGCTTTTATTAGAATATTATTATAATTATTTAAATATACTTTGTCTAAAATTCCGATTTCTTATTATCAGCCATAGTCACGTGGTGACTAAGGTGGTGGTCCACTTAAAATCTGTAATTCAGTACCCGAACATCATCTAAGGATTATAAACTCAATTATAAATAATGCTTGCATAAAAAATGCATAAAACGCATAAGCTAATATGCATAATAAAGATTATAATGCAGTTAAAAATTTTATGCATTCTTATAAGTAAGTTCTAGTACGTTTTATGAATAAATCTGAAGTTGAAGTCTTGAAATGAGATTATTCGATAATGTCTAATAAACGAATACGAATTCGATTGAGCAGTGAATCGTTATGCAGTATCCAAACCGCATTCGACGGTAGAACGTGACGGTTCTGTGGCATCATAATATTTCAAACTGCCACGTCTGCATTCTGCAGTTGTAGAGTGTTGCCAACGGTTCATATTATTATGAAACGTTCCAATTGTCGTGCAAATCGAGGAAATTCGGTATGCAATTCTATCTTAATGTTGTTCATACCCTTGTTAAGAATAGATATATAACTATAATTTCATTTATTTATTAATTTATCACACACTTACACATACTATTACAGGTCAATTACCCAATACAGTAGTGGCCACTTAATTTTCATTTTACGTCATACTATATCGTAGCTGTCCTTGTGAATTTACTCAGAGCACAGTTGAATATTATTTACCTAAATCCGAATTAATATCGCTTATAATATTATGTATCACAGATGGCTTAAAAAATACATTATATTTTAATCGCTTTATTTCTTATATTAGCGATAGCTCAAAATGGAGCCCAGGTAAAATATTTTATTCAGTGCGTCTGGTCGCTGGCTAACTTATAAAGTAATTGCAAATATAATAAAATAATAAGTTACTTATACTATACGTTAGGTAAGCAACACCACAATATAGTCATACTTACATCTATAGTAAAAATAGCTTTCGCGAAGTCCTAATCCTCATATTACAAAGGAGTTACATAACACATTTTCTTCTTAAATACTTCTTGCATCCTGATTCCCAAAAGTATAACACACAGCGCCTTAACAAATACATCGACGACAACCCAACAAACTTAAAAGTTTAATTTAAACATAATAACAATAAACCATCATTTTCTTGCTATCCAAAATGGGTTTCCGAACATGGCAGCACAAATAATGTTGCCAACTGCAAGCGACGAGCGACGCGACGATGAAATATCTTAACTGACGTTGTTTAATTTCGGAACGCGTTTGGAATCTGTCAAGCCACATGTGCTTCGTTCCTTCATGTCGACGGAATTGTGGCGAGCTGCTATTGAATAGATGCATTTAATTTAGTTGTTCAGCACTGTATAGAATTGTAACGGAGAAATTCAGTACACATTATAGCATACTAATTCAATTAGAATGTTTTGCAAGAAAGGAAGCATCTTTCTTTTCGTTCTTTGCATTGTCTGTTTGTAATGTTTTTGATCTTACATGTATTCATTAGAAAATGCTATTGAAATTAAAAATACTTAATTAGGATTTCTATCGGATAATTTGAAAATTATTTTGTTAATAGTTATTAAATTATTTTAACTAATTTTATTTACGCATTCTCTGACGTTTGGGATGCTTTTCAGAAGCTATGATCATGGCGTGACTTTTTAGAAACTGACTTAATTTTTGGAGAACTGCAGTCAAAACTTCGGTAGTATTTTTAAGATTTTTAAATGACCTCTGTTATTTTTAAGTATTCACCCCAAGGTCTTTATCGTGCAGGGCTATGTAAAACTTCAATTAAAGGAGACAAAGTACAGTCAAGCTCAGAACATTCAATTAACATTTATTATTTTGTATGAAATAGTTATATGAAATAAGTACTTACCTAATACAAAAAAAAATTACCTTGTGTGGGTTTTGAATCTATAACTGTATGGTCGCAATAATAATAAAAAATGCATTAAAATTTTCTTTCAGTTTGCACATAGTCACGAGTAATAACAGTAAGTCAATAAAGACTAGTTGACAAAAATATAATCATAAAACATAAAAAAAAACATCTTAATAATAACAACCAAAATAACTAAATTAAACACATATTATGCACATATTGTGGACATTAACCAACCTTCTTTACCTTCCATATTACATAACCTGATTTACGCTATAAAATTGATTGACAGCAAAAATTAAACGAATTCTTATTCAACTCTATAATCCTCGTATAGAAATGAAAGTCGACGCTCGAACTAACTCAGCGTGTACCCGCATAGTTTGACGTACCATTTGACGGCATTCCCAGTAATGCATCTCAAACAACCCCGGGACGATCGGTCTGATTCTTCGCACAAAGGAATTTAAAATGGCGCTTCACCGCACCAATTTACTACGTCTCTTAAAGGAACAATTGAACGTAGAAAATACATGTTTTAATAAAATCTTGAGAGATTTTATTTTATCATTTCTAGGTAACTTGTATTAAATGTTCGCTTATTGTGACATCAACTGACTGTATCAATAGCTTTGTAGTTTCAAGGTCAAAATAATGATTATATATTTTTATTATTTGGATTACCAGAATATAACTATTGCGCAGCTTTTACCGAATTTATATCTCTAAAAGGTCAAACGATCGAAAAATTGGTTATTAATTTTAGCCATTAATGGTCACATCATACTGAAATAAGTGTTGCTGTTGACGCTGAACAAGCAAACAAATGTATGTATAGCAGATTTTATTAACTTGAATATCTGTCTGCTGCAGCTTATGGTATAATTGTAATTATTAGTAAAAAATAACAAATGCTTCTATAGTATACAAGATTTTTAGATGATAATAAATTATGTATCTGACATTTTTATTTATTTTTCTTTGTGACATTCTCTATTTTCTTTTTTGGGATTTTGTTTATCGATTGACATTTAATATTTTGCTATTTATTGATTTATTATGTGACTCTATGTGACGAATTAACTGACATTTTGTATTTTACTATCCTTATTCGATATTCTGAACTTAGCGCTATCTAATTTTTAGAATAATTTGTTACATTAATAATATAAAATATATCGAAATTAATTCTTTAAAATAATATTGCTCACAGAAATTAAGAATGTATCAGATAAATTTACCTACCTAACTGTTATCAAAAAATATTTGTACACCAGTTAATGGCAGAATATGGACAGAACTATAATGTATTTTTATCATCATTTGTGTACTCATATTCTGACAAATAAATGATTTATTTTTATTATATTATTATAATGTTTATGGCCGATGCGGTACCGAATTCTAAGAATTCAATGCTCAGGTCGGCCAAACTAGTTGAGAGTATGAGAGTTGCCAATGAATTGCACTCTGTTACGCAGAATTTATAGATCTCGGATTAAAATATTGTTGCAATTATACATACATCTCTGCCTGCTACTATTGTTATATATAAACTTAATATATATATATATATGTATGTACATAATAAAACATAGATACACGTAGTCACTGCCTACCTCTGTTAAAATAATGTAAGTCCAACTCAATATAAACTAAAAATTCAAAACTACACACGAATTAAAACATTGTACATCAATCTAAATTATACTTTATTCATCGCACATTTAAATCTATATTTCTATGTACAAAAATCAGTTGTCTTTCAAGTTTGCGTCAAATACAGCCTAATTATCGTCTATTAAGTCGCGATTACGTCTTAAACGTGACCAGAAGACGAAGTGAGCTTGATGATATATTGTTAATATTGGAACGCTCTGAATATCGTCTGAAGGAGATCGGAATGGACTTGGTAAATTAGTTCTCTCGGTAGTAGATGATGCTTGGGCCCGTATTGGTAAAACAAGCTTAATTGCCTCAATTCCTTGGGGACCGTTTCATAGAGCCGACATGGCGCAATGGTGTAAGTGGAAGATGTAATTTCTTGAAAGAATGTCGAACCTAGTAGACACAGCCTGTCATCTCTGCCGTCTAAACATATAGAAAGAAGTACATTTTATTTTAAATTACTATTTGATATTAGACTACAATATATTAGTGTTATGTATTAACAAGTAATAAACTCTTAACACAATCAAAGAATCTTATATCTATAAGAACACTCGCCTGTGTTTAAAGCGGCCCAATGAATAATTGGACTTACGGTCGAGGTCGCGGGTTCGAATCGCACCCATTGCACTACTGACGTGAACCCACTCCTAACACAAGCATTCTAGTTTAGCTGCAGGCTTAACAAGAATAATAGTAATTTGAAGCCCAAATTGCTAGAAATCTTTTTGAAGAAAAATCAAACTTCCTTAAACGAATTTTGAATCGCGAGAAAATCTGTTTCCATTTTATTATTAGGTATTTGAACATGTTAAAGCCACTTAAACATTCGACTATTTAATCCACAGGTTTAATCCATAATCGCAAAATACGAACACAGCAAACTCAGATCATACAACCAATAATTTAAGTTAATTAAAACCGTTCAAAATGGAATCCCAATCTAGTCTAATAAACGTAAAATGCAATTTATGTTCACATTGCACGTTTACTTCAATTTGGAAGAATACCTTTTTTCAAAGGTTTTAAACATATGTCCTTACCATATTTAAATTTATTTTTTTATTATGGTTCCCCAACAATTGTTTTCATCAATACTTAATTTAAACTAGTCTAAAATACAAGCGACAATGCAACAATCACTTGTAGGTAAACACCGCTTAAGAAAGTGTTTGAAACTTATAATTAAATCTTACTCGTAGTTGTACATACACTGCTTACATAATATATTTATATTTATTGTGTTTCTAAATCTGTAGTTTTAAGAAATATGGACTTTATTTTCCTAATACTAAAAGAATGTAGATCTATAAGGTCGCTGAAACCATTCAACACCTTACACATTCTTGCGTAAGGAGAATTAGCACCAAGAACTGTTCTTCTTAACGGTGGACAGAGTGGTGTGATTGATTTGCGTGGCAGTCTAGCAGGAAAGCGAAACTTAAAAAGAGCCAACAACTGTGGTCATTTAATTTGCTGCTTGAGAATTTTAACAGTGAACATTGCGTTATTAATTCTTCTACGATTTGCTAAAGAATGAACGCCGAAGTGCTTCAATCTAGAATCGTAAGAGCGTTTCGCACGATATAATGTCTAAGAGTGTTCTTACACATTAGATTGAATAAGATTGTGTGGTAAAATTTCCAATAAATGACCGTAATCTATACTAATATTATAAAGGTGATTCTGTTTGTTTAGTTGAACGCGCTAATCTCAGGAACTACACGTTCGAATTGAAAAAATATTTTAGTGTTGGATAGACTATTTAACGAGGAAGGTTATAGGCTATAGAATATCACGCTACGATCCACGGGGGCGGCGCAGTAACTATAAACGCGGGTGAAATACGACATGACACTTTTATAAGAAACATCTTTGAAGGAAAGGTAGAAGGCAGAAGTAGAAGAGGAAGGCCAAGGAGGACGTCCATAGATCAAGTGAAATAAAAGGTAAAAGATACGTCATATCAAAAAGTCAAAGCGCCGGCTGAAGATAGTACATTATGGAATAGACTACACCGACAAGAGCTTGATCTCTCAGAGCTCTATTTTGATCAAATTTCTTAATGGAAAAATAATACTAGTTATGGCCCACTACGTCTGAATATGGTCACTTTTCTGGACTTGAAGTTGTCATCTGACACTTGTGTGTTAAAAATTGGTTAGCATTAGGATGTCATGTTGGCTTGTGCCAACATGACATCCTAATGCTAACCAATTTTTTTTTTTTTTATATTACTAAAGTGGCAAACAAGCATACGGCCCACCTGATGGTAAATGGTTATCGTAGCCTATCGACGCTTGCAATACTAGAGGCATCACTTGCGCGTTGCCGACCTTGTAAAAACCTTTTAACTCCCTTTTTGAAGAACCCCATACTGTAGTCTTGTGCGAAAACTGGGCATTCCACAACCTGAGCGTCCGCGGGAGAAAATTCCTGTGGAAACCGTTTTTAGTAGTAGTCAAGGGTAAAGAAAAGGACATAGGGCTTCTTTCATTAAGAAAAATAGTACAATTCCTGAGGAATAGAAATTTATTAAAAAATCCCGATTAGCACTAGCAAAGCCGCGGCCAAAATCTAGTTAAGATTTAAAATATAGTATCCATTTTGAACAATTTTCGCACTAGAATAGGCCGTCTGCTTATAACACAGCACCAACGGGTATACAATCCTCGTATAGAGCTTAAGTGCTCATTCATCACCGTCAACTCCAAGATATACTGTTTCACACAACATAACATTTACATATCCAGATTTACACACACATATGCATTTTAAACGTGGCAATTTGTCCAGCACAAATGGTATATATCCTGAACAAAGTGTGTACAACATCCGAAGTTAGGTCTTAGAGGAAGTTATAACAAACGATGTTGATCCTAATCCAGATGAAAATTTATGTAAACATTTGTTTCGTTGTCTTTATATTGAGGCTATACATGGTGTGTAATGGTTGGATTTATCTTGAGATAGTGTGTGGAATTTATGTTTTATTTGAAAACTTGAATTTTCTCACGTCTTCGCTCGCATTAGTCTAGGTTTTATCAATTAATTTCAATCCCGCGAAAACAGTACTTTTCCTGGATAAAAAGTACAATATGTCCTTTTCTGTAATCCTGACTATGTGTATGCGAAATTTCATGATTAACAGTCGAGTAGTTAAGGCGTGAAAACTTACAAACAAACAAACTCACAATTGCATTTATAATATTAGTTAGGATTAGAATAAGACCAACATACATACATCTCACACATATATCTCCAAAGGGTAGTCATAGTTGTTTTGATAACCACACTTCCCTACCTAAGGTTTTAAGTTTTACGTAATAGGGTCGAGCCTATTGCCGACTATCGGTGATGCCTCATTAGTGGGTTGCGTCGTCGCAGCGGATCAAAGCATTGTATGCACACCTGCGTTGCGACGACGCACGACGTCGCAGCGCAAGAAGACGACGCACGTCCTCAGTCCGTAGATTACCTCAGTCAGTCTCCACAATGGATCGGCACAAACGTTGTTGCTTTTATTGCGCCACTGCCGAAATAAACGTAGAAACAATAAAAGATTGTGGATATCTCCCTTGATTGCATTAAGAAATAGTGATGGTCAGTTTTTAGCAGTGGAACACTGGCAACGACAACGCTGCGCATCACCCTCCCCCCGCTACGTCTCTCGTCCTTCGATCCGCTGAAACGTCCCGTGTGACGACGCAACGCATTAATGTAGCATGTCACAAAAAATATATGGAAAACGACGCAGCGTTGACGCTGCGACGACGCAACGGAACGCAACGCACTAATGGGGCAGAGCTCTATCGGTCAGAGTTCCCAGCACGATGCTAATACTAAGAATTATCTACCAGAAATCTATATAATACTTTGGCCATCCCAAGAATTCGAAATCCATGACAGTCGATATTTACTACTATTGCGCCATCAAGGCAAAGTTTGCATCACACAGAGATATTTTTTCTACTACGTACACCAGATTATGGGTTAGCTGCTGTTATTTATTTTGACTATCAGTTAAAATAAATAGTAGTGGACGAATAAAATAAAAATCTCTGTTTATAAAAAGGCTTCTATGTTTTGATAAAATACACACGCGCTTAAACATACAGAATAACTTAAAACAGCGCTTATTTTTATAACACTGTAATCTAAAACTATTCTGAACCCTTAAAATCTTAATTCAACGGCAAAAAAATAACATTCAATAACCCAAAGTCCATTAGAAAGTGACGGGTCTATAAAGCCATTGAGGCTACGTTTATAAACGTCAATCGGGCGGCGAAGGGTTAATCTCCCGGTATAAAAGACATATTAAGACGCATTCACACGTCGGGGGCAAATCTTTGCTAATAAATCAAGCGGATATGTGCGGTCCAAATATTTGTATTCTGGGTACCGTTATGTCTTGGGTACTTTAGCCAGCTATTGTTACATATTGTGTGAAGGTTGCCAAATACATATATTTGTGCTTGGCAACCGTAATCGTTTGTAAGAGCTCTGACTTATTTGTTCATTGATTTAAGGAATGATACTGAGTGAAACTTAGGAGCAATCTTTGAAAACTAAAAATAATGTGGAAACATTTATATTTTCCGATATCTAGCGATTTCAAAAGCATATCAGAAGCCAAGTCCCAGTTTTTTGTGAAATATATAATAATGTCCTCCAGACCGAATTTCGGTTACGGCGGCCGATCTTAACGGAGACTGGCCATCTGCGCAGGAGATATTATAGTACACAAGCGTGTGCGCAAACTCAAGTGCACTCTCTGTTCCCTAATTCTCATGATCCGATGGGACGGTAATCCGACACGACCGGAGAGAGATCAGGCGCAGGACCAACGGCTTTACGTGCTTTCCGAGGCACGGGGTGTCTAACACTGCCAACTTCCTAGCTCCGGGCTGCTACTGAGATTTCTTAACAGAAAAACCTAATAACTTTATGTAGGCCCGACCCGGGATTCGAACTCGAGACCTCATGCACAGCAGTCGCATTCACTACCGCTGCGCCACGGAGGCAGTCATTATTATTAGTCAGCAAAATATATAATAATATTTTAAATACTACATAATAAGGTATATAGGTACTAAGTTCTTCATAACTGCCAAATCCAAAAACACTATCCAAAACAACACAGGATCTCACGAAGCTATCAAAACTACTTATATTAGTACATAATTGAATCAAAGACTGTTAACTACATACGTAATAATTATTACACATTTAAATAGTCGATCCTAAAATAAAATTATTAATAGTTAATAATAATGTATATTTCGCTCCACAATATTTACAATGTTGACAAATTTAATACTAAAAATAAAACACAAAGAACATTGTGAAAGACTGGAGCCTAAGCTAAGCCGAAGCCTGTGTTATAGGAGACCAGGTCTCCACCCCAGATATACCAAGTTTAGATTTCGTACGTAGGTTTATTAGCATTAAGATAGTGTTAGTACATTCATTGTTAATATTGTATGGACAGCGAAAGGAAGGAATAATAAAATCGCACATCAAAACTCATATTTTAACATAAATACAATAATAAAACTTGTCGTATTTTACTATTTTTTACTGCGACCAATATCAATCACGTTGTCAGCACTCTATCAACGGTACGTGACGTCATTGCGTCACGCCGACCTGACACGTGCACCGTCACATATATGGGACACTCACGCCGCACATACCGGCCACACCAATGCTGTGTCACACAAATGAAACTGCCGCTAATTTTGCAGCGAAATACATTTAACGTTCGCTGTATCGGACGGCAGTACTTTTAATCAAACAGGTTGAAATTATTGACGTCACTGCTGC
Source organism: Catocala nupta (assembly GCA_963675205.1). Taxonomy (NCBI): domain Eukaryota; kingdom Metazoa; phylum Arthropoda; class Insecta; order Lepidoptera; family Erebidae; genus Catocala; species Catocala nupta. The sequence continues at coordinate 27,487,748 of OY776090.1, read as the reverse complement.
AGCATTTTAGGGTTGATTATGTAATTTAATTGTGTTGTTTATTATTGATGCATCGTATATGTAAATGTAATGAACGTTGATGAAATGAAATAATTATGATAATTAATTTTTAAATTATTGCAATAAAATGATTTACTATGTACATGCGTATATAACTTCATGGCTTAATATTGTCTTCTGTTTACGCGAATGTTATTCATTGAAATTAAACTACTATATACGGATTCAGTGATAAATAAACAACGCGATAGAATCCGTATATAGTAGTTTAATTTCAATAACTTCATGGCTATTTCTAGGAAAGGTTAATAGAGGTGGATAGTACCCATATTTTGCTGGTTATGGTTTAGGTCTCACGAAATGGCAAGCCAGAATACTAGATATTCCCAGACGCTAAACTGTTACGGCGAATTTCATGACAGTTTCTCTGTCAAAATTTTTCCCGTAATATTATTCTCATAAAACTATGTACGTATGTATGCACATAGTATTTGCTCGACGCAGCAATCGAACCTAAGACTCACAGTAATACTATCATAACTTACTAATTCCAAAACTTTGCCGTTCATAAGTGTTACTTTGTGAACTAAACGGCACAATGATTTAGAGTTCTGAAACCTTCTACCTCCAATTTGCAACACCAGTATGATCTCTACAAATTGATAGAATCCGATAAATTAGGGATTACGCCAAACTTCTGGTTGTTAGGGCGATATTAATTCACGAACCGTACATTATGCCAGAGCATGGATTGCATTAAAACGGTATTTTAGCTTCATGCAAATATCCCTAATTTGTTACATTGAAATTTGATTGGGAAACTAATATGATGGAATACCTAACAGTATTGAGTGATGGGCTGTATTGCTTTTGTCGTATAACATTATGCTTGAGCTAGGATATACAGTTAATTGGAAAAGCTTATAGCCTTTTACCCGTATCCCGTTATTTCTACCTAATTAATAACATGTTCTAGGTATTTTCATCATTTGTTATTTTTGCTTATTTATACAAGGTATAAATATTGAAATAAGTTGCTTTAATCGCAAGATTAAGACTTAGGATTATTAGCCGATCGCAAAAGAAAGCAGCTGCATAACCAAACAACACAACGCGGGGTGAAAGGCGTTGGGCAAGAGAGATGGCCTATGTTGAAGATAGGATTTCTACTGTGATGATTAAAAGAAAATACTGCTTGCTTCACGGTTATTAGTTATATTACCATAACTTATTTCAATTTGCAAACTGTAACATTTGGATGTGCGTTCACAATGGCGTCTGTTATTCTCGAATGTTCGATGAGCGCTCGCGCCGTTCGGCCAGTGATGTCCTCCCCGCGCGCGCATCTATACTACTCATGATGTAGTGATGTGTCACTCGCAGCAACGTTATATTGTGACCAGCCTATGATTTTTAACTGATTAAAATATGTTTTAAAACAAATATTGAGTTTTATGAATGGTGTTACAACAAAGGTTGTCGTTTGTGTAAAAGGTTATTATTAAACTTATTATTATAGTTACTAGCGGTCGCCTAGTGTTCAAAATTCGACCATAATTGATTTAAATTCTAAGTTTGATCGTTATTAAGGTTTTATTGTCTTAACTTTACCCTTATAATCACATTTCATTTAGATTTCGCCAAGGCTATACGGGTTAGTTTACCTTTTTAAAACAAATTATTATTTACTTAACTACACTCTTTCATTAACGATATTTCTAAGCTTGCTACTTTGTTTCTTTATTACATATAAATTATTGAAATAAAAGTACTATATACAGATTTTATCGCGTTGTTTATTTATCACAGTCTTACAAAATTTTGAAAATATTACACTACTACTACTATTGATTTTATTTTACTAATTTATAAGCTAATAAAATTATTTAAACTATTAAATCAATTTATTTTTGGTTTACACTTTTTGAAAATTTTGTAAGACAGTGATAAATAAATAACGCGATAAAATCCGTATATATTAGTTTAATTTCAATGAATAACAATCGCGTAAATAGAAGACAATATTACATATAAATAAGTTATATGTAACTAACGAAGGATTGTACGTCCTCAGACGAACAATGCCGAAATACTACGAACGCGATTCGACTGCGTGTGCATACGCATGGTTGTGTGTAGTGTTTTTTCATCAATTTAATGTATTTCTAATGCATATTTTATAAAAATATTAGTAATCGCCACACCTCCATATCAATTTTAACTGTGCCAAATGCCATACTCCTCCGGCCTCGCAATTTTCGTAAAAAGAGTTACAAAGTTTTTGCTTCACGTATTAATAATATAATAATAATATATATATTACGCCAATTGTTGTAAAACTGCACATATAACGTAGTGCTATAAGTGGCCGTCTCGCCCCTGCCTGTACGCCCAGAGCTGTGGCTTCAATCTCCACACGGATTAAGTCTGTATTATAGACAAATTTTCTCAGTCTACCGGACAAAGTATGTGTGATCTTCAATTGCCTTTTCTAGTCCAGCTGTTATTTGTGTCCGTTGCAATATTTGTAAAGACAGCAATACAGAAATTATTGCTAAAACGGCGAATGTCTTAAAAAATTAACATCTTTTGAAACAGAAAGAACATGGGTGTATATTCCTGGCTGTTTTGTGAACATGACTATGTCCTAAAGTTCGTGAAGCTATTTCAGTAAACAAATAGCTAATAAGTTAGTAGAACGAAGGAGAAAACCCATCTTCTAAAATGTAATGCGATCTTATTGAAGCGAGAGTACCGTAAGACATAGATTTTATCTTCAGATTGAATTAGAACATGATTCTGCTCAACGACTACGGTATAACTATCCAATATTAGTTTTACAGTACAAATTTCGTCCTTAATGTTACAATCAGCAAAATAAGTAGCTGAAAATACATACAAAGTATTTTATGAATTACTAGCTGCGCCCCGCGGTTTCACATAAGTCCCGTTGCCGTGGGAATATCGATAAAAAGCCTATGTGTGTGTAGCCTATGTGTTTATCCAGGTCTCCAGCTATCTACATACCAAATTTCATTGCAATCGGTGTAGTTGTTTTTGCGTGAAAGAGTAACAAACATCCATACATTCATTCTCACAAACTTTCACATTTATAATATTAGTAGTACTAGCTTTTACTCACGGTTTCATTCACGTAACAGTAGGTTAAATTAGGTAACCCTCCAGCCACCCTGAGGTTTGACCTGGGGGTGTTGGGCTTCGTGGGCTTGCTCGCCACCCGATCGGCACCAGTTCCAAGAGACGGCGTGCGTGTTCCCACGCGCGAATCTGTGTCGTGTGTCCGTTCTCCCTCAAGGGGACAGTAGGGTTAAAATTTAGAAGTAACCATAGGGTAGGTCTTTTCGTGTAGTGGCCTGCCGTTTCATACGGGCGGGGTCGCGATGGCATGTGAAAGTGATTCGCGCGGCTACGCCGATTGCGGTTATGTCGAGGAACACCGTGGTGGGTTTAGTCGGTATTAACGCGACGTTGCTCACCATTTTTCCCCCAATGAGTCCGACATAACCCCTCCGCCCACCCTAGGGGAGGGGTAGGCGTAAATGCATTCCACCACGTAAAATAAGGGTTACGTTTTGAAACAGTACTTTTTTTAAATTACATATTATATCCTATGTTACCCGGTAATAATATAGCTTTCCAAAGGTGAAAACCATTTTTTATCGTTTAATGAATTTTTGAATTAAATCCTTACAAACAAACAAACAAAAATCAAATCTTTCCTCTATATAATATTAGATAAATACCTACTAATTATTATTCTGTATTTTTGAACAGTGATTAAGTTTACTATCTGAGTCTTGACTTTTATATCAGTAATAGTTATACTATTATTGCGATAAAAACTGACATTTGTTGTAATGTTAAAAGTGTTCCTGTACTTACTAAGTTCATAGAGCAAAGATAGCTCAGAGGGGAGACCAACAGACTACAATGCAAAGGGTCTCGGGTTCGAACCCACGTCGCGCACCTCTGACTTTCAGAAGTGATATGACTTTTCGATATTATGTGCGTATTGATTGACAATTATCGCCTGCTCCGTGCCTCGGAGAGCACGTTAAGGGTCCGTTCACACAGACCGGCTCGGAGAGGAGAGCAAATTTTTATCACGTTCGAAACAGAGTTTTGAGTAATTGTAGTAGTCATTAAGAATGCTTGAACGCGCTTCGTGTGAAATAATAAGAGGAGCCGACCGGCTCCAATTGCGTGCTCTTTCTCGCTTGCGCAGCCGATCGGCTCTCATGGATCTCTTCCAGCCGGTCTATCTGAAATAGTTGGCGGCTCCGCTCCGACTAATTCCAAGCGTATACGATCCGGTCTGTGTGAATAGAAAAAAGCGGGCCGATGCTCTCCGAGCCGGTCTGTATGAAAGGACCCTATGACGTCGGTCCCGGCTGCCATGAACATCTATGGCAATCGTTATTGGGGAAGCCGACACAAAAGATCCCAATGAGTTGAAGTGTCGCCGGTCGGTACTGACTGGCCCCCACACAAGATAAGATACTAAGTTCATGTACATAGGCTTACATCTGTATATAACCGAAGAGGTAGGCTGTATTATATCTGCATTTCACTAGCTAAGATTTTAGATTGTACATTATGAGGCGCATTTTTCCGTGTTGCTTATAATATTTTCTAGAAGAAAATTCAATAAAAAATAATAAAATAAAATGCGAAATTGAAATTTAAACTAGAGACATGACGATTGTACGTAAACGTTTATTTTTCCAATCCAGAAATCAAAAGCAAGCCCTCATGTACAACACTCGCGCTAACTACCAATGCACGACTAAGGCATTTACATTACAATCACTAGAACAACAACGCTATAGCCATCCCACTCGTCCATTTAAGTAAATGAAAGACGGCATATCACGTCCACCAAACTAAAAAGCGAGAAGGAGCTATTTAGTTGCTCAAACAGTTGTAGACTTGAGCATGCATTCCAGATTAGCCGGCGACGGGTGCACGACATAGTCTCACTTAAATAAGTTAGCCAACTTACCCTTGTTAGTTGGAATGTAGATTTTATATTTAAACTCGCCTGTTTCTGGTTCCAAATACGACCCTGTTCGTTTTGCGTAATTGTATTAAACGTTTTTTATGTGTTGTTTTTTTAAATACTGCTTTTGTATTTAAGATCTAGCTCTGTGCTGGCATTTTAAAACATGCAATTAATGGACACATAGTACACCCAGAGGTTAGTTGGAATGTATTGTTCCTGGTTCCAAATACGACCCTGTTCATTTTGTATAATTGTGTTAAACTATTCATTTTTTTAAAAGATTCTTTCATTTTTCGTCTTGCTCTGTATCACATGGCCTTTACAAATATACAATTAACGAACACAAAGTACACCCAGTTGTTAGCTGGAATGTAGATTTAAAAAAAAATTCTTCTGTTGATCTTTTCCTGCTCATTGAGTGTGATAATTGTATTAAATATTTCAAGTAAGTTTGAAATTTTATATGATTTCTAGTAAAGTTAAATTATGTTTGCTATGTAAAAAGAGTTATTGAATTGTATTTAAAAGGATTGACATCAAAATGTCTCTATAGTTTAGGGAATAATCAGCGGTTTTAACGGCTAGAAACTATTGTAATTAAACTCTTTACAATGAATGTATAATAGTGATATAAGCTTTGTATATAAACTGTTCCACTGCTGGACCTCTACGCTGACCCAGTGGTAGGCAGACTTTACATATCTTTGAAAAGATGAAAGTTTCATCACTATGTTTTCAGGCAAACGATGATTTACTAATTATAATATAATAATAATAATATCCTCCTGACCGAATTTCGGTCACGGCGGCCAATCTTAACGAAGACTGGCCATCGGCGCAGGAGATATTATAGTGCACAAGTGTGTGCGCAAACACAAGTGCACTCTCTGTTCCCTAACTCTCATGATCCGATGGGACGAATAATCCGACACGACTGGAGAGAGATCAGGCGCAGGACCAACGGCTTTACGTGCTTGCCGAGGCATGCGGATGTCTAACACCGCCAACTTCCTAACTCCGGGCTCGTATTGAGATTTCTTAACAGAAAAACTCAATAACTTTTTGTTGGGCCGACCCGGGATTCGAACCCGAGACCTCATGCACAGCAGTCGTATTCACTACCGCTGCGCTACGGAGGCAGTTAATTTTACTAATTAATATGCACATAACTTTAGTAAGTCATAGATACATGCCTTGAAGATCGAGCTCGAAGCTGCATGACAGTCCAACTGTCTCTCAATAAGCTATCGCTGCTCTTCTAATTATTATATTGTAATACCAATATAAAATTAAGTTTAATGACTATCAAATATAGCGCAAATGATGTTATATCCAATAACGTAATATAAATAGACGCGTCATGCATGTACATTACGGCACTCGGAAACAGCGTAAATACATATAGACAAAAGACAGCTACTTAGGCGCACGAAGAAAGGAAAAGAAAATTAAATGTCTACGGAATTCCTGTTGTTAGAGAGATAAATACATTTTTTAATTACGTTGTCATTCTGTGGTGCTTGCTCATTGGCCGAGCGCGAACACGTGACTTACCTCAGGCGCCAGCCACCACTAGAAGGCATCGAAAAAAATAAAATAAAATAAATTTTCTTGATACTTACGCATGAAATGATACTTTTTTATCTTTCACAGCTGCAGTATAATTTTTACATTTCCTAAAAACACAGGAAGGATTTCTTTTTGTTGTTGTGGAAGTTATTCATTTAAGTTATTTTAATGACGCGTCCACCCACGGCACTGTTTGATATTTGACTAAATAGACTTCTGGTAATTACCTTGCATTCATGTTGCCACTACAGAGCGCGGGCAATGTATCTATAGTTTATATATCATTGGTTATAACACTTAAAACAAATAATCATTAAAAAACAATCTGTAGATTGTTATTAAGGTTTTGCCATGATTGATGACTCTAGAAACATCAGACACAAAACGTTTAAATCGCGTATATCAAAAACAAAAATTTGTTCTTCTCGCTCTAAATCAGTATTTATATAAATAAATGATCACTATAGTATAATAATATATTATTAATTATAAAACACTTTTTCAGAGTTGTGAAATAGTTCATTATTAAAATAAAGCATAATTAAACATCCTGTTACAAAAAAAAATACTCGCATCTTAGAAGTTTGGAAATGTGTCCGACAGTCAACCCCATTGCGGGAAACTTAAAACATGGCTACCAAATATATATGCCATACACCACTGCTTTCCTTTCGGGGTCTATAAAGACGTCTTTGTATATACGTAATAGGTACTTTATCCATTATCCTGCCCCACTACAAGACTCCTTCTACGACTGTTAGCAAATTACACAGCCTTCTTGTCTCCAAAGCATTCTGGCGTTGATTACCGTAGTGCGAACTAAACTAATTCAAGCTAAACGCGGTGGCTGAATAAGTTTCCAACTCTGCTTACTCAGACAATTGCATGCTGCGGGTTACTGGTCACGCTATGTGCGCTGTGATGCCGGACGAATTTCAATGGCGAATAGTTTCAAGCAAGTCCTTGAGGATAATGTTCGGTACTTTTGCATATTAGAGCCGAGTTTTGCATGAGTAATTTAGAAATATGTAAGTTATTGCCTACAGCCCGATGGATAAGGCAATGGACTTGCGACCATTACCTTATCCATTGGGCTGTTGCCACTTTGCCACATCATTTACAATAATCATATATATAGGAATAACTTACATATTTCTAAGTTAACTCCTTATCAGGTTAAAAAAGAACCTTATTATATAATAATAATATACCTTAATATTATAAATCCAAATGTGTGTTTGTTTGTTATGCTTTCTCGTCTTAACTACTCGAACGATCTTCATGACATTTGACGTTGTCAAGCGTACAGAAAAGCCCATAGAGTACCTTTCATCTAAAAATATACTGTTCCCGATGAATAGCTAGAAATGTGATTAACGTCACAGCGATATGCCAGTGTTGTAGTAAGTTGGCATTTGTAGGCTCTGCCTACCCAACCGAAAAACAATAATTATTTTTTCTATCATAAGAACCCAATGAAACATACGCACATATGTATATACGCCACAGCACTAAGAACGCAGCATAAAGAACCTCATTTTCCAAAATGGCGTCCAACCATTACCAACTTCTAACTTAAAACCGACATCGGATACACCAACATTTGAGCCATTATCTTCATCAATATCCATCACTTAATCTCCTAGTCAAAAGTTCGAATAGGTCTAAAGTAAGTGTCCAAGTCATCGGCTTAAGATTTATGACCCGAAGGCAAGCTTGGCACGGCAGCCAAGTTGCATCTAAATGTTTGGATTTAACTGGAAACTGATTTAGAAAAATTTAACTATTAATAACTTTTCCTATAGCTGTCTGGTATGCCATTGCAGTAATACAACGTAAGGTCAAATGCGATCTGCGAAAAAGCATTTATAATAATAATATTCTACTATCACATGTACACACAACACCATCTAGCCCAAACTAAGCAGAGCTTGTACTATGGGTAACTAGACTATGGATAAACATACATATACTCTTTTTTTTTTGTAAATACATACATATTATACATAGAAAGACCCAGACTAAGACAAACATCCGTGTTCATGCACACAAATGTTTGACTTGTGCGGGAATCGAACCCGCGACCTCAGGCGTGGCAGTCGGTTACATTAACCACTACGCCATCGAGGCCGATTTTTTACGCCAATGAATAGTAATCTAACCTAATATTATAATATTAGGTTAGATTACTATTCATTATATTCATTATAAAGCTGAAGAGTTTGTTTGTTTGGTTGAACGCGCTCATCTCAGGAACTCCTGGTTCCAATTTCAAAATTATTTTAGTGTTGGATAGCCCTTTTGTCGAGGAATGCTATATAACATCACGCTACGACCAATTGGAGCGGCGCAGTAATAAAAAATGTTGCAAAAACGGGTAAATTTCTCTTATGTGAAGCAGACAAAGTTGCGCGGATCAGCTAGTTATAATATATGTATACTGCACAAACGTTGTGGTTTAAGTCGTGACCTCGTCATTGCCGCCGCAGCAAGTGTTGTGGGTTCGATTCTCACACGGGACAAAAATTTATGTGATTCGCAGTTGTTCCGAGTCTGTATGATCTTTGTGTCGGATTTTTTAATGTTTGTAAAGACACCCACAATACAGAAATTATTTCAAGTACGGGAGACGTCTTCTAAAAAAATACAAACAATATTACAAATCTTCTTTAGGCGCGAATATATAATAGAATAGACTATGTGTACTTTTTGGGTGAACAAAAAGCGTGAAACTCGCGTAAACACCGCACGCTAGTTAATTAGTGTTCACTTCTATCGGCAGTCCCCAAAGACTGCCCTGCATATTTTTATCACATTCACATTAATATATATAATCAATTTCCATTTTAAAGTTTTAATTGTGTATCGTCTATAGGTATATATTAAAATATAATATAAAATGGATATATTGCATTGGAAAGATATCTCTTCTCTTTGAGTCTTACTTTGAATCCAAATGTAGGAAAAGAATCTAACTCTCTCTCTCTGTCAAATTTATCTACCAGCTTGTTTATATGAACCAATAACTAATACAGCATAAAACTGGAGCAAGAAAGAAGAAAATCAAGATAGCTCACTTTGCCCCATCCAAATAAAACATTAAAGCAAAAAACATAAATAGCTCAACAAATCTTCTTAAGGAACTCTAATGAACTCGTGGTTCCGTCCGTCGCGGGCACTTTATCACCGAAACCAACCGAGTCGGCTTCGAGATTTACGATACTTTTATCACAAGTTTAAAGGCCTTCATAATTTACACGACGCTTACGCTGCCCAGATTGTATCGCTCGGCAAAAAAATGGTCTCAATAATTTATACTTGATTTTAAAATAAATCTTTTAAAGTCATTATAACCCCTTTGTCCCACGGGAAATCTGACAGAATCGATGTACTTTCCATGGGGCTTAAGGAAAACAATGCTTAAGGCAGCCGTCAGGGCAATCAAGCTTTCGTCTACCCAATTACCGGATGAGATTCGAGATTAAAACGGTTTATATAGGTCGCAAAGTAACATTTAAGATAATCAAATAAGCAGAGAATTAAATCATAGATGTAGAACACATATAAAATAGAGAACAATAAAGTACAATTTTTGATATGAGTGAGCATGATAATACAATAGAACATATTAAGATAATACACAACATACAAGATTAAGATACCTATAATGTTAACGTCGAGATAGGTAACCACAATAATTTAAAAACTAAAAACATTGGCAGAAAGGCTTAGTTCAAAATTGATTAATTAAATCAACGAGCGTGCTAGAGAGCAAGAAAGATATCCTTGAATTGTATCTAATAGACCCTCTGCATAGTGCCCTAGTGCCTACCTTTCTGGGAAACGGACGAAAGATTCTGTATCTGTATGTAAAACCCACCTCGTGCCTTTGAAAATATGTAGCCATTGACATTTACCACGAACAGTATTACAATTCGGATTTTGAGCATAAAAAATATCTTTTCAGATCGTTAATCTAAGCTAGAAGCCCGCAAGCTCCTCAAAATTTCTGACAATAAGATATCTATACGCGAAGTATCTATTTAAAACCGATTTTCTAATCTGCCGATGATATTCAGTTAATATGCTGTTGGTTCCCAAAGGAACATATTTGGCAGATAGAGTCCGGTGTTTTCAATCATCTGGTGATTGATAAATCAAGCCTTACTTTCTCTAAGACAATTCATTAGTGGACTTACTACTACTGCTAGTTCGTAGTGACTAGTGCGTGTACAAAATTCCGTGTTTACGACTCTATACACAAACAACTGCAACTCAATCTTTGTAAAGTAAGTACTGCGTTGTACACAACTCTATTCGAAAAGACAACGCTTATTTGTATTTACAAACATTGATAAATCTTTTTAACACTTTTCTTCTAATTCTCTTCATCACATCACCATTCCCAAGAACTGCAATGAACTTGAGTTCATTTCAGTTTGTTGTATATGTGTGAGTAAGTATTGGTAACACACTAAACAGCGTCAAAAGTCAGTTGGTGTACTAATTTACATATACAACGAACGTAAATATCCTCGACTCACGCCGATAATGAAGCTATCAGGATACGGAATATAACGAAACACTCAGTTGTTAGCACAACAGACTATAATTGGCTTCAGTAGGAACAAATACGTGTATGTAAATACATTTCGGGAGACAATAGCCACATTCAGGGCTGTGCACCGACTGAGTTTCAAATTGGATTGGGGATTTTGAAAGAAAGGAGGCGTGTAACTTTTTTGTAAGGGATATTAAGTGCTGAGATATGTAATAGATTGGATAGGGCAAGTGTATATTGGTCTTGAATGTGCGAAAACTTTTAGCAATTTATCGATCATTGGTTTTAGATTTTATATGAGAGCTTCTCAATATCGAATCCGCAGTTCAATCGATCCGCAGCGGTAGTGAATGCTGCTTTCCATAAGGTTTCAATATTCTCGATTACATAAAATCAATACAACAGTTTTACGCGCTTTTCAAGGCACGGAAATATGAAACATTAACATAATATATAACATTAGTTAGTTAGTCTTGTGTTATCCGCATTGTGAGGCTATCATAATTGGGTCTTAATGTGCGTAGGTGACCGACGAAAAGAGTAGTTCGGTCACTCATACCACCTTAGCTCTGTCTGCAAAGATAGTAGGGGACAAATGTTGCGCAGATAGCATGAGCAAATGAATAGTAAAGTTAGTGACCCTCGCAGATCGATTGACTACTATTAAATAATAGTAACAATAACGATAATGTAGGTAGAGATATACCTCTTACCCGTTCGGCCACAGCCATAAGTCTATGCATGTATCTATATTACAAATATGAAAATAAACACCAATGACTTTCGCTCAGGCCATCTTAAGGCTCTACATTCGCATTTACGTAGTACAACTGTCTTAGTACAACGCTTTTGAATACACTGAATTTCCATAATATACACCCTCATAAGCATATATGGAGATATGTATTTCGGTGTATGTTGGTTTCTGGCGATGACAGCAGAAACCAATGAGCCACATACATACGGAAGCCACGTAAAGTCGTCGCCTTATAGACTATTTCCAGACTAAATAGAAGTACTCAGATTCCAACACCACGCTCGCCACCCTTATTATGGTAATGCCGCCAGTTCATTTCCAATGCTCGCTCAGTTTTCTGACTGGAATACGATGTGAAGTGGTACTACGTAATGTATATAAAACAAAACAAAAGTGTCGTAATACAAATCATGACTCAGGATAATATAAATAATTATGTATATAGCAACTTCAATATTTTGTTTCTTAGGCTTCACCTAATTTAAACTATACATAATATGTGAGAGAAGGATATAAATGCATATAACAAACTACACATATGTAATACACAGAATATTTGTCTACGCATATACATGCGCACCAATTGCCGCAATGGCTGGTCCAATTTGAATGTGTGTATTTTCAGTCATAACTATATTGAAATAAGCTTGTACCAAAATTAACATTTTGTATTTATTTCATTTAAATTGATTGACAAATAAAATTGTTATTTCAATAAAGTGTGTTATGTTATGTGAGTACGTAAATGATACATGATATCAGGCAGGCATATTTAGTATAATAAAAATCGTAAGCTTATAATTCCTAATATTAATACTGATGGTGAATGCGACGTCTGTGCGGTCACGGGTTTGATTCTCGGATTAGACTTTATACAGATTTTTTTAGTAGCAGCACGTAGTCTAGATATATACCCGGTTGATGGCTATATTCTCGCCCTTTACGAGTATTATGTGGAACCTGAAAGAGCGATGCCAAATCCAATCACAACTGCCAATCCCTTCGGAGAAATAGGCATAAGACTATGTACGTATAGAATCAATTAGCGCAGCCCACTGGCTTCCAAAATACTAAACAGTTGTTTTGAAGCACCTTTTTTATTTACCAATGTGATAATATACTAGTCGCTCATACCAAACATTTTATAGAAAGCGAACAATAGAGCTGCTATTCAATACGCTGCGAAGCATTCAACGTGTGTGAACCATACGCCAGCCAGGAACTTAGTTTACCCATCCTATTATCATGATACGTCTTCACCCGCATAATTTTAATTCCTGATTTACATGACAAGAAGCCCTACGCTCGGGTGTGTTCGGGACTCTTCGGCTAAGTTCGTATGCAAAGCAAGGGGTAATTTGCATTCGCACAATCGTCGCTGTTGACCTGAGATTGTACCTCACTTAGTAAGAGCTAACAGACAGTCTACTTCGCTTGTTTAAAGAAACTTAACCTATAAATGTATATACAACGGCATATAAATTTAATGTTGTCGCAGACTAGACTGTGAGATAAAGACTATTTGCTTTATTTAGTTAGCAGCTTTTGCCCGCTGCTGAGCTTGGAAAGGAAAAGAATATAGTGTATCTAAAAAGCCGCACTTTTTCCTGGATAAAAGATACACTATATATATGTATATATATATATATATATATATATATATATATATATTTACATCACAATACTGATCTTACGTCCTTTCATTTCGCATTATTGTAACGTCCACTACTTTTAGTTCATTTTTATAAACTATGACAGCGAATATTGGTCCATTAAATAATTTCAAAAATCATGTATATCTTATTTTTTTAAATATTTACGATATGTTGATATACAAATATTCGTATATTGCCAGACGGAGGGAAACCAATAAGGACTCCGATCCATATTACCACTCATCAGAACTCCTATGATATATATGATTTTTAATTCATTCTGCTCGACCACTTGGAGGTCATGGATTGCCCAGCCGTGCTATACTATAGACTATTTATAATAACCAATATTAAAAAATATTAATGTAAATGAAACAAATATTGGGAGCAATTAAACGTTTATTAAACATACATCTTTTATCAATTCCTCATCCAGTAAGGTAGAACACAATTTCGTATTTGAAATGACAGGTAGTAATTTAAAGAACAATAATCTGGCGTCCGTATTATGAAAACAGGTGTCTCTGTGTTTTCATAATACGGATGCCAGATTACCCAAAAATATTCACACTAACTATTATTTGACGTCCATATATTTCCGATATCAGATAGGTATCGAAGATATGGACGTCAAATAATACTAAGTGTTAATATTTTAGGGCAATCTGGCGTCCGTATAAGGGTAAATGTCCAACGGACGTAAGAATACTTCCGTTCAAAATCCTTGTCATGTACATTAATCTACTTTAACAGGTTTATTTAAGTACCTAAGTTATAAAATTTTACTTAAAAAAGCTAAATACAATCGAACATAAGCGTGAAAAGTTCTTAATATACGGACGCCAAATAACGCTCGTTATACATATTTTTAGTAATATAGCGTCCATATTTAAAACAAAAATAATTTCAACAAAGTTCAAAACAAATGAAACTTCACAATTCTTTATCTTTTTATTGTATCGGAGGTAAACGAACAGACTGATCGCCTGATGGTAAGCGATTACCGCCGCCCATGGACACCCGCAACACCAGAAGAGTCACAAATGCGTTGCCGGCCTTTTAAAAAGAGTACGCTCTTTTCTTGAATGTTTGTAGGTCGTATTGGTCCGGAAATACCGCAGGCGACAGTTCATTCCACAGTTTAGTTGTGCGAGGCAGAAAATTTCTGGAAAACGCACAGTTGTGGACTGCCAACCGTCTAAATGATGAGGATGGAAATTCTATCGCGTAGGACGATGGCGAAAAGAGGCGGCAGGGATCAGTCCGAACATTTTCTCGGACCACTCCCCATATTAAAAGCGATAGAAGTTGCATAGCGAGGCCACATCTCTACGCAGCGCCAAGGGGTCTAGCCGATTTGAAACAACCTGGCAGTCGACGATTCGAGTCGCTTTCCGTTGAATGCGGTCCAAAGGGAGAAGCTGGTACTGGGGTGCCCCTGCCCAAAGATGAGAACAGTATTCCATGTGAGGCCGAACTAGCGCCTTGTAAAGTAGTGGCGGTGGGCCGGCGTGAAATACTGTCTCAATCTGTTGAACAAGCCAAGCTTTTTCGAAGCTAATTTAGCCTTACCCTCTAAATAGTCGCGGAACTGGACTTTACTCGATATGTCGACACCAAGTATTCCAATATAGGCTGAGGCAGTTATGGGGATGTGCTCAAAACGAAGAGATACGACTAACGGCAGTTTTTTAGCGGTGAATGCGCAGACTTCTGTCTTTGTGGGGTTAAATCGGACCAAATTAAGTCTGCCCCAATCTGAGACTTTCTTTAAAGAGGTCTCAATTCCACAAACAAGTTTGTTTCGGCTCTCAATGACATTTTCCCGAGAGATGATAGCGCGGCTGGTATAGAGAGCATCGCTCGTGCTGTCGTCCGCATAACAATGAATGTTGCTTATTTGCAACATGTCATTGATATGGAGGACGAACCGAGTAGGCGATAGCAGACAGCCTTGCGGGACACCAGCACTTACAGGCATGGAGTTAGAGCATTCACCGTCGACTGCGACCTTAATGCTTCTGTCTGCTAAAAAGCTAGTGACCCATTCGCATAATCTCTCAGGAAGCCCATAGGAAGGGAGCTTCGAAAGAAGCGCTTTGTGCCAGACACGACCGAAGGCCTTCGCTGTGTCCAAACTAGCCGCCAAGACCCCCTTTGTCTCGTTCACCTGTGCCCAACGATGTGTTAGGTATACTAGAAGATCACCAGCCGACTGACCCTTACGGAAGCTGTACTGCTGGTCACTAAGCAGCTTATGACCCTCTAGGTACCGTAAGTGCTGGCAGTTATAAAATGGATTCCATTATCTTAGAGGAAAGGGGGTTTATGGCTATCGGTCTGTAGTTGGACGGATTTGAGCGGTAGCCTTTTTTGGGATCGGGTAGACCAATGCTGACTTCCATGATGTCGGGACTACGCCAGAAGAGTAAGAGAGTCGAAATAGTCGCGTTAAGACCGGAGCCAACTCAGGAGCGCACATCTTTAAAACAATAGGAGGGATTCCATCAGGCCCACTCGACTTATGGATATCAAGGGATAGGAATGCTAAATGCTCTGAGCGTTGGTAGAAACGGATATCCGGCATACATCCGTCACACCGCGGTATAGTAGGCGGTTTTTGTCCCCCTTTATCCAAAGTCGAGTTGGACGCAAAGAGTTTGCCCAGAAGATCGGCTTTCTCTTTTGCGTCGTGGGCCAACGAGTCATTTCCCATGTGTAGCGGTGGAAAAGATGGCTTGCAGAAATTTCCTTCGATAGCTTTGGCAAGAGACCAGAATGCACGAGTTCTCGAAGCTCAAGCCTCTCGCCAATTCTACCGATGTGCTCCGACTTCGCCCTTGCAATGTCTCGTTTGAAGGACCTGGAAGCAAAGTTATACTCCTTTTTTAATGCGTTGGTACATCACATGCCGTCACCGCATCAGCCCAGACTTGGTAAGCTTCCTGTTTCCTGCGAGAAGCTTTTTTGGAAGATGGACCAAACCAAGACCGAAATTTGCCACCAATGGGGACCGCAGAGGGCGGAATAAAAAGTTCCATAACCTGTAGCACCACATAAGCAATAGAGTCAGCAACGGTATTGGGATCATCCGCCTGGAAGCATACTTGTCCCCAAGGGTAGGACGCAAAGAAGGACCGCATCCCATCCCAATCTGCTGACTTGTAGTGCCAAACACGGCGGCTGCGTGCGACACGCGATTGCGGCGGGCACGTGAGAGGCACTGTACTCCGGACAAAGCAGTGATCTGAGAAACCAAGTGGGGCGCCAACAGATACGCGGTAGCCATCCGGATGTGAAGTCAGCAGAAGGTTTAACAGCGAACTATCAATCCTTCATTCAGTGAGGTAGATATTTATAATTATGTAATAAGATTTTAAGAAACATAATTAACATCATTTGGTATTTGAAATGACATAGGTAGTAATTTAAAGCTAAACTCTAGTTGCACACAATGGCATAAATTACAATAAAATATAATCAAATATTACAATAATCTGGCGTCCGTATTATGAAAACAGGTGTCTCTGTATTTTCATAATACGGACGCCAGATTACCCAGAAATATTCACACTAACTATTATTTGACGTCCATATCTTCGATATCAGATAGGTATCGAAGATATGGACGTCAAATAATACTTAGTGTTAATATTTTAGGATAATCTGGCGTCCGTATATCGTAAATGCCCAACAGACGTAAGAATACCTCCGTTCAAAATCCTTGTCATGTACCTACATAAATCAACTTTAACAGTTTTATTTAAGTACGTATGTTATAAAATTTAATTTAAAATAGTTAAATATTATCAAACAGAAGCGTGAAAAGTTCTTAATTTACGGACGCCAAATAACGCACATCACACATATTTTTTAGTAATATAGCGTCCATATTTAAAACAAAAAGAATAATTATATTTCAAGACAATGTATAGAGTCTACACTTTAATTAGATATAAGTATTATCAAAAAGTCAAAATATAAGTACTGCCTAGGTAGATACCCCACGACGGCGTCGGCGGCCAGTGTATCACCTATACGAACCGACTAATTGACTTACCTACAAAGGAATTATTTTCCCGAAATAAAAATACCTACCAAATGTAAGTTCATATTAAAGACTCTTGTCAACAAACAATCAACTAATGTTTTATAGATGATTGTAGGTAGGTAGGTAGATTATTTAATGCATTGATTTTATTTTCTTCTAACTTTGTAACCGTGCCAAATCACACGTTGAAAATGCCATTTGAACTACTTATTTGAATCAAAAGTGGACACCTAGTTATCAACTCATGCAGAATTGTAGAATCTAACTTATTTCATTGTTCATTCCACTTTAATGTTCTGCTTTATTTGATAACAATTTGATTAATTGACAATCTAAAATTCTACGCTGGATTCCCATCCTTTTTGATTTTTGACTATTTTTGGTTCCGATAGTGCATACCTACCCACTTTACTCGAAAAATACATAAATAATAGCAAGGAGTGATTTATTTTCCGTCTATTAGGAGAAGAACCTTCTCCTTTTTTGAAGTCGGTTAAAAAGGGAGGACGTCGAAAAAACAGCCATATTAAAAAAAATCCAATGCATTACAAACATAAAACCACCTTATTCCGCTCAGAATAAAGGTGCTCTCAAAATTACGTATATATGTTACGATTTGATGCCAATTAGATATAACTGAGAAATTTCAAACTAAAGTACCTAATACTAGTAGTTCTACGAACAGTAGACCTCGCGAGAGAGCTTATTTCTCACAATTTTCTCAACTTTTTTTATACAACAATAGCCGACTGATATTGTATCTCGCAGTTGACACGCCTAAGACAAAAATTGATGTAGGAAATATTTATTTTATTTTTAAATTCCTATTTAACGATACCCTACTTGAGAGGGAGGGGTTGAAAAATTTATCCCCTCTTTACATGTAGGTATAGAGTGCCACGTAATTTTTACTCTTTTCAAAATTTTATTTAAGAACCCTTTAGTTACCTAGCCGTTAACAGAAGACACATTCGTGTTAAACGTTTATATAGTACTGATTGTTTCCGAGAAAATCGTCTGTGACATACAGACGGAAGGATGGACAGACGGACATGGTGAATTTATAAGGATTCCTCGATTACTCCGAAACCCTAAAGAAACTATTCAGCGCTAAAAATGCATCCAACCGTCAAACGTGACCTCGCACCCTCACTGTTGGTGCGAGTTCATTCACAGATTTACACGCAATCTCAAGTTTGTTGTCATATCTCAACAATCACTTGATATTTCCAATTCTGATAATTTTTACCACAACTTGTAAGGATGGTGTATTTTATATACCTACCTACCGAATTTCATCAAAATCGGTTGGTAATTAGCGCCGCAACAAACTTCTCCGCTTTTTATGGGAACCACTCGTTCTACTAAAAATGGCCGACGACAAAAAAATCAAATACCTAATGCATAGAACCTATATACCTACCAAGTTTCATCAAGATTGGTTCAAAATAACGACCTGTACGCGAGTACGATCATACAAACAAACAACTTAACTGACAGACGAAAGAAAATTTGGCCAGTTGATGCAAAGACGCTTCACTCGCTCGGTCAATTATAATTCTTAATACTGTAAACCTTACCTTTATCTCCTCGTATCAATTTTAATATCCTTGCACTTCGACGATTTTCACTGGTCATTTTGCCAAAAGAGGCGGAGGTCACATATCTTATCAAATGAATTCGCGCGAAACCCGTATACGACATGATATAGTGAAATACTATGATTTATCTAAAACATAAACAATGCGCACAGTACGGCAACGTCGAATCTCCAAAGTTTGTGCGGAAGTCAAACACGCCTATCAATGAAAGTATTTACAAATTGACAACAGCGCTATTCGTTTTGCAACGAAAATCAACGGAACTACGTAAATATACAGTATAGCAAGATTGGAAGAAAAATGACGTCCAATTTGTTTTTCATATTTTGACTTTTCTAGTATCAGTGTGTCATTTCGCGAAGATTGCGCCTGGTCTCCTATTTGACGTCCATATATGGACGTCGTAAGCAGGTGGACGCCACATTACATGCAAAAATGGCCATAGTGGACGTACAATAAGTTACAGGATATATATATATATATATATATATATATATATATATATATATATTCTTTGCTGTATCCTAACTCGACCGATCATCATAAAATTTCATGATGATCGGTCGAGTAGTTAAGGCGTGAAAGCGTAACAAACAAACTCACATTTACATTTATTATATCAGTTAGGTTTGCTTCTATTTGAAAAGATAATAATAATAATATGCTCGCCAATCAACGTACTGCTAGATCGTCCTATCAGCACTTATAAAAAAACAATGCTGAATATTCACGACTGTTTATTAACCCCCGACGCAAAAACGACGGAGTGTTATAAGTTTGACGTGTCTGTGTGTGTGTGGGTGTGTGTGTGTGGGTGTGTGTGCGTCTGTCTGTCTGTGGCATCGTAGCTCCCGAACGGATGAACCGATTTTAATTTAGATTTTTTTGTTTGAAAGGTAAATTAGTCGGGAGTGTTCTTAGTTATGTTTGATGAAAATCGGTCCAAGATGGCCGCCGCCACAAAATGGCGAGTTACATATTTTTTCACAACTCCCTCAATATGGGTATTAAATGAAAGGGCTTGACAAGGAGAATACTATACACTATGATGAATTTCAATTCCAAGATGGCCGCTACCACAAAATTGGGAATAAATTTTTTATTTCACAACTCCCTCAATTGAAACCCATTTGAAACCCATTTTCAAATGAGTATTGGGTCGGGGATTTCTTAAATTTATTTTTTTCTGAATATTTACACAACACAAACAGACAAAGTTTTCACTTATATAGGTACTACACTCGATTTTACTTGGATTCTATGATATTGTAATTACTTGTATAGTGCGACAGCCCTAGTAAAGTGCAGAGTAGACCCGGAGTTATTGCTAAGTTCTAGTTCTACAGAAAACCAGCCGGCAGGCAAGAACCGGGTCCGTAGCTGGAAAGCAGTTTTACTAAAAAATAACCAACTAAACTGGTATTTAAAAAGTTCGGATATTTATAATGCAATTATTGCTGATTTTCAATATTGCATTGACTTCCATTGGTGAAAACTGCAATTTAGCATTTTAGTATGGTAAATAGGGGTGTAACAGTACGATGTTAAGCCATTTTTTGTCGCCTGTGTAGTTGTTCTTTATTTTGGTAATAAATACGACACATTAGGAATAAAGCAGGTGTTGTAAGGGACTTTACAATCATTCAAACAATGGACACAATGAACACCCTGACTTGGAATAACTATTTGTGGGGATCGAATAAACAACACTCGGCGTAGTGGCAGTGGCGAGAATATGTGTATATGTCACGGCTAATAGCCGAAGTGCGGCTGTGTAGCCGAAGTGTGGCTGTTTAGCCGAAGTCCAGCTGTGTAGCCGAAGTGCGGCTACAACTAACCTAACGTAACCTAACCGCATGTGGCCAGCTGCACCTAGTCGTAGCCGGCTATTAGCCGTAACATAACAATATTATAACAAGCGGGGTGTCTCTATGAAAGCTAGCATATTCCACTGAATAAAACACTTTTTATGAGAAGTTTTGTTTTGTCACTAGTTGTGTTCCACGGATTCTCATTAAATCGTAGCGTAATGTAATTAACTTAGAGTACTTCTTTACAAACCGCGTACGTTATAGACGCTTGTAACACCAGGTGTAATAATAAATGAAGCGTTGGCAAGCCTGTAGAAATCTTATTTGTCATCTAATTAATATAAAAATAGAATACCCGAAAATACTGCCTCTTGTCAAGCCAAAATAGTTATATTTATAGAACCATCCCACCTTCAAAATAATTAATTATCTCCTAAAATATCTATCATTCAAATGACAAAGACAATTCAGAACAAAAAATATCATTGGATGGATTATCGGCTGTAAAAGCCCAGTATTCCTAAAAGGCGATCTAAAATTTGGACTCTAAAGCCTAAACATCAAGGTTTATATTCGTTTGAAGGACATTGGTAGAGCAAGGTGACAATAACGTGTAAAACTCGTATTCTGAGACGATAAATTGAGTGGAATATTTCAAACTATTCAAAATCAGTTCTCACCCCAATAATGGAGAGGAAAACACCCCCCTTTAATGGAGCGCAATAAATCTCTTCTACGATCATTCAGAATTTACTTGCGATATTGTTTGCGCGCAATTTAGTTTTAAAGTCATCTTTCGGAAATGTGATTCGGCGTTTAGGCAGCTTTTTGTGACGTTGGAGTTTTGAGTGCTTGCGCTGCCGTGTCTGATGTCTAGGTCGGACAGTGTCTTTAGCTTCTGTCATGATATTTTCTGTAGGAGCTGGCAGTTTATGACGGTTATTATCTTGCTATCATTAGAATATTTAACATAATAATGTAAAATCTAAATATAGTCGGAAAATATAGGTGTAATTAATCTCTGCTTAAAGCAAAGTATTATGGGAATTGACAAGATTTATAGTTCTCGACGATGGTTACTTGTAAAAGCGCCATATATTTTGTAGTTTTGTATAGCCAAATCCAAAACAATTAACTATCTATGAATCATACAAATACATACGCTGACAGCCTTATCGTTATCACATAGGTCATTCTTTGGTCCACACGTATTACCGCCGTGAACTAGTCATAAGTATCTAACCTAAATCTACAGGATGTCCGGTAATTAATGGATAACCTTGAAATGTCTTATAGTAGAACTGAAGGCCGGTCAGAAAAAATGAAAACAGAAAAAAAATTAAATATATTATAAAGTGCAAGCTATATTAGCATATCATACTTTTGACTGTCTATCTATTAGCATAATTAGTGTTTAATAATAAAACAACAAAAAACCGATGGATTTCATTCATTTATGGTCGTAGTATACAACAAAGTTATACATGGTAATTGAAAAAAAACACATATAGGCAGTAGTTAGGATAGATTTTCTTTCATATTTTTCTGAACGACCATCAGTTCCACAATAAGACATTTTCAGGTTATTCATTAATTACCGGACATTCTGTATATATTAATACGTGAACCAAAAATGTTGTACCCCTTTTTACGAAAATTGCGCGGACGGTGGAGTATTAAATTTGGCACAGTTAAAGTTTAAATGGAGAAGAAGGGGCAAATCCTAATAATTTTATAAAAGATGCATTAGAAATACATTAAATTAATGGAAAAACACGACACTCACACAACCATGCATTTGACACACGCAGTCGAATCGCGTTCGTAGTATTTCGGCATTGTTCGTCTGTCGACGTACAATTCTTCGTAACTATGGTCACATACAACTTATTTATATGTAATATAGGTAAAGTTATAAACAATAAAACCTTAATAACTATCAAACTTAAAATTTAAATCATTTATGGTCGAATTTTG
Organism: Catocala nupta; assembly: GCA_963675205.1. NCBI lineage: Eukaryota > Metazoa > Arthropoda > Insecta > Lepidoptera > Erebidae > Catocala > Catocala nupta. The sequence goes on along the minus strand of OY776090.1, from coordinate 27,464,743 downwards.
ACCACTAGGCAACCGCTAGTTATCTACAAAAACTTACTATACAACAAATAAGCCCAGTCAACACAATCTTGGTAGCAAATCGACTTCTTAAACCTCGTCTACTCATAAAATGATCAAACTTATATTTTCAAAAGAGAAAACTGCATTCCAAGTTCCAAATAAGTCTTTAGCTATAAACATTGTCTTTTTTTACTAGATAGTAAGCTATCCGTTGGCCTTTTTACACTAAATAGCTGTAAACAAAGCTGAAACATTAAAACCTAGACAGTAGAGCCGTCCATAACGAATGGGGCTGATTCGTCATTCTGACAATGATAAAAACGGGGCCTGAACATCGAAGGGCTTCATTGGCACACATGCATACGTGAGTATGCAATACATAGTGTGCGTATGTGTGTGTGAGCACACAACAATACACATACAACCACACATTACATTGTATTTATTATTGAGACCGAATTGACTGCATAGATGGCTCAAGACTGCGCCAAGCGTAAGACGCTGTTGAACTGCATGACAGAGATCGATGTTCAAATCGTCGCGCGTTCGCCATAGTAAAATTGTATGGAGGATTTGAAGTGCTTTTTTGACAAATATATATCTTTATTATCAACCAATAACTTAAATATTTGGGACGGACAAATTGTAATATAACTATATACCTATGTTTCGTTTAAGCTGTAAAATAGGTTAGATTTCTACTGTTATAATCTAAAAATCACGTAACACAAGCTTACGTTTTTGCATTTTTGTGCAAATTTACATAATTTTGTAGACGAAAATATTAATTATTTTAAGTTTTTTACACGGAGTAATTGTAAACACATTTATTGTTATGGTAAATGTATATTTTATATTGAGATCAAACAAAAAGTGTTAATTTTATCAACTTAACTGTGACCGCCTGTTTTGGCACATTTCGCTCGACGCAGTCTTAATGATTTATGTGATCGCCTCGCACAAGCCACTGTACCGAATGTTGGGGGTTCGAATCCCACACGAGACAAAAAAATTATCCACATATGGTTGTTCCGAGTCTGGTTGTTCTTTATGTCCGTAGTTTGAATGTTTGTAAAGTCCTACACTACGCTATCCGTGCATTGAAATTGTGTATTTATTGTGAAGAAAACTCTATTTTCTGTAGCTTTACAATTTTAAAACAAATCTTTCACCATGTGTATTAGGAACCTTGGTATCAATAAAATATATTGATGGGATCTTCTGACAGCGGTGTTTCTATACTTAAAAGAATGCCTCAACAATCATCATGCGGCAGATGAGGCAAAGTGCGAGGGTAGTGTAAAAAATCATATGCTTTCTAAAAAAAGAATATATCAATTATTAATTTAGGTCACTATAATTTTATCCAAATAATATGTTTTTCCATAAACGTACTTTAAATACAGCTCAATCAATGTTAGTATGTCATTATTAGAAACGTTGGAGTTTACATTTTATATACATTTCATCAACACTCTAAATAAAGTTAATAACTGCAGTTTCAATTCAAACCAATTTTGATGAAAATGTTACTATGATAGAATTTATTCGAACGTAATAAAACTAGGACATGACAGAAAGTTGTAAGTGTTTTACGAAATCAATGTATTAATTTAAAGATCGTATTTTCATAATAAAGATTAGAGCATTTTAACTACTACAGCAGAATAGGAAAACATTGAGAGGAATCTTGCATATCTTAGAGTTCACCATAATGTTCTCAAAACTATGTGAAGTCTGCTTATACGCACTGGGCTAGCGTGATGGACTCTGGCATAGCCCTTCTCATACTGAGAAGAGGTCCATGCCCAGCAGTGGGACAGTCCATATACAGAGCTCATATTAAATAATAATTATAATTATATTAATGAATATAGAACTCACTCACTAGCTAATATAGAACAGGGGGACATACACGCATTTCCATTCCATTCACTCGCAAACATACCCAGCAGTATGACAGTATAGATATTGGGCTGAAAATATACTAATATTCCTCGATGAGTGGTTTGTGTAACCGACTGCCACGCCTGAGGTCGCGGGTTCGAATCCCGCACAAGTCAAACATTTGTGTGCATGAACATAGATGTTTGTCTTAGTCTAGGTGTTTCTATGTATAATATAAACGTACTTAAAAAATAAAAAAGCATACATGTATGTTTGTCCATCGTCTAGTACCCATAGTACAAGCTCTGCTTAGTTTAGCCTAGATGGTGTTGTGTGTATGTGATAGAATATTATTATATTATATTACATATTTTTACCAACTAGCCTGCCACTATTAAGAGTTACAGAACAAAATAACTTAACACCAGTTTGCTTGACCCAGTAGTCGACGCTAGAAATTGACAATCAGCCGGTTCGATAGGACCCCAAGCTAGTCGTCTCATTTATACCATCAAATAATTGTCAACAGCGGGTTCTTACACTATTATCAAGTATCCACATCTCAAGATTATTGTTTGTTTGTAAGGTTTAAACTCAAAAACTACTTAACCAATTTTAATAATTCTTTCACTGTTAGAAAGCTATATTATCACCATCAATCTAAGCTATATTTTATTTTTTTTAAAGTAACCGTTACTAATGAAACTTAACCTACTTTTACGCGAGTGAATGAGCGGGCAAAACCTAGTTATTTAATCATTGTTTCTATTAGTTATCATACTAAGCAGCCTTATAAATGACCACAACTTATTGTTACATGCTGTTTACGTAATCATTTTTGTTATTCATGTGACTAGGCTAGCATAGAATAGACGAAGATGATTACATAACAGTGCCGCTCTGTTCTGGGAGCCCCGTTCTTTGTCGCTGAAACTGTTGGTCGGGGCAGGCAGTTTGCATAATTGTCTCAGCCTCAACGAACGCGTTTTAGAAACATTTTACGTAAAACAGGAAATACGATGTTTAATATACTTTGAGTGCCACGATGATGCCGTGGCATAAGTTTGTGTTTATATTTATCGAAGACAAATCTCGCGTTATATTCTCGAGTTGGGTAACGTTATATAAAGTTTTTGTTACAATATTCTTAAAAGCAGAACGTGGTCTAATTCTTTTTCCAGTAAATGATAATAGATTTGCCACTAATTCTTCTTCTCACTAGTCTTTATTATTTCCAAGTCACTTGGGATCGGCTTTTCTGATCTAACCGGATTTGATTGAATATCAATTTTTACACAGAGCGCCTGCCACCTGTCTTCCGCACCCGAAGCCTAACGATATCCTAAGGCTAGACCAGTGTCAGTATATTATAGGGCACTGACTTCCCAATAACGACTGCCATAGATGTTCATGGCAGCCGGTACCGACGGCTTAACGTGCTCTCCGAGGCACGGAGCAGGCGATAATTGTGAATCAATCCGCACATAATTTCAAAAAGTCCGAATGTCAGAAGTGCGCGACGTGGGCTCGAACTCGAGACCCTTTGCATCGCAGCCTGTTGGTCTCCCCACTGAGCTATCGCTGCTTCGCTGGTTTGCCACCAATTACGCAGGGCTAAATATACCCTTGTATTCATTTTCAAAGACATTCTTGCAATACTAATCCTATCTGTGTTACGGAGAACTTTACAATCATTAAAACAACGTACACAAATTACTTCTACACTCGAAAAAACAATTTGCAGATTACACAATTTTGTTCCATTTGGGAATCAAACCTGCGTCGGTGCAGCATCCCACTTGGCGCAGTGGAAGCGTTGAGTCGATAAGGGATGCCTTACTGCTTCCAATGCGTCAGCCACTACGGCATTTGTTTAGTTAATAAATAATCGAAGTAAACTACAATAGGATAACACCTAATTACATAGGACGTAAATGACGAAATATGTGTGTGTAACAAACCTCTGCCAACTTCTACGAAGATTTAAATCATCTGTCTATGTCTAAATGTTTTTGTAACATATAATTATGTATATCTGTACAAAGAACAAATGAGCCCGCCATTAAATCACTCCTTAGAAAAAGAAACTAGTTTATTTATACCAATGGAACACAATGCCTTAGCTAAAAAGATACAACATATTTTACTTACTTCGCAGAGTAACAAATGTACAACGGGGTACAGGTGAAGTGCACCTTTGTAAGAGCACTCCGATTTATGTACCCCAATATGTTTTCGATAAAAAACTAGACGAGACAATGTAGAAGCCGAACTGAATCAGTTTCGAATACAGAGCCGGACTTAAGCGATGTTCACGCCAGGTGCAACTAGTAATAATATAGTTTGTATGTGTTGTATGTGTACTTTGTGACTTAAGTAAATAATTTTTTTGAAAATATTTCAGATACAATAAATTATAATCGCTATAGTCAAAGTCAACTATAGCGATTATAATTTATTGTATCTGAAATATTATAATAGTAGACAAAAATATAATGTTAGGCTTATGTTATACGTATTAAATGTTTATGTATGAGTGTAGTTTTACAAAGTGAAAATTGATTTAAATATTCTAGCTTCTGATTTTATTAAATAATTTATGAATAATTTATTAAAATCTGAGAATGTGACATAATTTATCAATCATCCTAAGATTTCTTCGCGATCTTTCTTTAGAATTGTCTCAATTAAAATCACTTATATCGTTCTCTTTTTCTATCTATTCGAGGAACAAAATATTAAATTGAAATGTTCTTTAAATTAATAATAAAGTTTGCATCTTCGACTCTTTAAATAATAGTATAACAATTACAAATATAATGCACCCTTTTTCTAATGCCCTCAGTACGTCCCTGGTTGCACCCAGCAGATGTAATTTAGAGGGGAATAGTGGATTTAAGTGGTGCATTTGCTTCGATCACACCTGTGGCTTATTTATGACCACAGATACGACTATACTCTTGAATAATGCAGTCTACAGCAAAATTCTCAGCATTTAAGTTAAACACATTTTGTGCATTACCTTTGTGTTGAAAAATCAGAATTTAGATAAAGGAACCCTGGGTACTACGCAGTATTCACCTAAAAGTACTAGACTCTATCTATGATAATAGTATGCTCTGATAATTGCATGCTATTGAGCAAGTGGTCGCTTTCAAAAGTATTTGAACTTAGAATATAATTATACATAAAATAATCGGTCCTGAGAAAATCGTGACAGATGAACTCAATACGTAACACTTTCTCCAACCTAAGAATCAAACCCGAGTTCTTATAAATAGCAGTCACATTCCATACCGCGAAACTATCAAGGTAGTATCTCTTTAATAACCGCAAGAAGAACGTTTAACTTTTTATTTATGAAATAAATTTGGAATTGCTTTTGTAGTCCCAGATCCAGTCTTTACCAAACATAGTCTGAAGTCTTAGCTCTTTGTAATATAAGTATACATATAACTACCTAAATAGCAACTAATTATTCATACAACAACTTGTAAACATGCCGTCTCCTACCTCATTAAAATGCAAACACCGTTCCAACATTATTTCCAAATTACAAGACTCCATACACGTATCTCAAATCTCATAATTCCGTAAATCGTACTTTTAGTGCTGTCAGCGCAACTATAAAATTTGCATAGTTTTCCAAAAGTTTTGAAATTAACTTTCTATTATTCAAACCGCAGTTATGGATTTGTGACATTAACGCGAGTTTCGAGCCGCCATATTGCCGACGCCATTTTGTGCAAAACTTGCCGTTCAGAAACGGTTAGTGATGTGCTGTGTGTAGTAACAGATAACTAACTTTGTATTGCCCTGGAGGATGTTATTTGAAATAAAGATAACGTGCAGTACACAGAACTTTGTAAACTTCTGTCTCAAAAATTGTAATATTTCGACTTCAGAATAAATAAATGATCGATGTAAAATAATACTTTGATTTTGAATAAAGAGAATAATGATATATACAAGGAATTCTCCAGAAATACTCTAAGACTATTCGCAGTAAACGGTAAGAGGCTCTTCCTCATACAGGATTACAGGAAGCGTATTACAGACTCTAAATACAGCTGGCACAGTTGGCACCGATAATCAAAATTTTCAAGAGCAAATATATAATATTCAAAGGTGATTAAATGGTTTAGTTAAAAAGTTATTCTGGTTTTAACCGGTCACTCCTGTCATTATCTTGGGATTTCTTACTCAATGCTGATTTCGAACGAATTGGTATGTAAATTGAAATTAAACTACTATATACGGATTTTATCACGTTATTTATTTAACACTCTATTACATAATTTAGAAACTGTTACACTACTATACTATTAGCAGCCATGGTCACGGGGAGACAGAGTCTCCCCGTGACCATGGCTGCTGAAAAGCAACCGAAACGTCGGGGAAAGTGTAAACTTAAAAACAAATAGAATTGATAGTTTTAATAATTTAATTACCTTAAAATTAGTAAAGTTTAATAGTATAGTATAGTAGTGTAACAGTTTCTAAATTATGTAATAGAGTGTTAAATAAACAACGCGATAAAATCCGTATATAGTAGTTTAATTTCAATGAATAACATTCGCGTAAACAGAAGACAATTTTATGGTATGTAAATGTTGCCTATTGCAGTTGTCAAACAAATTGGTATTCCCTCTAAAGAGCATCGCTTTCCTTTAGAGTAAACAACAAATTCGGTATTTGTTCCATAATCATATATTTGAGCAGCGATTCGCGATTACCATCAGGCAGGCCATTAAGTCAAATGCAACTAACAAAAACGTAAATTCAATATTTTCCGTACAATGCTTTAAAAATTATATGTTCATCTCCAAGTAGAAATATTGCACATCAAATTCATACGAACGTCACAGGTGGGATGGAGTACACAAAGTTCACAAAGCGGTGCTTCAGCAGAGGTCAAAGTATATTAGGTTTCACGAGCTCGTCCAGGGTCCTTTAAAAATAATTTTGCCTCTCGAGTTTGAGTGCCATTATTTTTATTTCAACTTTTTTATGTTATTAACATGTTAAAGAGAATTAAAAAGTGGATATTGGGCTAACCTTTTTCCTGGTTGGAAGGAATTTATTTTATTGATATATTATTTTTATTTGACTTCATACTGTTGGTCAAGCCTTTTCCATAACTGCCAATATTTTACTCTCGTCTTGTATTCTTGAATTGAACAAAGTATAAAGATTGAGTGTTAGAAAATTATCAAAACAGCACGTAATTTACAACGTACTCTTAGAAAGCAATTGACTCTAATGCTATTACATAGTACCTAATTATAGTTGGAGAAATACGGTGATGTATTTCCTCTTGACTATACCTCTGAGTATATATATGTGATGCTTCTCTACTCTTCTCTTGAGTAAAGTATTGAGATCTTCTGTAGGGTATCGGGTATCCTAATTGAAAACTATCTGTAGACAATGTCCATATATAGTTTCTCAATCAATAAGCTTGAGCAACATAGCAAGAAAATTGGTAGTTCTAAGCACATTCCATGCCTCTAAATTAAGAAGAAGAATTAAACTTAAAGAAAAGATTATCTTTATACACGCAGTAGCTTAAAAAAATCAAGATGCCATCAAAATAAAACAATTCTCAAAGTGAAATATTCGTATTCCAGAACTAAAATAATAAGGCTATAAAAGCTTAATCTAGCAAAATCTCGGCTATCTAGCAAAATCTGCAGAATCTTTTAAAACCACATCCAACGTTTTAAATCCAACACAAAATATTTTAAAGACACCACGAGCCCGACACCTTAGAGCGATTTATGAAGAAATATCATTCGCTTTAATATCGTATTCGCTATAAAATGCCTTGGAAGGCAATCCTTATGTGGTTAGCAATAACCTTTATGTGCTTGACATAAGTATCATTTTCGCTTGCACGACAGAGACGTGCTGTTTGCAATATTTACAAGCGGAACAAACTCAACGTGCGATCACTTTGAACCCTATCGTAAGGTAGCAAAGGCTATATTCGTTTATGTTTCTCGTATTTTTGTGAGGCATATTTCGAAAACCTGGTTGAAATTTGTTAGGTGTGTAGGTACGAAGGACGTGATTTATGCCAATCCATATTGCTAAGATTTGATTGAAGTGCTATTCACCATGCGCAGTTAAATATTAAACGGTGCTATATATTTTCGGCGACACGGGTGGTAATTTTATTTTTTTTACTCTAATATTGATGGTATTTGGACGTGAACGTTTTCTGAGAAAATATTTATATGATCCGAAATACGTTGGCTGATATCATTTAAAAAACATATCAGAACTTGTATCTAAATAATTAAGTTTACGAAAAATATATTTCTGGTTGAAAATGTACATCATAAATACTAAACTAAGGCGAACACGAATATCGGCTATTTACAATTTATTTATTAGGATATTTTTGACTAAGTCTCTGCTGTGTACGCAGTCTCGTGTTCAATGCCTGAGACGGACTAAATGTGATTGGGTATACCTCACTAGAAATTCTGAATATTAATACGAGGTCTGGAGCTGTATCCGTTAGACCCTAATACACTGATCCCTATACCAGTGGTCGGCAACACGCGGCTCGCGAGCAGCATGCAGCTCTTTGACTCTTGCGCTGCGGCTCTTCCACAAAATATTTAGTTCAGGCACGAAATATTACTTACTATCTTGCCTTATAAGTATGATACCAAATTTTATTTATTTTTACCGTTAGCTAAACTAAGACTGATTTGACAAAGGCAAGCTCGAGAGTGTACTTTAAATCCAATTTTCTCGTAATAATGTTCCCTGCTAAAGTAAAGCTAAGCTTAAAAAGTGGCTATTTGAATAGATTTCACGTGTGGATTGTCTATATTGGCTCTCTTTGACGACAAGATTGCCGACCACTGCCCTATACCATGCTATCTAATATCAGTTACTAATCACACTGCTACTGAAAATCCCAATAACATTATGCCGAACCTGGCAAACAAGCATGCAATTTCATGCTCAGCAACCACATTCACTACCGCTATGCCATTGAGGCTACTTAATATAATCATAATCCTAAAAATATGTAACGAAAGTCTCTTAACAACTACCACGTCATTCAGCCGAGCCACATCATTAAACATAAAATTTTAAACTCCCCAAACAACTATTGCGAAAACTCATTAAAAATCCCTAAGCGGCCGAAGTGTGTAATAAAAAAAGAAATATATGTACCCGGGTCTCATTGGTGAAGTTTTCTCGTTAAATAAGTTTGACGTTCAGTAAGACGACGATAATTGCATCGAACTCTTAGCAAAGGTAATCAAACACTGACTAACGGGATGACCTTGTTTCTGAAATGTATAGTAGTGATATTGGATTGTTATCGAATAATTTGAAACATCGAATTCTGCTTTCATACAAATAAAAATGAATTTTGCAAATGTTAGCTTCATTCATTCTCTCTCTTTATAGTCTAGTAAACAAGTGCCTTTTTGGCCAACTTTTTTCAGCAGTCTCGGAAAAATATGAACGATGACAATGACACCTCGTTCATATTTTTCCGAGACTACTGAAAAATTTTACCAAAAAAGCACTTGTTGACTAGACGATTAGTTTGTGACAAATAGTAAGACATAATCTTTTTTCTAATGTCTATATCATATTCATCATCAATAAAGATATTTCCAAAAACCATATGTCACCAGCTATGTTTTTAAGGTAAACCAGCTCCCTCGTAATAGGAGATGACCTTTGCATTCCACCGGACACATTTTAAAAAGCTCTATACTAAAAATTTCCTAACATAAAGTGTCAATACCAGAGCTTGACTCGAGACTCGGCCATAGTTAGTTAGTTGGACTTGTGGTATCCGTACTTTGGCCCTCAATTGGGCCATTGTGCGTAAGTGACGAACGCGAAAAGTTGTTCGGTTACTCATACCACCTCAGCTCCGTCCAGAAAGATAATAGGAGACCGGTGTTGCGCAGTACCTCCTTAATCGGCAAGAGACTCGGCTATATACTTAACATAAACGCACAAATGTGCCATAAGATCAACGAAACAGTTCAATTCCAAAATTTTAAATTATAATCAACTGCTCAACATAGGACTCTCCTACCAAAAGCCCCAAAATAACGCAAGAGTTTGCCACCACTTTTCTGCAGAGAGAAAAATACACGGTTCAATCAGCAGAATATCCAACTGGCACACCTCTGACTTGTCACTCGCAGAGTACGTGGCTAAATGCTTGTTGAGCAGATCAATCTATCGGAGGATTAAACAACGCGCGGCGTGTATGTTTACACGTCGAGAGCTCTCCGTAGATACAGGAGTAAGTGGGCTGCATTTGATGCAGATTTTGAATACATATTGAAACAACTGAGGGACTATATTTTAAGTGTTATGTATGTGAGGTTGTTTTGATCAGACTTTTGTACTATTTACGTAAATTGACTCTTTATATAGTTAGATTTAGCTTAGTTGATCAGGTTAGAAAGAAAACGAAAAAAAAAATTGACTTGCTCTAATGTATCAGATTTAATAAACAAAAATTGTTTTCATGTTATTTGTCTCTCGTAAATAACAGGGGCAACATGCGATAGTTTAGGTATTTGTACAATTTTTATACCTTGTATAAACTATTCACGCAAGACCCGCGAGAATAAAACACATAATTTTTTTTTTATATTTCTTGCCAGTACTGCCATATAAATTACTAATATTTACTTCTGTTAAACCAACTATCAACACAAGCTTATTAGCTTAACTGGATTTGCCAGCTTGTAATAAGAGTAGGTTTTCGTCGGCAGTGGGTAAGAATCGAATAATAAGGCATGTTTGATGCCTTATCCTTTCGATTACTCCCTTTACTTTATTAATACACATGCGCTGGGCATGTGGCCTGCAATAATTTTTATAATTATTGTCATAACATACGACATACCGTAAAGTAAAACAGAGGCGTTTCTATAATAGGAAGCAAACATTTAATCACTTATAAATAAAAGCCTACCAATAACGTTCAAAAGGGTCAACTAAGTATAAAACAAATTGATTTATACGATGAAAACTAAAAGCGTAATATTAATTTAATCTAAAAACCGATTTCAATCTAAACACAAACGATTACTTTGCGGCTCGCCGAAAAAACTAAATTAATTTGTACTTCATTATTATTAAAGTTGAAGCCGATGGGCAGATAGGCTTTTTCGCATGTCTAATACACTAAATTAATTTATAGGAACAAGTATTTTTATTGCCTTTAGTCGAAGCAATAGCGGCCTAGTGAGTTGAATTGCCCCGCAGAGCTCGATCCAACATGTCTGGCCAAATTTCAAATATAGCTTAATGCTCCTTAGTCTTGTACAAAATATGACCTTGCAAGTGCCAGCACCAATTTCCAGCACTTTTCTACAGACAGAAAAATACACGGTTCAATCGGCAATATCCAACTGGCACACCTCTTACTTGTCGCTCGCAGACTACGTGGCTAAATGCCTTCATGGTACTTGCAAGGTCATATTTTGTCCGATCCTCACAAGGCTATTGATCTGACTGATCATTAGAGGGCCACTCCTCATAATAAAATATATTCAAAATAGATTTCTGCTCTAATAAACGTCAAATGTGAACTGAAATGCATTTTATATTCATATTTATAATTTTAATTTAAATAAATACCATCTATCCTCAGAATCAAAACAGTTTAGATAGGTTTACTCCTAACAACAAGCATTACTTTTAGTTAGAGCAGTATACTAAATAATTCTCCACCCATAATGCAACTCACTACTACTCTCCTAAAACCATCCATTCAAAGCGTCGAAACAAAGTATCAAAGGGAATATGTTCGAATACCAATAGCTCTTTAAATAGCTATACCGTTGACGAATTCACAGAGTAATAAATAAAGCCGTATAATACTACCAAATATAGTTGGTTCGAGTAGGACATAGGTCCACCTATACAAATTCAGACTATCACATTTAGCAGAATTGGCAGGTGTGAAACGAATTACGTCCAATCACGTACACGCCGTGATTGGTTTTGAAATTAGAAGCTTGTGAGGTAAATAAGTGTTATACACCTTGTGTACCTTTTTGTGTAAATATATTGGTATGTATAAACTACTAAAATATTATGAATCTGATCATTGATAGCATAATGGAGACACTATTGGATTCCATTACAGAGGTTTTAAGTTTAATCCTATTGCTGCCATCTTAGTCTCTCGAAGGTGTATGTTTTAAATAGATAATTGGTATTAGTTTTACACAATTTCATTCATCGTTCTGAGAAATCTTGCATATCTTAGAGTTATTCATAATGTCCTCGAAAAATTGTGTAGTCTAAAAACCTGCACAGGTCCAGCTTGGTAGACTATTATTTTCGTTCAATATCTTACTCGTACGAGACAAGTACTCGTCAATAGCTCAATTAATAAATATAGTTGATTGAACTATTACTATTCTAAACTAAATTTTCACTGTTCAGTGAACCTTTTCTATTATTGAGGTCACTGATAGCTCCTAACATCAGTCAGCTAAGAATAATTAAGATATACTATATATGTATGTACGGCACTTGCCAAACTACTTGACCAATGCGGCCGGCTTGGTTTGGCAACAACCTCGCAACCAACTTACAGTACACAAGGGTACAATAACGAGATTAACAGATACAGGTGGTCCACAGCTATCTTGTATTTGCTATAGCAATGTAGACTTTAGTAAGTTAGACACTAAGATCTTAATTAAATAAACGGTACCCTGGTAATAAATGCAATTATCTGCGGAAGTTACATTTATATTTATTTGTAATAGACTTACGTCACGAATGTTTTGTAGCCATGTCTAATAAGGGTGTTGTAAGCCGAAGAATGTCATGAAGAACGCGTTGAGAATGATTGAAACGAATATATATGTACATATATATAGAAATCCGTTGTCTTTGTCTATCTACCTGCAGAAAATTTAGATTGTTTTGACGATTGATCCATATGTTTGACTACTGTAATTTTCCAACACAAATGCATACAACAAGAAATGTTCTTTTATACTTTCGGAATATTACTTTCTCTGGAGAATGACTAGGTTAAGTATCAAGCCTACATTAGAATGTAATAAAAGAGAATGACGCAAAATAAGCCGACGTAGTAGTTAGTGAAAATTCGTGGTCTCAGCCTACCCCTTTGTAGAGCCGGCCTGAGACTGTGCATATCTTCTTCTCTCTAGCCTTTATTATTCCCAACTCACTTGGGGTCGGCTTTTCTGGTCTAACCGGATTTGACTGGATATCAGTTTTTACACGGAGCGGCTGCTACCTGACCTCCGCAACCCGATACCCTAAGGCTAAACCAGTGTTTATATATCTAATATATATCTCATATATCTCTTGCAATATTCATACATAACGCCATATTGTGCTTAACTTATATCCATGGCTGTATCTGTATTTTTAACTGCTGGGAGTCTGTTGAACTGACATGCAGAGGTCTCGAGTTCAATCACGATTACCGAAGACCATATTTCTGCCTATTAAATATTTTGAGATAGCTTTAATGGTCAAGAAAAACATCGTGAACAAACATAATATCCTCCAGACCGTATTTCGGTCACGGCGGCCAATCTTAATGGAGACTGGCCATCTGCGCAGGAGATATTATAGTGCACAAGCGTGTACGCAAACACAAGTACACTCTCTGTTCCCTAACCCTCATTATCCGATGGGACGGTAATCCGACACGATCGGAGAGAGATCAGGCGCAGAAACCAACAGCTTTACGTGCTTGCCGAGGCACGGGGGTGTCTAACACCGCCAACTTCCTAACTCTAGGCTGCTATTGAGATTTCTTAATAATAATAATAATATTCTACCACATACACACAACAACATCTAGCCCAAACTAAGCAGAGCTTGTACTATGGGTACTAGACAATGGATAAACATACATATATACTTTTTTTTTTTTGTAAATACATACATATTATACATAGAAACACCCAGACCAAGACAAACATCCATGTTCATGCACACAAATGTTTGACTTGTGCGGGAATCGAACCCGCGACCTCAGGCGTGGCAGTCGGTTACACTAACCACTACGCCATCGAGGCCGTCGAAGAAAAACCCAATAATTTTTTGTTGGCCCGATCCAGGATTCGAACCCGAGACCTCATGCACAGCAGTCGCATTCACTACATTCTTCATAATTTTCTCAAAGGTGTGTAAAGTCTGCTTATCCACAGTAGCTTTCTCATAGTGACAAGATTCCATCCACAGGAGAAGTGTTTAAAAAAGGGCTATATTATAAACCAACTTGAACGATGTTGGATACGCCACAATATTTGAATCCATTAGCCATCACAATAGGACATTCAGATCCAAGTTGATAGAGGCAGAATGATTGTATAGGCTGTACGCGAGGGGCCATCAATCTTATTACTTACGCACAATATGTTTAAATGCAATACAGCCGCATGATACTCTTCACAACATTGGAGCGATAAATAACTTTCGAGAAATTAATAATATACAGGGTGTGGCGTAAATAGTGGTCCAACGTAAAGGAGTCGATACACCGTGTTCCTAGCTAACATATACCGGGATATTAATCATTTTAAATAAAAGGTCTCAAAAAAAAAACATTTTTTTTATTTTTTTAGAAAATCGTTACCTTGCATTACAAATTTGGCTGTATTTTCGACAAATATTATTATTTTTTCATTCTGTTTTTTTATTATTACTGCTAATTACATAAACCAACTTATCCAAATGTTTTTTTTATTATCAAGTTCACAAGTAATAAAAAAAATGAGTTTATTTCCAATTTTCATTACTCACTCTAGCAAATCATGTGACTTTAGGTGCGTGTGGTGTAAAAAAATTGTACTACACCGTCAGTGCCCATTATTTAAAAAAATAGATCACTAAATGCAAATTCTAAAATAGTACAATACTAAGTGGTGGAAGTAAAAACAAGAAAGTTATTGGCATTTAAAACAAAAAGGAGCTGAATTAGTTTAACACCATTTTTTTAGTTAAGCTTTAAAAGTATTGCAATTTTGTATGAAATCATTCATTGTAACATTTTAAACATTTGACATCAACAGAGTGTAACATTAGCTCACCCTTAAACGTACCGCAGGTAAAAAAAGGTCAAGTTTTTTCTAGGAAATGGGTAGCAGAGCAGAAAACAAAAGCCCATTGGAATGTATCGGCGTATTACGTTATGGGGAGTGAAAAGGAAGGAATCCGGTGTCTTCCTAAAGAGAGAAAGAGACAACCAAAATAGCAACTCAAACAGGAAACAAACATAGCCCAGCTAGCCAGTGCAATACCGTACGTCGCATGCGCTCCTCGTTTTTATCTGTGTTATCTCTGCCGTCGATTTGTTTTGTCTTTCTGGACTCTGTTTTTTGCTTGTGATATGGACTCGTTGTTTTGGTGATCCCTGCGACTTTGCTTACGTTATTTGGACTTTGAAATTCTTGACGATTTGGACACACGTGCAGTGTAGTGGAGAATTAGCAATGTCTGAATACACGCCGCGAGAGTATGCCGACATGCATCTTATTTACGGCGAATGTGGATGCGTCGGAAGAGAAGCAGCCCGAGTGTATCGGGAGAGATATCCTAATCGTCGACATCCGGATCATCGTGTGTTTGCGAGAGTGCATAACGCCTATACCGAGGGGAGGATACCCGGCACGGGCGTAGGCGGCGCTAGTGAGGGACGACCAAGGGTGTACAATGATGAAGAAATATTGGAATTAGTCGAGGAAGACCCAACAACGTCGGTTCGTACCATAGCACGGAGGACAGGTATATCAACGAGGACGGTACATCGAGTTCTACTACGACATGAACTCTACCCTTATCATTTTCAAAGGGTACAAAGTTTGTTGCCACGAGATAGGCCATTAAGAGTTCAATTTTGCCGAGAAATGCTTCGTAGAATGAGGGAAGACCCACAATTTTACGATAAAATACTGTGGAGTGACGAATCGTCGTGTAAAAAAGATGGTTATTTTAACATGCATAACCTTCATAGCTGGCAGCTAGAAAATCCTAATTTAATACGGACAGCCAGATCCCAATATCAATTTAAGATAAATTTGTGGACGGCGATCATTGGTGGGCAAATAATTGGGCCTTTCGAGTTACCTGAAACTCTTAATGGTGAGAGGTATTTGAATTTCTTAGTAAATGACCTCCCTGAATTAATGAGAGACGTTGACCCACAACTGCGAGAAACAATGTGGCTGCAGAATGATGGCTGTCCAGCTCACTATGCTGTTATTGTACGGGATCATTTGCATGCGACATACCCAGAAAGATGGATTGGGCGGCTAGGTCCAATGTCGTGGCCACCTCGTTCACCGGATCTCAACCCCCTGGACTTCTTTTACTGGGGGTGTTTGAAAGAAAAAGTCTACAAAACTGAGATAACTTCTATCGATGACTTACGCCAATAAATTCAGTATGCAGCTGAGGAAATAAATGCCAGCGGATTTGCACGCAGGCTGAAGCGATCTTTTATTCGGCGGTGCAGAGCATGCATCGCCGCTAATGGTGGCCACTCTGAACATTTAGTTTAAAAATCAATGGTTTTATTAATAAATGCTTATTTGTTGATTTTAAATTGCAGTTTTTATTTTTAAAATCCATTAAAACAACTAAAAAGTTAAAATAAAACTTACTGCTAAATCTAAAACATTTCACAATACTTGTAACTTACCTTACTAATAAAAAAAATCTTACCTTAATTCAGCTCCTTTTTGTTTAAATGCCAATAACTTTCTTGTTTTTACTTCCACCACTTAGTATTGTACTATTTTAGAATCTGCATTTAGTGATCTATTTTTTTAAATAATGGGCACTGACGGTGTAGTACAATTTTTTTACACCACACGCACCTAAAGTCACATGATTTGCTAGAGTGAGTAATGAAAATTGGAAATAAACTCATTTTTTTTATTACTTGTGAACTTGATAATAAAAAAAACATTTGGATAAGTTGGTTTATGTAATTAGCAGTAATAATAAAAAAACAGAATGAAAAAATAATAATATTTGTCGAAAATACAGCCAAATTTGTAATGCAAGGTAACGATTTTCTAAAAAAATAAAAAAAATGTTTTTTTTTTGAGACCTTTTATTTAAAATGATTAATATCCCGGCATATGTTAGCTAGGAACACGGTGTATCGACTCCTTTACGTTGGACCACTATTTACGCCACACCCTGTATACTTGCATATCTGTGAAAAAAAAAGCAGCAATAGCTCAGTAAGGAGACCAACAGATTGCAATGCAGAGGGTCTCAGGTTCGAACCCAAGTCGCGCACCTCTGACTTTTGGAAGTTATATGACTTGTCGAAATTATGTGCGTATTGATTGACAATTATAGGCTGCTCCGTGCCTCGGAGAGCACGTTAAGCCGTCGGTCCCGGCTGCCATGAACATCTATGGCAGTCGTTATTGGGAAGTCAGTGCCCTATAATATTCTGACACAGGTCTAGCCTTAGGCTATCGTTAGCCTTCGGGTTGCGGAGGTTAGGTGGCAGCCGCTCCGTGTAAACAACTGATATCAAGTCAAATCCGGTTAGACTAGAAAAGCCGACCCTAAGTGACTTGGGAATAATAAAGGCTAGGGGGAAGACTTGCATATCTGTGAAAGGTTTTACAAATATGCAAGATGTATTATATCCACATTTTGAAAGGTAACGACTCTTGTAAGATCTTATTACCTTCATGGTATATGTATTATAGAAATCTTCCTTCAATCCCGGGTCCTTTAAGCAGGTCGTGAAAAAAAACGTTCTCAGGCCGTCAATATAGAGACCTCAACATCGCCTCAGCTGCTATGAGGATGGTGTGGAGGCCACTGCTCTTGGACCGCATATTTGCTTACCACCAGGCGGAGTGTGGTCATTTTTACGAGAATAATGACAAAAGAATGTTGCGATAAAATAGTTGTTATATATACTATACTTTAATAGCCTCATGTGCAAGTTTGCCTTACAAAATAACTCAAAAGGGCCTATTAAAAAAACATGCGGGGCAGTCTTTGGGGACTGCCGGTAGAAGTGAAAACTAAGTAACTAGCGTGCGGTGACGATGACGCGAGTTTTAACTTTTTTTGTTCACCTAAAAAGTACACATATATACACAGTATACATATAGCTCATGGAAAGCGTTCGGTGACGATGACGTGAGTTTCATGATTTTTGTTCACTGTTTTTTCACTTCAATAAAATATATTTGTTTTCTATTAAATAAATATACTTTTTTATTAATTAAGTCCTTATCTAGGTATTATGCAAATAAAAATTATTTATTGCAAATTTAATGCCTGCTTAAATTTTATTAACTACTAGTACAGCAAACCCGATTAAGCTAAAAGCTTTGATAGAGCGCGTTCAGGTCGATAGAGGGTGACATTGAAACCCGTAACTATTAGATCACAAAGCTGATATTTTATTTAATAGACAATTAAAGTATACTAAAGTTTATTATATCATAGGGTTTTGTTTAAATTAAAATAATAATAACTAAGACAAAAACACGAATACTTAATCTTATTTTAATTTATTACTATAAAACAAAAATAAAATTTGCTTCCTGAAATTGTATGAAATACTGCTACTGATACTTTACTAACGATATATTTTTACTATTAAAAACGTTAGATAAAATTAAAAGAAATTATAAAGGTGCTTGTTCATGACGCAAGTAGTAACGCAGGCTACATGCGCAAGCTACTTACGTCGCCTACACGCCCGAACGCTCGCATTCCAGCTACATGCGCGAGTAGGTTGCGTCAGTCGTTCACACGATGCATACTACCCACACCTATGCTTGATCTTACGCATGCTATCCGCGTCATGTACAAAAGTCATAGATGTGGTATTTTTTGTGTCGTTATATAAATATAAAAATAGCACACGTACAATTTCCTTTGTTTTCACAAATTTCTACAAAAGCAAAATTAAGTGCCCATATATCAACCGTACATATTATCCAATGTGACCTTCTTTTAAAAAAAACGACAACGCCAGACGCTATTTACTCCGCTTTTAACAAGCACAAACTATTTTCTAACACATTACTATTATTGTTTAATATTTTAGTGCGAGCCACCATTTCGCACACCGCACAACATCGCTGCGGGTCTAAATGAAAAATAGCGTCAATTTACAGGGCAAACGCGGCCAAATTGGATATTTCTCACGGCCCAGCCTTCTGCCTCAGAGTTTGCTGTTTTTACTCCACTTTTCGTTTTATTTGCGGGCAAAAGAGAAAACCAAATGATCTTTCGTTGTAACAAAAGTGAAAATAATGTTAGGCAAGTTTTAAATTTATTATTGTTGCATGTTTTTGTGCTCGGGGATCAAAGAAAGAAAGGGGTCTTGGCGAACTGCTTAAAAATTAAAGTAGTTTCTGTCGCATTATACACCATGCAAAGGTCTCGATCGATCCCACGGCACGCACCTCTGACTTTTCGAAGTTTTATGCGTATTAAATACTAAATTATCCCTCATTCTAATAGTGAAGGAAAACTTTCTCACGAAGAAACCTACATACCTCGGAATACGACTGTTGTACATGACGGTTTGGGTTCAATTTTCGGTTTGAGCAAAATTATTGTTGGGTTGTTGGTCAAGAAACTATAAGGCGCAGGACAAAGTCTGGATGCCCCTTAACCGTAGTGCCTAAAACAATAGCTAGCTAATTACGGGTGTGAGATACCATAATAGGAAGCCCCTTACAAAGGTATAGGTGAGATTCATTTATTTAGTTTTATTCCGTTTTGCAAAATATTATAATATATATTTATTTTTATTTAATTTAATTCATTAACCATTTATTACAATCATGTCTGAATATTACATAATAAAAAAGAATTTAAAAGAATATAAAAAATATTGAGTACATTTAAATAAACAATCCATTAAAAGAAATTATAGTAATTAATTATTAATTCAAATACATTACATTACATACGTATTCATAAATATTATAACTATTATTAATAAAATGACAACCCTATCAATTGTAATAACCAAAATAATTTAATTAAGTAATGTCATGAGAAAAATAAATTTAATTAAAAAGTAGGTTAATGTCAGGTATAAATATTATGTCAAAAATAAAAATATATATCCACCGCCACTTCAATGTCAACCACAAGACAAGCCAGCAAATTCGTCCACAGAATAAAATGACCCCTCCAATAGGAAGGCTTTAATCTTTTTTTTTAAAACATGTATGTATAAATACTACCACGAATATAAAATTAAATAAAATTAAATCTAAATAACTAAATCAACTTGCTATCACAGTTGAACGTGAACAACTACTGAAAGTTAACTCAAAACTCTAAATTTAATTCTAAACCTTTATTCAAATTACCAGTCTCGTCGAGTCCAGACAGTATTTCAATATTCGGCGGCAGTTGGCCTCCTGCCCACACCGTGAGTTACCTATCTTGAATATAAATAAACATTAGATCAGCATCGTAAGTTAAACCACTTTCCACCTGTCTACTTTCCTTATTGGCTGAGCAACATCATCCATCAATTCTGCTTCTTGACTAAAATTATGTCTATGTGAATCATGGATTCAAAAACTGATAAAGTTTTATGCAATGGGACTTTATAGTAGATTTGAGTAACCGAGAGAGACAGAGAGAGAGTAAAAGGAAAATATCTCCGTTTTTATAAGTCTAATAATACCAGTTTACTGTCCCTATCCATATGTATTAACATAGCAGTATATTTACGAAGATATATAAGATAATCAAAATCCAAGCTTAAACCAGGATCGCCTGTGCAACTCTTGAACATGTGGGTATATTAATTTGCATCAAACCATCTGTAACTATGTTATGTATGTAACTCATATTAACTTCACGCTACCCCAGAATCCTATCAGCAACATCTCATTAAATTTCAAACAAAATATCGCCAAGACCGATCAAGAAATCGGGCCAAGTCAATTCAGTTCTCTGTATATCTTCATAGCACTTGGCTCCCACATCACGTACTATGGACCAGTCGTATTTTATTAGATCATTAAGCTACACAACGTGTCTTCACTCGCTCGGCCGGTCCATCAATACGCCATTCAATGCTAGCCTGTAAGGTATTGCAAGAGAAATTAGATTATTCGCCGCGGGTTTTACGTGTGTTTCACTTGCTAGTTTTGGCCTGATAATTGTTTTCTTGCTTCTATATATTATGTTTATACATGAAGAGAAAACTTAGAACCCTTTTATTGGCATATTGCGTGAACGCACATATTTAAAGTTCATATGGAAAAGAAGAACAGAAAATTAAATGAGAATTATTTATAATTTTTTTGGATTACCTTTTAATTTTGATCACTGAGCCATCACTAATATAAATAAATATGTATGTGGTAGGCAAGAGTTGGTAACAATATGTGGTAAAAGTTTGGTTTTACAATTATGGTCGATCGTAATCAGAATTGTATTCCGGGTCAAAATATGTTTATTTTGGAAAATTCTTAATTTCTAATAAGTTGTAACAGGTAAACGGCAACAAGCAACATTTTACTGCTACTTGAAGAAAAATGTGCAAACATATGGATTGACTGTCACTGAGCAGTAACTTCTTGAGAATTTTGAAAGCCTTGCTGATGGTAGAAAACTTAATACAAAGTTAATTGGCAGCGATCCTTTGCATAAATTAATTTCGAAATAATACACAAAAGTTAATTTTCTTCTTCCTCCTATAGGAATCCACAATAAATTCATTAAGTGTGCCTTGTTTGAAATTTATATTATCAATGGGTCCACTCATAAATATTTAGTGGTAATCACGGTCCTCACCAAAAATTGCACCCAACATGGAGAGAACCGGCGACGGTCGTGAAGAAATATGACTGTAATCATAGCTAGGCAGGGAGATTGGTGAACGCAATCAGATTTAATTAATGGAATTTTAGTTATTTACTTAGTTGTGCTAATGGTTGCTTAAGACATGGTTTTAAGTAACCAGCCAGTATAAATAAACACAGTAACTTTTAATATTTGTTTACTGTTTTAAGCAGTCATATTTTATTATGGATTAATTTTGTAATTATTTCTATTAGTCTACGCCTATGAAATCCATTAAAATCATTTAAAATTTATGTTTAATAACCATATTATTGATGTAAAGTTAATACAAAAATAATGGATATCTTGTGCAGACTATTATTTAAAGGAAACATTTTATAATTAATAAGATAACCACCATCTAAAAGTATAAAATCTATAATATAGCTGGCAAAATGTGGATGCTATACATTTATCTCTAACCAAATATTGAAAGAGTCAAAAATAGACATAAGTTGTATGATACCATCGAGTTCTTTTAATACACTAATTTATTGAAAGAACTCGATGGTATCATATAATTTCAATATTTAGAAACACCTAAAACCTAATTAAAATCATAATTGCAAAAATAATTAAGAAAGCGGAATATTGAGTCAGCTCAATCCTTTCACAGAATTAAGTAAGCAGTATCCGACAATTATCGGGTTTAAGGTTAAGCCTAGACAGCAAAAAGTCTAATCAGATCTGTGTTGAGAAAATCCGTGATTTTAGCTCGAACTTGGAACGTGAGCTATTAATAATGAGATGTAAACTTGGCTATACTTTATATTTATATAATATGACTTTATATATTGCGATATTTTTTTAATTTCAGATATTGTGTATTATGATCTATGGCCTAAATCTTCTCACACTGAGAAGAGGCCTGTGCCCAGACGTAGGACAATTTATATATGGCTGATGTTTTATATATTATTTTATTACATTTTCAAAGAAAACTATTTGAATGAACCATGATTATTTCTTCAATACTTATTACTCAATATTTTATTGCATTTTATAACGTTATATAAAGGTGAACTTATAAACAAATTAAACAGAAGTACAGCAAATTATCACATTTTGTGGAACCAATCATACAAATGTGACTTCAGGTAAAACTGCCAATCATAATACATTGATTCCATAGCTCAGACAGGCAATACATTTCTATCAGTATATCATGTTCTACGTAATTCTAGAATATTCTGTAACAGTGCAATTTTTTTATTTGGATTTTATGAGAGCTAGAGAAAGATTATGATTAAGTTGCTGTTAAAATTTGTACGAGGTACATTTATATATATACATATATATACAGCTAGGCCTGTTTACAATAACAAAAAGGTTAAACTATAGTCCATAGTCCACTATACTGGCCCAGTTCAGTTTGATAGACATCTGTTATCTTGAAGAACATTAAAAGATCTCTCAGACGTACGTTTTGACAACATGTTACCCTTCGTTGTTTTCATGAGCGTATTAACTGTTTATTATACACATATCTTAGAAATAGCAGAGCTAAATCCTATAGAGTCTTACTAGACCTTTATATGGCAGTCCATTGGTCTGCCGACGCCTACTAACATAAATTTATTCAAACATTAACAACTTTCCAATCACTTATCGTAATTCCACTTAATCAGTAACAAACTTGAGGCCTAAGCCCTATCAATTTAATAAAGCTCTATTCACAAATTTTAATTACAATACAGACTTGAAGCCCTTCTAAAGATATAGAAACACGATGATTTTGACTTCAGTCGCGAATCCCCTCTGAATGAAAGTGATACGAAGGACGTCTGGGACTTACAAGGACTCAAGACCGATAAACTTCAAAATTTTACCTTGGGTCTATAGCAATAAAAAATATTTTTGTTTGAACATTCAATATATGCGTGAAACTTTATTTTTATAACTAGATTTCTAAGTATTTTGATGTAATTTGGTTTTAGTTTTGTGTGTCGTTGTAATATTATTACAATATGATTGTGAAGTTTAGCACAATTACATAGCAAGTAGAAATAGCAGACATTGTCTTCTTTGTCTTGTAAAAGTATAATTTGTAATCTTAAATACTTATTTATTCACTAGGCCTGATAATCTGTGTGATCAGTATTTTAGTGCAGACGCCAGTCTCCCACACAGGATTATGTTCACTATAGAAGTATTGTACACATATTCATATAGCGCATTTGAGAATATAAATAAATAATAATTACTATTAAATTATTATTATTGCCAATTGATTGGTGGCGTCACGAATAAGCCGACTCGTTCACAGGAGGACCTCCCTCTTACAGGAACCCACGTAACAATAATTACTACTGGGTGGTGCGTAGATAGTGAATACCAGAAGATCTTTCCCTTATAGATATCTTTCCAGATATCTTTTCCTTTACTTTCATCCCATAATTTTGCTAGGCAACGTATGGCAAACTATAATGGACTACAATAATCTATACCATCAGGCGGACCATATGCTTGTTAACCAGTTGGTAAAATAGATGATTGCTGTGCATGAGGTTTCTGGTCGGATGCCTGTGCCGGACAAGGTGTTATTAGGTTTTCTGTCAATAAATTCTTAGAAACAGCACGAAGTCTGGCATCTTTCTCGCTGGATGCCAGTAGGTTTGCTCCCTATTACGTGGAACCTAGAAACCATACTTTACGAAATTTCGGTATAATATACCTCTGCTTACTCCCTTTGGGAATATAGAGCGAATATGTAATGATGTGTCCTCCAGACCGAATTTCGGTCACGGCGGGTAATCTTAACGGGGACTGACTATCTGCGCAGGAGATATTATAGCGCACAAGTATTTGCGTAAACACAAGTGCACTCTCTGTTCCCTAACCCTCATGATCCGATGAGACGGATAATCCGACACGACCGGAGAAAGATCAGGCGCAGGACCAACGGCTTTACGTGCTTGCCGAGGCATGCGGATGTCTAACACCGCCAACTTTCTAACTTCGGACTTGTATTGAGATTTCTTAACAGAAAAACCCATTACGTTTTTGTTGGCCCGACCCGGGATTCGTACCCGAGACCTCATGCACAGCAGTCGCATTTACTACCGCTGCACCACAGAGGAAGCGAATATGTAATCTATGCATAATACCAATAACATCGGACTGAACAGATGTATATTGTTGGTCCTAAGAATCGAAGCCGTGGTCACACAATCGGCAATGATCGTAATTGATTTGTAACATATTCCTAATGACGTGTTCGTGGCTCATCAATTCTGAAGGCCGCAATCAACAGCCATTATTCAGACGTATATTGGTTATGGTATCGCCGTCTAATCCACCTGGATTGCTTTGCTATTTATTACATAACTGTCACTCGCGTGGAACTGAATTCGATTCCTGCAACAGCCAAAAATTTTCCGGTATTTTCTGACAAACAATTCTAAAATATGTATTATTGATAATAATAATAATCTTTATTTATCATATATACTTTACAAGATTAAGTGAAGTCCCCGACTTACTAATTTGTGTCCTGAACAAGCAGTATAGCGTCTGTAAATATATAGACAATCATGCAGATTAGTCCTTTGTATTTTTAGGATGCTATGTTACTTTCCTGCTACTTCACATTTGAACAAAAATGTCGGTTATCCTCTTCTCAAATAAGAAATACTTTGTCTAATTTAGAAATACTAAATCATAAAGACATGTATCTAAGTATTTACATGAAATGAAAGTACATGGAGGGCACTCGATCCGACTGTCCTCTGATTAGTGTAGATTAAGTTTGACCTGCCCTTTTCATCTGTAAGGACTTTTGTATAAAGAGACTGACAGTTTCAATTGTTTCTCTCAAATCTATTTGACCTTTATTCAAAGAGGATTGCGCCAAATTCAGGTAGGAATATCCTTGAGTTAGGTTTATTTTTATTAGAGTTTTGTATCAAAATTGTGGAAATGGAACCCTTATGGTGCGATTTAAATCATATGTTCGTCTGTATGTATATCATGGCTGCTTATGTTAGCAATTACAAATGCTATTGAATTTAAATTTGAAATCGTTGTAAATAATGATAAAATTGTTTAATAACAAAGTTAAATTTTCATGTAGAGCATATTTATAATAATAATAATGTCCTCCAGACCGATTTTCGGTCACGGCGGCCAATCTTAACGGAGACTGGCCATCTGCGCAGGAGATATTATAGTGCACAAGTATGTGCGCAAACACAAGTGCACTCTCTGTTCCCTTACCCTCATGATCCGATGGGACGGATAATCCGACACGACCGGAGAGAGATCAGGCGCAGGACCAACGGCTTTTACGTGCTTTCCGAGGCACGGGGGTGTCTAACACCGCCAACTTCTAACTCCGGGCTCGTATTGAGATTTCTTAACAGAAAACCCAATATCTTTATGTTGGCCCGACACGGGATTCGAACCCGAGACCTCATGCACAGCAGTCGCATTCACTACCGCTGCGCCACAGAGGCTATTTATATTGCAATGTTAAAACCGTTTAAAATATGTTTTCAGATCCTCGGCTGTTACTAGTAACAGCCAAGGATCTGAAATCGTATATTTTCAAGTATTAGATATTTTACACGATAGGTACTTGGAAAAAATACTCTTGAGGATTACGTAATAGGGAGCGAGCGTATTTCTGTTTACTGGATATATTGCCCAACTAAAATTTTCGAATAGGATATTTTCCTGAAGCTGATAATCAACCATGGGACCTCATAATCCATTGTAAATACAAGGCAAAATTTTGACGCATTTGTTGTAATTTAATGAAGAGATGAGAGTAGAATCAGTACCTACCACCAATAGAGAGGCAGACCTTACAAATTTAAGAACTAGAGTTTTACTAGTATATTTTAGATGCTTACGCAATCTACGTCAAAGGTCCTAAACATACCTAGCAAAACGTTAGAAAATGACTTATCTGCTTACCCTTTCTTAAAAATACAGGCGTGAAAAAGGCTCCACGAATCCCTCTAATTCCATCAATACCATAGGCTTTACCCTCAATAAAAGTTTACGACTTTGAGCGTCTTCACATTAGCCGACAAGGCACTAACGATGCTCCAGGTCCCGAGATCCCTTGCATTTATATAATGACGTCATATTAGACGATATTATCGGCGTTTCGTGGGTTCTGCTGAGTTAGAAAGAACGCTTGAGAAACGTTTTTGTTATAATCTTAGTGGGTCCAAGAAATGTTTTCAACAAAAAAGGTAATTTATGAAAGATAATCTTGAAGTAAGTTTCTTGCTTCTTATAGTTACTAACTTGTCGGTCTCGTAGGCAGTTCATACATCTGTAGCTCATAGAATTTCGGATACATTATAAGACTAGCAGTTAATTATTGAATATAAAACTCAATAATTTTGTGGTTAAGTTTTTAGTAGCAGTCCGGAATTCGGAATTGTTGGCAGGTTTTCATTTCCGTGCATTAGAAAATATCAAGCCTTGATCCCTTAGAAGTAGTGTCCTGTTTTAAAAGTGGAAGATAAATCAATAACCTGCTAAAAATAAAAATAAAATACAATGATATCATGGTAATGCCGACAAATATTTATCTCTGGTGCCAACATTTATACATAAGATCGGTTATAATTTTTAACCTTTATACTGCTTGCCAATTAGTCCTGTCATTGACCCTATTACTGAAAAATGTCTGAAGTTATACAACTCTAATTTGAAACCTCTCAGTTTTAGCATGAATCAACTGTAATTCCTTTTAAATTAGTAAGCGTTGAACCGGGAGACATCTCCAATGTGATTAATGAAACTAATTTTAGAGGAAAAATTGGTCGGAAATTTTCTTACGCAAGCAGCTTCGGCTTTCCGCTGGGCTGGAAATAAGTAATGTTTATTGGCTAATTATTACTGATACTTACCTTGCAAAATTCGTATAGTCAAATAGACCATACAATCAATTTGTATAAGTGTGATGACTCCATAATTTGTATGAGCCGGAATAGCATTCAAAATTATTTTCTGGCATTTACATATTTATAATGAAGTTATGGTTATGGGGTTTCCGACTAGGTTATCATAATAATTAGGTACATTCAATAAAATGTTACTTCTTTTGCTAATATTTATTGGTGGACGGTTTATAGTGCTTATACAGGTGTCCGGTAATTAATGGATAACCTGGAAATGTCTTATAGTGGAACTGATGGCCGTACAGAAAAATATGAAAAAAAATCTATCCTAACTACTACCTGAGATATGTGTTTTTATTTAATTACCATGTATAACTTTCTTGTATACTACGACCATAAATGAATGAATTGAATCCATCGGTTTTTTGTTCTAATAGATATATAGTCAAAAGTATGCTATGCTAATATAGCTTGCACTTTTTAATGTATATTTTTTATTTTTCCTTTTTTCTGAACGGCTTTCATTTCTACTATAAGACATTTCAAGGCTATCCATTAATTACCGGACAACCTGTATACGCTGCAAGGTGGCACGAACTACATTCGTAACCTACTCGAGCGAGCTACATGCGCAAGTTAATCGTACATGCGCGACTCACATAATTAATTTACATATATGCAGCTAAAATACTTTTGCGATATTATTTTATTTGACTACTTTTCACGGTTACATAAGTAGGTGGGTGGAGCCATAAGTCGTCTCGTGTCAACGCCCATTTACACGATACGAGTTTGATGCATTGTGTCTTGAACCATATTTAGTTTTGGAAATACCGTCATCAGGATTAAGCAGCTGCGCTTGGAAATACCGTCAACAGGATTAAGCAGGATTAAACTAGCACAATAAATGTGAACTTCAAAACATTTATTGAAATTAGCGATTAAATCTGACAGATATTTTTCTATCTATACGGCCGTTTAGTTTTTAGTTTATGATAAGTCTGTATAACATTTTGGGACTCCACTAACGAGGATACGTTTTATCGGTTCGTTTCAGCAGAAGCACCCACATGTGATCTTCGAGGCGCGTACAAAGGCCAACAAGGGGTGCGCGAATAAGTTGGAGTTCAGACCGAAGAGCCGCCGCACCAAGCACGTGTCGTACGTCGAAGAACCGCTTGGAGATGACCCTGGCACTATGTGAGTACATTTAAGTTTCACTGTACGACTGATATCACGGATGGGGTAGTGTTTTAATAGGTCGCATCGCCACTGTCACTGCGCCGAGGGTTCGATTCCCATTCAATTGATACTGAAAAAAAAGTTCTGAGTTCTGTTCCGAGTTTGGGTGTTTTTTATGTCCGCTGTTTGAATTTTTGTAAAATCTCCCACGACAAAATAAATATTCTTAGTAAAAAAATATTTTCTAGTGGTAAGGTAGGTTTAGACTTTGCTAAAGATAAGCATCTGTCTCTGACCTGAGAATCCAACCCAGGACTTCGTGTACAGCAGTCGCATTCATTTCCGATACGCCAGCATAATCAGTACTACAATATACATAAAAGAACATTGTTAGTAAAAGCAAAAAATAATGTTTTAATAGTTATCTCAGGTGCTACAACTAATAGCTAGCAGAAATTCCGTTTACAAACTTGAACACCTGACAACTTTGTTTTCGTCTTTTTCACTTAACGGTGGCCTCTCTTGGGAACAAGAGAAAAGCAAGCTGTTACAAGTAAAACACTTTGCAATCGATTTCTTTCTCGAAGCCAGTGCACACCACGATATTATGGTTGGTATTTTGCAAGAACGCAACTTATTTAAACGGTAAAACTATTATAGTTGTCAAAATTGTTTGTCCACCGAACAATGTTCAACTTCGTGCAGCGATGGTAATTGAAGTATTTAAGCTTGCAAATGCTCGTGCAAATTATTTTTGGAATTTATAGGGAAATATTTTGGAATAATTCTGGTTAACTATTTGACCATTTAGTAGAGAGAAAAATGGAAATAGTATAATATTTGCGACTAGAAATGCTGTAATCTACCTATATATGCTCATAAGACATACCCAAACACACTGTTCACTGTTTTGGATGAGGTAAAAAGAAATGTACTACAATGAGCCATTTTTACTTCCTAATACTGAGAATTTTCTAGAAGAAGAAATTAATCAGAAGAATTTTAGCAATACCATCAAGAAACTGGAAATGTGTCCAGCAGAAGGCAATAGACTCATACTCTACATGAGTCCAAAAGGCATAGCTGACAAAATTTGGATATAAAACGCCCCCAAAACTATCCCTTAAACATATACACGTAATTCTATGGATATATATATGAATTCAACAAACGCAAACGTCCAAAGCCCGTCAACTTTACACGAGCAGTTTTTAAAACGGTCCAAATAACTTGGTGAGTTATTAATCATAGGTTTGTCGGAATCAAGTCGAAAGCGAATAATCCAACTCCAACTTCCCTTTTTTCCCCACTCTGCAGTCGACTACACACTGTGAACTTCCATTATGAATTCCATTTGAAAATGTTTGAGAAAATAATTTAAAGTTCTACGACAAAGGAAAATACTTTGTTATGCAGTTCTCTACGTGTTTACGCTGAATTTATTTTGGAACGACTGAAAGGAAATGAGTCGTGTTGTTCCTGCAGCTTTAAAAAAGAAATAATAATATTTAAAATGTGTTCATCTAGCTGTTATCCGTAACATCTTACGCGTTTTTATTCAAAGTTTAAGCTGTCGTTACATCGTATTTTATCGATATTGGCTCAGAGATTTAGGTGTCAAACATAAAAAACAGACATTCGGATTTATTATTTTAAAGTATTGAGCTGCAGTGGCCTACTGACAGCCACACACACTTGTTTTGTATTTATGTCTATTGTGCCAGCAGTTGATAATTTAATATGCAAGAAAGTAATAATAATTGTTAAAATATGTTCGTATAGCTTAATTATCAGCGACATTCCTCCCTTTTTTATTAAGTAACTCGGTTTTCTCAGAGTTCAAGTCAAATTTATTTGATATTAAACTAAATTGCTTCAGCGTTTTAGTCGTGAAAATATCTAAAAGAATTTTAATGTGGTATGCAGCGATATGTTGAGATAAGCATTTCGTTAATTTACTCCCAATGAAGATGCTGTATAGCTATAGATACTCTTATGTCTCGATATAATGATGATAATCGTAACCTTTTTTTATTGTAGCGTTGAGTATAATAAGGATAATATACCAGTCTTAAAATAGGTTACGATGAGTTAATTTTCAGGCGTGTGATATCGCAGTCATAATTAGGTCATTCGTATGTTTGACCTGGGAAGATAATTGCGGTCGCAGTCGACGGTTCGTTAAATCGTATTAATTATTGTCAGCCACGCGCCTCACAGCTGTACTGACAACGCTTTCTGTCGAAACCTATCGACTACAGAGCAGCCTGTCATTAATGAATGAAAGTGAATATCGAATTAGCGTATTTAATCGTATTTGTGACTGCATGGATGGTGACGTGGTTTAAGTGGTTATTGGAACTCCGCCGGGTGTTATGGGTTTGATATGGGATAAACATTTTTTGATGGACATATAGTTGTTTCCAATCTGGGTATTCCGTGTCCTTTTTAATTTTCATAAATTCTCTCGAAACACTAGAATTAGGTCTAGACCAGCTAATTCCCTTTTAAAATGAATATAAATTGAAATACTATAAATATAAACGAGGAGTCAATAATAAATAAGGAAGAGTGCCTGAGCGATCGTTCTTCGACCAGATCGAACATATGCTGGAGAAAGATCAATTTAACAATAATTCAAACTGTTAAAACATTCCGGCCACAAGCCATAAGCGTATTTAGAGAATATGATGAAAGAAAATAAAACAAAAGGGATTTTAGGATCCTAGGAAATGAAAATCAGTACCATGAAAATGTTTATCCGAAACTTCGGGGAAAACGAAATTAAGAATTACCATTAACTTTCTTCGATTTTTTTCTTTCAAAGTGACATTATTTCGTTGTAGTCATGATATTATCACTTCATGATAGGGTTTAGAATGCACAAAACGTTACTTCTGGTGTTTCATGGTAGTAATAGCACGAGTAATCGACTCTAAACTGGAGCTTTTACGTTTAATTGTAGACCAACTCCCATATCTGCTTATTACTCTGGACCTTAGGCGTATTCTACGTATATATTCAACAACAAACTCAATTCTAATGCTAGAGCTTCCTATATTTATAATATACAACAGTTACTGATCTATTAGAAGCCTCCATTGTGAGGCTTTCGCCTCATAAATCATTCGCCCGAACCCAATTTGTTGGCTCTCCTGATGAAATCCATTCCCTAAGGGCTTATGCACACTGGCTACATTTTGTTGTCGAACATACTTTATAGTTCGTTTAGGTGCTATTTAGATTTAGCAAATCATCGATACGGGAAGTCTCTTATATTGTAAGTGCCTTTCAGCATAGTATATCGCAATGTGTATATGTGTCCTCATGTACATTTATTAAACTTGTATAAATATGATGTGCACGCACATATTATACCGCGTGTAATATTTTATAAAAGGTAGTCAGAAATGTTACCGAAAACTATGTAATAAGCATATTTTTTCATAGTGTACTCTCACTGAACTAAACCAATTTTATATCATTTTAATACTCTTAAATGAGGTTACATTTACTATATTCGAGATTCAAATAGACATGATTATATTACCTCATGCCGCCTGTTGCACTTTCGAGTTATGATCTTTACAATATCCCGGTGACACAAATATGCATTCCGGCTAATAGTAGTCTGATACCGTACCCTATAGACCGTAGGAACACCTAATATGAGTATATCTTTCGTATTAATCCATTTAAAAATGAATAGCCTTGCTATCAGCGTAATAGACAAAGACCACAGTGACATTATACGCATACCATCGCAGGACTGTTAAGCAGTGATCTTGTGTAAGGTGGAGGTTGCCCAAGCTTAAGTAAGAGTTATGCAACGCCCTACCTTCGTAATTACGTCACTGGATCTTCGCCTCTCCTTTTCCATTTGCCTCCTGATACTTTATCTAACGGGCGCGGTGGTAGACCATCGCTACGTTTGCAAATTCGCGCGTTTGCATAGTGAATCTGCCGATCGTAGCTAGTGTATTCGGGACCAAACAAATCTCGAAGAAGCAAACATTTCAGTTCGTACCCAAGAGGTATGCTTTCATATTTTATTTCGTTTTCATATTATTTTTGGTTATTGCTTATTGTTTAGATACGGAAATGGTTTCGTGAAAATATAATCTGACAGCGGGATCAAATCAATGGAAGTGTCCATTGATTTGATGTTTGCATTTCAATGGAACCCGAAATATGAGTTAAAAAAATATGGTAATATTTCATCGAATCTTTAAAAGTGCCTCATTGTTATTTTGTGCCTGTATAAAGAATTTTAAAGCATCGACAGCATAGACATTGACAATAAATGTAATTATATTCTAGAGTGAATATATGATTATCTAGTTTTTAAAGTAGAAAAACATTTTCGTACATACTGCTTGCCTATTTACATCAGAAATAAAAACTAATTGACATCGTCGTGATTAATAAGTTTAAGTTTTTGTCTACCGTTGATTAAGCCTTGCAAATTGTAGTTACTTTAAAAATATATACATTGACAGCATGTGCCCCTTTTACCTAAAACATAGGTTCACAGTGGCATTTTGCCAAACGCAGAAATTGTAGCAAAACACTGTAATACCATACCCAAAAATTTATTTAAGTTTAATGTTACTGCACTGGTGCCTTATTTACATGGTAAAGTACTGTTTCCATTTTTCAGCTTTCTAGGTCCAAGGGTTTAGGCTCACCCATGATATGTGAGTCAGTGAGTGAGTCTGGACTAATACTTTTATAATTATATTTTATATTGATAGGTACATTACAGATATAACGTCGTCTACTGTGTCATTTAAATCTAATACAAACTGCAGTCTAAGAGATAATTTCATACAGACTATTAAAGCAACTTACTCGATCTAATAAACAAATTGAAAACAGCAAATCCAAGTACAAAAACCAATTCTCTTTGGATCGTCCTTTCGTGTATCTATTCATTCGCCCACTTTGATGTCCCGGGAATATTATAATGACAGCACTGACATTCAAAAAGTGTCGTTTAGCGAATGATTTGAATTCTAAAAGTTAATGAACGCACTGAATGAACGAAACGAGCGAGTGAGTGAACTGGATCCGTTTTGAAGTTGTAATTAATTACTCCAGTGCTCTTTGTTTGAAAATTGTAACAATGGTAAGGCATCCTTTTTGTAATAAATAAAATTATGTAATTAAATTGTTATAGCTAACTTGAGAACGTCAAAAATTATTGTTACTTGCTATTCAAGTTATATTCCAAATTTAAATTTAAAGCTCATCATTAACCGTTTAGAACACACAGCCTAAGACAAGACCACAAACGTTTTGATTATCTGATGTCCTCCAGACCTATTTTCGGTCACGGCGGCCAATCTTAAAGGAGACTGGCCATCTGCGCAGGAGATATTATAGTGCACAAGTATGTGCGCAAACACAAGTGCACTCTCTGTTCCCTTACCCTCATGATCCGATGGGACGGATAATCCGACACGACCGGAGAGAGATCAGGCGCAGGACCAACGGCTTTACGTGCTTTCCGAGGCACGGAGGTGTCTAACACCGCCAACTTCCTAACTCCGGGCTCGTATTGAGATTTCTTAACAGAAAAACCCAATACCTTTATGTTAGCCCGACCCGGGATTCGAACCCGAGACCTCATGCACATACTGCTAATAAAATGGCAACGGGGTTGAGACAGTAATTTTTTCTTAAGCTCGAGCCGTGGTATTAGGCTGTGAAAGCCTAGTGTGACAGTTGAACTGCCACGCTGAGGTCTCGAGTTTGATCCTAAGGCTAGAAAACTGACTTTTCGAAGTAATGTGCGTATTAAATAGCTAATTATCGCTGATATATACGTCATGTCTAAGAGATCTCCATAATGTTCTCAAAAATATGTGAAGTTTGCTAAACCGCAATGGTCCAGCGTGGTGCAATTATAGCCTAACCTTCTCAAAGGCATTCAGAAAAGACTCGTGCCCAGCAAAAGGACATGTATAGACAGGGTTGATATGATTATTATTGGTAATCATTATTATCGATACCATGGCTAGCAGGACACAGTACAGGAGTGGCACAGTAGAGATAATATTCATGATACATTTCAATTTTTATTTGTAAATTGCAAAGGAAACATATTATGTACTTATTATAAAATCTCATCATAATATACCCTAGATGACCTTTCAGAATCAGTGAGCGAGCATATAGCAAAGATCATTACATTTTCTATTTACAATAGGGGCAATCGAAGTTCCCGGAAGCAATCTACCCGGGCGGCTCCGGGAAATTTCCCTAGTTTCCGATAATAAGAGGCCTGGAGAGGAGACTGATAAACTTGATTAAGCACTGCCCCACCCCAAAACGGGGGGAGATAAAACTCCCTCGTAATAGCCTTTAAACCGATTTTTAAGGATACACACTTTATTTAATCTGTGAAATTAGATTATCTGTGGGCATGGTGACAGATAATATTTTCTGATCAATTTGGCGGGTATTGTCGTGTCGTCGAATTTAAAATGAGCAATTTCAGTGAACAATGTTTGGATCAATTTTAATGGAACGTTATAAGTAAAACATGTTTGCGTTTTACACTTCATTTAATTTTACCGTTTTCTGTTTATACAGTTTTAATTTGGTACTGTTTAATTTGCATTATTTTATTAAAAACCTGTTATTTTCATATAAAGCGATAGACATTTTTAAATTGCTACACAATAGATTTTGATAGCACTGGCTGAATGTAAAAAGTGAGATCAAAAATTGAATATAAAATTAGGTAATTGAGTGCCAACTATTTTATATTTGTTTTCAAACAAACAGACAAAATATTAGTACGTGTTGAGATAATGTTTGAGATAGGAGATATATGGGTACAATTTATTTTAAATTTTAATTTTTCATTAATGTATAATGTTCTCTTAAAATAATGCTTATTAAGTTTAAACCTATCGTCTATCGTCACATCATCAGATGTCTGTTCTTGTATGAGACAATAATTTTAATTATTTCTTTTTTACAGAGATTCATCACCACGCGCCAAAGAAGAGAAAGCGTGGCGTTGGTGGCAAGATGCTGGCCTGCGAGCCTTAAACCGGCGCAGGCGTGACGTCAGAGAGACCACTAAGTACATCGAGACAGCCTTAGTGATTGACAAGGCGATGTTTGATAGGAGGAACGGCAGCACCCGGTCCGAAGTCGTGCATGATGCGATACAAGTCGCGAATATTGCTGATTTGGTAAGTTTTTTACTCTTGGTTAATGCTCAAACCTCCAAGACTAGAGACAATGCTTTTTCTAGGTGTCTGGCTTCCAGTTAAGCGATGGTTTAAGCAGTCGCCTCAGCACTGTGATTCGACTCAACTCGAGTGTTATTGTTTTGAATCCCACACGAGACATACATATATTTGTTTGATACGCAATTAGATGGTCCAAGTGTGGGTGATCTTGTGTTCGTTGTTTGAATGTTTGTTAATTCTCCGTGACACATGAATTAATCCTAGAGTGAGAGTATAAGTATAAAATCGAAACAATTAGATAAAATTAATTTCTCATTTATAATATTTGAAGTAGACTAATTACACAGTATGATCATCATCATGACCTGAGAAAAATGCAAAATGCTATTTTTAAAACATCCTTACCAAAAGAGTATCAACCGCGCATTGACTTCTTTTTTTGAGCTTTTAAAAGGAGCTGCTAAGTTGGTACAAAGGTCATTAATTACTGGCTGTCGGCAATATTTAATTGACTGTTTTTTATTAATGCTAACGTCACTAGCGGCACCTACTAAAAGAGAAGGACAACATCAACTAGCCTAAATAATGTAGGAAAATGGTGTCAAGCAAACTCATAATATAAAACTTGATTATGACGCGATGACCGAAATGAGTGAAGCCACACGTCCATCTACGCAGTTAATTACTATAAAACTCATTCATTCACCTACTTACATAATGAGAACCGTGACAGAATTTAAATTACATCCCATTCCCACACTACCAAACAAAATTTCAGTGAAAAACATGCTTACTGATGCAATTAGTATACAAAATTCGTCATAACGCGACTGAATTGTGAATGTCTCGTGTGTGTCTCCCTCGCTTTTATTACAAAATCCTTTTGTTTTAGCCGTGTTATAAAGCCCGACCATCTGAGTTAATATGATACTGGAAAATTTGTTAGCAATTTAGTTTTCTGTCAAAAACTGAACCCAGCGTGGCATGTTTTCACATTTTAGTTGTGTTGATGATATCAGCCATGTTTTTAAATTGGCCTACTGCTGGGCACGGGCCTATTCTCATATGAGAAAGGTCAGCCCATAGTCGATCATGCTGCCCAATGCGAATTGGCAGTTTTCCTACATCTTAGACAACTCCCAGACATGTTTTGTCCTCATGATGTTTTAAAAAAGACGATATAAAGACGGTATGTATAATTTAACGATATTTATATATAAAATTTAATAAATAGATAACTTGGAGTAGTCAGAAGGGCCTTGGGATATTTTGCTAAACATAGTTTATTTTTTGGCTAATGACTTTGAATAAATGTATTATCCAAACAAAGAACTGTGTATAATTAGTTTTACTTAGAATCACGAAGTCATGGTTCTACATATACTAACATTATATTCATACATAGATTCACGCCTGTTTCCCAGAGGGGTAGGCAGAGACTACGGATTTCCATTTGCTACGATCCTGACACACTTCTCTGGTTTCGTTCACTTTCGTAACATTCCTCAAACACGCTCGCCGGTTTAAGGTGCTCATAACCTGGTCTTTATCCAGAACTTCTCCGATCTGATCAAGAAACGTTCGCGTAGGTCTTACCTTTGCGACTGTTCCATTCACACTAGTCCTATAAACTTTCTTAACTTAACTAACATTATACAGACGTATAACTTGTTTGTTTGTATGTATATATCAGTAATAGTAAGCCACAGTATTGACTGCATGGATGACTCACCAACTTAAATGGTCGTCTTGCCACAGACACTGCATCTAGTGATGTAGATTCAATCCTCACAAGGGACATACATTTATGTTATCCACAAAAATTGTTCCAAGTCAAGGTAATTTTATCCGTCCCGACCGTTGAATGTTTGTCATGTCTCTTATGGCACAGGACTTTGAGTGTAAGTTTATCTTATCTTATCTTGTGTAGGGGCCAGTCAGTACAGACCGGTGATACTTCGACCCAGTGGGATCTTTTGTGTCGACTGCCCCAATAACGACTGCCATAGATGTTCATGGCAGTCGGGACCGATGGCTTAACGTGCTCTCCGAGGCACGGAGCAGGCGATTATTTGTCAATCAATGCGCAAATAATTTCTAAAAGTCATATAACTTCTGAAACTCAGAGGTGCGCGACGTGGGTTCGAACCCGAGACCCGCTGCATTGCAGTCTGTTGGTCTCCCCACTGAGCTATCGCTGCTCTTTAAAGTAAGTTAAGTAAGAGTGTAAATTAAATTGTCAATATAAAAGTTTCCCTGAATTACGAAGTCCCTTACGAATCGTAGGCATGTCATTGATAAAACCTTATCAATTCTCTTCTTACTTAACAATATACATCACCGTCTAAAATTACTCCAACATCCAGAACTTGGCCCAAACGATCCATTTGAACCGTCGCCGTCACTCATCATAAATTTGACACCCTCGTCTCCATGACACATGTCACGCACACTTCGTGACATCTGTTGTGGAGCTCGGTTTTTATCGCCTTCGTCCAACAACGCAATTAGGTACGCCAGATACGTATAATTTAGTCGGTATATTATTATGTTTTATGATAAAGGCCTAAGGTTTTAGTACCAACGAATAGGTATACCCGTTT
This sequence comes from Catocala nupta, assembly GCA_963675205.1. NCBI lineage: Eukaryota > Metazoa > Arthropoda > Insecta > Lepidoptera > Erebidae > Catocala > Catocala nupta. The sequence goes on along the minus strand of OY776090.1, from coordinate 27,426,136 downwards.
CTGTTAGTTAGGTTGATAAGTAAAAACGGTTTATGGTTATATCGAAGTAAACTTTGCAAATAAATGTTGTAATTCTCGTAAAGTACAGCGACGGCTTTATATGTTTGTAACGCTGGAGGTTCTTCGTAATGAAATGAATTATTGGATTGGGTGGTAGTTTCCTTATAAAGAATCTTACCCACGGATATATTGACTTGATTTACTCGTCGCTAACTGTACCAGAGTACAGTCAGCGACTGCGACTGCGACCATTTTTTCATTAGGTGGATATTTCCTGCTGGGTAAAATCCTCTCTTAGGATTCCAAATCACTCTGTTGTTAAATATCTCCTGGCAGTCCCTTTCAAAGGCAAGTCTTTTAAGTCATACACAAAAATTATAATTTATAATATTATACAGCATAAGATTAAAATGGTTATTATTTTAATCACAATATATTACTATGGAATAATAAATATACATTTTTTATTCATAAAATACAGCTACAAATTTATTAAATATATAGATACTTAAGTATGTACCAATCACTGCACCATTGCCGATGTAATTTTGTATCTTACATTTAATCGTGATTTTGGTCAATACCAAAGAGCTGAACTATATTATTCATGCAGTTATCTGAAATTTAATCTGTGTCTTGAAGAAATAGAACTTTCAACGTTCATACTAACCAAGATATCCCTAGCGAACAATGAATCATGTAGCTTTCCTATCAAGTGCATGTAGACCGATATCCAAAATGTCTCAATCTTCTAGGAGAACACTCAGACATTCACTCATTTTAAACTCTATAGAACATATTGTCCTTAAGAAAAATTTACAGATCTCTAATTTCTATTAGCTCTCAGTACAGTATGAGAAACGGCACTTTACAGAAACCATTTAAATCAACCCAAAATCTACAAGTGCCCACTTAGTTTACTCAATCTATGTACAATTAATATAAGAACGGTTTTATGAAGAAAAGAGTCAATTCAGAACGGCTAGGCAGCCTCCAGTAATCTCCTTCATTAATCAAATCAACTGAACCCATTTATTCCAATTCACTCAGATGAAATCTCATTTTATTTTAAAATTTAATTTGAAGCGGATAAACCCCTGTATTGTTTGTTAATTATTCTTTAGAAACTGCAAAGCCGATATTCGTTGGATTGGTACTATTCTGTTTGTGAATACGGACTCGAAGCGAAGTGAGAAACTCTTTAAAGTCAGATGTATAATAAGAATTAGTTTATCTGCAAGACAAACACACTTATGTATGTCTCTTCCCTATATTCTGGCCGGATAGTCAGAGTTTTATAGGTCATAAGTAATGTATTACTTAGGAACTATCACTCTCTGAGTATAAGCCTATCGCCGTCTATCAAACATAGATGCTATCATCGCACAGGGCAAAGATTACTGATACACTGATGAAATAAATTTTCTTTAGGGTGGAGTACCTACCCGAGTTGAATTGTTTCAACTTTATACAAATACTATCTTTTGCCCTAAGCTTTCCTCGCTCAGAAACAGTATTTTCTTCTGGATGAAAGATACACTATATCCTTTGCTGTACCCCTGACAAAACATGTAAGCAAAATTTCATGATGATCGATCGAGTAGTTAAGGCGTGAAAGCGAACAAACACACTGACATTCGCATTTATAATGTTAGTTAGAATTATATACGGCATATAACGAGTAGTATGTCAGTAAAAAAGGAATTAAACATTGTTACTACTTATGTAAGTACTCTCAAGTTTATTATTAGAGAATGTCTATAGCAGAGGTACGCAGACTTTTTTCTCACAGACCACTTTCAAAATTTAGCTGGTTCCGGTGGACCCTCTGCAGCTACATTTCTACCCCATACCCATACCATTCCTTGACAACAATTATAAAATTTGATCAAATCTCTACGGGCCGAACTTTTGTTTCTTTTTAAATTCTCGGGACTATGCCTGCCACGGTAGGCGGGCTGACCATTTTCTTTTTTTTTAGAAATTCTCCGATCTTCAGCGAGTGTTATTCTTCAAAATAATATTCGTGGATTCCCTCTTACGAATTGTGAACCTCCATTTTTTTGTCATGCCGACGTAGACCCCCTTCGAGTCTCCCGCGGACCCCTGGGGGCCCACCTGGACCACTTTGGGAACTACTGGTCTATAGCATTAAAACCGGCTATATAATTATTTTAACATTATGTATCTATGATTCACATCTCCTTGTTCCCTCAAACGGAATCGGTATAAAAAATAAGCAATCGTTTTTGCACGTCACGTATTTTTTGACACTCATAAGTCGTTTAATTTTTACATGGTTAAAGGTCCATGTTACGTTTCCACCAAGTCATGCCGTTAAATCGCGGGTACACACATAAAATTCACCAAAACATCAAAACTTCTAAATTGAAACTCATAACTTCATTAAAAGTTCGTCAGCACTCAATAAGTAATGCCTGTCCGAAATTCAATTTTTGCGTTAATCAAAACATTTTGCGAGCAAATAATGACATATAACGCTTATAAAATTTAAGTTCTGCACGTATTTTCTGCTTAATGAAGTTGTCCCACCATCTGGTTTCAGAACAAGTACTGAAAACTAAAAAAGAAACAAGCCACGGCAAATCGATGAACGAAAAAAGTTGCTTTCAAATTTTTTGGTCGAAAATTGATATTTTTATTTTTTGTATGCGCGGGTTGGAGCCGAATTGTTTCGAGATATTTTGTGGTACTAACGAACATTAATATGAAGCCTGTGTGCTGTGTTACGGAGTTTCTGTGATATTTCTTTTTTGGGATATATTCGAACAATGGCTGCTTCGCCATAACGATGTCCTACAGAAAAGTGCATAGTTAAGCAATAAATAGAAGACACAATTACACAGTGAGATGGCGCGAAGATTAAACTCAATCAATTGAAATCCCTTCCAATTAAACACTGCAATTGATTGATTGGTTTCGGTTATTACTATACTTACTATTGATTGCACATTGCAAGACAGCACTGGCCTGGGCATTACGCAATTTTAGAGACGCTGTACTAACTGCCTCCGTGGCGCAGCGGTAGTGAATGCGACTGCTGTGCATGAGGTCTCGGGTTCAAATCCCGGGTCGGGTCAACAAAAAGTAATTGGGTTTTTCTGTTAAGAAATCTCGATAGCAGCCCGGAGTTAGGAATCTGGCTGTGTTAGACACCCCCGTGCCTCGGAAAGCACGTAAAGCCGTTGGTCCTACGCCTGATCTCTCTCCGGTCGTGTCGGATTACCGTCCCATCGGATTATGAGAGTTAGGGAACAGAGAGTGCATTTGTGTTTGCGCACACGCTTGTGCACTATAATATCTCCTGCGCAGATGGCCAGTCTCCATTAAGATCAAGTAAATAAGGCCGTCGTGACCGAAATTCGGTCAGGAAGTCATTATTATTACAAGCCATAACAGCCAGTGATCTTTATCCTATACGCTGTCAGAACACGAATCTTTTTTCGGATTGGCTTTGTGCAAGTGATGCTTCCTTTTATCTATAAAACTATATAATAGGCTTTGTGTGTGTTTTTCGATATCCCCACATTATGAGCGCAAGGGCTCGCCAGGCAAGCCAATTATTTGGTCAGCGTATGAACCAGTTCGCTAGGAGTAGTACCAGTTACCCAGTTTTTTACAACAACCTGGCGTAAGAATAGTCACGCTGTTTCAATGAGTATCCAGTGCCGAAGATTATCTCTACATCTTATCTCTTTCATTACTATAAATTAGTATTCGACTAATTGAAGATATAGAATTGAAGTTGACCGCTTGCCTCGTTTGCCCCATCACCGCTGCGATATATTACTGACATTGATATTGGTATTGGCATGTCTAACTCAAACCCACAAGTACCATTACGTTTTATGGTACATGTTTAATACCTTTATCAATATCATTAATAAGTCGTAGCACTGATGGGGCAAATGAGCAGTGGTCATCTCACCGTTGCCAACGTGCTAAGATTTGTGGGTTAAATAAGTCTGGGTATCCTTTGTGTCCGTAAAATGCAGGCTTATAACGTTTTAAGCCACGGGGCCATCCACGTAACACAAAACTAAATCTCCAACATGGTGATGATATCATACGCAGAGGTAGATTTATCAAAAAAAATAATTTACACAAATAGCGTTGCAACGTTCCGTCTTAACACTTATTTATTTTCCAGTACTTCCGCACCTTGAATACGAGGGTGTCCCTCGTCTACATCGAGTCCTGGCAGTCCGCAGACCAGGCCGATATCGACCGCAAGCAGGACATCACCAGAGCCATCCACAAGTTCAGCGACTACACCGCCCGAAAACTCTTCAAGATTGAGAAGGATACCACACAGCTGCTTACGTAAGTAGACCTTGACTGCACGGATGGCAAATCAAATCAAAATATCTTTGTTCATTTAGGTCACAAAGTAACACTTATGAACGTTACTGTTACACTAATTAAACAATAATATGAATTTAAATTTACATTTACCTGTTGCTATGTTCAGCAAAGCAAGGGCGTAGAACCAACGAGAAGAACGAGCAAAAAACTCACGGCTACTCTTTTTTGACGCCAATATTACAATGCTGCTTATTTTACCAACTATATTTGTAAGGAGCTGCGACTATTATACCATTTACATTACTACTAAATTGAACATATTCGAGCTTCTTTTTTCTTCTTCTCCCTAGCCATTATTATTTCCAAGTCACTTGGGGTCGGCTTTTCTAGTCTAACCGGATTTTACTGGATATCAGTTTTTTCACGGAGCGGCTGTCACCTGATCACCGCAACCCTAAGGCTAGACCAGTGTCAGGATATTATAGGGCACTGACTTCCCAATAACGACTGCCATAGATGTTCATGGCGGCCGGGACCGACGGCTTAACGTGCTCTCCGAGGCACGGAGCAGGCGATAATTGTCAAACAATACGCACATAATTTCGAAAAGCTATATAACGTCCGAAAGTCAGAGATGCGTGACGTAGGTTCGTACTCTCTGAATTGCAGTCTGTTGGTCTGAAAACAAAATTGGGAAAGTGATGTGGTCTAATGCCACGTAGGACAAAACTTAGTGTGATATACCTACTAATGTTTGTTCCGAGTCTGGGTGTTCTTGTGTCCTTTGTTTGAATGTTTGTGAATTCCCCAGTCACACAGAAATTGATGCCTTTATAAACAATGAAAAAATTAACCCTGGGAGACAGCGCGTATAGCTTCATCTGATTCCTGCAATAATAATGCTTTAACAGACTTTGGTGAGGAAACGTCCGTGGATTTTTTTATAAATGTATACATAGTCTCTTGCCTGTATCCCCGAAAAGGTAGGCAGATGTCAAAATCATTTAGGTCACAAAGTATCACTTATGAACGTCAAAAAGAGAAGTATCATATACACATTTCACTAGCTATAGTTTAAGTTGCTACGTAATAGGTCGTGAGTATATTACCCTCGATCGGACAGAAGCAGGTCATTGAGGCAGTCGATAAATATAATTCTCATTTACTATTTACCATATTAGAACAAAAAATATACGAATAATGGAAAAAGAAGAGGACTTCGATCAGACTTCGCATAACAATACTAATTTACAGATCTTGTCCATTTTTATTACTCCACCTATCCATCACAATATTCTCATCTCAGCTGTATGTAATCAATTTAAAAAGAAAATCTATCTATCTATACAAATAAATAAAATTGAAGTGTCTGTTTGTAATGTTAAAATAACAGCTTCTTACTAAATGCGTATGAAAGTATACACGGTACTTATATATTTTCATAAAATCTATTTTTTAAAATGTATACTTATCTGTCTGTCTGTTTGTTCCGTCTTATCTCTAAAACGGCTGGAGCGATTGATGACCGATGACGGGACTCTCACTGGCAGATAGCTGATGTTATAAAGAGTAACTTAGGCTGCTTTTATTGTAGAAAATATGATACCGTGAAAATTAAAACGTTTTTGTTAAATTCCACGCAGGCTAAGTCGCGTGTAGCAGCTAATTATTTATATCTATTGTCACATACAATGAGATGAGAACGGAACTCGTATTATTTTCCGAAAACCAGAACTAACTACATTTAAATGGACAACAGATTCAATTATGTAGAATAAGTTTGGCCCATAAAATTTCTCTATTTGTGGTAAATCAAATACCCATCGGCATAATTTAATATCAAATCCTCATGAGTCGATACATTAAAACTAATAATATGAATATATATAAACATAATTCAAAGCATATAACATTCTCATAATGTGTTTAATTTTAATAAACATTCTACATATTCATTAATTATTTAACAACATCTCTATATATTTGAAACAAATTCTATCATCGACTAAATCTCTTTCACCAAATCTTTTAAACACCGTTTGGATTAAAATAAAACGTTTTATTAAAACGTACTTTCCCGCTTGCATTTCGTAAAGTAACACAAATGTTACAAGAGATGTTTCTACGAACAGGAGAGATTCCACAAATCTGCTTACACAACCCTTTTCACTTTGAACCGACGAAATTGCTAGATAGACAGTTGCCAGTGTGCTAAACAGTTGGAAATTAATCTCGAAAGCGAACCGAGGTCGAGAATTAATTCAAGCGATAAACGAATCCGTCGAAAAGCGTCACGCTGAAAACCTCCGCTGTAAATTCAACCATAAACCTTACACTTTAAGACTTACTTTTGATTGATGATATATTTGAACGAATATCATAAGCGATTATCGCTCTAATTTTACAAATTACTCGGAATCTACGATAATGCCGACAGGCGTGTTATCTTGTCATAACTCAAACGTCAGCTGCAAATCTACATATCAATATCGTTGAAACATTACAGTGTCTATTCGGTTTCGATCGGAGCGCGCCTTGTCGCGTGAATGATTGATGTCTATCAAATATTTACGAGAGCCTGTAACCTAAAATAGCGGAAATCCTTCGGGAAAGAATGCCGACACAAGTGACAGCCAAACAATACGACTTGGCATTTATTGCGAACAGTTTTTTTGGGTTATCGCCAAAATCTACGTATACTTCTTGAGTAGTGGTGTTAGAGGTTAAGAAATATGTATTTAAAGAACTAAGTTATTACTAATTCACGATAAAGAATATAAAGATAGACATTAACTCCTTGCATATAAAGCGAACCAGAATCCTATTTTTCTGAAATGACAGCAGACGAGATGTCATTAGAACTCCTCCAAAAACAACATGATTCTTCTATATCAAATAATATCAACGAATTTCTTGCATCGGTATCTTACATAAACAGTCCAAAAAAAACCCCAAAAACGTATTTAAGAAACTCGATAGCAAATAAACGAAATCAATGTTATTAATTTATGTATTTCGTTTAGGCCAGAGGGTTAAACACAAACATTGGTAACGTAATAACAGTTCGCAGTCAAATTAAATAGACTGACCGACAGACAGCGCCCGCCGCCGGCATCGGCAAATACAAGAATTTTATCTAATTTCTCTATATATGTAAAGATCCTACTATATGTTCCTAATTGAATCTCTCATGTCGGAAGTGAGCGAAAACAGTGGTCCAGTTTGATGTTTTGGGCTATTTCTCGTAAGTCTTTTTAACAAAATTATTCTCGTTACTAGCCTGACGATGTTTCCATCAGTTTATTATATAAAAAAGTGTTGGTTCTGCCATGTTGCATCGCGATTATTGTATATTATTTTCAATAGTGTTGGCGCAAAGCTTTATGTATAATTCTACAATACTTTGTTTTTTATAACAACGTGGTTCTTGTCTCTTTTTCAATTCAACAGAAGAAAATACAGTCACTACTTCGCATTTATAATATTAGTTACGAGAAACACTAAAAAGGGTTTTAATGGAGCTTTTCCTGTTGCACTGGGCCCGAACAAAATATCAATATGCGAAAACTACAGCTCGCGTTATATAAAAACTAAAAATCATCATATCATGTTTCCCTGTTTCCTCGTCCAAAATCTAAATCGATGTTCATATTTTTCTACAAACCAAATGAGAAGAATTTTGGCCACGTCTGTATGTATTAATTTATTTAATTACTTTCCTTTCGTTTGCGTGGTTGTCAAAGACATCAAAATATGTGGATGTCTAAAAAGAACATAATCACCTTTATAATTTTGTTATTTTAGAAGATTCCTAATCCTTATAATAATTAATTTAAGAAAGAGCAAATATAGACCTATAATTGATAAATATACATTACAAAATCGTCTTTCCTTTTGCTTTGGTATCATTATTCAAGGTTAAAATATAGAAATACATGTGTATTGACTAAACGGTGGCCGCATTTTTTCATAAGGCCCCTTAACTTTGGTTCCCAATTTCTCTTTAATATTGATTATGAATCGAACTAATTAATATCACAGCTGCATTTAATTACAAATTGATCAAATTTCCTCGAAATTGAAAATTAATTGGCTTGCTTATTAATGAATAAACGTTAGCTTGTGGCAATAATAGAATCAATTCAAGATACGTAAATAACTAAACAATTTCATCTGGAAAAGTAGTTCGAATGGATGAATTAGGTCGAGAGATATAATTAATTAAATTAAGCGATAATATAGCTCAATGGCAAAGGCTCTGAACTTTAGTTAGATTACAGTTTCGGACCTAATTATTTCTACTAATGATACTCTATACTTAAAATAGACACCACGCATTTTGATTTCATAAAATGTTGATAATAATCAATGCATATTTAAATTTTAAAAGAAAAATAATTGCCCACTGAGATAGTGGTCTCGTCTTGTCACCGGCTTATTATCTTTTATTATTAATATAGAAAACGATAATTGAAGAGGTAAAAATAATGAATATTGAACATGTAATATCGAAGCATCGTCGTCATGATTTCATGTTTTAATTACCAATTTTATGCATCTTCATATATCTTAAATATATTTTAAAGTGATTTTGGCAATAAAGAAACGCCAGATCGTGTATTTTTATATTATAATAATAGTTTATTACCACATAAGATACACGCAGTTGAAACAGAATCTAAATACAGTTATAAAGTTTGTACAATGTATGATGTTGAACACTGGTCCCAAAGTAAGATTCAACTTGTGTTATGGGTACCAGAGCTCTCGTACTTAATTGTTCCTATGACCGTAAGTGTAAGTGTATCTCGACTCTACAGTGCAGTATGTCCTTATATGTATGTATGTAATATTGATATATATATATATATATATATATATATATATATAGACAACATTTTTTTTTACAACTGTCTTTATTAGTAGACAACATTTCTCAATGGTAATCTGTGGATAATGCCGTGGGTGGCGTATTTTGTACATTTAGTTATTAAGTACTATCATAGTAATGTTTAATACGCTGCTGTTTGTTATCCCTAAATAAATAAATAAATAAATATATATTGATATACCATTTTTTAGACACATGATTGAATAATATGAAATATATGGCTCAGAATATAAAATGTTAGATATTACGTATGAGTGTGTGTTGATATACGTGTGTATGCCTGAACGTCTATGTGTGCGTTGCAATTTTAAACAACAGCAGAACTATTTGATAACCACAGGTTAGCAGTATAATAATAATAATAATAAGGCCCATCTAGTGAGTTGGCGAGCCACCGTTTGCCCATTGGATTGATGCTATTAGAGTATTGAGGGCAGACGCCGTTTTTCATCCATAGTTAGTAATATACCGGTCCACCGAACACACATACCTATAGCCCATATATTAGAATCCATACGTAGCAATAGTCCTACGCCTGCTGCGGCTAGTGCCGCTGTAGGTATTCCATCCCACCTTTGATTAAATCTTTCGAAGGGCCTCTTCACGTTGGACCCATGTCTCCGTGTAAGCCTCCCAAAGGATCAGGTATTTTCTAATATAATATGTTAGAAAGTACCTGTGATAAGAGAAACATAAAAATAATATTCTATCACATACACACAACACCATCTAGCCCAAACTAAGCAGAGCTTGTACTATGGGTACTAGACAATGGATAAACATACATATATCCTTTTTTTATTTTTTGTTTATACATACTTATTATACATAGAAACACCCAGATTAAGACAAACATCCATGTTCATGCACACAAATGTTTGACTTGTGCGGGAATCGAACCCGCGACCTCAGGCGTGGCAGTCCGTTACACTAACCACTACGCCAATAAGTAGGTATATTGCTATTGACCAACAGATTTCAATATATTTGTATTTCAAATTACTGTGTATTTGCAAAGAATTCTCTAACTGTTCGTGAACTCTAAGGTAGCGGACTCGACATACGCTAGCTATATTTTTTAGATTTTACTTATAAAGGGGAGAGCTTATTGCCAAATTTCCTGACAAAATAACTCAATAACGTTTTGACTGTCCCCAGGCGCAAACCCAGGACTTTATAATTGCTTCTAACGTTAACTCTATCATTTCCTATAGTAAACTATCGAAACAGTAATTCATAATAAAACAATTTGATTAAGTATTTAAATGATTAAAAATAAATAGGCCTAGTGTTAAAAAAACATGCGAGGCAGTCTTTGGGGACTACCGATAGAAGTGAAAACTAAGTAACTAGGTGACGATGACGCGAGTTTCACGCTTTTTGTTCACCCAAAAAGTATACATATATACACAGTATATATATAGCTCATGGAAAGCGTTCGGTGACGATGACACCAGTTCCATAATTTTTGTTCACCCAAAAAGTGCTTAACGCGCCTAAAAAAGTTTTCACTTTAAACACTTTTCACTTTCAAAAGTTTTATTTTTAATCCTAGTCTATGGAATATTTCCTCCTTTTCCTAACATGCGGTTATGGCTGTCGCTGCTGGTAAAATCTATTATTTTGCAAAAGGTCTCGGATTTGACTTTCGGGTCACGCAAAATATCATTACATTCTGGTCGGTGGACAAGCTTTAATACAATAATATAATATAATAATAATAATATAATATAATATTCTACCACATACACACAACACCATCTAGCCCAAACTAAGCAGAGCTTGTACTATGGGTACTAGACAATGGATAAACATACATAATATACATTTTTGTGTCAATACATACATATTATACATAGAAACACCCAGACCAAGACAAACATCCATGTTCATGCACACAAATGTTTGACTTGTGCTGGAATCGAGCTCGCGACCTCAGGCGTAGCAGTCGGTTAGACTAACCGCGTCGCCATCGAGGCCGTTAGTTATCACAATAACTATCAAATCCTCCTTACTCCTTTGAGTATATAGACATATTAGAAATGTATGACTTTTTAAAGTCATTTCCAATCGCTCAGAATGTTTTCCGAATTTAATCCATTTCCAATGAACAGAACTCTTCATCTATATTACTAATGCATAACATATAACTGGACTCCCAATACTCAAAAAGATTGGTGCCTTAAAACGTGACGTGACTGGAATCTCATCACAATGGTTGAACTTTATGGCTGAGTTTCGACCTGAAGCTTTTCAAAATGGTCTGATTACGTAGACATAAACTGAAGGTTTTATACCCTATCAAGTATTCTATGAGCTGAAACTCCTGGTACTTGGAATTCCCTTTAGTGGATGTGTTACATACATGTTCTATATAAAAGGTAGGAAAAGAGCAGTTTCGTATTTAGTTCAGCAGATTTTCAACAAATTATTTTTACTTATTTATTTCACTTTATTTTATATAGAGTTTGTTTTTAACGCTTCCACGCCTAAACTAATCGAACGATCATCATAAAATTTCGCACACACGATATCAGGGGAACAGAAAAGGACGTATGGTGGTTATATCTTTTAAAATGATGTATGTATGGAGATTCAAATAAAACATTTTCTTTCTTTCTTTCTTCTTTCAATTATTCAAAATAAAATACTGTTACTAACCTACATTTACGCAAGCGAAGCCGCAGGTAACATTTAGTATTATAAATGCGAATGTGAGTTTGTTGTAACATTTTCACGCTTTAACTACTCGACCGATCATCGTGAATTTTCGCATACACATTGTCAAGGTCCCAGAAAAGGAAATAGGTTACCCTTCATTCGGGAAAAAAAAGGTTTCAAGTGAGTCTGCAGGCAAAATCTATTTGGTGAATAATAACAACTAACATATTTATCTTATCTTATCTTGTGTGGGGGCCAGTCAGTACAGACCGGCGATACTTCGACCCAGTGGGATCTTTTGTGTCAACTTCCCCAATAACGACTGCCATAGATGTTCATGGCAGTCGGGACCGAGGGCTTAACGTGCTCTCCGAGGCACGGAGCAGGCAATAATTGTCAATCAATACGCACATAATTTCGAAAAGTCATATAACTTCCGAAAGTCAGAGATGCGCGACGTGGGTTCGAACCCGAGACCCTTTGCATTGCAGTCTGTTGGTCTCCCCACTGGGCTGTCGCTGCTCTTAACATGCTAACATATGTATAAACATAGCTTAATCATGGCTACCTCTTTTGAGGTATAGAATCCAAAAGAGGTAGATCAAGTTGTATTACACTCATATTTTGCTAACTGGGGTAATAAGTGGCGAAATTTCACGTCACAGTGAGAGAGGCTATTGTTGTCTATGCGTTTCAGACCTCGTGTTCCTCCTGAGAATACCTTAACAACAAAACCCAATACCACGTCGTCAGTTAATTAAACCTTAGACCTCAAGCATAGTTGCCGCATTCACGGAAGATATAACGGCATTACTAAATTTCCACTTAAAATTGAGTTTATTAATTGGAGCGCAAATTTACACGACCACATAGTATCCCGCGGTGGCGATAATTAGATGACAGCTTCGTGTGTGTATCCTCGAATATAGTCATAGAGATGGGACTCAGTAGGTGCCATCGTGTAATATTTACATACATAAATATAAGATACAAATTGCCTAGCTCAAATTAAAAACATAGATGAAGTGTTTTGTAGGCGATGTTAGCCAAATTCTCTGTGCTGCGAAGGACAGGTATTCACGTGTAGTTTTTCAAATAAAATACATATTTCTGTCGGTTTTGTAGTCGACAGAGCCCTAATGATCTTTCAGAGTGGTCCCTATGTTGTAGAATTGATAGCAAGTAAGGAATTTGTAATTTGTCCAAGTATTATTAACGGTACATTATACTTATTTGTCGCGTTAGCAGAATGAAACGAATGATTCAATTTAAACGGATTCAAATAAACTAAAGCAGTTGAATTTCAATCTGTTTTCAATGGAAATAAACATAAAATAATAATAAAAAATAAAGAAATGCTTGTTAACTATTTACATAGTTCAATTGAAATAATATAACGTAGTAGCTGCCTTCATTCCCGTCACTGCGAGTTCGCAGTGACGTGAATGAAAGAATTACTCCGCTGCGCTATTAACATTTCATCTGGTGTTCCACCGTAGTCATCACTTGTGATATACATATGTATATAGCCTTTTGCTAATGACGAAATGAGTGAGCCCCACGTACACTTCCAATGTCGGTATAATTCCCAACAACTTTTACACCAATCATTAGATATCTGTCGTCACTGTCAGTTACAAAGGATCCAAGATGGCGGCTATGACGTCAGCGATATCGCTTGTTGCCGAAGTAATTCAACTATAATTTCCGATATCCGAGTAGAATCAGTTCCCGGCGAAGTATACTCTCTTTGAGTATCGAGTGTACCTTTGAAAGTTGCGTCGCTTACTCCGTACGTCAGAAAACATAAGGATGCGTATTTGGTAAAGTTTTTCAAACACAAAGTGCTGTGAGAATCTCAATACTGAACGGAGCCGTAGAATTCTGTAAAAAAATTAATCGCTACCTCTATCGTCAGTTTGACAACAAGGATCGTACCCATCTATTATTGCCATAGCTACAACAGCAAATCAAAAATTCTCGTTTGCTACTCCGAAATGAGTTTGGCAGTAAGATTTTACAGAATTGCACACAGCAGGCTATTAGTTGCATTTATACTTTATGTTTTCTGTGCTGTGAAGAAATACTAACCATTTTATTTTTATTTAGTGCTAGTTATTGGCTACTCTCTTCTCCTCTCATGCAAATTTGATTTTAGATTAAGAGATTAGATTGAGTAAGAGACATATAAGCTTCTTCACATTCATAATATTATTAGGATATTTTCTATACAGTTAATTTTTTGTCTTAATTACTAACGAAATATGGCGTACTGGTAACTTGAGACATAGGAACCCATCTCTGCATACTGTCAATTTTTCATTGTCATTTCTATATATTCGAGAACAAATACAGTCTGAAAGCAGTGACTGAGTGGTTTTATAGTTTATAATCTTTATAACCTAATATTAGAAAAGTGAATGTGAGTTTGTTTGTTTATTATGCTTTCACACCTAAACTACTGTACGAACATCATGCAATTTTCCATATACGTTGTCTATCCTTTACATAGGCTACCATTTATCCAGAAAAACATAACTTGTAAGACAATAATAAAATTGTTTATATTTAGGTTTTACTCCAGCATGATAGTCACTAGTGCTAGTCTAAACAGATAATCATCCCTTAAACCCATCAGTCATACAAGCCGCGGGCCGCTCACGGCCCTTACCCGTATATTTCCAACAAGCAATATTTCTGCAAGTTGCGACGTTATCTGCTCTCGTTACAGAGTTTGTCAAATTCGTGTTCGATTTGAAACTCGATAAGTGATCGCGAGCTTCAAAGTGATAATTTGTGTTTATTTTTCTCGTTTTCCTTCGAAATTCATGTTTAAAAGCTGTTGACTTAGGTGAATCTTGGAGAACTATACAAGGAAATTCTGAATTACTGGCAATTAATAGATATGTCTATTGCCTCGATGACCAAGAAAACGAAAGCCTGATAGAAAACTTTACAATTTCATAAAACTGGTAGGGTTGCACTTGTTTGAATTTATACATTAATTTACACACAAGAACAAATAACAATTATAAGAAATCTTTTTGTGAAAACAGTATAAAAATTGGTTCCAAACTAAGGAAATTATTAATATTTTAAACTTGGTAATAAAAAGTAAGGTTATAGGGATATCTTGCTATTTCAATCGAGCAGTCTCGTTAAAACATCGGTTACGTTATAGTTTGTTTTGTGCATCCTTTTTCTGTCATTTGACAATTACCCTACTACCAGGTTTAAAACGTACGTATCTTATTTATAGATTATAAAAATATATTAGTATTTTAGAGTTTGGGTAATGTAATTATTGGACCAAATCATAAAAAATGTGCGTCAAATACTCTATTACCGCGCAGGGGCTCTTCTTGTAAACTTGCTTCTTTCTTGTTCGTTATACATACTTAAAAGCTTTGCTCTTGACAGTGGAGTATACACCATCTTTCTTGATTTCGATTTCCTTATAAGACATGACCTTCGCCTTTTCTTTTATTTGGGCTGTGAATGCCCTTTTGAGTCTACCCTGTCCTCTCTTTCCTTCCTTCCAAACTTGCTTACGTTAGCAATATTCATGACAGAGCCATTAAAACTACGTTTATTCAGGCGTCTCAAACTTTTAAATGTTATTGCGGGCACGTGTCTGAAACTAAAAGTGTCGAAAACAATTCCAAAGTAATTAATGTCTGTCATTACGACTTTGTATTAATCCATTAATAGCGTACACATCCTATATTACATCTGATGAGTCATGCAATATCAGATAAGTTTCATAATATGAACTGGTAAATCTGTCTGATTATTTACTTTTGATTCTTTTGTTAAAATAAATCTCCTACACTATGTATGATTCTTTTGTCGCGGGCAACTTTACAAACGCAATGGCAATGTCAACAATATTATTGTCTTCTGTTTACGCGAATGTTATTCATTGAAATTAAACTACTATATACGGATTTTATCGCGTTGTTTATTCAGCAGCCATGGTCACGGGGAGACTCTCCCCGTGACCATGGCTGCTGAAAAGCAACCGAAACGTCGGGGAAAGTGTAAATTTAAAAACAAATAGATTTGATAGTTTTAATAATTTAATTAGCTTAAAATTAGTAAAGTTTAATAGTATAGTATAGTAGTGTAACAGTTTCTAAATTATGTAATAGAGTGTTAAATAAACAACGCGATAAAATCCGTATATAGTAGTTTAATTTCAATGTCAACAATTACGAAATCAGCACGTGCTTTGATGTTTTATTATTAAATGTAGTTATTCTGTGCATTACATTAATATGAAGGAATCAGTGAGTGACATAGGCTGCACGCCCCTTTAAGATAGTTATTTGTCCAAAACTACTAGATCGAAGTAAGTAAAGGACACATACAGAAAAATAGTCTCTTCGCACAATGTTTCCCGCAAGATATTTCAATAAAATATCACACTGTCTATATTATTCAGGGATAATATTATTTTCAATTAGAAAATCATCTAAGCATTACTTCTTCTAATACCACAGATTAACCCTACATAAAAATGTTACCTCGTTATAATATTTTTATAAATAATTGCCAACATAATTTCGCCTGTCGTCAAGCTATTTTCTTTTAATAGCTGGCCTTATTCAATTATAAATTAACCGCCAATTAATATAACGTCGGCCCCCATTCTCAGCATCATAACGGTATAATTTATTTACGAAAAGGACAACAAAAGCTCCACATATGGGCCTAATCTACCTCACGACGGAATAATAGCCTAAAACGCTTGAATATTATAATTTTTATAGCCAACCAGTGGTACCTAATTGTTTTTAGGAGGCCCAGAACGATAATAATCCCTCCTCTGTTTTCGTAAATCCGTTTGTTTTTTAATGAGACGGCTAATTGGGTAAAAGACAGATTGTCTGGAGATGCGAAAATGATCGTGTATTATTTAACGCCGGCCATTACAAATTTAATTCTGATTTTAAATTTAAATTTGGTAAGTCATCTTAGATTAGAGGTCTAGTTGCTAGTTATAGAACTATTCTGGGTAGAGAACCAAACTACAATCATGTTGTAAAAAGAAGAGAGTTTTTAGGGTAGAATAACGCGGATTCAAATAATTAATCAAAAACTAGCTAATGTCTAGCATATGTGGGGATGCGTCTTTAAATTTCTTGTGATATTTCCGTCTAAAACATTTGTAAGAAATCACCAAATTTTAATTGTAAGCGCATGTATAATAGGAAAGCACACATGACAAAAAAAAGATAATGACAGAAGAGTACCGAATCATATGTTCAGTTCCTTTTCTCTAGAGTCGACTAGTGGTATCCCAGTTATTACGAGCAATAAATGGCTACAGTAACCGCTTATCATCAAAACACTACACTTTCTTGTCATCTTCATTGTATAAAAGGCAGGCACGACATTCAAACATCCATTTTACTATATATTACATAGATATAAATGTGCAATGGTTGCAATACTTTTGTACAAAGAAAGCTAGACACGGTTATTGTGACACGTGCGACAAAAAATGTATTGTATTCACTAAATTTGTGTCTCACAGATGCACCAAATGGCCGTTTAGCTCAGCATCTGTCAAGCGAATGCTTGGCTCTGGTTTTTAACTGAAACCCACTTGTAAGTGACACACGAATACTGCATTCATCGTGTCATTGTCTTATGTCTGCTGTTACATATGTGCAAAAGGAATATATATTATTCATTATAGATACTGATCGTGGTTTTGCTGCCAAAACTTAGCGGCATATTAGAAAATTATCTGTTAATAAGTTCAGTACTTAAATAGTGTTAAAATAATATTAAAATTGAAGTATTCCCATGGAATTCTGAATAACAAATAGTGTGTTATTACACAACATGGTGTACCTATGTGCCTAGTTACAAAAAATCCCTTCAATGTTTTATACGTGAACGTGACTAGCTGTGCCCGCGGTTTCACCCACGTTTATAGTTACTGCGCCGCCCCCGTGGGTCCTAGCGTGATACTATATAGCTTATAGCCTTCCTCGATAAATAAGCTATCCAACACCAAAATAATTGTTCAGTTCGAACCAGTAGTTCCTGAGATTAGTGCGTTCAACCAAAGAATCAAACAAACTCTTCAGCTTTATAATATTCGTATAGATTGCGTGCATTTCTGTGAAAACACTCTGTGGAAAAATGGTGATGTCATTATAACAAGAAAATACAAAAGGTGTAAATAGCAAATTTAAAAGAGGAAGACCAACTGTCTGACCTGATCAGAGTCACTCTAAATAATGGCGCATGTAATAGGTAGCCTAAATATAGCACGAATATAATAAGGGTTTTGCCAGAATCGTGCAAGTGGAAATCAATTGTCTCTGGCTACCCTTCAGGATTCAGCTATGTATGGGCTTTGAACCAAATTTCAGTTTTATTTGTCATATAAAGTTAAATCATTACATGAAAAGCGTACCTCTCGACAACAAATATACGTTTCCACTTTCGTTCAGAAACGTAAACCTGTAAACTAAAACATGAAATTTAATTCATAAAACGAGCGCTCCCGTGCACATATTAAAATTTCAAAACTAAAGTTCCACTTTTGAAACTTAAACATTTCTACAAATATGAAATTAAACATTTGAGTGTAAATATCGTAGCAAGTAACGTAACACATGAAGCTACGGTGCTACGATGTAGAGCAGATTCGTAGCTCTACGAACAAGTTTCGTGTACAATGCATATTCTGCATGTACTTAGCCTGTGCATTCTGCTAACATTCTTTTGTTGTGTAGACGAACATCATTCGAAGACAGAATGGCTTGGAGAAGTTATTTCATTGCATTTATTAAAGGACGCTTGTCTTCGTCAAATGTATATTAAATATTATGAAGTAAACGTCGTTTTACTTTAGTGCAGAATCATTTTATTTACTGGCTTATCTATACGACTATAAAGACTTTTGTTAAAGGTAATTATGTAACACTTCATCCAACCCAGTCACCAATAACAGGACCATTAAACTCTCACAACAAACATCGAAATATCGACGTCTAAACCGCACAGTGTTTTTGTATCCCAAATCCTGTTATCTAAACGTTACGTTGTTGCAGCGGGCTGACGTTCCCCGGGGGCGAGTCGGGCATATCTGTTCCGGATACGCTGTGCACACCCAAGTCTGTGGGAATATCTGTGGACACCAACACTTACGAGCCGCACCTACTCGCCGGCACTATGGCGCACATGATCGGACATAATATTGGTAAGATAATCCTTCATTAATTACATATTACTTTATAGAAATAACACGTCCTTCTCTTACTTTGCATATATGTATCGCTGAGGTCTTATTTATCTCTCTCGCTAGTAAGAGACAGTAATGACATTGTTACTGCATTTTGCTCGGTGTAGTCCAGTTCTTTGTGAATTTGACATTTTGCGACCGACACTTTTAGGCGGACAATGTCTAACATTGTGCGCCTAAAATTGCCACAAGTTTACACATACCTGTCCTATCTATTCGATTACTTTCATGATATCTTTACTTGGTATACCAACCGATGACAGACTACCGTAATAAAAGAACGTGAATTATTATTTTACACTAATTAAAATTTAATTTATTTGATATGGCTCTGTTTCAACATAAGTTGTTCATAATCAATAGCTGCCATAAACTTTTGACACCAAATACTACTACACGGTAGCTTACAGGGAACTGCTTACATATGTACTTCCTTTTAAGGTTGGAAATATGTAAATAAAGTTCCGATAACGATTTACCATCTGACAGACTTGTATCTTAGCTTGCTACGTGGACAGCGAAAATGAAAAATATTTATGGTGTCAAACAGTTGTTTTACTATATCATTTATGTTGTAGGCATGGGACATGATGACGGCCGCGAGCAATGCTTCTGCCGCGATTGGCACGGCTGTATTATGGCGCAGTCCATTGTGGGCTCGGACAACGTGCAACCTTACAAGTTCTCCGATTGCTCCAAGAATGATTACATCAACGAACTCCGGGTTGGACAGGGATTATGCCTGCTCAATAAGCCTAACGAGGTATGTATAAATATTGTCTATTATTTAATCCGCTAATCATTTTACTGCATTTTGTATTGGAAAGGTAGGTATGTATTACATCCACAATTTACCAGACATGCTGCAAGTCCTGTTTAGTAATCGAATTGATTGCTGTCTCTTATGACAAATCTCATCCGCATTCACACCACTGTGAAGTCAGGTTTCGCAGTAGTGTCTACGAAAGACACCAAGTTTTCACACTCGTGAACTCCCGAAGAATGATAAACTGTCTTCGGACCTGCAACGTATTTAATCAGATGTATATAGGAGTTCAAAACAATTAATAAAGAATTTAATTATAAATTATATAAAGAGAAGAACTACGAACACGAATATCAAGACCTTTTTGTTAGCTGCCTGCCGGCAAAATGTATTTATTAGTTTGAACTAAACCGTGCTATTGGTGCGATTCTGTGGCATATAAATATTAAAGTATTAAACACCTTTTCTTGCTATGTTTTAGGATATCTTAACAATTTATAACATTAATTACAACAACCTACTTTCACCAAATTAATAATCAATGATAGTCATATTAACACCTACATCTAAGCATCATATACTATTGTATATTAGGATTAGTTGTGAATTTGCTGCCGATGTTCAGTAATACGGGATTACTTGCAGCTTCAAATTTAATCAGTTGCGCTACCTACAGCTCTGCATTCGCGAAATCCTATATAAACAGGATTGCACGCCTACCCTCACAATCGTAAATAGATTTCTGCCCAATATTCCGTTACAAAATCAGCCATAAGGCAATAATTAATCTAAAATGAACATGTAAATAATGCTAATCAAATAATTGACGCAATTAGATCTCCTGTATTGTTTGTCATTGTTTGTTAGTAAATAAACAATTTAACGTACATACATATATGTATAATATCATTACTACTTGCATTGCATACATTAACTTGCTTTATTTACTCTTACCTACGCTCATTGATTTAGGTGTTCGATGTTCTGGGTATTCTCCAGAATGTCTCTGCTGTAGTCAGAGAACATTCGGCTAGGATATCCCGTCGCGACTGTCCCTTTAAATATTTGAGTTAAAAGTTTCTTTTGTGCCCACTTTTCACATATCTATATATTACTACATCCTCTATAGCAAACGACACTGCGCGTATAGCGCAGCGAGAAAGCAGTCTCCATACTGTTGCCGTGTCGTGGGTTCGAATCCCAAACGTGATGATGTGATGTGTGATCTACAAAATATTGCTCTGATTCTGGATGTACTTTGAGTTCTTAATATAATTTTATATTAACACAAACGTTATTTACGTTAAAAGGAAATAACTATATACAGATTCAACCATGGTTTATTTTAAAATTGAATGCAATTACGTGCAACTCTACTCAACATTTATCTTCGTTTGAGCTAGTTTTAATGAAGTTCTACCGTTTTCTACCTGTAGAATTTGCTTAAGTTTACGACAAGGTGCCTCTTGTATAAACAGTCGACTAAATTATATCTGACAGTTCATTATTTTACATGGATTTTTCCTCTCGTCCCATTTGAAGTTTCAGAAACTGGTCCTCCAAAGTTCTCGACTTGATTAATTATTCGAATGCTTTAGATTTAGTTTGATCGAGAATAGTATACGTAATTCAATTACATAATACTTTGTAATCAGATTAATGACTCGCTCCACGAATCTATTTCAAATCAATCAGATTTAACTCCACAGACTTGCCTATTTAAACTTTAATTAAGTCTAAATCGTAAAATCAAATCCAATCCACTGGAGTGTTCGAGTGAAATCACTCCAAATTCTCGATTAAAAACGATGGGGCACGTTAAGTGTGCGGCGATGTCGTCTCAACACAGCGACGACAAAACCTTAAAATATAATTCGACAATCGCTCAATTATACATATAGTCACCGAGAACCTGACGACAGTTGGTGAACACGAAAGATCCCGAAAATCTCCGAGGGCATCATCGGCACCATTTCCACTTATTACCACGCCAGAGTTCATTCGAATTCAAAACAGATTTTCACGTTGAAAATTAATCAGTGGCTGTCGTATTGTTTGTCGTCACCCGCGCTGCTAAGGCCCACTCCTTTAATAAAAGTTATGGTAATACGAGCTGCCCTCGCCTCTGAATTATCTCTTCGTTTGCGAATATATAATAACAGGAACGAACGCCAGGCGCGGTTTATTGGAATAAATTTGCATAGTCAGGAATGATAATGCCACGCCCCCGAAGCTCCCCTCTTCGATTTCTCGCGTTTACATATTTATCGGAGGATCATTGTGAGCGAATGCCTTCATTTTCTTGTGTAGCGATTCCTCATAGAGGTGCGGGTGAGTTTGTTGAAACATCCTAAGTGATCCAGTAGCAAACTTGGGATCATATTTTCCGTTTCTATATAGCAATGGAGTTACATTTACATCCTTTGCACGAGCTTGTGGTTCAAAGGGGCTATACATTTCAATAACGAATTTTATTGTACCAGCACTCGATTCTGCATACAGCATGGAATTCCACGTAAATACATACCGGTATATGTGTATTATTTATTAAAATACGTGTTAATCTAGAACAGGGTATCTGTTTGCCAATTTTTACCATAATCCATTTAATGGTTAACGTGTGGACAATAATTCTTTACAAAATAAATATTCACGTTTATAACATTTTGTATAGGATTAAAACTAGTTCAATATCAGTCCTATTTATAAATTATCCCACTGCTGGACTCGGATCTCTTCTCAGTATTACAGTATACCTTCTAGAAATATTATCGTATCATTACCATATATATATATAGTAAATATGGTAACGACTACGGGTGTCATATTACTAAAGACACTACAATAAAGAGCTATTCAGCTCTATAAAATATACAGTGACAATCAAAATGGGTTTGGATGGAAAACGATATGAATCAAACACGTTGTCATCTTCTGACTTTATATCTATTAATAAAAATATAAAATAATATACAAACATTTCGTTTTCAGGAGACGATGTACAATTTTCTCTCATATGAGATCGAGGAGTACCATTTAAAGTAACTTATTCGAAATTTATCCAGCTTCGGCTTAGGTCCTAAAACAGATAATTTTAAAGGTTTTCAACAAAACGCCGCATAATCATAAATCTATAAAAAAACATATTTATATTGTAGTCGACTCATGAAGCTGAGACTCAACTCATAAGATTCCTTTTAGAAACTTGATGAGGGATAGTATATTATGGAATTCAGAATAATTATAAATCTGCAGAGTCAAGATGTAAAACAGTGAACAATACAACTAAGTGACCATCATTCGAAAAACATTAAAAGCGA
Organism: Catocala nupta; assembly: GCA_963675205.1. Classification (NCBI taxonomy): domain Eukaryota; kingdom Metazoa; phylum Arthropoda; class Insecta; order Lepidoptera; family Erebidae; genus Catocala; species Catocala nupta. The sequence continues at coordinate 27,402,908 of OY776090.1, read as the reverse complement.
ACACATCTTGATTTGAACATTTGACCAGCCACAAGCAATCAAATCTAAATTCACCAAACAAAACACAGCCACACAACATACATAGGTTTTTTTAGACCACTTTATATAGACTATGGTACAATAGTATATCTGATGTGCACCGCATACACATAGATTGGTGATGTAAATTCAATAGCCGGGTTGCGTGTAGTGTGTGCGTTACCCTTTGGGTATTTTGAAATGTTTCTCCTGTTTCTTTAATGCTTTTTTGAATGAACTGACATTTGGATATTGTATACGGGTTTTGTGTACGAATTTTTAATGGATAGTAGGTACTGTAGTCTATTTTAGATTTAACCAATACAATTTTTCAGTCTCCTAGCTAATATTATAAATGCGAATGTGAGTTTATTTGTCACGCTTTCAAGCACGCCACACGACATCAGGGTTACAAAAAAATTGATAAAGTAATTTTCAATCGGCATAAAAGTACTGTTCACGAACAAAGCCGCAAGCAAAAGCTAGTATGATAAGATTTGTTTTCAATGACACCTCCTGCTTTAAGGATCCTTGAATGGCTAAAAGAGTAGTAGAGCCTCGCTGATTTCAGCATGAATCGACCGGGGAAGGACTACCCTCTCACCGAATATCGACGTGAAATAGCAGTATTCCTACTATTGTGTTTTGTTAGGTGTGTGAGAGTGTCGGAGGCCCAATCACTCTTTCCCCCTTCCCGCTTCTTTTCCTTCCCACTTTCTTTTTCTCCTAAAGGGTCGGCAACGCGCAAGTGATGCCTCTGGTATTGCAGAAGTCCATAGGTTATGGTGACCACTTACCATCAGGTGGGCCGTACGGTTGTTTGCCATCTTAGTTGTATAAAAAATAGTTCATCCAGACTCAGAGCAACAATTTGTGGATTTCAGAAACAAGTACCCCTGTGGAATTTGAACTCACAATATATGGCGTGATGGCAGCGGCGAAATGACCGCTTGCCCGCTTCGTTTGCCTGTACCTATAACGCTGTAGTTCAAATAATTTTATTGATAAATAAAACAAATCTTAGAGACGATGTGATTAATAGTAAACAACATAAAGAAAAAAACGACTTCATAGGCATTTATCTAGTAACGCTAGTTGTAAAATGACTTTAATGAATTCTTCAAAAGGTATAGAAAAATTTGGAAGCCGATAACTCATGCGTACTATAATGTCCCCCAGACCAAATTGCGGTCACAGAGATCTATTTCAATGAAGCCTAGCCATTTACACAGGACATACTACAGTACACAAGTGTGTGCAGAAACACAAGTGCACTTTCTATGCCCTCACTTACAGAACTCAATGTGACGGCAATGCGACATAACTGGAAAGAGAACAGGCATAGGATGGCTTTATGCTCTCTGAGGCAAGGGTTTAAAACATTTTGTTAACTCAATGTAATACTTGGCAGACAAGCCCAATAATTTACTTAACTTTCTTTACCCAAGTCGAAATACTAACCATAACGTCCATTGCCTATTTTACTTAGCTATTTACAAGTCTTATACTTTTCAATCTTATTATTATGTAAAATGTAAATATACGGCAGAAACGCCGAAACTTGGTAGCTTAGCAAAAGGAAACCAACTTTAATATTAATTCTTATTCCTTCCACTAATGGAAGAAGGCTAAATCTTAATTGCAGAACACACTTCTCCAGTATCAATAAGCCCTTAATGTATGTGCTTTGGTATTCATAGATCTGAATCGTAATGGAAGTGATGAATAAATCTATTGAACATTCAGTTGAGTTATGAAGTTCGTACTGATTCAGGGTACAACTATAAATTTACAATAGATAAAGCTCCCATTGATTCATATTTCATATTGGTTGGAACATTATTGAACATTGCTTTTGTCATAATTATAATCCATATTAATGCGATGCTATAATTTATTTATCGAACGAAATAGGTATATTCATTTACTAGCTTTTAGCCCTGGCTTCGCTAATGTTGTTGTAAAACCATAATCTACAGAAACTACATTTAAGATATAAAATGTGGCCTATATCTGTCCTTTAACGTATTGAGTCGCAGCAACACACCAGTGGCCAGATATAGAAGATTTTTAATTATGTCTAATATGCTACGACTTACACTGACATTAAACTATCTCCATGTAATAAATTACGTCAATCCATTGCTCCCTTCTTGCTTAAAAGAAAGACAAACCAACAAAACACACTTTCGCCATTATATTATTGGTAGGTATGTATTACCAGGGGCGTGCACAAAGATTTCTGGTAGGGTATGCACGCCCTACCCGAAACCTCTGCGAGGGCACTACATTTCATTTATAAATGTTTTTGTGTGTATATATATCTGTATATTATATTGTAGTATTTAATAAATAGATTTTGATTATATAGATTTACATAAGCCAGCGGACTAGGGTATGCAGTGCTTATTTGCTTGTATGAAGCGCACGCGCCTGTGTATTACTAGAACAAAAATATGAAATACAATAAATAAATATTTATTGTGGGCAATACTACTTAGTATGAATTTGATTAAATTTGTTATGTAAATTGTTATAGTAACCATTTATATCTTTGTTGTCCGCGAATCTGAAATCTAGGCATATTGCTAAGAACCTTGCACAATGAAATGCCTGAAATATTATGATCATGAAATATTTTGCGAGCCTCTGTGAAATAGTAATCACAAATGTTTGAACAGTATTGGTGTTTAATCTAAATTAAATAGAAAAAAAACATTAGTGAGAAACTTTGAAATCTTTGATTCATAATTCAACTTACGCATTAGGGTTCTAGACTTGTGTCGCGAAGAACCACAAAAACATACAATTAAGTGACACAAAGTATACAATGAGTCAGAACAATTATACAAGAATCACACAAACAATTGAGATTCAAACTCGCAACACGAAACGTGGTGGAAGCGTAAAAGTAAGCGCGTGCCCGCTACGATTCCTGAAAATTTTAATAGTGCTGTTCTAACCAATAAACTATTGTTCCAATAGCTGGTAATCCACCACCAATGCGGCAATGGGCGTCTGGACGAAGGCGAGGAGTGCGACTGCGGCACAATAACCGAGTGCCAGAACACCAACCCTTGCTGCGACCCGTTTACTTGCAGACTCACGAAGGAGAGCCAATGTGCTTCTGGAGAATGCTGTGACCGGTGCCAGGTAAGAAACTTTACATATACGCTTTTTGGAGAAGTAAAGAAATATCTGTGATAACGTTAATACTGTAAAATGCATATGGTATAATATGAGCCTTAGGATAGATATAAAGTTAGAACGAAAATAACGGAAACTGTTGTATATAGCCATCTGGAAGTCTTAACTCGTGGCACTATAAGGCTCATATTATCGTATTGAGACTCTTCCGAATCCGAGATATATATTTTCTAAAATTTCTAAGCTTGTCAGTAAATTTTTGTCTTTTCACTATCGTTTTTACTGTCATATTCTAAACTTACTTATTCTAGTAATCATTCATGAATCTATTCGGTTCGTTGCTTGTGAAACAAAATCCACGTACGACTACAAAGTTAAGAACTGATATAATATCAGAAACTTATGTTTTAAAGCAAATACGAATCCACGATCGCACTTAGCAAGCAAATTACTTGTTTTAAGCTCGCAGTCGAAGTTGAGAGACAGAACACCTAGATTTAACTTCCCTCCGGAACTGAAACAAAGCTTAAAATTTTCTTCACTCGGAGCTTGTTTATCACATTTAAATACAGCCTCACAGTTCAAACAGCATTTGCATTTTGTAGCAAAGCCAAATGTATTCAGAATTTACAAGGAATTACTCAGTTTTGCTGATTTATGTCCTGGCCAGTCCAGTGCCATAATGCTTGAAATAGAAAGTTAATTTGAGAGAAAAGTTTTCGACAACTATGCAAATTCAGCGGTTGAACAAAAACTGTGATTAAGTTAGGGATTAGGAGAATGGACTGCACATATTAGGGTGGCGTGCGGTTTTATGAATATGCCATTCATAACTTTTGTTAGATACGGATTTCAAGTTGGCTGCTGTACTTCAAAGAGTCAAATAATCTGGTATTAACCTATATTAACGGTAAATTGTGGCGCTTAGTGTCCGACAGCCCTAAAAGGACTTAAAGCAATAAATTAATCTATAGAAGATTTATTATGTTTGGTTATAACCAAACTAGTACAATAGAGCATTTAACCTACTCTACTTTCAGCTAAAACCTCGTGGTGTGATCTGCCGTGATGCCACCAACGAATGTGACTTGGATGAGACTTGCACCGGGCTCTCTGGCTCCTGCCCCGTCGATGCTCATCGCAAAAATGGAGAACCTTGTGAGGAGGGCAAGGGCTATTGCTTCGCTGGTCAATGCCCCACACTCTCCCTCCAATGCGAGAGGATCTGGGGTCAAGGAACTATAGGAGCTGATAAGGAATGCTTTGAACAGTTCAATTCTAAAGGAGCCGTGACTGGACATTGTGGAAAAGACGGGAACGGACATTTTCTCAAGTGTGAGACTGAGTGAGTAGAATAATTACATTTTTCATTTTAGAAAATGTTCTCTTTTCAAAACTGTTTTCATTTCATTAAAAAGTTACCGATATTACCATTCAGTGTTCTTAAATTCAATGCAAATTTCGACGACATTTTCGATTTTGCTTTATGTTTTGTTACCTGAACGAATTTCTATTAGGAACGTACGTTGTGGCTCGCTGCAGTGCCAGCTCGGCAACAGGTACCCTATAGTCACCGGCATGGACGAGTACTACACGAGGACTGTCATCAGCATCAAGGGCAACGAGTACGAGTGCAAGTGAGTCAATTACAATATTCAATTATCTGCTGTCAATTATTTATTGGTTTTATATTACGATGAACAGTTTGTTTTTTGACTCTAGTGACACTTTTCTTTCAGCTTTCATATAACATTGACTATATTAATCATATTCTATAATAATAATTTGCGATCCAAGGACTCAAATATTGTTTTCCTATAGTTTCTCTCACGGGCAATGAAACGATATTATGGTCATCTATCATACCGGTTTGCTTGACGCTAAGACTTTGCCTTACATGGACGCTTATGTTATCAGACGTATCTCACTCACAAGATCCTGACTTCAAAAGGAAATATCGCATCGAACTGACAGAAACGGTAAAGACCATGTTTGGTTCTTTGCTAACACGTTTCTGGAAACACGATTTAAAGCTGGAAACAGAATACAGGATTATAAAAAATAATCTATGGTTTTGTACCCTATATGTATATATAAACCATTACTTCTGAATAAGACAAATTATAATCTAACAAAACTGCATTTTATTGAGCTTATAGTTCACATAGGCATTTAATTACGAATAATCTTTGTGATAATGGTAAAAATATGTGAGTAGAACTAATTTTTAAAATTTCCCATTTCAGAGCAACAACCGGCCTGCCTAAGCATTCAGAGATTGCTCCTCTGGGTCTGGTGCGTGACGGCACGCCTTGTGGAGACAACCTGGTCTGCGTCAACCAAACTTGCACCTCTATCTTTCCTTTTATCGACCACACCAAGTGCCCCACCGATCATAATAACAACGAGTGCTCTGGCAAAGGGGTGAGTGATCCTATCTTATCGTTGTCTATTACAGATAAATTCTGTTTTAATTAGGTATTTATTGCACGGATGGTTTGATTTGCGCCGTTACTGCCGTCACCACCATGTGTTGGGCATTTGAATCGCACAAGGAACAATTTGTGAAATCTTAATAATGGTGCGGAGTCAAAGTGTTCCAAAAATTCAGAAGAACAAAGCCTCACTATCGTATTCAAACGTAAATTAAATCTTGATTGCATGCCAGTATCAACGGCAAGCATCCCGGACATGGTCTACCTGGTCATACCAGTACCAAGTTTTACATAAATTTGTTCAACACGCATGTTTGAGTTATTAACATCCAACAAGTTTAAGTGGTCGTCTTGCCACTGCCGCCGCGGCGAATGTTATGGGATGGATTCCCACACGAGACAAAATTGGTAAGAATGCACAAATGGTTGTTCTGAGTCCGTGTGTTCTTTGTGTGTGTTGTTTGTAAAGTACCCCACGACACAGGAATTATACCCATTGCGGGAGTAGTAGTAAAAAAAACTTTGACATACTCTTAAATGGCACTAGGTTATGCGAGGCAATATAAAATTATATTCTTTTTTATAACAGATATAAATATTCGTGCCAATTGAAATATTGTTTTTAATACGCATGTCCAATTACGTGGACAGTTATTGTATTGAAATTATCAATATAATAATTAAGCTTATTCTGCTTACGGTCAGTAAACGATCTGTTAATAACAATGCCAGGAAAATATTATGGCGTATTTATATAAACAATAAATAATGCAATGTTAATCATTATAGTTATTTTGGCTATCGGGCTATTTTACCTGTTTAACAACAATATAACTTGTAAAATACATTTTGCATACAAAATGCTGAGCTGTTGTCTTTTACAGTAAAATTTCATTTATTTCAAGCCTTTGGCTATGCAATTGCCGTTTCTTTTCTGTATCTTATTCCATTTTATTCTTTACAATGTATAATAGGAATATAACAAATTTATTTTTATTTGGTCCAGAGTATAAATATATTATTATTGATCGATTCACTGTCCGATGAATAAATATATCCGATGAATTTACTCATCGGCCATATTTGACATATATGACCGATACGTACATACATGCAATATATACGTATATGTACATTTTTATTCAATTTGTGCTAAAAGTTAGATTGCCCCAATTCGCCACAATTATATTCTGCGTACTGTTTTTGATATATTAATACAAACCGTAATTAGTCATTATCTACTAAATTCAAGCAACTATACATGATAAATACCATCAAATTCACGTTAGCAACAAAAACATTGACGACACATTTTTTTGCTAGTTTACAATCAGTTCTCTACTATAAGCAGCATAACACTACCTGAAAATACAACCTACTTTATAAAAGATTGTCGACCACAATGCTATCATAAACAGTAAAACTGAGATGAAAATAGAAAACACATCACTTACACAAACCAAAGAAAAATAAATTACATACCAAAATTTATTTCATCACTTACAACATTTTACATAACATCATTTGATTCCTATTAAGCAAAACGTTTGCTATTATTATGACGTTCCACTCGAATCACAGTAGGTACCTTTAAAATTAAATGACAATATTATACAAAACAAAATGCAAAGAAGCGTGCAATTTTTTATTTAAAGGTGCACACATAGTTTGTATTTAAACATACATACACACAACTCAACAAATATCTAAAAGCTTCATGCATTCCACAACCCATATGTTTCAACTGACATATAAAATCCGGTATGGTGCAGCAAAAATTGAATAACGCAAGCCCCGTGTCGCCACTCAAACTATTAAAAAGTAACTCTGCGTCCCGTGCAGTGTTCATATAAAATATAGAACTACCCTCAGGACTCATTCTTTGTTCTCTAATTTAGGTCGCTTTATAAAAGATGTGTGCCCTTGACATGGTTGTTCTTAGAACTTTAAATAGTTGATACTTGCATATTTTGGTTAAATTTTCTTTTTATAATTTGGTTTTGTATTTAGGTTTTCTTTTGTGTTATGTATAGTATATACTACTCAAAACAAAATAAGGGCAAGGCAAGGTAAAATAAGTTTATTTACATTTAAGTGCACTTTAGTAAACTGAAAGTAACTGATAAGTAGCATTATATTGATATTACGAACTCTTTGGTGTTTGATCTCTTTTATGCTGGTGTTCGTGTTCCTAATTTGAAAAGTACTGGCCATCATATTAATAAAAAAAATAATTGGATGTTTTTCTTATGTTTTTTTTCGATTGTCTTCTTAACTTGTTTCGGTTATTTTGGGGAAAAGTTTTACTTTTTCAATTTTAATTGATTCATTTATTCATTCATATATCATGCCACCAGTACGAAGGCACATGGATACAATTACAGCAACCAGTGCAAAAGCAAAACCGAGTGCAAAGTACATTTTTTTAATGATGATCGGCGTGTTAGGGTGTGGATACAACGCGGCGAGCGGTTTTCGGAGTCCTGCATCCACGAAGTTGACCGTTTCGGTGGTCCCAACGTAATGGTTTCGGGTGGGATTAGTTTACACGGTAAAACCGAGCTTACCATTTTAAATGCGGGTACCGTAACTGCAGAACGTTACATCGAGGACGTCATCAGGCCTCAAGTGATCCCATTTGCACAGCGAGTGGAGCCTGGATTCATCCTGATGCAAGACAATGCCCGTGCACACACAGCTCGATCGACCCAAACTGTCCTAGAAGGGTCTCATATTGAGGTATTACCACGGCCAGCTAACAGTCCAGATTTAAATCCAATCGAGCAATTGTGGGACCAATTGAAATTAAGGGTTAGAGAGAATGAGCAAGGGGTCTACAACCAACAGCAGCTGATTGACGCTTTAAAACGTGCCTGGGAGACGATTCCAGATGAAAACGTGAGGAATTTGATCCAGAGTATGCATACGAGGCTTCAGGAGTGTACTGCTAAGAGAGGAGGACATGCTCGTTATTAAAAAGAAGAAACAAAAGTGACAACAACAGTATTTTGTCTTTTTCTGGTGATTTCTTTTGTTCATATTTTCCATTCAAAAGGCCAATTTCATTATGAACTTAAAAAAACAATTCATGATGATGTCTTTATTGTTTTCATCGTACAGCAAAAAATCTTAGTGGCCCTTATTTTGTTTTGAGTAGTATACATACTTGTCGCTGAAGGACTAGACAGAGGTGCATTGCACCTATATTCCGTCTATGGTTATAGGTCCTACTTAATCGGGTGCAAATCAATTGAAGTCTACCGGATATCCCTTTTTAATATTTTGCCTATATGTATCCACCAAATATAATTCATTACATAAATATTTCAACCAAATTCTTCGATGATACAATTATAAAGTATACTAGTATATTAACTCGCGACGTTGTTATTAATTTCAAAAAAAATATATATTTGATATTCCTTCTCAGTCATAGCCTCATTCTAGACCTTTCAATAAAAATTGAACGATAACGGTGTATCTTTACTTAAAATATAGCAAAGTATACCACAACAATAGTTTAACCCGGGGTCATGGGGGTGGAAAAGTGTTACACGGACGTTGGGGTGGGTCTCACAGACCCGTTCATTATAATCAAAATTATTCCAATACATTATAAATAATAAAGTGAAAATTTATTCGTGTTTAGTTTTTTTAGGTATTTATGTAAATAAATGAAACACAAATATCATATTATATTAAGCTTTAATCATATTTATTAGAGCTTCAAAAAAAAGAACGACAAATATCAACAAAATCTTTCTCTTCTACTTAAAGGTAATTCTAATATTAATTAACAATCAGTCTTAATGTTTTAGTGACACTTTTATGTAGGAAACTAAATTATCTTCAGAAGAAAAACCACCAGCGCATAAATCGCTCAAATTTTGTCTGCCTGATCGGTAAAGACCAGCTAGATAAAGAAGGCCTATAAAAGCTTTCAATTCAATCAGAGTGCATTCTTTTACATGGGTGTACTTAGATAAATTAGTACATGAAGCTATTTTAGGTATAATGCGTGCATTAGTATGCATAAGTATGGATTGCAGCATATCCTCAGTGATAAAAAGATTCCGGCATTCTACTTCAGACATCGCCGATTTTGCTTCTGGTACTACACCTGGCAATTGAAAGATTATGTTTTCGGCTCTGGTTCTGACATTTTGTCGAAAAGGCGTCTTATACCACAATGTATCATCTTTACTCGTAACCCGAAGAACACTCACGGTTTGCGTTTGAAGAACCTGCCGATCCAGATGTACAATGCTCCTCCGGCGAACGATTTCTATCCGATAGCGTAGACAGAGGAATGTCATCATCATCAGACTTTGAGATATCTTGCTCTGTGTCACTACGATTACTACGCTCACTCAAGTGATCTTCTTCATCACACATCTCCTGGTCTGACAACGCTGAATCAGAGTCAGACTCTTGTAAAATCGAAACAGTACGCTGTCGTTCTGTCTTTTCTCGATCCATTTTTTTACTAAGTACCTACAAAAAACATAAATAATATACATTAAACTATATATCAGCAACTTTAAATGTAAACAACAACAAAAACACAAATATAAAAGGATAAATACTTAAAATAATATATATACATAATTAAAATAATATCTATACAAAATGGCGTGAAATAGTGACACTAACTGCGGGGATGGGTCTCACATACCTTATTCAATTTTGTGCACGTATAACTCCCACTGCGGCTGTCGCACGACTAATGTGTTACCTGGGATGCATAGAACAACTCAACAGCTCCAGCTATTGAGAAAAACGGCATCGTCACACGCGTAGTAGCCGTACTAGAAGCGAAATAAAATGTGACGGGTCTCACAGACCCAACCCCCATGACGCCGGGTTAAAATCGAATAGGTTCTTTATTCCGTTACACAACTTAAATCACTTACGTTTTATTTAACCACATCGAATCACAATTATGCCTACATAATTCTATGGTATGTTTCTGCTAGTATTTTTCGCAAGAAAAGCAGTACCCAACGATTACCTACACTTCCAAATTCAATTATTAACCTCTGAGTCTTCTTCGAAGAGGTTAATGAAAACACTATGTGGGTCTTTGTGTCTGTCTGTTAGTGACAGGCGTAGCTCCAGAACCACTGGACCGATTGACTTGTAACTTGGTGTACAGACACCTTGGTTTCATCCCTATGGTGTTCTCTCCCTGTGAGTTAAAAGACCCCCGAGATATAGGGGTAACAAGGTCATAAGCTCAGGAGATATCCACCAACAGTGTGATTTGGAAGTCCAAGGGAGAGGCTTTTGCCCAGCAGAGGGACATTACAAAAAGTTGATGGAAAAAAACAAAGGTTACATGGAGACGAAGAGGTTGAATCCTGGGTTTTTACACCCATCTCGTTTGATTACTATTACGGATAGCAAAGGCAGTAACCACAAGGCTAGTAACTTTAATCTAACTAACTCAACTAAGCTAAATATGCATCCAGCGACAGTGGCGCCCCCACAATGTGTAATAGTTCAATAGAGCAGGCTTTACGCGACCCATTGTACTTTCTAACAATAGCCCAACTGTGTACTAGTTTTAGTTGACGTTCTTTGTTTGCCATTTATTTATGGCTTTATTTACGTATCGGAATTAATGGGAAAATGGCGCCACAAAATGACCCGTGACAGTACTTTCTTCGGAAATTAATAGAAAGTAAATTACGAGTAGAAGAAAACGACTAAAAGAAAACGAAGTCTTCTTCTTCTCCCTAGCCTTTACTATTCCCAAGTCACTAGGGGTCAACTTTTCTAGTCTAACAGGATTTGACTGGATATCAGTTTTTACACGGAGCGGCTACCACCTGACCTCCGCAACCCGAAGGCTAACGATACCCTAAGGCTAAACCAGTGTCAGGATATTATAGGGCACTGACTTCCCAATAACGACTGCCATAGATGTTCATGGCAGCCGGGACCGACGGCTTAACGTGCTCTCCGAGGCACGAAGTTGGCGATAATTGTCAATCAATACGCACATAATTTCAAAGATTCATATAACTTCCTAAAATCAGAGGTGCGTGACGTGGGTTCGAACCCGAGACCCTCTGTATTGCAGTCTGTTGGTCTCCCCACTGAGCTATCGCTGCTTACTAAAAGAAAACGAAGTATAGCGTAGTAATTTAAGTGGTCACCTCGTCACTGCTACTGCGATGATTGTTGTGTGTTCAAATCCCACACGTAAAAATGTATGTGAACTACAAATGGTTGTTTCGAGTCTGAACGTTCTTTGTGTCCATTGTTTGAATGTTTGTAAAGCCTCCGGCGATAAAATAATTATACCTAGTGCGAGAGTTGTTTCTCTTTACAAATTAAAAAAACTAAAAAAGCATGCTTTATTAAAAAAACAAACAAAAAGTAAGTAAAAGTAAAGAAAGCACCCCACGCTTTTTTACATAAAAATTATTAAATTATTTTCAACTTTTTAGTTTGCTTTTTTAATAAAGCGTGTTGTTTAGTTTCTTAAACTATTATTTATTTTTAATTCTTTTTAATATTTTAGTATATTATATTGTTTTCTAAATTATTGCAAATTTATCGGTCCTTGATAAGTATGCCAAATTTCGATTTAATCCGACGTTTTGAAGAGGGTCAAAATCATGTTCAAAAATGTCGGAACATACATACTAACATACGTACGTATGAAGCTAATAAAATTGTGTTAAAAATAAACGTGCCGTAGAATTCAACTTCCGAAACTGCCAGAAGGTAATTAGGCTTTTAATAATTTATCATACAAAGTCCCACGTCTGTATCCCCAAAAGAGTTCTTGTATTACAATTACAATTCGCCAACTATGTTTTTAAGTTTCATGTGTTACACGACCCATGATGACACTTCCAAAAGCCGTCACGCTATTACGAATTTTGTATAAAAAACTAACAATACTTTGCATGACATAGAAATCGAACCCGATTCCTCAAGCTCAGTCGCGTTCAATACCGCTACGCTACTGAGGCAGGTGGTTCCAGTGTCAATATGACCAATCTGTCTAGACTAAAAATATACTAACCAAAGTTCAGAAATAATTTTCTCGTAATGCTATTGGTAGTCCACTGGATTGATATCATTTCATTTATAACCTTCTCTTTGAATCACAGAGGTCAGATAAAATTGCATTGGAAAACTGACATTAATCTTTATCTGTTTAGAGTTAAGCTGGCTTCGATATGTTCAGGAATAATGAAGTTGGAGTTGCAGTTGTTGAAGGAATGAAAATCAATTTATCCGACAGTGATTTCTACTTTTACATTAAGTATTAATTGTTAAAAATGTTTTTTATGCTATAACAACATCTATCAACACATATGTGGCTATTTGTGAGAGCCTGTTAATTGTTTTCCGTATATACGATTTTTTTTCTACGTTGTGTAAAATAATATTGGTTTTCCTACGAAAATGGATAAATAAATAGCAGAACATCAAACGTTTGACTGTCTCAATGGCGCAGCGGCAGTATAAGATAATGAGGTCCTGGATTCGATTCCCGGGTAGGGCTAAACGTTGATGGGTTTTTCTGACAAGGCATCCTCAGTAGCAGCTTAAAGTCTAGTCAGAGTCTGATACTGTGCTCAGTAGACGGTCATAGGGTCGGTGCCTATGACGTAGGACTTAAAAGCATAGCTGGTAAGGCTAAGGATATATGCGTAAAACTATGTGATATATTTGACTAGATATATTTGATGGTACATACGGTAACATCAAATATATCTCGACATTTTATTACAATTTATTGCTTACTAACTGTGCCCACGTTTACACCCGCGTTTATGATTTTTGCACCGCCTCTGTGGGTCGTAGCGTGATGTTATATAGCCTATAGCCTTCCTCGATAAATAGGCTATTCAACACCATAAGAATTTTTCAATTCGAACCAGTAGTTCCTGAGATTAGCGCGTTCAAGCAAACAAACTCTTTAGCTTTATAATATTATTTATTGCTCATTACCAAACAAAGCTCAGTGAACACTAAAGATGGAAGGATTTAATAAAACCGATTAAATAATAAAGTTTTTTAATCCTACATGAAATAAACGACGCTACGTTCCCTAGTTTGCGAGTATAAACATCCTTTACCAAGGAACTACACAGCCTCTTACCATTAGCAAAACTAGATTACCCCACTTACAAAGTACACACTACTCATAAAGAAAAGCAAAAAAGAAACACAAAACGTACGTAAAAGGCACACAAGTATACCACATCACTCTCATTACTGAGCTACAATTTACAGCGCACATATTTACTGTACGAACCTCCGTAATCAAATATTACCTGTTTAATTTGATTCCCATGTTGAGCGAGTGGAATGCTTTTAAAAATGTGGGTAATTAATTAAAATGGGATCGTGAAACGTATGATGATGTATTATGATGAAGGTTATGCGTGAAGCAATGCGTCTTTTTTCGATATTCGGGTAATGGTTGGGATCATTTTGAGGTTGGTTTTTTATACAATTTTATTTATTTATTTATTTAAACACATTTATAATATCTTTACAGGATGTCCTAAAACGATATTATAAGCTAAGTATACATAATATAATATAAATATGATAATAAAAATAATTTTACAAATAAAAAAAAGATTTAAACAGTTTTCCTGGTTGGAGTCATCAAATGATTGACATAAATAACATGGCAAAGCGGGGTGAAAGATAAAAATATATATTATATTTGACTGGCTCGGTGACGTAGCGATAATGAATGCGACTGTACTGTACATGATCACTGCATTGATTCTGAGGAAAAATTCAATATATATCAAACAGCATCACAGCGTTTGGAATTGGACCGTGTTGTGCAAGAAAATCCAATACACAAAAACATAAATAAAATTTATGCTGATTTGAACCATAAGTTCTTATGAATGTTACCCTACTACATCATGTTATGCATATAGTTTTATAAAGAATTGAATATAGATTTTTGCATTACTTGATGTTTATTCAAAAGATCTTCATATGTATAGAGAAATTAAAAAATAACCCCTGGATTATTTCTGCACAACACGGTCTAATTATGCTCGGTAGAGGTCAGCAGACCCTATTACGCGCCACCGTAAACCATAGCTCGGAAAATTTAGATGTGATACATATTTGCCACCTCTTCGGGGACGTAGGCGTGTAACTATATATTTAAATATCTAATTTATCAGTTTACTAGTGGTGAGCAAAGTTGCAGTTATTATGTAGACTTTAGCATCATTGCTAAAGATACTCATTAACAAGAAGATTTTTTTCTAATAAATAAAATGACCAATTCCTTTTAAAATCGTTCCTTTGTAAACACATTAACCATTTTAATTTTACAGTTTGTCATTATAATATAATTTAATCCGGCAATTGCTATAATGCCAGAAATAATTGAAAATAATATGCCTGGCAACCGGTTCTCCGCACCGCTGCAATTCAAAACGTTAAATAAAAATATCTACTGCGTGAAAATAATACCCCTGGATGTCTTCATAATTTGTATAGCTCAACCATTAATTAATTAATAAAAAAATTATTACATTAATCTTAATCCAGATTTACCAACATACAATATCCTTCATAAATGCCGTTACAAAATCTTCTCTATTTAAACACCCTACTAGCAAAGTATTACGTAGTACCCTAAGTATTACGAACTTAAAGTAATAAGCGTCGCGTACATTGTGTAAAATGGGATTAACGTAGCGATCTGCAACAGAGCAAAATTTTAATTCAATATCATTTAATTGGGCCTCCCGTGCAGTTTGGACGTCGTTAATTATAACTTGGACGATGTACGCCTCCCCTAATGATGTGTTATAAGTTGTAACATTGGAGCGAGCTCGTTTTTAAGTAAGAACTTGCTGGAGTAAAAAGATATTGTATAGTTTGTGTTTGCAGTTTTGTGTTGAACTTGCCGTTAATTATTTTTATAGATTTTGTTGACTCTTTGGTAAGTATGTTTTTGTGTATGCCATACATTCAAAGATGCCATACGTGTAAAAAGAAGTATTAAATTTGCTCTGATTGATGGTACTGGCACTTACGCAATAAAATAGGGATTAACGGTAAAATGTGTTCATATTTTAGAGTTATAAAATACAAATGAAGTAATAATATGTAGTAACAAAACCTTTATTTTTGATTTATCATAACAAAAGAACAATATTTTCTTTACCAATTTCGATGCACAATTCAAAAACATAACATATATAATAAGGTTTAATATGTTTGCAAATCAATATCAGTCACTTAGCTACTTATTTTTTTATCCAGCGTTTCCTCGCAAAAAACGATGCAGTCAATTTAAATCAGCTCGTCCAAATGATAAAAAATTCAATGTATTAGTGTTTCAGATCCATATTCTCACTTTCTATGTAATACTTTGTGTATTAAAATGTAAAAAATATCATAACATTTTGTGGATTTTACATTAACCACAGTATTATTATACGGCCTTGAAATACGACCACGCCTAGTTAAAAAGCAGTAAAAGAATTAATAAAAACTAATGAAATAATAAAAAAATAAAAACTGAATTAAATTTTCAATTTTTTTTTGTATAAAAGACAACTATACAATGACAACAAGGAATTATAATTGTGTCAAGGAGTCTTTACAATCATTTCAACAACGGACACAAATAACATCTAGTCGCAAAATAACTAATTGTGGGTCACGCAATTTTTTGTTTCGTCTGGGTATCGAACCAACTACACTCAACGTAGTGTCAATGATGAGGCGACCTCTCAAACCACTAAGTCCATACAGTCAGAAAAGCAAATGACAGGGCAGAAAAACGGAACAATAACAGCTGAAATGTATCGTGTATATCAGAGGCTCCCAGACTTTGTTGTCAAAGACCACTTTCAAAATTTACCTGGTTCAGGTGGACCCCCTGCAGCTAGAAATTTAATCCACCAAGTAAAATCGGTATATTCGAACCAAAAGTAAAACAGAAATAAATTTAAAAAAAAATTGATAAAATCACTACGAGTTGACCTTTTTTTTAGAGTAATTCTCGGGTTTGCAGCGTGTGATATTTTATTCCTCAAAATATTCGTCAACCGACATTTAAACAAGTAACAGTCGCTGAGCTTCCTTAAATATTATCTGCCTACATTGATAGGTGAAGTCAATCCAACATTTTAGTTCTTCGCTATCAAAAGCAAATAGATTTTCGTGGACCCCCACTTACGAATTGTGAACACCCATGGTTTTTGTCACGCCAACGTAGACCTCTGCCGAGTCTCCCGTGGGTCCCTGGGGTCCACCTTGACCACTTTGGGAACTAATTAATGCTATATATTCATAGTAATCATCATCTATTCCATTCAGCTCTAGCTTAAAGAAGCTTTCAAACTACCTTCTACTTTAATCCGTCATAGTATTCCAACCACTAGAGATATACCTAACATGTTGTATTAAATTATGTTCAAAACATTTGCTTCTGAACCGCTTCCTGGCACTTGTGGTTGGCGTTGACCCACATACTGTATTTTATCAGTACGAAGTTCAGTTAATACAGATGAAACTGACTTTAACATCTCATAGAAACTGAGTATAGATAAATTAACCCTACCTACTACCCTACTAGCCCTACTACGTTTGAATATCATCATCACCTTTTTGGACGTTGAGTTGTCACCTTACACTCAATGCTAACATGACATCTGAATTATAAATAAATTATTCACGGTCACTCGTATTAAAATTGTACACTATCATTCTTTATCATGTATATGTGAGCTCACTCATCTTAGTGTTGACATTTTTGCGTGCGATCTAAATATCGTGCACTTTTATAATTTAAATCTTTTGATTGTACCCATACAAATAGACATACCTAAATATATGTAGGTATGTCGTAAAACTATCAACATCAATTTATATACATAATTCTATCCTCTTTTTCTATAAATTTGAATGAGTTATTAGTTTTTCAATCGTATTAATATCATAATCTTTATCGCCACACCTTATCACATATACCCTAACAAGGTACCTTTGGATACTTTAGTAATTAGTATGGCGCAGTGAATTTGTAAAATTGCCAGCGTCGCACAAAGTTTCGCCCCGCTCGTGCAAACATATTATTTAAATTCTAGCTAATGTCTCGATAGAGATACATCTTTTTACGACCAGGATAAAAAGATACGCTTATTTTTTTAAGCAAGTGTAACTTTGCCGCGTAAAAACTAATAACAATGTGTAAAACATAATATACCTAAATAAGATTCGCAGTCTCAGTGAGTTTGAGTTACTATTGATACCATATTTGCTTGGGTGACATTGCTTTATAATTTTATTGACAACCGTGATCCAAATATTTACAAATCTAAGGTCATAGAGGTTGGTTAAGCTAATAGTCTTAAATCGATATAATTTTATTATATTATATTTATTAAGTATAGATCTCCGACACAGAATAGACAAAAAAGTGCATAAACGTATGATCACTAGTTTTTATATAGAGACCATAGTATGCATACATAACAACATAGCTTATAATAATATAAAATTTTGATACAAAGGATCATCCAACATGGCGTCAAAACTAACCAAACTATTAATAAAACCTCAACCTTAGATCTCTCCACGTTGTAATATTACATTTCCTTAAAAAAACTGGCATTCTGTATTCATAATTTAAGCAAACGACGAGAATTTGAGCGCGCCGGTGGCACCTTAACTGAATCTCGGCGTGTCGGGTGCGGGGCCAACTCACGAGAAAATCCGATTGGTCGCTCAGCCCGTGCTACGAATTCTGTTACGACCTCCGAATAGTTGAGCTAAGCACGTAAATAGTTTAAATACTAACTCCCTACAGTTCCTGTTAAATATGTTCGCGACTTTGGTGACACGTTTTATCTACATTTACAAGAGTAGGATGTGTGGAATTTTTGCGTTTTTAGTTTAGATTTATCGCAAATATTAAGGTGGTTTTTTAGAAGTTTATTTTTTTTACAAACTATTATAAAACATGGTTGCTGATAAGTATCCATATCGAAATAAGAATAGGTACTAAAAAGTTTAAATAAACCGCTATAAATCCGTAAAAGAATTTGAATAGAAAGCATTTGACTTCGACTTGATATACAGTTGCAAAACTTCGTATTCACAAATAAAACGAACAAAGTATTTAATAAGACTTTGTGATATGAATAAATTTGGTTTAAACTTTAATAATCGTCCGGCCAGTCCTTACCTACGTTCGATAGAACACAGATTCATCGTCAATTTGTGTTCAAACTCAATCCATATAGAATTGAGTTACGTCGGTAACTCGACATAAACTCACTTTTAAAACGTTCGTTTGCACAGTCTGAAATTTGCTGAAATCCGTTTTATTGCTTTTTATCTCTTATTTGTGTTTAGCGAGTGTATTGCGACCAGTTTTACTGATTTGCTGTGTTTATATGTATATCTCACTTTTAAATCATCTCTCAGCTCGCGGTAAAATCTTAATTATTCCTATACTTACAGTCGAAATGATGTATAAATTTGACAGAATAACACGGCTGATTCGATATAATTATATAGATGATAGCTTTACTCCCTAACTTATTAAATGTCTCGTGGCGAATGGAGTAGCATAAATACAAGTGGGGAATGTTTTATTTTGATCAAATCAATGTAATTATTGGGCCTTTTTGTGGCATTGAAATCCATCCAACCATCATGATCCATATGCGAATATAATATTTATTTTATACTCAACTTAATCAATAAACATTACATTGCTTCTATAGATACAAATACTGTAATTAAATATGCGTTAATTGACGAAGATTTAATCTAAAATTATTATACTTAAGAGTAACTGCATTGCACAGACATTGCACTTATCCACCACGTTCATTTAAATGGTAAATGGCCAACATGGCCACCACAAATGACTTACGTCATACTTCACAATCAGTCTTTAGTGAAAAGAGAACTATCGTTTCCTTGTTTATTGTATTTATTTTTAATGGCAGTCGTATTTGACGAGCTATATACACAATCTAATTGCCATTCATTACAAAATGAAAATTAAGAGATTTTATGAAACTCAAGGCGAGGAATGTATTCTGTAGACAAACATTTATTTTTCTTTAAATATCTCATCGCCTAACTTAATACTTCCTTATTTCAAAGTAAAAGCTACTTTCGAATAATCCCAAAAGCCCGACACTTACCAAAACGAGCGAATGAACAATAGTACAGTTTCCAGACTCCAATTTGTGGTTGTTAGGTAATACGAATCGATTCTACCACGAAATTAATTTCCTTAATATCGCTGAAACTTGTCAAAGTCTAGAATCCATTCGATAACTCTAAGCTCGGTGCTGCCGACCTGTTTGTGTGCCGGAATGGGTTAAGTTTAAGCCGTTTTATTTTATTGAGGGCTATTGATGTACGGGGTTGTATCTTTGGTACAAATTTATCCTTTTGCCGATATCTGCGTCTAGATAGGCCTGTTTTATTCGTTACTGGGTACCGTCTAAAACGTAATCTTTATAAAATACTTGAAGCGCTGAAGGAATTGAATGCGACATAGATCTTTTTCTTGGTCTTGTAATGATACAGTAGTAGATAAGCCTGATCTATAACATAGCACGTGCACGGGTTTAGATATATCACATAGCTAAACCCGTGCACGGCAAATATGAAATGCGAAATTCGTGCCGAAAATAATGTAGTAGAAAATAAAAATATTGTCTTTGTTGGTCTTGTATCTGGCAAAAATAATAGAATCAAGAGATTTTTTGTAACCTGTAGAAAAATAAACATACTTAGAAGTACATACATACATAGTTCTATCCTTTAAGATGCACTAAGGCACTAATACCCACATTTCATAAGCCATGTTTTGAGTTGCATCTAATAGGGGACAGACTATTGGTCTCCGCCGATCCTTGACAATAAAACTGTCTTGCCCAATCACGCGTAAACTATTGAATGGATTTAGGTGCATCTTGTTACTTAGATAGTCTTTATTCTGGGTTAACACATAATAAAACCATGGGTTAAGTCAGTAACTAGTATTTACATATATTTGCTATATAACTTTATATAGCAAATATATGTAAATACTAGTTATAGGCTATAGCTAGGCGATAGCTCAGTGGGGAGACCAACAGACTGCAATGCAGAGGGTCTCGGGTTCGAACCCACGTCGCGCACCTCTGACTTTCGGAAGTTATATGCCTTGTCGAAATTATGTGCGTATTGTCTCGCGTGCCTCGGAGAACATGTTAAACCGTCGGTTCCAGCTGCCATGAACATTTATGGCAGTCGTTATTGGGAAGTCAGTGCCCTATAATATTCTGACACTGGTCTAGCCTTAGGGTAGTAGGGTAGGGTATCGTTAGTCTTCGGGTTGCCGAGGTCAGGTGGCTGCCAAGCCGCTCCGTGTAAAACTGATATCCAGTCAAATCCGGTTAGACTAGAAAAGCCGACCCCAAGTGACGTGGGAATAATAAAGGCTAGGGAGAAGACTCGTTATGGGCTTTTACAAACATCAAGAGAATATTCTTCAGAGACCACTGATACACCCACGCCATCCGTACCACTTATATTACTTATTAGTAACATCTACGTCTAGAATACATTTTTATTTATCTGATTATACCTTTAAAACAAATGTTGTATAATTCAACTGGTGATGACACTTTCTTTCAGTTTCATGACAACATTTCACTATGTTATAATCACGGTCTAATCAATTCTATCGTCACATTTCAGGTTTGCTCGAACCTCAACAAATGTGTCTGCAACCGCGGATGGACAGGCCCTGACTGTTCCCACCACGACGCATTGCCACCATCACCAACCCCATACACCCCTGAAAACGCCACAAAGGCCGCCTACAACATGACAAAGAAGGAAACACCGTATGGTGAGTCGCAACCAGTTTACACGCCGTAGACGTATGAAACCCTAGAAATATTAAAAAACATACGCATTTATATATAGTTGACTTTGGTTAAACTGTTAATAGACAAGAAAGATCACATTACATTACACAAATATTTTTAAGAAATAGATCTTTTATTTTGTCTGCAAATTACAGTATTTTATGATGTTTTATGTTAAACGTTGAGAAAAGTAAATATATAACTTTAAAAATTGGTAATAAATCTCTTATATCACCTGTTTAGCTGTAATCAGCTGTTCCATACAAAATTGGACTTTGACCTCGACAAAATGTATGGAACAGCAGATTTTTTTTCGCGATTTCGGACATGTCCCAAAACAAAATTTTATTTTTCTGTCAAAAGTTTAAGCCGTGATTTCGACCAAATTAACTGAATATAAAAGCGTCAATAAGTTAAGATCTTCCATTTGTATACTAGGGTTACCAAAGTAAAAAATGCTTTTACTTTATTTTATATAGCAACTTTTCTTAAATAAATGTAATATATAACAAATAGTGAAAATATTGTAAATATATTTTGTAAGCAAATTTTTCTAGTGCCTACCACATACATTGTTGTTTTTTATTTAAAATATTAACCAATCGGAAATATGGGAAGCTAAAATAGATACTTGGTAACCCTAGTTATTGTTAGGCTATCGCGTTTTTATGCTCTTGATGTTAGGAAAGTTTTCATGGCAGATTAGATTATAACGTAAATTACATTGTATCTTACGACACTTAACACGTAGGTTGTGTACATATCACATATTCACCTACATTCTCAATGTTACAACACTTTCTGTACCAAAATATATTTCTTATACGAAAATAACCATTTTTCTAGAGCAAAAATATATTTCTGGAATAAATATTATTTGTACTCCATAGTGAAATCTCCGTGACAATCTAAAGCTGTTTTAGAAACTAACTTTTCCAGAGAAGATTGTAGCGAAATAAATTATTATTATTTATGTGGTCAGTAGGTATCCCAGAATTTTTTAAAACGCATTTCGTATGCGCTGGGCTATCCGTAGAAGATACAAGATTAGCTTTTATTGCAGGCTTAAGAAACTATGCCTCGGGGTTGCAATTGTCAATACGCTTTAGCTAAACCGTAACATCTCCGCTTACGTGTATTAAATGATGCTATAATAACGAATAAGTATCTGCATTGCCATAATTCTGGCGTTTGTCTGAGCATTGGATCTTAACTATAAATAGATTTTATAGGTAGAATGAAAACTTTCCTATTTTTTATTTCCTTTGATTTACCCTTTCTCTTTGCCGAATATATTTCGGATACCTACTTCTATATTTTGATATCTCTACTCTAATTGTTTTTTATGTTTTCAGGTGTTTTTGTACTGTATCTATTAATATTCCCCCTACTTTAAATGAAACTATTGAAACGGTTCCGAGCACTGCTTTCCAAATTACGCTCTTCAAAAGCGTATAACATTGCATCGCGTCGCACCTCATAAATTTTTGAAAATACATTTATCATATAATAGTACACTGTGAGTCTAATGTACGTTGACAGCGAAGTAAGTGACAACTATGACAGTTGACAGCTGTCAAACGTAACCAATGTTGCCATAAAATACTCTTACTTTACTTAATTTCGCGAAAATACGGGTAGTAAGTTATGAGGAACGTCTGGTCAGCTTACATTCGGCGCACGTTAGTTCGCGGTTCGTCCTGGTTTACCGTATATTATGTCGCGTTGAGGCATTGCTCGGAAATGCGCTAGGCAGCGGGCGGCGCCGGCGCACTAACGCGCGGGACCCCTCTCTTGCAGGTGAGCACGAGGGGAATAAGATGAGCACCATGAACATGGTGATATTGTTGCTCGCGGTCGTGCTGTCCGTGTTCGTGGGGTTCGCCTGGATGGCGTACTGCTTCAGGTAACGGCCGGTAACATCGGTGTTGTCATTGCACTGTGTCTGTCGCTCGTGCCTGTCGTGTCGTGTCCTTGTCGTGTCGTGTCGTATAGTGTCACGCCGACCGCGAGCCCCGCCGCGGCGCCGGCGCCGGCCGCTTGCCCTCGCTGACGTCACACTCGTGACGTCAACGAGTGCGCCGGCCGCCACTCACACCCTTCTGTTTGGGCGCAGAGAACTACCACGGCTCGAACACGGTTTTCCTCGTGGCGGTGCTCATGTCTGTGGTAGGGGGGGTATTCATAGTATTTGCCCTGAGCGCTCTCTGCTACAGGTCAGTCGTAGTACACAAAAACTTCTCCCTGTGCCTAAGGTTAGTGAGCAGAAAACAGACCAAAGGTAGTCTTTAAGAAGAAATTTAAATCGTCACCTTCGTATTACTTGTATGTTTATTTTAGACGTTAGCGTTGGTGTTTCTGTTCGTTTTTACGTCGGCGATTGGTTTTCATTTACTTTTTATTTTTCCTTTTGGACATACGTTTTTTATGTCGTTTACTTTGTGGTCGTAGAGTTAGAGTTGGCGGGTGGCGCGTCGGCTAGAGTCGTCGCGCCACAACTGCATTTGATCTGTGGTTCTGTGTCCGCGCCGGCGGCCGGGCCGGCGTGCCACCGCCGCACGTGACGTCACGTGACGTCACGCACACGTCACTATCGCGCGCACCGTCCCGTCCGGCCGCCTCGCTGCATGCCGACAAGGCTTTCCTCGTTGTACTCGAGACACCTCGACTCAAACCCTTAAGATTCTGGGCTCTTGGATGTATGCATTGGCTTATGTGAACTGTGACTCGTTTTCGTTTCCTTTCTTGGTCGGAGTGGCGTCGCCGGGCGCCCGCGACCGCGACCGCGACCCGGCGGCGCGCTCGCGTCTATATCTTCCTACGTATCGACTACATGATCAGTATTCGCGACTACAATACAACAATACACTCGACGAGACGGTACGTGGTGTCGAACCACGCCGAGGTATGTACTGTACATTTGTATGAGACCGGAGAAGATATAGATCGCTCGACTCTCGTCACCAATCACTACCACTTCCACTAAATTCTATTAACTTTTGCACGAGAAGCGAATGTGCGATGCACGGATTCTTCTTTCAAGCAGCTGTCTATCTAGTTAGCAACGCCTAATGTTACATTTAAGACTTTGGGATCTTTCTAGCAAAACTAAAATCCCATACAATTTGAGCCCATATGCAAAAATATCTAAAGTATTGGAGCAAGTTAATCTGTCGTTGCTACTATTTACTGGAAGGATCCTAACTATCATTAAGCTAAGGTCAATCTCTTGATATAATTTTCCATGTGACATCAATTCCCATGAGGAATGAAACGAAAAGTTGAATCTAGTCCAATTCAAAAATTTAATCAAAGAAGTTTGTCTGTAATATCCAAAAGCGCCAGTATTTGCAGTCAAATCAGAATTTCAACTTTGGAGGAATAAAAGGGAACCATAGAAAAATAAACTTACATTTTTAACCTCAATCTATTGCTTGTCCTTTCTACTTAGATTCTAATGCTTCTTTTGATGGTAAGTCTTGAATATGGTAATTTAGGTCCCCTTTTGTTCCTCGTCCATGGTCGACAGCACCAGTTGTCGGACCGACGTACACTCTTTAGTAAACTTTATCGATTGATCTGAGTGTGCGTTCCCACGCCACGCCTGCATCAGGAGAAAGAGCACAGCCCGCAGTAAATACAACTACACCACCAACAACAAGCCGATGATCAAGAACTTCACCGCGGGATCCACCACCTCCAACAATTCACAGGAGGACATTTCTGAAGCCGGAGGAAAACACTCCTTCAATAGTGCTTTTAGGTAGGTTAGATGAATAAAGGGCGTTTGGTGAACTTAAAGTTGTCATTCTAATTTATGCTTTAGTGCCTTGTAATATGGTACGTTGAAGGACAGTTTTATTTGCAATTAATGTTTGGCAATTTATATCATAGTTGAATGAGCTTCAGTAATGACAACCTTAGATTCAATACCGAATAGCCCCATATGATGTATGTCATTGTTTTTTAACTATCTTGGTGTCTATATCAAAAAAGTATTTTTAAGTTCTAACAGAATTATAAAACTATTATATTTTATTTCTAAATTAAACTAAAATACTGAAATTCTCTCTTATCTTATAACACTTTGGCATTAAACCCTTTTATTTATCCGAATACGCAGTTACCCATATCCAATATAACAATGGACAGAAATTTGAAACGCAGTCAAAAAAGTATTTTTTATATCTTGTAATATTAACGTACCTTAGTAACAATAGCACTGAATCTAATTTCTAATGAAAATTATTTCTATATGTTCACTAAGTATAATAGAGAATTATGAGTTTCTAAAAATATGTCGGAACTTATTCATTAGATAAGTGGGTAGCTGCGCCATATGTGTCCTTAAATTAAAATTTTCTTTCCTCTTTTTAACGGAACTCGTCTACTCAAAGAAATCTTTTAAGGTACGTCAAAAGCTTGGCGTGGACTGGACTGCGCACCGCTATTTATTTCCGCTCACACGATTTTTGCTTTTATATCACAACGCTTAAGTCCCAAATCGCTTTGGACTATAGCAGACAGTTGAGCAGACTTTGCTATTTTTTATTTGTGTGTTCAAAATGAGAGAGCACTCCCACAGGCGACACGCTTTTTTGGTTTTCTTTATTGAAATAGAGATGAGAAAATTAGCACATAGATACACCTTGCACTTCTAACTCCTAATATATATAATTAAATTCAAATGAATAGTAACAAGACGCAAATTTGCTGAATAACGTTAACCATGTTTGCTATTTAGTTTCTCCAAAGCAGGAAAAGTCGAAATGCTTTTCGAATCCATACATCTAGTCATCTTCAGTAATGTTGCCAATTCATAATAGTCTCGTATAGTACACAACAATATCATCAGATTTTACTTAACATTATGATACTACACTTTTCAGGTTAACACAAAATCTACTGTATCAGTTTTATTGCGTTTTCTTCTGCAATATCTCCACGTGGATCTTGTTACCCGCTGTGAACTCTGCTCCGAAAGTATAAATTGAGAAAAGTAGTGATTATACAAAGTAGTTCTATAACCAATAAAATAATGCACAAATAAATAGAAAGAGGTTCCTTTCACGGACACTTCACACATAGACGTACTGGTAGATCAGTTTCGGATGCGAAGCCACTTACCACCATGTCTTAAAGCATTGTCACCGCATACGTAAGGTCAAGACAGCGCATTATAGAATGCATAGCTTTGTCTCGTTTTCGGGCATGTCATAACAATGATTTAAGACATTTTGGTGCGGGTCCGAGCTAGCCTTCATACAGCTGAACATAACCCAAATTACTCCAAGACCACTACAGCCGTACATCTATGCGTATGTGTATCCGTGATGTATTAAGTCAATCACTTGTTTCTATCTTATTTGTAGTAGATATTTGCGGTGACAATCCTTTAGAAACAAGTAGCCCAGTAAGTAATAATAATGAGACTGTATACTAAATGTGTTATTATATTCAGCCGCGGAGACTCGCAACGTGTGATCTTCAGGCATGGCAACCACATGTCTTCCTCCAGCAGTTCAGGGGGCCGATATTCGTAAGTACATTGTGTTATTACCCCCTCCCCCACTACCACACGACACGATGCTAAACCGAAGGGTAACCACTTTATATAACGATCTATGTATGCATGTGTGTATGCACGTATATATTTTATGTATCAAAATTGTCTATATGATGGGCATGATCAATGTTAAATGTAAAAACTACATGGGGTAGAAATTGTAATGTTGTCTTGACAACTTACAGACTATGTAAAATATATTTGAAACATAATTGGTGATGAAACAACATTTACACCACTTTCATTGTCCTAGCTATTGTGTAGTCCTATTTATATCATATCATTTGTATACGAACTTATTGTCATAGTTCTAACCAATGTTGTATTATTTACAACTTAACTAATATTAACAAATCAAAAATGTTGTATTGGCTAACCAATAAATATACATTTATCTATCTTACTTACTTTATTTGGTTGGAAATCAAAAATATTACTAAATTTTCATTCATCTTGGTTATTATAGTTTTAGTCATCATGTTCTAATATCTAATGGATAAATTCTGTAGAATTTTGATCATAAATCTTTACTAATACTTACCTGTATATCATTATACTGATACTTGCCTTGGTGATCAATATCACCAAGGCTATTTCAAAAAACTTTGACGAACACAACCCCAGTAGTAAGAAAGTAAGACTTTTGAAGGTTGAATTTATATTTATTGACTAAGCTGCTGTCTGAGATCACCAACTTACCCTTTGAGTAAAATACAATGACATTTGTCATATAAAGTGTTAAATGCCATTGAGATATTCGTAGAAGGAAATAATATTTATGATGTGTATGATGACCTATGACCAACATACCCTACAACAGTCAAAAGAAAGATATTCTTCGTGTATTTAACAAGCAGTGCAAAACTCTCATCATGATTTTCTTTATTTCAGAGATCACAAGCAGCTTGCGAAGCGGATACACTCTGGAAGTGAGGACGAGCCAATGGGTTCAGGTGAGCTTTATACACAATAATAATATCAAATCGTTAAAAAAAACATCAGAATGCTGTGCTGAGATCTCTTCTTAATATAAAACAATCAACCACGCTAGTTCGTAATCATAAAACAACTTTAAGAACATCATGTGGAATTCCTAAGTAAGTTCTACATGATTAAGATATGTGAAGTAGAAAATAATCGTAGGTAGCTTACCTACGATTATTTTTTTAGGCCACTCCCATAGCCTGTACGCATTATGTTCTATAAATTTAAATACCGATGATACCATTACTCGGGAACCTACAAAAATTAACAGAATATATTATTATAAACATTGAAAAACTCATCAAGGGGCAAAGGGTTTCTTTAAGGTGAGAGATTACGTTGGTCAATTGTTATCGTTTGGAAATATTAAGATATATAGTATGTATTCAGTAACTTCTCCCAGAGGTATCGAAAGTCACTGATAGTTTTACAACAATATTATGACCAGCCTAATCTACCTAAAATCGGCTGTTGTAAACAATTCCAGGAGAAGAGGACATAGCCTTCATAGACGTAGCTCCAAATTCAATGGCGAAACTTCCAGAGAAAGGCATCCTGAAGAAGCATGGTTACGGCGCAGTGGACGGCAAGGACAAGTGGGGAGACGACTCTCAGTCTGAGCAGCTGGAGGCTGGCTCCCAGTCGGACGGACAGGAACCTGCAGGAGCTGTGGCTGACATGGAGTATAAGTTTAAGGTATAATTTAATTTTATTTAGTAGTTCAGGAGGCCAATATTCCTTGGAAATAAATTTTGCAGCCATAATACATACGTTTAATCCAAATTCTGATTTATAATAGCATCTGCACCATCAGTAAATGGCTAATATTTTGATAAGCATTAGTCTAGACAAATGAAAAACAAGGCTGGTTTCTGCTTTCAGGACCTGAATGGCTACCACGAGAACATAATCGTGGCTCTAAAGACTGCGGCGGCGCAGCGCGCGAGCGCGGGCGGTGCGGGTGGGTCGGGCGACCTGCGCGCGCTGCAGGAGTACGAGTACAACAAGCGGGAGCGCGCGCCTTCCGCAGAGAAGATCCACGAAACTGATCTCCGCCGCCGACCCGACGACGAAGAAGACGAACCTCCACAGTGCGGACCTATTAGGATCAGGAATCTCGAGGACCTCATCAGGCAGCTAGAACACCACTCCAGCAGGCACATGAGTCCGTCGGGTTCTGAGGACATCAGAATGTCAGAGACGGAGGCTGATAGACATTATAGAATCGAGCCAGGAGATATACCACCGTAAGTGTCTTTCAAAGAAATTTAAAGCCACATAGCAACTTCCAATCATGAAGGCAATAAGCGAGCAGGATATTCGGAGTACGAAACGAATAATGATGCTTTTATTTAATATTTTAATCTGATCTAGTGGTATGTGTGTGTGTGTGTGTAGCCGGTGCCGCGGACGCAGCGAGGACGCGGGGTTCGGTTACCCGCGCTTCCGCGGCAGCGGCCCCACGAGCGGCGGCAGCGCGCGGCACCACGGCCGCCTGTTCACCGAGGCGGCGCCGGCGGGCGGCGTCCCGGTGCCCCTCCCGCCCCTCGTGCCGCACGTGCCCCACGTCCCGCACTCGTCGCACTCCCCGCACGGCCGCCCGCCGCCGGACGACGACGCGCTTTACGAAACTGCTGACGCGGAGCGACTGCGCGACGCACCCGATAGCGAGAGGTGAGGCACAATTACTGCGATCAAGAACCCATTGGCTGTCCACCCGAAAGGGCTGTTTCCAAATTCCAGTAGGTGACACACTCACACCGAAACAAATCTGCTTAGTTGCTGATTGTGGAAATTATAATGTTTGAAGTGTATGTTTATGTGGTCCAGTGGAGTGCTCGTAATCGCTGTTTAAGAAACCAACAGAATAATAAAAGTATTTCCGAATAGAAATATTGTGGTTATATTATTAGATCTTTAAATGGACAATAATTTTAGTTGACAAATCACCTTCTATTTTTTTGAGATATGGAAGTGAATCTTCAGTCACTAGCACTCTGTTGGCCACCACAGTCGCCTCGCATTAACACACACTTGCACACCGGCCGGCGCTCGCCGGCGGGCTCCCCGCCCCGCGCCTGTAGGGGGAGGAGGGCGCCCGCCGGGCCAGCGCCACGCCTCGCCTCTCCGTTCCTCTTCTCTATCATTTTCTAGTGATGAATTTATTCAAGCTCAACAACAGTTAGCCCGGTGGGCGAGTGAAGAGGCGGTGGCGGCCCCGGGCGCGGGCATGGCGCCGGTGGCGCGCGGCTACTTCCCGTCGCCCGCCGAGAGCTCCGGCAGCGAGGCGCCGCGCGGCCTCGCCTCCGCCTTCCCCGAGTACACGCACTGACCGCGCCCCCATCCCGCGACCCCCGCGCCCCCACCTAGGTTACTAGTATTCGATGTACCGAGCTGTTTGCACTGTTAGGGTAATCACGATAACGAATAGTTTAACCGTTAGTAAGGAACACAATAAATCTTCTCACGCGTAGATAATCTAAATAAAGGATAGTGACTCGGAGAGTAGGGCCGGCCCCTGTCGTGCCGCCGCTTGTGAATACCTAGTTATCGTTAGCAGTGACTTGTAAATATTAACGACCTATATTAATTGCACAGTATATTACCGATATGACTGAACTTTAGTAATGAACGACTTAGAGTAACCGTCGGTTGTAAGTGTCGTTGGAGTGTCGCTGCCGCGCCGCCGCAGGCGAGTCTGTTACGTTCGCGAGTTCCATCATTGTATTTGTTCTGTTCAATCGATACGCTTTATAACTCTTATATCTGTTGGAGCCGGCGCGGCGCCCTGGCGAAGCCTGGCGGAGGTGCGGCAGATTGTATGTCTAAAGTAACTTTAAGTAAGTCTCGTTGTACGGACGTAGCGTTAAGTGAGTTGTGCGGTGCCGAGGTCCTGTGAGACGTCGAGCTCGACCACGAACACTTCCGACAAACAAAGCTCAAGTAGCTTGCATTTTAGATAGGCGATTAACAAATTGAGCTAATTCATAAGCGAAGCTTTAATGTACCCCGTGGTAGCGGCGGGGAGCGGGGAGCGGCGAGCTCGGCGTCGCGACACCTCTCTCATGTCCTAGTGCGTATCGTTTCTACCGCTGTCGTAGTTTAAGTTGTGCCTAAGTTCCCCCGCGAGCGTCGCGCGACCGCTCGCAACAGAAGGAGGGCGAGATGCAACCGTCCCCGGAGAGAACTCAATCGCTTTCATACTGTTATCACCTCTCCGAATATGCGCCCAACTTCGTGTGCCCTGAGTCTCGGCGAATACCGCGAGGCCGGCGGAGATCGTTAACTTAGTTCAATGTTATAGTTATGTACGTGTTGTTATGTGCGTTCAGTTGTCGTCGGTAACCGGGACTCCCGCAATCAACCGTTCAGCGATCTCGTACCACCGTGCACCAATAATTTCATATAATTAGCCATAATGTACCCATATTCTAAAACTTTAATGTGAATATCTTTCGATTTTATCAGAATATCTATTATTATTGTATTGACATAACGAATTTACGCAACACTTGAAATATTCAGAGACTATGTTAAAGTAATGTTATAGTTTTCAAGTTTATTTTATTGTGACAATTTAGGAAGTTATCGTTTCATTCGCGTTTACGCTAGGCTAGGTGGCGCGGCCACAGATATATTCGTAGTTAACTTACAGTTAAATATTAAATAATAAAGTGTGCAGCGGCCCTTACCGGCCGCGTCACTCCGGTATGATGTTCACTGGCGCCGTGAGGCCGTCTGTTTCAAGGATTATCTAGATATTCGTTATAACTTTAAGTAAGTAAATACTAGTACTATAATACGTACAGGGTAGATGTGATTGCAATACTCTGTAACTGGGTGTGGCACTCGCGGGCGCGGCGGGCGCGGCGGGCGCGGGCGGTCCTCGCCACTCGCGCTCGGTGAGTGCCAGCGCCAAAATGACGCTGCTAACTACTTCTGGTTCTTAAGTTCCGACACGTCGCTGTATCATTCGGGATCAGCAATGGTGTCTCGTGGATGGATGCGCCGCGAGTGCTCACACCCAGTAGGCGTCGCGTGCGCGCGTGCAGTCGCCTCCGCGTAGGCCTAACACGTCAATTGCGAACGGCGCCGGACACCGCCATTGCTCACGGTAGTGCTCTGTTCTTGATACGAATTCTCGTAACGTACATTGGAGTTACTTACCGTACTGTGCTATGACGTCACAGCCAGCGTCATACCGTTGCACGTGTTGTATACGTTGCGATGTCAGTGCACACCGCGTGTCGGACAGGCGACGCGCCACGTCGCCGCGTCGCCGCCGTCGTGTGCTATGACTCTATGACGTTGACCTCACCTCCGTTGTTCTATTACGTTTGTTCGACTCTATACTCTTGAATATAAGTAAACATAGCACAGTTGTGAGTAACACTATAGCATGTATGATGAATTTATCAATTGTGAACACAAAATAATAAATGTTTTATACTATAAGTATAGCGGATGAACAAGTTCTAAGCGAATTATCGACTTGCTCAAATATTACATTTACTCGGTACGATGATTCGTAGAAACCGTTCAACACTACCGAAAATACTGATTTAGAAAATGTTACAGTTAAGTGATATTATGTAATATAAAAATACGAATTTTAAACGAAAAAAAAACGTTGAGACGTTGATAATTTTTCCGTTTGGTTTTGTCCTTGTAAATATATTTGCTATATGATTTACTAAATGAATGTAACATATTATTAATGAAAAAATAGATGACACAAATTTTAAACCTTGTTTTATTGTTATTAACTAATAACCTTACCCCTGTTTTCAAAGTAGTTTAAGTTAGACTTAATAAAGTAACAAATTATAAGGCTTCTCCTTTCATCTTATATTGTAAATGCTAAAGTATGCCTATCTAGGCAGCCAAGATACTAACTAATCTGCTGAACCGATTATAATAAAACATGAAGTTTTGATTGCTAACAAAGTAAATAGACTATCTAATCACATTCCTCCTCAGACATATATACATTTGATGCAAGAGGTACGACAAAGAACTACATATCATTATCGAAATCACATTTAAATCACAGAATTCTGAAATTACACAAGAAATATTATTCTACACTTTCAATCCTATTGGAGTGTATTGTATAGCAGGGTGACCATATAATTGAGCAGTATTCCAATATACTTCTGACTAGGCAGTTATAAAGACAAATGTTATAAAGCTGCGAGGATTTTTAAAACCTTTAGTAGGTCTATCTACAAAACCAAGTAGTTAAAATTTTCTGTTCCTTATGTCGGTAGAATGCTGTTCGTCGAATAAGACAACGAGAACCCTAGCTACTATTTTTCGATCTAGTGATTGATTTACTACATTTCTTTGTGAAAGTGATAACGAAACATTTGTTTATATTTAGGTACATATGATTTTGCTTACACTAACTCGATACAGCATGAAGATCTCCTTGTAAAGATTTACAGTCAGCAACATTCCGTATGCACGTGAAAATCTTTAAATTATCAGCGTAAAGTAAACAGGGGCATTTTAATGTTATTACAAAGTCATTGATGAAAACAGAAAATAATAGCGGGCCTAAATGCGATCATTGTGATATACCAGATGAATCAGATACCTATAGGTTGTAATAAGTATCCTTTAACGGAAACATGCTGACATCTATGTTTTATATATGACTGGACTCAACAAAACAAAGAACCAAGGTTCTTATATTCCATAGGACATATAGCTTGAATGCAGTATGTCATGATTGACTTTATCAAATGCCTTTCATCTGTCAGTATAGATTGAATCAACTTGACCTCCCTGGGTAAAAATGAAGATAATTTTTGTACCCTAGTAAGTTAGAGGAAGTTGACATACCGCAAACAAAACCGTGTTGGTTTTCGGAAAGGTAAGGTTTGAAGTGAAAGACTAAAGCTGTTGGTGAATAACAACTTCAAAAAGTGCTGGCCTGTAATTTCTGCAGTCAGACTTATAAGACTGCAGTAATTACAGGCATCATCGTTCCAATTCACAAAGATGGTTTTAACCATCTTTGTGAATTGGAACGATGTGTGCATTCTTCCAATTTTTTTACCTTGTTCATGTGACTGGTTAAATAGGTAAAAAAGTGGCATATAGGTAAAATAGTTGAGATACCGACTGGACCTGTACCTTTGTTACGGTCTAACTGTTTTATTTCTTGCCTAATATGCCCCTGCTCAATAAAGATTGTAGGTAAGGAGGCGTTACAAGCTCAAGAAATGATATCTGCTGCGCTAACGGAGACAGCAGATGATGATTTTTCAAAGACAGAACTAAAGAATTTGGAGAACAACTCAGTGATAACTTGACCGTCAGATGAGATCACTCCATTGAACTTCATAGTTTGCGGCACTACATTAGATGTCTTTTTGGTACTAACAAATTGCCAAAAACATTTAATATCATTAGATAAGGTCTCCTCTGTACGAGATATGTAAGACCAGAACATTATATTTTAAGACAGATACAAGATCTGCTCCTCAATAGTAAAAAGGTATCATAATCTAACGGGTATTTTTTTAAACTGCTGTAGTATTCGCTTTTCTCGAAAAGACACTTCCTCACTGCTTATGAGTACCGAAAGCCGCTTAGCATTATTTGCCGCATACAGAGGAGTAGGTCAATAACACTATTAAAAAAGTTATAGAATTCCTGAACAGCGAGATCAATATTGTCAAATAGTTAAATTGTAGACCAGTCGTAATCTTATTTATCATAATACATACTCGGATAGTAGATTAGTTTCAGTTAAACACAATTATGATGTCGTAATCGTACATAAGCACATTTAAATAATTATAATTCCTGTAGATTAGATCTTATTCTATTTACATTTTGGAAGTAAATTGATAATATTTATAATATGTGAAAATAATACCAGATATACGTTATCAAGTTTAGTAAACAGTGAAAAGAATATGAAGTTATACAAGTTTACTTAAGTAACTAGTGTCTCTAATAAATACGGCAGGCACTTGATATTTTTTCGTACATGTGACCGAATCTAACATAGACAAATTTAAAAGCATGTTTCTTAGCTGCTTTTTTTGCTGCGGCATGAAGCTGACATTCTGGCGTTAAATCTGAAGGAGCATCGTCCATTTATCTCCCGTAATACCTAAATGAAAAGAGCTTAATTGATTCTCTTTGTTGTCCTTATTGTATCGCTGAAGAGCCTGCCTGTCAGATTGCAGCGTAACCAATATTTTCCGTGAGTGATTCATCTTTGCCACTAGACGAATAGCAAGTGTATTAATAGTTTTAGCACATAAGATTTGGAATATTGAAATAAGATTTGCAGACTTTCGTTCGGGTATTTCAATGTTACGACTTCTAGATGTTTTGCGAGTTATTATCAGCTGATATTTGTTACCGACAATATTATTAAGACGATGTATATCGTCGTCAAGAGACGTCGAGTTT
Organism: Catocala nupta; assembly: GCA_963675205.1. NCBI lineage: Eukaryota > Metazoa > Arthropoda > Insecta > Lepidoptera > Erebidae > Catocala > Catocala nupta. The sequence goes on along the minus strand of OY776090.1, from coordinate 27,367,422 downwards.
AATTCACACACAAACTTCTACTTTAAGTGCTTCGTGTTAGCGTTTCTTTCACTTTTTCGCTCGCTCTTTTAACCGCACCATTATGAGGGCCTTTAAACTTAGTTCGAGATCTATGATTTATTTTAATACTGTTATTATGTTAAATATATGTAAATAATTTTGCGTTACCATACACACACTTTTACTTTATTTATACTGTAAGCTTGCTATAGATGTGCAAAGTATATAAATGTACTTTTCACCACTTTAAATGTAATTATAAAAGGAGCTAACAATTAACGATATTTAACACTCGCGCGTCGAGTACGAAGATATAGGTATCTAGATATACCACTCAAAAGATATAAAACTTATTTAGCCTATCGTGAACAAACTTATTTCCTAACTAATTATAATGGTGATATCAACTTAAATATATTTTAAACGTCCCAAATACAAATTCATAATAATTTCTAAACTATTTAAGTAACCAATTATTAATGTATTTGCACGCCATAATTGGCAGAAGATGCAGAACCATTGAAATTTTTATGTAATTTTATGCATACCATATTTTAGCAAATTAAATATTTCATTTGATTTCATAAATTTAATGATTTTATTTTAAATTAATAACGACCAAAGGAACAAAAATAATGCTATGCTATTTATCTCGAGTATACATATGTATGTATGTTATGTGTAATGAATTTATATCAACGATAGTAGTATATGTATTTCACGTTCATGTGAACTTTATTGTAATTAAAATATTTCTTATAGATGGGTATAAAAACATCAGGCCGTACATTTTCATTACGAATATAAAATGAACGAGGTTTGTTTTAGAGTAAATCAAACAATAGTGAAACTAAGCATATCCTAATTATGCATTTTCTTTGGGACTACCACCCGCACTCAGACCATGGTTATACCTGTGTAGCCAGGTTCAGCAGCGGTGACCATGCAAACGCCGAGTTTTGATAGTCATGTCTGATAGACTGTCATGAAACCCACAACGAATTTAAACAGGAGAAATCCTCCATAGCAAAGCTAGAGACATAAAATCCGCAAGAGCTATATGCTTGGGGATGGCAGTGTAATTTTCAAGGGCATAACTGCGGAATACCCGCTCTGGGTTATCGTTGCATGTTAGCTTGAAGTCAAGGATGTTTCTACTAGACCAGTCATGCGTTTCATGTTCTCCAGCACTATTATAAATTGCGTAATAAATATTATTTACTATAAAACTATTCAAAATTGTGTAAAAAATATATTGCCCATCCATAAAATGAAACACCAATATTATATTAAACTTTTAATAATAAAGTAAATATACATTAGTATTAATTATTAAAAATACTAAGTTTGGCAACATTTGTAGCAATATACCAATACTCTGCTAAATCCATGTCGCCAGCATAGATAACATTAATGAGAAGATAGTTAATCTATAAAATAGATTAGTGTAGTTAATAGAATATAATCTGATAAGAATTCTAATTAAGACTCATCGATACTTCCACTCCTTCGTTTGATCAAAAATTTGGCGAAATCATCTTGCTCGGGATCAAATGCTGAAATCTTTTCACACTGGGCAGCTGTAGCTGCTTGTTTGATCTGATCCCCGAAAGCTTTTACGTCATCCTTTTTTTGTTCTATCATGTATTTCCGCGATTCCATGAGTACTATAGCGTCGTCACGTGCCATCGACCAAACACTTGGTTTCACTCGAGACAGCATATTATGACCTACATACACACCATGGAACAGTCCTTGAAACTGTGGCTTATGTGGATAATGATCCAATGCAGACAGAGACAGAAAATGAACTTTCCCATAATCTACATTTATATAAGTATCACGATCTTCACGCAATACTAAAGGAGCTTCAGGACCACTCTCAGATATCTTAGCATCAAACTGACTTAAAACAACCATTCCTAAATTCTTTTCTGTTTCTAAATTCATGGCACTCGCATCAAAATTCTGTCGATTCTCTAGTTCGTAAAACATTCTCATGACATTCCGCTCTGCAATATCTGTTGCACGTTTATAATTCATTCCATGGGATGATTTCAACATATCTTTATCGTCGCAATCAAGTCCATATGATATGTACGGTGATGTCACTAAATCTCCTAAGTAACCTCTGTGTAGGTATCTATCTCCACACTTGTAAACACCAGCTGCTAAACTCACATTAGGGCGGCACACTTCAGTCTCCAGCCACGTGAATGCTACGCCGTGTTCTCGGAAATGTTTGTACTCCGGGTAACAGATCTGGCTTCCTATTTCCTTTAATCTCATGTGATAATCCCAGTCATATACTCCCATTCTACAGTCGTATCTTACGCCAAGACTGTGTCTCAATCGATGTTCCCACAATTCACAGGCGTTAAATTGATTCGTGTTACCAGTCGTCCAAAAGGTTAGGAGGTTTTCCATATAATCACGTTCACGATACTTCATCTGTTCAACGGAGACGCATGGTAGGAGACAGTTCATGTAATCAGGATTAGTCACCATACCGACTAGCTGTCGAGCTTTAGCAATTAAATATCTTGATGTAGCAGGACGCAACAGAAGATTACCGTAGACTTCGAGATAACGCCTTGTCTTTTCTAGTAATCCACATCGAGTAGTCTTTTCTAGCGCCATAGACGTGAGAAGTAGCTGCCTGGCAATGAGTTCCGGACATCCATCGATGACGAACAGGTTCATATAGCGTCTATTGTGGCGGAAAGCTTGAGCCATCGTCTTGAGAAGATGCCTGCCATCGCAGCCTCCCACGACAAGGAAATTAAGCTCGTAGGCGTTTTTATCTCCATACTTGAGATATTCTTCTTGCAAATCGATAGCTGGACTGATACCCCAGAACATTTTGTGTTGTTACGTTGACTGACAATTATGGAATGAATTTCATTGTCACGGCGACGGGTAACGAAGCGAGTTTATTTTGCGAATAGGGCGTTACTATAGCAACCATCTATTTATGTACTCGTGGCTATCGGGTTGACTGGCGACTGACGATCAACGTCAAAGGACGGAGATGCATATTAATTATATCGTGAAGGTCCTAGATAGTCACTCAAATGGCAATAAGCTGGATTATTGATTAGTACAGGATGCTAGTCTTCAATGCTTTTGATGTACCTGACTATTTTTAATGGAGTGACCGTTCATGTATGCTACAGCATTTAATAAGTGGCTAATACTTTAGTTTTGTGTAGGCACGTAAAGTTCACATTTATATTTAAAAACACACCCACACGTTTGGTGTATATATAGTTTTACTTAGATCACAATTTACAGAGCACGAAAAATTGTAGATTCCAAATTTCCAATTGCGCAATAAGCCGTGCTCTGTTTCATAATCGCAACATAAGGAAAATATATCTACTAATATCGATGAGCTCTTTAAAGCCAATTAGTACTATGAGAGGAAGGACTATTTACAAATTATCGGGATACAATGAAAACACGATAATTATATCTTATAATAATTTATTAAATAATTAATATTATAGTAAATGCCTCTGTGCTTATTTAATACAAACTAACTATCAAAAATAGTAGAAAGCCTGATCAAAAAAAAATATTTCTTCTTTATTCGAGAACTAACATTGCAAATAATATATTATATTAAATAATATAATTAATTATAAAGCACAAGTCAAGTATGAACAGTCAGATTTATAATTAATTTATTTTACAATAAAATAAGAAATTGCATTAAATATATTAAATATACTTTCTTACAATTTATTTTATTGACGTATATTATGTATATATTTGTTCTTTATATACAATTAAATAATCATATTTACACTGTTAAGAACTACATTGTTTTACACTATGTAACCTTTTCTAAATAAAGCATGCTGTTCACTGAGGTGTAATATCCGCGCCAGTGGGCGAAAGAAAATCAATGTCATATTAGCATTATGGACAATAATAAATTATATTCGGTTCACTTGAAAGATATTATTTTAGAGTCTTTAAAATCCCACGAAAAAGCGAACGCGATTGCAACGACATCGCATATGTAAGGCAATTGATAATTAAAATAACAGAGAATAGATAATATTCTAGTTTGAAGTAAGTGCGACTTAGATCACGCCACGCATATTAGATTGATCTAATTCATAATATCTTAGTAAATTGTACACTTTTGTTGATCCTAATGAAACCGGCGAGCTTGTATAAGGAATGTGATGAAATGAATGAAGCCAGGGAAGTGTGTCAGGATCGTAGCAAATAGAAATCCATAATCTCTGCCTACCCCTCTGGGAAACAGGCGTAAATCTATGTATGTATGTAATGATTACTACGATATTGTAGCTACTTGGAGTGCTATCCACTTACAGAATAGTTAGGATACATATGTTAGGATACTGGACTTGCGATCGATGTCATATGATACATTTAAGTTGTATATTCTTTAGTTCTATTTTCTACTCATATACTACATCGTGTTTTAGTGCTTCTCTATGTTTAACTACGAGAACAAATGCGTAATTTAGTGCTTATAATATAGTTATAACACGCCTTGACAACTCTTAGTCAACGATGCTGTTTATTTAAATGCTTAGTCACTTTTTACAGCAATCTAAAAGCGATTTAGAAGACTTTTAGCCTTAAGAAACTCTTGATAGTAGTTTCTAATTAATAATAATTTAATGTTCACATCGACCTTCATAACGTAAGAATAAAGCAAGCGCGGGTTGCAACTTATGCAAAAATTAACATACTTATAATCTCACGATTTCTTCTGTGTGGAACCCTTATCAGACGAACCAATGTAGCTATACAAAGAGTTCAACAATAAATACACCTCCGTGGACAGCATTCCTAATATTACATTATCCAAATAATCTAAAGAGTTACAAAATTAGATTACACAATCATATCTAACTTCAGTAGGTACTTCTGTTACAATTTAATACGAGACATTTTAATAAATATTTGGTACACGAACTAAACTAATAGGATTATTCAAAGTTGAACATCATAAAATTCTTCTTCCTAGCCTTAATTATTCCCAAGTCTAACCGGATTTGACTGGATATCAGTTTCTACACGAAGCGGCTGCCTCCGCAACCCGAAAGATTATTCTATAATATATTGCAATTGGTTGTAACGCATTTTAGTTTTAGCAAAAACATGATTTTGATAATTTACCTCTTTATTTAAACCCTGCCTTGCCTAAAACCGCTTTAAGTAAAGAGCATTGTAATATTGTTATAATATCAAAAAGTATAACTTTTAAAAGGTAAACCAACCAGGCCTCCCAAAAATAAAATAAAATATAAAAAAAATTCAAGTACTTATATATAAAATATATAAGTAAATATATATTACTTTAATTCCTCTAATATTTGACGTGATTCAACTTTAAATAATTAATACTTATTTCTTCTACTAGCTATAATATGTTTCCTTTTAACTTATTTATACAAAGTGACAATTACAGGGCGGGCTATCGAAATGGGTCTGTGAAGACATAGGCATCTTAAATGATATTACCAATATGATCGTAATTCTTAATAAGTTGTTCTTTTTATAAAATTAGAACATTGGCGTCCCCTACAATTTTTGTTTTTAAATTACCTCTAGTTCTGCATACTTTTGACTAAAGATTAAGGACCAAATTGGGAATACTGGATTTCACTAGAGAAAGAAACTTGTGGCACATCTTATTACAGAAACATCAAAAGATGCATATGTGTTTATAAGCATATTTACCCAAATAACCACACACTGACATATACGAAACCACGAAACATAAGCTTCAAACAAATACTCTCTTTAGAAGAAGCTATGCTAATGGCCTTCTACTTTGTCAGAATGGATTGGTTATATTATATCTCCTTAATCACCTTCACAATAGCTCGCCCTATAAGCCACAAATATGTTCACTAAGATCTAATTATATAACTTAGGTACACAGTACTCTACATAAAATATCTAAAATACAGTTATAAATTATTTATTTGGTAACTATCTTTGATGCTTACCTTCAGCGATCCGTTACGCGCTTTATGTTAAAACTACCCTCAACTGATTGTTTTATTATATTAAGGAAATATACTTAATATTCTTTCCTCTCTCTCTCTCTTTCACTCTTCATGGGAGGCAAACGTGATGACATAGATCCAATGTGCAGAGACCTTTAGCGATACAAATGAGTTGGAAATTTACTTCGACCACTTCATAGCGAGCCAACACTTGAACCCGAAAGTCCAGATTCAATGCCTTTTCCATCGTGTCTGGATTCCAGCTAATTGATGAGTTAATAACACTGTTAATACGTTTCAACTGTTGAGTAAGAGTTTCGAAGGCTAACACATTTGCCTCTCCCATTCCTTTCCTTTCATCCCATCGTCATTTCCTTTTTTTCTATAGTTGGTTTGTGCGTAAATAATAAATTGTCTTTTTAATAAACATCAAATATTTTCTGACTGAAATCTTGCTTAAGAGAATGCATAAATTAAGCATGAAACGGAACGCACATTAAGATACAGACTAGATTAGAGAAGTGATATCTTGAAATACGGTGCAATCAACTTATAACAATGGCAAAAGCATAGAATACGGTCTGCTGTATACCCCAGTAGTACTAAAGAGAAAAGTAATAATAATATTCGTACTGAGTGATGGTAGCATCGAGGGCGAGTAGCTCCATCAGATGAACAATATAAGCGTATTATTTGTATCCCTGTATAGTTGTCACTGATACGCTTGCATTATGTAGAATATGAAAAGCATAGCGTCTCTATCATTCCAACTATATATTAATCAATCGAGATATATATATATATATATAATATTATTTATTAGGATGATTTATATATTAATTAAATCTCAATTTTAGTGATTTGATTTTACCGAGGAGGAGTTTTGACTGTAACATAACAGGTTGACACAGTAAGGTGTACTTATATTTAAAGGGCGTACAGTGGAACTTGTGATCTTACGTAACACTCTAAACTGTTTATGAAATAGATTTTACTAAAGTAAAAGTATTTAGATATCAGTTTCATGTTACTTATACCGTATTCAATCTATGATATTCCAACATATACAAATGCGCTACAGTGGATTTTCTTTCTTTATTATAATGATTTTGTGCCTCTAAAATGTGACCACTCCTTACTGTTTCACTCTGTGGTTGCCGTTATAATAATTAGTTGATCGCACAGTACTAATACGTCTTTTAAAAGAATAACAACGCTCCACGTTTGTTTACAATTTTAAGCCAAAATTCAAGAAACACTTGCTTTTATCAAGCTTAATAAAAACAATTTCTTAATGATTTTTGAGGCGGTGAGATATTACAATGTACAGCAGTGAACTTAATAATGTAGAATCTATCAATATGTGTGTGATAGAATAAAATATCATACAGTCTTCATCAAGTGAAGAAAATAGATAAGGAACTATAATAAAATATAGGATTTGGGCTCTTATTGTGACAGAAAACCCGTGCCCAGCAGTGGGCGTGTCAGTGATAATTATAAAAAGAATGAAGTTGCCTTCATGTCTTTAAAATTGATGGAAGCTATGCTATTTTAGTAACAGCACCTAACCATTAATAACCAAAGTGTAACTTAAAATTTACATCATAAGGTTCACACTGACCTTTCAATTATTTTCTTTTGAATGGGTTTCTTTCTGAACCCACCCTTTTTGGAGGATCTAAATTTCTTTTGTCAGGAGAACCTAGAATCGTCAGCGCTCGCTAATGACCTGGGTTTCGACACTTTCGCTTCGACTGAGCCCGAAGCTCCTCCCCGCCAACCAGGCCCTCCTCCTGTACTTCTATTAGTATAAGTCGAAGACGTCACAGGCACTTTGCGGGTCTGCTTGATCTTCAACTTGTTAAGCCATAGGTCCCTAGTCTTTTTGTTGCCAAGCACAAAGAATACGAAAAGAACAAACCCTTGGAAGGTAGCTGTTAGTGCGAAGAAGTACGCAGCTACAACATTATAGGCAAACAAACCGAAGAGCCACGGTAGACCGAACAGAAATACGAGCAAGCAGCTGACTGAAGCACAGCGTAATGCTTCATTGGAATCGCCGTGTCTCGGTATTCTAGTAGAAGCAAACACGGAACGGACTATTAGGACAAATAGCGTCCAGTTTGCCAGTAGCATGATACCTATAGGAGCATATACGGCCAACCAAAGACCTAAACCTGATGGATAGCAGAACGCCCCTGTAGGAGTCTTATCTTCAAACTGTCCTGAGTAAGACTGCGGATTGACTGAGAGGAGAATTCCGACAATTGCGAACGGAACTCCCCAAGCAAACGCTGATGCTCTGAGCAGTTTATGTGACGCATCTCGTGTGAAGACCATCACTAACCGTCTGTAAGATAAGACAGCGGCGACTAACATCCAACAAAACGATGCCAAAACTGAATAATGTAAAGCGATGCCAGTCAACATACAAATAACGTTGTCAGAACTGAAATTGGCGAAAACAGCTATCAAGAAACATGTTACTAGTAAAAGAATAGATATACATAGCTGCAACCATATCTTGTTGTTGAAGTCTCTTCGCCAGGATCTGAAGAGAGCTGCAGTGATACCTATCATGGTGAGTCCAAATATGGAGAGACAGCATCCGATGATGGAGAGATACTCGAGAATCGTTTCGTTCAATTCAGAAAACAAGGTCCTGGAGACAAGGATCTCAGCGAAATGGGTGAGATGTTCACAACGGCATGTGTCCAGCATGCCTGATTCTGTTGCCGCGATGAACTTGCATCCGTCTTGGGACCACTCACCACCTCCGTTGTCGTCAAACTGCCAGAATGCGCAGGTTCGGCTCTGGTTGCGGTCTATATCGTCAATTAATGGGCTGAAGTGGATGTCTATCGACTGAAATTGAAAATAAATCGATAAGTCCTCTTATTTTATTTCATACCAGGATATAAATATAATTATAGTAGCGTTACAATACTTATGAACCAGAAAGATATAGTATGTTTGATAATCGAAATCAAACAAAATAAAACATGTGTTGACACAACACAGACAAGACCGACCGAGAACCGACAGATCCATTTTTCCAACTCGGGTAGCTTTGATCCCAGCACAAGGAAAAAAGAGTACTAGTACCTGCCTGATCTCCTTAAAGGTACAAAATATCTACGCAACGTATAAACATAAACTCAATATAAGTTTCTTTGGCTACAATTCTTACTAATATTATAACCGTTCACTTAACATAGTTAAAATATAAGTGTATACTGCCGTCATAAGGGAAAAGACGTATCTAACATATCTTTTTCGAAATTACGATTTTAACCTATTTGGAATCAGTAAAAAAGGAGCATCTGAGAGTATACCTCTTTTTTTCTTATGACGGCAGTATACGTAAGTTATGTTTATAACGTACCTCTCCAGACCGGAACTGTGTAATATTTTCCACGTTGATGCTCAACACCCTACTATTGACAGACATCAGACTGCTGTTAGTCTGGAAAGCTCGATCGTTGCGAAACACCACGAAGCTAATACGTCGGCTAGAGTTAGCGACCGAATTTGGTAGGTGCACCACTGCTTCGCTTGATTCGGCAGATAAGTGGTTCGAGTTGATGTCATCTGTAAAAAAGAAAGACGTCTTTAAACATTTAAGAATTATAAATATGTATCAAATGTAAATTAGTCTATTCTTTTGAAGGTATAGAACCATGAAGGTAAACAATCAACTGTCAAGTCAGTCAGAAATAAAAATAACACATTGCAAAAATCCGAGTGGCATAGGTAAGCTGCCGCATTTGTTTGCGCTCTCGAGTACCCGGATGTAATTAAATGGTAGAATTTTATTGGGTGTAAGTAATTTATAGAAATTTGAGAATTTTGGAAACATAGTTAACGCAAAATGGATGTAATACACCTCCCGAGTACCACATCAATATTACACCGGCGTAAAACTACTTCATATGTGTTTAACTAATATCAAAATTTTTATTTTTTTGTAAAAAATGAGTACGTCTGATTCAACTAGATAAAAGGAGAATACCGATCAAAACCCTATAGCTTGCTTCCAGTCCGCGTTTTGGCATACATTGGTCACTGCAGCCATAACTACTTTTGCATTATGGTATTAACCTATTGAGTCGCAGCACACAGGAAGCCAGACAAAATATGTTTGTTATCGAAAAAAATCGCCGATTTGGCCTTAAGTTGGTTCTCTGATTTATTATAAAGGTGAAACATGTAACCAATAGCAAATACAATCTTGCACACACTATAACTGGTTCGAGTCAGTTCAGTGCAGCGTAATGATTACGTCATAACTATTGTGAAATTGAGCAAATACTCATGTGAAGTAAATCGTGGGAATCCTGTCATGGTGTTATTGGATAAAGTAGAACCGCAATAAGCAAACGATCCTAATACCATTAAGGTAGCAATCGTATTGAACAAGGTAGATTGAATCTGGTGATTGAATAATTTAAAATGTAAAATTGTCATTATTGCACGGTTGACGTGGAACTATGCCTTTGTTCTTTTAATTTAACGAATGTGATCCACATGAACGGAAGGCCTACGACGAAACATAAATGGCGAAGTATTGGGCCGACTATCCGTACCATATATATTCCGAATTCAGCATTTCGGTACGTAGTCTGTAATTTTGGAAGAAATCCAAGGTAATTTTATCGTTTTTTTTTTCGTTCATCCCGAAGTTTCAGATAAGACATTTCTATGTTAGACCTATAGATCCAGATACACCGTAGATATACCAAAAAACGTTTGACCAATTCAATGCAATAGACATTATCTTTAGCAACACTTACCTCTTAAAATCTCGAAAGCTTCATCCGTGAAGACATCCTTACTCCTCGCAGCTATCCTAAGACCGTTTACTGGTAGACCAGGCTCGGCACTGGCCACCAACAGAGCGACATTGGGACGGATTGCTTGGGCATTATCTGATCCGTTAAGCTCCAGTCTTTTACCAATTTGGTCGAGCAAATGCAAGAGTTCACCAGGTATTTCTAGAGATACGGCTTCTTCTAGAAGTTCATCTACCTGAAATGGAAAAGCATTTTGAGATTAGCTACTATAGTCATTTGCTAATTTAATTCGTAAGCTACCTCCTTCAGGTTCAGATGTACGGTAACTTTTAATTTAAAAGAAATTGAGTTCAACTTTTCCATAGAGTTGGTTTTTGTGATGGGTAGATAAAGCATGGACCAAAGCCTTGAGAATCCACCGTATAAATTTGTAAGAGGTAATTGAATATATTCTGTTGAATTTGCTCTACCTGATAGGGTACATAATTAAATGTTTAACTCTGTCATCAAAGTCTACTTTGCGGAATTATTATTATTCGATGCCAAATTTAAACATAGTAACCCAATGTTTTACTGGGGTAACATGCATTTAATTTCAAAATATATTTTATATCTAGCTCCTGTTGAATTTATTGATAATAAAAAGATATTGGTAGAAAACTAATGACACAATCTTCAGTGATTTATTGATTTTGTCTGTTACATTTTTCATTAGTCTTAACGATGTTTGCTGCAATAGGTTAACAGGCAATATAATCTTAAAAAAATGACAATTCATATGCAATAGCAAAGTGCAATGATTAAACATACCTTGTCGAACGATCCAGCAATTGAATCAACTGACACTTGTGCTGTTTGATTATTCACTAGATTTTCCAGGTCATCCATGACTAGCTGCAACTGTTCTTTATGCTAGAAATATAAATACATATATCTCAACATTATAGCCACATATTAATTATTTTTGGTTCGATTCCTATTTTCCCTTTACCTCATGATTTCTAGTTCTTTACTTACAAGTGCTGGTTTTTGATTTGATGTTATTTTCTTTCATGCTTCCTATCACTTTATTTGTGCAAAGAACCATTCCGATGTTAAATGAAGTGGTATATACCTTAACTTACCTTTATTCACATGTGTAGAATCTTACTATTGAGCCGAGCCATTGTGGGTTGAAGATATTATGCTTACGAAATTATTCTCTAACTTACATAGTTAGAAGGTATTGGCAACCGATATGTATCAGCCTTTTGTATACATATTGACTTTTTTGCAATTTTTATCTCCCTTTTGGCCAGCATATTACCTATGAAAGTTAGGCTACATGTTTTTTTGTAGAAATACTACCTAATTTTCATTGTGGAGTCCAAAAAAGTCATTAATTTGCATGTCTGCATTATTGCACCTATCTGTAGAAGTATTTCAGAGAATGTATTTGATTATTTCCATAGCCTAGAACTTATGGACGCTTGTTGGCTTCCGTTTATCTTTGAATTAGGAAAGAACCAGAATGGCGCCATTTTCATATGAGGTTATATATCCTCCGTCACTATAACCAAGGTTCAGAATAATTCATCATCCTAAACGTACTTCAAAAGTTATACGAGAAAGAAAAACATTTAAATAAGATAATGCTTTTTAAATTCATGTTGCCCTTCCACATACTAAGTTAGTACTACTAAAGAATAACAGCTATAGGTTTATAGCAGAAAACATGTTAAATAGCCTAAATGCTAGCTGTCCATGATTGTTCCTCCTAACAAAAATACAAAATCAAGACGAGACTTACTGGTCGTGGAGTAGTAGGCATTTCAGTAGTAATTGCTGGAATTGTGGTTGGGAAAGTTGGTATAACAGTTATGACTGTCTCCAAAGATGATATTACTGGAGGCAAGGCTGTAACTGGAGGCTCCGGCTTATATGTTGAAGGTGGGATGTCAGTAGAGATTTGAGTAGATCTTGCTTTGTATGTAGTCGCAGTGATTCTTGTGGTTGATTCTGTGATACCTGTGGTAACTTCCTGTGTTTCTTCAGAGCTGATGCTTTTGTCCCGGGTCATGTCTTCTCTTGTCTATAAATACGTCGGTATGGTATGTTAGTGCATGCTGTGCTATGAATGATGTTGACGTGATGATTGCAGTTTGGAGTTAGTTTGACTTTGGGATATTTGTTAGAATTAGTTTAGCGTCTTTTATGCTGTTAGATTTATTTTTAAATACGAATATACCTTTCCAATTAGTCACGTTGCTTGCCAGATACATTGTGTTACGCATATTATGTATGTTCATTTCAAGTACAAATTACAACAATTGAAAATGGTTAATGAAAATCACCATTATATTTAGATCGTGCTTTATTGAGCAGATTGTAAATATTCAGTTTGGTAAGTTTAGGTGAACGTTGCTTCTTTTTTTTAATAATTGTAAAGTATAATTATAATTAAAGTGCGATAAGCTCCACTCTAAAATAAATAATTTATATATTCTTATGGGTGGCCTATTTCATGAAGCAAATGTAAAATTTCCGTATAAATTTTCATGAAAAAGGATTAAGCGTCATCATTCTATCGCTTGCAGCAACCCGTATAAGTAAATATGAACTATACCTATACCATGTTAGGTAATCAAGTTTATACATAAAATTAAGCCATGAGCCTTTACATGAAAAATATTCAAACCAAATTGAGAGTATTTGTGATCCTAGTTCAGAGAAAACTAGGCTCAACGTGTATGATGTTTACCGTGAAACTGCGCTCATACATATAAGTGATTAAATATAATACTATACATATTCTTGGATAAAGGAACAGATTAATTACTGTAAGACATTTTTGCAGATGGCTTAAGTTTAAGCTTGAGATTATTTTAAGTCTTAATATAATAATTGTATGTAAAATATTTGTGTTGTCGCTTACATTATTATTTCCAGGTGCTATAGTTCCCAAAGTCGGCATACGGACTGTAACTTGCGCATTGTATAGCGTTGGCTCGGTAAACGTCGTGCAGTTCTGGTCACCCTCTGACAACACTTGGACCCCATCGTTGAAGTTGCCAATGCAAGAATGGACCACACAGCCAATTTTTATTTTGTTCACTGGAATTTTATAAATATATTTATAATAAGTAAAGTTATTGTCACTTATAGCTTTATTTAAACTCTTAAAAATATCTTATGGTCTATCTACTCGAGCCTCCCCATATCAGAAACTAACGTGGTAATGACTACTATGAAAAGTAGTATTGTTAGAAAATTCTTGTTACTTCCTGTAAAGGAACAAATTCTTTATCAAGAAACATTAATTTCTATGATAAGTATATAATAATATCAGCCCTGTATTAAACCGTCCCACTGCTGGGCACGTACCTCTTCTCAACGTAAGAAGGGTTAGGCCATAGTCCACCACGCTGGCTGACTTATTTATCTTCTAGGACATTATGGAGAACTCTGGAGTATGCAGGTTTCCTTACGATGTTTTCCTTCACCGTTATATATATGCTATGATAAGTACCTATCTTTACCTACCATATGAGCAATAATAAAATAAGAGAGTTATTCGAAAACTAAATACTTATTTTAGCTTGATAACTTAAACGATCCAGATACTTGTTTTAGCTTAGCGTCGAATAAAATAAGATTCAATAAATTCAAAGTCGGAAGACGGAAATAATAATATTTCCACGTCAGTATATATTACTGATGAAGAAACACCATGTTCATTATAGACATGGTATATTATTATAGTAAGTGTATTGTGTATTCCAAGACAAGACAATGAGAAGAAAAAAGACAAATATTCTTGTCATCTGCCATCAACAATGAATGATATTATCCAGTAATTGACGACTCAATTACTTGGCTGTTATAGTTCGACTGACAATAGAACTATTTTATGGTAAACATAGCATCATAAAATATATAATTTTTATAATTTAATTAGTTATAAAAAGGATGTTTACTTTTATAAAAAATACGTTTAGTGATAATATAGAGACGTGTAATTGACATTACACAGGTAAGAAGTAAAATTACCAATTGGCATACTGATTCTGGTTTTCTTCGATATACGAAACAGTGAAAGCATTACAAAACTGTATCCAATAATTATTCTGAATGCAAATGACACTGATTTATAAGTAACAAATGCAACTAAAACTTATCAGCCTATCCGAAATGTCCGTCGCGCGTCGGGGCGAACAAAACTAACATGCAATGAAGATGCTTCAGATTTCTTTCTTACAGAATGACATTATTCCGTGGATCGGACTACTTCATGAAAGGGTTCAACACAATCAAGGAGTTACGTATACGTAATAGGATAAATTTCAGAAAAATATGTGTTTCGCGGTACGAGCTATCGGCCTGAAAGTTCACCATTTACGTTTCATGGTGTAAGCCTTCTTGTTATTAGTAGTCGTGCTATAGATGACGTGCTGAAATTGCTAAGATGTTTGCGATCGATAAAGTAACTGAATTATAATCGTGAGGCTGAATTTGGAGGCGTTAACCAAAATACTAGACCAACAACTACAAAGTAGGCATTAAAACTTTACCTGCTAATTTTCATAAACATTATTATGATGCTCCGGGCTTTATAATTGTTGAATGAGCCCTGACAATCGTCTCTTTGACCTTTGCTTTTAATCGCTTGGAGACAAACGAGACTAATTAGATGACTCAAGAGACACTGTGAAGTCTGTATACCATTCAAACTTTAATCGCAGGGATAGTTTAAACGTGGTTCAAATATACAATTTGTTTAAACAGTGATTATATAATATTAACTTAAAGATACGATAGATAAAGTGTAAGACAAAGACAGTCACTTTTATTTTGATATTAAACGTAGAAACATAATAATAAAGTCTTCCAGACCGCGTTTCGGTCACGACGGCCAATTTTAACGAAAACTGGCAAACTCTTCTTCTCCCTAGCCTTTATTATTCCCAAGTCACTTGGGGTCGGCTTTTCTGGTCTAACCGGATTTGACTGGATATCAGTTTTTACATGGAGCGGCTGCCACCTGACCTTCGCAACCCGAAAGCTAACGATACCCTAAGGCTAGTCTAATGTCAGGATATTATAGGGCACTGTCTTCCCAATAACGACTGCCATAGATGTTCATGGCAGCCGGGACCAACGGCTTAACGTGCTATCCGAGGCATGGAGCAGGCGATGATTGTCAATCAATACGCACATAATTTCGAAAAGTCGTATAAGTTCCGAAAGTTAGAGGTGCGTGACGTGGGTTCGAAACCGAGACCCTCTGCATTGCAGTCTGTTGGTCTCCCCACTGAGCTATCGCTGCTGTGTTAACGAAAACTGGCAAACTGCGCAGGATATATTATAGAGCACAAGTATGTGCGCATATACAAGTACATTCTCTGTTCCCTAATTCTCACAATCCGATGAGACGGCAATCTGTCACAACCAGAGGGAATATCAGGCGCAGAACTAATGGTTTTACGTGCTTTCCGAGGCACGGAGGCGTGTAACACCGTCATCTTTCTAATTCCGGACTGCTACTGATATTTCTTAGCAGGAAAATCTAATAACTTTTTGCTGACCCAACCTAGAATTACAATCCGAGACCTCATGCAGAGCAGTTGTATTCACTACCGCTGCGCCACGGAGACAGTTAGTTGAACACAATATTTAGAAGCTTAATACAAATACAGTACTTACCAAATTCTTGACCTGCTACACTGCAATAGTATACAGGTTTCATATAAAGGATTTTCATATTGCTCCACCAACCCGGTTGAACTGGTGTCATCGTCGGATACAACTGGAAATGCACCAGCGCTGTCTTTCCATCCAGATTTATCTTCTTGATCTTCATGCCATATATTATAGCTTTCTCTTTTGGAGTCAATTCTGGATGCGACTCTTTGAAATCTTTTAGTGTGTCTTGGAATGCTTCAGGCTCTTTATTGCGATCAAGATATCCACTCACGTTATAATAGTTTGTAGAATAAAATATGTAGTCTTTAAGTTTCTTTTCCCATATTTTGCTGATTTTGTCCACAGTGTCAAAAGTGTATTCTTTGTTAAAGTAAAGTTTTACAGCATATGTGTATTTAAGAGATTGCTCTTCTCTTATCCATAACAATTTGTTAGATTCTGAGACTTGGAATCGTTTAGAGTCAATGTTAACACACCAATAATAGCCATCGCTTTCTGGTTTTAGAACGTAGGATAGTATTGTGTTATACATTTCATCTAAGCTGATTTTGACAGGCTTTGGGTAATAAGTTTCTGAATCAGTGAAGCAGTATATATTACTTTCATTAACATTACCGTCTACTGTTAATATTAGTTTGTTTTGCCTGAAAGGTACAAGGAATAAAAATATTTTAAGCATTGTATTGCAACAAAAATGCCTACAAATTGTCTGGTGGTTTTAAAAAATATGTCAGTTGTCTTTAAAAGAGCTATAAAAACAAAAGCCAGGTGGATTATTGATTGCTTGTTAGGATTGTCTGTATGTTTGTATGCACATCACAATAAACTACGGCGCGAAATTAAATGCGGTTTCTAGTTTGTATTGCTGGACGTCTATCTTCAAATCAGGTGCATGTTTTATTTTGATACGACACTTAGAAGTCGAGCTTTAATAAATTAGCAACTTATAAATTTGCCGCGTACAAAGTAGTGGACAAGAACTAGTAAAATAATAGCTTTTTTGATACTGATGCATTTCCAAATATAGCTTGTTTCCCAAACTGGTAAACAGAGGAGCATCTACTACATATATTTTAATATCACGTATTTTCTCTCCGCAACTTGTTTTAGATAGTAAAAGTAAAAAAAAAATCAACACAATCTATGAAAAAAATACTTACTCGTCAGCTCTAACTGTCAGTGTGACTGGCTTGATATCCACATCTTTCTCACAAATGACGTCATAGAAAATATAGGAACTATTAACCAAATCCCATATACCGTTTCTAAGCGCACCAAACGAAACCTCATCTGTCACAGTTTGTTCGTCGGGCATCGTGGCCGGTAACTGCCTCTGAAATTAAAATAAAGTATAATATAAAAATGTCTCCCAACTGAACTACCCAAATGAAGAAAGGACTCTCAGATTCGAGCTGAAACTTTAAAATCATTATCGCATTTATATTCTGAACAAGTTTTTAAAACTGACATAAATTATTAAGGTCATATGAAATGGTACATAACACGTAGAACACAATCATAATTGAGGGCTGCTCGTGCACAAGCTGTTTTAGTAACAGATGTCAATACCTTATGGCGGATTCCGAATTATTAAACCAGGGTTAAAAGTTTATAAATAGAGATGATATAAATATTTTACATACATATTATTATTCTTGTAAATAATGTTATTAATACGTTATTTTGCATCTTCATAGGCAGTCGTAAAGTGACATGAAACAATATTAAATCTTAAGATACAGTTGCTGTTAATGAGTGGATAAGGAAGCAACAAATGTGTATAATGTCGAATTTCGATAGAGATTTTAAACATTGTATATTAATCACGATCTGTAATCACTGTTCGCTACAGCAATCTCGAATGACAGATACAAAAAAAGAATATCAATTATACTTTATTATATCACAAATCGCCAGTAAGCTTAGAACTGCCAAAGATTAAACTCACCACAAAACCATTTTTAACGGTAGTGTTACGACTAGGATCGTATGTCACTCGCAACGGATACATAGTATGCGCATCCGAAACATGTAACATAGGATGATTAGAATATCTCCACCCACTATACAGGATTTCTCCACCTCTCTTCTCACATATCTCATTGGATTGCGACCATGTAGCCCTCACTGTGCCGCCTCCAACAGCAGTTGCAGCAGTCAAACAAATTGGCCTTGGAGCCCAAAACCTCCAAGAGCCTTTCAGACCATCACAACCTTCAGTAGACAGTATTTCTTCAGGATACGGTTCCACACAACAGTACCTATAATATTCTTTATGACAACTGTCACCAGTGTAATTGCCAACAGGATCTTTTACCACACATAACTCCTCATCCGTCGACAGTTGTGAATTGGTTACGTCAAAGCTCGTCTCTAGGAGATACCCTGTTGTTGGTGTAAAAGAAGTGTCAACAAAAGGCCCTCTAGGATATGCAGACTTATATTCTGTCCATAACACTTGTTCTGTTAAATCGGTTACATTCAAGCTATCGTATAATTTCGCAGTGTATAGATTGCCGCTGCATTCTTTGAAAGTGTCTGTGAATTTTTCTGGTCCCTTCAGTCGATAACATATTGGCTCGGCGGTGGTTCTGGTGTAAGCTAATTTGAAGCCTATGGGACATGTTCTTCTTTTTGGTTTCTTTGCTTCTAGTGAGGCTTGAAGTAATAATAAGAGTATTACGGTATATACGGTGGGTATTCGATGAGGTAGGACCATCTGAAACAAAATGTATCAATATTATAGCACATGCATTGGTATGGTAAAATTCTGGGTTAGCGGTAAAGAGTAACAATATTTTCACAACGCATTATAGATATTTATATTTAATTAGTATGGCACAATTTAGTAGCGTTCAGACTATTAAGTAGATATACTATATCTCATTGACGAAAACATTTATCGGTCAATGATCGCATTGACTATACACGTACCTACAAGTAAAGTTAAAGTATTATTACGATTTACAGAGGAGAATTAAGCATCAGGCTTGCCGCCTATTACATAGACTATGCAGCTTGGAAGTGGGACAAATTTCTTTACAAAATGATTATTATAAATTTCACGCCAATAAAGGTTAAAGGCTTATTTTGGCCTTATAAGAAATAATCAAACATAAATATAATAAGTGAGTACCTTTGCTCAATAATTCACTGTAACGCCTAATAAAATTAGCATAGCTTTACCTCGTTAAGATATCAAGCCATTACAAATTAAATGTAGCAATTTAAATACATAATTACCAACAAACACATGAATATAAGAAGTGCTATTTCATAGTAGATCACGTAGTGATAGTTTAGGTTAGAGTTTATATATATTCGAGAATATTATCTAGAATCTTCAGTAAGTAAGTACAGGATCCTCGCGAATATTTACTGTCAACGTCAAGCCACAGGCTTCACTCGGAAGTTTTGCGGGTATAACAAGAGCAAAATACGCCTGCTCACAGGAGCGTTCACTGGCCATTTTGGCACCAACGACTTCCTGTGCAGATTGAGATTGGCACACAACTCGATCTGCAGAGCCTGTGGTGACCAGGACGAGTCCATATCGCACCTACTGTGTAAATGCGACGCGTTGGCTGGATTAAGGATGAGTCTGATGGGATTGGCATATCCAAACCCTGAAGACTTCAGGCTTCTCCCTCTGAAGTCTACGCTGCGGCTAATGCAGTACATTCATAAGGAGATAGCTAAGGGATAAATCTTGGGGCCGACACAAAAGATCCCACTGGGACGAAGTGTCGGCGGTCTGTACTGACTGGCTCCCATACACAAGATAAGATAAGATACTGTCATCGTTGAGGCAATCCTTGGCGCCAACTCCATAGAGCATGGGGTGCTTAAGACCCTTACGGAAATTGGTGGTTTAACTGAGTCCACCAATATTTTATTCTAGATCCCCCGTTTTCATAGCCGCTATGTCTTATATTAAATTAAAATAAAATTGAAACTTATTTGCGAACTCGTTGTAACCTCGAACCTCGTAGACATACGAGACCTGATAACAATCTAACTAATAAGCATTACGATCGCAATATCTATCTAAATTTCACCCAATCAAAGGTAATACTGGCCATATATCGGTAATAGCGGTAAGTGGCTGATAGTCGAGCTATCTCCAGTTATATTGGCATACAGATAAGATAACCGCGGATAGATCACACAAAAATGCGACTGTACGTTGGCGGGCGAACTTTGAACGAACAAATTATACTATTGTATTTTTTTATTATTCTATCAAGATTTAAGCACTCCACCACGTTGCGCGTTGGCTCAATGTAGGATGGCAGACTCTCTCACCCATTTTCGATAACATTGTATAGAACTTGAACTATTTAATACGCACATAACTTCGGCGAAAAGTCAGAGGTGCGTGCCTTGGGATCGAATTCCTGTGCGTGGCAGTCCAACGATTTCCCGCTAACCCTTCTCATCTTGAGAAGATACCCGTGTCCAGCGGTGAGACAATTTATAAATAGGACTGATAATATCAAGGATGCAGACTATTCAACTCGCCTGATGCTAAATAGTTATCGTAATGAACACTTGTTATAGCAGGTATGGCTCACGTGTGAAAACTTTTTGAGAAAGAAGTTGCAATACTACCTAAAAGGCAATTGCGATACTGATATTTATATTAACAGCACGATAAGGAGCCTAGAAGCTATAGTCAAGGCGAAGACACAGCACAAGGATCGGCTGCAATTTTCTGAAGATGTGTGTTAGGAGTGTTTACAGTACACTACTTGTAGAAGGTTGAATATCCTTCGGGAGCCTCACCGCTCATTTTAGAATACATGTTTTTCTTATAGTATCTATGTAATACGTGGGTCATCAACGTTGGCATATTAGGTAGTTTGAAAGTGGGCTCTGCGTGGCCATTTTTTATTACTTCGTTTGTATAAAAGTACCACCATTGCTTTTTTATTACATTTTATATTTTCTTGGAGCTGTTTGATATTTCGTGTCGTTCTGTCCGTTTATAAATATGCTTAAATAATCAAGCAAACAAATAAAATATTTAGATTCATTACTTTAACGTAGGCTAAAACTAATTGCCCATTTTTAAACTTACTCCATACGTGGATTACCAACATATTACATGTGTATATCCAATAAAAAATACTATGCTTACTATGCTTTGATTATATAGGTTCGGCGGCATTGTGATCTCAGTCTTACTTACATCACAATATAATCAAATAAATTTACACACAAATCTAAAATATTACAGATACAAATTTAAAAAATGTTAAATGTTATCATTGCTAAATTCGTCTGTAGCAGATATATGTCTGTAAGTTCTGTTAATCTAAGATACTGCGCAGTAGCAATCAACGCGCAATTGCTATTTATATCCCTGTCATTCGGGTATTTTATAATAAAACTGTTATCAACTAAAAAGAAATAAACCCAATAACAAAAATATGACGCTAATCTTTGTGGATAACGACATGCCGATAAGAATTTATCTTCAAATGAAGACATTGAAAGATTGAAATTCTTTTTTTTCAATCGTTCGTTCTTATTTTTACTAATATTATGAATGCAAATGTGAGTTTGTTGGTTTGTTACACTTTCACGCCTTAACTACTCGACCGATCATCGTGCAATGTCGCGTATATGTTATCAGGGGTACAGAAAAGGACATAGGGTATCTTTCAGCCAGAAAAAAGAAATGTTACTAATCTAACCTAACCTTACCTTCGTTTAGGCGAATGAAAATCTAGTATATGTATAGTTCACCCGTTATCTCCGAAGACGTACGCAGAGATGTATGGTACCCACATTCCACCTGCTACGGTTTAAGGCTCCGCATAATAGCGGTGGAGCCTATTGCTGTTTACCCGATAGTTCCAGACTCAATGCTTGCTACTAAGAATTTCTTGGCAGAAAAATCTACTAACACTGTGTCGTATCCGTAATCTTAGAAATATGTTTTATTTTATTCTACGAAGGTGGCATAGAGTCCTACGGCCCACCTGATGGTAAGTGGTCACCGTAGCTTATGGACGCCTGCAACACCATCACTGGCGCGTTGCCGACCCTTTAAGAAAGAAAGAGGGTAGGAGACGGAGCGGAAAGTGGGAAAGAGGGTGATTGGGTCTCCGGCACTCTCACTCACCGAACGAAACACAACAGCAGGAATACCGCTATTTCACGTCGATATTCTATGAGAGGGTAGTTCTTCCCCAGTCGAGCCGGCCCATTCATGCTAAAATCAGCGAGGCTCTACTACTCGATAATTACAAATACATGCAAAGAAGTTAAATATATTGAAGTTATATGTATTATATCAATTATCTAAAATTACCATATAGATATGGTATTTTACCTATAATAGTTAATGACTACAACCTGCTGCATGTCATTTATACATGCAATAACCGATAGTGAGGGTAGATGTCAAGGTCATTCATGGCATTAAACGCCTTAAAAATCAATGCTCTCTTTTTAGCTTTGCTATGGTGGATTAAACTGGCGCATCGTAACATGCAACGCCACACCTTTGACTCGAACATTTATCACGTGAACGATCGTTTCGAATAGGTACTTTTAAAAAGTGAAATGTAGCGACAGTTGATTAAAGTTCTTTCTTTATTAACCACTAGCTTTTGCTCGTGGCGTTGCTCGCGTAGAAGTAGGTTAGGTTATATTACTATTGGCGACTGCATATGAAAGTAATTCGCGCAGCCCCGCCGTTTGCGGTTTTGTCGAGGAACACCGAGGTAGGTTTAGTCGTTATTACCGAGAGGTCCATTATTATTATTATCATGTTTCTTTGCCCCAGTGAATCCAAGATAACCCCTGCGCCCACCCCTGCGGAGGGGAATGCATCAATGCATTCTCATTATATAGCCTATGTTATTCTTTGAAAATATAGCTTGCTAATGATGAAAGAGTTTTTAAACTCGGTTGAATTGTTTTTGAGTTAAACCCTTACAAACTAACAAACAAAAAACCAAATCTTTGCTCTTTATAATATTAGTATACAGTATACTTAGCTTATATTTGCTCATAATATAAGCCTCAATATACTTTTTTTTTTTTTTTTTTTACTTTGCGGAATGCTATGACGCATATCCCTCCGCGGGGGCGGGCGGAGGGATTATGTCGGACTCGCCGGGGTAAAAGAAAGATTTTGAAAAGATAATGTACCTCCCGGAATACCGACTAAACCTACCACGGTGTTCCTCGACAAAACCACTATCGACGGGGCCGCGCGAATCACTTTCGCATACGGTCGCGACCCCGCCGAGGTTTCGGCCCGCCGTATGAAACGGCAGGCCCCTACGCAATAAGACCTACCCAAGATAGGTACTACAAAATAAAAGCCCTACTGTCTCCCCCTAAAGGGGGAGGCGGACACGACAAAGAGGCGCGCGTGGGAACACGCACGCCGCCTCTCGGACCTGGTGCTGAACGGATGGCGGGCAGGCCCACAAAGCCCGCCACCCCCAGGTCAAACCTCAGGGTGGCTGGAGGTCGTCTCGCGCCCTCCGGCGCCCGGCTCTGCGGTTGGGGAGAGGGTTTATACGCTTCCTCTCCCGCCCCGCCGCCTCCTTGATGGAAATCACTTCCTCGCAGAAGGAGGCGACGGCGTTCCACGACCTCTCACTCCGGACCATAGACTGAACTACGGCCGGGAGCGAGAGGGCAACCGATCCGACTGCCGCGATCAAATCACGGCGCTGCGATGCCCAGGCGGGGCAAACCGCCAAAGTGTGCAGCGCCGTGTCCTCAGTAACGTCGCGGCAGTCGCCGCAGTGGTGACAACCGGGCGTCTCTTGCCGGCGTATACGACACAGGAACCGGCCAAAACATCCGTGGCCAGTCAGAACCTGTGTCAGCCGGAAGGTGAGGGCGCCATGCCGCCTCTCCAGCCACTCCTCAAACACGGGACTTACCGCCACGATCGTGGCGTGCCCGAAGCCTCAATATACTTGTTTCAGGCAATTTGTGTTGCAGAAAAGTCATGTTCTTTTTAACCCGTCCAAATAAACGAATATGCCTAATACCTGAAAATCTACTTCAAAGACAAGCCATGGCTTTTGTTTTTCTTTTTATTATCACGATAGTGAAATGGTACTCATCAATGCACTACTGAAGTGTATTATTAAATCAAGCCTACAAACTTTCGATCCAGTTCGCCACGTCAATGCCACTGATTACTTCATTGTGTAATGCAACACTTCAACTGTTCACTTTAATATATTATATTATGTCATTGAAAGCCAGACTAATATTATAAATGCGAAATAAACTCTGTCTGATACGCTTTCGCGGCTTAAACATTAAGCTGATTTTAATAAAATTTGGTAAGAAGATCGGTTGTATTCTGAGACAGTACATATGCTACTTTTAACTCCGATATGTCTTCTTCTCCCTAGCCTTTATTATTCCCAAGTCACTTGGGATCGGCTTTTCTGGTCTAACCGGATTTAACTGGATATCAGTTTTTACACGAAGCAGCTGCCACCTGGCCTCCGCAACCCAAAGGCTAACAATACCCTAAGGCTAGACCAGCGTCAGGATATTATAGGGCACTGACTTCCCAATAATAACTGCCATAGATGTTCATGGCAGCCGGGACCGACGGCTTAACGTGCTCTCCGAGGCACGGAGCAGACGATAATTGTCAATCAATACGCACATAATTACGACAAGTCTTATAACTTCCGAAAGTCATAGGTGCGCGACGTTGGTGCGAACTCGAGACCCTCTGCATTGCAGTCTGTTGGTCTCCCCACTGAGCTATCGCTGCTTAACTCCGATATGTGATCCCGAGGCATTTATATGGGCGAAGCCACGGGTAGAAACTACTCCTATTTAACCTAACTCACTAGGAAATAATTCCTATACGATGTATTTTACAAACATCGAAACAACGGACACAGAACATCTAGACCCGAAACAATTATTTATGGAACACACAAATTTTGTCCCGTGTGAACTCACAAGACTCGGCGCAGTGACAGCCGTGAAGAGACCCTTTGAACCACTACGTGACCCATGCAGTCATATAGCAAATATATACAAGCACAATGCCCCATGCTTTAAAACACGTGCGAGTATGGTATATACACTACAAGGACAACTTTTGCGTTAATGCGAATTTATTGCGTGAAGATCCGCTTTAAAAAGATTAAAAAATATATATGATAGATGACTACTCGTATGAAGACCATTATTCTAAGCGACGTAAACATTAATTGTAGTTGTTTTTGCAATAATTATTACGAATGCGTAATGACTAATGACATAACACTTCGCAAAGCCTTACAATGCTTAGACAGTAGGTAGTTCAAATTTGGTATTTCCAATGGTTGTTCTTTGATTAATATATCTCTACCCGTTATTAATTATCTATTTTGTAAAAGGCTTAATTGCCACTTCTAGCTTTTTGTCATAGCTAATATAATACAATTGTCGAGAAAAAGCAATTACTTTAACACAGTTATGATACCATAATTATATTATCAAAAACCTTACTTAATAAATTATAAACATAATAAGGATGTTCGGACAATTAAAAATATTTTATTCCTAAGCAAATATCAATATGTTTCAAGAAAAGCAACTGTGCCGATAAGTCAACAATAGTTTAGGTAAACACCTATTTTATATATATAGTAGTAGTATTACATAAAAAATACAAATACTCTACAAATGGAGCAGCTATAGCTTAAAGGGCAAAACGGAGTATCTAATTAGATGTCTCGAGTTCAAACGCCTCTGACTTTTTAACTAATTAAAAGGTTAATCGCTCGCATTAACAACATAGGAAGCTATAACAAGAAAACCTGCATGCTTGAGAGATTGCCGTAATCTCAAGTTGTGTGGCCTTTCATATCTACTGCTGTAAATATAATAATAGTTCCTCTTTGTTCGGATTAACAGCAATTTGATAATCTATACTAATATTATAAAGCTGAAGAGTTTGTTTGTTTGTTTGAACGCGCTAATCTCAAAAACTACTGGTTCGAATTGTAAAATAATTTTAGTGTTGGGTAGCCTATTTATCGAGGAAGGCTATAGGTTATATAACATCACGCTACGACCCACGGGGGCGGCGCAGTAACCATAATCGCGAGTGAAAACGCGGTCACATCTAGTCATTAATATTCCTGTTCACGTGTTTGTTAGGAATCGATTTTGCGCTCTCTCGATCACAAGTCAAATGCATTACCCATTGATCTTGCTTCTTTAAAATAGTCAGGGCCGTCAGCCCTGACTATTTAAGGCACTTTTTTTTTCAATGAACAATATGTCTGGCTCTACCTGTTCTCATCCGCAGATAGCTGCGGTATACCTCTATTGCAATTGCGGTTCGCACGCAATTCTATCGGGCACTAACGGACTTTCTGTCTTTGTTCTTCCTGCGCTTTGTTGCATAGGATTCCAAACGTATGTAAGATGTTTTCATGCTTGTTACACAATCAAGCGTAAACTAAGTTGGGCAAGTCTGGATGCAACTTGGCACACATATCCTACATTTTAATCCAGGATAAGTGTCCTCGGGGCAGCACACGCTCGAGCAATGCCCCGCTTGGGTGGTGCAGCGCCGTGAACTCATTCAGGTTATGGGAGAAGACCTCTCGCTGCCGGCCGTGATCAAAGCCATGGTCAACAGCGAGAGGATGTAGGCAGCGATCGCATCATTCTGCGAGGACGTCATCTCGCAGAAGGAGGCGGCCGAGCGTATGCGTGAGGAAAGTATCCTTGCAGATCCGAGCCGTCGCCGAACCGGGCGGCGCAAAAGAGCGTTTGCGCGCCTAATGCCGCCATAATGAAGGCCGCGGGCGGGAGAACGGAGATCTCCCATCCGCCAGCCATTAAGTCGGTCTGACGCCCTCTGTAATGCCGGGGGGTCAAGAGTCGTAGTCTGCTTAGTTGGTCGCTGATGTAGTCTCTTTTCCAGCGGCCCATCCACTATACATATAAAGCAGCGAGTCGGCACACCGTGGGGTTTTGATCCGTAGGCCCGAAGTCCGGGAGACCCGGACATAAATCTCTCGCCTCCGCTTGTGGCGAGGAGGAAGGCGTCAGGCGCATTAACCGCGTAAAAAAAAAAGGATATGTGTCCTATATGTTAACATGGGATACTTTTAACCCAGGATGCTTTCTACTTATATTTTGGTGAGCTACGGCCTTCTAATGGCTAAGAAACTAATGTAATATTTGGAAAACTACTTGTATTTGACTTATGTAATAAATAATCCACAAAGTGTCGTCAAATGAATTAAATTCGTTCTGCTAACAAAAAATGTGTACTTAACTGTTAGTTCATTTTGTTTTGTGACCTTAATCACGTAAGCGACGAGGTTTGTACGACTATTGTATAAAATCTATCCGTCTGTTTGTACAGGTGGTCAGAGACTAAATAATCAAAATACGGTGCAATGTCAAGTCTGAGTTTTTGAGTTAGTACGTCATACCCTTACCTAATATTTAATTAGCATGGCCGGTGTGTGAAGATAAATGGAATTTATCTATTTCTGATCTCAGTCAAAATACACTTACACAAATACATATACACTTATATCTTTTTTTCAGTGTATACATGTGTAATTTTTCTTAGAGTGGTAGCCAGAACAGAAGAAAAATACAAATACTTTTTATAAAAAAGTTGGCAAACACAATTACAACCCGCCGTAACCTAAACTCGAATGCGTCTTAGCGTTCATCGAAATATTACTACAGATTTAACTGTTGTGACCCAGATCGTGGCCATATTGCATTGTCGAAGGCGGCCACCAAGTCTGTCTGCTAGTTGGTGTTGCATCATACAGGACTCTATATAAGGTGGGACATCGTTTGAATTGCACCGCACAAACAACCCAGATTAAGATATGAGTATCGCTCGCGCATAATTAGTACGTAAAATAGGATTAAAGGTGATAGGTATATAAGCCCCAGAACTCTTACGCCGGTTGCATATGAGAGCTAATTCTCAGCTTGTTATACCGCATCAAACCGTACTCGCACCGTCTTTGTTATACCGTCACCAAATAAATAGTAACAGAGTTTTTATGCCAAGAAATTCTTGACTAAAACACGAAGTTTGGCAACTGTGCTGATTAGGCAGAAATAAGCTTATCCTCTCTTATGCTACACCTAATGCCATAACTGCTTGTAATATACCTCTATCTGTAGTACTCTTCCAGGGATAAACAATTGTGATGTTATGTAGGTTCTATTTATAGAAGGCATAAAAGCATCTTCTAGCGTCGTTTAAGAAGACAATCCATAGCACATAAACGCGGCAGATTGTTCATTTCATGGCCATTCATTTCTCTATATATGCCTGAACTCAAGACATTCAATGACTAGTACTGTATTTTATTTACCATAATCACAGCAATGACACAACCTTACAACCTTAATTATATCAAAATTATATCTGACAAAACAATAATTTACACGAAGCACAACCACGAATATTCGATAGTTTAAAACAAATTAGCAAAAAACTTACCTTTGTTGCGTTTTTAAGTAATCTGAGCGTAAACGTTGGACAGGCCTCTGTGATTGCACATCTTATTTTCCCATTTACGACCTTACTCTTGTAGTATTAAGGTTTAATCTTCGTTGCCTTGTAGTTTTTGCCTGAAAAGATTAAAGAGTGTCATTAATGTAGGCACTTAACCTTTTGGGATTGGTTACAGTGATATGTCAAGATCGGTTTAGTTGGGACCTTAACTTTTGACATTGCTGAGTGACACTATGCCGATATAATTACTTATGATTTATTACTACAAGGATTTATGGAGCTCAGAAACCTGTAATACCGCATCCATTCCTATTTACGAAGAACACCGGGGTATATTTGCATTGGATATTTTCCAGTTCAATCTAGCCGGATCCATATAGGTGTGCTCTGAGCTTCCTCTATGTACCGGTATGTATTGTACCTTATATCCGAAATAACCGAAGAAAATTACGGTAAATTTTAAATAAAGAGAAATGATACGTATAGTTTTATAAATTGCTGGTAAGTATACCAGACATAATTAAAATAATAATTGTGTCAGGACACCAGCAGATCGCTCATAAGGTTTTTTTTATTCCTACTAACATTATAGAGACAAAGTATATTGAGGGTATATTTTGGTATTGAACCACTTCGTGGTATTATAAGTTCTCCACATTATAAATTATGACGACGGTTTCCTTTGATTTGTCTCATTGACCCTTCTGCATATGTCAGTCGTTATGATTGCAACCAATTATGAGATCCTGGGTTTGATTTCCGGGTTGGAATAGAATGGATCCGGTATATTGCTTTCTACAATAAATGAGATTTAAATATGGCTGAAGAAGTGAAGACGTATTGTCTATCAGTTCTTTTCGAGCATATAGAAGCAATAACTAGTGTTTTTATTTATGAATTTACGGCCGAATTCTGAACTGGTTACTTTGAGACATGCGGTCTAAGTAACATTTCAGGTTCATTGAAAATGCACTCAATAACAGTATGTAATCTAGCAACTTGATTAATCATATAAATCCAGTATTATGTCCTTAAGAATCCCAATTTATTAAATAGTAATCTGTTGTACTATTAACAATCTTTATAAAACAGTTACTAGTGATAAATTTTAATTACGTTTTGTTCAACACAAAGTCGTTCCTTATGGTACTACGTGGGAAAGGCCTAGCCGCCTCTTTTGTTTTACTTGTTTTACTACTGTTGCCGGAAGTGTTGGTCGA
This sequence comes from Catocala nupta, assembly GCA_963675205.1. NCBI lineage: Eukaryota > Metazoa > Arthropoda > Insecta > Lepidoptera > Erebidae > Catocala > Catocala nupta. The sequence continues at coordinate 27,337,226 of OY776090.1, read as the reverse complement.
GCTTTAGTTTGTGCTTACGTTTGATTGATTACAAATGATTACGAAGACGATGGTCCGGTCAGGTGAAAGTGTTATTGCACCAATATGTATGGAGTGTGTAAATGTGCCCGGTAAATTAAAATAGTCACAATATGATAATACTCATCTGCCTACGTATTTAGGGATATATGTATACGCATACTTATATATATAGATATTTACCGAGATATTATTTTATATTATATTTTTAAACATTATGCTATTGCGCCAATTTATTTATTATACATGTTACATTTATTTTAAATTATATTTTTATATATTTATTTAATATGTATATATACTCATCAATTATAATTTATATGTATATCGTAGGTATATTTCTGTGTATGTGTAGCTGATGTATGTCCGAGCGTCACTTGGGTTTACCAAATAATATCAGGGTTGGTTGAACAATTAAAATTGAAATGAAAATGAAATTGGTGGAACAATAATCCTGAGTGGTAACCTCATTTTCATTATATATGCAGTTTTATGTTTCTTCTGTGTATTAAAATTTTCAAATCATACTCAGCGCGCCTAAATAAGATTATCAAATTAACACAAAAAGCTCAAAACGATAATAAAATTAATACAGCGACGAATAAAGCAAAAGCGACATGGTCAATTATTAATCGTAGGGAAAATCAAAAAAATAAACAGGATATCAGGCAAGTCAATGATAATGGCTTGATGATTTATGACCCTAGAAAAATTGCCGAGTCATTCAACAAATATTTCACTAGTGGACATAATACTCATCCAATCACTACTAATGTTAACTTCAAATTATCAACAAGTAATAAAAATTACAATTCCATCTTCATGGGCCCTACAACTCCTTTAGAAATAAATGAAACAATAAAATCTTTAAAAAATACGAATAGTACGGGTTATGATGATGTCTGTACAAAGGTTGTGAAAAACGTTTCAACTATTATTTCACCAGTTTTGAGCTATATATTTAATTTATGTATATTTTTCGGTACGTTCCCTGATAAATTAAAACTTACAATAATAAAACCCTTATTTAAAAAGAACGACAAGGCCAGTCTCAGTAATTACAGGCCCATTGCCCTTATACCCATATTTAGTAAAATATTAGAGAAAGTTATAGGTAAAAACCTGAATGAATATTTCGAAAAAAATAAAATTTTCACTGAAAAGCAAATAGGTTTTAGGAAACAAAAAAGTATAAATTTAGCAGTGTTTCAATTTCTTAATTCTATAATGTCGAGTCTTAATAACAAGCTCTTAATTACTGCCCTCTACATGGACTTAAAAAAGGCTTTTGATTATGTAAATCATAAAATCCTATTAAATAAATTAGAAGCTTATGGAATCAGAGGAAATGTCCTAGATCTCCTAAAATCATATCTCGAAAACCGACAACAATGTACACAGATTGCTCGCATATGCCCAAACACCTGTACGGAGGTTATATACTCATCATCTTACCAAGAGGTGACACAAGGAGTTCCACAAGGGAGTATTCTCGGCCCTTTGCTATTTATCGTTTATATAAATGACCTGCCCAATTTCGTAAATCATGACATGGTATTATTCGCGGATGACAGCACAGTGATGTTCACAAACACTTGCAAATATCAATTGGTAGCAGACATTAAGGAGACATTGGATACCATTGTTCAGTGGTTAGCGTACAATAATTTATTAATCAATTTGGACAAAACTAATATTATGACATTTAGAAATAGGAAAAATAATTTATTAGATATTGACATTATTTTTAATGAACAAAAAATTAATGAAGTTGAGAATACAAAATTTTTAGGTTTAACTGTTGACGCAAACTTAAATTGGAAATTACAGGTAGAAAATATATGTATTAAGCTAAGCCAGTTTTCCTATGCACTATCAATGCTCATAAAAGTTGTAAATCAATCTGCGGCGATTACCGCATATCATGGTTATGTAGATTCTGTTTTAAGGTATGGCGTCATCTTTTGGGGTAACTCGGTAGGCAAGGAGGCAGTATTTAAGGCCCAAAAGAAATGTGTGAGAGCTATTTGTAAAATAAAACCGCCTGAATCTGTAAACCATATTTCATAAATCTTAAGCTACTAACACTCCCTTGTATCTACATATATGAGGTAACTATGTTTGTAATCTTGCATATGTCCATGTTTGAGCACCTAAAGAGCAAACGAAATAACTTTAAAATTTCTTTTCCCTCAAATAAAACTGCACAATTTAATAACAGTGTATTTTGTATGGCTCCACGCATTTATAACCATTTACCAACAAATATATTAAAATGCTCTAATAAAGAAAAGCTAAAATTTGAATTAAAGCAATTTCTACTTAGTAAAGCGTACTATAGTGTAAAGGAATACATTGATGACAAATTTTGATTTTATAGACTAAATATTGACATATGTATTTATTTAATATTATTTTTTAATCCTCAGACATTTGTTATTTCTCTAACCTATTTTATTATTAATTTACTTATAAAATAAAGTTTTCCAATGCAGTAGCGAATCTTGAATTGATAGTTTGACTTTAAGAAAATTTAATTTAAATTGTCTCGATTAAATGTTAGTAACTCATTATTGCATGCTAATAAGCGGAATGTAGTAGATCTAAATATTTGTTTGTAACAAATATATATATAAACACCTTTTGTACCTATGTTCGCAATAAAGAATTTTGATTTGATTTGATTTGATTTAAAATATTCGTGTAATAACGTGTTTTGAAAAGAAATACTTACTTTACTTTACTTTATATATATGCTATATATAAAGTAAAGTAAAGTAAGTATTTCTCTTTTTTCTTTCTCTTCAACAGCATAATTCCTACACAAACCAAAAATACAAATTCAGAATTACACTTTCCCTGGCAATTCAATATAATTGGCTGCCCAATAAATTATAAATTAGTCTATTGGACCGATGAGTTTATTTATTTCCTTAGCGTGATTAGGAACAATTAATCCGAGGAAATGATCGACCGAAAAGTCGTCATTCGTTTTCATTAGACGAATAGTTTGCTGAAAAAGTACCTTAAAGGTCAATACTAGTATTTTGTTTAAGTAAAGCTAATGTATGTCAAGGGCGTTTTTTATCACAGCTGATTGGAACCTTGAAATTGGCGTTGACATATTTAGTGAATGATTACTGTCATGGTTGTTTAACAAATGTATAAGCATTATGCAGCGTGTAACAGAATAATGTGAAAATATTTGCGAGCAGTACAGAAAAAAAAAAATGGTGATTTTAAGAATATTTGCGAGGCGTAAAGTAAAAGAAAAGAATTTTGTAGAAATGCCCGCCATCGCCAATTGTTTGCTCGCTCGACATAATACAACCATCTTATAAGCAACCGGCGTAAAATTAAAAACACTATAACTTAATTTTGCCTGGTGAGTGGGTGTTTGAGATTTAAAATTATTAAAATAATAAATAAATGGTTTATTTCGTCACCTCATAGGTACATAGTACTTATATCCTTTTAAGAATAAATTTGTCTATTACACTACATTTGGTAGCACCTACAGAATGAGGGTCAAAATCGAAGAGCCTACGTCCAGAAATAGACTGGCTAAATCATGAAGAATCCTAATTTTTCCCGTATATATGTTCTACTACATAAAAATAAACGAATATGGGTTATAAGTTTTAATATGCAATAGATTATTTTGAACAATTTCCTTCCGAGGGTAATCACTGTGTGACTTTACAAACAATGAACGCATAGAATATGCTCATGCTCCACTAAACTATGCAGCTTACACATTCTTGTCCCGTTCAAGTAGCACTTTAAGTAACCCAGATCTTAATCATAAGAATGCTCTCTTAACTTAAGTGTATTGTTTCAATGTTTATTCACGGAAGCAATCTATTTTATTAACTCAACAATTAGCCAGTTATTAGGCATAATGAAAAAAACATTGTGTCTAGGCCCAGAGTCAAAGCATTCTCTCAAAGAATAACTCTATTATAATAAAAGATTAAATTTCAAAGGGCCTCTGTACGTTGGACTTAAATATGTACTCGTGTAAGCCGAAGGACCGGATACTTTTCGATCGATGTTCGATAATAACATGTTACTAAAATGTATTGCCACCCGCAGACAAGTATACTCGTATTTATTTATCCTTCTAGGAACTTATTTAAGTCCTGATTTATATTACGTTTTTACGGTGCATTAAAGTTATAAAGACATCCATCATAATAGACTCTTGTAAGTTTTATAGCTATCAATAAGGCAATTTTATGTCCGACATAGCATTAAATTTATATGTATGTATGAGATTACGTCAATAATAAGAAGCAGATAGAAAGAACCAGACCTGCAAGTGGTCGCCTCGATACTGCCAGTGCGTCAAGTGTTATGGGTTTGATTTGAGGGTCAATAAACTGTGTGGAGCACAAATATGTAATTCTGAGTCTAGTTATTATTTGTGTCCATTGCTTGAATGTTTGTAAGGTTCCCTGTGGTACAGGTATTTTTTAGTGAAATGGTTGACATTTTTATTTTAATAAATAAATGATCTAAAGAGTGTACTGAAAGTATTATATGACTAAGAAACAATAAATATTCAATTCTTTCGTTACGTTAGTCCTTTGAATTATTCACACACTTAAGCTAGTATTTGTGTAATAGGTGCAATAGATACATTTGATTGATAAGTTATTTTATACCTAGGATGTCGTAAGCTTATCAGTGTAAATCAGTCAGCCAAAGCCTAGCTTGTCCCAAGATAATGATATGAGGAAACGACAATATCCTGCAGCAAATTGAATATCATTATCGAAACATGACCTCAACAATTTTGGGAAATTTGCAATTAAGGGTAACCTTGTACGGAAGTAATAAATTTCAAATTGATTGATTTTGACAAAGATTAATTATATATATATATTATGCCTTTTTCTTGATTCTGATTACGAGGAATCGGAGATTGAAAGTGGAATAGTCATCACGGGACCTATGTATTAAGGAAGCTGATATTTACTGACTATAATATCACTACCGTCGTTGAAATAGAGATGACATTCTCAGCAACAATGCACATGAAACCAACAAAGCTAATGCTTTGTTGGATTTGTCTCTATGAACGACCAGAAAAAGTTTACCTACATGTAATTTAATTTACTAAGGCTAAGATTGACAAATAAAATAATTGCAGCGATTGAAGTGCGAAGGCGAGTTGATGTTATCGTAAAGATACGCGAGGCCTATAAAATTATCACTAAATAAAAATAAGAAGCTTACACCGACGACGTTTGAGATAGTTTTGGCGAATAAAAATTATAATGACACAAGTCGTCATGTTAAATAACGTAGTATTTTTTTTCTCTCCCATGAAATACAAAAACAAATTATAAATTCTCTACACCAGTTGTACAAATTTTGAGCCAAATCAACAGTTGTCTTTGCTCTGCGAAATAACAATTGAAATGTATTTTAATAAGTTCGAATCACGGATCGCTTCATCGAATTTGAAAGAAAGTCATCGAGAATCGTCTAGATGTTTGAATAATCGAAGCAATTGATTTTTATATCTTTGCACTGCATTACCTTATGCGTCTTGTCTGATTATCATATATAAAATAAGTAGTAAAACAATAAATTTGATTTCTGCTAATGATTTCTACAAAAGTATGACAAATTTCGACCAAATCATGTGATTGATATATGAGGCACCCAACTCTCAATCATAACTTTTCCTTATACAATGATAACAGAATCTTACGTGCTTTATCTTAGCTAGAGTGAGTCAGTTGACTGCGACAAGCGTGTTTGCAAGAGATATGATGTCATTAAACAGCAACGAAAGTGTTTACACAAGGATTGTATAAAAACAAGACCATAAAATACTGTCAACTAAGTAGTTAAATACACGACTTAACGTTTTCGAGTGATTGCTAGTTAGCGTAGGGCCAGAGGCTATCTAATCAGTATTGGATGGTTTCGTGTTTGAAGGTAGGGCCTATAAGGTGTGACGACGGCCCTTCAATGCCAGGGCAATGCTTTGGTGATATTGAGATGTCAGTAATTTCATTTATCCATGTACGCCTACTATAGATAAATTATGTTATTATGGTCATTTTTTAGAACAAGAAACTAGATTAAAAATATAATGTTATGAGATTTTTGCGTTTCTTTAAGACATTTTTATCACCACGCGCTTCAATGTTCGCTATTTTATTAAGAAGCTTAAACGGATAACCAGCTTTCTCCTTTATTTTCTCATGTGCAATGTCTCTTAGCAATCATAATTACCGCATTTAAATTTTAAATGAAATAAGGTTCATATGTCTAGCGTTAGAAATAACGTAAGCCTTATTTTACTGTCACGCTCAAGGAAATTTAGGCAATTACGTAAATATTATATAACATACGTATTTCTTTGTAGTGGAAACTACGATTGCGTATTCAGAATGTTTGTTTTATTGATCATATCGAGAGTATATATATTATAATATTAAGTATGTGTGAGTATACACATATTCACACATGTAAACAGAAATATATGGCTAAGTAAAAGTATTAAATAATATTCAGCACAATTGAGTAACACAATTGAGGTCGTAAATCGTCTAAAAGATTGAGGTGACATAGTTGTAATGTGCCTACATCTTGTTCAGTTTAAATCAATGATTTAGCCCCTTACATTTATCAGTAATACGCGATGTCTCACATGTCTTAAACGACAGCTCATATATCGATTGCCGCAAACCCTATAATTTTGTGTGACCCAACGATAGTTACTGTGTCATCACCGTAACTGGGATAAAAATCACCCACATTCATATGTGGGTGATTTTTGTTTACCCAGTTTATAATCGTAAAGCTTTCAGCGATATTTATTTACAATCATCATCATAGGCGTAGGTTTAGAGAGAAATGGATTGTACCCATTTCACCAATTACGTTTTACGTTTAACTGAGTGGTGGGCGATCTCAAAACCGGAACACCGAACTGCTACTAGGGATTTTAACCAGCAGCGATAGCTCAGTGGGGCGACCAACAGACTGCAATGCAGAGGGTCTCGGGTTCGAACCCACATTGCGCACCTCTGACTTTCGGAAGTTATATGACTTTTCGAAATTATGTGCGGAGAGCACGTTAAGCCGTCGATCCCGACTGCCATGAACATCTATAGCAGTCGTTATTGGGGAAGTCGACACAAAAGATCCCACTGGGTCGAAGTGTCGCCAGTCTGTACTGACTGTAGGTATCTTATCTTATCTTGTGTGGGGCCCCCACACAAGATAAGATACCTACAGAATAACCTAAAACACTTGTAAGAGCTCAAGATTTGTCGCAATCGTAAGGACAAAGAGCAACTTCTACTATATGATGTAAAGGTAGTCGAGAGAAAGATTATTCATACGTCAAGATTTGTAAAAAATAATTCCTAACTTATTTCTGTGTTACAACCGCTTGACGACAATCTGGCAAACCCTTTTACATGAATCACCATATGAACGTCACTTACAATTGTTTGTATTATTCTAACGATTTGGCAACACAAGTATGCGTATGTTTATACACACATTACGGTTACGCCTTTGATTAGTCAAAATCACTCATATCGCTGTATCGTGTGCCTACTCTGGTTTGATACCGACAGCTGATGAATTACGTCACATTATAGGAACTTAAAATTTTCAAGGTATTAGTAATTGTTCCGAAATTATTCTCGTTGAGTGCTCTCCATTTTGTTTTATACGTCTAAAGTCGGTAACTAACATAGGACCTTCCTGATTATAAGCGGTTACTTGTAGCCTATGAGCGCTTGTAACACATAGTAAAATATTTATCTTTTTAAAAAGATTACTTATTTGGGTTTCAAATTACCAGTACTCTTGTTAATCCCTCCAGCTAAGCTAGAATGGGTTAGGAGTGGCTTTATGTCAGTAGTACAATGGATGAAATTCAAACCGGCGATCGCAGTCCAATGCCTTATCCAATGAGCATTTAAACAAATTAAACTTTAAAAAAAAGCGCTATCCTTTCCGTGCAAGCCACAAAATTTACTGTGCCATTTATACAGTTCAATAAAACTATTTATTAGTGTATTGTATAATATTTTATCCAGATAACTAGTGCATTAACTACAAACTATAAACTCAGTAGATTTATAGTATTGATATCATAACTAGTCCTAATCCTAAATAATATTATAAATACGAATGTGAGTTTGTTCGTTTGTTTGTTACGCTTTCACACCTTAATTACTCAACCGATCATCATGAAATTTACCATTACGTTGTCAAGGGTACAGAAAAGTATATATGGTACCTTTTATCTAGAAATAGGTACTGTTACTAGCTACATTTACGCGAGCGAAGCCGCGGGAAATATTTAGTATATTATATAATGGATATATAAAACGTACTTATATAAGTTCGAGTATCAGGCTTGTCAATGAATGTTTAGGTAAGAACAAAGAGTCACAAAGTTATAAGAAATACACTAACAAGGATTTCCTTTGCCCTGAAGGCAATGACGTCACAAAAATACCTCGCCTTCTTAGAATGTATGACAATGGAAAGAATTCTCCTGATAGCACATGATACTATCAATTAAATCGATAAATTTTACATTCGTTGTTTATTTTTACTTAAAATGACTTTTGGTATTTGCCAAAAACCTATATGCAGCATACATATATTTCGCAAGTAATGCTAAGCTCCCACGAAATGCAGGACGATGACAATAATAATATATGTTGAGATAAAAATGACATGTATATTAGCTAAGATAATCTAATATTTACTAAGATATTAAACGAAGTATCAATACGTACATACCTATTAACATTAATTACAAATATTGTCTTAAAAGCTATTAAAAGGAGATGAAGTATTAGAATATGATTTTGCCAATTGTTTACTTTGCGGTTCACGTACCTACTTTGGATTTTATGTCCGATGTCAGGTAGTTGGACTTTTCGCACACTTGATCAGGATTTGCACTTGCTAATTTTTATTGTCTTCTCTGGGATGCGCTTTTTTACACACAGCACTTCCCATGCTTGAGTGCGATTGTTACTGGACATTCTAAACATAAACTTAAATGAAAGAGTCTGGGAACCAAAATATACAGGTCACGCGTCCTTTCCTATAAGAATTTATATTTGCCTTAAACTTCCTCTTAAACTCATTCAAATAGGTAAAAATATATTTGATAGTGATATTTGAATTGTGAGAATAGAGCTTCAACAGAAATAAAAAGATTATGATGTTAAAATAGCGTAGACTTCTAATATAGGTGAGTTTAACGTAACTGGTGGCTTGTTTAGGTTTGTTTCGCATTCGTCCCTGATGTTTCGTCCCAAGCGTAGAAATACATATTCGTCCTAAATATGTTCCTTATATGCCCCTAAATTTAAATAAATATTAATTTCTTAATGTAATTACTCTTTCGTCCCAGATTATGTTCCCTTTTTGTCCCTTTTTTTTCTTGTATTGAGTTTTTTTGTGCGGTCACCCGAAAAATATTTTAAAATACCTCGTTGATCTCTCAGTAAAACTTTGGGCTCATGATCGCATGACATTACGAAACTGAAAAAAAACACCTTTTACACCTTGTTAACCATAATTATGTACAAAAATGTAGGGCGAAAAAGGAATGAGGAACATTTTGGAATGTGGGACGTAATGTAGTGGCAAATGCGGAACAAACCTTTTTTTATCAATTGGGATGGCCACTCTTGCCTAGAAAGGGTCCTATTATTACGTTAGTTAATCCGACCAAAGGTGACTAATATAAAATAAGGCACTTATTTGTCTTTTGTTGCATTTGATTTAGCAGTGCCAAAGAAGTGCATCTATGTTCACGAGATTGACAAATGGCTGGCCTACACCAATAAGCGTATACATTTAGCAACAGCCAAGCAGGTCATGAAAATTTTCCTTTAATTTATCTCTAAGGCGCCAATATATAATTACAATGGTTTTGTTTACTAAATTCAAACAAAATTTAACCGGTTTTCCCTAACTGTAACTCACCTACGTCTAAGAACAATGATAACCAAGTATAAATAAACATTACAACCGAACATATATTTCGTTAGGTGCAATTTAATACATAGTTATGACACAATGATCCTATTGATAGTATTGGTACTAGACTAAACAAAAATTGTATTCACACTACATCACTTTTTAATAACGATTATTAGTCAGAAATAATGTGTTTGCCTCTGTATTATAATTTGATGATTGGACTAAAGTTCAACTAGTAAATTAGTAACTTAGGGTTCAAGAAAATCGTCTGTCTCGCTAAGAATGAACCGAAATCAAAATCTTTGTAATGTTTCCTACCGCGACAGGATATATCATCTTGTAATATATCCAGTGTCTTGTACATAAATGTCCATGAAGACTTTGCAAACATTTAAACAATGGATACATAGAACGAGGGTGGTCACGATACTTATTTATGCATTACACAGTACAAATATCTTTATGCACCGTGGCGAATGAATAAACCCACAACACGCTTGGCAGCACCCAATGCGGCGGCCAGTTACACCATTACGCACAAGAATAGCATCGTAAAACTCAGGCCAATGCTCACTCAACAAACACCTATTCAACATCGGCATCACTGACAGCCCCTTATGTAGAGGCTGTATGGAGACCGAGGAGACACTGGCTCACGTGCTGCTGCATTGCGAAAGGGTGAGCGACCAACGGGCGAGACTACTAAACAATCCAGAAACGATGAAGGAAGTATTGTACTACTTATTGTACTCCTACTGTCTTTCTGGACGGAGCTGGGGTGGTATGAGTAACTGAACAACTTTTCGCGTACTTACGTACAATGGCCCAATTGTGGGGCTAATTGCGGATAACACACGTTCAACTAACTAACTAAATAGCATCGTAAAACTCCTAAGATATTTTTTCTTTTAATTATCTTTAACTCGAGTTTTAACAAGTATTGTACATATAGCAGAAACAAAAATATCTAGGTACATAATTCCTTCGCATAGGGAGTCAACCAACTAAACACAGCACATTGTCAGTCGGGCACGCCACGATCGTGGCGGTAAGTCCCGTGTTTGAGGAGTGGGGCTGGAGAAGCGGCATGGCGCCCTCACCTTCCGGCTGACACAGGTACTGACTGGCCACGGTTGTTTTGGCCGGTTCCTGTGTCGTATACGCCGGCAAGAGACGCCCGGTTGTCACCACTGCGGCGACTGCCGCGGCGTTGTAGAGGACACGGCGCTGCACACTTTGGCGGTTTGCCCCGCCTGGGCATCGCAGCGCCGTGATTTGATCGCGGCAGTCGGATCGGTTGCACTCTCGCTCCCGGCCGTAGTTCAGTCTATGGTCCGGAGTGAGAGGTCGTGGAACGCCGTCGCCTCCTTCTGCGAGGAAGTGATTTCCATCAAGGAGGCGGCGGGGCGGGAGAGGGAGCGTATAAACCCTCTCCCCAACCGCAGAGCCGGGCGCCGGAGGGCGCGAGACGACCTCCAGCCACCCTGAGGTTTGACCTGGGGGTGGCGGGCTTTGTGGGCCTGCCCGCCATCCGTTCAGCACCAGGTCCGAGAGGCGGCGTGCGTGTTCCCACGCGCGCCTCTGTGTCGTGTCCGTCTCCCCCCCTTTAGGGGGAGACAGTAGGGCTTTTATTTTGTAGAACCTATCTTGGGTAGGTCTTATTGCGTAGGGGCCTGCCGTTTCATACGGCGGGCCGAAACCTCGGCGGGGTCGCGACCGTATGCGCAAGTGATTCGCGCGGCCCCGTCGATAGTGGTTTTGTCGAGGAACACCGTGGTAGGTTTAGTCGGTATCCCGGGAGGTACATTATCTTTTCAAAATCTTTCTTTTACCCCGGCGAGTCCGACATAATCCCTCCGCCCGCCCCCGCGGAGGGATATGCGTCACAGCATTCCCCCACGTAAAAAAAAAAAAAAAAAAAAGCACATTGTCAGTGGGGCAAATGTGAGTTAGATCATTTGCTATTCATGCGATGTTCTAAATACAATCAATAAATGCTTCGATACATTCAGACTATTGTCGGCCTCGATGGCGTAGTGGTTAGTGTAACCGACTGCCACGCCTGAGGTCGCGGGTTCAATTCCCGCACAAGACAAATATTTGTGTGCATGAACATGGATGTTTGTCTTGGTCTGGGTGTTTCTATGTATAATATGTATGTACTTACAAAAAAAAACGTATATATGTATGTTTATCCATCGTCTAGTACCCATAGTACAAGCTCTGCTTAGTTTGGGCTAGATGATGTTGTGTGTATGTGATAGAATATAGAATATTCATATTATTATATTATCTACATATTACTGATATATTGTAAAAATACTGTGTTAAAATGACTAAGGTTTGGCGGCTTTAGGATTTTATACATACGCATACACGTTGTCAGGGAAACAGAAAAGGACACAGAATACATTTTATCCAGAAAAAAAGGACTGTTACTAATTTAAACTAAATTTACGCGAGCGAAACCGAATTTAAACTAAATTTACGCGAGCGAAACCGCGGTTAAAATCTAGTACAATATATTTTTTTGTGTGATATAAAGCAGAATTTAGCTTGCTGATAATCAGCACTTAGTAGAATCCGATCGATTCTATTAGGAACTAATTTTCAACTCAGCTTCTCTGAGGTTTAAATTACATACATACATATATTCACGCCTATTTCCCAGAGCGGTGGGCAGAGACTACAGACTTCCATTTGCTATGATCCTGACACACTTCTCTGGTTTAAATTATTATGTATCTATATTAATATATAAAGCTGAAGAGTTTGTTTGTTTGTTTGAACGTGCTAATCTCAGGAACTACTGGTTCGAATTGAAAAATTATTTTAGTATTGGATAGCCTATTTATCGAGAAAGGCGGTAGGCTATATAACATCACGCTACGGGCGCAGTACCTATAAATGCAGGTGAAACCGCGGGCACATCTAGTTAAATTATATAATTGACGTACCTACTTGATGCCAAGGGCGTTGTTTTATAGTTAATAGAAGTACATATTTTATTTATAAGATTTTAACAAAATTTTACAACAATAGATGGCAATAACTATAAAACTCGATTGTATAATTAATTTAAAAATGTATTTTTATACATTTTATAACTTACGGCTGCATTGTCCCTTACGGGTGATTACAGAAATATCACACCCTCATTTCGCCAGCTATATTTTAGGTATCAAGGAATAATAATCGATTACCATGCTACTACAAAAAAACCCCTAACAGAAAACACTAGCTAGAGGCAGGCATCCAACCAGGGACGTAACGATCGGTTCCAACATTAAGCAGAAAACTACTGGTCTAACGAGGCAATAGAATAAAGATATTCAAGTAAATTTTTGTACAAAATATAATATTTAAAAAATAATAATACATACTCCCCCGCCTGCTTCCTTCTGAAGATATACAGAAGCGATCCTAACTTATTTTATGCTTTATTAATATACCAATATCATCAACAATTCTAGAGCAATATACAGTACCATATATTCATAAATTGAGCTAAGATCAATACAACAAAAGGCCTATAAACTACAAGTAATACCAGCGTTTGGAGGAAAGTAACCGAAACGAGTGGAGCAACAAGGGTGGGTCTGCTCGGTGAGTAAACACTTTTATAGCACACTTCCGAGCATCGGTGTACATACAGACGTCATACGGAATGAAATAGAGACGTCATACTTCGAATTGTTCGGTTTAGGATAGGGTTATTAGATTTTTCTGTTAGGCAGTAGGCTATTTGACTCATATTTTATATAATTATTAACGTCAAATTATTACTAATCCCAATCGAAAAACACACAGATATAAGTGTTTCAAATCTGGTAGTAGTAATTTTTCAGTCATTTGAAAATTTTGTCAAATGACGGAATAAGGGTGCACGATACAAACTATGCCTAGCTACTAAGCTATTTAAATGCAGCTGTCAGAAGAAGATAGCTATATATACCCACTACACCTTTACTTTTTCTAATATCTATATTATGTGATCTTCGCAAATTTGTCTAAACAATGATGCTATTAAAGATTCAATTGGGAAAGTTACTTGCATACATACATAAATTGCATATAACTTGTACAAACCTGCATACAAGTTACAACTTGTATGGGGTAGTTTGAACTTGTACATATTTTTATTCAAGTGACCTGCAAATTGAATGCGCAATCGTTAGTTGTACGTTTCGAATTTCGAATGAGTGACGTGTAGGCACATGATATCTATCGCTGTACAAATTATCGAAACATAATGTCTGTTAGGTGGGCACACAAGAAAATAATAATTATTATTGAGGAGCACGTCTTCCACCCACGATGGCCTACTCAATTGTTGAACATCTCCACTTATATGCAAGTGAAACCTGCATGCAATTTGCACACTCTCAAAAACAAGTTTCAAGAGCTGCCTAATGGAATCGCGCCTAAAAAGCTGCTGACTAAAATCTTTAAAATAATAAGTCTTTAACAAATATTATTACTTTAAATATATAAAATACTCCATAGCATCATAAACATGCGAATCAATAGATATAAAACGATTAGAAACATCGATAAATCTAATAATATCCGTCAATCAATAAAAACCCCGCAGTAAAAACTAAGCGTTGATCAATTGCGTGGGAGTTTTGTACTATAAGCCAATTTGTATTAGAAAAACACACCCATTAATCATTAATACATACATCTTATGCTTATACCTTCATTAGGGAAGCAGAGGTGTATGCACAGTACACCAGTTCACCCAGCTATGAGTTTGGGCCCCACATAACAGAGGGCGCGTCGAATCTGTTGACATATTTCATACTATTATTGTTTCATAAAAGAAACACCCGAGTTACATTTTATCCGATGAATAATATAATATTTATTCAATAATAATATAATAATATACATTCTCATTATAAAATAATCGGATACATAATTTTAAGCTACTAGAAATGATAGCTATGCTTAATTTAGGAAAAAGAAAATCACATTTATTTGTTTTCGTATCTTAGGTTCATTATTTTTATATAGTTTCAAACTAGGTTTTGTGAATGCCTGAACTAGGTTTAGACCTGTGTTTCAGGCTAATTCCCTACTTAAAAGTATTTATTAAGGTGCAATTAAAATTAACAATAAGTTATATAATATTAGTAAGCATTAATACCTACATAAAAAGAATCTGAGTCTACTTATTACAATTTGTGTTGACTGACAGCTATTTTACAACAATAAGCAAATTTGCCGTATCGATGTAGGTCAGTGTTTGTAAGTGCTTTAACGATTACATTTCATTGTTTATATCTTAAATTATAAATATCTAATATCTTGTTAAATTTATTGTATAAAAAGGGCCTAAGTATAAGAAAAATCTATTTACAAAAGCATGCTTCCCATGATATTTGGTACAGACTAAATCTTTCCGTCTCTTGTCCGGAGGGAGTTGTCTAAAAGGAAGTAGAGCGTGCTGTTTTAGTATAGTGTGCAGGATAAACAATTGGCAAACAGACAGGACATTAGTGGACTGATACAATTTATGGGTTGGAAATATGAAAGGTCGGAAGGTGGATGATGAACACCTGTCGCATACACTACAACTAAGCCACCGAGGCAGTCATAATCGTAATAAAATTATTGGGAAGAGAAGAATCAGCCACGCACCCGAAAAAGGTCTCCTCTGAATAGGGATAGCCACGACGTGGTACCCGGGGATACACCAAATATGCAGTGTTCCGCTATCCATATCTGCAGTATTACGCTTCGAACACAAAATATGCGTTGATACATGTTTCAATAAGTCATAATCGTAATTATTAATCTGTAATTAAAGTCAGGCAGAGCTTCAGAAAGTTTACGCAGCTATATTTAGATTGTGTTTAAAATCGAATTTGCGATTTGTTAACCTGAGCTAAAAATACTGTGTTTTCCCGATAGTAAACAGTTAGTGAGGTCCAGATGTACAGTTACGGGTTAATGTGTTTTCGTCATAGTCATTCACAAGTCACAAGTAGTATTCGATTAGTCACATATTCATACAAACAGAAAAATACACACATCAAAAATGTCTAGGGATCAAGTACATTTTTAAGTTTAAAAAACTATTAAATTAATATTTGCCAAATCTAGTCTTCTAGACTAGCTTTCTACTTTAATTTCTATATTTAAGTTATTAAATTATACCTATATTTTGTAAAAATTAAGAAAATTTAAAATATTTGCAAATTGTTAAAAAGAACATCCAAATTAATGTCTTCAAGTAAATGGGAAAAATAGGCAAAGATGAGGATCTTTTATATTTTTTATTTAAAAGATTAAAAAAATAATAGTCTGTGTTTCCACCATTGACACGAATAACACATTTACAGCGATTTCGCATTCTTGAAACAGTTCATCAAAATCACTTTAAGGGATGGCCGCCCACGTTCTTTCTAACAAGTCAAGAAGTTGTTGTGGGTATATGTATGTACGGCATCCATACTCGGCCGGGCTCTTCTTTAGAGTATATCTCATGTGTGTTCAATTAGGTTGGGGTCTGGAGATTGAGCAGGCCACGGCAGGACGTTGATACGAGCATCGGCAAGTGTACGTGTTACGACTCTAGCCGTGTGTGCACGTGCATTGTCATGCATTAGTCGAAATGAATCATTTAACGAGTTTCGCAAAAGAATGATCACGCCTGAAACAATCTTCTCCGCATAAATTTGAGCATTGAGGTTGCCTCTGATCCAATTGAGATCGGTTCTTCCACCGATCCAAATACCGGCCCAAACCATTATTGTTCCACCTCCTTATAAATAAACTTCCTGACAAAATTTCAAACGTTCTTGATGCCCAGAAATCCTCCAAAACCAAGTACGTCTTGTATCTGGTCTCACACCGAAACGAGATTTATCGGAAAAGCAAACACAACGCCAGTCCTCTTCCTCCCAATTTCTGTGTTCGCGATCCCATTGCAAACGGGACCTACGATTGCAGGGTGCTATAGGTGGAACCCTCAGCGGCCTTCGAGAACGCAGACCCACTTCACATAAACGATTTCGGATGGTCGGTCGCTTATCAGCAAGCCTGAAGAGCTG
The DNA here is from genome assembly GCA_963675205.1 of Catocala nupta. Classification (NCBI taxonomy): domain Eukaryota; kingdom Metazoa; phylum Arthropoda; class Insecta; order Lepidoptera; family Erebidae; genus Catocala; species Catocala nupta. Next base: position 27,320,160 of record OY776090.1, on the reverse strand, counting down.
TGGAGCCTCGTAGCTAACATCATGGCGGTCATGTTACGATTCCGTCGAGCAGTATTTTGGATGTACCGGTCCTGTCTGCGAGTGATGATGCGAGATCGTCCACCATGTCGTTTGGCCACGCTGCCTGTAATACGATATTGTGCCCAGAGACGACTTAACGCTCTGTGTAGTGGCAAGAGCGACAGCCACAATACGTTACGCTTGGAACCAGCTTGCAATATTCCGACGACTCTCATCATCTCTCCTCGTATTAAATAATGTCTTCGCTCCATATTAATGCAGTTTTTTTCAGTTCCGATACAGAAATTGTAATGGTTTTATAAAAACGCTATTACACACTTTTATAGATATCCTGATTGACAGTTGATTTTCTATTTTTACCGAAATTTCAAAAAAATTATTGTTTCAGATAGTGAAAATCACTAAAAAGAATCAATCACATTGAAAAAAGTTAAATTATTAGCCCTCAATTGCGGTGAGCCTCTAAAACGTATTTGATCCCTAGACTCTTTTGATGTGTGTACATACTCGTACATACATAACCTCAAACATCTATCCCTGAAAGGATGTGTATTACGCACACATCTCATAAATTACACTCTAACTATATTTCAAGGTACTAAGTCATAGAAGACAAACGTGCTCCCGTTGACCGGGCACAATTTTAGCCTGTGATGCTGAGAATTGCAAAAGGAAAACCCAATAAATTTTGCTTGACCACGGAATTGAGTCCGGCTCCTCATGCATAGCAGTCGCACTAACCAACACTGCGGTACCGCGGATAAAGTAGTTTGGATTAACTTAGGCCCAGATTCTACATATATCAAGAAACGAGTCATTTTACCGACGGACAGTTAATTTTTGACACATGTGCTATGAAAAATATGTCAAAATTTAACTGTCCATAGCTAATACGACTTCTTTTTTATAATATAAGAATCGGGCCTTAAACAAATCCAATCCACACTTTTGTGACTACGTCATTTTAAAGACGAACATTAGAAACAAGAACAAAATAACACAGTTTAAAATCTATTGTTATACTGATCCAATTCATATAGCACGATGCACATATACCAAAACATGAAAAACTTTAAGCCATTCTGACATCATTACAGATTTTAAATAACCATTAAAACGCACTACATCTTTAAAAAGTAATAGCTGCGGGTAAGTTCAAATTGAGACCTGACAACCTACCGCCGCCGGTCGTAAAATAACAAATTATCCAATTTACCCAACATGGTCTATAGCAGGATACGTCAAATTCCATTCAGGTAAACTAGCTGAAGCCATAAAACTAGCTACATGCATACTCCGCACATGAATCTCACCTTATACAGATATCATTGTACAAACATGTACTCAACAGATACTCCGATATGGACATCAATACGACAATTCTTGAATAAGTCATAAAACATTAAGTATTGTATGATAATATGAGTTTAATATGGCTCGATATTGCTTTCCTGGTTTATCTTTTATATTTTTTATGTAGCTACATTAAACTGTGAGTTTAATGCATCTTAATCACAGTTTTTTTTTTGTAGTTTTATAGTCAGTAGTGAATGTGTTGTTTTAATTTTACTCAAATCTCCGGCGATACAGGTGTTACTCACCGCGTGCGGTGTTGTCTTTTGGCATTCAAATGTATATAGCATTTACGGTTATAATACTTTTTGAACATCCATATTTATTATATCTCCATCACTACATATTATAAAACAAGTCCCCAGCCGCGTCTGTCTGTTCGCGATAAACTCAAAAACTACTGAACGTATTTTCATGCGGTTTTCACCAATAGATAGAGTGATTCATGAGTAAGTTGTATAATTTGTTAAGGTTTTGTACTATCGGATACTACGGATCGCTAGTGTACCTATAAAAAGTTCATATTAATTGAGAGTTAATTCTTTATAGTATACTGTTATCAAAAACGATGCATAATAAAATAAACAGACACATACAGTGACTTTTCGAATATTTAACAGAAATAAAATTAAATCTTTGTTTAAAATAAATCTTAATTAATCTTTATTCTTAGATTTCACTTGCGTGCTGTTAATGAGTTCATCAAGGCTTGCTTGCACTAGACATAAAAATTATGGCTATTCGAATCAAACACATTGTACTACCGACCTGAGTATCATATTATGAACATATTAGCCTAGCTGGATGGGTTAACAAAATACTAGTATATAAGTAATAAACTAAATTGCTAGTAATTTTAAGGGAAAAGTTTAATTTCGTTTCACAGTTGACTCTTTTACAGAGTATTGGTTAGTTTTATTTAAATGGCCAATAATTTGTCAAAACTAACTTAATACTTTGGCAGAGAGATCTGCCAATCATTAATGTTATTACAATATCTAAAAATATCTTCCCTTTTAGATACTAACAGGAAGACAATATATATAGATTGTTATTAAAAAAAGTAAAATATTATTATATTATATACTATATTATTAAATCTATTTCGTTTATTGGCGTAATTGATAGAATAAAACGTCACAACGGCATATCTACTTTAATTTTATCTGTTAAATACCTACAGTTTCATAATGACAAACACAAATTCCCACCACAACATCCTAAGTTCAATGCATAAGGCAGATAAAGACGTGTTAAACAATAACAATAACCGTCAAAACACTATCTGTAGAAAATATCTTGTTAGTAGTTTTACTCTCGGGATTAGTCCCACATGCTCTCCTACCACTGTTACACCTATGTAACTAGTTTTAACAGAAGAGACTCCAAAATTCCAAGGGTTCAAACACATCAAGTTCCACGAAAAAATTAACTGTGTTGGAACCTGTATTTAACTAGAGGCATAGGGAGACGTTGGAAATAAATATCCAGTTACCTTTTTAACAAAACCCGAAACATAATCTATACTAATGTCATAAAGCTGAAGAGTTTGTTTGTTTGAACACTCTAATCTCAGAAACTACTTAAATACTTAGAATTGAAAAATTCTTTTAGTTTTGGATAGCCCATTTATAGAGGAAGGCTATAGGCTATACGAGTATAACATCATGCTACGACCAAAAGGTGCGCAGCATCAATAAAAAAATGTTTTCTTATGTGAAGGAGACGAAGTTGCACGGGTCTGCTAGTAAAAATATTTATATCTTACCACAATAAAAGCACCAGGTACCCAAAATCTTATACTTTCATTATTAAATAGCAACAGAGTTGCCGTACATAGCTTAGGATCTAAATAATACACAAACACAACTAAATGTCGATGCGGCAATATGGCAGCGATTCATCCCTGCCTTAGCTTTCGGAAGCACAAGCGTAATATTATCTAAGTACAAATAGACAATTTAAGAATTCTACTGGCAGAATAAATGTGTTTTAATTGTATTGTTGCCGATGTATAACAATGCCCGTCATCGCATCAACTCTAATTAGTTGCAATCAACGAAGAACATGGCTTGTGAAATATAATCGTCAAGTGAGACATGCGTCATTTAACATAGTACTGATAAAAATAAACAACGCGTTTGTTGTCCTACTAAACATTTTGGTAATGCTTATTGACTTAGCTAATGATTTGTAGCTGACCAAAAGTGGTTTAGAATGCGTCAGTTCTCTCTCAATCTCAACTTGTACTTTCTTGTCAGATAGCATTTCATGCCTTTATATGGCTTATAAAACAATTGGTATTAAGATTGTGACCCTAATGAATTATTCTTTTTATTATATATGATAATTACAATAAAAAATTATATAAAAATCGACGATGCCTTTAATAAGCAGAAAACCAACAGACTGAAATGCAGAGGGTCTCGGGTTTGAACCCACGTCGCGCACTTCTGAGTTTCGGAAGTTATATGACTGTTCGAAATTATGTGCGTATTGATTGACAATTATCGCCTGCTCCGTGCCTTAGAGAGCACGTTAAGCCGTCGGTCCCGGCTGCCATAAACATCAATGGCAGTCGTTATTGAGAAGTCAGTACTCTATAATATCCTGACACTAGTCTAGCCTTAGGGTATCGTTAGCCTGCGGGTTGCGGAGGTCAGGTGGCAGCCGCTCCGTGTAAAAACTGATATCCAGTCAAATCCGGTTAGACTAGAAATGCCGACCTCAAGTGACTTGGGAATAATAAAGGCTAGGGAGAAGATAAGAATTATCCTATTTTTTTATTTTTTGTTACTCTAATACTCTCTCAGTCCCTGTGCGAAACGCAAGGTAAAAACTAAACGATTACATAAAGTTAGCGACAGTAAATTCGCCTGCCGTGTGCATGTGCCTATCGCATAAAAATTCAAAGATAAGAGTAAACACTGGCATTATTCTTTAGAGCACATTAACTCATAAGTGGCCTTTCACTTAATTACGTAGGAAGGCACGGCTAAGCACTGAGCGATCACACACGCCCATCGCGGCTAATACCATGGTTTCTCACGGAAAACTCACTTCCCTGTGAAATACTATTGTACATGCCATTTGTATTGTGTTAATTATCATTTAATTGAGCACTGGTACAGTTCTAATGAGAAAATTGTAGTATTGTACTAATGTGGTCTGTCGCTAAAAGAAAAAGAACTGATTGATTGTGTGTGACTATGGGAGCGCATCGTTTCACAGATCATATTAATTTTTGTAGATAGCAGTGTCATGGCTATATTCTACGGATCGATTTTCCAATCGTCAGATAAGCCAAGTGAACATTCACAGTTTCATGTTATATTAATAGGTTACGCACAAACCCACTAATTCAGGCGAAGACATCCGACCACCAACATTTCCATTCCAGTCACCTTTACCCTAATGCCCCTATGTGTAATTTGTAATATTTAACTTGTTTTTTCCATATAACAGTTTTCTTTATTCCATATTCCGCTAGCGCCGACCACATCTACTTTATAGACATTATGTATAATATGTATGAATTTACAAAAAAAAAGTATATATGTATGTTTATTCATTGTCTAGTACAATCTCAGCTTAGTTTAGGCTAGATGGTGTTGTACAATGGAATATTATTATTATTTATTAAAGGATCTCTAACAAGAAGTACACATCTAATTCAAATAGAATCTAAATACTATTGTAGGTTTTGTGGTATCTAACTTACAAAAAACTATAGCATGCAAAAAGTAATACCTTAGCACATAGTCCAAAAAAAGTTAATTTTAAAAATCAAATTGGAAATAAAATTAAATACAACAATCAGATTTGAAAAATAATCATAATTAGGTCAATATCCCGTTGGTCATATATCGTAAGTTTGAACTTATGTTAGTAACGTAGTGGACTGTGCCAAGCACACGGCTATAAACTTGCCCTGTATCTAAACCGAAGCTGGCAAAATGTGAGCATAATAATATACGTTACTCTACATCTTCGAGGACATGCACGCGTAACTCCAGGATTATATGAATTCAAAAATACAGACTAAATTTTATGTCGCTTTTTAGTTTAAATGACGATAGAGAATTCCTTGCAACCACTACAAAATCAAATAAGCCATTATGTTTTTAAGTAATATATGTATTTATTGTATCCAAATAAGCAGAAACAATGGATATTATAATAAGAAGTAAAGAATGTGAAGCTTTATTTTGCTATCAATATTGTTCTGTTTATTTAAAAATACTATCGCGATTGTTTGCATGTCAATATGCATTTTATCATACAAAGACACTTCTTTAAATCCGTGAGTCATGGGTTTAAAGTTGTCAGACGAACGAAATTCCTTTACATAAGGGTGTGACTAGAGACAACTTATTGATATCGATAGATACCAGCCACCATGAACTCTCCGACTAATGGAGATTGGATACTAGTTCTTAAAACTTCAATCTATTGCATGTGATTTATTATGTAGATATGAGAATTTCATCGTTATCATCAATCGTTGTCTTGTGGTTGTAAACTACACACAGCGACGCATCAACCTAGACTGTTTGAACTTTGAACTATTAGAAGTTGAACGCTGCGAATCGTGTGAGAGTGCGTTATATTTTTGCTACGCTCTATCCTTACCATTACATCGACACCACTATGCACTGTCCCTTTCCGACAATTCTCTATTTTGTATGTAGCGTAGTTATGCGTATATAGGGTGTCTAACTTGATGTGTAGCCGTGTGTACGTGAGTTCAGTTCAGTTACTAAGTAGTTAGAGTTCTTGGGATTTTCTGTCAAAATACTTGTCATATTAACAGGGACTGTAGAGCTTGCTTATTGTAGAATGTGATCAATCAATGTATGTCAACTGTCAAGTCCTACTATATCAATTGCTTAATTTCTTAACAGTTTCATCGGTTGTGGAACGATTTCAAGATGGCGTAGGGCACGTATATGCGGAATTATTTAACAGTAAATCCCAATAACCAAACCTGGTACCTACAATAACGTAGGTAAGCTGCTTTAAAATATAACAGCAAAATGGCAAATAAGTGTACGAGTTACCCATAGTTACCAACTATTAAAAACAGTATCATATTTTATTACGCTATATAAAACTGTACAATAAAAATATAATAAGTTATTAAAATACTGTTTTTATCATCAGTATCCAAAGCTATGCCTTGTTGATCCCGTGACATATGAATGTATTCATTGTAATACCTAGAGAAGCATGTTCAGAGCGAGTTATTTAAAAAGCGTCTTCTATTAAGAATTGTGCATTTAAAACAAAACGTTTCATTTTCGTTAAAAATATACCCTACACAGGATTTATTTCTAGAAGAGGAATATTCTCTAGGAATAAATCCTGTGTTGTAGGGTACATACATTCAAACAACGGACATAAATAATACCCTTTCTTGGAGCAACTATTTGTGGTTCACAAAAATGATTTTCCGTGTGGGGATCGAACCGACAACGTTCGGTGCATAGGTACTGGCGAGGCAACCAACTCAACCATTCATGCATATTGTATCGTGCATATCGGTGTATATGATTTGATCTGTATTTTTCATCATTGTTTATTTTTCTTTCCTAACATGCTTTATATCATGCACAAAACGTTGGTAATACTATCCGTAACAACTTTATTAATTTATACTCTTGTCTAACTACCGTCATAACTAAAAACTTGACGCAAACACGTCAACACAATCATGTATCGTGATTAAACCTGAGATTCCTGCACTCCACGATGTATATCGTTATAAATTATAATCATTTTATCCACCCGAATACACACATATTTACACGCAGAGTAACGTACACATACCGTCAGTATAAAAATAGTGGGTACGTTTCGTTGGAATCCGTTTTATTCATTGTCATTTGAATAGATGGAGCTCCCATAAAACGTAAATATGTAGGTTTGAAGGTACGGTTAAGGTCATGGTGACCTCTGTTGTACCTTTGAACTAGTACATATTATAGAATGCTTCATTGATTTGGTGGTATTCGTCTGTGCTTATGTTTACGGCATCGGTCAGCCAAAGCGTTATTGGGATTATTACTAGTTAATTCTTAGCAACAGTGCAAAATCAGGTAATGTGCTGAATAGACGGTAACAGCATCGCCTCTAGTAACTACTCCCTCAGCAATAGCTTATTACATTGTGTATTTTATTCAATTGAAATCATAATAAAAAGTAAAAAGATTTTCTATAAAGTAAAATTTCATCGAAATTTTTCATATTACGTTGATAACAAAAAAATACATATTATTCTCGTAACCTGAGCATGTCAACATATTAACAAACTGGACTGTACCTATCACAGTGCGTAAATGCGTGCATAGACATGTTCACGCAATATTAAAATTACATGCGAAGCGATATTGGAACCATGCTCACAATTATGAATCACGAATAATCGTATTACAAAAAATATACAGCAGTTTCATTATAAGGAGGTGTAAGTAAGTTTACTGGTATTTAGTGTGGTAATAAATACTCAATAAAGGCTAGACTATTCTATAAAGGGCTAACTCTGTAAGCAATGCCCTTTTTAAAAAACCCTAAGCCGTTATATCTCTGGAACATTGAAGAATAGAAATGAATGTTGTGATTTTAAATCCTCTCCGATACACTGACTAAGTAGTCCAGCAGTATTCCTCAAGCAGGTCTATGGCAACTATAATCCTCAAAATTCCTGCAATTTTACACCCATGACCTAAAAGCTGAGTGGCGCCTGACGTGATCGCGGCCGTCTTTAGTTTGAGAGTCCATCCGTTCCTCTCCAAGATATGCTGTATACCCCCATGCAGTCAGAATCTATACTATTAGACGATAACAGTCGTCCTAAAACGCGGGAACTATAATATATGATTTTCAATATCTGAGGAAATGTGAACGAAAGACAATCTTCGGGAATATAGGTTGGAAACAATAGTGTCTCCAACCTATATTCCCGAAGTATGCTCGTCGCTATTGCATTATTTTTATACATACACATAGGTGTATGTATAAAAATAATGCAATAGCGACGCTCCCAAATCAAAAAATAATAATTAGATTTTATTAGCCTTTCATTTATCTTGACCTAATTCTTCCTTTACAAATGCGACAAGAATACCTTTTTGTCCGAAGCCAGTCAACCGGCTGTTGACGTCACAAGACATAAACTGCAGTTAATTATACACCTTTTAAAACAGCCTACCATTGTATTCCTCGCTTGCATCTCCACGCGACATTTAATTACCCATCTCGTACAAAGCAGATGCAATAAAAGATTCTTTGAAATCAAAGGTGTTTAAAATGAGAACCATATTTGATTAATTTCAGTTTTACGGGTATTCAAGGATAAAAGGGCGAAGACATTAGTCTCCAATCGGTGTGCACACCGTCCATTACTTACAAATCTGCCTCTATCTGTTTGTGATGTTTCCATGACTAAACTGCTTAACCATGTAAAATACTTGGTATTGCTTAGCTTTTAAAATATAACGAATACGCGTATCAACTAATAGTGACCTTAATGCATACATTTATTAGTGTTTAAATATACAGAAATAGGATTAATACGCACAAAGGGCGAACTTATTGCTAAGAACAATCCCTTCCATAATCTTTTAATAGACATTATCGACAATGAACACACGGCAAGCATTCTACAACCGCATAACTCATACTACGTAAGACTCCAAAAAAACAGCAACGTTTCTTTTCTAAGAAAACCGTCACATTTATTCTATCAATTTACAACGCAACATGCTCTTGCTTCAATCAACAATATTAGAATTGTGTATTTAAAGATTGCGAGTATAAACCATGTCAAATTAGACATCCATCACCTGCAAACATTAAAGACATTTTTATCGAATGATAAATAACTTGTCTTTGTTTTAGCAATCTTCTTTGTAGGCAATGGACGACCTCCACAAGTGCACGTTTTTTGTCTGAAGAGTCTAAAGACCTGTCTACCGCGGTTGCCGAGCAATTAACACTAGCCCAAGGTCAATTCTACTGATGTGAACATTTCATAACCAGCGTGACGTTATCATAATATCGTAAATTTTCAGGCCGAGGTCCTCATGATGTGGTGTGATCTAAGTAACATCTTGCATTGTGGTTTACGAGCCTTTTTGAAGAATCGACCTGGGATGATGACCCATATTATGGGTATAATTACGGAGTTTTAGATATCTATGAGTTAATATAATGTACCCTCGTTTTAACATAAGGCTATGTTAGATAGTTAATTCAGTGAAAATATCAATAAAAGTCTTAATCAAATTAATAATCAAATAAAATGGACTAGTAAAGAATTTAGTTAATAATATCAGGCCTATATTAAACTGTCCCATTGCACGGGGCTCTTCTCAGTGTGAGAAGAGTTAGGCCATAGTCCACCACGCTGGCCCAATGCAGGTTGGCAAACTCTTAATCTAAATGAACTTAGTTAATACCAATATAGAGCTGAAACGTTGCCATATGCCTGATGTGATTAATTTACTAAATATCTGACGGCAATAATATCTTTTGAGCGTCGTCCCTATGAATCTCAAGTACTGCAGGGGAAAACCAAACAATAAAGCATGTATGCAAATATTTGTGAAACACGTCCGATTACTTATTTGCGTTGAAAGTTGATAAACATTGTTTATTAACAGAAGGAAAGTGCACATATTATTCACAGCGAGCGTTCTTTACGCATGACTGAAAGTCGCAGATGGAAAAATGTCGCAACAGACTTGTGTGCACGTCGTCTATACTCGCAACTTTTTTGCTATATTATGTACATTGTGTGATTCCGACAATATAACTGTAAAATCTTTTAGAGATAGCGCTTTTAATTTACTGTTATATATGTACATTGAATACTGGCACCTGTACACAAAGCGGGAATACAAGCGCATGTTAAGGCACTTGCGCCCGCGCAACGTTTCGTCTTGCATCATCCGTTGTTTGCATTTTATAAACGTCTAACGGGAGCTTATTATGCTTAACTTGCGCATCGGCCTACGCCTTGTACTTGCATCGAGTAAAAGCACTTTATTAATATAACGTATAAGTATTTCAAGTATTGGCAAGTTTCCTAATTGAAAAATGGGCACATCAACTAATATTACGTAAATAAAATTGATATAATAAAGGTTTAGGTGATGTAAAAACTATTATTAAGTGAATTTAGCTTGCAACAAAATGTTGACAGCTGTGCATTAATTTTAGGTGATTGTAAAGTCCATCATAAAAAAGTTGTTTGTTCCGATATATTATACTATCTTACATACATAGTTTCTTTTGTACTATTTATAATACCCACACTTACTGGGCACCTAAAACCATAGTTAACGAAACTGTGCCACAGAAGAAGTATAATTTTTGTTGACATTAATATCTAATATTATAATTATTTGTTAAAGATTAGCTGTTGTTGTATAAGAGAAACGCCAGTGAGTCAAACCAATCGACAAATCATATTTTTTTTTGATTTGAACATTTACAACAGATCATAATATGAAGATACATTAGACCTAAAATAGAATGCCCTTGACTTTACAGTCGGCGTATTGGATTAAGTGATCGACTCGCTGCTGCCGCGCCGAGGGTTCAATCTCCACATGGAACAAAAATTTGTGTGATCCACGAATAGTTGTTCCGTACCTGGATGATCTTTATGTCCGTCGTTTATAGAGTCCCCATGATTCAGGAATTATTCTTACCTTTAAAGTGACTAACAACTGGCGTATATTTAGAATATACTTATGCGACCTTATAACATGTACCATAAAATTCTGATAGTCGGCCATACCTAGATAGAGATGAGTTGACCTCAAACCGAAATAATAAAACTAAGCAAGCGCATTACATAGTACACAAAATATAATTACGCCTGAAAACACACACTAGTTATAATTACGCTAGTGGGAAAACATCCAATAGAAATAGATAACGTTTTGTTGAACAATGATGTTGTTTGTTTACAAACTGACACCATTATATTTTACAAGCATGTCTGTTCTGCGTCTTATGGGTGAATGGATGAATAAAAATGTACTCTGTTTTAAGAATTCAGTATTGTATTGTGGGATATAAGAATCGCATTGATGTACATTCTGTCATATGATGGGAATGTTAAGAGATGACAGATGTACAACTGGCATTGTCTGAACTATCGAAGTAATGCCAAGCCGTCGCCCGTAAGCTTCCCTATAATATTTAGAGGCTATTGCTTAATATTACATGCGGAAATAAGCGCCAGTGCGACGGAATTTACGCAACAATCGAAAATTAATATGTAAGGCAGGAAGTATTTCGTATAATTTGTTAATATTATGAATATTGGAGGAACGGGTTTCAGGCTAGATCGTGAAAACGTTGCCATGATGATCAGGCACCCGCGATGATGAATAGGAAAGAGCTAGACCAAGACAGCGATAGGAAAGTTTAGAAAATTCCAAAATATTTTACGGCGAATGTACTACATTGATAGCGTTAAACCACTTAAGGGATCAACTCGCTTCTACTAATGCGCCAAGTGATGTGGTTTGATCCCCACATGAGACAAAAAATATCAAATCATCAAATAATTGTTTCAAATGTTTGTGCATGTTGTTTCAATGTTTATAAAATCTCGCGTGACAAAGATAATGCTAACATCCGGAGTTGTCTTTTAAAAAACATACGCTGTTCGATTTAGACACCTTAGATACATAAATAGATTATTATTATACATTTTAGAATCCTTTAGAATAATATTATGTTACAAAATCACTCGTGTAGTAAAATACCAGTCCAAACATTGTATTGTAGTAGGAGCTGGTTGTCAGCATCTACTTTAAACATTCTTATATCATACTTGAATTATTTGCTTAAAGCTTTGAGATAATAAATAAGTAAACAAAGTCGCAAGTTTCGAAATTATAATAAAAATAATGTCACATGGTAGTAAAGAATGTTTACGATCACTTAAATGAATCTTTATAAGTAGCTCGATTGTACTGCAACGTCGATGGTGGCAAAAAATCTTAACAACATTACACGGCCATGAGAGTTTAATGAACGCGTAGGGATGTCACGAAACTGTAAATGTATTACTGTAGAGCCCATTTTCACTTATCTTTCTGTTGTTGTACTAATCAATAGCCTTGTACGGTATTTTATTTAATATTGTCTTCTATTTACGCGAATGTTATTCATTGAAATTAAACTACTATATACGGATTTTATCGCGTTGTTTATTTAGCACTGTATTACAACATTTTGAAAATATTACACTACTATTACTATTGATTTAATTTTACTAATTTATAAGCTAGTAAAATTATTTAAACTATTAAATCTATTTATTTTTGGTTTACACTTTCCCTGACGTTTCGGTTGCTTTCCAGCAGCCATGGTCACGAGTCTCGTGAATTAGTAAAATAAAATCAATAGTAGTAGTAGTGTAATATTTTCAAAATTTTGTAACAGTGCCAAATAAACAACGCGATAAAATCTGTATATAGTAGTTTAATTTCAACGGTATTTTATTATTAGTTTACTTATTTACTAGCACAACCACATCATATTATTAATACAATATTAAACTGTAAGTATTGTCATGATATTGTATTTTATCTGATATGTATGACACTTACGGTTTACATAACCTTGATTACAAGTTTACATTTTTATAACTATTATAACTTAGGGCTGAATTTTTTATCGGCAGATACCTTTTATTTATGGAATATACATATATGACGGTTTGACATAGTTTCTATACAAAAGCAGCCAAAATGACAAATAGAATCCCGACATAGAAGTTATCCTTATATAAAATGGATGTACTCATACAATAAATTGACTGAACGGATGGCGTAGTAGTTTAGATGGTCGCCTCGCCGCTGCCACTGCTCTGAGTTCGAATCCCACGCGAGACAAAACTTTGAGTGATCCACAAATGGTTGTTCACAGTCTATCCAGACTGTACCAATACCAAACCAACTGTGAACCATTTGTGGATTATGAAAAGTTTTCTTTGTGTGCGTTTTTTTGAATATTTGTAAAGGCCCCCGCGGCAAAGGTTGATACTGATTGTCTTTAAAAAAATAGATACAGATAATGTTTAAACTATTTAGTTTGAATCTTCTTAGCAAACATTTATAGAATTTACGGTGTTGCCACGACAACCAAATTTCACGTACGTACTTATTTTTATCAGATTTTGTTATAAATGTTTACAGTTATTTGTACACAAAAGATATGAATCTTCGTACCTGCCTATATCATTTATTTGACAATTAGGAGTGACTACGATCGTAACGTATGACTGTCGAATATATCGATTCTGCTGATATCGATACTGATTAATGGAAATGGTACATATAGCCGAATGATTCATAGATACTGAATAACAACTGTGTAAACGTTGTTAAAAAAGAATATTAGGTCCATATTCTAACTAATATTATAAATGTGAATGTGAGTTTGTTTATTTGTTTGTTTGTTATGCTTTCACACCTTAACTGCTCGACTGATCATTGTTCAATTTCGCATACACGTTGTGAGGGATACAGAAATGGACGTAGGGTACCTTTTATCTAGAAAAAGTTCTGTTACCTGACGCAAACTAATCTACATTTACGCAAGCGAAGCCGCGGTCAAAATCTAGTAAGCTATATATCTTAACTTTGGCCGTGAATCTGATGGAAACGCATAAATATACATAGTAATATACATAGTTTCACGCCTATATGCCTGATGGCTTAAACAGCGTTGTATAAGTTGTATTACATCGACATTTTGCTAACTGTGTGTGTTTTCGGTCCACGCCACATAATAGGGGTGGTCTATACAGTGCGTATAATAAACCCTGTTCGATTCTTAAAGGTGTTATATAGTACCTTATTATAAGTACGTAAATTTTATAAAAATCGACTAAAAAGACTACCCCAGCAAATTTAATTTATTTAAAATAATGGGTAATCTCATGGCAACACCGAAAACTTATTAATCATAATACCTAGGTATCGCGCTACGCCGCGCCTATCTATCTACGCCTTAGAAAAATGCCACCAAAGGTATGCCACGCTCCGCGTCCTTGTCAAGTTTAGTGATCTTGCTAGACTATGCGAAATTTCAGTAATTTAAGTATAAAAATGCTGATCAATACTGTACTTAAAAATACTATGAAGACGTTTTACGGTGATATAGATTTATTAAATATTTATCTTAGCATGTTTTTTAAGTGTTTATTATACACTGTATATTTGATAAATTTTATCTTAACCCGTTTAACGGTTTACGCGTGATTAAGTAACAAACATTTAAACATCTTTGTATACTTTCATATTATAATATTAGTAGATAGGACTAATCAACATATCGGAGAAGTTAATATAAAAATAATATCATTACATTTGCTTTTAATTGTATTACACCTTATCACACTGAGAAGATACTTATGCCCAGCAGCGGGACAGTTTAATATAGGACTGGTATGTTGTAATATATTATATAAAATTCGTACATAGGAAGATAAAGCATGCAAAAAAATTCAAATGCTCAGAGACAGCCCTGCTTTTGAGAGGAGTCGGGCAAAGGTTAAGTCAGGACAAGTGACTGTGAGAGCGGAGGATTACGACCTCCATCGTGGCGTTATCAGCGCAGGCCCAGATTATAAAGAAGCATAAACAAAGCTTGAATATTCTCATTACATACGTAAGATAATATACTCAATTAACACTTACATTATTACATTACTATTGATAAGAATAAAGCAAAGTGCCGCTTAGTCTTTTTACATTTGAGTACTGATATGATTACTATGCATGCAACATCTGAACTTTAAACTGAAGAATAATGATGAAATATCCGTGTTTGTTATCTGATAACATCCGTGTAAAATAATTAAGAAAATGTTTATGTAATACGACGTAAACTGAAAAAATATTGCACGGATTGCAGTATTTTAAATAGTAAATAAACAAATAAAATAAGTTGTTTAAGGCACTATTATTTTTAACACAAATGTCTCAAAGTACTAATAAAGAAATTAAAATCGAAGATCGAAAGGTTCCTTGCGCATTTGCAAACAAATTAAAACGACTGGAATAAATATGCGTATAGAGATATTACAAAAACAATAAATCCGACTGCTTAAAAGTAATGAACTGAAAAGAGAAAACAAGTATCACAATATCTATATAAAATTGGACTGGCTAATGCATTGTTTTGTAAGCTTACTTAAATAACTACATATTTATATTCAAATTAGTTAAACTAAATACTTTATATGGTGCCGCATGCGGTGACAAACGTAGTTTTGGTAGATCTTTCTTTGCCCTTAGGTAACAAAGTATTGTTTGTTCCCGCCTGCAACACCATATAAAGTATTTAGGGGAAGGGGAATTTGAACGCGGTTTCCACAGATGTATTGCTGGAGGTCTAACTTAAAAACAACATGTTTTATTTTGATACGCTGCTTAGAAGTCGAGTATTATGTGTATAGATCAGCTTCTTTTTACATGCAAAAATAAAATAGATAGATACCTACTTTCAAATGCCACATGTACGAAGTTGCTAGCAAACGCTAATAATTCTTTCTTTCGGAATTCTTACTTGCTGGGCGAAACGCACTAATTGTGCTATAAAGACGGTTTTCTGTAATAGGTTTGTACTTCCCGGGGCAAGCAGTCTCAAACTCTCAATTATATCGTCATTTACATAATTATAGCTGATATGTTTTTAAATACAATATAGCTGATGTCTTTTACACTGCATACATACGACATATTATGTACATTCGGCAAATCCGTACTTAGACTTAAATAAATAAATAAATAAATAAATAAACTTGTAATGTTAATCATGCCTCAGATCAGTAATCTGACAATACACGAAATAAAAATGAAGAATAATTTATTTATTTTTATTTAAGTAATTAGGTTTGTTAATATTAGTTAAGTTGTAAATTATGATTGTTGCTTTTGTTGATGTAAATAAAATAGAAAGAATTCATTTGGTTCACCAAGTAACACTTTTGATTGTCAAAGTATAACGGGTAATAAGTACACTTAAATGCACAGATTTAATCAATGATAATGATTTAAGTGCTTACTTTGAAACTATGCCCCACGCCTTATGTTACGGTTTCTATGATCTATCTCCGTACGGGACAAATAACTATGTGTGAACCAGTTAGTATTCTAAGTCTGATGTTTTTTTGTGTACATTAAAATCGAATTCAAAATCAAATCGAATCAAATTCGAACGAGCAAACTCCTGCACCAATAATCGTCTTTAAAAAATATGTTCCGCATTGACAACTTATGTAGTGCACTAGAGCACGGCTTAAAATATAGTTTCGCATATTAATTTATAATAATGGATGAGAATTTTACTTGAATCGCGTGTTTTTATACAATATTAATTAATAAAAAACACATTGTTTTATGTGATTTTAATGACTGAAAGTTAATTAATTCACGACGCTTTTACTATGAGTTATAAAATGTTTAATATCTCCGTTGTCTTGGTACACTTGTTTTAACACCAATGTCGCTTTACGATGACACATATTATAACTCCGCGAGGATATACCGATAGTCACGTGACATATCAGAATGGAGCTATATTGGGCGTTGAAAAAGATCTTATTTGTGTTATTTGGTGAAGAAAAAGTCGTAAAATCATTTAGTTTTAAAATATATTCGTTTTCTAATTAATAAAATAACATTAAGAGGATAATACATAAGATAGATTCTACGTATTATATCTAGCTATTATCTCTCATCTTTACCAGTACACCGTATTTGTTAACTAAATATAACAAGTATGTAAGTTAAAACAAATCATAATTCAAATGCGGCCTCGATGGCGTAGTGGTTAGTGTAACCGACTGCCACGCCTGAGGTCGCCGGTTCGATTGCCGCACAAGTCAAACATTTGTGTGCATGGACATGGATGTTTGTCTTGGTCTGGGTGTTTTTATGTATAATATGTATGTATTTCCAAAAAACAAGTATATATGTATGTTTATCCATTGTCTAGTACCCATAGTACAACTCTGCTGCTTTGGGCTAGATGGTGTTGTGTGCATAGAATATTATTATTATTAATTGTCTACATATAAATTATATGTACTTTCTTTTTTCTTACATGCTTAATTGACTATGTTAATTTATTTCAACTATTAGGCCACAATGTTATAGAAACACTATTACAGTATGTTTTTAAATAGTAAGTAAGTAACTATAAAATATTAGAATTAGGCTATGCTCATCAATGTACCTTCAATGCATTATTGTAATAATTTAAGTTGTGATTTAATTATTGACAAGGGCAACAAGTAAAGGTAAATAAACTAATATTTTATACGCAATTCCTGCACCAGGGATAATGCCTATGTCGCGGCAGCCTTTACAAAACATGGCAAGTAAGGAACTCTACGTATTCAAAACAACTATTTATGGACCGCACATTTTTTGTGTGTATGAGGATTAATCCCACAGCTCCCAGATGCCCAGAACGTCATACCGAAGCTCACTGGGCATTAGCTAGATGACCATTTAATCCTCTTTGCCATCCATGTGGTCAATAATAAGAGTAGCAATTCATTCAATGATTGATTTAGATCATCATTACCGATAACCGATTTAACTGCCTTTGTGGAGCAGCTTTTAGCAGCTTTTTTGCAGCGGTAGTAAATGCGACTGCTGTGCATGAGGTCTCAGGTTCGAATCCCGGGTCGGGTCAACAAAAAGTTATTAGGTTTTCCTGATAAGAAACCTCAATAACAGCCTGAAGTTAGGAAGTTGGTAATGTTAGACACCCCCGTGCCTCGGCAAGCACGTAAAGCCGTTGGTCCTGCGCTTGATCTCTTTCCGACTGTGACGGATTGCCATCCCATCGGATCATGAGAGTTCGGGAACAGAGCGTGCACTTCTGTTTGTGCACACACTTGTGCACTATAATATCTCCTGCGCCAGTCTACGTTAAGGCCGGCGTGACCGAATTTTCGTCTGAAGGACATAACCGATGACAAAACGGAATCATCGAAAATAACAGTAAAATTAAACATAAAACACCATAAATACCTATACTTCCGAAACATTTATTATACAAAGTTTAGATTCTCCCTAGTTATTTAATCATTATCAAAACGGAAATTTCTGGAAGGTTAAAAGTAATTGTTTGTATCCAATGACACATCCAGATATTAAGTTTCGCTATGTTAAGAACCATCAGTGAAAATAATTTCGATGTCTTAATAACACGTTCATACCCTGAGGGCCCAGGCTACTTTATCACATTGCGACCGGTATGAAACCGGTACATCTCGAAAGCCAATTTGGTCAATGGCGTAGTGATTATTATAATAATTCACAATTACCCGTATAAAAACTTTTAAACTATACAAACAAATGTTAAAAAAACTGTTGTTGTCTTTGCAGTATTGACGTAAGTACTATTCTGTTATTCTATTACGTAAACCTAGTACTGGTAAACGTTTTGATAACTTTGCAAGATGACATGAATACTAGAATTGTACAATACTAAATACAAATACTAAGTATATATTTGCAAGGGGAAGACCTAGGCGAACGTTTCCTGATCAAATCGGA
This sequence comes from Catocala nupta, assembly GCA_963675205.1. NCBI lineage: Eukaryota > Metazoa > Arthropoda > Insecta > Lepidoptera > Erebidae > Catocala > Catocala nupta. Next base: position 27,301,183 of record OY776090.1, on the reverse strand, counting down.
GACGTTCTGGATAAAGGCCAGGTTAAGAGCACCTTAAACCAGCGAGCGTGTATGAGGAATGTTATGAAAGTGAATGAAGCCAGAGAAGTGTGTCAGGATCGTAGCAAATGGAAATCCGTAGTCTCTGCCTACCCCTCTGGGAAACAGGCGTGAATTTATGTATGTATGTAAGTATTTATTTTGAAGCTATTGCCATATGAGTAGTGATTAACACAGTTTCTTATAGACTACTCCCGTACTAAGAGTAATTCCTGTTCCGCGGAGGACTTTACAAACATTCATAGGACGGGCACAAAGAACGGTTTGTTCCGCATTCGTCCTTCATGTTTCGTCCCAAGCGTAGAAATACGCATTCGTCCCAAAAAAAATTACTTATATGCCCCTAAATTGAAATAAATATTAATTTCTTAATGTAATTCCTCTTTCTTCCCCGATTAAGTTTCTTTTTTGTTCCCGTTTTTTTTTTGTATGGAATTTCTTTTGTACCGTCTGCCGAAAATTATTTTAAAATACCTCGTTGATCTCTCAGTAAAACTTTGGGCTTATGATTGCATGACATCACGACCCTGACAACGAAAGATTTAAAATAATTTTAAACCATGTTTTATTTTGTTAACCATATGTACAAAAATGTAGGGCGAAAAATAATAATTTAAAAAGAGGGGCGAATAAGGAACAATTTGGAATGTGGGACGTAATGTAGGGGCAAATGCGGAACAAACCCAAAGACCACCTAGACTCAGATCAAATATTTATGGATCACACATATTGTTGTCCCATGTGGGGTTCGAAGCCACAACACCAGGCGCAGGCGCGGTGGCGAGTCGACCGCCTAAACCACTTCGCAATCCACGCAGTCAAAATGTGAATCGCTAGTAAGCGTGTAATTTAATCCGTGACAACAACAATGACTCATTGAGCCCATGGCATAAGTTTACGCTTATGTTTGAGAGCAATTTTGAGCTTCTGCCTAGAAGTCTAACGCTTTGTAGATGATGCAAATACCCACTCAATAGAGATCTTTTGCCTCACTGAATTGGGCATGCCATTTTCGTAATATGTCTTCGTCGTAAAGCAAATGACAAATTCTTACTCCTAAACTAAAATCGACCTTATAATTTAAATTATCTTTAGGTATTATTCATATCTTGACGTCACAGCTTAGCATAAACACGTCACCGAAAACCGTAATGAGACCGGATGCCGCGTAATAACTGACTGCAGACGGAAGTTTAAGATTGAAAGTATGAAAACAATACGAAATTAAATATTTACACATAAGTTGCCAGTGTCAATATTGTGTCATTTGTTTTGATAAATATGATATATTACAACAATTTCGTTGAAGTTTCGAGTGGCGAATAACATTCTAGTGTTTTTGAAAGAACTGTCTGTTATTGATTGCGTCAGAAATAAAATATATTTGGCAAGCGACTAGGAGTAAAACTGTCGTAAATTTATGATATTGCAAATACGCTGCATTAACAAATTTGAACATAGAGCTAGACAAAGAGAGGTCTATTTACAAGCACTAGACTTTGCCCACGGCTTCGCTCAGTTTAATTTTGATTTTGTCAATAAATTGCTATCCCTTGGGAACAGGATTTTATCCTGGATGTTCTTTGACAACATTATGCGAAATTGCATGATGATCGGTCGGGTGGTAAAGGCGTGAAAGCGTAATAAACAATTCTTTGTTTATTACGCTTTCCTATGAATGCGAATATAAGTTAGTTTCTACTAACTTATATTCGCATTTATAATATTAGTTAGAACTAGTTTGAATTACTAACGTGACAATTTGAAACGAAGAACTTTTGTATGAAGGTATGGTAGGTATTTGTATTTTAAGGACATGCGAACAAAGTTGCATATAAAGATTAGAGTTGTGATACAACACGGCTACATTTTTATTCGTGATGAAAGTCTTTGTAACTCTAGTTATTTTGCACCTCAATCTACTCGGTAAAGTCGTGTAGGCGTGAGGAGGTGGATTGAATTCCTAGAAGATAGAGTTATTGGGTTTTGTTACAAGGGAATTCTCAGATGATGTTAGGCAATTGAAATTGAATGGATCGCATCGATGGGTTGCTTTTGAGCAATAGAACAGCAAGTTAAGCAGAATTTAAACTTATTTGCGAAATGTGAATGTTAGAGAATAACCTATGTATGTTATGTTTGATTATTATAAAAGATGACAAGCGGGTCTGTTTAAGTTTCAAGTGTTTTTTTGTTTCTTATACTCAATGGGCGTGATAGCATAGCAACAGAAAACAATTTACTTGAGTCTTTAAAGATTTATAAGACAGATCATTGGACATCGTATAGTATAGGTACTTAAAGGTGCCAATGGAAGTCTTTTACAGGAGATGTATTTTGTGAGAGTGTCGAACAAAAACTCTACTAGAAAACATCAGTTCGTTGGCCTAACTTGTAGAATTTGTTTACGATCATAATCTGCATCCGGCTTGTAAAACTATCATGCGGCAGTCTTAAATTAGGTATGTGTTTATTTTATATACATTTGATTATTAGAAGATTTTGAACCTAGTGCACTAGATTGTCTTAATTAAATAACGTACAACGCAACAATCTATACTATAAAGAGCAGCGATAGCTCAGTGGGGAGACCAATAGAATGCAATGCAGAGGGCCTCGAGTTCGAACCCACGTCGCGCACCTCGGATTTTCGGCAGTCATATGACTTTTCGAAATGATGTGCGTATTGATTGACAATTATCGCCTGCGCCGTGCCTCGGAGAGCACATTAAGCCGTCGGTCCCAGCTGCCATGAACATCTATGGCAGTCGTTATTGGGGAAGTCGACACAAAAGATCCCACTGGGTCGAAGTGTCGCCGGTCTGTACTGACTGGCCCCCACACAAGATAAGATAAGATCTTAATCTATACTATAATATTATAAAGCTAAAGAGTTTGTATGTTTGGTTGAACGCGCTAATCTCAGGAACTACTGATTCGAATTGAAAATTATTTTAGTGTTGGATAGCCTTGTTAGTATAGTTTTCTGGATATTAACACTAATCTTACTCTCAAGTATAATTTACTGCTTATCGCTTTAATCGATCGCAAACCGAAACGATGGCGATGCGCACAACAAAGACAATCATCGGGTACGTATCCATCTTGTAAATAAACATTGATTTAATTTGATTTGCTGTTCTATTACACCATCTCTTTAAGCACGTGTGCTAGGACAGTACAAATCCATAAACTCAATAACACGCTGTCGCAATGTCGTGAAAGCAATGCTAATGCTCTAAGGACTTCAATATACCTGCTATCCTAAATTATATTATAAATGCGAAAGTTAGTATATTTATTAGTTTGTTACACTTTAACGCCTTAACTACTCGACCAATCATCATGAAATTTCTCACATACATACGTTGGCCAGGGTACAATACCTTTCATCCAGAAAAAATACTGTTGCTAACCTAACCTATATTGACCGAAATCGCGGACAATAATATATGTTGTATAATATAAATAAATAATTTCTTCAATGCGAAGTTTCCATATGAATCATATCACTCTACGGCATCGTTATCAATGTAAACATAATAAAACCGTGCTAGTAATTATACAGATAATAATACGTAACATGTTAATATTAGTGTCTAGATATACCTTGAAATTCGTTACAGGTTTTTAGACAACTAGCTGTTACCCGCGACTTCATCCGCGTGGAATTTAACAGACAGGTCTTAATTATTTTTTGCGGCTTCTAATGTTCTAAAATAGAAGTAGCCTCAGTTACTCCTTATAACATGAGCTATCTGCGTCACAATCAATCAAGCTGTTTCAGAGATTAGCCGAAACAAACAAACAGACAGAGGGACAAAAATTAAAAAAATGATATAATTACCGTATACCGTATGCATTTAGTAAAAAGCTGTTATACTTTGACATTACAAACAGACACATAAATTTCATTTATTTGTATAGATGTAGAGATATACAGGTGTCCGGTAATTAATGGATAACCTGGAAATGTCTTATAGTGGAACTGATGGCCGTTCAGAAAAAATATTAATAAAAATCTATCCTAACTACTACCTGAGATATGTTTTTTTTTAATTACCATGTATAACTTTCTTGTATAATACTACGACCATAAATGAATGAAATCCATCGGTTTTTTGTTGTTTTATTATTGAACACTAATTATGCTAATAGATAGACAGTCAAAAGTATGCTATGCTAATATAGCTTGCACTTTTTAATATTAATAGTAATTTTTTTTTATTTTTTTTTTTTTCATTTTTTCTGACCGGCCTTCAGTTCTACTATAAGACATTTCAAGGTTATCCATTAATTACCGGACACCCTGTAGAAGTTAAAATACAATTTTGCAACTGTTCTTTTATGTACCATAATTGGTAATGAACGCTTTGTGTTATAAGTTCTGAACAATGATGATAATAGGTAGGCGATAATCTAACAATAGTATACGATTCAACGGCATTCCCAATTGTATTTGAAGGTAGTTTTCAAAAGGCAAGTCCTTGTTGTAAAACGCCTATACAAGATACAGCCAAGACTGAGCTATAGGTATGCTTGAATTATATTGAATAGCTGCTACAACACCGGTGACCTCACCTTCAAATATAAAGAGGATCTCGACAGTGTTGTAAAGTCATAACCAAAATTACTTTAGTGTTCGCCACATATTATGTTTTAAAATTTCATGTAACTGGGAGAGAAATGTGCTCGGTTGACAGTTTATTGCCGTCAACCGTGTATACATCCAGTAAAGAATGGACGAGAAAAGACTGACTAAGAAAGTTTATAAGGCTAGTGTGAATGGAACCGTCGCAAGAGGAAGGCCTAGGCGAACGTTTCTCGATCAAATCGGAAACGTTCTGGACAAAGTCCAGGTTAAGAGCACCTTAAGCCGGCGAGCGTGTATGAGAAATAAAAGTGAATGAAGCCAGAGAAGTGTGACAGGATCGTAGCAAAAGGAAATTCGTAGTCTCTACCTACCCCTCTGCGAAACAGATGTGAATCTATGTATGTTTGTACTGACTACCAGACAGCATGATGCTTCGAAGAATTAACATAGCCTGATCTAGGAATCGAACCGGGAATCTCTTGATCACCAAATCCAAACTTTATTTAAAAATATATTATATTAGCTTTTGTACGCTGCGGCGTGGTATCCATGTCGCAGGCAATTTGTATGATTCCACGTTTTACAAATGGCGTCGTCCTTTTAAAAACGCTAGCTGTTTTATAATATGCCGAAAGCAAGGCGACTCGTTCAATAGTCGGGCTCCTATTTCTGGGTGGACACAAAAAAATAACCACTATGGTTACGGCGGGAGCAGAGCTTCCGCCTCCGCCTTCAAACCTAACATATCCAAGTCGAAGTGCTAAGAGTCGGGACTCGGGGCGTTAAGTGACAAGGCAATTTACATTTTGCCTTCGGCATATTTTAAAACAGCGAGCGTTTTCAAACGGACAACGCCGTTTGTAAAACGCGAAATCATACAAATTGCCTGCGATATCTACATCAATAAAAAGTATTCTAAGTATGTCCTTTTCCAGGTTTCACTACTACCTCTATACCAAATTTCATTCAAATCGGTACTCAACAGATTTTAGACCGAGATTTAGCCGGGAAGAAGTAACAGACCGATAGGCAGATAGTTATTTTCAGATTTATAATATTAGTATGGATTTAGTGACATACCGAAATATTTAAAATAGACCTTTAAATATCTCGTAATAATAATTGCCGTTGTATTTGCAAATAACCCATCTGTACACCTTACCATTTGTATATTTATCATAAATTACCTATTACTCAGCAGCACACATATAACAACGTGCATCTGATAAAGAAAGCGAAGTAGGCAGTTTGTATTTTTTATCTTAATGACGAGACTAAAATTTCTACCAGCGACACAGTTAGAGGAAATATGTCTATTATATTACACGTGTTTAAAACGTAGGATAAAATATATAACACACGTCATTGCTGAGTCAACATTTATTTAAATTAATAATAAGTTGCATGTACTTTTATGTGTTCAGCAATCCTTAGAATGCATGAGGTTTGAGGAAAACGTTTTAGCAATGAGATACTGGCCGGTAATTGATATTAAAATAAGTCAAATATGGAATTTCTTAATTTAAAGGATCATGGGCGTATTTTCATTTACGTTACAATTTCCAGGACGCTTTAGTAAACCTGTAGAATTTACACTGAGTATTTCTTTCGTTGATTTTGCAGTTTACAACACCAAAAAATCAATGGCCCATTTAAAAATAAACAAGTTGTTTTATATACCAAAGAAATTTTATAACAGTATCCAGAATGTATACACGTTTATGGCAGGGGATGCGCTGCGCTTTTACTGTCCTCACCATGCACTTTGCACATAGCCTATAGACCTCGTTCTCAGCTTCCTACAGTTGCGAAATTATCTATATATTTGCTAGCAGCGTGTTGTTTACTTCAACTGTGATAATAATATAATTCTTTAAAAAGATGCAGAAGATATTGTTACGTCGCGTCGGGATGGTGGTTCGATTATAAATGCCAATACTTAGGTCGTGATAGTAAACGTACGGCTCAGTCAGTCAGACTTACTAACAGCTATGGAGCATGCATTCTATTCTCGCTAGAAACAGTATAATTGAGAACCTTTAGAACGTAGTACATATTAACCCAGTGGCATAGCCGTGACCTTTGAAGGGCTATTATGATTAAAATAACTTTTATTTGATTGATTTGTATGAACGACCTATTATACAATTAAGATAACGTAGACTGAAATGTAATGGGATAGGACCTTGGTGTTGCGTCAAAGAAGATGGCCTGTTCTTTGAGCTGGTTATCTCCTAATAATTATTATTAGGCCAATTTATAAACTGACGGACTGCTAAGTAGGGACCTCTTCTCAATACGAGAAGGGTTTAGCCATCGTCCACCAAGCTGGCCTAGTGCGAGTTGCCAGACATCACACGTCTTCGAGAACATTATATAGAACTCACAGACGTGTAGGTTTTACGATGTTTTCCTTCGCCGTTATCTCCTGCTTATGGAAATATTAATGAGTGTTAATAAGAGCCAGAGTATTGACTGTAGAAAAGACCGCACTGTACACACGAAATAAGATTAAGATTTAATCGCATTAGCGTAAGGTCTTCTATTAATTCAATTTTGATGATACATTATATCATCAAAATTGAAAAGCTTTTTAATTAGTCCCACACCAGAAATAATACATACATCAAACAACAAAGAACTTCCAGACCTGCTACTACTGTTTGAGTATGACACATGCTTAAACGTATATGAATTGTCGTCTGTGACTACTTAAATTATTGCGCGATCCTTGCTATTATAATTTAACCTATGCAATTAGAAATGTTCTAACTTTCGGTCAAAGTCCTAAAAGATCTACAAAGGAATCTTAATTCATAAATGTCGAAAATATACAGTAAAATGACACTTGTAACGACAAAATACTGTCATTCTTACCTTGCCACTATAGTGTAATGATAACGCTATCGGCATACAAAAGAACGCAAGAAAATAATCTTGGCAAAAAGGACTCTTAGCCTTTGTTACTAACCATATCCATACATACGATATTATCGATGCAATCTTAATGATAGATATAGGTAAAAGGACACACACAACACGTCTTTTTCTTTAAAGGGGACGAAGGAGACGGTCTAACGGTTTCATCAAACACGTAAGGTTTGAATCAAATCGTTTGACCGTCTCGGGACCCCTTAACAAATACCCGCGAAACAATATATTATTAATGAAAATAAAGCTCAGTGGCAATTTCAATGAATAACTAATATTAGCAGGCTACCATTGACGAACGGAGTCGTAAATAAGACGTTACAAATACATAAAGATAACTGCCCACGGTGAAAATGCGGAAATTGGCTCACCGCACAGTTTCAACGAATCGTAACGTTACCGCTATGTAAACAAATAACTATTTTCCCGTACGTAACAACCTGAATAATTAAAAATTATAATTATCAGATTTATAGGCCATCAGTGCCGGCGTATTACTTCAGTAATCGCTTAACACGATAATTGAAAAATGTTCGTTACTTAATATTAACCAACGAAGAGAAAATGCTAATAATTTCTGCAGAGGTAATATTAATACTCTAATTGTACGAGGTAGAAAGCTATTAATGGGAGCAAGATATGTGCCCATTATCCTATTTGCTTGGCTAAATCTGATTACAGTTATTTATACGTTTACGAAACTGCTTTAATCTAATGCCACACCTTTTGAAGCGCCATACGTTCGTCATGCCTTGAATAAACTTACCTGAAAAGGTAGATGTATTTTCGATATGTTTATATAAATATATGTAATATATTATGTTCTTTGGTAGAAATTTGGCACATTTCTAAAATCACTGTGGTACTTATTATTACTTACCTACCTATAATTCTTCTTTAAAGCCGAACACGTGTAGATATTTAAAAATAATATAAAGGTAGAGATTTTAAAATAAACCGCTATAGAATCTATATATTGCAAAAGTAATTCAATGTGTAACACTTGAATAAGCGTAGGACAGTATTACCTCTTGATAGTGTGGAATTACACATCATCGCAAGAATTTTCATGAATTTGCGAGTATGTTAGTCCACAAAGGGTATGTTTATAGATCAGTACTTATTAGCGATCATGAGTACCCCGCGTCTCCCATTACCTAAGAATCATCAAGTAAAATGTGCGAATAACATCTAGCCTGTCGGGGATACAAATACAAGAATGAATATCTATATAAATGTAGATTTAAACTTGACTGCACTGATGGTGTAGAAGTGGTCACCTCGATCCTGCCATTGCGCATCGAGTATTGTGGGTTCGAATCCCACCGAGGACAAAACGTTGTGTGATCCACAAATGGCTGTTTCAAGTCTGGGTGTTTTTTATGTTCCTTGTTTGAATGTTTGTAAAGTCTCACGCGACACAGAAGCTATTCCAAGAGCGGAAGGATCTTTGAAAAATATATAAATGTCTAAAATTAGATAAAGTCGCCTAAATAACGACAGTTTTCAAGAATTTGCGAGTACTTTAGTCTCGTGTGATAAGTTTATGGGTAAGTTTTATAGATTTGCTTACGAGCGATCATGAGTGCCTGACTCCCTAATAATTAGGAACCATCTAGCGAAATGTGCGAATAATACTACGCATATCATAAATGTAGATTTGAACTCAGTGGCACTATCATTGGACATTTAGGCACAAGCCGATTGAGTGTAAGAAAATCCATTCAATCATTTTAAAGCTACTATGTGAAGGCTATGTTTACTGACACACGTCTACAAATCTTTTAAACATCATTATAAGATTCTTTACAAACTAAATGGCTCAAACGTGCTAGCTGTCACATACTAAGTTTCACACTCATACTGCTGATTTTTATCAATATATACATGTCAGTATAAAATATACAGTCATGGTATAAAAGGAAAGTGTAGATCGAAATTAAACTAAAATGGACTATCCTGTTCACGAAATAAAGTAATAATTTTTAATGTATATGCTTTGTGTTTTTGTATGTACATATATGTACTACCTGCATACATATGTACATGATGTCATGCCTATATTCCCGAAGGGGGTAAAGAAAGGTAAATAACAAACACACTTCAGCAACAATGATTCTAGATCCCATGAAACAGATAGATATTGCAATTTACTGGGCACAGTTTTAAACTCTGTGAGCAAAAATAACTGGAGACTTCATACGTAGCATTCGAATGCACTACCGGACTGCGCCGGGCAGACGACATATGTTATGGAATCCAAAACTATAAAATCTATAATATTTTTATTCTTACCACTATTAAGATTATACATTTATAAAGAATTTAATAACAGCTTTAGAGCTGTTATTAAATTCTTTATAAATGTATATTAAAGAAAATTATTATATTCCACCAGTGCGATGATTCATACGGCGCGGCGGTAGCCCAATTGTTAAGGCTTAAGACTGTGCCGAGCGAAATGTGCCAAAACAGGCGGTCACAATTAAGTTGATAAAATCAACACTTTTTGTTTAATACAAATATAAAATATACATTTATCATAACAATTAATGTGTTTATAATTACTCCGTGTAAAAAACTTATAATAATTAATATTTTCGCTCACAAAATTACGTAAATTTGCACGAAAAATGCAAAAACGTAAGCTCGTGTTAAGTGATTTTTAGATTATAACAGTAGAAATCTATCCTATTTTACAGCTTAAACGAAACATAAATAGTTATATTATAATTTGTCCGTCCCAAATATTTAAGTTATTGGTTGACAAAAAAGATACATATTTATAAAAAGAGCACTTCAAATCCTCCATACAATTTTACTATGGCGGCCGCGCGCTGATTTGAATATCGAACTCTGTCATTCAGTCCAACCGCATCTTACGCTCGGCGCAGTCTTAAGATTTACTATTAACAGGCTTTGGATTGGATTCCCACCCTGCTCTAATAGCACTACTGATGTGACTCCACGCAAAAAGCATTGACCTTCAATGTTAACAGGAATAGTACTAATTTGAAACCCAAACGTTAAGCAACGAATTAAGTAACCGACACAATAGACAAATATAGGGTATTATTAAATTGAAGTACACATAGTCTTCTGGCTCTAGGACAATCTCAATCCCAAGCAATTGCTCTATATTTCTTGTACGACAATGAATTAAGTTTAAAATTAAAATAATTTAGTCAGGGATAGACAAATACTAAGCATATATCTTTATTTCATAACTACATTCTATTATTGAAAGTGTATTAAAAGCTTCTAACAATTATGCGTAGTGTGTATTATGAGCGAGACATCCTTTGAGCCTGGATTTAATGACGGCTGCCTAATTAACGGATAAGATAACAATAGATTTGACGTATTTATTTTCAATTGGGCTTATAGTTGTATGAGACATCTTTCTTTCAATGTACTGTCGCTATATTTTTTACTTAATATTCGATTTTAGAAGACCTTGTGAGATTTTTACAAAGTTTGCATAAATTTAGGTTATACTAACTTTCATTCCCTCGGGAATAGTACTTTTTTCTAGATATAAGGTACTCTTTCCTAGATGAAAGGACCCGATGTTCTTTTCTGTACCCCTGACAACGTGTAATTTAATGATGATCGGTCGAGTAGATAAGGCTTGAAAGCGTGAAAGCGTAACAAACAAACAAACTATCATTCGCATTTATAATATTAGTTAGGATTTTGACTAAGGGTAGCCAACGCATGAGTGTTACACCCATTATCATTAAACCATTAGGGCAAATAAAAAACAAATTATAATCAAACAATAATTGGACTAATTGATGTCTAAAAACGGACATGTCGTTTCATAATTTCCTTGTTTTTATCTAAGTTATTTTATGTAATTCAATTGTTTTAATTTCATTTACGTGTGCTGTTTTAATTTAACTGTGTTCATTTGTTCATTTGTAATTACATTGTCCATTTGTAATTACATAGTTTTATTGTTAAGGTGTTAATATTTGCATGTCAAATTACTAACTAAGTGTTAGAACTTATATTTATTTAAAGACCTACAATGTATTGAAATTAAACTACTATATACGGATTTTATCGCGTTGTTTATTTATACATTGGTCAAACCAAGAGAAGCATAGGCACCCGCATAAAAGAACACATAGCTGACGTAAAACACAAACGCTCGTTGAAGTCTGCTGTGTGTGAACACGTACAACAGGGGACCAACCACTACCTGAGATTTGACAAACCACAGATTCTCGCTAAAGAACACCGATTCCTGCCAAGGATGCTTCGCGAGGCTATTGAAATTAAAAAACATCCCAATTTCAATAGAGAAGATGGTTGGAATGTACCACCAGCTTGGGATCCAGTACTTCAAATAGTCAAACCCAAGAAGAAACAAACCACAGCTAGACTTCATGATACTTTGAGCTCATTCTGCGTAAATAGAAACACCAATAATTAAATTATGTTCAGGTACTTTGAAATAACTACACTGGAACATTGAGACAACTACCATCTTAGTCTCCCCGTGACCATGGCTGCTGAAAAGCACCCGAAACGTCGGGGAAAGTGTAAACCAAAAATAAATAGATTTAATAGTTTAAATAATTTTATTAGCTTATAAATTAGTCAAATAAAATCAATAGTAGTAGTAGAGTAATATTTTCAAAATTTTGTAATACAGTGATAAATAAACAACGCGATAAAATCCGTATATAGTAGTTTAATTTCAATGAATAACATTCGCGTAAACAGAAGACAATATTATGTAGACCTACAATGTACACAAGACTTAAGGCACATAAACGATTATTGTTATTATTAAATAAATAAACTACACGAATGGTGCATTGATTAAAGTGGTTTCCTACCGAGTGTTGCCGGTAAATTCCCCGAGACAGTATGTGTTATTCGCAATTAGTCAATTACCGAGCTTGAGTAGTTTTTGTCTCAGTACTCGTAGACCCGGTAGTTTGTTAATGAATTCTGTAAAACAGAGTTTATATCAAGTCTCTGTTTTTCCTATTTATATATACTTACTTTTACTTAAGCGTAGCAGGGCACAAGCTAGTTACAGATAATAATAATGCCGACAAGGATTTACAAACAAAGCATTTTTAAAACTATTTATATTGTATGTAAGCCCTCATACAATATAAATAGTTTTTGATTATTATATATAATAATTCAAAACTATTTATATTGTATAACAACAGACCTAAAAGCAAAATATGCCAAGAAGTAATAAATAATATAGTAGTGACGAAGGCGAACATGTAACGGTATAATTTAGGGGCGGGACCCTACTTTGCATATAATAGATTCACTTTTATTTCAAAGGCAAACAACTTACCACTGACAGCCCACCTTTATTACTGGTTAAGCCTGACAACAATGGCTGCAAGATACTGCATACAACAACATTGATAATGATAGTAGGTATAATTTATAATATATAGATACCTATAATGTTTGATAAATACTTAGGTAGATATTTTGTCTACTATGCAATCTAAATAAGTATAGAAATGTCAATGACCTCTACCAACTATCTCAACAAAACTTTTGGTAACAATTGCTAATTCAACTAAAACTTTAATCTATTTTGTAATACTGAAATTAGGTTAATGTATAAAATCATCATGTCAACATGATGATTTTATACATTATTTTTCATGACCTTTTAATCCTCTGCAGAGTAGAGGTCTTATCCACTGCTGCACCGTTTTAAGTATATCCCAGATTTGAACATTAGTTAGAGTATTTCAATGTAAATTTAAATTGTTATATTAAATACCTTTTTTTTTTTCAGCAGATTGTCCTCCACCTACATGTTTTACAAAGACGAATGTTTTACGTCGAAGTCATCGTGCTTTAGAACTCACTCGGCCATAATACGCCCAATGATAACATATGGCGCCATAGTTTGGTGGCCCCGCACTCTTCTAAGCACAGTTACACAAAAACTACAAAGCCTACAACGACTCGCCTGCCTGGCGACGACAGGCTGTATGAGAACAACCCCCACGGCATCGCTGGAGGCCATACTAAACCTCAGACCCCTACACCTAATCATACAGCAGGAAGCAGTTACAGCTGCCATACGGCTTGAAAAGGTAGGGCTCTGGAAACAGGACAGTAGGATAACTCATGCACGCCTAAAGGAGTTAGTATACAACGAAATTCCAATGATAGCGGCGACATGTGATATCATCCCAAAAACTTTTGTTTTCGACAAAAAATACCACATCCAACTTCATGAAGAATTCAAAGATAGCTCTGGTATACACGAAGTGAGAATATACACGGATGGATCTAAAACAAAATCAGGAACAGGAGTCGGAGTTTTCTCCCACGACCTAAACATCAATTACTCAACAACCCTGGGAAACCTCAACACTATCTTCCAGGCAGAATGTGTTGGAATCACCCGGGCTGCAACAGCGGTTACATCAAGGGGTATAAGCGATAAGACGATACGCATTATCTCGGATAGTGCCGCGGTATTACAAGCTCTGAAAAGCAACTGCTTTAACAGTGGACTCATCCTAGAGTGTCACCGTGAGCTGCAAAGAATTGCAACAAAAAATCGGGTAACGTTGCAATGGATACGCGGCCACAGCAACTCTTCTGGCAATGACGCTGCAGACCAACTGGCAAAGAGAGGATCGAGCATTAAAATGGTAGGACCCGAACCAATTGTCCCGATACCCTTCTGCCAACTCAAAACATGGTTATGTGACAGAACCACGAAACTACATGAAAAACAATGGGCAGAAACAAAGGAATGTAGACAGACAAAGGAAGCCCTTCCATCCTTAGACATACATCTGTCACGCAAACTGCTGCGTTCTTCAAGAAAAAACCTGCGTCATCTAGTGGGTATAATAACGGGTCACTGTTCACTCAACAGACACCTGTTTAACATCGGCATCACTGACAGCCCTTTATGTAGAGGCTGCATGGAGACCGAGGAGACACCGGCTCACGTGCTGCTGCATTGCAAAAGCGTGAGCAACCAACGGGCGAAACTACTAAACGGTCCGGAGACGATGAAGGAAGTGCTGTGCAACACCGGTCCCCTATTGTCTTTCTGGACAGAGCTGAGGTGGTATGAGTAACCGAACAACTTTTTCGCGTCGGTCACTTACGCACAATGGCCCAATTGCGTGGCTAAGTGCGGATAACATACGTCTAACTAAACTAAACTAGAACTCACTCCTTCTTATATTGCAGGAAAACAAAACGTAGGATTTCATGCATGCAAACCACTCACACGTATGTTATTACTTGACAAAATATAATTTAAAACATCATATATTTAGGAATCGGCCCTCGCCACTTTCTTAATTCTTTTAGACAGCTATTTAAAATTATAAAACGTATGTCAACAATAAATCACAATGTATGACTGATTGTTTACAAAAAAATTTAAGAAACTTGATGTAATTGTTTACAGTTAATCTTGCAACTGTTTTACAATGTTGTGTTTTACTGTATATTTATTTTCATCTTTGACAGATTCTGAGACATATTTCTAATTAGTGCCACATTCTGTCATCGTCACGTGCATAGATTTGCACGCCGATAACGAAACACAGCTTGTTATGTTTGACATTGTCATACGAGATCCTCTAAGACAAAAGAAAAAGGGCATTCCTCTTTTCTAAACTGGCTAAATAACCGAAAGATGTAAAGCCATGTTCCTACATCAAGAAATGAGTCGTTCTTCGTCTATCTATTCTAATATTATGAAGCTGACGAGTTTGTTTGTTTGGTTGAACGCGCGAATCTCAGGAACTACTGGTTCGAATTGAAAATTATTTTAGTTTTGCATATCCCATTAATTAAGGAAGGCTATAGGCTATTTAACATTACGCTTCAACCCAACCGATAGGAGCAGAGCATCATTGAAAAATGTTGTTAAAACGGGGAAAATTCTCTCATATGAAGCAGACGAATTTACGCGGATCAGCTAGTCACAAATATGTCAAAATTTAACTATCCGTAACTAAAACAACTTGTTTCTTCATTTACGAACCGAGCCTTAATGAGCGTTATGATGATGAGGTATCTCTGGATCACCTAATCACTTGGATACGCATATTCATTTAATAAATAATAAACCGTATCTGATAGTGGGCGTCATCGCAATATGTGATGCGATTGTACCTGATTACGTGAGAATACCACAGTATCAAAGCATATAACTGCAATAGTACGTACCTATAAGCTATATAATAATACCTAGCACTACTGAAAAACGGAATCAAATCGTCATCACATCTTTTAACCTTAAATATATTCGGAATATACATATTTTGCTTGCCACATGGTTGGCAATACTTCGTCAGATAGTTTAACAGCAATCGGGCCTGAAATTACTACTCTCTAGCTAGCTATGACTGCCGATTATTATAAGTAAACTATATTATAAATGCGAAAGTGAGTTTCTTTATTTGTTTCTTCCGTTTTCAGGCCTTAACTACTAAACCGATCTTCATAAAATGTTGGATGTACGTTGTCAGGGGCACAGAATAGGACATAAGGTACCTTTCCTAGACTAGAAAGTCGGCTTGAATCCCAACTAATACTATAAATACGTATGTGAGTTAGTTTGTTTGTTACACTTTCACGCCTAATCTACTCGACTGATCTTCATGAAATTTCGCATACACGTTGTCAGGGGAATAGAAAAGGATATAGGGTACGTTTCATCCAGAAAAATTAAGTTTTTTTTTACATGTATTGACGCATTCCTCTCCGCGAGGCGACGGAGAGGTTATGTCGGGCTCACCGAGGGAAAGATACCCCGGTAATACCGACTAAACCTAACAAGGTGTTCCTCGACGTAACCATAGACGGCGGAACCGCGCGAATCGCTTTCACAATTAACCTAACCTGTGTTTTTGGTTCCCCGGAAAAATGCTTTATGCACTGTCCGCCGGCTAGGGGACGGTACCGGCGGGGTGTGTGGAACTCCCAGTATGAAGTGCTGGTATATCCACTAAAAACCCTGGGGTGTTCCTCTCACCCAATGGGCGGACCAGTTGGGAGCTCTTAAAAGATTCATCCATAGCAGGCCCCCCCGTGTAGGTGCGGGCCGGGTTAAACGGACCCGACCACCTCTAATCCCCAGGGGAGAGCCTCACCGCTCTCCCCATTCGACGTTAGAAGGCACGCGGGAACACCGCGCGCGCCCTCTCGGGACTCTTAATTTACGGGTGGCAGGGTCCGCTGAGGCCCTGCCACCCGGAGCCCCTTAGATGAGGGGCAGGAGAGCGACATAAGTGCGTCTCCTGCGCCCCCTCCTCCGGCGGCGGACATCCGGGGCTTAAGGATCTTCCTCACGCCCCCGTTCCGCCGCCTCCTTCTGCGAGATGACAGTGTCGCAGAAGGACCTCATTGCGCCCCAGCACCTGTCGTCGCCGACCATCTTGGATACGACGGTCGGCAACGAGAGGTCGGGGCAACAAATAAAGGTTAGGTTGCCCCAGCGACCACACAGTTGTCGCTGGGGCAACCTGACCTTTATTTATGCAAGCGAAGCCGCGGTTAAAATCTAGTAAGGTATATTTTTGTTTAATGGAATTTTACGTATCAGATATTTTGTCTTGAATTAACCAGCTACAGTTAAAAACTTCATACATAACTTTTAATGAATATGAATGTAAATAATTACAAAGATTGTACTGTTTTAGATATTGGTACATAAAGTTTTAGATATTGGTATATTTGAAATATGTGAAATATAAATGCGTTGCGTTTACATATAAGGGTGTTACATAAGTTACATATGATGGATGTAGACGATAGACGAAACAAGAACAACGCTATAATAACAATACCGCAAAACGTATTTTTTAAATTGTCTTAATTTATCAACTTTATAAAACTCGTGCATGCTGTTCTTACCTGTAAAAGGCTATTTTACTCTTCTGTTGTTATTTTAATCTAAAAGAAAAGTATATTAGTGTAAGTAATTGTTGGTGAGCCTAAATAAATAAAATGTCTCTATCTTCATAATGTGTTCACTCATACTCAATACTATACTCATTCGTTTAGTGTTAAAACTAACAAATAACTGTTGCCGTAGGTTCTGATAAGAAAATCCGTGATAAAATTTATTATTTCCACTACGCTCTATGCCAGTTTTCACAACTAGGCAACGAGACGTGAAAACTTTGTACCTAATTGATAACACTGGGCAACAAAAAATATATATTTTCTGCGGCATTAATTTTTTTACTAGTTTTAATAAACACCTTCATCAGTCATATCCGAAATTTATTTACTTTGTATGGATTGACTCTGGTTCTTAAGATATTCAAAATAAAGAACGGTTCCATCAGGACATTAGAACAATGAAAGAAAGATACCAAGGTCGATGGGGCAGCCATATTATGATGGCAGACTATTGCTTGAGTTTAATAAAAGATTGTTCTCAACATAAACACAATAGAAAAGCTTACAGATAAAGTGATTTCTAATATTTCTTTTATGATTTTTTGTTAATAGTTTAATTATGTATTAAGTTTTCTTGTCGTTGTTATACAGCCGCTTCTAAAATATATATTCAATATATAATTATATTTTGATTTTGACCTTCTTTTAGTCATATAGTTATAAAGTCTTATCTCATAAACTAGAATCAATTTAATAAATCTGATATTCTTCTGGTATTCAGCATACTGAACTTACACAAAATCGACTTCAACTTACCACGCCGCAAAATGACTGTTCCCCAGTGTAATTTGAGTATTTCACGAAGTGCACGTGATATGACATTGTTTTCCATTTTCTATATCTGTCTGATACATAAATAATCAATTTAGTACTTGAAAACATTATCTACTACTTCTTCATTGTTACCTTATTATTCTATACTAGCTGTTGCCCGCGGCTTCGTTTGCATAAAAGTAGGTAAGGTTATGTTACTAGCAGGACGGTTAAAAATATTTTTTTTTTTAAAAAAACCTATAAACACGCTTTATTAAAATAAGTAGAAAATAATTTAATAATTTTAATGTAAAAATGCGTGGGTGCTTTCTAAGATATTTTGATAACCCACGCTTTTTTACATTAAAATTATTAAAATATTTTCAACTTTGTTTAATAAAGCGTGTTATTTTTGTTTTTTTAAATATTATTTATTTTTGTTCTTTTAACCTATTATTTTTTCTAATTTATTGTATTGTCATCGATCCTCGATAAGTGTGCAAAGTTTCAAATCAATCCGTTGGTTTGAAAGGGGTGAAAATCACGTTCAAAGATTCCGTTACATAGATTCATAGATACATACCAAGCTAATAAAAGCGTGTTAAAAATAGCCTATGTTACTCGGTGATAATATTGCTTTCTTTTGGTGAAAGAATTTTTTAAATCGCTTTAGTAGTTTTTGAGTTAAATTCTGACAAACAAAGAAACAAAAGATCTAATCTTTCCTCTTTATAATATCAGTATAGATATAGACAAGCCAGCTTTCTGGACTACCTTTACGTTTGTTGTGATACTAAAATCCATATCATCAACATCTCTACGTCTAAGATAAACGGTTCAAGTAGGATTCGTCTACTAGAACGATTGAGATAAACAAAGTATATATCAATGACTAGAACGTGCCCAGCACGTAACCCACCAACCAATCATGCGATCAACCCGTCAATCACTAGAATACGTGCACACGAGTTTGTGCAACATATGTACTTATGAATATACTAATTCAATTTGCCGCTGTGTGTTTCTGGACGAGTAGGCAGACTATGGTTTTCCACTTATTAAGTACAACATTTTGCCCACGGCCTCGCTCGCATAAATGTTATTTTTAGGCAGAGTTATGTCTATTTATTCAGTACTTTTTTATGGATTTAATGTACCCAATATCTTTTTCTGTACCCCTGACAATGTGCTTACAAAATTTCCCGATGATTAGTCGAGTAATTTAGGGGTAAAAGCGTAACAAACAAACAAGCATTTTTAATATTAGTTAAGATATCATATAATTCTTTGGTTTTATTATTTATTTAATATTCTTTCGCAGTGGTACACCGGTGGCCAGACACAATAGATTTTTAATTATGTCTAATATTCTAAGACTTGACAGATTAACATGTTTTTTAAAACATTAAACCATAAGATTAATTAAATACTAATATTTGCCTTTTTACCGTGCAATTGCTTCGCAAAATACTTACAACATTGACTACAAATTTTCCATTATTCATCTTAGAATTTCGTTCAAACTACCCACATTTGACACCCATAGAGTTGACTAGACTAAACATTCTCGCGAACACTGTTCACTAGTATCTATCCACCCAGCTAGTCACGCTCAGCATCTATTGGCTAAATATAACCATGCCTAAAGATAATCTATCTATTTTCTTTTTACTTCTGTACTGGTACGTGTCTGCTACGAGCATTGTCTGTCGATGTGGAACTTTGGACCTTCTCTTACAGCTTACTAGCGAAGCCACGGGCAAAGGCTTGTGCTGTTGCCCGCGGCGCCACTCGAGAACAGCACTTTTCTCTGAAGTAATGGTACCTACCCTATGTCCTTTTCTGTACACAAAGTGTACGCGAGATTTCATAATAATCCGTCGAGTATTTAGGGCGTATAAGCGTAACGAATAAACAAACTCACATTCTTATTTATAATATTAGTTAGTGTGGCTATGTGATAGTAATGACCGTGGCATAAAATCACAATCATTATTATTATTTAATTATTATCTCAAAAAACTAAAGAAGCACTTATTATTATTTATCAAGATACATTTAATACGGCTAAAATTAATTTAAGAATTATAAGAACTATTTAATCGTTAATAGCCATTAAACTTCAATTCCCTACCTTCTAGTTACCTTATTATATTCTTGTTATCATGCCCAATAAATAAGACTAAGATTATTATAATGGGATCGACCTCTGCGACTTTAGTACGGGTACTACCACCTGCTACCATCAGATCGCTTCGATAATACCGTAATCATAACAAATACATAGGCACTAAAATTTTAAAATAGAACCACTATACATTGATGATAATAGCTTTCTTAATGTTGCTTCCATGTGCACAGTCACAGGTCAAGCTAATAAAAGCGCGTTAAAAATAGTATTAATTTAGCTAAATTATGAAAGATTAACCTTCATACCGATGGCGTGGCTAGGGGTCAACAGTACGTCAAGCCCCACAGTTTTTGTAAGCTTTATTAGGAAATTAATGAAAGCGGCTACACGTGTGAAATAAAATTCATATATTAATTGCTTCACTGACATCATTTTGTACACCCGTCCCAAAATCTACAACTAAGTCAAATTTATGTCTCTCTTTGAAGAAACGGTGCTAGCCTCTCAACATATATAATATTCAAAAAAAGTAGTATATCAAAACGTTTTATGGTTTGCCTGTGAAAAAATTCATAATAGCAAGCCGACATTTTAACCCCCGTGCCGCTTAAAGCACATAAAGCCATCGGACTTGCGTCTGATGTCTCTCATGTCGTGTAAAATTACCATCTCATCGGTCTATGAAATCGTTTGCGCACAACCTTGTGTACTGTAATATCGCCTGCGCAGATGGCCAGTCTTTATAAGATTGACTGCCAGGACCGAGATTCGGGCTAGAAAACCTTATTATATTGTTAACCCGATGTACAGGCATGTAAGCGGAGTCGTACGCCACATTTGATAAGACGCATTATCGAATTCAGAACTTGTATGTTCCGTCGGTTATAAGTTATAAGGTCTACGGCAGACATGACCATCATTAAAAAATGATACGTTACGAAGGGAAAATGAGAATATTTTCACTACCGTTATACCTAATAGTGTTTGGGTTGTTTTGTTAATGTAAACATGGACATCTTCCAAAGTATATTATTACCCAATTAACAATATTGCCTTGAAATCGCTTTTATCTATGAATGTGTAACATTCACGTGAACGTTTGTAAATTGTACAACAATGTATAATGAATTGTATTACGCGTTACTTGGCAGGAATCCATTGTAAAATAAATTGATATCTGCAGAAATTTTGCAATAGACACCTCGTCACTACATAATTCATAACGATGTTTTAAGTCTGATTATAATATAGATCTTAGAGACTGCCTTGATGAAGCAGCAGTAGTATATGCATATGATGTTCATATGCTGGATCAGTAGTAGCATGGATTCAAAAGCTGGACCCAGTAAACGACAATAAACTCGCCCCTTATTAAATAAGGCTGGCGAAATACAAGTGTATGAATCCGACAATGGCTCGATACAGTCATATTTCAACAGCTGTTTATTTTGAGGTAATTGGCCATGAGCGAAAGGTACATTCTTAATCAATTCGATGAAAAGTATTATCTTTCACCAATGATTCCGGCTGAAGTCCTTAATATTCGACTGATTTGATCCAAGCTTGCTGTACGCACACCGGCACACACTTTAATAATAGACGTTTAAAATGTTGTGTGCGTCTATTTTAGCATATTATATTAACCCGGTCATCTTTATATATTTAATTTGTGATTTTACTAACTTGTACCAACAAAAATATAGAAACTAAATGCTAAAGTAAATCCAGCACTTACGTCATTTTATTAAATTAATAATTTAAATAAATTAAGTTTAAGTTTATTAGAACTATTACTGCCATCAGCGTGTTCATTTGATTGCCAGATTTTAGTTGCAGCACTAAATCTGTAACTGTCCCAAGAAAATAGCAATAGGCTTGCCCTCTGTAACGTGGTATATGAAAATATAGCTTAAACGTGGACATAACACATCGCTGCCTACTTCGAGAACAAATCTTTTCTTTTTCTTTTTTATTTCAAGGGCTTTTTTATTTTAACAATAAAATGTCAGCCCCATCGTTCCCTATACTAATCTAATTATCAGAAATAAAATCATTTGTGCAAAAACATAAATAGCTACAGCTGGTTTTGATGTAGGTTCAGCTAAAACACTTGATAATGCTCCAATATCTTATATATTTATTTCAAATAATTGCACAAATGAGTTCCTCTTGCTCTGATATCTCTCACATTCAGCTAGCAAGTGTTGGACATCTTTCATCCACACACCTCACAATTAGGCGAATCAACTTTCTTCGTGAGATGTCCAAGAGAAGAAATCTTATAAGAACATCTTCAGACATACCAAATCATATTATACTGCCGATAAACAAATTATTTACCGTGATATATGTTTATTGTAGCAATAACTAGAAATAGGTCATATACTAAAGGTACATACTTTTCCTTATCGATTCATCTAATTTCAATAACCCTTACCGCACGTTTCACTGTGTTTATGATCAAAACTATATTCGTTATTTTATACATAAAAGGTTATGAAAATAAATAGTTGTTTTAATATTAAAATAAAATGGATTTTCCTTTAATTATAATTTGTTTTAGGTCAACGACCTCTACACCCGGCTATAAAACTGATAATCTATTATCCGATAATAAATAATGTAATAAATGATATTTCATTTATATTTTTTACAATAAAGGTAGCAAACATGATTACGATTAACCTGTTGATAGTAAACGCATTACCAGGAGTAGGTACTCGGGAGTTACCTACCTTAGGGGAAAGGAATTAAATATGATACGTAGAAAAGAAATGGGAGCTTGAGCCAGCGGAACTCTACTAGTCTACTCTACTCTTACATAAAATTGTCT
Source organism: Catocala nupta (assembly GCA_963675205.1). NCBI lineage: Eukaryota > Metazoa > Arthropoda > Insecta > Lepidoptera > Erebidae > Catocala > Catocala nupta. The sequence goes on along the minus strand of OY776090.1, from coordinate 27,277,957 downwards.
TACGTTTATGCGAATGTTATACATTGCAATAAACGGCTTTATACAGCTTTCTTCGCTTTGTTTATTAAAACACTTTTATTACATAATAATGAAAATATGACACTACTATTATTGAACTTGACTACAATGTATATGTAGTAATAAATATTAATATCACTCTGTATTAAACAGTCCCACTGCTAGACACGGGCCTCTTCTCAATGTGAGAAGGTTTAGGCCATAGTCCACCACGCTGGTCTAATGCGGGTTGGCAGACTTCTCATATCTTCGAGAACATTATAAAGAACTCTCATACAGGTTTCCTCACGATGTTGTTCTTCACCGTTAAATTAATATGTAATATCATTTATGTATATAATTTAATAAGTACATAACTTCGAAAGTCAGAGATGCACGCCTTGGAATCGAACTTGAGACATCTGCGTGGTAGTCCAACGATCTCCCACTAGGCTTTCGCTGCTATTTACTACAATTTAACCTATTTAAATGATTAAAACTATTTATATTTAAGTAAACACTTGCCCCAACATTTCGTTTGCTTTTAAGCAGCCATGTTCACAGGGAGACCATGTCGATTCTTACGTCGGTCACGTGTATTTCCCCGGCCGGAACTTCACGTTATAATTACCGGCGGACAATTCCACTCTTATTACTCATACATAAGTTAAAGATGATGTTTGCTTGATTGATAATTAATAGGAGTAAAACCTTCTTAAGTGCGATACTAAAAGATGATGTAGATATAATGTTTTGGCAATATCAGGGACTCGTGGATTCGCGTAGCGTACGGTAAAATCTTACCAGATTCAAGCAGGTCGTTTAAAAGTTGGCCGCTTATCATCAACTTTATTTTTAATTGTTTATATACATACATCCTATTAATATTATAAATGTGAAAGTCTCTGAGGATTGATCCATCCAGGATCAAGGGATAGATGTTTGCTACTCTGTCACGCAAAAACAACTGAACGGATTTTGATGAAACTTCACAGCATTATTGATTATACATCAGAATAACATATAGGCTACTAAAAATCTATCTATATTAAAGTGAGCGAAGCCGCAGGCAAAATCTGATAGTCTACTACCCACATTTGGCCAGCTATGCTTTTTACATATCAGAAAAACCAATAACACCTTGCCCGACACAGAAATCGAACCGAAGACCTCATGAACAGCAGTCGCATTCGATACCGCTGCACCACTGACGACAAAATGGAATTTATAACCTGAACCTCACAGCTATAGTCCAAATTATTCATGATTCATTCCGGACTAATCAGGTTTTAACGTTATCGAATGTCGATAATATCAAAGTAGTGTTGTGCGCTATCGTGAATGAACATTATACAACAACGCTTAACATCAATGATGACATTTAAATGACAGCTTACTACGTGTAACTCACAAGTACTCGGCATAAAGTTCAGGTGAACCTTCAATGCACTTATATAATCCTACCTAATAATATAAATGCGAATGTCAGTTTATTTGATACGTTTTCACGCCTTAACTATTTCACTGATCACCATGAAATTTCGCATACATGTTGTCAAGAGCCTAGAAAAGAACATAGGGTACCTTTTATCCAGCAAAAGCACTGTTACTAATCTTGCCTAAACTAACCTATATTTGTAACCTATAGTTGAGGTATACACATAAAGATCTAATACTTACATATACATACGTATACATAGACTCATAGATAAATGACTTAGAGGCAGAGACTACAGATTTTAATTTGCTATCATCCTAACATACCTACTTTTTATTGTATTTGAACTTTATTTATTTTCATTGTATTAATAATATATACATATACATTGAAAGTAAACTAATTTTTTATTTATAAAGTAGTTTAATATAAATAAAGTATATACAGTCTCGTCGTGAACATGGCTACAGAAAAGCAACCAAAACGTTGGGACAAGTGTAAACTTAAATATAAATAGTTTTAACTAATCTGAATAACTTAAGGTGTAGTGAAATTCATTAAAAGTACTATTAAGTCTCAAAACAAGGCTACAAAATCCGTATAAAGTAGTTTAATTTTAATTAATCATATTCTTCAGTGTACTCTAATTGACCAGCATCGGTAACCATGGTAACTAGGAGACAAAGTATCCCTTGGACTAAGGCTCCTAAAAGCAACCGAAACGTTAGGAAAATGTAAGTTTTAGAGTTGTGTTTAAAATAAACCGCGATAAAATCCGTAAATTATATTGTCTTCTGTTTACGCGAATGTTATTCATTGAAATTAATCCGGGAAAGTGTAAACCTAAATATAAATAGTTTTAATAGTTTAAATAATTTTATTACCTTATAAATTAGTAAAATTTAATAGCAGTAGTAGTGTAACAGTTTTCAAAATTATGTAATATAGTGATAAATAAACAACGCGATAAAATCCGTATATAGTATTTAATCCGTTAATAAGTTTAATTTCAATTCCTGGTCTAATCAGGCGATAACCGCCGACTCCTTTGCTTTCTAGCAGGCTTTACAATTATCTTATATTGACTACGGACGTCAATCTGTATTTATACATTCTTTCTATATGCCCAAAACATCCACATCGGCTAATGTTTTTATTTGACACAGTGATGCCAACTACTAATAAATATATATTAATACCATTTTTTTACTTCACCGTACTGGCTACCGACACGCCAACACGATCAGCTTTCTAAGTAACTACTTGAATAGCTGACAGTCAAGTTGTACGAGAACTATCAAAAACAAAATCAGCAGGCTTACTGTGACCTTTTTCTTTGCAGCTCTACCTCTAAATAATCATGTTTGTCAAACCAACCAATATAGTCTATCTAGGACTATTTTTCCATACATTCCTTGGCTTCAATATAATCCCAGATTTTATATTGAAATCTGGGATTGTATTGTGGGAACGGCCCGCCTGACCCTTTCCTCTTTCCCTGTCCTTTAAATAGGCTAACGCCGACCACCGTGTATCAAGAATAATCAAGATTATAATGAAGCAATAAGATATGTAAGGATCGTAGCAAACCTCTGCTTACCTCTTAAGGAAGCAGACTTAAGTCTATATTCATATGCACACAATAATGTATTGCCAATAACGGTAACTACAGTTACAAGCAAAAGGTTATCGGTGTCTGCGTCACGCTTTGAAAGAAAATACCTTATCAATTTCTATGAATGACTTGTGCGAATAAAAAGAATGAAGGTCGTTATGTGGTTTGTCTTTGTTTTAGAAAAATTGCAGCGGAATGCGGAGACTTCTGTATTTGGTCGTGAATTTGTACAGTTATATAATATAACATAATGCTTACGACACAATGAAGAGATCGGTTAAGTATGTGCCTTTAGTGGTCACCTCGCTAATGCTATTGCGCCGAGTGCTGAATTCGATTCTTACTCAGGACAAAAATGTGTGTGATCCACAAAAACATGTTCCAAATCTGGATGTACTTTGTGTCTTTGTTTAGTTTGTGTTTGTAAAGTCTCGACATGGGCCTGGATCTCAAGTGCAAGATGTACGAGTATCTTTAGTACAATAATTTTGCTAGCTTTTATGGGTTCCTCTCAATATAGAGCAAGGCTATTGCCGTTCCGTGCTGGTTCTGGCAATGTTGTTACAGGAAAACCCAATCACAATAACCGATCTACAAATAAGTTTGAGACATCACGACTATCTATGTATTAACGTAAATGGATTATATGCCTCTAGACTCAAGAAGTAATTTATCCTGTTCGACTTAAGAAAATTTTAAATGAGTAAGTAATGACGATAGAGATGAATCTAGTTTTAGCGAAAATATTTGCTTAGCAGGGGACTGTTAAAACATCCAGAATAACTAGTATAAATAATCAGTGGACATAAATATTTGTGCTGTGTAGGAATCGAACCCGCCACTCACATCGATAGTAACGAGGTGACTGAAGCCGCTGCACCATCTGTGGCATTATCTTAGCTCTCTCTCTTCTCTTATAGCAAATTGTCAATAACAGTACATGACCTGCGAAGGTGCCAGATAGAAAATAATTTCTATCTGGCACTTTTCCAGATAAAAAATTGGTTCGCCTCGTATAACATAGGACCTTAAATAAAGATTTTGATGGGAAATATGGATTTAATACGCCTAAGCCTACATTTTCAAAATGTCTACTGGTTAGTGTTATCTAAACAGATTGATAACAGGGCATCGCTAATTTATCCCCTATACCTATATCTTCCTATATAAAGCAGGATAGCAAATAAGAGCTAAGACCAACAAATTGCAATGCAGAGGGTCTGGGGTTCGAACCCACGTCGCGCACCTCTGACTTTCGGAAGTTATATGACTTTTCGAAATTATGTGCGTATTGATTGACAATTATCGCCTACTCCGTGCCTCGGAGAGCACGTTAAGCCGTCGGTCCCGGCTGCCATGAACATTGTCATAGACATGTCGTTAGTGGAAAGTCAGTGCCCTATAATATCCTGACACTGGTCTAGCCTTAGGATATCGTTAGCCTTCGGGTTGCGGAGGTCAGGTGGCAGCCGCTCCGTGTAAAAACTGATATCCAGTCAAACCCGGTTAGACTAGAAAAGCCCAGCCCAAGTGACTTGGAAATAATAAAGGCTAGGAAGAAGAAGAAGCTAAGATAAAGCAATGGACGATGTTCACAAACTTCATGTCCTGGACTTCTAGGTGACCTATCATGTATTCTGTAAAAGCTTTCATCTTCAAAGCAAATATCGCTTTTAGAATAATCAATTGGTTTATCTACTTTGACTTAATCTACCTAATAAAAGGGAGTTTCAAATTATTTATTAATTATTACATTCTAATATAGGCGATCATTTACGTTAAAAAATTATTTTGTTAGTTTTAATGTAGACACACACTGTATATAAATTTCAGATAGTTGTCATTGCGGATCCGGAAGTGAGTTCGAAAATGAGACAAAAAATCGCTTTCTTCTTCTTCGCTAAAATTCTTGGTTTAAAAAAGTATCTGGTATAATATTGAGATACCCAAAATAGATGTTATTTTTAACGCAAGTTTACTTTTACTAATAATATCATTAGTGATGAGTTTGGTTATTTGAACTGCAAAGCCAATTTGATACAAACAATCTACTTAAAGCATATTTACACTAGGCAAGATTCTTGATTCAAGTGTCATACTATCCCTGTTTTTACACCTAGTAAAAGAAATATAGCACGATACTTGTATATTAAACCTTACATCGTGTTAAGGGCCTTATATACGAGAAATTTCCATAAAATAACATATTTAACATAGCAACGGAGAAGTAACAGGTGAAACCGCAAAGCACGCCTAGTATGATAGTATAATTAATTTTACTTCGGAAATATTTTTTTTGATTCTTATAAGTCCTAATAAACTTTACGTCAGAAGGTAAACTGGTTAGTTTTTTAAAAACCTGTTCCGGTACATAATAGTAAATATGAATATTAATTCTATTTAAACATTTACGTATTTGTTAATTATCTATCATCTAAATATCCTTTTAAAATTTATATCAAAAATAAAACCTCCTAAGATTGTCACTACATAAAAACAATAAAATAAATATTTACCTGAATTTAAATCTGCAAAATTTGCAATCACACAAATCCAAAGTTTTAACTGTAATTCCTTTAAAATGTATTATAACACTTTAAATCACTGAAATATTTCAAACAGACACTCGCGATAATTTAACAAATCGATTAAAATTACGAAAAGATATTAAACAATTTTCCCGCCACGCGCGTGCAATGCAGCGTGCGTTCAACGACAATACTTTCCATAGACTAATTTTATTTTTCCCAGCCGGTTGTATACAATCCGGCCAAGACAAATACCTGTTAGCCGCGAACAAACTTTGTTACACTGTTTACTTTTACAAATAGTTGTGTAACAATGCGTGTGATTGCTTGATTTGTCAGCGTAGGTATTGTATTTTTAATTAAACTCTTTTTATTGCTAAATTTTCACTGTAGATACGTCATTTATTTTGTTACGGTTGGATCGGCTCGGCAATTATTATTGAGAACGTGAGCGATCTGTCTATATGATTTATTAATTTAATTAGATGTGATATCTTTTTACTTTTAAAGTTTTAATTAAAATTATTCGTAGGGAAAGTGAAATAAGAAATTATATTCCGTAGTCACTTAATGTGATTTTTATTTTTAAAGCATATTTAAACAGATACATAATTTAAATAACAAATTCCTTCACTGAGTAATGGCGCAATGACTTATGTAGGCTCTACATCACGCATTTGCTGATCGTAAGCTATAAGATTGGGCTTTTTTTACGTGCAATCATGAGGAGTCAGGTTCGATGACCAAATCGAACTGTGTTATAAGGTTTTTCTAGTAGAAAATTGTTGGTAGCAACACGGAGTCTGGCAATTTGCCCATTAGACTCTCAAATATCGTACTCCAAACTAAATAACGGTCACGGCTGCCCATTTTCACAAAGACTAACCATCTGCCCAGAAACCCGACAAAGATCGTAACAGAATTCCCTATCCAAATCCCTATCAAATTTGGATATAGGGCATTCTGTTACGATCAGAAAGAGACCAGACGCAGGACTAAGGGCTTAATGTGCTTGACATAAAACGCCAATTTCCTGCTATTAAGCAAACCCCAATAACTTTTTGCTAGCCAGACTCAGAATTCAAACCTGTGACCTAATTATCCGCAGCCGTAGACACTAGGCATCTGTACTGGTATGTATGGTAGGTAAAAGTTGTGGTTATTATCTATACTAATATTATAAAGCTGAAGAGTTTGTTTGTTTGTTTGATTGTAAGCGATAATCTCACGGACTACCGGTTCGAATTAAAAAAATATTTTAGTGCTAGATAGCCTATTTATAGAGGAAGGCTTATAACATCACTTTACGACCCACGGGGGCGGCGCAGTATCCATAAACGCGGGTGAAATCGCGGGCATTGCTAGTTATTTATATTTACTTATAATAAATTTAGCTGTGTAAACATTGATTTTCCAAAGTGCCACTAGATATTTTTCTTCGAGATTTGCAATCAAATAAATATTTTTGCTGACGATTCAACCATGTTGAATGTTATTTACATTATTGAATGATTGATTGATATAATGAATTTATGTCGTAGAAAAGAGAGTACCAAATCAATACATAAATATTTAACATTACTGTTTAACCTGAGTAGCAACGGTACACCGGTGGCCAGACACAATACATTTTAAATATTTCTGGTATTCTAAGACTTGAGAGATTGAAGGAAAAGTCTTCATACAAAGAACATATTTTAAAAGTGTTAACCAAAGACAAATCATTCTATTATTAGAAAATGGCGCTAATGCGATTCAATAATGCCAGTTTGAGACACTTACATCAGCATTATCCAGTGAGCTGAATATAAAACCACAGGGCATGGTATTCGAATCACGTGCCAATAGAAAAGGGCGTGATCGTACTACATACTTCTCGAATGATCTATTTTGTAACAAAGCGAAATTTCACCACTTTTATCAGACTAAGCGACTGATATTTATATCTTGATTATTTCGACGTCTTTAAGGACTGCTATCAATGATAAGGAAGACAAAAGTCTTTGCGAAATATCAAAAAATAAACATAAGTATTGGTTACAAAATCTAATGTTTCTTGGGAATGAAAAACTGTTTATCAGTATTGGAATTAAATAGAACATTATCTTATCAATTCAGTACTTGTCTATTTGTATTTGTGATGACGAGAAGTGATAGACAGCAAGACAAGGCGTCACATTGTCGTTTATTAACGTTAATTGCTCAGCCTGTTATGTCATCTGAATTGCTGTCTGATAGACAATAGGTCAAAATCTTATGTCCGTAGGTATCGGGTGCAGCTAAAATTATACGCGACTGTTAAAATAATGTTTTACGTTTTCATAATTTGCCTTTTAATAACATTACCCGTAATAGCTCACATTGACTAGTCCAGTCGATTCTCTCCTGTAAGTAACAAGTAATATCGGTGTTTCAATAATATTATCTTAATAATCTTATAATCTTATCTTCTTATTCGTTTACGCGAATGTTATAAGTACATTGAAATTAAACAAACTTTATTTTACTAGTTACTGTTTACTTCAATTTAAGCTATTTTAATTATACCACTATTTAGATTTAATTTTACACTTTCCATGTTTCGGTTGCTTTTCAGCAGCCATGGTCATGGGGAGGTCCCTGTTAAAGTATTTAACAATAATAGTTTAAAGTTTCAAAATGTTGTAATAATAGTGTTTTATAAAAAAATATACAACGCGATAAAATGCGTATAAAGTTTGTTTAATTTCGGTGTTTCAATTTCAAATTCATGTATTATAATAATATCAGCCCTGTATTAAACTCTCCCACTGCTGGGCACGGCCTCTTCTCAGCGTGAGAAGAGTTAGGCCATAGTCTACGGTTTGTTCCCATTTGTTCTACTAAACAGTTCTATGGTAGAACTAGAGATTGTTTTTCTTAATCGTTCTACGATATTAGGTGTTACAAAATAGTAGAACTTATATGAGTCTATGCCCACTTGTTCTACTTGTTCTAGTCTCTGGCATGTGGGTTGGCAGACTTCACATATCTTCAAAAACATTAGATGATCGATGGCGTAGTGGTTAGTGTAACCGACTGCTACGCCTGAGGTCGCGGGTTCGATTCCCGCACAAGTCAAACATTTGTATGCATGAACATGGATGCTTGACTTGATCTGGGTGTTTATATATATAACATGTAAGTATTTACAAAAAAAAATTATATATGTATGTTTATCCATTGTCTAGTACCCATAGTACAAGCTCTGCTTAGTTTGGGCTAGATAGTGTTGTGTGTATGTGGTAGAATATTTATTTATTATTTATTTATTATGGAGACCGCATAGACATACAGGTTCCCCTCGATGTTTTCCTTCACCGCTAAAGCGAGCGATAAATAACTATTTAATACGCACATAACTTAGAAACGTCAGAGATGCGCGCCTTGGGATAAAACTATGAGACCTCTGCGTCTAACTCCAACAGTCTCTCACTAAGCTATCGCTATATTTCATACTATTTTATATTTTTACAGATATTTATGTTGCATGCTTCATAATACACCAATTAAATTTAAAAATATATTAATTAACAGTTAGCCTGACCTTAAAGCTTATTAGCCAACTCATAAGAAAATGTTCTCACAGTAACAATTCCCATCACATCTTATAATAGAATCAGTGAATCTATCTTTCACGCTGATTCTTTATATAATTTTCCGCTGGCCGTTAATCTATTAAAATGGTTTACGCCTTGTTTACGCTGATCGTCAACGAACTTTGTGTTTACGACTGAAATTAAAAACATAACGACATAAATATAAAATGAGATTTTTTTAATATTATATTTTGAGTAACCGTAATTAATACATATTTTAATTATTTCTAGCTGATTAATAGCCTAGTGGGAGACCGTTGGACTGCTACGCATAGGTCTCAACTTCGATCCCAAGGCGCGCATATCTGACTTTTCGAAGTTATATGCGTATTAAATAGTTAATTATCGCTCGCTTTAACGGTGATGTAAAACATTGTATGGAAATCTGCATGTCCGGCAGTTCTCCATAATGTTCTTGAAGATATGTGAAGTCTGCCAATCCGCACTGAGCCAACGTGGTGGCCTTATTTCTTACACAGAAAAGAAGCCTGTGCCCAGCAATAGGACACTTTAATAGAAAGCTGCTATTATAAGCTCATAATTATAACGTCAGGATAGGATACCTGTAGCACGCAAATCATGTAAATAACGTTAATTCAGTATTTGATAAAATAGGCGATTTTAAAATATGGTCTCATCCCTCCTAAACAGGGTTCAGTTTCAACACTATTGCACAGCGCGCAAAGCGAGTTAAAAAAACGCCCCAGCATTTCTCCATGGTATGGCAAATTTGCACCCATAAAAAATTCATCTGATAGGTATTTTCTTTATACGCTATGTGCCAGATAGTGATTTAGAAGAGTACTACAGACCCTACGCAATATGATGCTCAGCCTATAGCGCAGGTAAAGATGACACACGATTGTACTTTCTGATCTTTGCAATTTACCAGGTACAATTCCATATTCTGTAATGCTACTAAGAATTTTTTATATTTATTTTTTATATTATTGTCTGAAAAATCTAATTAACTCTTTCAGGAACCGAACTTGATGCACAGCAGTCGCATATATTCTCGCTGCACCATCGAGTCTGCCTTAAGATTTTCTACAAACGTAAAATCGTCGTTGTGTACTTGCAGAAACGAACGCTCTCTACTCCGGTTGATCATATATATTGATCTATTTAATCTTAAATAATGTTATAATGTGAATGTGAGTTTAATTGTTTTTATGTTCCGCTTTCACGCCTTAACTACTTGACCGATCATCATGAAAATTCGTATACACATTGTCAAGGGTACAAAGGGACTTCGGGTATTGTTCGACAAAAGCTAGTATCTATATAAATTTCTGTTACAGGGAATTTGCGATATTATAAGAAAAGCACGGAATTTACTTCCCTTACACAATTTATATAATACATTATTATTATATGTAGGCCTCGAAGTCGTAGTGGTTAGTGTAACTGACTGCCACGCTTGAGGTCGCGGGTTCGATTCCCGCACAAGTCAAACATTTGTGTGCATGAATATAAATAAATATAAATATTTACAAAAAAAGTATATATTATGTATGTTTATCCATTATCTAGTACCTACCCATAGTACAAGCTCTGCTTAGTTTGGGCAAGATGGTGTTGTGTATGTGATAGAATATTATATATTATTATATTTTAGACTTTCGCACAAGAAGTAGTGGACTATAACCAGCCGACCTCTTTAGTTCCGATAACCCGGAAAAAGCTATAAAACTAAGTAGTTCCTCAATTTCGCGGTAAAATCACTAGACTTTCATAGAGCAGATTGATTGATGTTTTTATCGACCCTGTGAATGAATGGTGGTTTTATTGATACTCCAATAAAACCTACGAGGTCAAATTCAAAAACAAATAATTTGTCTATCGTATTGATTTTCTCGGACACTGTAAATTTAAAAATAAAGTAATTTTATTTATAAATTCATGGTCGAGTATTCATAGCTTTCCATTACAATAAATGATAGTGTCTCTTTTAATATATTCTGATTACATATGTAGATTGAAGCCTATATATTCCTAAAGGGTTATATAATATGTAATAACTAATAATAGTATCACCGCCGTATATAAACATTCCCACCACTGAGCACGGGGCTCTTCTCAATTTAAGAAGTACTAAGCCATAATCCACCACGCTGCCGCAGTGTCGATTGGCCTAATTCACTAATCTTCGAAAACATTATGAAGAACTCTTAGGCATGTATGCCGTTTTGATATGACGCATATAACTTCGATATGTCAAGCGTGCCTTGGGATCGAATCCGAAAACTTTCCGTGCGAGTCCAACAGTCTTCCACTAAGCTATAGCTGCTAATAAACAGGTATGGCGGAGATGTTATGATAAAATTTTCCAGCTATGTTTCTTGTTTCACGTAACAGGAACCTATTGTTGTTCACGGAACACGTTGCTAGTCGCCATGCCGCTACAGAAAAGCCACTAACAGTATGCTCAATCTGGGCTTCTCATGATGGGTTGCGAACATTAAGCTATAACTTATTCCATAAGATCAACAAAGCAATCAGAGTGATTTTCTTTTAGAATAAAACACATAAACTATTATGTATAGTCCACGACAGTCGCATATATTTTTATATCTGACGTTTCTATCCCCAAAGAAGTAGACACGGATTTATTATACCCTTATTTAGTCATCTATGGTTTTAAGGCCTACGTAACCTTTATATTACGTGGACCTTAAAACGATAGACGCAAGGGTAGTACCGTCTACCGGGTAATAATTCCAGAAGCCCAGCTGCTACTGGGAATTTGTTGACAAAGATGCAATAGCCCTTTGCTCGTTACGGGAATCGAACTCCAGTTCTCATGATATGCAGCTTTCACTACCAACAACAGAAAGAATATTTTTAAATAATTTCAATTTTAAATCATGTCGATTTTATTCTCATAAAAACAAATATGTTAAAATGAACTCAATTTCATGTTCTAATTGTAACTAATATTATAAATGCGAATGTGAGTTCGTTTGTTACGCTTTCACGCCTTAACTACTCGACCGATCATCATGAAATTGCGCATTCACGTTGTCAGTGATAAAGAAAAGTACTTACTTACCTTTCATCCGAAAAATTACTTTTCCCCTGGGATAGCAATTTATTGCAAAATTTACTTGATCGCCAGCGACGCCGCAGGCAAAATCTAATTGTATTATAAGGCTTACAATGCCTGAAATTATAGATACCCGAAAAGAGGAAGACCACGGATCAAATGTCTTGTTTATAAGATTTACATTAATTTAATGTCCCGGTCACTCATAAGTTTTTCTAGACAAAAGGTACTCTATATTCTTTTCTGTACTCCTGACAATGTGTATGCGAAATTTTATGATGATGGGTAGAGTATTTAAGGCGTGAAAGCGTAACAAACAAACAAACTATGCGAGTTTTATTGCGCATTTATAATATTAGTAAGCATTTAGGATTTTCGATAAGAATATCGAAAATCCAAAACTTATAGAAATAAGTTTTCAATCATAATTATCGAGATCTGGAATCAAGTGCATGCAATGCATCTGGAACAAATAAAATAATCATGCTAAAGGACGCGCCTCTAACTCTAACACACGTTAGAGTACATGCTTTCTAACTCACTTAGTCTGAGCCATTATTAATACCGTAATACACATGACGCTATATTTCGAATTAAGGTACTTTTTTAAGTAAATTTTTGCTTGGGCCAAAGTCATCATACTTGGCGACTTGAGACTATGACTTTTGACAATTATTAATGTCTCGTCAGAAAAGCTCAATAACTTTCATTAGACGCATTCGCAATCACTTCCGCTGCCACACCGAAACAGTAAAAAAGACTTAGGTACTTCTCAAGACCATTAGCATTACTTTATTAGTATGAGTGATGTGTAATTTTTTTGTGTTCTCTAATATTATCCTTCCATTCTTATATCATCTTTTTGTCCCTACAGTGAGGCAGACTAAAAGGGAGAGTGGAAGCATTTTCCCTTTTAATCATTTTGTCACTCACTTGCTAATCATGCTACTTCATTGCCTCATTGTAGGTACGTCAACAAATAATACATATAGGTCTATTTTCTTTTTTATATACCTGTATGTATAATAATTGCCAGTAAATAAAAACTTGCCAGCGAAGCATGGAACAAAGCATGATGGGGAATAGAAAAATAGATAAAATCAACCACAGCAAAATTAGGAAAGCTACAAAGACCCAAGATGTGGTGTTGAAATTAAGAGCACTAAAGTGGAAATGGGCTGGCCATGTAATTAGAGGAGAAGAGAAATGGAACAAAGTAGTAACATTGTGGTACCCAAGAGAGGGAAAGAGAAAAAGGGGAAACCATTATTTGGTAATGTGTGTTTGTAATTGGCCTGGACTAGACGGAGAGGGAAGATTGGAAAGTGTTGGAGGAGGCCTTTGCCAAAGGGCACACAGAATAAAAACAAACACATATATAAAAAAAAATTATACTTATATCTGAAAAAGGCTATAAATAAATAAAATGTATAATAATATCCTCCAGACCGATTTCGGCCACGGCTGCACGTCTTAACGGAGACTGGCCAACTACGCAGGAGATATTATAGTACACAAGTGTATGCGCAAACACAAGTGCACTCTCTGTTCCCTAACTCTCATGATCCGATGGGACGGTAATCCGACACGACCGGAGAAAGATTAGGCGCAGGACCAACGGCTTTACGTGCTATCCGAGGCATCGGGGTGTCTTACACCGCCAACTTTCTAACTCCGGGCTGCTATTGAGATTCCTTAACTGGCAAACCCAATAACTGTTTGTTGGCCCGACCCGGGACTCGAACCCGAGACCTCATGCACAGCAGTCGCAATCACTACCGCTGCGCCACGGAAGCAGTTGCACCTGTATAACCCTAATAGGTAACATTTACCAACATTATATATAAATATACTTTTTTGTAAGTATCCTGACTTCTATCGTGCTGCCATTTTAAATGAGATAGGCATTTAAACCCAACTAACGATAATTAATAGTAGGTACCTATTAGTAGGATTTTCGTGCAGCATGATATCTAGCGCCCTACGTCGCGGTCGCCACGCCTGCTTATCTCCACGTATCCATAAACACGAACAATCAAGATGTATCCAACGTTATAACTTATTCCACGTTCCACGTCTACGTTCCATTATTCAGCGAGTACAATGTGTACAAACTTAATATTATTTTATTAAAAAATATCTGATACGTATGTAGTACATAGATATACCCACTTGTATAGATAACTTGCAGAATATAGAGTTAAAAATATTAATACCAATAACACTGTAATATATTATTTCTGCTTTTATTACTGCTGCGAAAATAAAAATAATAATTCTTTTACTTTCATCACAAATATACTCTAACCAAAATTCCTTAGTTCATTATAACATTGTACCTAATGATTACAATACAATGATTCGTTTCTGATGATCATGCATACTGTAATGTTTCTGAGAAATCGCGTGCGTCAAATACTCACAATATATCCGTTAATATTGTGACGTTGCTCTCTTTACGGTAATTACGTCCGTCCAACTATGGGCAATTAAAAATAGTTTTTACATTGTTTGACATAGGTAATTTGGAGAATACCCAAGTAAACGGAAAAAGCTTAATACCGTTCGTATCATACATAGAAACCTGAAAAATTCTAGATCTTTATATTTATGTCGGTAGAATGGCAAAAATTAGTACTCTAAATACTCATTGATTGACATCTCTGTTAATTTCATAGTACGTCTACTTGCTTATTATGCAAAGTATTGAATTACCTGCCACTAAAGTCTGCAGTTAACCTTTACGACTAGTTTATGGAAATAGAAAACTGCTCGTCAATATAAATATATTAAAATACGTCATTAAATGTTTATACTTGTATTTTAATCAATTACTTGCAATAAATGGGCAAATAAATAATTAACGTTTTTATTACGTTGTCTATTTGTCTATCTAGACGAGAATAACACCCTCATCAGCTGGTCTATATAAATCTATACTCTATGATATGACATCATGGTGCTGTCATGTCATTCGTAAGTTTTGTTCGATTGGCCGTCATTGAGTTTTACGACGAATTTCGTCCTTTTGTAATGAACTAGAACATTCGCAATAAATTGATTTTTTACTGCCATGAACTTATTAGATATGTATTAAATTGTAAGTAGTTGAACACTACTAACTTTTCATACTTTCCAATTGTCCTGAATCCCACGGAGAATAGTTCACTCTAATCACGTCGTACGTACTGAATAACATTGGCCTAAAGAACTGTAATGGAAACATACTTCGCTGCGACCTCTAGACGGAAAGATTCAGCTGTGGAGGGCTACAAATGAATTAAACAAGCAGTAACTTTGGTGAACAAGGACGAACAAGCGGTAGTGATCGTCGATAGACGGGTTTTATGTGCGCGTGACGGTGACATGAGCACAAACAACAAACGGCGCGGAGCTAGCGGTTCCAGTTGTTCTGTCCCCGGGGTGCCCGCCCTCGTGAACGCCCCGACCGCCATGTCCGCTGACCTAGCCTCGCTGTTCGAGTGTCCGGTGTGCTTCGACTATGTGTTACCGCCGATCCTACAGTGCCAAAGCGGGCACCTGGTGTGCTCCAGCTGCCGACCTAAGCTGTCGTGTTGCCCGACGTGCCGCGGCCCGCTCGGCAACATTCGCAACCTCGCCATGGAGAAAGTTGCTAGCAATGTTATGTTCCCATGTAAACACTCCAATACCGGGTGTACTGTTACCCTCGTACACACAGAAAAGGCAGAGCATGAAGAAGCTTGTGAGTTCAGGCCTTACTCATGTCCCTGTCCCGGTGCATCATGCAAATGGCAGGGAGGCCTTGACCAAGTTATGCCACACCTCATGATGTCCCATAAAAGTATTACTACTCTTCAAGGTGAAGACATAGTGTTCCTGGCTACAGATATCAATCTTCCAGGGGCTGTAGACTGGGTTATGATGCAGTCATGTTTTAATCATCATTTTATGTTAGTTCTTGAAAAGCAAGAAAAATTTGATGGACATCAACAATTTTTTGCCATAGTGCAACTCATAGGATCTCGTAAAGAAGCAGAGAACTTCGCATATAGACTGGAGCTGAACGGTCATCGTCGAAGACTCACGTGGGAGGCAATGCCGCGCTCAATTCACGAAGGAGTCTCTTCTGCGATCATGAATTCAGATTGCCTTGTATTTGACACATCACTTGCACAATTGTTTGCGGATAATGGCAATCTTGGCATAAATGTCACAATATCTATTGCCTAATTAATACCACATTGTTATAATTTATAGCACTTTTGCTAAAAAGGTGATGCATTGACTGATCAGTAATCTAATTATATTTTCTTGTCAATGATAAACCACAATATACAGTTATATAGACATTTGAAGTGATCCATATTTTTGTTACAGTTGGTGGTGTACAAAAATAATTTGACTTGACATGTATTTGTATTGAATTTATAAAATAATCAACATCAAAGTAAGCCAAAAAATAATATTCTTTTTTATCTCATTACTTTGTAAATGTGTGTTCAACTTTAGAGTATAAGTAGTGGAAAGTTTAAATTCTCAGAGTGAATAATGGAGTATTCACTTTAGAATTGCCTTGTGAACATAGTTTATAAAGAAATTATGACATCTCGCAAGAGAACGTGATTATTTTATTCCAAACATTGAACAAATTTTAACTAACGTATAATCATTTAATGTATATAGAAACATGAACATTGGATGTTAAGAGTTTTGAGTGATGTCGCTTAGAAACTTAGTGTGCTGGCTTCAACTGAGTTATAAGGTCACAATGAGTTGACTAATACACAACGCACTTGTCAGATAGCGCAAGATAACATTTATCTTGCAACACAGATAACAAAAGATATGTTTTCACATGTTGTTGCGGTCTGTATCAACATTTCTCAGATTTCTCAGTTTGTGCTAATTAGCTTCAAGCCAAGTTTAGTGTACAAATAAGTGCAAACATTTTAACACAGTTCTGTAGAATGGTGTTAATGACACCATTTCAAGATGCTTGTATCATATCAAGGATGTGAATGCAGTCTAAAGCAATAAAGAATACAAATGTAAATTATTTTGACTATATTATTGTAGGTAGAATATATTTAAAGGAAGAATAGGAAAGAGATAACCAATTTCACACAATTTAAACAATCTTCCTATTTTCTAACATTTACACCCATGTTAATATAATGACTCAATTTTGTAACGGTTTATAAACACAAAGTTCCTAAATTAAATCTTTTCCTGTGGGTTGTTCCCAGGGGACTTGAAACCGCGATAACGCCGGTACAACCGATTATTATTGTTTTTAATTACCACAGTGTAAATGTTAGAGAATATATATAGTCAATTTAGTTGTGCGGTTTTTATACTGTTATATTTGAACATTCTGTTTCTGTCAGTACCTGCTTTTCTTACCATTTAGATTTGAGATAGTGCTATTGGGGAAGTGCGTCTATGGAAGTGGATACTCATCACACCAATATCTATGATTAATCTTAAGTTGTGATTAGTATATTTTATACAATATATACAGTGGCCAGCAAATAAATAGTAACCCTTGATAATGTAAGTTTTTCATAGTATGTTTGTTCATTATAAAATCTGCCTTTTGAATAGATGATTTAATCGAATTTGTCACTCAGTCTGCTATGCCGAATAAAGATTACATTTCAAGACAGGATGGTCTGGAATTCTCTTTAGCAGCTTGCCAAAGTTTGGTAACACAAGGAAAACTTAGAAGATCGATGGCTAATAAATTTGCTCGCCAGTGTCTTAGCTACGGCATAAGTTTGTTTTTCAGAGAACAATAGCTCAATATTACCAGATTTATATTGTTTTCTCTCTCGACTGTTATGGTTTATGCATATTTTAGGCAGCTGTAATTCGTTAGTTTTAAATTCAATTATTTATACAAAGCCGTTACTTAATGTTGTAGTATTAATTGCCTCTACCACTTCAGCCATTCTGTTACACTGCGAACGTCGGTGTAATTATATTATTTAATTATCTTCTGTATCTAAGAATAAAAAACTGATTAAATTTTATGAGAAATTCTAGTTGAAATAAATTTTGTAATGTATGCAGTTGTTTTATTTACCGTATTGGCTTTGACTTTCTTAATTTATAAACTAAGTTTGAGTTCTTTATCACCTGCGTTGTCAATGTTGGAATCTACCCATATTGCAATCATATTAAATAGTACCTATGGTAAAATTTCGAAGTCGCAGAATCCACGTCTTATCTCCATCGGCCTGCTTTACATTGCTTAATGTGCCTACTTCTACAGAATCTGGTATTTACATGTACGTTATGTAAATACCCGATTGTACTTCGTAGTATTATTATATTTCCTTTAAATATTTAGGTTGACTGTGATAGCCTCGCTGGCGCAGTACGGGTCAGACCAAATGGTATTGGGTTTTCTAACAATAATTCTCCGTGGCAGTAGCGAGTATGGAACAGTACCCGGTAGATGAAGTTACCGAAATGGTATCATTCTCCTCTGCCCTTTCGGTAATAGCTTGAGGCCATGGGCACCGGCAGCAAGATGCAAGGAGGTGCACCTGCACCCCCTGTCAGGAAAGAAAATATATTTTGATATAGAGGTATATTCAGTCAAGTATCCGCGCGATTTGAATTTGGCATTACATTTATCTACTTACTATACATAATATATACATACATAATTGTATATATTACTAGCTGACCCGGCAAACGTTGTTCTGCCACAAAAAAATATTTGGCCAAAAAATTAAAAAAAGATGTTAGAGGTGGACAACCCTTATCACTAAGGGGTATGAAAAATAGATGTTGGCCGATTCTTAGACCTACTCAATACGCTCACAAAATTTCATGAGAATCGGTCAAGCCGTTTCGGAGGAGTACGGAAACGAACATTGTGACACGAGAATTTTATACAGGGTGATTTTGAAATCGTGTAATTCCTTTTAACCACGCATTCTACTGGTGATATAGAATAACCCTGACCATATTTTTATTTAATTAGATTTATTTTTTTTGAAAAATTATTATTCCGTTTTTTTCGTGAAATGGTGTCAGATAGTCATATGTTAACCAACCGAGGCAATTTTAATTTTTTACTAATTAAAATAAAAAATCATATTAATAATTAATGTCGTAACTAATAACGGGCGGTCCTTTTTATTGCCCCTTATTATTTACGACATCAGTTATTGTTATGTTATTATTTTTAAATTAAAAAAATATTAAGATTGTGTCAAGTGGTTAAAATATGACTATATGAAATAATTTCATGAAAAAAATCTGTACTCTAATTTTGCCGAAACCATTATTCTAATTAAGAAAAAATATGGTCAGGGTTATTCTATATCACCAGTAGAATGCGTGGTTAAAAGGAATTACACGATTTCAAAATCACCCTGTATAAAAGATATGTATATTGTATAATACATAACTGTACATATATAATTCTATGTTTGATATCAGTTAATCATAATCATCGTCATACCTCAGCCGAACGATCAAGGCATGGAATTCTCTGCCAAGGCACGTGTTTCCTTCTTCCTTTAAACGGGGCGTGAAAAAGTACCTTCTCAGGCCATCAAATTAGAGACCTCAACATCGTCTCAGCTGCTATGAGCACGATGCGAAGGCCACTACTCTTAGACCACACGACTACTTACCATCAGGCAGAGTGTAATCATTTTGACGAGCAAAATAAAATAAAATGGTGTAATGTGTAGATGCAAGATGAAAGTACCTAATCCTGGCGGCGCCCATGCGTGAGGCTATGTATGCATTGATTCGTTTCTATACTAGGTATTAGCTATTACGTAGATGGCATGACGTCCCAGTCCAGTTTGCACACAATATTCGTCATTAACGTGATTTAACGACCTAATTAACCAAATTCTGGCCCTGCTGGCAGATATAAGCCTGCCAGCACAAGGGACAAATATCTCAGTACCTAGTGAGGGACAACAAGGTAACACGTTACCTAAGTTAGTTGCTAGGACCAGACGAAGGGTTGAGCAAAAAGTTAAGAAAATATGTGCGAGAAAGTCACTCTTTTGAGTAGTTAAAATGATGGTCTATTTAATGGAAATCTATACAGGGTGATTTTGAAATCGTGTAATTCCTTTTAACCACGCATTCTACTGGTGATATAGAATAACCCTGACCATATTTTTATTTAATTAGAATTATATTTTTTGAAAAATTATTGTTCCGTTTTTTTCGTGAAATGGTGTCAGATAGTCATATGTTAACCAACCGAGGCAATTTTAATTTTTTACTAATTAAAATAAAAAAACATATTAATAATTAATGTCGTAAATAATAACGGGCGGTCCTTTTTATTGCCCCTTATTATTTACGACATCAGTTATTGTTATGTTATTATTTTTAAATTAGTAAAATATTAAGATTGTGTCAGGTGGTTAAAATATGACTATTTGAAATCATTTCATGAAAAAAATCTGTACTCTAATTTTGCCGAAACCATTATTCTAATTAAGAAAAAATATTGTCAGGGTTATTCTATATCACCAGTAGAATGTGTGGTTAAAAGGAATTACACGATTTCAAAATCACCCTGTAGAAGGTACAGGTGATAAATAAAATAATAGAAATTTTTTATTCATTACTTAATGTGTTAAAATGTTGATTGATATAAGTCGTCTATACCTATTCCCTACTTTTACTGTTATAGGTATGTATATAGTTGTATACCTTAATTATTATTTGGTCAAAAACTGGACGAACTGTCTGACTTTTTAGAATTTACGTAATTGCCACGTCATATTTCAATGTAAATTCACCAGGCCTCAATAAATAATGAATGATGATTTATTCGCATCTGTAATTCGCGTGAACCACGGTGAGTGACTACAAGCTATTATAAGTGGTCAGTGTTTACACGTGTTGTCAAGTGCTGTCTACTCATTAATTAATCATGTAAATTGCCTAATTAAATAAAATTATTCATTATTTGATACAAGAATTGCTCGAGTAGAAGCACAGGTTTTCACCGCGTAGACGATTATATTGTAGTCTTTGATGTTGACGACAACCCGTAATATCGCTAGCTTGTCATTCATCACATAGACAACGGGATCTTTTCAAATCGCAGTTGTTATAACAGAACTTCAATTATATCCCTTGAGCCATTACTTACTTACCTATAATGCAATTTATTTTTAAGTACCTATGTCGCTTAGTACCTAACCTGTGTTTATGTTGCCTATATATAAGTGTACAGTTGTTGGTTAACCAAATAAATAAAAAAAATAATGAATTAAATTCTTACTAAAAATAATTTAATATGTACAATTACACTACTCTACAAAAAACAGTTTTGGTTCGCAACAGAAACGAGAGTGTCTACATATAGTATCCTGGTAAAACGCTAATGCTGAAGCTAAATCTGATAACAGCATTTCGACATCACGTGAGGATTCATAGTTATTTGTCAATGTTCTACACATATGTTGTAGTTAATAAAAAAATTACTTAATTGATGTTGTGACTAAATTTAGAAATAAATATATTTATTTGGAAAAGCTGTCTATATCTATATATTAAATATAAAAAAATTACCTTGATTATTTTTGCATTACAAATTATACAGTGGTGGTGAGGTGAGGTGCTTATTCTTTATCTTCATAGCCGACGACTAAAATAAGTACCTATCGTATAATATTTGCAACATTTTACTTATTATTCTTATTTGTTTAGAAGGTGTAAGCGAGGCACATATAAAACAAATTGAATTAGGTGAATTAACACAACCACGTTTAGCTATTTTACTCATATTGTACCTACTTAGAAAGTTTATAAAATTTCCAAAAAAAGAAAAGCAGCAAGAAAATGCGTTGTTAGATAACTATAAACATTTAATTACCTATTTACCCTCAAAAATAAAATAATACTGCATTGTATGTACGCACGGCTACACATCAAGTTAGAAACCCTATATACGCTACCTTACTAGGTATAGTATTATATTATCTGTGACGCTACATACAAAATAGAGAATTGTCGGAAAGGGACAGTGCATAGTGGTGTCGATGTAATGGTAAGGATAGAGCGTAACAAAAATATAACTCACCCTCTCACACGATTCGCAGCGTTCAACTTCTAATAGTTCAAAGTCCAAACAGTCTAGGTTGATGCCTCGCTGTGTGTACCTTGACCTTATATAGACTATTTTTATTTAAGTTTTTTATAAAATATATTAACGTGATAGCGAAATTTGGTATTTATAATAGTAATCAGTAATGCGTTGTGTTTAAAACCCGTTACAAAAATTCGTAAACTAGTGTTATTGTATTACCTATAGTAAGCACACGAATATTTTTTATGGCGCTTATTTAGTTTAAATCTTCCAATTTAATTATTTTTACACCGAAGAGTTCCAACAGTATTTTACGGTCGAATAACAATATAGTAAATCATAATTAAAATATTATAAAGGAAAAGTTGCCGAGACAAACAGATTTAAACGCGTTGCGGAAAGTTGCGAAACAAATAGGAACGATTGTGTTTTATCTGTATATCATTTCTAAAGTTTGTAAAGAAAGAAAGAAAGTAACTGTAACTCATGGGTCTCTGCGACGAACAAGTGCACTTCACAAGTCTTACGTGATTGACTGTTTTACTTGATGGGGGACTTGAAACCCATTTTAGTTCAAGTCTGGTCAAGTGCGCACGCCACAGTCGCCTACCGATCTGTGCCCAAGCAAGTCATCGTAAAAATAAAAATAATTTCCAATGCCGATATGGCATTCCTTGCCATAAATCTAAATCTAGCGATATCGATTAAAAAAAAGAAAATGGAAAGAGACGATGGTCTAAAGAATGGTATAAATTGAGATATCGATTCACTCATGAACATTTGCAAAGAACTCCTCAAGCAACTGAGCCGGAGCATAATCCTTACTTTTAACTTTCCATAGTACAGGAAAATCCCTGTAGAGCGATATTAACGATCAATATTCGCTTCAATCACGTAGACTCAAGTCTTGATCGTCTCGGAGACCCATTAGATACCAAGTGTTCAAGTGAAATGAGAACTAATCGAGTTATTCGGCACTCGATTGATATTCGAGTGAAAACCTAAAATGGCTCGAGTAACTCGAGTGGTATGTTTGGTCGAGTCGCATCACTATTTCGTACTAACCTACTCATATTACTACAAAGAGAAGGGCTCGCAATATATATTTATTTCTACATCGGTGATTTGCAGATTATATAGCAGCAATACCCGATTCATTAGTATTATGCAAACGAAGTTCAGAAATTGTTGTTCCTATACATAATCCCTAAAGCATATTCCTTTTTGTTTTTTTCAAAGACTACACTAGCTGTAAATCCTGTGACGCGGGGGACTTCACAAACATTCAAACAACGGACACAATGAAGACCCAGACTCGGAACAATCATTTGTAAATCACACAAATGTTTGTCCCTTGTGGCATTCGAGTCCACAACACTTGGAACGACGGCAATGGCGAGGCGATCACTTAAATTACTACGCCCTCCGTGCTGTCAATAAAGAAGAGTAAGATTAAAACAACCAAATTTCTGTCATGACATTTATTACTTCGACCAGGACGCATAAAACTATGTTTGAAATAAATAGAACAAGGTAATGTAATAACACAATCGTCGACTCTCAGTTTCTTAGCACCAACCTTGTAAGTTAATATTTCTATACCAACTACTTAACCAACTAGGTTGGTTTCCCGCTACTCTGTGGTTGTAACGGCGACGGTAAAAGGCAAGCGGCTGTTGGTGAATCACTATCGTCTAGAATCGAAGAGGAATTTCTAGGGGGACTGAACGGATTATTTTCTAAATCTACCCTCATTTCTACCGGACTGAAGGGATCATTCCCTCTATGTACAACTTCGAATGGATCTGTTTCTTTGTTTTTGTCAACAAAACTGAATTCATCGAAGGTATCTAGGATCGCGTAGTCTCTTGAAGTCTGAGGTGCGAATGGATCGAATGGTACTTTCTTTATGCCTTCGGGACTGAATGGGTCTTTCGGTTCTGGTTTAGGAGTGTCCTCGGCTATGCTGTTGTCGCCACTGAAATCTGATAGGTCGATATCATAATTTATGTTACTAAGGCCTGGAGGCAGATGTTCTGCTCCAAACTCTTCTGGCGTCATCAGTTCGTCAATAGATCGGGAATCGAAGGGAGTAAAACCGAGGGGCGAAGGAGTTAACAGTTCTAAAGAGTTAGTCTGCTTCAAATCCCAAGTCTGATCTAAATTCTGGGGCGATTTTGACGGTGACTGTTTTTCTATGACTTCGAAGCCCAAGATGTTTAACTTTGGTTCTTCAGTTTGTATGGAGACGGTGGGTTCTGGTAGCTTGTGGGGTTCTACGGGTTTGGTTACTGTGCGAATGGGTTCTGGTTGTTCGGGTTTTGGTTGGTTTTCGCCGCAGCCGTTGTTGGTTTCCAAGTCGATGAGGGGTGCGGTGCTTATTTCTTTGAACTTTCCAATGCGAGGTAGTTCGCGGCGAGGTTTTATCTCCAGAGGTGTCTTTGCGAGGACGTCTTGTACTTTTTTGGCAATTTGTTCCTGTTGATGAAAAATTTATGATTGTTACATTTTTTTATAAGTACTGTATTTATTTGTTTATTTATTGTTGAATACTTACAACTAAAATAATAATATAGTAAATAGTAGATACAAATATAACGATATGTGTACACACAGTGACATATCAACCTAGACTGTTTGGACTTTTGAATTATTAGAAGTTGAACGCTGCGAATCGTGCGATAGAGTGCGTTATATTTTTGTTACGCTCTATTATAGTGGTATCACTGTAATGGTAAGGCCATTACATCGACACCACTATGCACTGTCCCATTCCGACAATTCTGTTTTGTATGTAGCGTAGTTATGCGTATATAGGGTGTCTAACTTGATTTGTTGCCGTGTGTATAACATGTTTATTTTACGTTATCTAATACTTTATATAAAATATGTGGAGTTAATACAGTATTTGTCTTACTTATTAGGTCATAACACATTTTATATGTTTTAATCGTATGTTTTGTATAACTTATATAAGTTATCAGGCAAATGGTAATTAATTCGCTCTTTTAATGCAATTTATTTAGTCTTAACGTTTAATCTGGCAATTGTTGGAATGCCAAACATAATTAAAAACCTATTGTGTGTGTCTGACCGCCGGTGTATCGCTGCCACTCAATGAGTTAAGAAAGTAGGTAATATTAACATTTTTTTATTGCTTTTTTCTTTTAAAGAACCTCGTTTCATTAGACCTCTGTTTCAGTGTAAGCCTCGTATGAATCTAGAATGATGCTAGCGTAAAATGTTATAAAGATAGCCGTGACAAGAGATACATTTTAACTATCTTTGAATTTCTATAATTACTATTATAATAATAAAGTAGCTGATAATGTGAATGGTTTATAAGTGAGTGCATATAATATGCGTATATTGTACGTATCTACAAAACATTTTTTCTTATCTATCCGTTTTTAGTTTGTGAAGGTTGTGTTTACTGCTTGATATTGTACGCTCAGATAGAATATAGCAAGTATTTTTGAACATGTATAAGTGTAATAATTAAATAAATATGGTGTATCTCCGACATACCTCAAAAGTGAGTGCATTAGCAGCGAGATGGTCGGCTCGCTCGCGCACGTCGCGCGCGCGCAGCAGCAGCGCGGCGGCCGCGCCCCGCGCCTCCTCCGCGTCGCGCGCCGCCCCGCACAGCGACAGCGCTGCCGCCTGCCGACAACACGACACACACCACTGTTAGACCACTAATCCCCTATCTTCAGCACCCGAGTAGGTAGGGTTTGGGGGGAGAACTACGGGTCTCCCCCTTAGGATCGGGGTACTACGGGGTCGGGCTAGCCCACCGCGCCTCGAAAGGCGTGTTCTATCGGCCGCTGATTAGAGTGCGCGGTGCCTGACATTGAGGTTGGACTCGTAGTGGCCATGTGGTTAGCCGCAGAGGACGGCATGTTTGTTGCTCGACAAGCACGTAGCGTTCGAGCGTCGGAATCATGCTCGGCTAGCGCGAACCAGTTGGTCGCGCGAGCACGGAGTTGCCTTTAGCGAAGTGGTAGTGTGGTTTCCCTGCCACGACGCATCTCGGGTGCTTGCCTGCTCAGCAAGTAAGAGTCATAGCTAGGTGACTCGGGCAATACCCGGCTTGTAGGCCAGAAAGGGTAGACGTATGGATGTACGTCGGGAAGTGAGCGTGCCTTACAGCACCGGCACCATACTGGAAATATGGGAGGCGGCTTCTCCGTCGGCCTCAGCGAGGATATCGTTAGCAACTCTCTGAATTCGCGAGTGGTGAGCGGCTTTATTGCTCCGGCACCTATTTGGACAATAGGTAGTGCCACTTGGGCACGAGGTAGCTCGCTTACGAGAACTGGGTCTTAGAATTTGGGGACAAGACCTATCTATAACTGGTCCATGAAGGTGCTTTCGGGCACTGGAAGGTACAGCGGCTCCTACTTATATACCTAACAGGTGGGTAAGTGGGCACACTATATCATAAACTAAAGAAGTCTGTAGAGGGAAGGGTCTGTTCGACCACTAACAGTAACCAACTAAAGATCACTAACATTAACCCACTACTAGACCACTAACAGTAGCCAACTATAAGATCACTAACATTAACCCACTACTAGACCACTAACAGTAGCCAACTATTAGACCACTAACATTAACCCACTACTAGACCACTAACAGTAGCCAACTATTAGACCACTAACATTAACCCACTACTAGACCACTAACAGTAGCCAACTATTAGACCACTAACATTAACCCACTACTAGACCACTAACAGTAGCCAACTATTAGACCACTAACATTAACCCACTACTAGACCACTAACAGTAGCCAACTATTAGACCACTAACATTAACCCACTACTAGACCACTAACAGTAGCCAACTATTAGACCACTAACATTAACCCACTACTAGACCACTAACAGTAGCCAACTATTAGGTCACTAACATTAACCCACTAACAGTAGCCAACTATTAGATCACTAACATTAACCCACTACTAGACCACTAACAGTAGCCAACTATTAGATCACTAACATTGCTGACGGGAACTATCATCAACGTCAACTTTAAAGCGTTCGTTGTGCACGTACCCGACTGTTTGCTTGCCCAAGATTTTGGTCGCAAGATGTGGCATTCCGTCGCTTCCACAAACAAGTAGGTACCACGAGCGCCAAATTAATAAGAAAACATGCATTTCTAGTGTTACCAAAAATTAAAATGAAATCCATAATAACTCTTGAACACGATGTGAGTATACGTAAGTTGAAACACTTGCTCGGATTATATGCAACAATTCATACAATCCGAGCAAGACGATCATTTACACAAGCAACATGAAGTAAGTAACGATTGTCTCGGACCAACCATGCAATTAGCCCATACCAATACCTTAATTATACTTAAACAATGTTAACATATCTGCAAAATTAACAGCAGTAAGTTTCCAAATCTATAACCGCATATAACTCTAATTAAAGACACAAAGACTTCATTCCTATAGGCTGGGGTAACTACTTGCAAACAGATTGTAAATTTATATACATAAATACTAAAACATCTTACCCAAGAGCTGCCTCCAATAGATGCGGGCATCGCCATATAGCTATCAAACTCCTTCTTGTCCATGTTCAAAGACTCCGCTGTTAAATTCTCGATGAACGATACCGCGCAACACTGGAATAAATGCCATACATAAGATAGAATATATTCAGAGGCACATTAAGCCCACAATTCGCCATATTAAAACCCAAATATATAGCTAGGAAAAATAAGTGATAGTTTATTGCCGTCTATTGAGCAAATAGCCGGATATCATCTTGCTACTGAAAATTTCACTGCACTTTTTTTGACACTGAAATCGAACCGAAGGCTTACAGCAGTCAGATACACTACGCCTACGATACAAAGGCTCTGATGCAAATGTTAAAAAAATATGCTAAATACCCTATATTTTTTGTATTCTTTTATTTATTTGTTCTATGGGAAGACTTACAGCTAAATTAACAGATTAGCAGTAGAATAGTAACAGAAAGCCAATTACAGGTCTTCGCTGGGTTAGTCCTATTCGCCACCCCCAGCATTGCCCCCTCCGATAGCAAATGGGACATTTTCCAAAAAAAATATCTCTTTCGCCACCGGTGTGACGCAGCGTTGCTACCTCCGGTGGCAAATGAGATTTTTGTTTTGGAAAAATTCCCAGTCGCCACTGGGGTTGGCGAACCGGTGTCAATTGGGGCATTGTAAAGTGATAGTCTCTTTATTTTATCCAGTAATTATAAACATTACTTAAACCTGAATAGCCATTCTTTTCTATTTAGAGTTCATACTAAAATTCTAAGCCATACCTACTTCAAAAACTATAAATGTCATTCCAAATACAAGTGCTTGCCTTATGTTTAAGGGAGGCAACTGAGATTTTTCGTAAGCAACATCCTATTCGCTACCTCGGGTGGCAAATGGGATATTTTTTGTTTGAAAATGTCCCATGTGACAACGGAGGGGGCAATGCTGGTGGTGGCGAATGGGACTAACCCGTCTTCGCTTATATAAAGATTAATAATTAAGTGTGACTGGTTTAAGTTTACTGTACAGTTAAGGCTCAAGCATCTTCTTGCTGCAGGTATACTAGTTACAAATGGATCAATATTATGCTGTTTACACAATTTATTAAAAGTTCTACACTTGCTCGCACAGTAAAAGTGTTATGTCTATAATTAGTAGAAGGATGTTGAACACTTATTGGGGGATTAAAACGAGATGATTTGCAAGGACACGATTTCAAAATCACCCTGTATATGGCAAACTTAATCTTATTTTTTATGAACCTGTTACGTCCCACGATTGGGCAAAGGCCTCCTCACTCTCCTTTGATCTCTCTCTATTCAAAGCCGCTTAGGACCAATCTTTTTAAAAGAATTTAGTTCATCTCGTCATCTTCGTCTCATTAGAGAATGTTTGTTTATCGTTGGGTTTCACACTCAAAAGTTCCAAACCAATTACTTCTGAAAATCCTATTTTGGAGCGGGTCACCCCGGAAGAGGTCCTAATCTCTTTATATATTCGCATTTTGTTATAATCTGTGTTGTATAAGTAGAGTATATTATAAATTAAGTAAAACGGATTTGTTTGGTGGTATTATTTTGCATTCCTGCTATTATTAACGCCCGCAATGGATGAGCGTGGTAAAAAGATATCGGCCCATTCAAATAATCTGTTCGAGACTCATTGTATGTACTATCAACTTAAGCGACAGTTGACCATTTCAGAAAAATTTTTGCTTCCACATGTTGACTTTAAGTGACTACGCCCTTAATTTTGTTAACCAATCAATCAATCGCTTTAGAATCAGTAAACAAATTTGAGATGAAAAATAAAACCCAAACAAAAAAAAGGGGCGTGTCACGGGTAGCCTACCAAATGTTGGCCTGCTACCGTCGCTCAAGTCGATAGTACATACATACATACATAGATTCACGCCTGTTTCGCAGAGGGGCAGGCAGAGACTACGGATTTCCATTTGCTACGTTCCTGACACACTTCTCTGGCATCATTCACTCTCATCACATTCCTCATACACGCTCGCCGGTTTAAGGTGCTCTTAACCTGGCTTTGTCCAGAACGTCTCCGATCTGATCAATTATAATATGTATATTTCTTTTATATAAAAAAAAAAACACATTCAACTTACCAGATTGGTGAAATAGTATCCTCCCTCGCCGGTCATGAGTCGCTGTGCGTTACAGAACCGCGTCACGAAGTTTATGTTGCTCACCAACCTCGGGGGATTTGCCTTCAACACCTAGTCACAAATATTACTACAATTAGTTATACAAATTTATACTAATATAATAAAGCTGAAGAGTTTGTTTGTTTGTTTACTTGAACGCGCTAATCTCAGGAACCACTGATCCGAATTGAAAAATTATTTTAGTGTTGGATAGCTCATTTATTGAGGAAGGCTATAGGCTATATAACATCACGCTACGACCCACGGGGGCGGCACAGTAATCATAAATGCGGGTGAAACCGCGGTTACATCTAGTATTACTATAATAATCTTTTTCAGCTCATCATTACAGTTTTAATAAATATGTTAATATTACTGCTTTTGAACAGTCATAGACACGAGATGTCTTTCCATGACCGTGGCTTAAGAAGTATCATGCAAAGCGTAAGTTCAAAAGTTATAAATTAATGCTCTTCTTCTCCCTAGCCTTTATTATTCTCAAGTCACTTGGGATTGGCTTTTCTGGTCTAACCGGATTTGACTGGATATCAGTTTTTACACAGAGCGGCTGCCACCTGACCTCCGCAACCCGAAGGCTAACGATACCCTAAGGCTAGACCAGTGTCAGGATATTATAGGGCACTGACTTCCCTATAACTGCCATAGATGTTCATGGCAGCCGGGACCGACGGCTTAACGTGCTCTCCGAGGCACGGAGCAGGCGATAATTATTAATCAGTACGCACATAATTTTGAAAAGTCATATAACCGAAAGTCAGAGGTGCGCTACGTGGGTTCGAAGCCGAGACTCTCTGCATTACAGTCTGTTATTCTCCCCACTGAGCTATTTGAAAAATATTGTTTTGGTTCACGATTTACCTATTCCTATCCCCAGGGCTTACCCATTTCCATACCAAGGTTTACCCGTGATTTAATAAACAACATTATTTAAGCATTTTAAATAATACGAATCGTGATATATGGTTTTAACAGCTATAGAAAATAACATAGTGAAATGAAGTTGTCGACTTTTATCGATATCACTACCACCAACCTATTTGACGTTCATAAGTGTTACTGTGTGACCTAAATGAATAAACGATTTTTGGTTTTGACTTTAATAGTATCTTTCCCTAGTGTGAGATACTGGTAACAATAATATATTCTCTAGATTGAATTTCGGCCACGGCACGCCAACTACGCAGGAGATATTATAGTGCACAAGCGTGTGCGCAAACACAAGTGCACTCTCCGTTCCTTAACTCTCATGATCCGATGGGACGGTAATCCGACACGACCGGAGAGAGATTAGGCGCAGCACCAACGGCTTCACGTGCTTTCCGAGGCACGGGGGTGTCTAACACCGCCAGCCTTCTAACTCCGGGTTGCTATTGAGGTTTCTTATCAGAAAAACTCACTAACTTTTTGTTGACCCGACCTGGAATTCGAACACGAGAGCTCACGCACAGCAGTCGCATCCACTAGCGCTGCGCCACGGAGGCAGTGAAACATTAGATGGCATACGTACAGTGAAGATGAGTGCAGGCAACAGATCGTCGGCGGAGGCCGGCGCGCGCGCCGTGCACACGCGCAGCACGTGGCGGCAGCAGCGCCGCACGCGCGACAGCTTGGCGCCGGGCGACGCCGCGCTGTCCATGCCCAGCAGCTCTGCGCCAGACCACGCCAATATTATGTTCAAACAATCAACAAATGTAGCATGGCGGATCTTCGTTAAAACATAACAATTTTACCAAACTAGAGCTTTCAGAACTAGAGCTGGCAAAATGCATTCACACTACACAAAATTACAGCCAAAACAACCTTGTGTTGTTTCTGCGTCGTAAGATATTCGCAGCGTTTCCGACGTA
Source organism: Catocala nupta (assembly GCA_963675205.1). NCBI lineage: Eukaryota > Metazoa > Arthropoda > Insecta > Lepidoptera > Erebidae > Catocala > Catocala nupta. The sequence goes on along the minus strand of OY776090.1, from coordinate 27,246,087 downwards.
TCGAAAGCTTTTGATTAAGTAACTCACATATCACTAAATTGATTAAATCCTTACCCAGTTGTCATTTTACTAATTACTCTTATTTTATTTTCAAATAAGTTGCCAGGCACCAATAATAAATATATAATAAAAATAGTACATCTAATACCTAATAAATGACGGTAAATAATTGTTTTGATCACATTAATAAAAACGCTGGCGTCCCACAAGGACCATCATTATCTCCAACACCATCGGTCGCATTAATTGGTATGCGTATGACAATAACTAAGACATAATTATATTATACGCGCATTGTCAGTATAGAGCGGTCTATAACGTAAGACAGCCGAAAATATATTGATTCCCAAATCAAAACGGCTCGTAATTTCAACTACTAACTAATTTATGCCATCATAGTATTTCTATTATGACACAAAGGGAAATGCCAGTATTAGGCCCAGAGGTGCACAAGAAATTGGCTATATTAAAATATATATTAATATTTATCCTAGTTTTCCCTTGTATTTATTTTGCTGTACAAGTCGGTAATATTTTCTAAAAATATTAAACAAAAAAACAACTTAGCTATGTAATAGAACTTGGAAGCAAGTACATTAACGTGAAAATATTGCCTTTACACTAAAATATGTTAACAGGTTTTTAATCGAAATAGTAATTTACTATGGCTATATTATATAATTATTATTTTAATCGTTCGTTTAATTTTTTATACAAAATTGAATACAAAATCTAATAATTATTATTAGTTTTATCTTTGCAAGATAGCTTTGATTAACTTAAAGTAATATCTATTATCGATGTATCGAGGTTTTGTGTTTATTATGGCAACACCATCTCTACCTTGTATGACGGCAGAAAACGTAAATGTCAATATAATTGCTTGTTTTGCAACCCCATTGTGACGGTTTGTGTTTATTTATTGCGGTTAATATCGACGACTTTATTTCATTCCTAATAGATTGTACTCATAAATAAATTAAAATAATGTGTAAAATGATATAGCATATATATTGATGAGTTATAAGAAGATTTGATAACTTTAAAATGCCAAGTTTTTGTAAATCACTTCTTATGCTAATTAATTATTGGCATTGCTTACTATTATTATCATTAGCCTTTATAGGTGTGCACTGTGGGCCCGAATTAATATGGCGTCTTCGCATGCCCCTTTGTGTATTCATTATTAGGAAAAGCTTAACAACTCTATAACAAATCTTCCACCATCACCAAGTGTATCGGCAGCCTTGGTATCACTTACCGCTGATAGCTTTATAGAGCAGTTGTCGACAGTCGGCGCTGGCACGATCCAGCTTGCACTCGAGGTGCTTCTCCCCCACCCAGCTGAGCTGTTGGATGCGCTCCGACATGGCGCGGTCTAAGCGCTCGTCGTCCGTGCCCGCGGGAGAGAACACCACTGATGGCAACCTTTAATACCAAGTATTAACACATGAGAAATGAAACATGTGTACATGACAATCGAGTCGAGGAAGATTGGATTCTCTTAAGATGTTCTATTAATGTGATTGACATACAAAGAGATGACTAAAGTATGTAGGTGGGTATCTTGCGTGATATTGAATTGAAGAAGATTGGATTCTCTTAAGATGTTCTATTAATGTGATTGACATACAAAGAGATGACTAAAGTATGTAGGTGGGTATCTTGCGTGATATTGAATTGAAGAAGATTGGATTCTCTTAAGATGTTCTATTAATGTGATTGACATACAAAGAGATGACTAAAGTATGTAGGTGGGTATCTTGCGTGATATTGAATTGAAGAAGATTGGATTCTCTTAAGATGTTCTATTAATGTGATTGACATACAAAGAGATGACTAAAGTATGTAGGTGGGTATCTTGCGTGATATTGAATTGAAGAAGATTGGATTCTCTTAAGATGTTCTATTAATGTGATTGACATACAAAGAGATGACTAAAGTATGTAGGTGGGTATCTTGCGTGATATTGAATTGAAGAAGATTGGATTCTCTTAGATGTTCTATTAATGTGATTGACATACAAAGAGATGACTAAAGTATGTAGGTGGGTATCTTGCGTGATATTGAATTGAAGAAGATTGGATTCTCTTAAGATGTTCTATTAATGTGATTGACATACAAAGAGATAACTAAAGTATGTAGGTGGGTATCTTGCGTGATATTGAATTGAAGAAGATTGGATTCTCTTAAGATGTTCTATTAATGTGATTGACATACAAAGAGATGACTAAAATATGTAGCTATGTATCTTGCGTGATATTTAATGGAGGCAGATTGGATTCTCTGAACATGTTCTGTTAAAGTTATTAACATACATATAGACTACAGTTAGATGTACTCAAGTACTAAAAGGAGATTACAATTTTTTTTTTTTAAATTAATTGTACATGGATAAAAAATAAACATCATAAAGTGGTATTCAACGAAATGTAAGAATTATATTATTTTTAATATACTAAGGTAATTCAATGGCTGCAGTAAATGTATGTCGTGTTTTAAAATAAATTCAGAACCAATGCGCTTATACTCTGAAAGCGTATATTATATCAACCATGGTAACGAGCAAACTCCAATTTGCAGTATTATTTAATTATAATGAATTGCCGCCAAGTAACGTTTCACGTTATTAAGACTGGGCATCTGTACATATTTAATTTGCGATATTAGCATACTCACTCGTGCAAGTAAGTCATCGCATGTTTCTCAACGAAGTCCATCAGCAGCTCCTTGGTGTCGGAGTCGACGTTCGCGAAGTGTGATGATGTGTCCATGTGCTTCATAAAGCGCTGCAAACAGACACAAACCTTCAGTCGTGGATGGAACTAGCCACACTGTATGGCGAGTCCTAACTTGCAGGACAAACACTCATTTCACTTTTGCATGCCTAACCACTCTACCGATCATTATGAAACTTTACGTGTAAATTGTCAGGAGTACAGAAAGATCATAGGGTACCTTTCATCCAGAAAACGTAGTGTTACTAACCTAACATAAACTGCATTTACGCGAGCAAAGCCGGTGGCAAGTCTAGTATTAACATACTAGATTTTGCCTGCGGCTGCGCTCGTTATGTAGGTTAGATTAGGTTAGTAACATTATTTTTTCTGGGTAAAAGTTACAGTTATAAAAGCGCTATATACCTGATATTGCCTCTGGACTCTCTCAGAGAGTTCGTCGACGGTCATCACATTGGCATACTTGATCACGTCCATGATGAAGCTGTGCACAAACACCCTGGCATCACGGTCAACCGCCGCTGGCAGCTGCGAGAACCTCATGCGGAAGTCTGACTTCATACCCTCGTTAACCATCGCTGGGATCTTGAACTCTGGAGGGCGTTTCTCTGACGAGTGGTCATGGTCCTCTGGAAATAGATAATGCTGGTCAAAATAGATGCAATAAGAATTGTAAAGACAGTGGTTAGAATTAAATTCTCTTACTGTTTCTGGTTTCTGATGGGCAGATCAACACAAAAATTAGATAGGACAGTTTAAGACGGTTAAAGGCAACTGCAGTGGTTTCTTTCTTTTTATAAGAGACAACTTCCGCTCTAGGAATAATTCTAACGTCGCGGGGAACTTTACAAAGATTTAAACAACTGATACCAAATACACCTGGACACGGACCAAATATTTGCCTCATTTGGAAAAGAAAATCTAAATTTCAAGAAATGTATATTTATACAACTAGGCCATCCGAGCAGTCTGAACGGCTGATTGAATTAGAAATAGCCAATCTAATCACTTGACATCCTTCGTTTTTAGAGGCAGTTGATTCGCCATTGGTCGCCTTGGAGGAATCGAGTGTTTGTCGGGCAATACCAGTTTTGTGTGACAATCTTTCAGGATTTTTAAACGATTTTAAATTCTATAGATACCTGTATTGCTCTTCTTGAAGACGCTAAACTTGAGAAGGTTCGCCTTCTTGAGTGTCTCGCTCTGTCGCAGGCGCTTCTCCTCAAATTTGCTGAACGACGAGTGAGACGTTATCTTCAGTCCGCGCTCCGGCTTCTTCTGTTCAGGCTTCGGCAATGTTGATGATGACGCTTTCTCTGTTTGACACAGAACGGTAAAGAAATTACTTCTTACTTTCTTGCTTGTTACTTCTTAGGGACATTTTATTATGTGAATAACAGCAGATTATATGGTTAGTATTGATAAACATACATGTATTTATTTTTTTATGTTGCTCTTTAAACTGACCACACTGCGCCTGATGGTAAGCACACATGTGGTCTAAGAGCAGTGGCCTCCACACCGACCTCATTGGCGTTGAACTGGAACAAGTTCTTGACACCCCATTCAGAGATGCGGTCCAAGGTCTGGTCAAGTTCAACGACAAGATCCTGCCTTTTCTTTTATATGGCGAAGTTTATTTATTTACCAAAGCAGGCAGGCATATGTATTACGTACATAATGCTGCTATGTTTTATTTGCCACTTAATAGTACATAAGCTTATAGCCTGCTATTCGGCACATTACCAGACTCCGTGCTAATACTGACATTTTTACAGGGAATCTCGCTAAGAATTAGCTGGAATTTGATTGGGTGGCTGATTTTGGTAGATCATAAGCGGTTATGATCTGCCAAAAGCAGCGGCCAAGTAGCATGCGTCAGTAATCGTAAAATTCGCAGACACAAGGATATAAAATTCGTGGCGTTGGACTTATCTTTACTAATATTATAAGCTGAAGAGTTTGTTTGTTTGGTTGAACGCGCTAATCTCAGGAACTACGGTCTCGAATTGAAAAATTATTTTACTGTTGGATAGCCCATTTATCGAAGGCTATAGGCTATATAAAATCACGCTACTACCATTAAGAGCGGAGCATCAATGAAAAATGCTGCAATAACGGGGAAAATTCTCTTATAAGAAGCAGACGAAGTTGCGTGGGTCAGCTAGTTTGTCATATGGGTTAAAGATTAGCACTTTAAAGTGTGAAGGAAATTCGAAATCAGTGTTTAAGTTTAGTTTAGTATTTTATATTATACTGATGAGTCTTGTGACTCATAGACTATACATTGCTTAATATAATTTATTTACATTTATTACCGCAAAAGATTATGACTAGTTTATAAATGTATATCTAGTTGTAGAAATAGGCTATTTAGCAAGAGTTTATTATTTAGGTAACGAAATTACAACATTTATTATAATAAACGAGCGCTTGGTTAAACATACTTTTTCAGAGAGAGGCCGTAAGTGCAGCCAGATACAGATAAGTACAATAAAAATGCGTTTAATTGTAATATTTAACTTATGCTTTAATAAACGTAGATAGTCGTTAATTGATGCGAAAATGCACCAAATTAATTATAGTTTTGTTGTCAAGCCAACTGATAGTAATAGCGATTCATCAGTCACGTACAAAACATATACATATATATATTTTTTATACAACTATGGTGGCAAACAATCATACGGCCCACCTGTTGGTAAGTGGTCACCGTAGCATATGGACGCCTGCAATACCAAAGGCATCACTTGCGCGTTGCCGACCCTTTAGGAAAAAAGGAAGTGGGAAGGAGAAGGAGCGGGAAGGGGTAAAAAGGGTGAATCAGCCTTGCTGATTTCAGCATAAATGGGCCGGCTCGACCGGGGAAGGACTACCCTCTCACAGAATATCGACGTGAAATAGCAGTATTCCTACTGTTGTGTTTTGTTCGGCGAGTGCGAGTGCCGGAGGCTCAATCACCCTCTTTTCCCCTTCCCGCTCCTCCTCACTTCCTTTCCTAAAGGGTCGGCAACGCGCAATTGATGCCTCTGGTGTTGTAAAGCACGCGACCGGCGTATAATAGGATAATATTTTTTGTTTGGGTTTATATCCATACTAACAGTATAAACTTGAAGAGTTTGTATCTCTGAACGCGAATACCTCGAGAACTACTAGTCCGATTTGGATTTCTTTAATTACAGAAGGTAAAAACGTATAAACTAAACATTTAACATCACTATAAGACCTAAAGGAACGGAGTAGAAACTACAAAAATCATTTAACGAGTAAATCCGCGGAATATAGCTAGTTATTGACAAAGGTCAACGAATGTACCTTAAAAGAAGCAAAACACTTGTGTGTTTGACCTTAAAAACGATTAACGTTGGGCCGAAACAAACTGCTTTTTTTTTAGTGCAATGATCTTGAGGCTAAGGTAAACAATTATATGTTCGCATCGGTCGCCACCTCTTACACCGTATTACAAATATTGTTACATGCCAAGCACTTTCCGAGCAATTCCTTACCAAGATTTATCTGTGCCTTGGGAACATCTCTATAAGAATCTTGCGAGTATGCCAAAATACTTACAGTATGGGATTCTTTCAACCGCATCTATTAACCTATACTATATATACTATTATAAGCAGGAGACGCCCCACGTATTCATTTTAAATCTTATCTGTACTCTTTAGTTAGTATTAAAAATGTGGTATATTATTTTTGTTAAAATTATGATTGCCCTTTCTTCTTTATAATTTATTTCCTTTCCAGTCATTTACATACATACATACATAGATTCACGCCTGTTTCTCAGAGGGTAGGCAGAGACTACGGATTTCTATTTGCTACGACCCTGACACACCTATCTGGCTTCATTAACTGTCATAACATTTAGTCATTTACATCGACATTTAGCTAGCTATTTTAAAGTTTTAAATCTCTAGCTTATCGTAAAGTCATTGTACCGAACATACAAACAGGCAGACAAGATCGCGAATTAACTAAAACGTGATAATAACAATAAGATAATATATTTTCGATCGCTTTTTATTTTCAAATATTATTGAGTGAGTTTTTAATAAGATTATATTGACAGATTATTTTTAGATAACACCAAATATTACTCCATACCCACATTACCTTGGATTTCATACAGTTATCAAAGAGTTATGTGAAAAATTATATATTTTTTATCAAAATGATAAATCCTGGAAGGTGAAGTTCACTTTATCGATAAACTAAACTAAAAACACCTCTATTTGTTAATTTAATCGATATAGATTCCTATCAGATTACACAACTTACTACACTAGTTATTGATACTGATTTATTGTTTGGTTGTGTAATTTTATTTTTGTACCTTGGTCTCGTGTTGCAAGTAATTTAATTATTATACTTACCTGATTGGTAAAAAAATCTGTAGGTATCTTTGAAGTAGTTTTACTAATTTTATTTCTGCCTTGAAATTAAAGCAAATAATCGCAGCTCTATAGAATAATTAAATATCTTATAAAACCCTCAAAGCCGGACTATTAAGCGGCTTTTGTAGCATTATCGGTAAATTGATGAGTTTTTCTGTAGGGCATTTGAAAGGCAAAAATTAAATAATACTATCTTGTTTATCATTTATGCTTTATTAAGATGAGCGATGTAAAAACATATTTAATCTTTGCCAGGATTCAAGCAACATCCTTAGTAGTTATAATGTGAAATGCCTGTTTGTGTAGAATAATCAAATATAGATCAACCCGATCGAAAAAGTACCTCCAAATGCCTTGCACTAGCAGTACAGAAACACATTCTTGAAGGGCCCTAAAACTATTCCTTCTATTCGAACAGTATGCCAGTTTGCCAACTCGGTTATATAATAAAAACCGATAGCTAAAACGCTGCAGCAATAGCTTAACGTTCAAGTGTGGAAAGCCGCAGGGGACAACCATTAATAAAATGTTGAACAAGCCCCCAAGCTATCGATTACGAGCAGAATGCTGTGAACATTGTTATTACGCCTCTCGACTCACTGCAATTTTCTGATCTGCTTATTTAATTAACATTATCTACTAAACGTTTATAGGCGGACTTATCACGCTTTAATTATGATATTCTTTGTTTTGCATATAGATGAATCACGTTCTGAAGTGTGGGGCTAAAGTTTATTATATTGCAGAGTAGGTTATGGAGTAGATTGTTATGGAACAATCATATCAACAAATTAAATAATAATAATAATACCAACCCTGTATTTAACTGCCCCTCTGGGCACGGTCCTCTTCCCAGTGTTAGAGGTTTAGGCCAGCGGTCGGCAGGCACGGGCCACATAGTGACAAAATTAAATAGAGGCGGGCCGAACATGTTCAACTTTGTATGCCTTTATCGATTATGTTAAAAATGCAAAAAAGCAACCACAAATGTTTAGAAGTATTTTGTGGGCCAATGCCGGCTTTCGCGGCTGGAGTTAATTTCAGTTATTGCTCGATATGAAAATAATTCCAAATGATAAGACCTTATTTAAAAAACAGTTGCGGGCCGCAAAGAGGAGACACGCGGGCCGCGGGTCAAAGTCAACCCCGCCGGCCCAGTGCGCCTTGGCAGACTTCACATATATTTGAGAATATTATGAAGAACTCTCAGACGTGCAGGTTTGTGGTTGGTTGCGCCTTGAGACCGAAATCGAAACCTCTGCGTGGAATATTACAGCACGAGCACTGAATAGATCAACAATCGAATAGGATACATTTCAATTATTTATTCGTCGTCACTAATTATTATTCGAATCATAATCGAATATTCGAATCAAAATTTGAGGAAATATTGATAAGAGTGTGTTTGATGAGTAGTAACCGATCATTTGATGACTTTCCTATGACACAAGATATTATATGTGACTGTTTAAAAATAGTATATTAATTCTCCCTAGCCTTTACTATTTCCAAGTCACTTAGGGTCGGCTTTTCTAGTCTAACCGGATTTGACTGGATATCAGTTTTTACACGGAGCGGCTGACACCTGACCTCCACAACCCGAAGGCTAAAGATACCCTAAGGATAGACCAGTGTCAGGATATTTATTATAGGGCACTGACTTCCCAATAACGACTGCCATAGATGTTCATGGCAGCCGGGACCGACGGCTTAACGTGCTCCCCGAGACACGTAGCAGGCGATAATTGTCAATCAATACGCACATAATATCGAAACGTCACATAACTTCCGAAAGTCAGAGGTGCGCGACGTGGGTTCGAACCCGAGCTGTATTGCTGTTGGTCTCCCCACTGAACTATCGCTGCTTTTAATTCCACATATAGTGATGTATATAATTTAAAAACAAAATGCATAAAGGTCTTGGTTATTTATTTGTTTACTTGGTAATCATTTCGACATTAGAACTTTAATAAAATAATAGGTAGGTACACCTAAACATAAATAAACCGACGGTATTAGTTATCAAATTCGAATTAATTATTTTTAGAGCCAGGTACAAGCGACTTTACATTTTGTTTCTTTAAGGGTACGTTCATTGACCTCAAACAAGAATACAACATGTGTAAAAGAAAATATATTAATATACTTAGTTATTTGTTAACAAATCATATTTATCACCTGCTTTACATGTAAATAGAGTTAATATTACGCAAATAATAAACTGCTAATATTTATTATTCTGAAGAACACGTGACTATTGCACCATATATTAATAGGCTCTACATTTGCCAGCAGCTTCACCTGTCTTTTATGTAAATATATTTATTTAACAAGTGAGAAACGGCAATGAATTGCCGTAAATCTTAAGAGTTCGAAAAATGGTTCAAGTAATATGCAAATGTCACGTGATACCACGGTCAGAAGTCAAAGATTATAATAATTTCGGGGGTATATCGACTATGCTGAGTCGAATGGCGTTGACCGCGAGTCTCTAGCTCTTATGGTTCTTAAGTTGAAAGTTGTATAACAGACAGACGGACGGACAAAGCTGTTGTATAAGAGTTTTTCGAACTCCAAATACCGTCGGCCTACAATATATTATTCCTGTGTCATGGGGGACTGTACACACGGCTACACATCAAGTTAGACATCTTATATACGCATAACTACGCTACATACAAAATAGAGAATTGTCGGAAAGGGACAGTGTATAGTGGTGTCGATGTGATGGTAAGGATAAAGCGTAATAAAAATATAACGCACTCTCTCGCACGATCCGCAGCGTTCAACTTTTAATAGTTCGTAGTCCAAACAGTCTAGGTTGATGTGTCGCTGTGTGTACAAGCATTTAAACAACAAATACGAAATACCCTCATCGCTATTATAAAGATGAAATACCCTTTCAATATTTATATCTAAACATGTTGCAATGTTATCCTAAGTAATATTATAAATGCGAAAGTGAGTTTGTTTATTTGTTTAATTACTCTTTCACGCCTGAACTACTCAACAGACCGTAATGAAATTTCGCATACATGTTGTCTGGACTACGGAATAGGACATAGGGTACATCCAGGAAAAAGTACTTTCACGAGCTTAACTTTTCTTTTTACTTGTGGGAATACATTGTCGCATAGCCCTCCATGGGAGCGGGCGGAAGGGTTATGTCGGACTCACCGGGGGAAGTAGATCCCGGTAATACCGACTTAACCTACCACGGTGTTCCTCGACATAACCAGAGTCGGCGGGGTCGCGCAAATCACTCTCACGTGCAATCGCGACCCCGCCGAGGTTTCGGCCCGCCGCGGCGGCGCGCCGTATGAAACGGCAGGCCACTACACGAATCCGAAACCGGATCTCTGAGGTTAGGGTGGAGAGTCGAGATTTGGGGACAAGACCTGTCTATAACTGGTCCCGGAAGGTGCTCTCGGGCACTGGAAGGTACAGCGGCTCCCCTAATATAACGTAACGGTTGGTGTAGGGGAACGCTATATCATAAACTGGGATAGTCGTAGAGAGAGGGGATGTCCCTTTGTGGAGGCACGAAGACAAACACTTAGAGGCGCACGTGGGAACACGCACGCTGCCTCTCGGACCTGGTGCTGATCGGGTGGCGAGCAGGCCCACGAAGCCCATCACCCCCAGGTAAAAACCTAACCTAATGTAGGTACATTTACGCAAGCGAAACTGCCGCCAAAATCTAGTCTACTAGGTATATTACAAAGTTTGGACCGCTATTTCACACCTAGTAAAAGGATAATTAATTGCAACCGGTAATTATTTATTTCGCGGTTATATACTTATGGCCGATTTCGACAAAGTGCTACCATAATGCCGCAGGTATTCATACAAAATGTACAAAATAGTAGCAACAATTGAGGGAAGTCCAAGGTCTATGTATATATCATAAACAATGAAAAAGCCTTCTCATGCTGTACTTATCTTTTGTGTGATGTAGAATTCAGTATATTAACGTCTGTTCACATATATTATTTGAACAAATAAAATGACAACTCTTCTTCATACTTTGTATGAGTATTTCTTATTCCATATACATAATATACGTCGGATTGAGATATTTATAATGAGAGCGAAGTGCTGCATCTATGTGTTAAAACTCTCAGTAGACGCAAGGAGTCTATCTATAGAGAAATAAAAATAGTTGTTTATTGTTGTAAATAATATCTGGATAATAATTTTAATATATGAAAGCACTATATACCAGTAAAAAAACTTTATGTCGCACAGGGTGGGCATGAATAAAACAAGTTGTTTTAAAACACATGATCAAATCAGTGTTTAAAACAGTTTAAATTAAAACCGTGTTTTTTATCACGTCTTTAAAAACAAAGATTAAAACAAGTTTTAAACAATGTATAAAACATTAAGAAAAAAGCAAACTTTAAAACTATTTTTCATAGAGAATTAATGGAAATAAATGAAAATAAAATTAATATTTAGGACTCTAAATAGCTTGACATAAAACCAGTTGAGTCTATGCTATTTATTTTATTTACTTTTTGTACTTATGTTATTCTTTTAGCATTGTAATTAAATAAAACATATTACTTTTATGACAAGTAATTTATTTAATCAAACAAAGATCAAAGTACCATTAATTAACAAACAATATTTGGTGCATGCATTTATAGGACAAGCCAACACGTATTTTTAAAACATACATTATAATATTCAGTTCAAATCAATCAAAGTTATAATGATAACACTTTCAATTAATAAACAATAAGAACCAGTTATTATAAAATCAAAATTATGTCAGTCAGGTCAGTGAGAGTCAGACAATCTGACAAGACAACAATTACTTTTCCTTATTTAGGTATTTAAAAACTGTGACAAGTTTTGCAGTTTATTTCGTACGTAAGAATGAATAAATTCAAATGTTGAAAAAAGTCTTTCGATTCCAGCACTTGAAGCTACAGCAGTGTGAAGCTGAGTCACTAAGTCACACATCACAAAGTCCTCGACCGCGTCAAGATTTGCATCAGTAGAACCGGTAGTGCTACATTGCTGGAAGTGTGGCTCCATTCTTTTCACAGGTCCAACTAGTTCTTTCTTACATTTTCTGCAACGCACCCTATTGGTTTTCAATGTGGTATTTTCTTGAGGAATAATAATAATAATAATAGTTTATTTCCAAGAAACATGTACATACAGCAATTACATTTTGTTAACATTATTTGGCTTAATCTCGATTGAGTGAGACATCTGTGTCCCGGGCACGCCACGATCGTGGCGGTAAGTCCTGTTTTTGAGGAGTGGCTGGAGAGGCGGCATGGCGCCCTGACCTTCCGGCTGACACAGGTTCTAACTGGCCACGGTTGTTTTGGCCGGTTCCTGTGTCGTATACGCCGGCAAGAGACGCCCGGTTGTCACCACTGCGGCGACTGCCGCGACGTTGTTGAGGACACGGCGCTGCACACTTTGGCGGTTTGCCCCGCCTGGGCATCGCAGCGCCGTGATTTGATCGCGGCAGTCGGATCGGTTGCCCTCTCGCTCCCGGCCGTAGTTCAGTCTATGGTCCGGAGTGAGAGGTCGTGGAACGCCGTCGCCTCCTTCTGTGAGGAAGTAATTTCCATCAAGGAGGCGGCGGAGCGGGAGAGGGAGCGTTTAAACCCTCTCCCCAACCGCAGAGCCGGGCGCCGGAGGGCGCGAGACGACCTCCAGCCACCCTGAGGTTTGACCTGGGGGTGGCGGGCTTTGTGGGCCTGCCCGCCATCCGTTCAGCACCAGGTCCGAGAGGCGGCGTGCGTGTTCCCACGCGCGCCTCTGTGTCGAGTCCGTCTCCCCTTTAGGGGGGAGACAGTAGGGCTTTTATTGAGCAGTGCCTATATTGGGTAGGTCTTATTGAGTAGTGGCCTGCCGTTTCATACGGCGGGCCGTAACCACGGCGGGGTCGCGACCGCATGCGAAAGCGATTCGCGCGGCCCCGTCGATAGTGGTTTTGTCGAGGAACACCGTGGTAGGTTTAGTCGGTATTCCGGGAGGTACTTTACTATTATTTCCATCTTTCTTTTACCCCGGCGAGTCCGACATAATCCCTCCGCCCGCCACACTGTGGGCTGAAAATCGACCTCCATAGACATAGAAATGAAAGTTGCTAGATGTTCGTTTTGTTGACAGATATGGCTTCTATTAGCTATTATACACATAACAATGTCGTCTGAGCTAACTCCGCACAGAAATGAATTTATTATAAGGTTTTTTCGAAAAAAATGTATGGAGCTAGCATGAAAAATCTGAATATCTCTGAACTTGCAAGGAAAACCGTAATATCCTCAGAGATGGTTATAGGACTAATTATTTGTGATTTTTTGACATACTTCATATAACGGTACCTGCTGCAGAATTTTTTTTAAAAATCATCTAATTTTTAATTAATTTTTTTTAACATTAAACGATTTGTTTTATTGTAAAAGTAAAGAAACAACACGTTATATGCATATAATACTAAATCTTCGCCAGTTATTTGTTAAAATATCAAGAAAATTATTTTTGCCTTACATAGTATATATGTTTTAAAACAGGTAATTGGATACCATTACTAAACTTTGCATACAGGTAAACCACTGAATATTAAATTAGCCTTCTAATGAGTTCTGAATAAGAGATTAAGTGATTTGCAATATCGCACAATTGTAACTACGGAGTACACTAATTAAATTCTTACAGGTAAGTACATAAGTAAACTAATTAGTTAATTAGACATGTTACGATTTCTAAGAAATATTTTCGACAACTGTCTAATTATTTTATTATTATGTCTAAATGAAGGTATTTTTTTAAATCATTAAATTCTACTAATGTCAAAGTAAAGATCAATCGATAAGTTAGTTATTTTATTAACGCTAATAATAGGCATTAAATAAAAAGAAAATAAATTAAAAAGGTATTTTTTAATAGTTGATAAAATTTATATAAAACAAAACATAGGTACAAAAGTATGCAAAAATATAAATAGGTACAAGAATAGTAATATAAAATATTTAAAAATAAATCAATTGCAAAACATAGTTACGTACCAAAGCTAAATAACGAAAGATCATGAAAAAATTACATTGAATAGAATTATAATTAAAAGCAGAAAAAGTTTCTAGTTTTCCTTATCACTCTCGTCGATTTCTGAATCAGAATCTAGATTGCCTAGAAACTCAAAGTCAGTTTCTTGAAACTGAATTAAATTGAGGGTTTCAGGAAGTAAATCCTCCTTTTTCTTGGCATCTAACTTGGGCCTTTGTACATTTATAAAAGGATCCGAAGAAACAACTAACATATTAAGGATATCATGATTCGAATCTTGCCTGCTCTTTTTCTGCGAATGATGTTTCCGAAACCTCCTAAAATCTTTATTGCGAGACTCGGATGCTTCTTCCGAGAGACTTCCTATGGGTACAACATCATTCTTCTCGATTATGTCTGCCCCGTGTATAAGTAATTTGTGGACGGTTGATGACATATAGTACCAGTCATATAATTCCACGTACCTCTCTGCTGTTTTGAAGGCATAATCTTTAAATTTAATTATATCTACTTTTTCCCCGGAAGTTATTGCCTGTAAAATCACAGCAAATCTTCTTATTAGTTCTTCGTCCAACCCAGTAATGGCTGCAGTTTTATGGGGAAATTTGAAAAACTTTCTTGCAGTGTTGCCGTCATTAGTAGTTCCGGAACCTTGTTTAACAATGTCAATCAATAGATTTAATTCGTCTTTAAATTTGTCTTGAATAATCTTTTTTCTCTTACTTAGCATTTCTTTGTGCTCGTTACCTCTCGCAGCCCACTCTTTAAAATCTAGTCTATACGAAATATGTAGTAAACATTCCATACAATTTATACGGGCGTGTAGAGATGACAATCCAAACTCGTATATATCAGAAGATACGGTCTTTGCTGTTACTACACTCAAACGGTTCATATCTGTCGGTTTTGCCAGACACAAATAGCATGATGAACTTGATCTGGCTTGAGACAAATACGTGCAGACTTTACCATCGATCATTGTCATCATTAGGTGATGATTCACCCTGTTTCTATTATTGCACTCTGTAGGAATGAGAGCCTTAATTTCTTCATCCATTCGTCGTTTGTGTTCGATGACTACTGCTTCGCTTTCCTTCACAAAAGTAAATTGAACTGGACGACAATACATTGCTGAGCATGGTTTTGGGTTCATCCACAAAGTATTGTCTCCATCAGTCAGTTTTAGTGGCACCAAGGAAGTCATGAAAATAATCATCAATCAATCGTCTTGATCGCTATCCATTTTCTGCTTGTATCGGCTTTGGTTTGACGCACCATCGAAACCCCATTTAGATATCAATTTTAAATCCTTATTTTGCACATCATCGTTAGGAAAACTTTGGAGGATTCTTTTGACCTTAATGTCGAGTAAAGCTTGAAGGGTTATTCTTGCCGATGAATCGGTCACTAACACTGATTGCTTCGGAGGATAGCATGCCAGCTTGGTTTGTTGCACTTTATAGTAGGATGGATAAATATCCTTTCTACCTTCCCGAATAGCTGACTCTCGTAAAGTGATGTATTGCCACTTTGATAATTTTAATGAAAGGAGTAATCCAAGTGCTTTTTCTGGTGTAAATAAGATAGTTTTCACCGGTTGCTTAAGCGTTTCCTTAATTTTAGAGGCTGCTTCAGGATGTTTCAGCATATATTCGATTACAGATGCGATATCCTCACAACCTTCTTCCTTAAAACGCGCTGCTGCTGTATATGCCAATTCACTGGGATTGTCAGTTTTATGCTCATCAGATCTTCTCTTCTTCTGTTTGCTTTCCAGATCTTCGAATGGTTTTCGTGACCTCTTTGTCATTGTACCAACAGAGTATGATGTTGAGGGTTCTGGAGAGATTGATCTTGATCCCTCAGCAACAGTTGGTTCTTGAGCGACTAAATTTATACAACTTGGCCAATCGATAGTTGCTTGCAGCCAAATTTCGTATTGTTTTCTAAAAGTATCAAGAATTCGGTGAGATTTTTGCCACCTTTGTGATGCAGCTCGTACAAATCTCCGACAAAATTCTTATAGAGTCACTTGATCTTCAACGGAAAGACAAACGTCTAGGCGGGATATAACTTCACTAAACAATACGTCATGATCAAATGAAGTACTCTTACATTTTAGAAGAACGAATAGGTCTAAATTGGTATTTAAACTTTCCATTATAAAATTTCACAGTGATATGTTAGGGGTAACAAAGCTTAGAATAAACTAAATTATGATGCAAAATGTTAACCATTTTATATTTCAGTCCAACATTAGTTAACGACCTCATTAGACAGTTGTCGAAAATATTTCTTAGAACTCGTAACATATCTAATTAACTATTTAAGTTACTTATGTACTTACCTGTAAGATTTTAATTAGTGTAATCCGTAGTTACCATTGTGCGACATTGCAAATCACTTAATCTCTTATTCAGTACTCATTAGAAGGCTAATTTATTATTCAGTAGTTTACCTGTATGCAAAGTTCAGTAATGGTATCCAATTAACTGTTTTAAAACATATATACTATGTTAGGCAAAAATAATTTTCTTGATATTTTAACAAATAACTGGCGAAGATTTAGTATTATATGCATATAACGTGTTGTTTCTTTACTTATACACCAAAACAAATCGTTTAATGTTAAAAAAAATTAATTAAAAATAAGATGATTTTAAAAAAAAATTCTGCAGCAGGTACCGTTATATGAAGTATGTCAAAAAATCACAAATAATTAGTCCTATAACCATCTCTGAGGATATTACGGTTTTCCTTGCAAGTTCAGAGATATTCAGATTTTTCATGCTAGCTCCATACATTTTTTTCGAAAAAACCTTATAATAAATTCATTTTTGTGCGGAGTTAGCTCAGATGACATTGTTATGTGTATAATAGCTAATAGAAGCCATATCCGTCAACAAAACGAACATCTAGCAACTTTCATTTCTATGTCTATGGAGGTCGATTTTCAGCCCACAGTGCGCCACCGCGGAGGGATATGCGTCAAAGCATTCCCCCACGTAAAAAAAAAAAAAAAAAAAAAAAAAAAGATCTGTGTCCGAATTAGATAAATATATAATATATAAATAATATAATAGATAAATAATCAATGTGAATTGTTCCCAAATTGCATGCTTTTTGCGTCCGGGAGTTGACATTTTAATAAAGATGTTATCAGTGTGTTATCGGTCACAGAATTAATAATGAAATAAAACATTAGAAAAAAAGGCACTTCTATTTATAGAATTCATTTTTTTTGTCTATACAGGACATCCGTCTGTCGGGACTGCTAATTTAAATATAAAATAATATAAATATTGGGCATACTATGGCGAATTTGAAAATACCTAGTCTAGGAATGAATTAATATAGTTCTATTTGATTTGAAATAAATGGCCTAAACTAAAAAGAAAATAAATAGGTACATAAAAACAAAAACACTTGTTTAAAACAATTTGAACAGTTTGTTTTATAAAATAAATAAAATACTGTTTTTGTCCAACCCTGACGTCACAAGGTATGTTAATGACATTCCCCACTAGTGGCACCGAGAAAATAATCTGAACTATTTTAATATATGTGAAAAACATCTCGAGTTTTTATCAATCTGGGTTTTAACCGCAATCACGGAATAAAATATTAAATGTATGGATTCGTAAATATGAATCAGCCTTTAATAATACCTACTTTATTTTTAGTTTTAATTGATTGTAAAAAGTCCCGTGTTATGAGTCAGTAGGCAATCAGGAATATATAACTTTATATACAGTAGGCGCTCGGTAATCCGGCGCTCGCCAATCCGGCACGCTCAGTAATCCGGCACTTAGCGACGCAGGTAACCCGCTCGATAATCCGGCATTTTACACAGCCGAACGCCGGATTACAGAGCGGTTGAATTGTTTGTGTAATTTAGCTTTCGCTCGGCAGTCCGAGCCTAACCTTGACTATAATATATGATATGTAAAAAGTTTATTTTAAATTGTATGTATAAAGCCTTTACTTCCCATACAAAGCCGATAATATGGCAGTTCCGATAATCCGGCCGCCATAGAGGGAAAAATCGGGTGCCGGTTTACCGAGCGCCTACTGTATTAACTCATTACTTCATTTATAAAAGACAACTTTACTATTTTTAAATTCAAAACAGATGCTCTTGCGCTATAAATTGCCTTTCTTTTCTTTAAGCTCTATTTACTCGATGTCGGAACCATACTATGAACTATAGAGAGTGATACTCTAACTAATCTAGGCATGGCAACTGCCATACAATCTGGTGCTTGGTTGTTAACTAAAGTGTATAAAACACGAAACGAACTAGAGATAATCAGAGCAGCAAGAAGTATTTTAAAAACGTTCAAATAATGTACATTGTTTAAAGGATGGAACAACAATTTGTGAAAAGCAAAATATTTTACCCCATAAGAAGACTGATCTCGTGATTTTAGTATTTTGGTTGCAGTCAAATATCCAATTCAATTACTGCACTACCTATACAATCGATTTCATACTCTAACTTCTAAATTATCTTACTTAGGGCTTAGATGTAAGATTTATTTTAAAGAAGATATCCTGTATTTTGACAAGACAAACAAAAAAAAAGAAAACCAGCACACCATTATAAAATCATTCATTCTTCTGACTATATTTTTCTCTAATAAATATATATTTCAATAAAAAAGTAGTTTGACACATTAGTTTTCATGAAAAAGATAAAAACAAAAAAAAAAAAAATATATTGAATTTTGTTTTTTAAATTCATTTTTGTTCTTCTATGAGAAATATATTAAATAAAATGTATCATTAGTTGATTGTCTACATTGTTAGCTTTCAAATGAGACATCTTTCGTCTTCCTAGGACATCTACATCGATAACAATGATTGAAACAGTACAGGCGCCCGAGCATCGAGGTAAAAAAAAAAAATGGCTGCCATTTTATCATGGAGTGGGCAAGAGAAAATTGAGATAGTGATTTGTCGATAAAAATACCATATTTCATCCCCCTTAAGCCTCCGACACTGGTAAACAGACATATTATGGTATATAAGTTAGTTGCATAGATACTTTTTATCAGATTGACTGATAGGAATGCATATTGTATATACTTTTTATCCGAATATGCATTCCCATCAGATTGACTGACAGGAATGCATACTGGGATAAAAAGTATCCTACACAGGATTTTCCAGGATATGATTCTATATGCCTAGTAGTTAAAGCAGTTTAAGTGCTTATGTATGATTGACTAATAAATATTCAAACATCTTCAACTTTTAAATTTAATTATTATAGCAGGGTTCTGGATTAAACTTTTTAGTAATGCATGCAAGACTTTTGGGCTTATTGAAGTTACCATTATTTACACTGAATGAAAACTAGTTCAAAATTGAATATACTATATTAGTTAACTTTGGCAAGCATAGACTTATATGAAGATACCACCAATAACTGCGCAATACCTTGCTGACTATGGTTATTGCAGCCAATTTTTCAATTATGTTAATATGTACAATATTAGATTATAGTTATATTGTTTTGTAGCACAAAATATTTATTAATGCACTGAAGAACTACTTTGAAACTGTGTTGTTTACACAAATATAATAATATGTTACAGTGATAAATAGTTAGCAATTTAGACAAACTTTTTAAATGTTAAAAACATACATGACTGAGCTATTTCTGAGTATCCTGTATTTAACAAACAAATTATGCTAATTCATTAAAATTTAGCAAATCAATATTGGACATGGAATTTAATTCCAGTTCAATAAAATCTTCATTCTATAAGACAAACATTTCTTAACAAATATGGACATTTAACCAATTCATTTTTGTGTGACTTCTGGTATTTAACTATATTATTGGTTCCAACACTACCCTTTAGTATGACTACACCTTAAAATGACTTGCTGTTTATATTTATTATAGGTGTAATATACCAATATTGTAGTTACAACAACAAATATTTACTAATGCAGTGAAGATCTTCTGTAAGATAATATATTAGTCATATAGTGCATTGTGTGAATAAAGTTATTTATTTACAACATAAACCTTGACATGTACATAACAAGGCAGACAAAGAAATAATTAATAGATTGCAGTTTGCATCCTTACAGTAAAATGGTATGCTTCAGAACTTAGGAAAAGAACTTTCTACTATGTTGCCTATCATAATCAATGATAATGAGTCACTGATTAAAATATTATTTGCTGATTGAAAACATTCAGACTATCACAGATTGTAAGCTTTCAACAATGCCCTTGTTAAGTAGATTTTCTATTGTATGTGCTACAGAAGAATAATTCAATTACACCATATTATATTGTAAACCTTGCAAACAATAAAACATAGATGTTTAAATTATTGGACTTACCAGCTTTTCTCTGCCTCTGCATTTGTTCCCTGTGGCACTTGGAGCAGTATCCTTGCCATTGTGGGTTTCCAAAATAATCACAGCCATTCTTGCACTTCAGGTCGCTCTGGTCTATCCGCAGAGACGGCATCTTAGACGCAAACATCATATACTTATAAGACCTCTGGAGATTAGAACCGTACCACATAGTGACAGTTTCTAACTACCAATTTAGAATTTAGAAATTTATGATAACCAGATACCCGTTCTTTAAACCCCAATAAGAATACCCATCGAATTCAGGTACTCTGTACCGTGACACTTAACGCATCAATTATGGTTACTTTACAATTTAGTCAACTTTTAGCGTTTTGCACTCGAATAGTCTCCCATGAGTTTTTAAAACTATATTTTCAGCCCATGTTTGGCAATTTACGTAAGCAAACTCAGGCTTTGCACGGAAAACAGTGTTCATTTCAATGTATAACGTTAACGGTGGCCGTTCAACGATTTCCTTCGTTATATATACCGCTCTTATCATTGCACTAGTACTACTCGAGTATCTGATAACCAAATGAATTCAACAAAAGGCAGACATGTATAATGCACAAACACAATAATGTATATATTTAGAATACTAACAATAAAAGTCGCTCACCTTTAATACTTTAACAATGTCAGGATGCTATTGTGTATTATTAAATTGAAATTAAATAAAATTAAACATCGACACACACACAACAAATCATTATTTTTTGACGTTTATATTTTTTTTTCTTACATGACGTTTAATCAGTTCAATGTTGACAAAGGAATAATGACGTTCGGCTTAGTGAAAACCCACATCGAGTTCGTTAATAACCATAGATTCTCTAACGTTTGACATGGCGCATTTTTCTAAATGTCAGATTAATTCTTGCACCTATCAATTTCTTTCTTGTTGGTAAAGAGTGATACCAGATGTCATTCGTCGGTGGGTTCATAAGTAATACGCTGCCATGCTCCAATTCAATTTTCACTGCAAAAATAATGAATATGTTATGAAAAAAGAAAGAAACGCAGTAATGTATTTCGTGCGGCCAACTTATTATGATACAGTTACATAATTAGACACAATAAAATAATTTACAATTTGTGTATGCCACTCTATATTTATTACATATAATTGGAGGGCGCCACCATCTTGAGCATCCACCAACAGATATTCAAATTAGGTGTCCTAGCGGGTGTCCTATTTATTACTTATTTAAATCTTGCCTTAATCTACTACATACCATATGTATTACGTTATACCCATGCATAGATTAAAACAAATATGCTGAACAAGACTTAAGCAGGGGAAGCCTTTCTCAGTTTAAGAGAAGATACTAACAAGTGAGTTGTCAGTGTATGTGAAGACTTTTCTAAGCAAATCCTCTCGTTATAACAGCTTTGCCTAGTGAGATAGAAAGTTAATTGTTTTGCCATAGATCTTATTATATTTTTTTTAGATATTATATCTCAAAGAAGCATTGCTGTCGCCATAGCAACAAATTACAAAACATAGTAAACTATTATAGAATACATTTGTATTACGTACTTTTTAGAATAATTGGACAAGATAAAGAAGGTTTTCCAGCAAATATTATAGCCACGTCATTATTAATAATGGATTACATGCAAATAAAAGATGGCCAATACACGAAAACTATCTATACTATGGTAAGAGAACTACTATTGTATGTTTAATCATTCATATTATTACTCATTTTACTGCGTTCTTTTACGTCAACTCTATTACAATGGATAGATACCATATCAGGACATGTGTATGAATGATCAAACAAAAACGCCTCCGTGTACTTAAAACATACATAGTTATAACGACTACAATAAAATTACTTTAGAAATTGTAGTAAATAATCCTTTGTTATAAATATTAAGCCTGCCTGTGATCAACCGCTTGCTGTTGCGTTATAGTTTATTCTCAAAGATCAAAATCAACAATCAAAATATCCTTTTAATTACAAATGGCATGTATAAAGCACATTAAACAAATAATATCAACGCTTACGTGCTAATAGCCTTTCGAGTGTTTGGATATAAAGCATGACAATAGACAGTGATCAATATGCCCTCAATATAAATGTGATGACTCGTGATAGTTTATTTTCATGGCTCTTATCAGAATTTTGAGTAGTTATGAATTTACCACCAGGCTTAAATTACAACTACAATTAATTTAATATCAACCAGTTCTTTTTCTACAATCCAAACTGATGAGGATTTAGCACCATAAAAGAAAAAAAAATGTATAAAGTAAATTAAATAATATGCCATTTGTATATCAGGGAATGGCTAGGTATGGGTGTATCACACCAATATTTAAAAGAAAGGTAACTAAAAAACAAAGTAGATTCTCCTTAGTTTCAAAGGTACCCCTTGGATAAGGCATTGTTTGAACAAAAAGAATGAACTAGTCCTAATTCATTCGATTCAATTAATTATTATTTGAATCGATTTAATCGCAATAAGTCAACTACCTGTAAAGCTACCAACGATCAAAAACAAACAGACCTTCAAAATTAACGGAAGTAATCCGCAAACCGTATTACGATAACTCTATGTTACACAATCAACAATAGATAATATAACCCCATCAATCTTTAAACAGTTATAAGGAAGTAAGTACCAAGGTTGAAAATTCGCGAACATACGTTTCTTAACGAAAATTATCGAAAACGTTGTCAGTCGTTAGTTACAGATTCTGATAAGTTAAGTATTTAGCGAGCGAAATTATAATTCGTTAAACGACATGCCGATTAGATTAACGGACGAAATTTATTACTTTCAACCTAGTTTACCGTAGTATCCATAGATTATTCACTTTACTGCATAGATAGCGCCTCTTAACAATGATTAAATATTGTATCTAAAGGACGAGGATAATGTATAAATAAGTCGGTATCATAAAACTGCGTCGTCGTTTTGTCACTAACGCCGTAATCTATAATTTTATACTTTCTCACATCATTATTAATTTCGGCAGTCCACAAAATCGATTCAATTATTTACTGGCAAATAATAAGCCTTACTAGAGAATAAGACATACCATAGTATACGCCTTGAAATGATTTAGATAAATTAATCTACACGAAAGATAATAGGCTGATATTCGAAACACTTACATGTATATTGTAGAATTTTCAAACGGCGCGTGTCAATAGCATGATGCGTTACGTATTTATACATAAGATAGGTCATACCCCTCGGCCTTGAAACTGTTTAACTTTATTATTTCACAATTCTATCAGCGAACGATAGCCAAGTTCTACACAAAGACATAACTCTTGATGTGACGATATCGACAGTCACATAAGTTAAGGATGACAAATACTAAGATAACCTATTTCCAGCTACAAAAGGACATTCAAGCGTAAACTTATCAAGGTACGAGTCGCTGTATACAGATAAAACGCTTAAAAGACCCACTCGTCCGCGGCATGTTATATTCGTCCTTTCATAACCACTTATGATTTAAATAATCTACTTCGGTAATCGTTATAGAGATGTTGTTGCGTTAGAACATAATTGACGTCAATATTTTTAAATCGAACGCTGACCTTCGATTTGATTTCAGATAAAAGAAGCAAGATACGATGACGCGATCAAGGCGCTTAACGATGCGATTAATTTCTGTCCCAATCGCGCAGGATTGTCCCTTCTCGGATTTTGTTATTTCAGGACACAGTCCTTTGTTGAAGCAGCTAATTGTTACGAGCAATTATCTGCGATGCATCCTGATATACCAGAATACAAACTCTACTTTGCTCAAGCACTCTACGAAGCATCTATGTTTGAAGAATCTTATAAAGTTACTATGCAGGTTACTGCTCCTGAACTAGAACGTAAAGTGGTTAAACTACAATCAGCCATAAAATATGGAGAAGAAGATACCATAACTGCTAAAGGATTAGTTGATTCTTATCCGCAAGAAGACCCAGATAAAGACATTAATCTCGGCTGTCTTTTATACAAAGAAAACCAATACGAAGAAGCATTGCAAAAATTTTCACGAAGCCTGAACGTGGTCGGGTTTAATGCCCATCTTCACTACAACATCGGGCTATGTTACTTTAAACTAAAGGAGTACCCTCAAGCATTGAAACACATAACTCTTGTAATTGAAAAAGGGATCCGTGACCACCCTGAACTAGCAGTGGGTATGCAAGCAGAGACTTCGGAGGTAAAATCTGTGGGCAATACTCTTACTCTGCACGAAACTGCACTCACTGAAGTTTTTAATCTGAAGGCTGCCATTGAATATCAGCTAAAGAATATCGAAGCAGCTCGGGAAGCGTTGAATGATATGCCTCCGCGACATGAACATGAGTTAGACGCAGTGACACTGCATAACATTGCACTTACTTCAATAGATATAAAGCCGACGGATGGCTTCGAAAAACTGCACTTCTTGCTACAACAAGACCCTTTTCCAGCAGAAACATTCGCCAATCTTTTGCTTCTTTATTGCAAGTTTGAGTATTACGATTTAGCAGCAGATGTATTGGCTGAAAATGCTCAATTCACGTACAAATATTTAACACCATATTTGTACGATTTCTTGGACGCTATCATTACTAGCCAAACATCACCCGAAGAAGCGTTCCAAAAGTATGAAGATATCGCTTCTAAGCACGCTGAACAACTAAGGAAGCTAACTAAAGTCGTACAAGAAAGTAGATCTCAAGGCGATAATGATCAGGTGAAAAAAGCTGTGGTTGAATATGAGGAGGCTTTGGAACGCTACATACCTGTAGTCATGGCCCAAGCTAAGATCAACTGGGATATGGAAAACTATGGACAGGTTGAAAAGATTTTCCGAAAATCTGTTGAGTTCTGCAACGAGTCTGATGTCTGGCGGTTGAATGTAGCTCATGTACTCTTCATGCAAGAAAACAAATATAAAGAAGCTGCAAGTTTCTATGAGCCTATAGTCAAAAAACAATATGATAATATTCTAGATGTAAGCGCAGTTGTGCTAGCTAATCTATGTGTTTCTTACATAATGACATCACAAAACGAAGAGGCTGAAGACATCATGCGAAAAATAGAAAAAGAAGAGGAACAACAAATATTCGAAGATCCGCAAAAGAAATTCTATCATTTATGCATCGTGAATTTGGTCATCGGCACTTTATACTGCGCTAAAGGCAACTATGAATTTGGGATATCACGAGTTATTAAATCGCTAGAACCCTTTAACAAACGTTTGGGGACTGATACATGGTTTTACGCGAAACGATGCTTTTTATCGTTCCTGGAGAACTTGGCTAAGCACTTGATTGTTGTTAAAGATAATACTATCAAGGATTGTCTGCTTTTTCTTGAAGGTTGCGAAACATACGGGCGGCGGGTGAGCACGGTTATTGAGAACCCTTTTCAAGAAGAAGATGCTCACACAAAGGCCAAACAGACGGTCACTTACGAGGCGCGTTTGTTACGTTACATGTTTTATAAGCTAAGAAATATCGATGATTCTGTTACAATAAATAAGTATGAAGATTTAAAATAAATAGTAAATGGTTGATGGCTTACCTGGTGGTATCGCTTTTTTATCTTGTCCTGATTTTCGTGCATCTTTGTGTTTTAGTACAAAGGTGCGTTCTTGACCTAAAGAAATCGACGCTATGGGATAGTTGGGATCCAATTCTGGCTCGTTATCTCTGTGCTCTCCCATATGATCATGCCCGTTTCTGTATCTATGAGTGTAAATATGTCGATAAAAATGAGACCGGGTCTACATTATACAGATAACAAAATATAAAAAGACGATGATATGATTCATATGAAAAGCGCAACAAGTGTTTAGTTATGCACGAAATAAATCAGAGATAAGTGTATTGCAGTAACCTGGCCGCCATTATTTATGCACTGTAATATTCTATAAAATATTATAGCTAACTTACAGCCGTTGTATCCTTGAATAAATAAATTATTGTTTATGACCGATAATACAATGGACTTGGGTGTGAAAAGACATTTTTTAATCCCACCTTTGGTCGATGGTTCCTTGAGGTTAGGTGTTTTATCTACAGCCCAGTTACCTTTCGTTTCAATATGCATCTTAATACAGACAAGACATCGACAATTGGAATATTTCGAGTTGTTAGCCTGCTAGTATTGGCCTGCATTTACAACGGACGTAAGAGATTAAATATCAGCAATCAAATACGAAGCAAAAACGAGCATTATAAGTTTAAAATTTAGAGCGTTATAAGTTTAAAATTAAGGTACAAGAAAAATATCATCTTGATAAAAGAACCAAATTAGCTAAACAATAACCTAAAGTATACGATATTTTTAACGAAATATGCCTACATTTCTTTAAAAATACCCTATGTGATCTATCTCTCCTGAGAGATAGACATTAAAAACAACTTACTTGTTCACTAAAACAAAGTCATATTTAATGCCCTTGAGTGATAGAAGAAATTCCCGTAAAGCCAAGACTGGTGCTGGCCATGGTAATGCAGGCACTGTTACACCAGAATACGTGTAAGTTATACCCGGGTCACCGTAAGCGACCTGCTGTCGAGGTAAAGGGTAAACTTTACCAAATACCCTAAAAAACCAAAGCAACATTTTTATTAACCATTTATACTTCATGCGTCAATCTGAAAATGATTAACATAGTCACTCGTGAAGTCGTGGACTCAACGCATTTGTAACCCGACCGTTTTAGTTACATAAATATTTGCATAAAAACGGATATTGTACTAAAACTTACTTTACTTTTGACAAATCGCCAGTAAAATATTCCAAAGTCTCTTCGAGTTCTTTGAATACACCTGTTGCTATACTTCTGGCTATCGGTACAGAATATTCTATGTCAAGTCCATCTTGTTTTATATATTTCCAAACTACAGAATTAACATCAATTTCCGTTAATTTTTCCATACCTAAAATACATGTTTGTGAAATATTACCATAGTACAAAGAAAACAAGAAGCTAGCAACACTCCAGATGTTATGATTTGACGTTTGACACTCTTTATTTTGACATTTCATAGACCAATTTTCACATTTCACAAATGGAGGTATATTTCAAAAGTATTTATTTACGTGATACATATACTTTTATATGTATCGGATAATCAAGTAGTGGATTCAACATACAACAAAATAACATCGAAGACTTACCGTGTAGGCATGTACTTCTTCAGTGAAATTTATTTTGTAACTTTTCACCAAAGCATTAACTGTTCAAACAGGGTATATTAATGTTGCCACTCTAGTTTTAAAATTACCTACACTTGGTACAATTAGTATAAACTTTAATAAAAATATTTTATATTAGAATTAGTAACTATCTCTAAATAGTACCTATATAATTTCTTCAAATCATCATTCATCACTGGTGTCATATATTTAAAACATTTAAACATTTTACATCTATCAAACAATATTTCGCAGCTACCCGCAACTATTTTCTTACTTCTGTGTTGGATTTATTCCGTATCGCAAAATAGAAAAAATTAAACATAAACTCGTAACAAATATTTGTAAATCACAACAATTTTTGTTTCGTGTGGGGATCTACTGGGCCATTTTGTATAGTTTAGTAATTATTAAATAAAAATCACTTTTTAAGTAAACGTAATGACTCTACGCCACCCAAACCGCAGATACATACATCGCCTACAACACAGGGTTAATTTAGATCAGAACCAGTTCAGGTAGGTAGGTAGTTGGCAACAATTCTGTTATTTTTTTTCCTTTTTGCCATATTTATGAGTTATCTAGGTTATATACTAGTTTATTCAATCAAATCAACACACTATTCCGCCTGCCACGTGTAAATGCGTGTAACTTATTTCATATACCAACATCAAAAACTAACCACTTCGCTGCTTTGCCCAGACTCTGTAGACAATACAACTCACTATCTAAGACATCTGATATAGACACTAGTAGCTCTTTACCTTTGTTTAAAAAGCACCTGTATTAAATTACGTTTTTTTTTTACCTGGGGGAAAGAAAGACGTTGAAATGAAAATGGACCTCCCGGAATACCGACTAAACCTACCACAGTGTTCCTCGGAAAACCCTTATAGACGGAGCCGCGCGAATCACTTCCGCATGCGGTCGCGACCCCGCCGAGGTTTCGGCCCGCCGTATGAGACGACACAACAAGCCTGCCCTAGGCATTACACGCTTAAAAACCCTACTGTCTCACACTAACCACTAACCCTACAAACACGCACGCCGCCTCTCGGACCTGGTGCTGAACGGATGACGGGCAGGCCCACAAAGCCCGCCACCTCCAGGTCAAACCTCAGGGTGGCTGGAGGTCGTCCGGCGCCCGGCTACCTGTATTACCTGACTGATGTAACATTAATTAAGCCTATTTTTATTCAATAAAATTAATAATTATTTTTAATTTAATTATTTGTAATTCATTATAAGTAATTCATTATTTGTAACTTTGTTCAATTTCGCCAACTGTGTGTATGTTTGTACTTTGCATGCTGTGGCCTAAGTGTACCTATTGCTAGTAGGTACTGGCTTACTTGTGAGTGTAAAAACTTGTTACACTTAGAAACTTGTTGGCATACAATAGTTGTCATTTCCACATAGGGACATAAATCATACACAACCGTACAGGTCCAACTTTTTTTTACTTGGGGTCTGCTGTGAAGCAGTTCACAGAGCAGAAAGTTCCGGTTCCTATCGACTACCAAGGTATTTCTTCACACGGTCTATGGCTGGGCGCAGGGATCGCTCGCGCATTCATCCTACTAGTTATTGCCTAACTAGTAATTTAATATTATACGCTACAGGTTGACTAGGAAATAGTAATTTAATATCGTAACTCAAATTGCTAAAAATCTATTAAAAGTTTATTTTATATTAACACCAAAAATATTGTTGCCTGTAAAAAAAAAAGGAAACCGCAAGAACAAACAATACGTCCTTCAAAATTCAAAACTTGTATAAAATTAGTCTGTTGGTGTCGGTGATATAGACATTGACACAACATTTTCATTTCTTTGCATAAATTTTTTGAACGCTTCAGATCCTGTGAGAAATCTTTCAGTTGTCACTGGGTCACATGCAGTTGAACATGAAGGTTTTCTATTCCAGGTTCGTCGTCTCCTCTCAGTAACGAGTGTTGTAGAACTGGAAATATAATAAAATTTAATTATGCCTATGTAGTATGACAGAGTTGCCTTGCCTTGCGCTTAGGGCGGGCAGGACCAGATTTAAAGATTTAGAGACCCCGTGAAACGAAGAAATATCTAGCTGTTGAAGTAATTATAGTGAAATCTCCTGTAGAGAGAGATCCTTTTTTGTATGTAAGCCCGTGACCGAAGCCCCTGTTGTCCTCCGCTAAATCCGATTCTGTAAGTGGAATAAAACCACGTACTACCTCGGGAATCCTAGACAACGCAAGTGCCGTTATAGCAGACTGCAGAAAATTGTAAAAGTAACTTAATTAATATTCCTCTATCCTTAGACTAGTGGGTAACATTAGGAAAAGTAGGAGAACCTCTCCAAAAATAAGAGCACACACTTATCGCGTTCAGATTACTTGACTTTGCTTACGCCGTGGTACAGTTTTCAGTTATAACTTAAAAAAAGCATAGCAGAAGAAACAACATGCTAATCAGCTATCTTTTTTCTGGAGGCACGGGACTAAAGCGCCCGATAAACGCAGTAGGTACATAAAATCCGCGATGCAACTACTAATGTACCAATCATATACATAAACAAATATTTTTTCATAAATTACCAATTAATAAATAAAGGTTTCTGGAGCCGTTGTTCGAAATATAGATGGACACCGTTTAAGATGATGATGATCAATGAAACTGTGAGCTACGATAACTCTTCGAAAACTTCGTATTTAATATTATTACATTAATTTGCTTAAGATACGATTTTTAAAATTCGATACGTCTGTTATAGGTCATTACTTTGTCGTATCCTGATATATACAATATGTATTTACTACTAATATAGGTATTATACATTTAGTAGATCGATAATTAAGCTGTCGTGAAATTCAGATTCGACCGTAATGTAAGACATTAATAACATGAGAGGGAAACGCGAAATAAAAAAAAAATAAGCACTCACTTCGATAAATCCAATAAACAATCCTTATCGTGATAAACCGAATACTCTCTTATTCTTCTAATCGTGTCACCAGCATCGAAATCGGTTTCATAATTATACTCATACAACTTTTCTATCAAACCGTCTTTGTCTTTTACTGTCCAAACGTATTCTCCAGGCAGTCCCCTTAGTTTCGGTGCTTCGGTCGCTAGGGGTACCAGACCATTGTCTTTCATATATTCTGTCATATGTGTGCAACTTGAGCATTTCAGCCAACTATTGGCCTTGCAGACTTCAATGTCAGGTCGCTCAGCCAACTGTCGGCTAGATGACGAAGCTACTGGAGCACAAGATTTCCTTAAAAAGGTTTGAATTTCTGTTTCTGCATCCGAATTTAAAAGACTATGTTTTGTCCTCACTATGAAACGATTACAAAAAGTTTTAAGTTCAGTGTTTTTAGATTTAAAGACTTCATTCAACAATTCCAATAAATCTTTTTCGGCCTCTTCTTTATCTGAGGTAAGTTTCTTTAATCGACTCTTTAAAAAAGTGTTTTCTTGGTGTGTCACCAAGTACAGTTGTTGGAAACTAACATATTTGGACCTATTTTCCTTTATTATCTTTTCTGTTTTTTCAATATGTCGCACTAATCTCTTTTTAGCCATATTTTCTAATTCGTACTGCATTCTGACATTTTTATTTTCTTGTAAGGCCGCAATTAACAGATGCGCCAAACTTTTTCTTTCTTCGCCCAACTCTTTCAATTTTTTAAGCAACAATAAATTCACTCTGGGTTTTCGGAAAAATTTCATATATATTTTTTTAATGACTGCTGTTTTTGCTGTTAATGCAATATGTTTTAATTTTACACACATTTCTTTGTAGAGCATTATGGCGTAGCAATGAATGGTGTCAGCAGTTACTTTTGAATATTCTTGTAACAACGTAGCGTTATCACTTGAGAAAATATTAACTAATTCACGTTTTGTTTTCATAAAGATGATTATGATTTCTTCCATTTTGTTGTATACTGACACTACCAGAGCACCAGCAATAAACATAAAACAGTGCAAGTATACCATGCCATAATGCTTATCAACTTTGTGCGTGAATGTCTCTGTGTGTAAATTAATTTTACTTTTTACTGAATCTGTGTTTGTACTATTTTTCATGTTCAATGCCAGTGCTCTGCTCTTGATACCTAAAACAGTTTAACTACATGTTAGTTCACATCTTCTAAACCCATAGATTTATTCACAAACTTGATACTGCTTACCTTCTGTTGAATATACAATGTATTTTTTGGTATACGCGTCAAGACAGCACATAGAAATCCACATAAGAAAAGTCAGACCGAGTAACCATTTGAAAGCAATATACATTATAATGTTATGACGATAACTCTTACAACAATAATATTATTTGACATGTAAAATTGTCTGACAGTCCCACTGATACCGAACTTTGATTTTGTAATAATCTAACGAAAACATATTTTACAAACTAGAAAACCTGTGACAAATTCTGACATGTCCACGGATTCGTTGACGTTTTTATTTCTATAGTTTTTATTGCGAATCGTAGGAACAAAAAGTTTATATTGTTAGGTAGCCTCGCTGATTTCCGCATGAATGGGCCGGCTCGATCGGGGAAGGATTACCCTCTCACAGAATATCGACGTGAAATAGCAGTATTCCTGCTGTTGTGTTTTGCTCCGTGAGTGAGAGTTCCGGAGGCCCAATCACCCACTTCCCCGCTTCCCGTTCCTTCTCCTTCCCACTTCCTTTCCTAAAGGGTCGGCAACGCGCAAGAGATGCCCCTGGTGTTGCGTGCGTCCATAGGCTACGGTGACCACTTACCATCAGGTGGGCCGTAGGCTTGTTTGCCACCGAAGTTATATAAAAAAAACAATAGCGCATCGGTTTATATTGTGATATCGTCATTATTACTGCTCCATGAGTCGTAAGTTTGGCCACGCAAGAAAAATATGATTCTTATACGAATATATTGTAATTTCAGTAGGTATGCTTTAACAAACCGTCCCTTTGGCTTACAGTTCGGCTGCAATGTCATAACCGGATTACAGTAGGTAAATCTCCATTTGTAGATACTGAACAGAATATAAATAAACAAATAGCGTATAAAATAAGTTGAGCACGAAACTAGGAAACTGTTAAACCACATCTTAATCCATTCTATGATTTTTACGTACCTACAGCTCAAACAATGAACAGACAATAAGAAAAAGAAATCGGATTAAGAAACTCTTAAGTAACTTGTTGTAGCTGAAATTCTTTTTAAATATTTATATTATACAAATTTTACGTTATACAGTTGAGTCCAGAAACAATCATAGTGCACATGAATAAGTACCTCCGTTGCGTCCAAAATCAGAAAATATTAACGTGAATTCTTTCAGTTTACGCTCTCGCAGAATAAGGTAATGGTTGCTGATAGCCGAGAGTGGGTGTAAAGGACCCGCTGTTCCTTATAATTTGCTAATGAATCGAATATGCTAACGATTCTGGAGAGGTACTATCTCCTTACAGAAAACCAGCGTTCTTATGCTGGTAATACATATCATAACTTTGGAATCCAGACGCTTGCTACTTGATGTAATGACGCTGCATGGTTTTTTCAATAATAGGTTTGATTGTAGCGAAATCACTAGCCAATTATGCCTCATAGTTCCTCGTACTATCTACCGGCGGAGAGTTCCAGTTCCCAAACTGTTCCATATAGGTACTTGGAGGACTAACGCAGGCATACGCGCACCCCTGCGCCGCATTGTGAACAGTTACAATTTACAACAAACATTTTGCTACTCTATCGATATTTTTGCTGTTTCTAACTGCCAATTGAAAAAACAGGCCGTTGAAACTTTACAAATCGTCATAACCACTCTAATAAATATATAAACATAATAAATTAAAATATAATACGTCATTCCGATTTGAACACACAATTGTAATTTAAGACTGCGCCGAGCGAAATGTGCCAAAACAGGCGGTCACAGTTAAGTTAATAAAATCAACACTTTTTGTTTAATACAAATATAAAATATACATTTACCAAAACAAAAAAAACTTCTTCGTTCAATAAATCCTTAATTTTTTATTTATTTAATAAGTCTGCATTTAGTACCGTATTTTCATTATTTTTATTATTTAAATTCTTTTGTCAACGTTTACGGAGTAACATGACGTATTATTACTTTTTTTGTTAATCAGTGAACAATGATGTGGGTTACATGTAAACATATTTGGTGTATGAATTGTATTTATTTATAATCTAACATGTAACTGTTGTTTTTTCCAATAAATAAAACACATACCTATTTTGCCCGGTTTAGGCAGACCACATACCTGTTTGTCTCACTGGCATGGCAAACCAGCATAGGTCCCTACCTGAAGATTAACGTAGAATGGTACCATTAGGCAGACTGTGTTTGTTATAAAGTTGTTTTGTGTAAGAAGTGTCATAAAGTTCACGGCATAGATAGGTATTAAGTAGGTATTTGGTATTAGGATTACCTCAAGGCATTTAATTTAAGTAGGTATATAAGCAAAGCACATATACCTACCTAGGTATCTAAATGGTAGCTAGGTAAGGGAACATGTGCATCGGTGGATCACGGGGAACTGTGAATCATTTGTTAAAACTTTGAACGCGTTGCTCTCACACATAGGTACACGCGTTGGCTTCGCTAATGTTCCCCTGTGCCCCGTGCCACCTAACTACTAGTTGCCGTCACTAATTCACAAAGGGAGGACGCGCGACAGCACATCGGTCAGCAGGTAAGAACGAAAAAAATAATTTACGTAATGTTTGAAGTTACATTAGTTCAAAGTAAGTAAGCTTTTGCATATTTTTTTTTAGTGTGTGTGTCTAATTTTATTAAATTATGAGGTAAAAGCGATTTATGTCTTGTTAAAAATATTATTGCTGTTATTAGTTAATGGTAAACAGTAAATCATGTGGTAATGGGGTTTATTGGAACGTGATCCACTGTTTCCCAAAAAGTTTCGAATTTCAAAGTATACTTTACTTGTTTACAGATCGACATGTCACGTGATAGACAAAGAAAGGCAAAGAAAGACAAATGCGCAATGCCATAAACTTGACATTGACTTGACTTTGCACCCAGTGAAGTTACCGACAGGCAGTACAAGTCAAATCCAAGCGAAAAACAACAAGAAATTATTTTCGGTGACGATAATGACGAGAACAGAATAAGAAGTCCATCACCATCTATATTACCACCTGATAGAATAATAGCCAAAACCAAAAGAATACTTAGTTTTATTAAACATAAAAAGCTTGCATATTATATATATTGTGACAATTAGCAATGACAGAATAAGATGACAACATGTTTCATATTTAAGGTTGACATGAGAATGAGGTGTCTATAGAGGTATCAAAAGAAGGAGGTAATTATACTACACCACCTTTACAGTTACCATCAGTAATCGACGATAGCTTAACCCTCTCTGCTAACTGTCATAATACACCATCTAAGAATATATCCTTTGAAGACTTTGTCGAATTCCCTTTAAATGATATCCGACTAGAGTCTTCGATATCATCTATCGAGAATGTCCTTCTAAATCAAAATCTTACTTGACCACCTTGTACACGAGACAAATCATCCCAGATTGTCACCTTGACGTATTGTCTATTAAACCATCTTGCACTTCATACTGTGAACAATTACCAATGCCTTCGACATCTACGGACCTAACTAAATACACAAACCAAAACATTCCATTAGAGTTTCGTGGTTTACCAAAAGCTGCACCTAGAAAAGGTGGCAGAGCAACTAGACGAAAACATAAAACCATGATTGCGACAGATACTCCAGAAAAGAAAGCTAAAGGAAATGAAAGAAGAGCTGAAGAATTAAAGCAGAAAAAGCAAATTCTATATTACTTATATTAACTACATAAATATGTGTTACTTTGTATTTAATAATGATTTTGTGTTTTGCGAATGTTTACACTATTACTTATATACTTTTGTCAAATATCTCAGCAAAACTAGACTCCAGGTTCTATAATAACATATTATTGCAGTATTCTTCACTGCGCAGTGTTGTATGAGACGCCTACCTACATTTAATTTTATACTTTAAAAAATGGATAAACAAAATAGATATAACGTTTTTTTATCAAAATTGCAGAGGGCTGCGTACACTCTATGTTCATGAATATTCTTTCTTTCTCATACGACGTGATAATTCTAACTGAGACATGACTTACCCCGAATGTATCGGACAGCGATTTTTCGACGAGCGCGCGAGCGTTTCATAATATTCCGACGCGATTGCGACCGTCGCGTCGTACCACAAGTAAACGAGACGCTGGAGGAATACTTATAGCCATGTTCCGTTCTTTACGACCTGGTTACAAAGTTATTTGTCCTATTCATAATGACACATGTTATTGTACAGTTGCCTGGATTTTGTCCTAACGAATATCATATTATAAGCGCGACTTTCATCCAACCGCGATCACAAGATAACGTATACACCTCACATCTAGACATGCTACAGGACATTATCAACCATATTAGTATTGACCCCTTCTTATAGCAGGCGATTTTATCTTACTTGGCATTCATTGGCAACTTTAATGACAACACTTATGTCGTTCCTCAACCTACTAACTATGCAATTTTATATCTTTCTCACATACATGTCAGTATAATAACTTCAGAAACCATTTGGGTCACATATTGGACATATTCTTATCGAACGTCGATTGCCAAGCTAATATGTGCGTACCATACGCACGTATTAGCTTGTCAATCGACGTTACTTCCACTAGATAGTTACCTTCACCTCTTTTCTGTCACAACTTCGCTTGGAACTGAATTAATACCTATGGCTCGCCACATAGCACCCAAATTTAATTACTTTAAAGCTAATTAGGACACTATTAATTGCGATTTAAGTAAATTGGACTGGAAGCATTTGCTTGCCGATCTCCCTGCCGAGCAGTCAGTTAATGTCTTTTATGATAATGTCTATAGTATTATAAAATTGAATGTACCGCTTACTTGTCCTAAGAATTAACTTCCCATTATGGTTCACCCCCGCACTAATACGTATTT
Source organism: Catocala nupta (assembly GCA_963675205.1). Classification (NCBI taxonomy): domain Eukaryota; kingdom Metazoa; phylum Arthropoda; class Insecta; order Lepidoptera; family Erebidae; genus Catocala; species Catocala nupta. Next base: position 27,209,351 of record OY776090.1, on the reverse strand, counting down.
TTAAAACGTAAAACCATGCCTGGTCTAAATGGAAAAGATACGGTAATGCATCTGATTACGAGACCTTTTCATTCCATCCTAAACGTTTTAAATCTGAGGCTACTAAATGTTTTAGATGGTATATAATTTCTGTAGAAAACAGTAGGTATCCCACTTAAAGTAAAGCACCTTTAGACATATGTTGCCAAGCGAAAGGGTAATGCCAATATATCTGCTAACATGTATTTGGACAATATAAATTCATGTAATCCGACCGATACCTGCAATCTGTTTTCAACCTATTTCACCTCAGTATACGCACCTTCGTCGTTTAACCCACTCTTTGGCAACCACCTTGCACTTGCACAAGCACTTGCTCATATATTTCTGATATAAGTATATATATATATATATATATATATATTTAACTTCAGATGTCATACACAATACACTTAAAAAGATTGACAAAAGCAAAGGCTCTGGTCATGATGGGAGGCCTCCTATTTTTTTACAAAAAATCTCGGACAACATCTATTTTCCCCTCCAAATCATATTTAATAAATGTTTAAGTAAATGTACTTCATCCCTAAATATATAAAAACTATCAAATTAATATTTGCCAAATCTAGTCTTCCGGACTAGCTTTTTACTTTAATTCCTATGTTTAAGTTATTAAAATATTCCTATATTTTGTAAAAATTAAGAAAATGTTAAATTTTGTGCTTATTTTGAAAAATTAACCCAAGTTAATATCTTCAAGTAAATGGGAAAATAGGCAAAAATGTTATAATTTTTATTTTGAAGATTAAAAAAATAATAGTCTGTGTTTCCACCATTGACACGAATAACACAATCACAGCAACTTGGCATGCTTAAAATCAGTTCATCAAAATCACTTTGAGGAATGGCCGCCCACGTTCTTTCTAACAAGTCAAAAAGTTGTTGTGGGGTATGTACGGCATCCATACTCGGCAGAGCTCTTCTTTAGAGTATATCCCATGCGTGTTCAATTGGGTTGAGGTCTGGAGATTGAGCAGGCCACGGCAGGACGTTGATACGAGCATCGGCAAGAGTATGTGTTACGACTCTAGCCGTGTGTGGACGTGCATTGTCATGCATTAGTCAAAATGAATCATCTAACGAGTTTCGCATAAATCTGATTTGATTTCCTGACAAAATATCAAACGTTCTTGACGTCCAGAAATCTTCCAAATCCGAGTACGTCATGTATCTGGTCTCACACCGAAACGAGATTCATCGGAAAAGCAAACACAACGCCAGTCTTCTTCCTCCTAATTTCTGTATTCGCGAGCCCATTGCAAACGAGACCTACGATTGCAGGGTGCTATAGATGGAACCCTCAGCGGCCTTCGGGAACGCAGACCCACTTCACGTAAACGATTTCGGATGGTTTGGTCGCTTATCAGCAAGCCTGAAGAGCTGTGGAGCCTAGTAGCTAACATCATGGCGGTCATGTTACGATTCCGTCGAGCAGTATTTTGGATGTACTGGTCCTGTCTGCAAGTAGTGATGCGAGATCGTCGTCCATGTCCCTCGGCCACGCTGCCCGTGATACGATAGCGTGTCCAGAGACGACTTATAACGCTCTGTGTAGTGCCAAGAGCGACAGCCACAATACGTTGCCTGGAACCAGCTTGCAACATTCCGACGGCTCTCATCATCTCTTCTCGTGTCAAAATGATGTCTTCGCTCCATATTGATGCAGTTTTTTCAGTTCCGATGCAGAAATTGTAATCTATGATTGTAATGGTTTTATTAAAACGTTATTACACACTTTTATAGAAATCCTGATTGACAGTTGGTTTTCTATTTTTATCGAAATTTAAAGAAAATTGTTTTTTCAAATAGTGAAAGTCACTACAAAGAACCAATTACAATAAACAACAAGTTAATATAATAATCCTCAATTGCGGTGAGCCTCTAAAACGTATTTGATCCCTAGACTCTTTTGATGTGTGTATACATAAAGGTATTGCGACGAGAGGCGTGCGTGCTCCGACTGTTCTACACTGGAAAGTCCAGAACCAACGCCACCACACGAGCGCCTCTTCGTCGCCTTGTTGAAACATATAATAATAATAATTTTTTTCGGATTTACATTTTGAGTACATCCATATTTGTTACTAGAATTGCAAGCTTACAAACTAGTGTTAGTAATAATTAATTAATTGCCGTCCGGGTGGACTCCCCGATGATGTTGGCAAATCACTATACGACTGCGTGCAGCCGTATCCAACGAGCCAGCATCGGAGAGTCCCACCGGTCCGCCAGCGCGCGGAGGATGGTGTTGGGACTGTCGCGCGTGCGGCGCATGATAGATGCGCACCGTTTACGCAAGATGGCCGCAAAGCCATCTGCGCCAGCCGCCGCGAACATCGCGGAAGCGCCGCAGTGGCCGGAACGCGTTATTGTATTGAACGCGCAGATCGCCGTATGTCCGCTGTGTATAGTTAACCCACAGGCTACAGGTGTAAAAGGACTGACAGTACGCTTTAAAAAGCGCGACTTTGACAGTCCCCGTACACCGTGAAAACCCGCGGGCCAACATGTTGCAACGGACAGACAGCGCTCTGCGCTCCCTTTCAATATCTACACTGTCCTTAAGGTCCTCAGTGACCCAGTGGCCCAAATACTTAAAACGCTCGACTTTGTTTAGAGCCATACCACTTAGAGTGAAATTCAGAACGAATGTGTATTGCTTGTTGTCAGGTCTGAAAATCATAATTTCACTCTTTTTCGCGTTGAATTTGAGCCCATGAGCCACCGCGTAGGACTCACAAATCTTCAGGAGCCTTCGTAAGGCTCCAATCGATGAGCTCAGCAGCACCATATCGTCTGCGTAGCTGATGTTATTCACGCACACTCCATCTATATGACACCCTATGCCGGTGCTGCTGAGCTCATCGATCAGTCGGTTGACATACAGGCTGAAGAGCTTAGGAGAGGTCAGCCCCCCCTGCCTCACCCCGCATTCCAGCTCATACTCCCCCGAAAGAGAGCCTGCCCATCTTACACAATTCTTTTGATTGTTATACCAATGCATAAACAATAGCACAACTTCCCTAGGTAGACAAGTTATTATATATATATATATATTTATATAACACACACCTTATAGATTTAGATATATATTTGCCCTCCCGTATTCAAAATTTTGTAAACAAGCTATTGAATTGTTAAAATAATTATTGCTAGATTTGCCCTTTCTCAATTATCGTGCGTCTTTATTTTATTTTATTCCTATTTTTCATGTTAATTCGCGGACATTGGCGTGGGTTACACATTAACATTTTTCTTTAAATACCTATAAAAAATGTTTGCATTATATTTCATGTGTACCTAACTGTTTTGTGTCCCAATAAAATAATAAATAAATAAAATACAGATTAAGGCTGTTGTGAAAAGAAAGGTCTTAAGTAGTGGCAGTTCCAGTGAAGAAGACGAATTAGCATCTATTCTGAAAAAGAACCTACATTTAATGAGGAAGCTGAAGTTTTTACTATAAATCCCGATAAATTTATTCCACTGAATAATTTGCCATAAGAGGAGAGTTTTTATTAGTATTATTTGAAGTAGATAAAACATATTTATTATATTGCAAAGATCATAGCAGAAAAAGATGAAGAGACAGAGGTCAGTTTTCTTTGCAAATCTGTCAAAAATCCAACATATTTCATCTGCCCGTCATTCCCGATCTGGCCATGGTTCCATCTTAGACCAGCATTTACAGGAAGCACGAAAAGAATTAAAGGTTATATTATTTCGATTGATTTTTCAAATATTGATTCGTTTTTTTTTTCAATATTTGTGTTGCTCTCTGAGGCGGACGTGTGCAGCGAATATAATAATTAATATTATTATTGTGAGGCGCGGCGCGAGCCGACGCTCGTTATTTCTGTTACCATGAGTGGACGTGATGGACGAGGTGTTCGTCATCCAGATCTGCGCTTCGAACTATAGCCAGGAAGAGATTGTCGCTGCTAAGCAGCTGGTGTTCTGGTTGCTGAACAAGAGCGACCAGATGGTGTCTCGTCAACGTGACGGGACAAAGAAGAGTCTGCAGGACGTCATAACGCTGCTTAAGAAGACCGATCCAGATGACATACTGACATTTGTGGTGAGAGACTTACACAAGTTACCTCCCGTCACTTTCGATCACGTCGACGTCACTAGCTTTTTAAAAGACATCGTCTCTTTAAAGGCAAGTTTAGCAGAAGTGCAGCTGAAGTTGAGTGCATCGGAGATCACTGTTGCAGATTTGCGCATCGAACTAGAGGCTTTGCGCAAGTCTGTGCCGATAACTGGGTCACCGACGCGTGTAAACAGTGTGAACACGCGTCGAGGTGCATGCCTCAACACATCGGCGACGAGTTATGCGTCAGCGGTTTTGTCGTCGGCGCCGACTGCTGAGCCTGCGTTATGCACCGCAAGCGCGTCACGCAGCCCCGCTCCCGCACCCGCAGCTCCTCCCCGCTGTGCTGCGTGGATTGTAAGAACAGCTGACCCCACTGTCACTGAGAGCGCACTTGCTAATCTCTTGCCTACAACAGCAACGAACCAGGCTACCGAGGATGGTTTCGTGACGGTGCAACGGAGGAAGCGCCGGTCGCGAAACATAACTGAAGGTGCGTGTCGCGTCCCCGAACACGTCGGTGTACATCTCGCGCCTGCACTACTCCACTGAGGCGGAGGACATCGCGAAGTACGTGTGCCAAAAGCTGAAATACGTGCCGAGAGTGCAGCTGCTGGAGTCGCGCCGCAACGTCAACTTTAAAGCGTTCGTCGTGCGCATACCTGACTGTTACCTGCACAAGGTGTTGGACGAAAGCTTTTGGCCGCAAGACGTGGTATTCCGTCGCTTCCGCGAACAAGTACCAGCCGAGCGCACTAGTATTAAGTGTGCGAAGTGAAGTTTCACGAACATAGTATTAAGGTGTATTCACTAACATCAAATCGGCCTCGATGGCGTAGTGGTTAATGTAACCGACTGCCACGCCTGAGTTCGTGGGTTCGATTCCCGCACAAGTCAAACATTTGTGTGCATGAACATGGATGTTTGTCTTGGACTGGGTGTTTCTAAGTATAATATGAACGTGTTTATAAAAAAAAAATAGTATTTTAACGGCCTCGACGGCGTAGTGGTTAGTGTAACTGACTGCCACGCCTGAGGTTGCGGATTCGATTCCCGCTCAATTCAAACATTTGTGTGCATGAACATGGATGTTTGTCTTGGTCTGGGTGTTTCTATGTATAATACGAATGTATTTACAAAAAAAAAAGTATATATATGTATGTTTATCCATTGTCTAGTACCCATAGTACAAGCTCTGCTTAGTTTGGGCTAGATGGTGTTGTGTGTATGTATTATAATTTTTTATAATATCTAAATCTAGGTTAAGGTACTTATCTATGGGCCTATGCAGCCTGAAATAAATAATTTGAAATGATGTTAAGATTTTGATAATGAGGTAATTTAGGTACTATGTTCAAAACATAGCTAACATTTATTTTGTCATGTTTAATTTTTGCAAGATTTAAGTGCATATTTTGTTCTGTTATTACTTCGATTTTAGAAGATTTACTCATGTCCAAGAAGATGTGTTTTATGTTATACAACTAAACAATAATAATAGTAGGAGCCGATTATGTTTTCTCTCATAATTTTTTGTGCTATTAATCTTAACAAGTATATTGTGATTTTGCGACGAAGACTGATTAAAACAACGACTGATAATTATATTTCTTTAAAAAAATAAAAGAGTTTGATGAATATACCTAATAAGTTTTATTGTATTCTAAACGATTATGATTCATAGTACCCCATTCGATCCACTGTAACTCAAACCTTGATTCATTGTGACCCATTCGTGGATCACAATAGATCAATTCGCTGTAGGTACGAATAAAAACTATCTTGTAAAGTTAACCAAGTTGTAAAGAAGACATTTGAAAAATACACAAAAGAATAGACATGCTTTCATATATCGAATTAAAGTCAGTAAAACAGAAATTCAATCCCAATTAGTTTTAGAAAAAAAAATAATGATCCATTGAGCCCCATCTTCTCTCCTACAGACACGGCACAATAAGTGTGTATTTCTTTCTTTCTTTCTTTTCGTGTGGTTAGTGGCCAATCTGTTGTCAAGAGTTATTTAAACCGCCCGTAGGCCTCTGACATGGCTTAACGACTGCTGTCAATTTGGCAGCAACCGGAACCGACTTTTTACGTGCCCCCCGAAGCACGGAGACGCTCAGATGAAATACCACTAAGCGGTCACCCATCTATAGACTGACCGGAAACAACGTTAATTAACCTCGCTAATCGTTTACCGATCAGTGAGTGCAACTGGTAATGAGCGCCTCAAAGTAACGAGTTACCTACATGTTATTTAATTGATATTTCACGTGGATAATAAATCGTTATCAAAATTTACAGCGTGCGTTACATGTAGGCCACATGAAATGCTTATAATAATTGTGGTCCGAGCGTTATCGAACTTTGATAACATTTAATTAGTAAAATAGTGCCTGTCGGTACCCAAATATCTAATACGTAATGTAAGTAGGTGCTTAGGTATTTAAGTTAACCAAGACTAAGTGAGTAGGTATACATACTTCAGTAGGTATAGCAAAAAAATATAGCGTCGGACCAGTCTACCTACCATTCGTTCTTAGCTTTTACAGCGCCTCGTTATCATGATCATCGCAATCACAGTTCGCGATGCCTTTTTATACTTTCTAATTAGTACATCATTGTTTTTGCTGAAGGCTCTTAAATTAAGTACCTACCTAAGTACCTATTGATATTTGGTAAAACATAGAATACGTTTTAGACTTTTGCAAATTAAATAACCATCGAAATATGTTACCTATTGTCTCGTTCCACATGTGGTGCTGTTATAGAGCTTTTCATGACAACTTAATTCAGTAGGTTTATATCATAACCAGTAATAAAACCACGAAACAGCTTAGCGGTTGCGGTTACGTCAGTGCAGGATCAGCGAAGTTGTCACATCATGTCAATGTATTTTTTATTATTGCTTGACGATTATAGAAGATAACTACATTTATTTTATGATTCCTAGACCGAGATAGGTTATCTCAGTCATAAAATAAATATTGCTAAGGCAACGTAAATGTTGGTTGTAATGTTTCAGTTTGGGATAGGTACATTTAATTTGAAGACATGCTTTTATCTTTCTTTTTATTAAATCAGATCGTGTATGGCCAAGTTATATTGAACATTTTGAAGTCTTTAACAGAAACACGAGATCCGATGATCAACGTGCCCGATAATCGACTACATACATATAAACATTACTCGTAAAATGTACCTTATTGTAATAAGTACCTACATCGCTGTGTACCCTTTCAAGCAATCGGTTTCATTTTATTAGGTACGCCTGCAGAAAAGTGGATGCAAGCATTTGCCCGTCGGTACGAACTAGAAGTACACTTTTTATTAATGTAGGTACAATACTAAAGCTCATATTGATAAAAATGGTAAGTATAGGTACATTTAACCCACTCTTTTTTATACTCTGTTTAAATTGTTAGCTGGTAACAAGCTTTCCAGTGCGACAATTCGCACATATTACAAGAAAACTTATTTAAACGTTGCCTCATATTTAGTAAGCTATCCTTTGCTGTATGTGAATGCTGTTGTTTATTATTTACAAACAACAACATTGATTACCCGATAACAGCGCTTTATTGAACAAGTTTGAAAGCCCACAGATCGTAGTTTCGTACGATTTTATTAGCTCTTATGTAGCAAACAAGTACACATACTCCCTGTTTTAGTCATTTTTCAATGCCCGCCTAATGGAAACCGGTTACTATGGTAACCACTTCCCATCAGACTTCTGAGTCAATAGGCTCTTGCAGTACCTACCAGAAGTAACATAAAATACTTACCTACCTATATCTTCGAGAAAGGAATCGTTGTGTCACCAACTCAAGACGCAATAATCTTCTCGTGGATAAAAATAAAAAAGGAAGACTTACAAACAATAATCTATTTATTAAAATAAACATTTTACATTTAGCGATCCCATACATGTAACAATGTATTATCCTGAATATCGCACAAGTGATATAGGGAGCTTATACCCCTTTAAACTTTGCCATGATTTGTCTCGAAGATATGTTGCTTTATTGTTATAATAAACGAGTTATTATGCCTTTTTAATTCAAATACTTCTGACAAAAAAGATTCACATTTCGAATCTCCTTTTTTTTTTAATTTCTATTACTAAGGAGGCAAACAAATTAACATACCGCCAGCCTGCGAAACGCCGTAAGTTTTAACACGATTGCACCGGTATCCTGTTAAATCAGTGGCACTTTTCGTGCCATCACAAAATAATTGGCAAAGCTCCCACTCAAAAAAATCTTTGCAATGAAAGCCATTGATAGGCTATATTTATGCAAGGATATTCAATTTACACCAATAGTATTAAACATGTCTGAGATAGCTATCTAACAAACAATTATTCTAAGTGCCTACATCTATCTTTTTATTCTGAATAATTTCATTATTTTCACTCTAATAGCTAGACTTAGTAGTTCGAAGTTCTTCTTGTACCACTCGACATTGTATGCCATGTGAAGTTTCCAGTTCTTGTCGAGGAAAGCTTTGTAAAATACACTCATTTCATCTGCGGTTAAGTTTTGTTTGTCGGCTGGCATGTTCTTCTTTAAATATTCTTCTCTTTCCTGAAATATTTTAATATTCTGCTGTGACATTGTGCATAATTAGAAAGCAAAAATCTTTTCATCTAGATTACATAGTAGCACACCCTAGAACAGGTACACTGCACACGTTTCTCACCACCCAGGTCGAAAGAATGTAAGTGTTAATTATAAACAAAAATGTGAGCTCATTTAACATGTACAAAAGAATTTTTTTAGAATATATTAATCAAAATGACTTCTAAACAAAATAATTAACTAAAAACAACCAAATTACCAAATAAATATAAAATGTTAAGTGACCACTAAAATAGCTATTGTGTGCCGACCATTTGAAATGTATGTATTTATACATAATGTTATCCAATGTCGGCCTCGATGGCGTAGTGGTTAGTGTAACCGACTGCCACGCTTGAGGTCGCGGGTTCGATTCCCGCATAAGACAAATATTTCTGTGCATGAACATGGATGTTTGTCTTGGTCTGGGTGTTTCTATGTATAATATGTATGTATTTACAAAAAAAAAAGTATATATGTATGTTTATCCATTGTCTAGTACCCATAGTACAAGCTCTGCTTAGTTTGGGCTAGATAGTGTTGTGTGTATGTGGTAGAATATTATTATTATTATAGAATATTAATATTCTCATGTAAGTGATTTGTCATTTTAAGAATAAATTATTTAAACCTGTATTTTGTGTGTAACTATATTTTTAAGTTTCACTTAGTAGGGGTCGAACCTACTGCGTCTATGAGGCATATTTCCACACAGTACAGTAGTAATTATTTATTTATTTATTTTAATTGATATGTATGTAATGTAATTATGACTGCGCCGAGCGAAATGTGCCAAAACAGGCGGTCACAGTTAAGTTGATAAAATCAACACTTTTTGTTTAATACAAATATAAAATATACATTTACCATAACAATGAATGTGTTTACAATAAATCCGTGTAAAAACCTTAAAATAATTACAATTTCGACTGCAAAATCACGTAAATTTGCACGAAAAAAGCAAAAACGTAAGCTCGTGTTACATGATTTTTAGAATATAGCAGTAGAAAACTATCCACTTTTACAGCTTCAAATCCTCCATACAATTTTAGTATGGCGGCCGCGCGCCGATTTGTATATCGAGCTCTGTCATTCAGTCCAACTGCGTCTTACGCTCGGCGCAGTCTTAAGAATAGAAAAAGAGAGCTTATAGAAAAATCCAATAACAGTTTGAGAGACCTAAGACTTAAGCCCAGGAGATCACGTTCAGTCACAAACATAAGCACTTTATGATAGGTCCTACAAGTAACACAGGTTATCATTATGTAAGTTCAAAATATGATATCAATAAACTCAATCTTCAAAATATTTACATTCTATTATATAAAATATAGATAGTAAGGTGAAATGGCAAACATGTGTAGACAGATGAGAACAGACACATGACGGGGTCAATAAAAAGATATGACAGGTTAAAATATAGTGCTCTATCTGTATAATAAGATTATAAATTTTCAAGTAATTAATTAAAATTAAGATAAACATACATGAATACTGAGTCAAACCTATGTTTCTAAAATGAGAAATATTTTATACAATGTTTAATGGATTTTATTTGTTGTTCACTTTATTACTATTATTCCTACCTACATATATCACCAGCTTTTGACCCAGTATATTTTCATTACAATTGGTTCTCTGGTTCAATGATGAGATTATAACAAATATAAGACTTATTTTAAAGCATTTCTGTTGATTAGTTATTGGCCTAACTCTTACTGAGTGTACCGTCACAATATAATATCAGCCCTGAGTATAAGCCGTCCCACTGTTGGGCCCAGGCCTCTTCTCAGTATGAGAAAGGTTAGGCCCTAGTCCACTAAAAAAACTCAAAGGTGCACTCCTTGGAATTGGACTAGAAATCTCTGTGTGGAAGTCCAACAGACTTCCACTAGGCTATCAATACTGACTATCACAAAAGTATATTAAAATTATGATTTTTTATTCTAGCCAAATTATATTTGTGTTAGAATGTAGCTTAGTAAGAATAATTGATTATGATTTAATTAATTCAGACTAGTATCAGGATTGTTGGAGGTAATGGTGGTCTATGGTAGTTATTATGAGTGGTATGGTGGTTTTAGATTGATTGAGCAATTTGAATAGAATACAATCATAGGTTTGGTAAGCATTTCACTAATAATAAAACACAATGGCATATTACGTAAATACATTATAAAAATACGGTATAATATATAATTTATTAATATATTATAAATCATGGGTGAATTGTAACATACATATTTTGCTCAATTCCATGGTACAATTGGAATGGTTAGGTTAGGCTTATCCACAAAGGGTCAGCATAGACATTAATATTTATTGTACAGCGATACGCAGTTTTTACTATTATTATATTTTATATTAAATAAAGGTTACCTGGTAAAATCTAGAGTTGTGCTTCGCCCAAAATGTATGATTCCATTCTTGTACTTCTGCTCTTGTTTTTCTATACTTTTTTTCTAATTCCGTTTCATTTAGTGGTTCTCTAAATATGACCGTTCTCAAATTCGACACAGGATCCGGAGGTCCAACCATATCAGTGCTAATTCTTTTTGGGTTCGGAGGCTGTATTGATTTTGTATCTTTCGTAGTACTCGTGTGTCTTGATGCAATTAGACATGGTCTATGTAAGCTTAACGTAAATATGCGAGTCGAATTCATGTTTGATATTATATATTTAAATAAAATCTCATTTTTCACACACCACCACAATCACAAATCGCAACAACGCAAATGTCAAAGTCAGCTGTGAATTACGATTTTTAAACGTATGCTGCGTTTCGTTATACGGTTACAGTTTGTGTAATGATATTAATGAAAATTAAATTTTACATTAATAACTATGTTTATATGAGACTAATTATACTAATAAAGGAAATTTATATAATTATGATCACAGCCTTAATTTCAGTTATTTTAGGAACTCTGCATTACGTAAATTTGTTTTCTGAGGACACTCCGGAATTTTGATCGTTTAACCAATTAAATGTTAGACCATGAATATTCTTAGCTAAATCTTCATTGCTATTGGCTTATATATTTAACCTCTATCACATGAGAATAAACTTGTATCAGCTGTCATCTCATGTTAATTTTCACTAGTGCCGAATTATGTAAAAGTTAATAGAACAAATTTTATCTTTTTAGAAACGATTGACTAATCCTTCTAAGTTTTTGCGAGTGGATATAAACACCGTTTTGGACCAAAACAAATACAAAATGAGTAAGGAAAAAAGCCCTGAAGAAATATACGCAGCCAAGTTGGACATGTGTTTAACTGACGGCATTGTAAAAACAGGTAAATAGATATAATCCTAAATATATAATACCATTGCGAGTGTAAATAGATACCGCAAAAGCATTCCCGATATAGAATCAAAACCTGTTGTGTTAGTAATTTAATATATCCCTTGTTTTTAGTGATTATTGTAGAGCGCCTATGCTTTGAAGTTTACCAAAATCAATACATACCGGGCTATGCTATACTAATTATTCTTATCTGATATGCTATCAAGTTCAATTTCTTAGCTGTGATATAACTTATATTTGATATACTGCAAATATGACCAAGTAAATTATGAACTTTTTTGATAAAAAGATAACCTGATTTTTACAGGTAGTGGAGTCCTGCTCGGTGCATTGACATCAGTTTTGTTCCTTGGCAGGCGGAGGTGGCCAATTATAGCAGGCATGGGAATGGGCATAGGTCTTGCTTATGCCAACTGCGAGTATGAACTAAATAATAAAAAATCCAACACACTGTAAACATCATTTTGTAGTAGTCCATTGTCATCAGGTAGGTTGTATAGCTAGAATAATGTAAGGAATAAGATTATGATTCATATAAATTATTTTCTAAGTGTAAATATTTACTTTGAACTAATGCCTGTATGTCATTATAAGGAGTACCTATTAGAACAACTGTGTAATAGTATTGATTATTACAGTCATATTAATCTGTCAATAACTGAAATGCCAATAAATACAAATCAATTCAGTCTAGCTAAGAAATATTGACTGAATGAATGTATGTAGTCATGCCAAAATCTTCAGGTTAGTCCTCTACAGTTATATTGTAATATTATATAATTTAGGAGAAATGTTCTGTAGTTGCTCAGCAATATTATTGATTCAAAAATTACTATTAATTTAAAGAAACATCCACTAGATCAAATTGGACTAAATAAAGTAAACCTTTTGCCATTTTTATAATAGGTACAAAAATTGTTTTACTAGATGCCACTCAAAACTCATTTAGATCTCTCGAATCTGGATTTAAGGATATAATTAATAATACTATGATAAATAAGAATGTGACCTTTCCAATATCTTTGAAATTTGCACATGATTGAAGAAATTATTAATTTATGACATACAGGCATATATTTGTGTAGTTTGCTAACGTAATTAAAATAGTAAAGCATAATGTATTTTGAAAATAATATAATGTTGATAATCAATTTTTGAAGTAAACATTAATTAATGATTGTAAAGTATTAATATTTAAACCAGAATTCAATATAATTAAAATCAAGGTAATTAATAATTTTCATTATAAAATATATATACAGCCAAACCAGATATAATGACATTGAAGGGACCATATAACTTCAGACATTATGTCCGATAGGTTTTATAAACAATATACACAAGTACGTAGTCATATTAATTGTCATATTATTATGTATGTTTAGAATTTTTAAATATGTACAGTTATGTAGTATGCATATAGGTTATGCTTCATAACTTGTCTTCAAATAAAATATCGAAGAACTAATTAAAAATGTTTATTCTGAAAAATCTTATATATATATACATATATAGGTACTAAGCTACAAGCTGTACTCAGCTTAAAATATTCCTTCATAGATTGGAATAAGTAAAATTTTTTATAATTAATTTGTTCGAATTGTTTTGTTTTGCTGAAACAAGTAAAACGGTTGGTCACTAAAGCCAATGAATATCGTTAAAGTTCCGTCGTTTTAAACGATATGTTGCTGTATCCGATTTTGTTATAGGCGTATGATTACTTAATTGTTTATATAGGTGTCGGCTAGACCTTGCCATTTGGTCGTAATAACATACGTCGTTATATTCGGTTTCGACTGTATATATATATATATATATATCACTAATTATGAACTCTTAAAAATAAGTAGTACTTGTCTATGACGACCTCGATGGCGTAGTGGTTAGTGTAACCGACTGCCACGCCTGAGGTCGCGGGTTCGATTCCCGCACAAGTCAAACATTTGTGTGCATGAACATGGATGTTTGTCTTGGTCTGTATATGTATAATATATGTTCTATGTATAATAAGTATTTACAAAAAAAAAGTATATATATGTATTATGTATGTTTATCTATTGTCTAGTACCCATAGTACATACAAGCTCTGCTTAGTTTGGGCTAGATGGTGTTGTGTGTATGTGATAGAATATTATTATATTATTATTATGATAAATTAGATGTACTAAACAATTTTAGACTTGTATATCCATTCTGTAAATGATTATAAGTATTATTGTGATCATATTGTAGACTTTGTGGCACCTAAGACAAACATTTTATATTGATAAAGAAGTTGGATCCAGTTTCCGGCATCTAAAGCTAGGGTTGTAATGGCTGTCATTTAGCAAATCACAATATTGACATGTTTTCCAACATGTAGAAGTAAGAAAATAATGTTTTTAGGATATTCTTGCAAATATGAACAACATACAGTGTGAGTCTTCATAAAGTGCACATATTAAAATGAGTGACACTAGAGATTATTTTATCGGTAAGAAAAATTTAATTTTAATATGTGCACTTTATGAAGATGTTAGTACATTGTATATAATATTGTTTGTTAATAAAACAATTTAACGAATGAAAGCTTAATTTGCTACATTTTAATCGTCAAAATGCCTTAATAAAAAAAATTGAGTAATTTCGGTTACTTCAGTTTCCGTTACAACACTACTAAAACGGTGCCAGTGACTGGACCATGCCATTTCCATGAATACAGCCTTACATGTGCCTTCTTCTTTTCTCTAGCCTGATAATGTCCAAGCGTATCTGCTCAAATATCAGTTTATCCACGGAGCGAAAATATCCCGGCCTAAATTGCAATCCAAAGCGATAATGATAACCTCAGGTTAGACCCATTGTCAACTTATTTGAAGGTACAGTTTGTCGTATTGTAAGGTTACGTAAGCATCTCGTTATGGGCAACCGTAATCGAAATTCGAACAGCCCTATAAAAACCGCCATCTTAAAATAACGGTTTTTAACAAACAACCATTTACCATTATATTCCAATGTTAATAATGATGACACCGGCTAGTAGGTAGTATGTTTAACGCTTATATAGTGAGTGGCGAACTCTGGATTCCATTGAAACTGGATTCTTCAACTGTATCAATATAAACTTGTCTTTAGCAATGGACTTTAAATAGTCATGCCATTAGCAACACTGGACATTTAGTACATAAGTTGAGCGACAATCTTTGTTTAGTTGTCATTAATTTTACAAAGTCTACTCTCTATATTGGAGCCAATTTTATCTCAGAGCAGCGCTTGATACATGTGTGTCATAGAAATAATATAGGACGTTACGAGTTATAGGTTACCAACACTTAGTAGACTAATTCAAGGCAAAACAAAGGCCTTCGTGTAGGCAACGCTTTGACTGAACCGTCTTTGGGACGCGGCTATTAGTGGATTTTTTTAAATGTGATCCACTGCTTTTTATTCCTGGTCTGGGCGTTATGAGAGTTCGTTTATTCCCTATTAAATGTCCCTAGACAGGGATCTGTACCTAGTATTTAAAATTACGTTAAGACATCAATTCAAATAGCGTCGTGTTTAAAATATATTGCTTGTTTTCAGATATGAGCTGTAACAGTACTTATATGCAAAGCCAACAAACATCTGAGCACATTCGGGCGTCGCATTACCAATAGTTGTTTTTAGAAAATATCGTAATTTTGGTGTAAAGATAATTATTTAATTATTATGTAATAAATACTGTTTATTTACCCGTATTTTACTTTTATTCTTTGCTAATTAATTACCTAAATTGGTAGTTGCGCCATTTAACTATGAAGTGATATTTAGTCTAATCAGTATATCCACGACACATGAGCAAATTCTTAAAAGGGATTGTTCATGTAATAAGATGATTACAACAACAGGATTTTAGTCATTTTTAAAACCTCTCTTTCCTTTATTAGCAAAAGTAACGTAAGTTTTTACACTCGTCCTATGCTTGCATAAATATTGGTATATGTAATTTGGGGCAATCCTCTATCTTTTCCTATTCTGGACATAGACAAGTACGGTAGCCACAAATTATGTTTGTTCAGTTCAGAATCTACTGAATTTAAGAATAGTTTACGATAAGTAGGTACACATAAATAAATTTTGCTGACGGAATCATACGCAATCTTTCATCAACCATGTCATCGAAGATAAGCAAATCCGAAAACCGATATCCCTGACCTCCATTAGTGCTTACGTAATATTAAACGATCCCAAAGCGCAAATCTTTATCAGAAGCTCCAGAAAATTAATGATTGGAGCAAGTCAGACTAAGTCACAGTAATGTGGCTAGGTACTCTAGAATTGTCTGGTGCCCAACGATGTTAGGTTTCAACTCAATATTTTGTTGTTGTATGTAGTACATCGCTCATTAAGGGCCAGGCTTATCTTATGTGTGGGGGCCAATCAGTACAGACCGGCGACCCATTGGGATCTTTTGTGTCGGCCCCAAGATTTATACCTTAGCCATCTCCCTATGAATATACTGCATCAGCCGCAGCGTACACTTCAGAGGGAGAAGCCTAAAGTCCTCAGCGTTTGGATATGCCAATCTCATCAGACCCATCCTCAATACAGCTAACGCGTCGCATTCACACAGTAGGTGCGATATGGACTCGTCTTGTTTACCACAGGCTCTGCAGATCGAATTGTGTGCCAATTTCAATCTGCAAAGGAAGTCGTTGGTGCCAAAATGCTCCTGTGAGCAGGCGTATTTGGCTTTTGTTATACCCGCAGAACTTCCGGGTGAAGCCTGTGGCTCTGTTTGCAATGAATTTCTTGGAGTGTTCCAGACCCCTAAGGACCATCCACTCTAGCCTGTGTTTATCATTGCCATGTGCATTCAAAGCTGCCTTGACGGTGCTCTCAGAGAGTCCCATGAATGGCTCGGGGCCTACAAACAGTTGCCCCGAGGCCTTTTTGGCTAATTCACTAGCCTCCTCATTGCCCTGCACCCCTGCATGCCCCGGAACCCACACCAGTCTGACTGTGTTCTTCCTGTCAAGTTTGTTAAGGGCCATAACACAGTTCAGGACCAGTCTGGAGTCTATCCTACAAGAGTCCAGAGCCTTAAGAGCAGCTTGACTGTCACTGAGAATATACACAGTCCTGTCAGTGATATTACTGTTGATATTCTCCTGAGCACAGGCAATTATAGCATAGGTTTCCGCTTGGAAGACCGTTGCATATTTGCCCATGCTTTGGCTCACCTTGCAGTCGTTGGCATTAATACCAGCGCCCAATCCTGTTTACATTTTGGAACCATCAGTGTACCAGATGAGACAACCCTTGTCAGGGGAATGCAGACCTTGTCTCCATTCGTCCCTCGTGAGGACCTTTATTTTAAAATTCTTTTTGAAAATGTGCAATGGTTGCTTTTTGTCGCATCCCATGCTCATCATCCTTTTGAGATCCTTTGAAATCTTCAATTTTGTGTGTCGAGTTACTGGAATGTTGACGCTCCACAGTCCATGCGCAGATAGTCTGTGTAGCGCCTTTATCGCCTCTGATTCCACAACAATGTGTAGCGGCGTTAGATCCAGCAGGACCTCTAACGCTGCCGTTGGCTTAGTCGGGAACGCCCCCGTTACAGCCATGCAGGCCAATCGCTGCACCTTCGACAGCGCGATCCTCCATGTAGCTAGTTTAGTTCATGGCCACCAGACAATGCTTCCATACGTGAGTATGGGTCTTATCATCATCGTGTATAGCCACTTGATGACCTTAGGCTTTACCCCCAGGTCTTACCATAAGTAGAACGAATCAAGTCGAAGACCCGCTGGGCCTTCTCTGTGGCTTTGTCTACATGAGGTTTCCACGTTAGTTTGCTATCTAAGGTCATGCCTAGATACTTCAACTCCATGGACCATTGTAACTGCGTATCATACATGGAGAGACTTCCCAACCCTGTCAGATCCCTCATCCTAGTAAATGGCACGACAGTAGTTTTCCCTGGGTTGATCGATAAATAATTGCTATTGCATCATTTTTCCACCATAATCAGGGCCTTTTGCATGAGACTAGATACCGTACTCGGGAACTTTCTATTGACGAGTATCACCAAGTCATCCATCCGACCGTTAAGTACGGACCTTTGTTGAATTGTTTTAGGAGTGAATTGACTACCAAGCACCATAAGAGTGGTGAGAGTACTCCACCCTGTGGGCAGCCCTTGGTTTTCGTTGCATACATTTCATCTCCTAACAACTCAGGCCTAATGATTCTACCACTGAGCATACATCCACTTGCAAATGGTTGGTTCTATGCCGTAATTTGCCGATGCCACACTAATGACATCAAAGGTGGTCCGATCAAAAGCTCCCTCAATATCCACGAATGCAGCAATACAAACTTCCCGGTTCTCTAATGCATGTTCTGCCTTATTTACCACAAAATTTAGTGCCGTCAGTGGATTTTCCCGTATGGTGGGCACATTGTAGCCTGTGGAGGAGGAATTTCCATCATGCTCCCGTGCTTGCTTCCTCGTCTATCTACTAACTTCTCCAGGGCTTTCAAGAAGAACGACTCAATACTGATAGTTCTGTGTGACTTGGCTTCTTCGTAGTCCGCTTTGCCCGGTTTCGGTATGTAGACGACTTTAACACGCCTCCATATCTTTGGAATGTATCTAAAAGCTATGCAGGCTCTGTATAATCTGCACAAATGCGGAACTAAGAGTGCAGGTCCCAGTTATAGTATGATGGGATAAACCATGTCTAGACAAGCAAATGTTACGCAATCACAATCTACTCGTCACTCCATGACCAAAAGGTACCGGAACCAGGTATGGACCTGGGTCTCATTATCGTTAAATAAGCGCATACATTTATGCCTTAGAAAATAAAACACAAAAATAAAGAACAATATTTAATAATTTATTGTACAAATTGATACTGGAATTAAGATAAAGGATAGCTTTAGTGTATCTTAACAATAAAAATAATTTAAATACAACAATAATTATATTTTAGTATGAATAGACAAAAGCTTTACCAACAACCCATATACAGACACCCAACGTGGTGGTAATTATAACTATAAAACATGGCAACACCGGTTAAACAGCACATTTATACCATTTTATGGGGATCATTCAACAGATGCACAGTGGGTACAATGAAACCATTATGCACGTAAAATTAACCTCGTTATATTCACAGTCGTATTTTAAGTACAAAATAAAAGACGATCCAAGCTCAATAGAATTATTATTAATTATATTTACCAGCACTCTGGTATTAAAACAAGAGCTTTTTAATCTGCATAATTACATGTCTACACAGTTACTACAACCTGCTTTCGGGTAAATTTTTAGGCTAGAATGCCAGAACATTCGCAACGGTTAGCGAGATTCAAAATTTGACAATCACTTCTTTAAACAGCAATCAAACTAGATAAACCTTGGTCATAAATTATAAGGTCATATATAAAGATCTATATTAGTCATACATTTTTAAATTGTATTTATAATAGGACTTAGTAGTATTAGCTCATAAATTTATTTAGGTAGCTCAGAATAGTACAAGGTTAAATTTTCGTGAAAATCGTTGACATCTAAGATACATAAATAAACTCATATCGTTACTCATTACATACTACATTAAATAGTTCAGAATTTTTGATACGTCAGTTAAATTCGGACGTATAGATTCAAAATAACAAAACCGAATCGGACGTTAACATTTTTAGTGCATCTGTATTTGTGTAATTCGTAACTTCAGTATCCAACTACATGTCGCCTGAGAGAGCTCTTGAGAGAAAGAACATACGGCAGTTTATCATATATCATAGAACGCAACAATTTTTTTTAATATGTTTGTTTCCACTGTCCCACCAATAAACATTAGACAAATACATGATAACATTCATATAAAGTTACACAACGTGTTTATACAATTTGTCTTTTTATTTATACAAACAATTTCATTTCGCGACACAAAAATGCACTTTATTTTGATCAAACACAGTTGTAGAAAAAACAAAGTCAATATACAAAAAAATAAGATCATATTAATTGTCATGCTCATAATATTTCGTGAAATAATAATAAAAATAAATACAAAATTATATTCTACGCCAATCAAAACGGCTTTGTTGCAGTCATAGTCGCAACACAAGTCAGATTTTTTAAACTGGCCCTATTTGGTTTTCGGCACGAAATATAGCATTTTATAAATTATTACAAAAAACACGGTTCACTCGCAATGTTAGCACTTAGGGCTTTAACCTTTTCAAGGCCAACGACTTTATAAAAGGAAGAGATTTTCGTGCCCTCAGCGCCACGACTTTATTAGAAGTAACTAATGTAATACTACAAATTTACGATATTTAAAGGTTTCTTTGTTTGTTTTTTAAAAGATCTCCCTGTCTCAAGCCTTATTTTAAAATTTTTCACATAAAGCAAGCTCTAGTTTTTTTATATTAACGAAAACAAAATCGTCTCACAATTTTTTAATGCCCCTAGCGCCAAGCACGTCCTATAAAGTAGGCTAGTTATGGGACATAATTCACACAATAGTTACCACGTAGATGATTGATGATTCATCTCTTTGAAATGTTTATAAATACCATTATTGAAAAAAAAATGAGGTCAATAAATAACATTCATATAATAAACTGCAAAATTTTAACTAGATTTTCTCTCTAAATCAAAATTTATAAGAACGTTTTATCTCACTTAACTATTGTCGATAACGAAACTCCGTTTGAAACACCCATCCCTACAAAATGGCGAATTGGTAGTGCCCTCAACGCCACGAGATTGTATACAAGTAAATCTGTGACGTCACAAGCGAGCGGGTTTCAAGGTCAGAGTGACTTAGTGTAGTGCTGGTAGTGCAGCGTTGTAATCGTACGTAGACGCACGTGTTCTCACAGTGCAAAATGATTGGCGAATATTATAGTTCTGACGAATTATTGCGAATACAATAAATAGGGATATAATATTACATTTAGAAACAAATAGGGATGTACCCTATATAACATACCTCTAATAAATCTGACTCTTTTCCTTTATTACTGACAACATATTTTAAGCTTCCTTACAATTTTTTTTATAAAATAAAACAAATTATGAAAATACCATATCAGTTTTTATTTGTCTTCGTAAATTGACGATTAAACTTCAATTTAAACATGTGATTATTTTTTATCGATAGAAATGCATCCCATACCTACGTTTTAGCTGTATGTAGTTATACAATTGTAGCGTGGCGCTGGGCGAGACATTGCGTATTATAGGCATGGGCGTCGAAAAATTTAAACTAATACCAGCTCAAGGCACAGACACCAATCGTCTAAAGATTGACAATAGCACTCTCCTCATCGCAGTGAATACAACACAAGGTTATTTAGCTGCGATCTTCTTCAAAGAGAAGGTACTTCTAAACACATAATAAAGAAGCAATGTCGTCGATGCATCGTTGGCTAGTATCGACACTTCGCCTAAAGTACGCCGCTATGAGAAAGTGCTATATAACAAAACCCGAAAGTCCCTAAACCATCCTTATCTGAACCGTCACAAATCGTCTTAACCACTCTAATAAATATATAAACATAATAAAAATGAAACATTTAAAAATATAATACGTCATTCCGATTTAAACACACAATTGTAACCATACATTTAATTGAAATAAAATTCAACTGTATTCTCGACTATGACTGCATATAAAAACTATCTATGGCAAGAACTATATATAGCTAAATTACATAATAACATTTGGTAATACATTTGACTAGTACATTGTTCAAGACAACCGATTAACGAAGGAACAATAAAATATACTTTTTAATTCAGTAAAACAATATTAATACTATGTCAATACTAATCGTAGTCAGCGTTTTGTCTAGCAATTCCGAATTATATTTACGTAGAGATGTTGTTTAAACCAATACGATTCTGCTGAAGAGTTAAGTAGACATCGATTTATGTCAATAAAATATGCTTTACAAAGAGGTGACAATGAAAAAAGTCAAATGGTAAAGCAGGGCTCATACCTCAGTAAAAGTGCTGCTGTATTATAATTTCAATTCATTCTTAGCATTGAAATTTATCGAAATATTTCAAGGCCACTTTCATTTATAACAGGATTTCATAGCCCGACTCTTTCTTCAGATACAATTGCCATGATTGGCATGTATAAATTAGCTTTTTATTTTGAATAACGTATTTCGTAATTTTTCTATGCTTATATTTTTCAGACAACTGTTAGCCCGATTATGCATTTTGTATTTTCTAGCGTTCTTTTGCTGCATATTCGGACGAGATACTTTATGCCTGAGTTTTTGCACGTATAACAGGTCAATATATTTATCTACTTAACACAGGACACGAGATTGAATTTCTCAAAGTCAAACACGGGTTTCTGTGCACCAAGCATGAGCTTTCAACACATGTAAGTCTCTCTAGCTCATTTGTCATAAGAGAAGCGAGTTCCACGATCGATGATAATGTGGCAAATAGCTGAACATATGATCGTTTTTAGATCTTTCAACATCTTGGTCTAAACAACAGCCCCATCCAATCAATGCTTACATTGTTTCGATAGAGTTAGGTGTATATAAGCTCATATTTCTGCGTTACGTGGTATATGTAGCATCCACTAGCATCCGCTAGGCAGTATTACGAAGCGCAATCCAAAGGGACTAGGTAGAATGTATAAAGATTAAAAATTTTGCTGTCGAGTTTCGTCATAAACATTTATTGCTATTGCTGAAGAGAATATGCTTGAGAAGACCGCTTATCTATGCGGTGGCGAGTGCGATCAATTTTATTATGTGCTACAGAGGTCTTTAGAGGGGCAGTAATTTTTGTTTGCTAATTCACGCACCATATATAGTATGTGGTCAGAGAGATTGATTTGGTTTGCGTCCCTTTCCTTTGTATTAGTACAAGCATAAAGCCAAACTGGGTGCTAACATACTTTCTTGATTTTTACAGAACCGACATGAAAATCAGTTGATAGTAGGATAAGATAGGGATAAGTCTGGTGTTTTTTGTGCGTAACAGGTTGGCTGCATGGAATTCTTAAGGCAGATATCATTGGAAGAAGACATCACAGCGCTTAGATGATGGTAAGCGTTCAATATACAGTGATGATCGATATTTTATCTATGGCAAATTAAATTGGCAAGCAAACAGAGTCCATTTTATAAATGGAACACTGACTGGTTACTTATTTGATATTCTGTCTATGGCGATAGCCAACAATGTCTATGAGGTGACGCAACAGCGCTAGTTACCGACTATGTGGTGCAGTGATGTAATACTGTCCTTATTATTGTACATCTATAGACTAGTTATTGTGATACCGTGAGACAAACTGCTAAATTACAGCTAACTTTATTTATTTATATAAAAGTGTGAATATTTTTTTATACTTTAAATTGTTATTAGAATTGAGACCGGTAATCAGGAACAATAGGTATCTCATGATCATTCTAATAATCCTCACGCACACAATCAAATTACAGTTTGTGCGTGTGTGTGTCGATGGAAGCACCTAATAACATGAAGCCACGAACATAAGTGCCGAGAGGGACGTCGCTATAAGTTGAAATGAGAAAGCATACTCAATCCCTCACTGAGTAAGTGTAATACATCATGGCACGTATCGAAGGGCAGCTATAATTTGATCTCACTCAATATTTTGTCAAATCTACTACCCAACCCGACCGTGTAACGAAATTTACCAACTAAAATTTGAAAATCGACTAAAGACGTCGATACTGCAATAAACGTACGTGCACTTTAAAGGTAGTCAATAAATTCAGGCTTGTATATCTAAAGATAACACTGGTCACCGATCTCAATTCGTTGACAACTACGATTTAGCTAAGACCTGTCTGAGACAGTCAGTTCGCCTACATATTCAATAGGCACTAATATTTGGCCTCAGTTTCGGACACATTTCGATTGAATACTCCAACGTCTTTGTAACCTATTCCTTTACGAAATTTGATCACAGCGCGTATACCTTCACCTCTATGTAATTAAGACTCAGTACCTAAAGGCCGTTTATCGTTGGGTCTCTTACCCAGTCCTATCGTTAAAGGGATTTAAAGCACTATAGGCAGCCAGCGACATTTTAAGGTAGATTTTTGAAACGTCAGATAGTTAACTAAGAATTCAATTTGACAGATTGACTATATAAAACTGTCACAATGCTACATATATTCATCACTGAGATCTTATCTGGTGATTGAATAATCGACCCTATGTTTACACATACTTTATTCTTGCGAATCAAGGGATAATTATACCCAACCTTGCTACATCGCAAAAAGGGCGTATAAAGATTTTAAAAAGCCTTTCAGCGTAGAATCAACTTCAATAAAATTTCTACATTTTGTATGTTTGAGCTTATCAATCGAAATGTGTCCAAAACTGTATTTAAATCAGACGCTTATATAGCGCCCATAGTCGATTCGTAACGTCCATACACAAAGAAAATAATATAGATAGGCAAACCGTCACCAATATCTAAACTCACTTATATTTTATAACTATGGTCGAAACGGCAATAACCGGGCAGTATATTTTCTTAACAACGAACATCAACGAAATTATAACATGTAAAATTAACTTTATGTCTACTTTATAGAGTGATGGCATGACTAGGAATATTAAGATAGCTTGAACTCGCGGCGTCGACCACGATGTTTTTAAAACAGAAATATTACACAGGGACATTGCAGCTTTTTATTGTTGAGAGAATATTTAAATTCGGTTCAGTAGTCCCAGAGTAAATCCCATACATACAATCAAATATTACAGTACATAATTATGGTATTAATAAAAGATTTTTCTATAATGCTAGCTGTTATTGGCCAATGTTCAAACTACCTTCATCAAATTGTACCCAAATCAGTTCCACGTCAGAATTATTATCGCATTAATAATGGCAGTACGGATACAAATAAATGTTTATAAATCAAGTGCGTAATAATAAGTGCAGCTTTTATTTTATCAATGCTCATTCCGAACGATGAAAACAATCACAGAGTATCATCAAGCATCCAAATAAAATTCATGTTCTTTACAACAGATTAGATAAACATAGATATCCTCAATACAAAGCGTTATAACTGACGCACGGACACAAAGACACGTACATACACGGCGTTCTATATTTATCTAATTTATGACTATAAATGTTGGTAAGACACAATTGGCAAATACACAACTAATATTCTATAATATCTTGAATTTATGTATGGAGTACCCCAAGGCACTATAGTCGGACCTGTCTTGTTATCCCCCGTGTATTTATCCGAAATTATTGATCATAAGTGATTGCAGATTTTAACTATATTTTGTTTATTTAATTTGAAGCCGATACAAATTTTATTAGAAGCTACAATTCCGGATACATTCGTTCAAATAGCCAGTAGCACCATGCTTGAACTTGATAACTCTAAAAGTAATTGCAACATTGGAAATGTTACTTTGCGACTGAATAAAGTTTTTGATCCTAGTCTTACCTTTATAATCTCTAGTCATGCCAAACGCTCACGAGACCGATACAAACACAAAGAAGTGTGGTGCTCCGCAGAGCTCAGAGTGAAAACGTTCATTTGGTGGTCATGTCAGGCCAGTAATTGATGTAGTATCGGTGGGTCGAGCCCTCGAACAAGCGGTCCAGCCAGTTCTCGAGACCATCTAGCAGATTCTCTGAAAAATTGAGAAATAAACCAACCTATTAATTTCTATATATGCGGCAGAAAGGAACATCATGGAAAGCCAAGAACGGGATGATGGTAATGCAATAGACTCCGAGAACTTAACGGAGGACGCAGAGGTCACTTACCTGTAGTGGCACAGCTAATACGATCATAATTTTTTTATACAATAAAGGTAGTGAATAGCGATAGCATGTGGTAACTACGGTCATAGCTGAAGGGCTATAAATGTTTACAATACCAGGCATATCACTCGCATATACATCATTCATCAGGAATTTGCTAATATTGCTAAACTGTAATTGATCATTGAAATTAAACTACTATATGCCGAAACGTCGGGGAAAGTGTAAACCTAAATATAGTAAATATAGTTCTGATAGTTTAAATAAATAAGTTAGTAAAATTCAATAGTAGTAGTAGTAGTGCAACAGTTTCAAAATGATGTAATACAGTGATAATAAACAACGCGATAAAATCCGTATATAGTAGTTTAATTTCAATGAATAACATTCGCGTAAACAGAAGACAATATTATGTAATTGATCATCTGCTGACAGAACAAAGGCCATATTGAGGACACGAGGTCTTAAGGATTATAGTGGAGATACTACGCTTGCCGGATTGATTCAGTTTGCAAACGTCTATAGCCCAAGGTGACAACTTACCATCAGATGTGCCGTATGATTGTTTAATATTATGGTTGAATAAAAGCCGTGGCTTATAGTAGATTGTATTTGAGCTTACCCTGCATAAGTACGGGTGGGTCGGGCGACTCGTCGGCAGAGGAGGAGTCAGGCTCGGTGTGGAAGCCAATAAACGCGCCCGCCTCGGGGTCACCGACCCCGCTCTCGCCTAGAGATCGCGTCATGCGACTCATGCGCTGGAAACGGTAACAAGAAGTTGATGAATAAATTAGAGATTATACTTTTTTGATTGATAGAACTGGTATTAAAGTAGAGGACAATATTAGAACGATTAAAATATGCCTTAAAGGTTTGCATCACTTTGAATGCTAAATATGTTTATTCTAAATATTAATATGAGAAGGGTTATAAGTTATAATAGTCTCATAATAGAGTTCAAAATCAATTCTGTATTCAGTTTTACTACTTTTTACAGTGTAGATAGGAGTCGGTCATTGAGGACCCCAAATCCGTAAAACTAATAAAAAACGTTTATTATTATTTACCTCGCACCTACATAATTATACTAGCAGGTTACATAAAACATAATTATAAAAATAAATAGAGGGATTTCCATCGGCAATCATTTGTTACGATTAATGTACAGCATTTGATTGAGTATATTATTTATTTTGGAATTAAATGTGACATTAATGATGTCTTAAGACTTAATACAGATAGGGTTAACTTGCATTTAAATTATAATAATAGATAAGCTTGAAGCACCAAGATATACGTCGACATATTATAGAAATATATGTGGAGTACCCCAAGGGAACATTCTCAGACCTTTCCTAGTTTGTAACGATTAGGCCACGAGTATAGATATATTTTTGTTAACTAAGATAAAATTGTATAATATGGGGCTAAATATTACCTGAGTGTAAGTAAAGATAATCTTTATACTCATGCTTCTTTGAATTTAATAATACATATATTAAAAATCCGATCTACATCTTCATGAAATAACGAGCATAATGATATAATTGAAGATTTCTAGAGTGTGAATATAGTGTTTTGACTTCGCACTATTAGTACAGTTAATAAATAAAAATCCAATAGGATGTTAAATAAGTAAAAAAGTAGTAAATGTTGACCTTATGCGGCTTGGCGCACTCGGGGTGCTTGGCGTGGTAGATGCAGAAGTACTTGCGGTGCGGGTTGAGCGCGAGCACGGTGCCGACGCAGTTGCGCGCGTTGAGCCGCAGCTCGCCGCCGCCCAGCGACAGCTGCAGCACGCGCCGGAACCACACGATGTTGCGCTCCACGCACAGGTACGCGAACAGCAGCGTCTTGTTCCTGACGACCACCCACACACATACTTACATACTACACAACAACATTATTCTATACAACAGATCATATATATTAGTTATGTACACTATTGTTAGTGTTATTCATATATGTATTCGAATAAAAAATCGAATACATATATTAATAACACTAGTGCTTCCGTTGCATCCTTGACTTGAATATCCCAAAAATGTATGCAATTATCATCCCAATGCGATACTCATATTCAGAATATTATGTAAAATATCAAAAATATGCAATATGTCTAAATATATAATGCCTAAATAGTTGCTAATTTTATAACCAATATCTTGGGAAACTCTAGTTACTGCGAATCATAAAGCTATGCTACGATCAGCACATAATGTGTAGAGTACTATCAGGTGGTTCTCTTGCACTTCTTACGCTACATCAGTGACTTTAGTAGAAATACATATAGCTTTGCCTTTACCGAATATCTACTTCGAACATACCAGATCTAAGGGCACTTTTAAAGGTACCTTCAAATGTTATATTAAGCTATGAATGTTATTAGAACGTTCTACTTACTTGCGGTAAGGCCACACAATCTTATGAAATTTGGAGAGCAATTGCACACGACTCTGCATGTCTACCAGCAACACGATCGTGCGACATCCGGGCTTTAACAATCTGGAAACAAATAGTATATGATTAGCATACATTTCGGGCTTTTGGCGCATCTGACGCGACCGCTGAGCTAAGATTACTTCAATTTCAAAGCCTTCGGTTTTCTGTTTACCACTAAGATAACACGCGATCGTAAGTTCGGCTTAATGCTAATGGATTACAAAGTCTGTAGACAAATGCATCATTAGGGAAGCGTTGCGGTCACTGAAAATTGTCTCCATTTTTCCCCTTTCCTTTGCCAAGGAAACGGAATAAAAGAAAGACTTAACTTTGTTGTTTTCCTGCTATCACTTATAACAGAGCGTCTTGCTATTGCGCTCATAAAAATAACAAAGATACAATTTGCCGGGTGAAAAGTATATTACCTCACTCTCTACGGTCTAGAAACTACAATCATGTAAAAATACGTCGATTCTATTCTGTAAAAGGTGGTCAAACCAACAAACACACCTTTGGACTCTTTAGTACAAGTAATGGCATAAAACAAATCTCACCTAACGAGTCCGTTATACTTCTCGGCTCGTAGTTCATGCAGACGC
This sequence comes from Catocala nupta, assembly GCA_963675205.1. Taxonomy (NCBI): domain Eukaryota; kingdom Metazoa; phylum Arthropoda; class Insecta; order Lepidoptera; family Erebidae; genus Catocala; species Catocala nupta. The sequence continues at coordinate 27,180,445 of OY776090.1, read as the reverse complement.
AGTTCAGACTGCGGCTCATTGTTGTTCTTCTTGCCGGAGCCGTTCTGCTTCTTCCTCTCCTCTTTCTGCCGTTGTACTGACTCTTCTTCTACCCGGCTATTGGCAACAAAATAGTGATTAATTATTTTCATGATGGGTACTGGTGTCTCCCTCGCTAATTTAAATGATGTATGTATATTGGGGTAATTTATACTAATGAATTTCAATCTATGAAAGCTGTTCATTTAGAGCTAGTTAAATTTTAGATATACGTTACTTTTTAGCACAGAACGACAAATATTTTGAGTTTGGTATTCAATATTGGTTATAATGCTCTACATTGCTTATAATGCATTACTCACATGAGATACGCCATGAGGTACCCCGGCGGCCAGCACCAGCGCGCGCCACGGTAGCCAGCACGGACACGGCGGAGATGGCGCGCTGTGTATACTCACATGAGATACGCCATGAGGTACCCGGCGGCCAGCACCAGCGCGCGCCACGGTGGCCAGCACGGACACGGCGGAGATGGCGCGCTGTGTATACTCACATGAGATACGCCATGAGGTACCCGGCGGCCAGCACCAGCGCCACGGTGGCCAGCACGGACACGGCGGAGATGGCGCGCTGTGTATACTCACATGAGATACGCCATGAGGTACCCGGCGGCCAGCACCAGCGCGCGCCACGGTGGCCAGCACGGACACGGCGGAGATGGCGCGCTGTGTATACTCACATGAGATACGCCATGAGGTACCCGGCGGCCAGCACCAGCGCCACGGTGGCCAGCACGGACACGGCGGAGATGGCGCGCTGTGTCCGCAGGGCGGCGGCGGCTCGCTCGGTCCATTCGCACACCTTCAGCACTGCTCGCCACACTGCGCCCATGGCGGCCTCATCGAGCAACTCCTGGCACATCATGGAAGAGGAATGAAGGCTCCACTACTTAGGTCTTTGGTCAAGCAAATGTAAGCTTTAACGAATGTGCAAGCTTACATTGCTGCTTGCAGACTCCCTAAATCGGTTCCAGAACACATAGTCACAGATAATATAATACTATACTAGTACAGATACTCAATCCCATACAAAAATCTTGGACACGCCTAAATGCGCCTATGCCGAAATGCGTACGATCACACTTTGGTGATTCTCATTTACTCGGTCGGATTTTCGTGAATATATCGTGTTGCTCTCAAAATTTGACCCTGTATATTATTTTTTCATATAATTTGAAATGATGAATGCGTTTTAAAAAGTTTTAATAAAACAATATATTTCATTATGTATGCGATTGTGATTGATGTTCGGGTACTTTGAAAATAACTCATTGGCGTATATAATTCTACTTTGGCAGTTAGTTATCTATATTTCACTATAATTGTAAATATAAAATAACATAAAATATAGCGCTCAGATTTTTGAAAACAACAGTGCAATGCCTAGTATTTAGTCTCTGATGAAATTTACTGAGTTATGACTATTTATAAAATACATCACATAGATTATTTTGAATTTAACTATCGAAAAATAAATATAATAACCATATGAATAATAACCGTATGAACGGTTACTCTTTTGCCGTGTAACAGACTTAACACAAAAAATCTGTTGAACATAATTTATTTTCTGTGTGAGAATCGAACCCATAACACTCCGCACGTCGATAAGTACTCAGTTTAAGCGATTAAACAACTACGCCATACTTGAAATCAAATCACACGTACGCGCGAGTATCCGCGCGTACGTGTGATTCCCGGCGGCGGCGTTCGGTTTATTCCGGTCAGCTTCGTGAATTTTCGTGTATAATATCACAGTACATAAATATACAGTATTGTAACTCGGCCATATCTTTGAAATAAATGCCTATAGCCGCGCGGTACGTAAACATGCGATAGGGCTGGGCTGCCCACTAACAGCATTTTAATTAAATCTGCCTACTTTGAGCTTCTATTTATTTTTGTGATTGTAAATATTTTTTATTTTATTTAAACAAATAAAATACTTTGTGAATGGAATAGGAAGTGTTCAATAAAAATGCATGTTGTTTTTTGATTGGTAGATTTAATTTAAAATTACATGTTTACGTTAGATTTAAGACTTACAAATCGGTCTTATAAATTTGCGACTGAAAAATATTTGCTTCTCGACTGAGACGTACGGAATGCTTTATTATTATATTTTAAAGTATAAAAAATCCGCATTCGAATATAAAGCTTAATTAAAAATTGTTTTGGGAACATGGACAAGGAGGAGAAAAAGGAATATCTTTTACTTGGTTATAGATACCTGCAGCTACTTTACAATTTATATGTTTAGTTTTAAAAGAAGTTCGCGCGGTTACTGTTTAAAAAACAACAAACCGTACGTTCGTCACTGCGGCGCATTCGCGACTGGTTGCGAGCCGAGCGCATGCCGACGCCGAGGCGCGTAGGTATGACTCGAGTTCCGACCGTTTGTATGAAGATAGGTTACTGTATATTTATGTACTGTGATAATATCGTGTATGAGCGCTGCCGGTAGCCGCGGAGTCGAGTAGCGCGCCTGCCTGCCGCGTCGATTCTCAATAGAGTCGAAGCTTGATTGTCAACTGAAGTTTTGTTATGAAATATTAATTATCTGGACCTGCCTAATACTTTAACAGAAGTTAAAGCTAATAATATAATTATTGATATACCTCCTATATAATACAATGTACCTATTAATAGATTAAAAAACAACTGAGTTAGTAGGTATGCTTTACGCTTATTAGTCATGGCTCGTAATCTTTTAACTATGTCATAATAATTATTGACATTGTATTCTTTTACTTTTATATGCATATTAATTATTGATTTTGTAGGGAAATCAATAATTAATATGTAATAATAGTTTAAAGTCAAGTAACAAAACAATAGATAAGTACCTACCTACTTAATGAATATTGTGGTACTTATGTAAGTAAAGATCACATTAATATACCATGATAAATGCGATGTTACTAATCCTGAAAAATTATTTATGCTTTGGTATGATTTATTTAAATATTCGTGTCTAAATAATAATTATAAGGATATATGGTGAACGACGACGTCCAACAAATATTTATCTCATGTAGGTAATATTACTATTACATCTGAATATTTATTACAATGTCAACCAAACCAGATATGAACACATTAATAGTAACTAGTTAAAAAATGATGAGTGTGATGTGATAAGTGAGTGATGTGAGTAAAATAGTAAATGATAATATTCGAAACGAAATGTGATGTCATAATATCGTCACGTGACGTCGACAACAGGAAGAAGCAAACCACAACCAATTTTTTAAAATATTATTTTAATATATAATAATGTTTTTTTTTTTATAATAATGATTTATTTTCTCTTCCACAAAGGTAACTTAAAACTATCATTAAAATAACAAATATGAATATTTGTTAGATTTAACTAGCATCAACAAAAATATGGTAACCAAAAAGTAAGTTAAATAAGTAATACTTTATTTTCAGATCTTGTACTTTTTACCTAAGATAGTAAACATACTCTATTTGTTCAAAACAAAGGTGGCAACCCTAATCACAACTGTGCCTAACTATCTTTCAGGCCCTTTGAAACAGATTTAGTCAAGTTGCGTCTAGTGATCAAATAATAGTAGAAATTGCGTAAAAACCAAACTAACAAAGCGGTATAAACAAATAACAGTATTTAATTTTATAGAATAATTATTATGATTTACCTAGCTATTTTTAGTAAAATGCTGCTATGATTTACTAAAACTCCATTTTGATCGGCATGTCTATCGTAAGTTTGTAATTAAATTTAGAATAAGTAGGTAGCACAGAGATAATGATTATTATAACGCCGACGAGTCCGACGACAGCGCTTTATCTACTGCCGCACAAGCAAATTAAATTTGACAATAGAAGTTACGAGAACCGAACAGGTGTTTGAATATAATGCCATGTAGTACAATAAATATAAGTACAACAAAACGTTTTGTTTAATACATTGACATTTGTTAAGCATAAATATTTTTCATATTATAAGTAATTTCTTATTAATTAGTATCAGTAGGTAGGTAGGTAGTACAAATATTGAGAAAAACCAAAAGAAGGGTATGAAATAAAAACACAATGTTTTTGTAGACTTGTATAAACATATAAAAGAGCCATCTAGCGTCTCATCTAGCCCTATAGGTAAAATAAAATGATAGGTAGATTACCTATGTGTGATGTAAAAAATACTGATATATCGATATCTTTAAATCATAAAATAAATGCGTTTACCTTGATGCTCGTTAATTAAATATGTACAATGTTTATTTATAATAACATTTTATGGTCAGTTTTCTTCCAATAAAGCATTTTGATTGATCTTAATATTAACATTGGAACTCATAGTGCCATCTATGATCTATTTTTGGAACTGTTTACTTTTTGTTCTAATTGGTACCCCATGACATAGTCACACTCTATCGACGAGCATATTAGCCTGTAAAACTCAGTGTACACAGCCTTCTACTCATATTTCTCAGTCTCGACAGACTTACTATGTTGCCAGCGCAAGAAAAAAAGACAACAACGCTCTAAGGTGTCTGGACATCTTTGATCAAAGGATCACACACAACACAAGATAATATGCCAGCGGTCTTCTCTAGGATAGACGTCCCAATTTCCCAGCTGGGCTGTTCCAATGGGTTATTGCGCTTAATTTTTGTCACTAGAGGTGCTAGTGAATAGTAAGGTTTCTAGACCTCACTCTACATCTACTTCAAACGTAACCATAGAAACCACATACGGCTTTTGACAGTTGTGACAGGATTGACATAATCTTACTTGCTAGTGGCGCTAACTGGTGAGCAACAAACCACAACGAAATCAGCGTCCATTAAATCGGAGTTTTTGAGGTTCTACAAGGATCCAGATGTGATCAAAGGGTAGGGCCTTTGATCAAATAAATGATAAGATATCATTTTTGCTTTGTCATCGTCCCGGCTAATAAAATCTTAATCGCGGCTAGAGGCTGCTCGGGCGCGGCTTATTATGGCGGCACTTCACATGGCTGTTTGTATTTGCGTATTTGATAAATTTGACAAATAATAACCGCGTGTAGATGGTTTAAGTATTTGCCTTTCTTGCCTATTTGACAACTACAGCAAATACCAAACACGCGTTACCGCGTGCTTGTCGGTTTTTCGACGTACATCAAAGAGATTATCAAAGACGGCAAATAGGCAAATATGCAACTAAACCATCCACACAATGGCCAGCGTTGGCGGCAAGTCATGTCAATTTCAAATGCGCGGGCTGTCAACTTGACATCCCGGGCCGTTGTCTAGAAAATTATTTTTGTGCATACTCAACATCCACCAGCGCCTTGCTCTCCATGGTTTTTTTACAACCTTGTATTTTTAATACAAAGCATATAATAATAACATGCGTTTAAATAATAAAATCCTGCTGCAAGTTTGAAGAAGTCCATACTGTTGGTAAATAACTGCCTCTGCTCATTCAAAATGTTTGTGTATTTGTTATTTGACGCTTTATTTGGCTCCATGTGTAGACGGTCATAGTTGCCAATATCTGTTTGTTTGCCTATTTGTCAAATATTCGCCCAAGTACAGCAAACATCCAATACCAAATACAAATAGCCATGTGAAGAGCCACCTTTATAGTGCAAGTAATATTGAGCATTGTGTTTAAAGATATAGGACTCAAATTACAAAATCTAGTATAAATAAAATCCACCATACCTGCACATGAGCTTCATACGTCATAACTTCGGTAGGCTTCAACAGTCTCTTGATTAGCTGATCCAAGGCTCTCTTCGTCTCGTTCAGCCTCTCGTGGTACTTTAACAGCTCGTCCCTGATCGCGGGGTCGGCGGACATGTGCTCGCTGGCGCAGTGTGCGTGTGCGCAGGTCGGCCATGTTTCGTTCAACCATTCGTACTGGATGCGAGTGGCTTCGCGGCGCCAGATGATCACGATGCGGTGTTCCATTTGGGATATGTCGCTGCCTAGTGAATAAAATAAGATTATTTTATTTTTATTACCACCTTTTTATTTAGTCTATTAGATAATGACGTTTCGATGCGGTCTGACATTTTTAATTTTGGTAAATATTACCATACATTTAAAAATTCAATTAAATATTTGTGCGGGTCTTCTCGATTTTGCTAGTCGTTAGTACTTTAGTCGATTTGCCAATGATCACGATGCTATTACTACTACTGTTCGGACTTCTAACGACCTCGCGCGCAACTCACGTGTGACACGAACCAATAGGAGCACACTAAGCCGCGAGCTGCGGTACGACTCGCAGTGAGTGGCTGCAGGTATGCGCGGATAATAATGGTGCGCGATGTCTTACCGGTTTACAACACGACTGGTGAAATAAGATTTTTTTTAAACGAAACAGCTATCGTTTTATTTGCTTACACCTAAAACCTAAATTATTACTATACTCAGAGTGTACGATGGATCAGTATCATGCGGCACGTACCAGATCCGTTGGCGAGCGCGTGTATGAAGGCGGGCTGCTTGTGCGCGTACACGTACGCGTAGTGCAGGCGCTCCGGAGCTGTCTCAGAGTGTACGATGGATCAGTATCATGCGGCACGTACCAGATCCGTTGGCGAGCGCGTGTATGAAGGCGGGCTGCTTGTGCGCGTACACGTACGCGTAGTGCAGGCGCTCCGGAGCTGTCTCAGAGTGTACGATGGATCAGTATCATGCGGCACGTACCAGATCCGTTGGCGAGCGCGTGTATGAAGGCGGGCTGCTTGTGCGCGTACACGTACGCGTAGTGCAGGCGCTCCGGAGCTGTCTCAGAGTGTACGATGGATCAGTATCATGCGGCACGTACCAGATCCGTTGGCGAGCGCGTGTATGAAGGCGGGCTGCTTGTGCGCGTACACGTACGCGTAGTGCAGGCGCTCCGGAGCTGTCTCAGAGTGTACGATGGATCAGTATCATGCGGCACGTACCAGATCCGTTGGCGAGCGCGTGTATGAAGGCGGGCTGCTTGTGCGCGTACACGTACGCGTAGTGCAGGCGCTCCGGAGCTGTCTCAGAGTGTACGATGGATCAGTATCATGCGGCACGTACCAGATCCGTTGGCGAGCGCGTGTATGAAGGCGGGCTGCTTGTGCGCGTACACGTACGCGTAGTGCAGGCGCTCCGGAGCTGTCTCAGAGTGTACGATGGATCAGTATCATGCGGCACGTACCAGATCCGTTGGCGAGCGCGTGTATGAAGGCGGGCTGCTTGTGCGCGTACACGTACGCGTAGTGCAGGCGCTCCGGAGCTGTCTCAGAGTGTACGATGGATCAGTATCATGCGGCACGTACCAGATCCGTTGGCGAGCGCGTGTATGAAGGCGGGCTGCTTGTGCGCGTACACGTACGCGTAGTGCAGGCGCTCCGGAGCTGTCTCAGAGTGTACGATGGATCAGTATCATGCGGCACGTACCAGATCCGTTGGCGAGCGCGTGTATGAAGGCGGGCTGCTTGTGCGCGTACACGTACGCGTAGTGCAGGCGCTCCGGCGGCGCGCGCGCTAGTTGCCGGAGCGCGTCGCGCGCGGCGGCGGCGGCCCCGCGCGCCCCCTCGGCGCCGGCGCCGCCGCCGCACACGAGCACGCAGCACAGCCGCCGCCGCGCCGCGCGCCACTCCACCGGGCACACGCTTTCCAGTACACTCTACAACGAACAACCGTCCATACATTTAGACACGCCTGTATTCCCCATATGTAATAATAATAACAGCCCTTTATGTATACTGTTCCACTGCTAGCCACGGACCTATACTTAATGTGAGAAAGGTTAGGCTATAGTCCACCGGCCCAATGCGGGTTCACAAACTTCACATATCTTCGACATCATTATGAAAATCTCTCAGAGCTTCGTAGGTAGGTACGAGTTTTTCACGATGTTATCCTTAGCCATTAAAGCGAGCGATAACTAATTAATACAGTCATAAAATGGCAAAGTCTGAGGTGCGTGCCGTGTGGTGGAAACTAAGACCTCTGCGTGATTGTCCAACAATCTACCACCAGGTTACACGTCGTTATTTCCTATCATCTCCTCAGCAGATAAACGTCTATTGCTGAACATAGGCCTCCCCAAAGTTCTTCCCCAAAGCCACACAGAGCGATCTTTGGCCACCCGCACACAACCACTTCCCGCGAACGTTATCAGCTCGTCGGTCCACTCTGACGGGGGTCTACCTCTGCTGCGTCGTCCGGTGCTATTTTACTGGGCGGTTTCCTATTCATGTCACCAAATATTATACAGCATTACACATAAGAACATATGATCTCAAGTCCTTACCTGCGAGGATAGCCTCGGTAGCGTCAGCATCTGATTGTTATCGATGAGCTGATGCAGCGTCTGCGTGGGGATCTCAGTAGTGCTAACGGTGGCTGCTGGCTCGGCGCTGTCCTCCTTTAGTAGCACCATCGTATCCATGTGCCGCTGCACTTTGTACCGGCCCGTCACGTTGTGCGTGTCGCGGGAACGCATGTCTATGAAGCTGTGACAGAAATCTCCTTCAGTGACTGCTTTATATGAACATATGGTTGTAACCGAAGGATAAGATCAATGGATGATGCTTGTGTTTCATATCAGTCCGACCTTGGTCTAAGAAAAATAAGTATCTAGCTTTTTTATTTATCCTATTAACCTGGCAAACAAGCATACGGTCTCATTAGACCGTATGCTTGTTTACCATTGTAAGAGGTTGCCGTAGGCTATCATTGCTTGTCCCTGACCGCCCAAAACCGCGCGCGGTTAAGCCGACCGCAGCGCACTTTGGCGGTCAGGGCAATACGCGGTTACCGCACCGTGTCCGCAGACGCGGCATGCGCCCTGGCCGGTACTCCCCCGTGGGATTTGGAGGCGGAAGTGCTCGCCGACGTTTATAGTCGAGCGGCCGAATTTCGGGCAGGCGGAGGCGGTCGCCCACTGCTCGAGCAGGTGCGCGAGTGGCGCGAGGCCGCTCGACGAGCCATCGTGGCCCGATGGTCAGTCCGGCTGGAGGCTCCACGTGCGGGTTTTCGCACGGTGGAGGCGCTCCGGCCGGTCCTTTCGTTGTGGGTATGGCGACAGCACGGGACCCTTTCCTTCCGGCTGGTGCAGGTATTATCCGGGCACGGGTGCTTTGGATACTACCTGCACAAGGTCGCGAGGAGGGAATCGAGTCCCGCCTGTCACCACTGTGATTGTGACGAGGACACGGCGCAGCATACGCTGGAGTTCTGCCCGGCGTGGGCGCAGCAGCGTCGTGCCCTCGTCGAGACCATCGGTGCGGATCTCTCGCTATCGGCCATAATCCGCTCCATGGCCGATAGCGACAGGAATTGGAACGCAGTCGCCTCCTTCTGCGAGAACGTCATCTCGCAGAAGGAGGCGGCGGAGCGGGCCAGGGAGGAAAGTCTCCTCGCTGACCCGATCCGTCGCCGGCGAACTGGGCGGCGTCGGCGCGCCGATGCGCGCCTGATGCCACCCTGAGTAGGGCTGAGGGTGGGAGATCGGGGTATTTACTCTCCCACCCTCACCCTTCTGCGTAGTGGCGGCGTCTCTGGTGCACCCAGACGCCGCCGCCAGTGTTGGTGCCCGCGGGGCGCGGGCTGTCGCCGGGTGGGTCGTTGATGTCGTATCAGGTTCCAACGGCCCACCCGTCACGGTGAGGTGACGGTGCACAGGGGGGTTTTAGTCGGTATGCCGGTCGTGTCATCTTGACCGGTGAGCCCGACATAACCGTCCCACTGCCCCCCGAGTGGGACGGTATGCATCAGGAGCATTTCCCCCCTAAAAAAAAAAAAAAAAAAAAAAGTCTATCATTGCTTGGGGGGGCCTGCTATGGATGAATCTTTTTAGACTCCCAACTGGCCCCCCCCATTGGGTGAGAGAGGGAACACCCCAGGTTTTTTTAGTGGGTACACCAGCACTAGGCTGGTGAGTCCCACACGCCCCGCCGGTGCCGTCCCCTAGCCGGCGGGTAGTGCATGAAGCATTTTTTCCTGGGTATCAAAAAAAAAAAAAAAAGGCTATCATTGCTTGCAATACTAGAACTTATTGGCAGGTCGCCGAACCAAAAGAAACAGCATTAAAACTGCATTGGAAGGAAAAAATGGGAAAGGTAGTAGGTATATGACTTTTCAGCAGTTTTACTCATCTCAAGCAAGACGTAGCAACAGCTACTTCTCTAACCCAAATTTCTTGGAAGAAAGCGATCCTTCTCCGAATAAGCCGGCTGATACATTTTGTCTCCAAATATTGACAATAACGCTAAGAAGAAAATTCTAACTAATATTATAAATGTTACGCTTGCACGCCTTAACTACCCGAATGATCATCATGAAATTTCGCATACACGTTGTCAGGGGTACAAAAAAGGACATCCAAAGGTACCTTTCATCAAAAATAAAGTACTACTCCCAAGCGAGTAAAGCTGCGGACAAAAGCTAGTCGTTAATATAAGGGAAAACTCACCCAAACGCGACTCTATCTCTATAATGGAATGCAGTGATGAGGTATCTAAGGCGGATGTTCTGTCGTTCCTCGAAGATCAGCGCCTTCACCTTGTTGTCTTCGAAGTCTGACACGAACCCGTCAACGTTGCTGTCCACGATCGAGCTCACTAACTTGTACGGGAACCTCCAGCGCATGAACTCTGTGTGGAACAACATAAGGGTGATAATCGTTAAGCTTTAGCTCAACTTTTATCGTCAATATTGTCAAACCTTACTATGAGAATATTCGCAATAAAAATAGTATCAAGTGAACAAGGTTGGAAGTAAAAGTCAAAAGCGCATGCTCATTTGGATATTTGACGTGTCTTCGCAACGAAGTCACGTCAAATAATTATCCAGAAGAGCATGCTAGAGTAACTCAACGGTTACTCTATATCTGAAGTAACTAACTTGAGGTTTGCCTCAGCAGTTGTGTGACGAATATGATAATTCAATGACTCCAACAACAGAACTATCTAAAAAATATATTAGCCAATAGTTTGCTAAATGTCTAAACACAAAGTCAAGGCAGATCATATACGTAAAATATACGTAAACGTAAACGTTGGGTTATTTGATAGAGGTCTGATCGTAGCTGTATTGAAACTTTACTTACCCAAAATCTTCGGCAAGCTTGCAAGACCCTCCTTATAAATATACACATGTTTATCCAGCACGAATGTTAAGCAGGGTACTCCATGGACTCCCACTCTTCTAGCGAGGCTAGCCTCGTGCCCAGCGTGTACGGTTGCCATGGTAACGCCCAACGGCTGCAGCGCTTCGACTAACCGCCGCCATGATGCCGCAGATCGCACACAGTCAAAGCACCAGTCCGTGTAGAATAGAACTAATGCTGGAGTGTGTATGCTCTTCTCGATTATATTGTTTTCGAAATGGCTGTAAAGGAAGTTTATGTATAATATAAACAGTTTTATAGCTTTTTATTTTGTTTGATCTCCGATTTGTATAAGGCTTTCGATAATGTCGCACATTGGGTAGTATACAATTTTCCTCATCGTTGTCAGATTAAAAAATACAGCACAGATTACCGCACTAATTCAATCATTCTTATGCCTTCTGCGCGGGAATCAAGACGGTACTCTCTGACCCAAACTGTTTAGTATCTAGTTAAAAGACATGATAAAGTGTAGATTGGAATTACATAATTCTTCATAGCTGAGTATGTTGCTGATCTCAAATACATGCTTGCAAACTATTGGGTATATATTTACGCGGCAGTGACAGGAGCGATGCACGTAAATCAAACTCGCTACTTGGTTGCAAATTAATTTATTAAGGAAGGAGGATGCGCGGGGCGCAGCCCGCGCACACATGCAAATGTTGCTGCACGCATACATAACACAAACCGCCCAGGAATAAACCAGTCTAAGACTATCTATGGACGAAATATATCTGCCCGAACATGACTCCTATGGTGATATCCTATGGTTGTAGGAGCCAGTTAGTTTTCCTACACTCGAAGATATATGTAAGTTGTTGGAGTACACAGAAAGAACCACTAGTTACGTTAAATAGTTATATTGTTAAAAGTTATAGTAAAAATGTTTACAAGTTAATAATAAGTGTGATCTTTCTCTCAGCAAGTGTATAGTTTTATAGTTATAAATGTACTCGAATGTTATTATGCATCACATCATTATATACCACAGCAATATGAGGTAAATTGCAACGCTCTTGTGTGCCCATTTTAGTATTGCTGCATCGACAGAATAAGTATGTACGGTAACGAAACCGTACATGTTGGCAAGCCCAAAAAAACCCAAAAATACACATTGCCGGAAAAAGACACACCATTACAAATAAAAAAGTAATATAAAATATAAAGAATATAAAATAAAATAAATCAATCAAAATTGAACGCAATGTTGTCCGCAGTAAGAGGCCCCGGGGGAGAACTTGTTGGTAGCCGTTTCGACTGGGTTGTCACTGCTTTTCCCTCGTTTCTGTCCCTTCTCCGTATTTCTTGCAGTTCAATCTCTTCTGGTCTGTTAGTCGTTGCGGAAACATTTCTTTGTCTTGAGCAACGTATTGGCCTATATCTATATATAAGCCACAACACTGTAGCTATGACAATTACTCCCACGATCGTATAGGAGATGGCATATTGGTGAATGTCATGCGAAGTAATATTGGATGGCAGCTGACGTTCTCGTTCTTTTATATTGGCTAACTGTTCCTCGATTCTATTTACTTCTGGGCTTTCGGAGAGCATCACATGTGTCACATTATGATGCGTGATATTCACGATGTTGTTCACGACAGAATCAAGTGAGGGCTCAGTCCATTTCAAGTCTGCCTTCATACTGCTACTGTACTGGTTATGTGAATATATAGTCAACTCCTTTGATTGTAGTAAACATCCCTGTGCCAAACTCACTATCCCAGTAGTCATAGTATGTGAAGCGACGTCATTCTCACATACAGTTCGTAAAGTGCAAGTACTACAACAAATTGCCAGCCAGGTGTTTGTTGAATGTAACGCGATCCATTCGTCTTTGCAAAGCGTCCTTCTTACGTCACACGGCGAGGTCGTTTGATGACTTAATAATTTTGCTTCGCAGGGCGCATTGCGATTATGTAAGTTATAAATAGGCATATTTTTGTTACATATCAGGTTGCCGGGTGAAAGTGGAATGCATGTCTTAATGTCATCTTCATTTATAGAAACGTAGGTGTTCTTTCTGAAATTCACTGCTATATACTGTGCGCCTAGTTCTGCTATGACCGTTCCATTGCTGGTTTGTATGGGTAATGGAATAACTCTGTGTAAAGTGAAGTCTTCGTCGGAAATCAGTGGAACATGTATTTCGAATAAAAAGTAGTTCGTTGTAACTCGTGCTTTCACATATAACAGCTTGTATATATCCTTAACATCTTCCCTGATATTTCGGACGGGTAAAGACGAGGTGCTTGGCAGCTTGCCCGCGATCACAGTCAGTTGTTCCGCTAAGTTTGCAGGCGTCAGCAAATGAACATCAATATGCCCTTTATAAACGTCTGTTAACGTTTTAAACAGCATCTCTTGTATCCTGTTTAAGTTGGTTGTCAGTAAATAAGTAGAAAGCGACAAAGAGTTAAAATAACTTGTGGCCATCATAATTTCTATGGCAGTCTCAACCTTGTGCAAATTGGTGTTAGTTTGTTCCATATACTCATTTATCATATTAAATTGTCGCTTGATGGTTTCTTCCTTTTTCTTTAGGGCACCATTTTGGAGTTCCACTATGGAAGTTTGATTTTTCATTAACTCCAGCAAATAGTTTTCGTTATTCTGGATGGCCTGAATATCGTCTTGATATTTACTTGCGAATCTCTGATCCAAGATACCGAAGAGGCCGTTTGCGGCGTACCCTACTCCATCAATTAGTCCACGTTTCTTACGTTCACTCAAATGTTTGTGTGGGGTAAGCAGTACATTGTTGTAGTACTGAAGAATTTCCATTTCGTGATTGAGCTGCTCTAATGTCGTCTTACAATACCTTGGATCCGTTTTTTGACATAGTTCATTCAGTTTGTTCAGATAAGCGTCGATGTGTTTGACTCCATTCCAGTAATCAGTTAGATTATAATACATAAGTAGTGTCCACTCATCATGAATAACTTGAACACTACCTTGTGTGTCATAATACACCGGCCGCTCACGTTCCAAGTTCGTAATATGAACGCTTGATGTTATGACCTGACTTTGTGACCCAGATATTAATGTTAACAAGGTTATTAACATTGTAATAAATGTATAAAAACATCTGCTTCCTCGTATTTTATTAATGACGGGCACGTTTTTTTTTCAATTGGTCTTGCGAGTTTTCTTCGGTAGGCAATAGCGCAAGTTTGACGATGTGTCGTTTGATAATACCAGACTGTGTTTTCACGGTGGTTACTCGAACATAGCCATCAGAACCGGGGTGAAGTTCAAGTATGCGCCCCATTGCCCACTTTCCAGGAGGTAAGTTATTATCCTTGACCAAAACGATGTCGCCTTCCTGTAGGTTCCTTCTTGGACAATTCCATTTACTCCTGACCTGCAGCTGTGACAGGTAATCATTTGACCAGCTCTTCCAAAACTGTTGCAGCATATGTTCAGTTAGCTGCCAGCGTTGACGTAAGTCCACCTTATTGATGTCATTGTAGTTCGATAACGGGAGAGACATGGTAGGACTGCCAGTAAGAAAATGACCAGGAGTTAAATAGTTCTGGAATTCTTCGGGGTCTTCGGTAAGTGGACAGAGGGGTCGCGAGTTCATACATGCTTCTATCTTCGTTAGTAGCGTTGTGAATTCCTCATATGTAAGCCTCTGGTTGCCGAGCACGCGATGTAGATGGTGCTTCATGGATTTGACAGCTGCTTCCCACAGCCCACCTGCACTCGGCCACGCGGGAGCGTTGAAGTGCCATTCGACTTCCATTTTCCCAATTTCAGTAAAGAATTGTTGTGATAGTTCTGCTTGAAAGTGTTCAAACTCATTATGCAACAATTTTGAAGCACCGATAAAGTTAGTGCCGCAATCAGAGTACACGTGTTTGGGTGTACCGCGTCTGGCACACATTCTTTGGAAGGCAGCAATAAACATTTCAGTGCTCAAATCCGATACGAGTTCTATGTGCACAGCTTTTGTAGCCATACACACAAATATAGCAATGTACCCCTTTGTTGTTTTCACGCCTCGGCCTTTGTTTAGTTTCACGTCCACATGACCAGTGAAGTCAACGCCAGTATGGGTGAAAGGTCGCGATGGCGTAGCTCTCTGTTGAGGTAGATCGGCCATAAGTTGATGGGTGTTGGTCGGCCTATAGCGCTGACACCGTACGCAGTGCCGAAGTTCCGTTTTTACAGCTCTGTTTCCGCCAATAATCCAATACCGCTGACGTATCTGAGCCAATGTCAAACGTGCTCCGCCATGAAGAGTCGTCATATGTGCTTGGTCTATAATAAGTTTTGATAGACGACAGGTTCGAGAGAGAATTATGGGATGTCTCATCTCAAATGGTAAGTTAGAATTACTCAGCCGCCCGCCGACGCGTATGATACCATTTCTGTCCAAAAATGGGTTTAGTCTGTAGATAGAGCTCTTATTAGTTATAGCTTTGTTGGCCAAAAGTTGTTTATATTCATTTCCGTATTCTATTCGCTGCACATAAATTATTATTTATTTAGTAGCTAACAACAGGTCATTTGCTGTTAGGTACTTGGTTTCAGGTTGCATCTTGGCGCGTGCCGTTGCGATAAAGCGTAGCACGTGAGCCGTTACTCGGATTACTTGCGTCAGTGAACTGTGTTTATATAAAAGATAATTAATAAAATGTTCATTGTTATTAGACGCTAGGGTTGCCTCTTCCAGTTTCACTTGTTCTATAGTTGTTGTAAATGAACACGATGCTTTCTCTACAAGATCTTCGATTTTCATAGTTTGCAGAAATTCAGGTCCATTCCACCACAGACGGAAATTTGCAAGTTTGCCCGGCAACATTCCTCTAGATGCACAGTCCGCCGGATTCTGTTCTGACTTAACGTAAAACCAGCTGTCAGAAGGTATAATATTTTTTATCTTGTGCACTCTATTGGCAACGTATTTGTCCCATCTCGATGCATCTCCTTGTAGCCATGCCAACACAACTTGAGAGTCGCACCAAGACCTGACTGTTAAATTATAGCCACTAAAAGTCTCCATGGTTTTCTCCATAAGTGTAGACAGTAATAGTGCACCACACAGTTCGAGTCTGGGTAGAGTAATTTTCTGCGACAGCGGAGCAACCCTAGTTTTCGCAACGAGTAATGATATTGTTTGTTTTTGTTGTTCATCGATAACTCGGCTGTATATTACGCAGGAATATGCTTTTTCACTGGCGTCGCTAAATCCAAGCAATTCTATTGATTGTTTTGATCCAATCCACCGGTAAAGTTTTATCTTTTTAACATCTGGAATTCCATTCTTCAGTTTGACCCAATCATTTCGAATGTTACTCGGTAGTTCTTCATCCCAGGCAAGTTTACTAGTCCACACACTTTGAAATAGTAGCTTAGCGAGTATAGTTATCGGAGATAGCCAACCTAACGGATCGTATAACTTCGAAATATCCGAAAGTAAACTTCGCTTTGTTATGCGACCTTTCAACTTTTCTTGCAGAGTCCAGTTAAACAGAAATGAGTCAGTGCAAGGGTTCCAGCCGAGTCCAAGAGTTTTTGTTGATTCATCACCTTTGAAATCAAATACTCCCTTGCTTGATTTTTGATCCTGAGTTAGGTTTTCAAGGAGTTCAGGATGGTTAGCTGACCACTTTCTCAAGTTCATACCCCCGCCGCTCAGTAAGTTGAGAAGCGAGTTTTGTAGTTCTTGTGCCCCCTCTAGCGTGTGATGTCCGCTAATTACGTCATCAACGTAAAACTCATTCAGGAGTGCGTTAGCAGCGGCGGGGTATTTGTAACCGTCATCAATGGCTAACTGCTTTAAAGTTCTCATTGCCAACCATGGTGCGCACTTAGTGCCGTAAGTAACTGTGCATAGCTGATATTCTTGTAATTTTTCAGCGGGATGGTCTCGCCATATAATCTTTTGCAATGGTTGTTGATCTTCCGCTATGCCGATGCACCGGTACATTTTCTCGATGTCGGCAGTAAATGCGTACTTGTAAGATCGCCACTTTAATATGAGAGCTTGAATATCTTTCTGCAAGTTTGGCCCCTTTTCTAATAAGCTGTTCAAGCTGTGCCCAGTAGTAGTTTTTTGCGAGGCGTTGAATACAACTCTCAGCTTGGTCGTAGTAGATTGTTCTCGCAAAACTCCATGATGCGGCAGATAACATTGCGAAACGTCAGCTGGCATTGTTAACGATGGGATCATATGTCCCAGTTCAATGTACTCCTTGATAAATTCGCGATACATCAATGCAAGTTTCCTGTTTCTTTCCAGTCGCTTTTCTAACTGTAAAAACTGTGAGATGGCGATTGATCTTGAATTGCCGAGTTTGCTTTGAAACTCGTCGCACAAAGGCATTCTAACAATATATTTGTTCGCTGCGTCTCTCTTCGTAGTGCTGACGTAGTATTTTTCACACTGATTATCCTTGGAACTATCCTTACAGACAGTTGCTATGTC
Organism: Catocala nupta; assembly: GCA_963675205.1. NCBI lineage: Eukaryota > Metazoa > Arthropoda > Insecta > Lepidoptera > Erebidae > Catocala > Catocala nupta. The sequence continues at coordinate 27,162,853 of OY776090.1, read as the reverse complement.
TTCGGTCTCCCAAAACTTAGTCAGTTGAGTTAGGTCGATTAATGTTACGTGACAATTGAGAGCTTTCAGTTTGCCACATAATATCCAACCTAAGTGTGTTTGTTGTGCAATCGGACAGAGATGCTGACCCCTTAATACACCATCTTGTAAGATCTCTGAGTACACCTCAGCACCAAGCAGCAAATCTACGGGGCTCGAGATGTTGTAATCGGGATCGGCGAGTTTCAGATTTTCCAAGTGCGGCCAGTTTGTTTTTACGAATGTACGATTAGGTAGTTTGTTAGTTAGCTTTCTCATAATCATGGCTTGAGTGTCAAAGCTGTAGTCAGAATGAATAGATTTGCATGTGAGTTTCAGAAGTCCTTTGCAATCTCCAGACACCGCTCCTATGCCTGATATAGTAGCATTGAGCTTTTTCCTAGGCAGCCGTAATTGTTGTGCAGCATTCTCGGTGATCAAATTAACTTGCGAACCTTGATCCAACAGAGCTCGGAATGTTATATAAGTACCATCCAGCGCTTTCACCTTCAGTTGGATTGTAGTCAGCAGGACCTCCATCTGATCAGTATATAGATGATGAGAACTGGGCTGCTGTTTTGAGATAGAATGTTGTTGTGTCGACATATTTCCATTAGCTCCAGATTTCTTTGTATGATGCAACAACGTATGATGTTTCATATTGCATTCTTTGCACAATTTTGTTGAACTACATTCTTTGTTGCCATGGCTAAATAAACAGTTTTTGCATAAACGCAATTTTGCGACAAGTGCATTTCTTTGTGTTGTATCCAAGTCTACGAACTTTGGACATTGCATCAACACGTGACTACCGTTGCAATGAGGGCAATGTCCGTAACCAGTGTAATATGTTCGTGAGTAATTTTTCTTGTATTCGTAGTTAGGTTTATTCACAGCTGACTGGTTGTTTTTATTGAATGGCTTTGAAAATGTTGGTTTCGATGAAGCAATGACATCTCTCTTGGGATTTTTCATGGACTCATACGCCATAAACTTGCTTTCCAGGAAATATATAAAGTCGTTTAAGTTTGGTAAGTCCCTTTGATCGTTGAGGTCCTTTATATATTCCCCATAAGTAGTGCTATCCAGCTTCGGCGACATAACATGCACAATCATGGGTCCCCAAGTTGAGGTATCTACCCCTATGTTCGTTAGGCCATTCAAACATTCAGTAATGACGTCATGCATCCTTTTGAGATTGTATGCATCGGGTTGATGTATGACGGGAAGATTGAGCATAGTGTTCATAAAGGATGTGAATAGCAGCCGGCGATTATCGTAACGGTGTGTTAGGATCTCCCAACATGAATCGTAGTTATCGGCACTTATTGTCAAGTGTTGCACTAGCCTCTCAGCTTCCCCTCTCAGTTTTGTCTTGAGATGCTGCATCTTCTGCGCCTTATTTATAGATGGGTTGTTGTGGATAGTTTCTAAGAAAAGATCCTTAAATGAAATCCACTGGGTGTACGCACCCGAGAATTCAGGAATCTCAATTTTCGGCGCAGAACGTTGGTAGTGTACCGTGGACCAGATTTTGCTGTTTAGTTCCCTTTTCATCTCATCGTATTTGCTTTCTATGTCTAAAAACATAGCGTAGTATCTATCGTCGGATCCCTTTAGTGAAGCTTCTAGTTCCCAATGCAGTTTGTCGATTGTCTCCCACTTCGCCTTGAGCACTGACAGATGATCCTCTAATTCCCATTTTTCATTAGTTTGTTTAATGTCTATCTTTGACATTGCTCGGTCGATAGCCCTAAAGTTGCATTCTTGACGAGTTAACATGCGTTTTACGTAGTCTTCAGAGCTTTCACCTAAACCAGATAAGTCAAATTTCACTTCATTTGCTTCCTGTTGTTGAAAACGAAACTGCAGGGATATAATATCGCTTTTCGTAGATTCGTACATGGCCTTAGTCTTGCCATAAATATCGTCACTAAAATATTTGACAGATTTATCTTCAAACTCCTCCAGTAATACCTGATGTCTTGTAGCAAAATCACTCCATTGATTTTCCAGAGATTCCAGGCGTTTCTTCAAGTAGTCCAGGTTCTTGCGTGACATGCTGTCCTTTTTGTAGTTGGTACAAAGGCTCTTGATGCTTTCAAAGCAAGTTGATTGTAGTTGAAGTATCTCCATAGCTGTTAGAGCTTGGTTCACGTTGAAACTTCTAAAGAACCCCTCCTCAATGTCTACTGCTCGCCTTCTGGTCTTGCCTGGTGAGATTCGCTTGTGGAAAGCCAGCCAAGCCGATTCGCTGATGTAGCAAGAAACACTGTTACCCCAAAAAGTAAAAAGCTCGAAGGACCATAAAATGTAGGAGCCAGTTAGTTTTCCTACACTCGAAGATATATGTAAGTTGTTGGAGTACACAGAAAGAACCACTAGTTACGTTAAATAGTTATATTGTTAAAAGTTATAGTAAAAATGTTTACAAGTTAATAATAAGTGTGATCTTTCTCTCAGCAAGTGTATAGTTTTATAGTTATAAATGTACTCGAATGTTATTATGCATCACATCATTATATACCACAGCAATATGAGGTAAATTGCAACGCTCTTGTGTGCCCATTTTAGTATTGCTGCATCGACAGAATAAGTATGTACGGTAACGAAACCGTACAATGGTGTATGGCTATGATGTCAGATAGTCGCCAGATCATTACATGATCCTTTGGTCCTTCGCAAAATCTTAAATTATATATAAAATAGAGAACTTACCGTGCAGTGACAGAAAGCTTATGAAACAATGTAATATCTTGGTCCTGTGTTCGGAAATGTGTCCCAAAGAACTCTTCAAACGGATCGTTGCTAAAAATGAATACATAGTATGCGTTAAATAAATAAATATGAGGCTTTTATAATTGCATAGGTACATAGATTACGACAAATACAGCGTATATACACACAGTGCAGTGAATCGTGGTTTTAATTGACTTCATAAAGTCAGGTTATTCAGAGGCATTTTGATTTAAAAGATAACTCACGCACCAGCGATTATGATAAAGTATCTTTGACTAAAGTATAGTGACTTAACAAATAGCGAAGTGATATGAGTGACCGCCTCAACACTGCCAGTGCTCTAAAAGCTGCCGGTTCGATAGATAAAGCACTAAAACAGCCGACTGCCGCGATACAATAACTGTACCCAGCGCGGTAGTAGGTTTACTTAAAGAAATTCAGTGTTACATCGACCGGTTCAACATAATTCTATATAAATAATTTATTATCATATCAATACCAAAAATTAAAATCGATAATATTAATCAACATGAAATAAGTCAATAACGAAATCGAATCGAATACTTCAAAGTTATTCTTACAATACGCAAACGACATCCTATTGTAGCAATTCGACATGCTATCTAAATTGTCTGGCTGTTGTTTAGTGAAATGTCACTTAGATGAAGATAAGATGACCCTTTACCCCCAATATCGGTTGTCAAGCACAACAAACCATAAACCCAGTCCCCTCCTAAGACAGTGATCACCAGTAATTTCCAAGCAATATAACAGCTTTTAATGACACTCAACTGACCAAATATAAACAAACAAGTAATTCGAACATGAGTCACATGTGGGGATTCCAAAGCTTGCTGGATGCACGCCGCATCAAATTGTTTACCGTTTACTAAGTGCTCTGATTCATTGGTCTGTATAAATAAATCTAGATAGATCTGGAGTAATTTGTATATTGCCAAGTTTTCTGGATCAATTTGTTTTTGCTAAATGCCATAGCCTTTAGGCTGTCTGTATCTTTAAATTGTGTTTTTTTCTTATTTAAAGAATTTAGAGGGTTCCGCAGCCAATGATTGCTTAAGAGATATGTGAGCTACCATAACTCTTACTTATCGGGCGAAATTTACTAACAGTGTTGCTACTTTTACACCGTTTTCCTGCACTGTGGCTTATGGAGGTTGACTGCCAGGACTAGCTCTACTACGTATATCCCTATATTGTGGTGACAAAAAAATTGTGACCTCATCCTTAAAACTTAAACACGGTAATTACATAAACAAAGAACATGCAAAGTCAAAACAACTTTCAGTGAATCACAATATTTCTTTCAAAATGTTTGTAAATTTTGTGCAATAAGTAGTAACTAGTATGTCACCACACCAGCATCACCAATCACCAGTGATCATCAGTATGCTAACTGTATGGTGTAATACAATTATGTGTCCTTTCGAATATAGGTGTGAGAATATGTTATATATATAGTCATATGTAATTATTATAAACTAAATATGAGTATAATAAATAAGATTTTGTATTGCTTTACCATTAATGATGATGCATTATTTAGTATTGATACAGCACAGCTTCAGCACAGCTTGATTTGTGAGATTTTACAGACATAATAAACGAATCCTAAATATAATATATATAAATCATAATGTCAAAGCCAGCAAGTGCACTTTTAAAGGAATTCACTAATTTGTGCCTTTCATATTGCTAAATTTGGTCAGGCAAGTTAAGGGTTACACTTGCCCAATTATTATTTTATTAATTATTTGTCACTAAGGAATGCCTAATTCAATTAACAACAGCAGAGTCAAAATAGTGGGTATGGCTAGATCTCTTGAAGTTGTTTTGTACTTCTAATGGATATATTATTCAAGTTTTATTGTTAAAACTATTATTTACTAGCTACTGACCATGCCTTCGCTCACATTAATTCCACAGAAACACATTACTGGAATAAAAACTGGTCTAACTGTCTGTTAAATTATTATTCTTTTACTTTTATAATATTGGTAAGACAATCCTTCGTCTATCAGATATTTAAAAATGTAGTAGGTAATTGACTACATATTTTTATTTTATGACACATATACATAGTCTTGATACAAATTGTGCATCAATCATAGTAAAATATAGATATATAAGATATATATATAAATAGAACGAAAAAATGCCATGCACTCTCCTTTGCATAGATATTACTGGGAGTATAGCAGTCATTAGGTAAACAGTGCCTCTACATAAACAATTCCAAACAAATAATAATAATTCCAAATAAATAATCTTACATTGATGTTATTCCTAGATACAATTTATCTATTTCCTAGAAGTCTAGTTACAGAACTATTTTGTTTTCAACATAATGATGTTAAAAAGTTGAATGTTATGACTTTTGTATATATTTTCTTTTTCATTGACTCTTGTTTTAAATTCTTTATGCCTATTGGTAATGCAAGAAAAGCCAAGATTAGATGGGCAATTATTTAAACAGGCAAGAATCCATTATGCTTAAGATCTGATGGGATCTGAAAACTCATTAGAGCACCTACCACCTAACTACCATTGCCATAATATTCATCATTCCTGTATAATAGACACATAACAAATCCTATTGTACCATTGCCTCTGTATTTCTTCTATTTTTATATATCTTTTGCCATATACAAGTTTTTTATGCCATGTTGGCATCAATACTTCTCTATGTACAGAAACATGAAACATGCCTTCACAAGATTTAAGGAGGTATTCTCATAAAATTGTTTTCATATATCACAACATTCTGCATGTAGGAGTAATGTTAAAAATACATACCTAAATCTTGCATATTGGCTATAATCATGCCTAGGTTTGTATAAGTGATCGTCTTCGTTCGTAATGCCATACAAGTCATAAGCCTGTCGCCTCTCCGTGTCAGACAACAGTTCGTAAGCTTGCTTGATCTCAACAAAACGGGTTTCTGCATTTGGATCTTCATTTTTATCAGGGTGCCTGTAAGAATAAGTTATATTAAGTAAAATAAGATATTTACCTACCCCTCTGGGAAACAGGCGTGAATTTATGTATGTAAATAAGATATTTTAACAATTTATTCACAAATTGTGGCATTTATGATTAAACAACAGTAAATAGATGAAAACTAAAGCATGGTATTGTAATATATTTAAGGTTATCAAATACAACTCAGAAACTCTATAAACTTAACAAATTTTTGAATTAACTATCTATAATTTCTAAATAATTAGATAACAAATGTATGTTTTTATTTTTTATGTCTCTAAAGAATCTTCTCAGAATTCATATAAAAATCAATACACTATTGAATCTAATTAACCATTAGCCATCTTCTCATCACCCTGGCTATGTGCCAGGCTCTTCATGTATTGTTAATTTTAATTTTTATGGTGCAAATTAAAGTTTCAGCTGCTATCCCATATACAATATTGTAAATAAATAATCACACATTTCTGTTCATAACTCTTTTCCAAAACATTTATTTACTAAATATTACACACGGTTTAACGTTATTTTGAGAGTGCTGATAACTCACCATTCTTTGGCTAACTGTCTGTAAGCTTTGCGTATCTCTGGCAAGCCAGCCTTGCGGTGTATACCCAGAATCTTGTATGGGTCACCGATTTTTTGAGCGAGGAGCAGAGGGCACAGTGCGAGCACTACTACGGCCCACAGCCACAGCCCTCGCCAACCCTTGCAGTTCCATTGCATATTACCAAACAGTTTCTTTATCAACCCTACTGAATAAATCCTCCGTACTGCTCAAGATCAGTCTCATAGCAAAATCCTGCACTCGGCGACGGAACACATGACTGATGTATGCGAATTTAACACGGAAAACTCAAAAACTGTTATCAGTCATTTGTCTTAAAATAGAACGGCTGAAAATTCGTGAAATACTAAAATCTCACAAAAATTACAAAATGTCAATTGGGCCAAACCATAGTCAAATTAGTTGTTTTTCTGCGCAAATAGCAAAGACAAGACCTTTATAAAAAGCAGTTGAAATCAATAGATCACAATTTTAAGATAAATTTAGGAATTCATTGACTTGTTTATAATAGGTAACATTTTGAATAAAATTTATTAAATGAACACAAAATAGTCAAATTGGATAGGTAAGTATTTCATTCTACATTTAGTTCCGTAGAATAAAAAGATTGTCTTTGTTCTTTAGATAATTTAATAAAAATCAAATAAGTTTATTTCTCAAAATACTGTACAACTTCTGAAATGAATCATTTAAAACTACATTTGTGTATGAAAATAATTTGGAATTTCAGGCATAAAATAATATAAGGAAGAAACTTTAAGGAAACGTAATTCTATCGATACATTATGATTATACTATAATTAATTCGTTACACATAATACACTGATTAACGCCCGATTCCTGGAGAGAAAGGCACGGGCCCTTTACCTAGGTCTTTTTCTTCCAGGTGTCCCATATATCAATAGGCTATATTATTTTAATAAACAGAATTTATGCTTGGTGTATGCATACAGGTTATTTCTACATTTACATTTATATTTATTATTACATAACATGTTATACCTGGATTTACCATAAAACTATTAAGTTATTTACCATTTAAAATAAATTTGATGTAAATACAGAATCAAATTTGACATACAACAAATATCTTGACTGTCACTAAAAACCCTATAGTTATGTTAAAATCTAGTGGAAAGTAGGAAAATAAATTTATTAAATCGAATTTAGATATAATGTAAATATCGAATTACCTACGGAAAGCAGATTTGATTATAAGTACTATTTCTCTGTATCTGTAATTTCATAGCCGTATACTTAACTTTTGTGTATTTTAAGTATCGACATTCCATACACAACTTAAATTTTTGGAATCCTTATCCTTGAATTACGTGATAACACGTCACGTTCCAAATTTTGACGCGGCTGCCAATGTCATATTCGTCAACTGTCAAGTAAGTCAAGTTTGTCAACTCAGTATGAATTTTACTTGGTGGTGTGTGGTTGTATTGTGAATAATTTTATTTTTAATTACTATAAATCATCGTGATAATCAAGCAACTGTTGAGCAAGTTAATTTTCCTCAAATTTTCTGAGGTTAGTATATCGTTTTTAATTATAGGTTATAGTTATGATTCAAAACAAATAGCATATAATTTAAGAAATCACCGAATGATATGGTAATTTGAGCTTTCTGTTTAGTTACAAAGCTATAAAAAAACAATAGGTAAGTACCTCTGAGATTTTAGGCTCGCTACAGTTCCGGGTATTCTTATGCAATAAGTAGATATAACTATATCATTATTACAATGACTGTATATGATGAAAGTTAAAATTGAATAGTGAGATAAGGATATCTTAGAATTATTTACTGTGGTTTATAAGTATTTATTATCGTATTTCATTATCTGTGACTATAGGCTGTATCACCAATAGGTCAGTGTTCTAATGGATATTGTAAGAAATATTAGAAAGTTTGTCATACCACTAAATCCAACTAGTTACTACCTACTCTTGCCCTTTACTACTTATTACTATTTACTACTAAAAATGTCCTTTACATTAAAGTATTTGGGTGATTTGGTACAACACATTGTAATCATTATCAGTGTAACCTTATGGTTTTAAAGTAAAAAATCCATTCTTCACTAAACTTTTTAAACTATGCTTGTAACACCAAATGTATTTTAAGTTAGCAGAAAAATCTTATGAACATATAAAATGTTTTTCTGATAAATTTATTTTATAAGTTAATAATAAGTGCTATAATTGATTCACATGTATTATGATATACTAGCAATACATGTGAGTGAGTAAAGATAAGATAAGATAAAATAATCATAATTAATAAGTTAATGACATATCAATATTATCTATGGACTAAGTAATTAATTCTTAGCATTAGGCTTGTAATCATTAGAATTGATAGTATTTAAGGTTCATAAACTCTTTTTTTTATCTTATTTAGGTTGTGCTGTCAACATAAGCAGTACAAGAAAAAGTTAATGAATAAAAATATTATAGAGTAAATCTTCTTTTACAGTATATTGGCACAATTTGAACTATTAACTATTTGCCTTAAGTACTTTTGCTGAAAACAAGTTGAGGACTATCATTATTTGTGTGACAAAAAAGATAAAATCTCACAAAATCTATATTATGATGCTGACTTTTCTTTATATATATACATAAATATTCTCTCTCCTAAGCATGTACAGAGATTTTCACCAAGTAGGATTTAGTACCTAAATAATATGCGTTGCCATCTACCAGACAAAGTTTCAGACTCCATGCTGCTATAGAAAATTCTTGGCAGATATTCCCAATAACACCTTTGACCCACCAAAGAATGCAACCTGAGACCATGAGTTATTAAGTCCAAATTCAAAACATTACTAATATTATTCTAGTTTTAAATTTAAAAAGTAAAAAAAAAATATTTTTAAGCAATTACTGCCAGTAGAAATTAAGATTATGGTTATTTTGTGCAATAAAATGATAAAATATGCATTTATTTAAATGGCTCACTGTACATAATGAGTTAAAATCTCAATAATTGTTATATTGAGCTGGGTAGATACCAAACTGTGCCATAGTTGTGTTGAATAAACACAATAAAATAGCTATTCTTAGAACAGTGAGGCGATTAGTGATTACCTTTAAAGAAATAAAGTTGTCCTACTTTCTTTTTGTTTTGTTATTTAGTAATACATAATGTAAATGTATTTCTGCTGATATTTTGTAACAAAACAATTGCCTTTAAAAGTGGTGATGCAATTGTCTGCCAGTGTATGTTCTGTATGCATAACTGTCAGTCTTAGTTTTGTTTTGAATTAGGGCAAAATTATCTTGAGATCTTTTTATGCCTGGTTTTAATTATAATATAATTGGTTATATAATCACCACCATTTATGTCTTGGTATATTATTTTTCTGTGAAAACATGCAGGTAGTAATTGGACAAAGGTGTTGTAGAGAATGGTTCTTCAGCTATATTATTTAACGTCCCACATATTACTGAACAAAGGAGTATTCAATGTACTCTACCATTGGTAGATTGCCAGATTCCATGCTATGCTTCCGGCTATCTAAAATTCTCTTACAAATAAACCTAATAAAACTTAACCCCATAGGCCAGTCATAAGGCTTGATTTTTATAAAACTTGACTTTTAATTTTAAGAATATTGACTTTATATAGTGTGTAACAAAATCAATTTAAAGTAATAATCAGTATGAAATCTAAACTCCTTTATTACAACCATTATTGAAGCAATAGTATAGTAATAAATAATAGTGAATAATTTAATAATGAATAATTATATATTATTAAAATGATATGTATTTATATCCTTTCTATAATATAGAATTATGTCATCTTCGACTCATATGTCTTACATAAACATTCTAACCTGTTTGAAAGTACCAGAAACAGGACTGAAGTTACTAGATATGAATACTATTATTTCTACAGTACATTCTTAGCTAGTAAATTCTTACTTTTAGTCTGAGCTTATCTTAATAAATCAAGGAAAACCATGTCTTTAATTCAGCCATTGTGTATTAGACCAGTGTGTACAAACATACAGACGAATTGACAGAACATTTACAAACGATTTTATGTATATCTACCTACTATAGGGTACCCAATCTTTTTCAGGCCGCGGCACGCGTATGTTTCTTGTAATGTTTACTATTTTGTATCGGCGCCCTTGCCTATCTAGCTGGTCGAAATATATAGGTACAATGCTACTAGTTAGGTAGATAGGCACAAAAATGAAAATATCCAAATTATGAAGCTAAACTGTTTATTTAAAAGAAAATAATGGTAAGGAGAATCGCTTCACGGCACCCTTCTTCACTTTCTACGGCGCACCTGGACGCCGTCGCTCTGCGGCGCGCACTTTGGGAACCTCTGTACTATAGTAAAACTCTTACGTGGCTGTCTCAGTACATTAAAGGTATTTTCAAAACAAATAGGGTTAGACTGTTTAGAGGGCTTTCCATTTGAGTCCTTAGAATTAATGTCTATCCGTCACGTATTACGTTAAAACCTTGTAACAAATTTGAAGCTGTTTTCATACTTTGATAGCTTCATGTTCTACTTATGTCCAGTAGAATGTATTGAACGTATCTTTACGGTGCATAGTGTAATTGATTGCGAAATGGGCGAATTGCAGAAAACGTGCCGGAAGGCACTGGTAAAAGTAGGTAGTTACATTTATACATACTTTATTTATACATACTGTACATATAAAATTTCAATATAAGTACGTATTTTAGTTGCAAATGAAATAAATCTCGTTTGACGTCTGTGGTTAGGTACGTGAGCTGCGGTTATGAATGATTTATCCTGCTACTAATGACAAGTACAACTGTAGGTATAAAATTACATACATATTCTACAGCATAAATTATATACTTCTACTTTTAATACGTATGTAATTGTGTTTTAATACATATTTATATATTTTTATTGACTGCCTCCGTGGAACAGCGGTAGTGAATGCGACAGCTGTGCATGAGGTTTCAGGTTTGAGTTTCGGGTCGCGCCAACAAAAACATATTGGGTTTTTCTGTTAAGGAATCTCAATGCTATTCTGTAGTCATGAAGTTGGCGGTGTTAGACATCCCTGTGCCTCGAAAAGCACGTTAAGTTGTTGGTCCTGTGCCTGATCTCTCTCCGGTCGTGTCGGAATGCCGTCCCATCGGATCATGGGAGTTAAGGAATAGAGAGTGCACTTGTGTTTGCCCTCATATGTACATGTGCACTGTAATATCTCTTGCGCAGAGGACCAGTCTCCTTAAAGAATGGATGCCGTCTAAATGATATTATGTATTAAAATAAATCTGCAAATTTCTGTCCTGTAAGTACGGTCAGCTACATAAATCGCTGAACATTACACAATTTTGTAACAGTACCTATTTTATGAATTAAAACCTACTTATAATTCTCCAATAGTAATAAATTGTGACTAAAATAACAATCTTTTAACTGTAAATGCTGTAAAAGATGATAAATTACCAATATTGTGAATAATAGACCACTTCAAAATCTCAGGATTGTTAATCGATTTATGAGGCTGACTGTACATAGACTATAGATTGCACATCTTAATTCACCAGCTATGATTTGCGTAGAGCGGCTCTATATCCGTATACCGGGCATATTGCTAAACAACAGAAAATCCCAATATAACTTCGTCTTCATTACGATCGCTAAAACTAGAATCCTCGCTTAGACTTAGGCTGTCGCTTATGTTGTTGCTCCTTAAGACTGCGCCGAGCGTAGACGCAGTTGGACTGAATGACAGAGCTCGATATTCAAATCGACGCGCGGCCGCCATAGTGAAATTGTATGGAGGATTTGAAGTGTTTTTTTGATAAATATGTATCTTTATTAACTATTATCTTTAACTTAAATATTTGGGACGGACGAATTGTAATATAACTATTTATGTTTCGTTTAAGCTGTAACATAGGATAGATTTCTACTGTTATAATCTAAAATCACGTAACACGAGCTTACGTTTTTGCATTTTTCGTGCAAATTTACGTAATTTTGTAGGCGAAAATATTAATTATTTTTAAAGTTTGTAATTGTAAGTTTGTAAGTTTTTTACACTGAGTAATTGTAAACACATTCATTGTTATGGTAAATGTATATTTTATATTTGTATTAAACAAAAAGTGTTGATTTTATCAACTTAACTGTGACCGCTTGTTTTGGCACATTTCGCTCGGCGCAGTCTTAAATGAAGAACATGTACTTACAGGTTGATCGATCGAAGTTCGCTTTAACACTGCCTTTTCTTGTTTTCTTATCGTGAGCAGTAGCTCTCGTTAGTAAGCCGTCGTAGGTAGCTCCATATGAGCCAATAAGTCTGACTTTCTTTTCTAAAATATAAACTGAAGTAAACCAATAAAGCGCGTTCAACTAAACAAACAAACAAACTCTGTTTGTTTGGTTGAACGCGCTAATCTCAGGAAGTACTGGTTCGAATTGGAAAATTATTTTAGTGTTGGATAGCCCATTTATCGAGGAAGGCTATAGGTATAACATCACGCTATGACCAATAGGAGCGGAGCAGCAATGAAAAATGTTGCAAAATCGGAGAAAATTTTCTTATATGAAGCAGACGAAGTTGCGCGAGTCAGCTAGTCATATATACACATAGTCTTATACCTATATTTCTGAAGGGTTAGGCAGATGTCATTACTCACTTACGTTTCGCGAGGTATGGTTTTAGGTTCCACGTAGGAGCGAGCCTATTGGCTTTTATTGGACATGATTCTAGACTCTTATGCTGTTTTTGAGAATTTCTTAACTGAAAATTACGATATTATTTTGCCCTTTTGGAAATCGAACCTGAGACATCATGCAGAGCGATGGCATTTACTATTGGTTTAGGGTACTGTGGTGACCTCATCTACGAAATGAATAATGGAGTAAGATGAATTGCCATTCAGTTCGGCTAAAAACATTTAGTTGGCCTGATTCTGAAAATCTGAGCTCGCCACTAACTGTGAGTAATGTTGCAAGTCCAAAATGTGTGCGTCTGCGCGTCAGCAAATACCAGTAATTTTTGTCCCTTGCGTTGGCAGCACAGTGACTCCGTCTTTGATGAGTTGGCAACACCAGTGACAACGAGTTGCCAGCGCATATTGGATACTGTTGTATCCAAATAAAAATATATTTTCTATCTATGGTTAAACGCTAATTGAAACGATATTCGACAAATGTTACCGTATTTGTCATGTAGATAAAAATAAATAAGATTAGCGAATAATATAATTCGTTCTTTGGATAAATCAGAGACTTAACTTGAAATTTGGAAGTAAGGCAATTTGAACTGTAACTTCACACTAATAGAGTTCAAATTGTCTAACTGCCAAATATCCAGGTAAGTCTCTGTTTTATCAAGAGCGCTATATATTCTTAAATATTAGTTAGGAGTATCGTAATCGGTCTTAAGACTGCGCCGAGCGAAATGTGCCAAAACAGGCGGTCACAGTTAAGTTGATAAAATCAACACTTTTTGTTTAATATAAATATTTATATTATATATATTTGCACGAAAAATGCAAAAACGTAAGCTCGTGTTACCTACGTGATTTTTAGATTATAACAGTAGAAATCTATTCTATTTTTCAGCTTAAACGAAACACACATAGTTATATTACAATTTGTCCGTCCCAAATATTTAAGTTATTGGTTGACAATAAAGATACATATTTATCAAAAGAGCTCTTCAAACCCTCCATACAATTTTACTATTGCGGCCACGCGCCGATTTGAATATTGAGCTCTGTCATTCAGTCCAACCGCGTCTTACGCTCGGCGCAGTCTTAAATAGTAGTGCCTGACTACAATACTATTTAAGGACGATTACGTATTAGTACCTAATAGTAACGATATACGAACGATATATATTAGTATGAGTCCGTGGTATAAGTAATAGCCTAGTGGGAAACCGTTAGAATGCCACGCAGAGGTATCGAGTTTAATCCCAAGGCGCGCACCTGCACATTTCGAAGTTATGTGCGAATTAATAGTTAATTATTGTTCGCTTAAACGGTGAATGAAAAACATCGTGAGGAAACCTGCATGTCTGAGAGTTCTCCATAATGTTCTCGAAGACATGTAAAGTCTGCAACCCGCACTGGGCCAGCGTAGTGGACTATGGTTTAAACCTTCTCACACTGAGAAGAGGCCTGTGCCCAGCAGTGGGACGGTTTAATACAGGGCTGATATTATATAAGTACGTATTAGTACGAAATTGATACATACATATGTATTGCTATCGTAAATGTTACGTAATTTCTTAAATGATTGTGCAATTTGAAGTTATTGATCTCAAACGTGTTGATATAGACATTCTATTATTTAGGCATTTATAATGATGACACTTATGTGGAAAACAAAAGTTGCCATTCTTGGATTTACCCATACTTAGGCCAAATTCTATGTGGAATATTCAATAATAAGTTTTGTCAGATCCTGAATACCATAATTATGCGAAAGTAGATAAAAAACTAGCCCTATTAAAAACTAGCCTTGTTAAAAAGTTGGTTTTGGTCATAGTTGTTTGGCTTTTTCCTCAGCTTTGCAACTATGTTTGAAACAAACCGCGCATTGGAATTTTCTCTTCTCACAATTAGCTGAATTGTAAAGCAAATATCTAGATGCGCTTAGTATATTTGCCTCTGATTGTGATCGGCAAGGTTGCGCGAATCACACAGCGTATATGTTGTGGCCAGATCATAGAAATGGTCACTTCATGACGTGGCCGACCATTTCATGAAATGGTCAAATACCCGCTGCCCGCATCATGATATGGTCAGATCAATGAATAATCAGCGTTTGACGATTTGATCACTAATGTTTGACCATGTCATGGAGTAGCTGTGGCTCTAGACGGCTACAAACGTACGTATGTATATACCTTCCTCAAGCCTCTTCCTAATCACAAAATAAGGAAATGCATCATAACACAACCTAATTGTGATCGTATTGCTTGCGTCGCATCTAAATTGCCGTCACTTAACGAATCGGAGCAATGAAACAAGTGGCTATCATAGACAGTGACGTCACGCCGTCGGCGTCGGTGGGTGTGCACATGACGCTTGGGCAATTTAAAAAGCAATTTGTTACAATATTGTAACTAGCGGGGCACTGATTGCTTCGTTATTCAGCCTATTTCAAATTGCGTTAGGGTCATGGACTTTTTAACACTGGCTATTTGTGAAGAGATTTTGAGTAGCCATCTTGCGAATGTCAATTGCGCGGGAATACAAACTTGTCATCAACTAATGATTAGGAGGAGGACTCGTATTCAATGTGTCCTGTCTAGCGGTCAATACTAAGTCAAACCTTTTTTTATAAGATTATATTTTTTAGAACGAACTTGGAGAATTTAAAAATAAAGTTACCTTTTGAGCGCTGCAAATTTTCTAAAGCAACACCTTGAATAACTCTTACTATTTGTAATAATACAAAAATAAAGAAAACCTGCTTAAGTACATACCTATTATTTTCTTAGATCTACCTGCGGTCTAAATCTTGTTATTAAAATTTGAATAAGTATAGATACCTTCTTGTTTGAACATTGAATAAATTAAACACAGAATAAAATTAAAGTCGACTAAGGCATAAGGCAAAAAACAATTTTGCGGACGGTGATATTATTATTTTGTGTCGTTTTAATTAATAAATACAGCATGATTGGCAAATATGAGTCATAAAATCTATTTCAGACTGCCACGAAGAATCCAAGCATAGTTTTATGTTACCTACCTTTACAACGTGTAGATTTTCGTAAAATGTTGTTATCTTTTGTATAGAAAGTAACAATAAAAAATAATTAGACTGCTCTGTTTACTTAGGTATTATCTATATTTTAATTAATGTCATACTCTACTTTTATTTTATCTTCTTAGCGATTATTAATCCCAGCTTATGCCAGGGTCCGCTTATTTCTGGTCTAACGAGATTTAGCTGAATTTCAGGTTTTACACGGATCGACTGCTATCTGACCTCCGTAACCCAGAAGGATAACATCATTCTATGGTTAGACCAGTCGTCAGAATATTTGAGGGCGCTGACTTCCCAGTAACAACTGCCATAGACGTTCACGACAGCCGGGACCTACTGCTTAACGTGCTTTCCGAAGCGCGGGGGTGAAACAGCGCCAACTTCCTAACTCTGGGCGAATTATTAAGAACTTTTTGACAGAAATTCTTAATAAATTGCTACTAAGAAATTCTTGACGGAAAATCTTAGTAATGTTTTGCAATTCCGACCCGGGAATCGAACCCAAGACCTCATGATCCGCAGTCGTATACTCTATTTTTATTTTATAATAAATAATATTAATTATAATAAATAATATCAGGCCTGTTTTAAACTGCTCCACTGCTGATCATGGGCCTCATCTCAGTTTGAGAAGGGCCATAGTCCACCACGCTGGCCCAGTGCGGGTTCGCAAACTTCACATATCTTCGAGATCATTATGGAGAACTCTTAGACATGCAGGTATTCGCACGACGTTTTCCTTCACTTCGAAAAGTCAGAGGTGAGGTGAGCGCCTTGGGATCGAACTCGGGACCTTGGTGTGGCAGTCCAACGGGTTCCCACTAGGCTATTGCTTTATACTATTTTTCATTAAAGACCCTGCGCATGCACATTACGATGTACATACATACGCACTCCTCCCACTATTCTACACTATTATATTCTATAAGTTGAGTTTGTGTGTAGGTTTCAAACCACGGGTTGATATGTCTTATCTATTAATATGAAAAATAAAGTCTGTATGCTTTTTCAGTGATTCATGTTTAGAAGGAGCAATAAAGTCATCTCGGTAAAATTCCGAGAATGCTGATCAATACCTTCTATACTTATTTCTTTGACGTGTCAAGGCACAGTAGGCTCCATGCTTGCAAGCAACTTTGAGAAGTACCTCCTCTTAGCGGAGATCGTGCGATAAAACAACCTTGTTTTATGATTCTCCGGCGAATTACATTTTAGTAGTAATCTCTTAGTAGTATAAAATGCCTAACTGCCTTGAAGGTATGGTGGCATATATATATGGTATTTTGACAGCCCTTTAAAAAAAGAATTGACTACGAATTGCCTACTTATAAGAATTCGTATTAATATTTTTGACTTAGTGAGGAACTTCTTTACAATTCCATTTTCTTGGTTTCGCTGGAGTGGAGTGGGCGCATCTAGATCTTAAATTAACGTAAGTCTATACGTATTTATGACGTCAACGATTAATTATTTCGCGTGTAAGACGATATTGAAGGTCACCTAATCTCACACACTCTGACTAGACAATATTTGTGCTAATCAGCGGTGATGTAATCTCAGCACATTGTTTCTGCTTAGCACTTCTTACCTTGCATAAGTTCGATCTTAATTACTGATTCATCAGTATACGCCGCGCTGATCCCGTGGCATGAGTTTATGAAAGTTAGCAGATCTCGTGAACCTTTTTGATTTTAAGTCTTATGTCCCGCTTTATTTATTAGGGATTTATAACCGGTTTCTTAAAGGCTAATCAACTACATGTTAAAATCAGACTCATATCGTGATTGGCTGACTGAATGTCAGCCAATCGCAGCACTTAACGAATGTTTAAACGTCTGATATCTAATTTATGTGTTGATTGGTCAGCCTTTCAAAAACCGAATGTTTATATTCTACTTAGTTGGTCAGTGGTCGAAATTCGACCATAATTATGAAAAGCTTATTCTTAATATTGTCTTCTGTTTTCGCGAATGTTATTCATTGAAATTAAACTCATTTATACGGATTTTATCGCGTTGTTTATTTAACACTGTATTACATAATTTTGAAACTGTTACACTACTACTACTATTGAATTTTACTAAAATTTATATTAGCTTAAAATTTGTAAAATTCAATAGTACTTAGTAGTGTTAGTTTCAAAATTGTGTAAAACAGTGTTAAATAAACAACGCGATCGGCTTGCGTGTTCCCACGCGCGCCTCTGTGTCGTGTCCGTCTCCCCCTTTAGGGGGAGACAGTAGGGCTTTTATTTTGAGAAGTACCTATCTTGGGTAGGTCTTATTACGTAGGGGCCTGCCGTTTCATACGGCGGGCCGTAACCTCGGCGGGGTCGCGACCGCATGCGAAAGCGATTCGCGCGGCCCCGTCGAAAGTGGTTTTGTCGAGGAACATCGTGGTAGGTTTAGTCGGTATTCCGGGAGGTACTTTACTACTATTATTCCATCTTTCTTTTACCCCGGCGAGTCCGACATAATCCCTCCGCCCGCCCCCGCGGAGAGATATGCGTCATTGAATACCACCACGTAAAAGGAAAAAAAAAACGCGATAATATCCGTATGAATGAGTTTAATTTCAATAAACACTTATTCTTTTTAAATGGCAAATTGCTTTAATTATGGCAAATCTGACTCCTTTATGCTAGTAATAAGCTTAAAAAGGAGTACAATCTTTAATCTTCACGTACAGAGATACGCAAGTCTGAACTCTTTCTTAAAACCATACTCAGAGAAATATAATTGAGGATCACTAGTCTAGAATATAGCATGTAATAAAATATTTTATTTAACTACATAATTTTTATCTATGTATATATTTAAAAGTCAATAATAAAAGTAAAATAAAAAGAACCCATTAATTCATTTATATGTATTTATTAAAATCATGCGCATAAGGTTATATTTGTTTTATATAGTATATATACACTATCATATCACACTTACATATATGTATACATAAACACTATATACATTTATTCATATACTAAGCATAGACAATGTTAGGCTATCAAATCATGTATAGAAAACCCAATCTTAATTCATATTTATTGGGTAATGAAAAGAAGTATAATTCAATTCATATTTGATTCTTAAACTTTACAATGTCGTATATAATACATAGACACAAAATAGAAATATCAAACGAGAATGGTTCAATTTAATATTTTATTTAATTTAATCATTTTGATTTTAACAGGTAAATAAATAGTAATAACAATTGAATAGTTACTCAGCTTTTATTTCGTAGCGCAAACTCGGAGCTCCGTTCGGTTCGGCGGCCAATCAACAAGTGACGTGATCCGTCTGACACGTGTCCTTTTATACTAGTGAACAAACAAGTCGGGCGGCCACGTGTTTTTTAGAAATGATTATATTTGAGCTACTTAGTTTTTGCTAATAATGTTGTTAAATCATAATTTATTTTTCTTTATGTTTGAACATGTAAATAACTCTAAAATTGATCTTATTATTGTAACTTAACCTAAAATCTAACCTATAAATAACAATGACATAAAATGTAGCCGGATTTATTACACAGTTATGTTATCGGCACTATTCCCGGGATAAATAGGTACTTACAAATGAGACACACACATATTTAAGCGTACTTATTTTCATATTTCTTTGAATATTTAGACAAAATATTTCGAATAATCTATCACGGCCAGACTGACCAGTACTTCGCTCTCGAAGTACCCTTTGTATTAGTCTGTATATATAATATATTATTATTTCCTTTTTGTTTAGCACCTGCTGCATTAACGTTTAGTTAACCAGCAGTATTGTTTTTTGATCTTTGGCCTTGGCATACAAGCACCTATCACCCGCTGCAGTGTGAATTGCAGTGAAGTATCAGGGCAAAGATCGACCAGCGGTATTTTTGTGACTTCTAACCATGACATATCAACCCTATCACCCGCCGCAGTATGATATTCAGGTTAATATCTGATCAGAAGCCGACCAGCGGTAAAACCATTAAATATGTGTATGTCTTACGTAAAAAAAAGTAAAATGTAGATATCTTTATAACATGCTTTATTTTAGCCTTATACACAAATCATAATCAAAAAAATATTTGTATACAATATAAATATTTATAATAACTATTATTTTACATGCAGAAATAACAATCATAATATCGTATAATAATAATCTATCACGGATCGGATTTACAAAGATTCTTCAAAACAAATATTTTGTTCTAACCATTCGCCTGGACAGGCTCGTAATTTCTCCTTAGCTACTGTAATAGCCCTAATATTATTTTGACCCCGTAGCCTAAATCTGTCATTTTCTAGCACTTCTATTATTTCATATGGACCTTTAAATTTAGGGGCAAGTTTGTCATGACGTCTATGGTCTTGACTAACGTAAACTGTATCGCCAGTAGAATAAGTTTTATTATTTCGTCTAGTATAGTCAAATCGGTCTTTAAATTTAGTAGCGCTTTCATCAAGTCTTTGTCGTGCTAAGTCACGGTCAGTATTTACATTAATATGGGGTTGATTAGATACATCTGTTACGTCATCTAAGCGAGCTTGTATGGGAGGTATGTTTCCTTCTCTGCCTATTAACAGTCTAACAGGCGAAAATCCTGTAGTTTTCTGAATAGTGGTATTGAGGGATTGCTGTACATTCCAAAGAGCGTTTGGCCATTCTGCAGTATCATTAATTGTTGTAGTTAGCATGTTTATAACTGTCGCTACATAACGTTCAACTTGGCCGTTACTGCGAGGTGTACCGGTAGATATCATATGGTGTCGAATTTGCAATTCTCTAAATATTGATTGTACTATGTTTGAGGAAAAGTTTGTTCCTCTGTCTGTAATTATCAGGGAAGGGGTGCCAAATAATGTTATAGTCTCCCGTAAAACAAATACTAATTCCTGTCCTCCTAAATTCTTAAGTGGTTTTAGAATACAAAACTTTGTGAAACCATCGACAACTAACAAAATGTGCTTATAACCATCCTCAGACTGCCTAAAAGGTCCGGTACAATCGAGATGCAATGTATGAAAAGGAATAGTTTTCACTAAAGGATAGAGCAGACCTTGTTTAGGTCCCGAATGACCTTTCCGAGAAGTGCAAACCAGACAATGAGAGATATATTTTTTTGTAAAAGCTGCAATGCTAGGAAACCAAAAATGTTCTTTAAGTTTATAAAGTGTTTTATCGTAACCTACGTGGCAATTCTCGTCATGATAGAGTCGTAGCATACTAAGCCTATATCCCTTAGGAACAAATAATTTCGGTACATCGTCAGAGTCAGTTTTATAATGTAATAGGTCGTTAATAATAACATATTGGTTGGCGTCAATGTCACCAATTCGAACTTTGTTTAATAAGTCTTGAGTTTCTTGGTCATTTTGCTGAGCAACTCTTAACCACGATGGTGGATCAGCATTTAAGTTTTCAATAATATTAACCGAAGGTTTTACAGTTACCGGGTTGCGACTTAAGTAATCAACATGTTGAACAAATGTACCCTTTTTATATGAAATTTGAAACTGGAAGTCTTGCATAAAGGTCCACCATCTAGCTACACGAGGGGACAAGTCCTTTTTTGTCATCGTGGATTTGATAGAGTTGCAGTCTGTCACTATAGTAAAATTTACTCCCAACAAATATACTCTAAAATGTCTAAGGGCATTGTAAATGGCTAATGTTTCTAAATCGTATGAACAATATTTGGATTCAATAGGGGTAGTACGTTTGCTAAAATATGCTACAACTCGATTTTGATTATTTATTTTTTGTAGTAAAATGGCTCCGTACCCTATGGAACTGGCGTCTGTATGTAATTCAGTCGGTAATTTTGGATCAAATACAGTTAAAAGGGGTTTTGATATTAAATGTCTTATTACGTATTCTTTAGCTTGCTCTTGGTCGTCGCTCCATTCCCATTTTTGGTCTTTCTTTGTTAATTTAGTGATACTAGCGGTTTTTGAAGCAAACTCCGGTATAAACCTACGAAAATAACTGGCTAATCCCATAAATTGTCGTACTTCCTTGATAGATGTAGGAGTTGGAGAGTTAGTTAAAGCAGTAATTTTGTTTTGGCTTGGTCTTATTCCTTCTTCAGAGACATTTCGACCCAAATACTCTATCTCATTTACAAAGAATTTGCATTTTTTTAAATTTATAGTAAACCCAGCGACACTAAGAGCATCTAAAGTGAGTTCTAAATATTGTAAACCTTCCGTTTCAGTCTTAAAGGGAATCAACAGATCATCAATATATACTAATAAAAATTTTAAGTGCTGGACTGCTTTGCTGATGGCTTTTTGGAAGACAGACGGGCCATTACATATACCAAAAGGCATTTTTATAAACTCATAATGGTTATCTGGAGTAACGAAGGCAGTATATTTAATAGAGTCTTCAGACACCGGAATTTGGTGAAATCCACTCTTCATATCTATCGAAATGTAATATTTAGAGTTACCCAATCTATCAAGTTGGTCCTCAATCAAAGGGAGAGGATATCTTTCCTTTTCAATAATTTTATTGAGAGCTCTAAAATCAACGCACATACGGTCAGTTCCATCTTTCTTTTTTACAAGTAGAACAGGGCTAGCATAGGGGGAATCGCTTTCTCTGATTATATTTTTATTTAAAAGATCTTTGCAGATTTCATTGACTTTTTCTCTCTCAACGGGTGCTAGTCGGTAAGGTCTATAATGTATAACTTCGTCTCGTTTTAAACGTAGATGCAATGTACCAGTTTTGACAGTCCCAATATTGTGTTCAGAGGGTAAAACAGATGGAAATTTTTCAAATACTGTTTTTATTCTAGTCTGAAGGCCAATATCTAAATGATTAACCAAGTTATGCAGTAATCCTAACTCATCAGTACTAGTCTCCGTACAGTTAACAACGTCAGTCGATAATGGAGTTACTCTACGAGTCACCCTACAACCCGTGGAATCCATAATAACAGAAATATCTGAATATTGTATAATATTACGACCTATCAAGCAATCATAATGGAATTCACTATCCCGAGCTACGTTAAATTCTATTTCGATACAGATTTCATTAAATTTTACAGGTACAGTGATTTTACCAAAAATGTGTAAGATACCACTCCCAATACCACAAAGTGTGGTGTAATGAGGATCTAGTTTACAGTCCAGTCGTTTGGCTATGGAGTTTTTAATGATACTACACGTAGCACCAGTGTCGATAAGAGCGTCCAAAGTCACGTCTTTAATGTCAATCTTTGTTAATTTGAGGTTGTCAACCTTAGCAAAACAGTTTACATCATTTTTATTATCTGTTGTTGCATTATTTTTAGAATTATTAGCTCGTTGCTTAAAGAAACATACATTTTCAGCATGGCCCATCTTTTTACAATATGTACATTGAATGGGGTGATAGGTTGATGATGAGGTAGAAGCTTTGGACTGATTGGTTTCGCGATTTGGGTTATGAAAACATTGAGCACGAGTATGACCAGGTTTATTACAAAGAAAGCAACGTTTGTCTTCTATTCTAGATCGTTTATGACTACTAGCAATGGATAAGGAGTCATTTTTATCAGTTTTGTTGTCTAGTGGTCGCTTTTTGGGAACTTTGGCGTATGTCGTAAATAATGATATTAATTCGGCCGTAGTGTTAACACGACTGTTGTGTGCTGCCATTTTAACCGTGGTATCATGTATACCCCCACATATAAGTTCTACTAACTGTACTTCAGTAAACGCTATTTTTGTCTGCTTAAATAGTCTTAGTTTTTCCCTGGCGTATTCACAGTAAGAGTCAGTGTTTTCGGATGTCAATAACACTGCTCTGGATAGTTTTTCAGAAAGATTACGTTTTTCTGGGTATAAGTCAGTCAAAGTTGTTTTAAAAACTGCCCATGTTCTACCCTCTTCAGGATCCCAAGTCTCATACCATAATAATGCAGAACCTTTTAAGGCTTTACCTGCCTTAGCAACTGTTGTTATTTCGCTCCATCCCATGTCCACAGCAATAGAGTTGATGGAACGACACCAGCTATCAGCACCATTTTCGTTTTTCTCTGGATCAAAAGGCGGTAGCACGACATCGTCGCCTCGGCGTTTATCCGTTAATGCAGCTTGAATTGTCTTCAGTAGACTTTCAATAATGGTGGAATCCATTATGAAACCACGTTCAATTTCTGAAAACATATAACACATTAGTCTTTAGTTCGAATCCCACTTCTGATAATAAAATATTTTATTTAACTACATAATTTTTATCTATGTATATATTTAAAAGTCAATAATAAAAGTAAAATAAAAAGAACCCATTAATTCATTTATATGTATTTATTAAAATCATGCGCATAAGGTTATATTTGTTTTATATAGTATATATACACTATCATATCACACTTACATATATGTATACATAAACACTATATACATTTATTCATATACTAAGCATAGACAATGTTAGGCTATCAAATCATGTATAGAAAACCCAATCTTAATTCATATTTATTGGGTAATGAAAAGAAGTATAATTCAATTCATATTTGATTCTTAAACTTTACAATGTCGTATATAATACATAGACACAAAATAGAAATATCAAACGAGAATGGTTCAATTTAATATTTTATTTAATTTAATCATTTTGATTTTAACAGGTAAATAAATAGTAATAACAATTGAATAGTTACTCAGCTTTTATTTCGTAGCGCAAACTCGGAGCTCCGTTCGGTTCGGCGGCCAATCAACAAGTGACGTGATCCGTCTGACACGTGTCCTTTTATACTAGTGAACAAACAAGTCGGGCGGCCACGTGTTTTTTAGAAATGATTATATTTGAGCTACTTAGTTTTTGCTAATAATGTTGTTAAATCATAATTTATTTTTCTTTATGTTTGAACATGTAAATAACTCTAAAATTGATCTTATTATTGTAACTTAACCTAAAATCTAACCTATAAATAACAATGACATAAAATGTAGCCGGATTTATTACACAGTTATGTTATCGGCACTATTCCCGGGATAAATAGGTACTTACAAATGAGACACACACATATTTAAGCGTACTTATTTTCATATTTCTTTGAATATTTAGACAAAATATTTCGAATAATCTATCACATGCGTCGTTTGGCAATAACACAATATCTATTCGTCCTTCATCGTTTGACGTTAAATCATAAATAGCATAGTTCTATTAAGTTATTTACTGTCGTGTCATGTTTCCATTGTAGTATTTATGTTGCTATTCACACTCGTAGCTTCTAGATTTTCTAGATTACACCACATAGTAAAATACACATACAGCGTCTTTGGATTACGTAATATGGAATTACTTTGTGTTTGCGTGAATTCTATAGGAACGCAAGCCGCAATAAAAATCTATAAAAAATCGTTTGTATCATGGATAAGTTTAACCAGTGTCCCAAATTTCGTCGGTTTCACAGTTTATGCGTGATTAAGTAAAACATATAAATATCTGCACCATCTTTTAGATCCTAACGTCCTTACTAATATTATAAATGCGAATGTGAGTTAGTTTGTTAATTTGTTAAGCTTTCACGTCTTAACTACTTGACCGATCATCATGAAATTTCGCATACACGTTGTCAGAGTAACAGAAAAGGACATAGGATACCTTTCATCCAGGCAAAAGTACTGTTGCTAACCCAACCTACATTTACGTGAGCGAAGCCGTGGGTAAAATACAGTTTGAAATATTTGTAGGAGTTACAAACGTACATGCACAGTCTCATGCCTATTTCGCGAAAGTACTAGCAAAGGACATTTCGTAAACAATACTTTTAAGACCCACATAACAAGAGGCGAGCCTATTTAGATACCAGACTGCGTACTGCATCTAAAAACCTTTTATAAAAAAAAAACACTACTCTATTTTAAATCGAATTCGGAACCTCATGCACAACAATCGCATTGACTAGGTACCTCTACGCTACCGACGCAGTCTTTTATGTCTAAGGTGTCAAACAATCACACAGACCGACTGATTGTAAACATTTATCATAGCTTATAGCGTCTAATATATGCAACACTAGAGGTAATTAATATGCATTGTCCTTATAAAAAGGAATCGCTACCGAGGCCAGAACCAAGAGTATAAGAAGTACTCTATAGGTACTCTAAGGACAGAAAATTAGTCCCCTGTTGATTATTATAACCTACTAGCTGTTTCCGCGGTTTCACCTGGGTTTATGATTACTGCACCGCTCCTGCGGGTCGTAGCGTGATGTTATATAGCCTATAACCTTCCTCGATAAATAGGCTATCCAACTCTAAAATAAATTTTCAATTCGACACAGTAGTTTCTGGAATTAGCGCGTTCAACCAAACAAACAAACTCTTCAGCTTTATAATATTAGTATTGTTACGTGCTGAGTTCGAGGGATAAGAATGTAAAACAATATTACCGACTAAAACGTTTTATTCTAGCACACAATTTAATTTAAAACACAACACAAACTATACTGCACTTTTTCACTATAACTAACTTTAAACTCTGTAGTATTTTCGCTTCAGTTCGCTCCGATGTATACTTGACCGCTTACGATTGTAAACTGACTCGGCGAGCGCTGGCCTTCCCCTTTTATAAGCGGTTAAAGCGTTTCCGAAGTTTTCTAGAAACGTGATACCCGGTATATAAACAGTACGAAGATTCGAAAATGTGCCAGCGTTCTCGCTATTCTACTCGTATCGACGAACTACGTAGTTCCGTAAGTATTCAATAGATGGCGCTATAATAAATTATTGGATGGAACGGCCGAGTCTTCCACACAATGCCGAGAGATGGCACTGAGTGTAGCATTAGTATAGATAGATAAAAGCTTAATCAGTATTACTATTGCTTTTGCGACTACGAAAAAATAAGAGTAGGTGTAATATCAGCCCTGTTGATAAGCTGTCCTACTGCTGGACACGGACCTCTTTTCAGTAAGAGAAGGGTTGAGTCATAGTCTACCACGCCGGCCCAGTGTGGGTTGTTAGACTTCAGAAATCATCCAGAACAGTACGGAGAACTCTCAGATATACAGGTTTCCTCACGATTTTTATTCTTCACCGAGCGAGTAATAATTAACAATTTAATACGCATGTAACTTCGAAAAGTCAGAAGTGTGTTCTTGAGATGGAACTCAACACTTCTGCGTAACAGTCTAATGGTCTCCCACTAGGCTAAGGCTGAATTCTTAAGATTAGTTGCAAGAGTCAAACTACTTTTTCATCTTCGCCTTTAGATTCTGACGTCACAGAGTTTTAAGAAGATCTGGCTTCCCAACTAAAATATTAAGTGTGACATTTTGTGAAGATGTTTGTTACATAAACATTCTCGGAAAATTTGAATTTCATTCGAATAAAACTATTTGCTTCTTACTTAGACGAAATGCTGCAATGCAATGTAATTAATAGGTACTTTGTTTCCAAAACTCCCATAAAATACTCAATATATTGTAGGTACTAAATATAAAACTAATAGATTGTAGTCACTATCTGCTCACCTGATGTTGTTCATAATTATTTTTACTGCATGCACACGTTTTTGAGTTGCCATCCAGATTTAGTACCTATCATATCTTGTATCTTTAGCATGGAAACATGTTTGGTGCATCAAATAAATAAATAAAAATAACATTAATCTATCTTCTACGCTATTTATTTCCAGTGTCATAATTTTTATTCTATTTCATCTGCAGAACTCAACATGGACGCGTTAGCGGACGTACTGCAGCCTTACAAGGAGATCGTGGGCAATGTGGCCGCCGTGGTGACCATCGGGCAGATGTTCTCTGGCTCGTTCATCTGTTGGGACATCTACAAGCAGGGCAACACCAGGGGCATCGGCATCATGCCCTTCCTCGGCGGTATTATCATGTAAGTATACATTAAAGTCTAAGTTCTACAATAAAACAGTCTTCATGTCTTAGTGGAGATGTATTTTATAATTGCTACGCATGTTTTTATTATTCGTTGTGGTGTACCGTTAAGTAAGGGCACTTCAGTAGTTATTTTGATAAGCGCGCTAGGTAGTGAATGTTAATGAGGTATATGATTGGAATAGTCGGCGACCAAGTTGGAGACATTCTCGAGAATTAGTAATTGACTACTACAAGTTTATTATTTGACAGCTTGGCTGGCGTTTGGCGCAGTGGTTTAAGAAGTCACCTTGCCACTCCTACCGCGCCGAGGGTTGTGGGTTAGATCTTCACACGGACAAAACTTTGTGTGATCTATAAATAGTTGTTCCAAATGTGATTGTTCTTTGTGTCCCGTTGTTTGGACGTTTGTAAAGTCATGTCATCCAGGACTTATTTCTAGAGCGGGCATTATCTTTTAAAGAATAATTTATTAAATAATTATTATTCTTTCGAGTCTTGGTTTTGTTTGTGTCTGTTGTTTGAATCTATGTAAAGTTCGCCGATACACAGGAATTAAACCAAGTACGAGCATTGCTTACAAAAAAAAAACTGTTTAAGAGTACTCTAACCAAGAGCCGTGCATAAAGAATGTAAAGAAGAAAGTAAAAGTAATATTCCAAGATTATAGTGAATGTCATAACGTAGTTTATGTTTACCCCTCCGGAAAACAAATTGCTGCTTGCTACATGTTAGACCCACATGGGTCTACGGTAACATCCCCGTGTAAGCCTTCCAAAGGGCCGGGTATTTTCCTAATGTACCTATTAGGGAAATACCCGTGAAAGAGAAACAAATAATAATAATGCTTTAAAAAGCATCGTAGGTACCAAGCCGTAGATTTTTTCTACACGCTACTAAGTAATAATATTGAAGACAATTTTATTATTTTTTTATTATATGGCGTGTTGGTCATATTATTATACTGTTGCACAATCTTAGGCACTAAAACTACAGCTCGCTCGTTAGATGGCAAGCGAACTGGATTGATTGAAGTATTTCAGTTTTTTTTACATTCGAGAAGCAGAGTTCCGATCCAAGATTAATTTTAGAACGTATAAGACTTGCTCTATTTAAATTGGATTTGGAGCATATGTAGCCGTGTCCTGTTTTTTTGGGCATCTAGCTGGGCGATAAAGCTAAAACATGATAGATACAACAGTGCGAAAAACATAAGAAAACACAATCATATTTGAAGAGTACAATTGTACTTTAGAAATCTATTAACCAATTAAAGACTTCACAAACTTTTACCTTTATAACATGTATTAATAGTACTCGATAATTGTAATGAATTCAACGTCGAATGAATTACCTATGCTAATATGTACTGAAATTTGGAGAACACAAAGCTATTCGTATTTAAATTCCAAGGTTTTATGTTACCTTGAATGTCTGCCGTGACAAAAGACAATAGTTGTATAGTAAACATACCTGCCAATTTAGATGGAGAAATATTGCTTACGCTACTTTTAATGGTTACTAAGCTATTCAGGCTTCGATTAGTTATGCGCGTGATGATGTATGTTTATTACTCAGTTCATCATTTATTTTATAACTCTAATTATTATCTATCAATTGTTGGAATGTCAGACATAACTAATTAACAATTTTGTCAGGCGGAGAAACGCTGCAGCTCAAAAGCTCAGTTTGGAGTTGTGAATTTTTTTTGGATTAAGTAGATTTGATTTGTACCGGAACTAGACATCTTTTTGCTGTCTTCTTTTTATATCCTTTACTTGCCATAATTCCTGTTTCGCGAAGCACTTTACAAAATATTCAAACAACGGACACAACAACAACCTGACTTGAAACAACTATGCGAGTACTTTAATCATTATTGACAATGTAGACAATTATTGCATTTCACGGATAGCGACCCGTGCAATGCAATCATTATCAACAGCATGCTGCCTTCATACGCAAAACTCATAAAAAAGTAAGTCCTTTACCAAAACGCTCAACACCTCATATTGCACTGTCCGTGCACTGCAATAATTGTCACCGGCAAAGTTTTGTATATGGAAGGGCTTTCATATACAAAACTTTTATAAAAAAATATCTTCACATCATGTGTTTATTTCAACAGGAGCGTCCTCAACTTGAAGTTCGGCTACATACTCCGTGACGACAAGATGATCCAGGTCAACCTGGTCGGTCTGGCTCTCAACATCCTCTACACCATGATCTACTTCCAGTACACGCAACAGAAGATGAAGGTGTGGGCCCAGATCGGTCTCGCCGGTGCCTTCTCCGCTGCTCTCATAGGATACGCTCAGATGGAAGACCCCACTTTGGTGGAGACCAGATTCGGAACGATTATCACTGCGTTTATGTTTTACTTAATCGCTTCGCCGCTTTTCGGATTGGTAAGTTTATTGCAGATACGGAAGTATCAATATCACTGACTATGTATAATATTGATTAACGAAAAATATATAAGAGTAGTAGCATCGTGTCTTAGATATATCACGTCGATTTAAGATATTGTCGAACTAAAGTATTTCAGAGTAGTGTATGTCGAATTTGACTTATGTCGGACTAGCATTGTTGTCTAAGAACAATGTCGTCGAACTCACATCGTTTCTCAGTCAATTCATATCGAAGAAACGGTTTCTCGGAGTACACTTGTGTCACGCTTAAGTTGATTCGAACTAAAATATTGTCGAAATGAACACGTATCGGAGTTTCATGTTGTCGAATTAAAATCTTGTCGTAGAACGACTTGTCGAAATTCAGTTTGGGACTCGTCTTATAAAGACTTCAAACATATTATTATATTTTTCTTAAATATCTCCTATTTACAGACATCAACCAGGTACAATTTTATTATGTGTATAGATAAAGCTGTAGAAGTTCTTAATCCTTAAACACACAATATAAATTAATACACTATTCCCAAAGAGTATTTTGTCACATATATGTACATACATACTATTTAAGAATAAGGAGTCTCGCAACAAAATTAAAACTTGTTGTGCTTGTAGTTTATTTGAGGTAATTGTCCAGGAATAAGGCTACCCATCAAAATGAAGGCGTAATTTGCCGAATAAATAAGCACAAATGGCAATGGACTGACCATAATAGCTCTCGGAGCCGATGTCAAATGAAAACATCACGGGCAGCGAAGGAATAAAAATTTTTTAAAGGGTTTTGACACAAAATACACTCTTTTGTATTGAGAATTATCTCCATGGAAAATCCATCAAATGTGAATATGAAAGTTATCAATATGATTATGCAAGACTTTAATTTCTATCGACTTCAAAAAAGGGCGGCTTTAAATTCGACTTATATGTACAGGGTGTCCGGTAATTAATGGATAACCTTGAAATGTCTTATAGTATAAATGATGGACATCCAGAAAAAAAAGTCAAAATGTGCAATAACTAGTCATACTTTTATCTTATAGTAGAACTGAAGGCCGGTCAGAAGATTTCATTCATTCATGGTCGTAGTATACAAGAAAGTTATACATGGTAATTAAAAAAAACACATATCTCAGGTAGTAGGATAGATTTTTTCATATTTTTTCTGAACGGCCGTCAGTTCCACTATAAGACATTTCCAGGTTATACGTTAATTACCGGATAACCTGTATATAAAAATCTCGTGTCACGGTGTTTGTGGTCGTACTTCTCTGAAACGGCTCGACCGATTTTTATTATGTCATATTTTATGTATTTCGCCGCAGTCGTAGACATCTGATATTCACTAACTTTACAGAAGAGCATTTGAAAGCATTTAAACGACTTTTTACGATAGCATTCCAACTCTCTATCTTGATAGGTAGTATCTATAAATGTTTTTTTATTTTCAATAAGGATCATATTTATTACTTGTTTATGTAAAAAAGGAACTAGTAAATATAATATCCGTCCTTGTAAGACTGTGTCGATTTGATAGGTATTTGAATAGGTCGTAAAGTATATTTTATACCGCTAAGGAATCATTTATATAGCAGAATCACTTTTGTCAGGCCAGCTAGTACATAACAGTACAGTAATCTAATAGGGTTTCCAAACAAGCAAACAAACTGCAAATCTTTTTGCATCATTTATTATTTCGACCCTATCTTATCTTATCTTATCTTGTGTGGGGGCCAGTCAGATAATTGTCAATCAATACGCACACAATTTCGAAAAGTCATATAACTTCCGAAAGTCAGAGGTGCGCGACGTGGGTTCGAACCCGAGACCCTCTGGATCGCAGCAGTCTATTAGTCACCCCACTAAGCTATCGCTGCTCTTCATTTCGACCCTATAGTATGACCACACTTTTATGTTACACGATGTATACAAACAACATACTCTTATTATAAACGAACATAATAATCACAGTAGGTACGGTATTTAACTATCTAATAGATATGCTGATAGCAGATAACAGTTACGCAACACTTGTTACTGCTATTTAGATAATATTACTTACAACGTGTCATGCTCCGTAAATGCTTATTATTGATAAGTGTAAGACTTCGTACATACTGGAGTGTTTTTTTATTTATTTATATATGCAGGTCTTAGGCTTCATTCACACGTACCACAACCACACCATATCGACGCGACAAAAGGTGATCAAGCAGTGGTTACGTGTGAATAGTGTCGCTGCAGCTTTTTGCAGTTGCGTTGTGGTTCCTACAAAATGTGAATGTGGTTGCGACGACGCAATGAAAGTGCAAACAGACAGTTCGACACCGGTTTTGTTGTAGAGCGCAGTGTCGGTGCGTCGACGCAGCGTTATGTCTGCGATAAGGTCGGACGCTAGTTCGCAGTCTTGCTGGTGGTTGCGTTGTGGTTGCGATGTGGTCGGTATCACCCACGTGGTCGATAATGACGGCAAAATGTGGTCCGTGTAAATTCTACTATTGATTTTCAGTACAAAATTGCGCCCGCCCACGTGGTGTTGTAGTTGTAGTGTGGTTGTGGTACGTGTGAATCAAGCCTTATAGCTTATTCTAGTTTGACAACATATTAGAGTGTCCTAACTAATATTATACATGCAAATGTGTGTTTCTTTGTTTGTTATCTGTGATCTCCCACGAAACTCATACGGGACAGTTTAGGAACCACAAAAGATGGTTCTGAGTCTGGATATACATCGTGTCCGTTAGTTGTACATATTTTTACGGTTTATGGGTTCGAGGGATAAGAATGTAAACAATATGACCGACTAAAACACGTTTTATTCTAGCACACAATTAAATTTAAAATACAACAAATACTATACTACACCTTTCCACTGTAACTGCTTTAAACTACGTAATATTTTCGCTTCCGTTCGCTCCGGTGAATACTTGACCGCTTACCAATGTAAACTGACTTGGCAAGCGCTGGCCTTCCCCTTTCATACGCGGTTAAAAGGTTTCCGGAGTTTTCTAGAAACGTCAAACACGGTACGTAACAGTACGAAGATTCGAGAATGTGCCAACGTTCTCTCTACTCTTCTCGTACCGACGAAGTAGTTCCGTAAGGCGTAAATAGATGGCGCTGTAATAAATTATTAGGCGGAACTGCCGATTCTTCCCCACAATGCCAAGAGATGGCACTTGGTGTAACAATATGCTTGTAAAGTCCCTTGCGATGCAGGTTGATCACTAGTGCAGGTGATAGTTTACTACTACCCTATTCCGTTAAACAGAATAGGATAGTCGACTAACAATTTTATTATTATTTAAGTTAAATAGTTACATTACCAACTCTTTTTTTTATTTCTTCTCCTAAAAATAATATGTAAACGTATCAAATATGGTAGTAGGGGTGATTGTCAAATGACAAAAAAAGGATGCACGATACTAACAGTGACGTAAGCGTTAGTCTAGCGCTGCTGTCCGAGGGAGATAGCGAGATATCTCCACTCCAGCCCTACTTTATACCCCTTTTCTTGTATCCAAATCCTTACTATTAATATTATAAATTCTAAAGTAGAACGGCTAAACCATTCAACCGTTTTAGATGAAATTTGGTACAGATATAGTTTAAAACCTGGGGAAGGACATTGGCTACTTTTAATTTATATAGGGACCACGTGGGCGGAGCCGCGCTCAAAAGCTAGTTGAAAGAAAAATTACTCGCTTATTTTACAACCAATTTGATACTGTTTACTCAAAAAGATTTATTTTGTTTGCTTTTTACTCTCATGTGTAGTATAATGTACAAAACCAATCAGGCAACTATCCTACTGCAGAAATGATACTTGTTGTGTTCCAAGTAAATTAAGTCTTGGGAGAACCGTAGTTAATACGGGTAAAGTTATGGGTGAAGCTAGTCTAGTAACATCTGGCCGCCTTGATGGCGTAGTGGTTAGTGTAACCGACTGCCACGCCTGAGGTCGCGGATTCGATTCCCGCACAAGTCAAATATTTGTGTGCATGAACTTGGATGTTTGTCTCGATCTGCGTGTTTCTATGTATAATATGTATGTATTTACAAAAAAAAGGATATATATACCTATATATATGTATGTTTATTCATTGTCTAGTACCCATAGTACAACCTCTGCTTATTTTGAGCTAGATGGTGAGAGCACGTTAAGCCGTCGGTCCCGGCTGCCATGAACATCTATGGCAGTCGTTATTGGGAAGTCAGTGCCCTATAATATCCTAACACTGGTCTAGCCTTAGGGTATCGTTAGCCTTCGGGTTGCGGAGGTCAGGTGGCAGCCGCTCCGTGTAAAAACTGATATCCAGTCAAATCCGGTTAGACCAGAAAAGCCGACCCCAAGTGACTTGGGAATAATAAAGGCTAGGAAGAAGATTATATATTATTACTAGCTATCCAGACAGACGTTGACATGTACAGGCAAAAAAAAACAAATCTAAACCGTCCTCGAATCCACTTAAACAAACACAAAAAAATTCATTCAAATCGGTCCAGCCGTTTAGGAGGAGTTCACTGTCACCACACGTGCAGAAGAATTATATATATAAAGATTATTATTTAAAAGACAATTGATCTGAAAATGTACTATAACCATAAATAATAATACATATTCATGAGAAGCTAACCAAAACAACAAGGCCACAAGGCAATTGAGTAATTAAGATAATTATTCATATCTCATCAACATCGATGTCACGGACATAGCTATCTTTTGTAGTTATTATTGTAATTATATTTTATTTTTATGTTTCTTTTGACGCTGAGTTCAAAGACCATATAACCCAGCTGTTGATAAGACTCTCGATTAGTTAGATCAAGTTCAAAGCCGCTATATTATCATTCACAATTTTAACCACAAAATAAATGCAAGAAATAATACAATAGGCATAATACTGTATTTAAAGTCTAAGCACAAGTTTGCGGTTATGTTTGCTTTTGAGAAGTCTCTGGTTTGATACCCGAGGCAGGCGAACCGGTATTGGGTTTTCTATTGGGACATTCTCAGAGACAGCGCTATCTTATAGTAAAATAGTAGACCGTGGACTCATACCAAAGAAAATCGCTGCGCTGGCAATGACCAGAAGGAAGAGCTACTATTAGTGCTGTGGTTACTGACAGCATGGTGCCTCAAGGAGTTCTAAATTGCTTAATCACCACAAGATTACAATATAAGATTATTCAGCTACGATCGCTCTAGTTTTAAACGGAGGTCTTACTTCGCTCGTTTTCTAAACATCGTTGTCCCATATTCATCTTTGATGTATTCATAGCATAGAGCCTGACAAGACAGACAGTTTAGATAGTAGTCCGTATTAAAAAATAATTTTCTGGTGTCAGATGAACCGTCGCTTGTGAGCATTGTTGTTTCTTGACAGAAGGCATAGAGCATTTCAAGGAAACATAACTAATTTTATACGAACGTCTTACCTACGACGACGTTTAAGTTAAACCTTATAGGTGCCAATCAAGCACATGGTTTGCCTGAACAATTACCATAGCTTACGAGAAAAATTCGGGGACCAAGGCTTAAGAGAAGAACACCGAGAATAATAGGGTTTTTGACTCTGTCACTCACTCGCAACTGTTCATACGTCGTCTGCTAATTTAAGTCGATATTATGTGAGAAGGCAGTATAGTTAATTATAAGTTATATTTGTTCTGTTATAACGTATACTGACAAAGGCTGTTGTTGTTTTTACAGAAGAATATAATCAAGAACAAGAGCACGGAGGGCATGCCGTTCCCGATCATCCTGTCCGGTTCTGTGGTCACGTTAGCGTGGCTGCTGTATGGCATCATTCTCAGAAACAAGTTCCTAGTCGTGAGTATTATATCT
Organism: Catocala nupta; assembly: GCA_963675205.1. NCBI lineage: Eukaryota > Metazoa > Arthropoda > Insecta > Lepidoptera > Erebidae > Catocala > Catocala nupta. The sequence goes on along the minus strand of OY776090.1, from coordinate 27,126,674 downwards.
GTTTCCATTTTTTTATTCATAAGCTTTACCAACAATTAATTACATTGTCACAAGGTAATACATGTATTACGTTTAATAGCGTAACCATCTCTTACAGGAAACACAGCATGCGTTATTTTTATATCTAAAGTTTACAATTACCAGTACAAAGACAAATTAAACAATACAAAAAGTACAAAAATAAAAAGATATAAATTTTTTGATCAAGGTTTGACATTGGTAACCAACCTTAACATAAAACAAACATGAATAACATTATATACATGTTTTGATAATTTAACATAATTTTTCTATGTTTTATACGTATAATTTATCACTTAATCTGAGCAATACTTTTCTTTGCCTCCAGTTTCCGGCAAAATTAGTCAATAGACTTTATTAGGGCAAAAAAACGAATTTGTAATCTTGTTTTACACATCGCTTTTCTCTAAAGTAAAATCAGACTATTCCCTGGCGAAATTTAAAGCCTATTACGCTCGCGGAAAAAGCGAGGAATGTTATCCGGTCAGGCAAGTGTTAGTTGTCAAATATCCTCGTATAACATTTACTCATAGAACCATTTAAGATCTAGACGGTAATAACCCTTTGAATAATAGTTCGCAGTCAAATATGTACCTTGCTTCCTGCAATACGCTCTATCATATAACATTTCTGTCTCCCGGGTCCTAAACAAAACTGGCAATACGTGTGCCTATATACATCAGCCTATTCTTTCGTGATAAAATACCTGACGCATAATATATCGGCCGAATTATACGTCGTTCTAGTGTTGATCGATATGCTACAAGATAAATGTTATTGTAATTAATTAAACGATCTGCAATCTATATACAGGGTGTCCGGTAATTAATGGATAACCTTGAAATGTCTTATAGTATAAATGATGGACATCCAGAAAAAAAGTCAAAATGTGCAATAACTAGTCATACTTTTGACTGTGTATCTATTAGCATAATTAGTGTTTGATAATAAAACAACAAAAAACCGATGGAATTCATTCATTTATGGTCGTAGTGTGCGAGAAAGTTAAATATGGTAATTAAAAAAAAACATATTTCAGGTAGCTAGATAAATTTATATATATATTTATTCTGAACGGCCATCAGTTCTACTATAAGACATTTCAAGGTTATCCATTAATTACCGGACACCCTGTATAATCACGCGACTTTTTTTATCTATTAACTTATTTTAGTTATCATATCATCGATCCGTCATAATCCTCATATTAAATACTTATATGATAATAATCAATCCACACGGAACAAAAATTTTTATGATCCCAAATGGTTGTTCCGTGTCTGGGTGTTCTTTGTGTCCGTTGTTTGTATGTTTGTCAAGTCCCCCGCGACACAGAAATTATTCCTAGTGCAAGTTGTTTTTAACACGCTTTTATTAGCTTCATACGTATGTTAGTATGTATGTAACGGAAACTTTGAACATGATTTTGACCCCTTTCAAAACGTCGGATTAACTCGAAATTTGGCATACTTATCAAGGACCGATAACAATACAATAATTAAGAAAAATAAAAATATTAGAATATTAATAATAAATAATAGTTTCAAAACTAAAGAACACGCTTTATTTAAAAAGTTGACTGAAAATAATGACATATTTTTTTAATAAAACATGTTTTTATTTTTTATAAACAATTATTTTTTTAATTAAGATGTTAGATTTTTAAGAAATTACTAGTATATTATAGAAAATAAAACTTTGTAGTCTCTAATTAAGCCTCTGGAAAACAGGCGAGAATTAATCTATCTATATAAAATGTACGAGTGTATACTTTAGTTCTGTTCATTCAATCACCAAATACTCTTAATATCATGATCGATGATTCAACAGCATTATCTGTAATAATGAGACATTTTGATAAACATATTGATTATTATAATTTATGGCTATCGAGGCTTAAAATATTACTTAGTTTATTGCGGGTATTATTATTTTATATATTAATTGATATTCCGGCGTTGGTGCTATGGGACTGTTGTTAACCGTCTGAATAACCTTGGGCGAAGTATAACTATAGATAGCAACGGCTAATCGGAAACTCAAACTATTTCATAACTAGCTCTTTGTTTTTTGAGTAGTAGAGCCTGGCTGATTTCAACATGTATGGGATGGCTCGACCGGGGAAGGACTACCCTCTCACAGAATATCGACGTGAAATAGCAATATTCCTACTGTTGTGTTTCGTTCGGTGAGCGAGAGTGCTGGAGGCCCAATCACCCTCTTTCCCCTTCCTGCTCCTTCTCCTTCCCACTTCCTTTCCTAAAGGGTTGGCAACGCGCAAGTGATGCATCTGGTGTTGCAGGCGTCTATAGGCTATGGTGACCACTTACTATCAGGTGGGCCGTATGCTTCTTTGCCACCATAGATGTTTAAAAAAAAGCTGTTAAAGTGCAGTTATTTTATCGCCTCTGCCGCTGCGTCGAGTGTTGTGGGTTCGATTCCCACAAGGGACAAAAATTTGTGTGCTCCACAAATAGTTGTTACGAGTCTGAGTGTTCTTTGTGTCCGTTGTTTAAATGTTTGTAAAGTCTCGCGCAACACAGGAATTATTCCTAGTGCGGTAGTTGTATTTTTAAGAAATGTGATGAATTGATGATACCCAATAAATCATGCATTCAAACGGGCCCGGCCGGTAACTGCGATGTGGATGCACCATAACAGTGGGTTTATGTCGGTAAGACAATGGGTGAGATTCGAATACACGACCTCTCGATCGTAATTCGAATGGGTCCGGCCGTTAGGTACGTACGCCTCCGGCCGAGACGCACCCACAGTGACAAAATTCGTTATTCCGTTACGCCCCCGGCCGAGAACCGGAGAAGACACTTGAGCAACTCCACTCCACAGTTACATTGTGTGGAGAAACAGAATGCAACATGATAACATAATGTAACATTTTTTTACATTTGCGACTGTTTGTTGCTTTATGTTCAATGTTTCTTTCGCATACATACAGCCAGTAACATATTATACATATTAACACAATATAACAAAGAGTAACATTTACAGCCTTACTTATAAACTACTCTCAAATATTAAGAGGTAATTAAGTGTTGATAGTAGCCTAATCAGGAAAACACATAAACGTTACTCAACTTTAATAATTTAATTGATCAATGTAAGCCCTTGACCAACTAAACTATTATTATTTGTGTGTTTGTATGAATGTGTTTTCTCCGATAAGACACTCGTTTAAATACTTAAGTACCTCTTGAATTAGAGAGTAGTTTGTAAGAGTGAGTTGCACGGCACATGTTTACATTCTGTAACAAATGTTGTCGATTTTTACCATTTGTTGACTGTTATCAGAAGTTAGGCAACGTTACGTTGTTCCACAAAAAGTAACTGTGGTGTGGATTAGGGATGTTGCGAATGCAGATTTCTTGACATCCGCGGATACGGATATTTAAAGGCTCACATCCGCGAATGCGGATGCAGATGCGGATGCGGGTGTCCAATTAGATGCGGAAGCTCCGCAATTGCGGATACGGATATTTAAAGGCTCACATCCGCGAATGCGGATGCGGGTGTCCAATTAGATGCGGAAGCTCCGCAATTGCGGATGCGGATGTTGATGAAAATTATTGTGCATCTTATTTAATAAAAAGTATTTTATCACCTTTGCAGGTTCAAGCTTGTTTTGCAGAGGTTCATAAATTTTGCTATAACATTTTCTGATGTTTCTTGATTCTCATTTTCACTTGAAGAAACATCGCGCCATTTTTTGGTCTTCACATTTTCTTTCTTATTGTAGCCTGCGCTATATCTGGATCCGCATTAACATCCGCGTTGATTATTGCGGATGCGGATGCGGGTGCAGATGGCCAAATCAATGCGGAAGCTTCGCAATTACGGATGCGGATGCGAATATTCGCAACACCTCTAGTGTGGACGCACCTTTTTTTTTTTTTTTTTACTTGTGGGAATGCAATGACGCATATCCCTCCGCGGGGGCGGGCGGAGGGATTATGTCGGACTCGCCGGGGTAAAATAAGATGTTAAAAAGATAATGTACCTCCCGGAATACCGACTAAACCTACCACGGTGTTCCTCGACAAAACCACTATCGACGGGGCCGCGCGAATCACTTTCGCATACGGTCGTGACCCCGCCGAGGTTCCGGCCCGCCGTGTGAAACGGCAGGCCCCTACGCAATAAGACCTACCCAAGATAGGTACTTACTCAAAATAAAAGCCCTACTGTCTCCCCCTAAAGGGGGAGACGGACACGAAACAGAGGCGCGCGTGGGAACACGCACGCCGCCTCTCGGACCTGGTGCTGAACGGATGGCGGGCAGGCCCACAAAGCCCGCCACCCCCAGGTCAAACCTCAGGGTGGCTGGAGGTCATCTCGCGCCCTCCGGCGCCCGGCTCTGCGGTTGGGGAGAGGGTTTAAACGCTCCCTCTCCCGCTCCGCCGCCTCCTTGATGGAAATCACTTCCTCGCAAAAGGAGGCGAGGGCGTTCCACGACCTCTCACTCCGGACCATAGACTGAACTACGGCCGGGAGCGAGAGGGCAACCGATCCGACTGCCGCGATCAAATCACGGCGCTGCGATGCCCAGGCGGGGCAAACCGCCAAAGTGTGCAGCGCCGTGTCCTCTATAACGTCGCGGCAGTCGCCGCAGTGGTGACAACCGGGCGTCTCTTGCCGGCGTATACGACACAGGAACCGGCCAAATGTCAACGTTTACAGGTTTTATTTAATTATTGGGATCCTTTCTTGGATCCATATATAAGGTCGACACATAATTAAGTAATAATTAAAAAAATTAAATATTATTGTATATATAGAGATTCCCTTAATTGTATCAAAACAATTGTTTATTGATCTCAATATAAACATAATTATATTGTAAAGATGCGGTTAAGACATTTATTGATAATAAATATTTGTTAAATGTTACTAGCATCAACTTAATATGGAAACACAAAAGCAGGTTAAATAAATAATACTTTATTTTCGGAGCTTGTACACACAGCGACGCATCAACCTAGACTTTGGACTTTGAACTATTAGAAGTTGAACGCTGCGAATCGTGCAAGAGAGTGCGTTTTAATCTTATTACGCTCTATCCTAACCGTTACATCGACACCACTATGCACTGCCCCTTGCCAACAATTCTCTATTTTGTATGTAGTGTAGTCGCTACATACAAAATATATATATACGCATAACTATATGCGTATATAGGGTGTCTAACTTGATGTGTAGCCGTGTGTACTTTATTTTTTACCTCAGATAGTAAATGGCTATCCTAATTACAAGACGTGTAAAGCGACGAAGACCTAATTTCCTTTAAATGATTAATTCTTGTCTTACATAATCCCACGCCTATATCATGTATATAGAAGTGACTTGGACCTCCATTCGTCCAGCTATAGTATAGCCAAAACAGTTCCAGTCTCCGTGATACTAGTAAAAATTACATACATAGATTCACGCCTGTTTCCCAGAGGGGTAGGCAGAGACTACGGATTTCCATTTGCTACGATTCTGACACACTTCTCTGGATTCATTCACTTTCATCACATTCCTCATACACGCTCGCTGGTTTAAGGTGCTCTTAACCTGGCATTTATTCAGTAGGTGTCATGATCGAGAAACGTTCGCCTAGGTCTTCCCCTTGCGACTGTTCCATTCAGCTTATAAACTCTCTTAGTAAATTTTTTCTCGTCCATTCTTTTTACATGCCCAAACCAGCTTAACATACCCTTTTCGATTCTTGTCACTGTATCCACTTTCATGCCGCATCTCTTTCTTATTAAAATTACTTGACAAAAATACAAAAAATACATACACAACCTATCGTGAGACCTTATGCACAGCACAATCATATACCACAGCTGAATCACAGCGGCAAATATAAGTTCTATTTTATGTTTTCTATAACCAAAATCTTCTTTTCCAGGTACAAAATTTGGTAGCAGTTGTTCTCTGCGCATCTCAGTTGGCGCTCTTTGTCATCTATCCATCCAAACCCAAAGGCAAAGATAAGAAGGCGAAAGCGAAGAAAGCCGAATAAATTAAATAGGTAATTCGAATCACGCAGATGCCTCGCTAGTTTGTATATTAAGATTAGTCGGATAATAGGACAAATTTGTATAGTTTTCCTATGTTAGTTGTGTATTCAGAGTAATTATGTGTAGAAGGGTCGGATTGAACGAGAACTAGATACATTTTATACTACATTGAATAAGTATATCTATCGGTAACAAAATAGAGTGCTATTAAGAATAACAAAAAAAAAGAATTTCATCTATTGGCGTACAATGGTTTAAATAATCATATAACCAGTAGATTTTGCTCAAAATGGTGAATAGGTAATTTCAAGCCGCTCTTATACATAAAATACTCTGAATTAAAATATGAAATTACGATTTTGTATGTTGATTTTAATCATAAAGTGCAGTCTTACCATCGCATAATCTATTAATTATAGATATTGCAAACTGTTGTTCAGCGTTGAAATGTGGTTATATAGTGTGGCAATCGTGTGCAGCAAGTACGCGTGGCATGCCGCAAAACACGACAAGAATATGCCGCAAGACATGACAAGAACTTGCCGCAAGACATGGCAAGAACATGCCGCAATTCACGGCAAGAACATGCCGCATATATTTGCTGCACGATTGTCACTCTATATTTATGTTTGAGTTATTTTATAATAATTAAGTATATATTTTTATGTAATGCTTCCATAGTAGTATAGTATAGTCCTGTAGCGTGAGCGCACGCTATTAGCATTTGTAAGGGTTTGATACCTGGGTTGCGTACTCTGTTTTTGCTGCTTGGCAATTTGGTGTCTATAACTCTAAAAGGCAAGTTTGCCTATTATGTGGGACCTAAAACATGTTTGAAATGTAAGTGTAACGGACCTCTTTAACCCTTTAGGGATATTTCCATAGTGTGATGTTAATAAAAAGTTTTATATAGCCGATTTAATTGATTATTTTGATGTACAAATACCAAGTCACGTTATTTTTAATAGTCATATGAATTAATCATGAAATTATTTTTACTAAGGAGAATTGTTTGTATGTGTGTATTATATTGTAAAGACAATGATGATGTTGATGATAGTATATTTTTGTATGATGATATATATAAAGTTGCAATTCACGAGCGCATTGAACTTTCTTATGTGTGTTTCTAACATGATGTCATAGATAACACTGAAATAGACATCTAGGTGCCTAGTGCGAATTGTTTTTACGTTAACGCGACGACATGTTTACCGCATTTGGTTCTCCGATTGGTTAAGAGCTTGGCGCGGGTCAATCGGTACGCCGAACGTCATAAACGTGTCGATCGCGTTAACGTTAAAAATAACTCACACTAGGCACTCTGATTCGAGTAATTTCGGATCTAGTTTACTGAGTTGAATAGCCGAATACCAATAATACATTAATTACTTTCGAATGGTATACGAATACAGTTCTTTAGTACGCGGGAGTTTCACTTCTTCACTACCTGCTTTTATCACTGAGATCCTGGCAACAACTTTAGATAGCGATAAAAGTTTTGCAAAAGTATAACAACGTACGCATTTATGTATTATCAATGACTATTTATTTGAATACAATTGTGCGCATGATGAGCTCGTGATTTGCCATAACTGTATGTTTGTTATATACAGCTTAATAAGCTACTGATATATCTGTTTTAAATATATAGTTATGTATAGTAAAATCAATGCAGATTATTAATTATACTTTTTCATATAAAAATTGTTTTAATCTGCTTTAAACAAACCTGCTGTTATATTCTCCTACTGTACACCTGATATGCGTCCCTTTTACTTTTGTTGTACGATTCTTTAATATTAGGATTTTAGCAGTAGTAGTCGTCCTTGGTTTGCTGAAGTGGCAACAGGTAAATGCAAATTCATAGTGAAGTTTAGTAAATGCGAATGAATACATATATTTTGATTCTCATTTCGGATCTAACATCTCCAGAAATCCTCTACGCGAGCCGAAAATAAACTCTAAGCTCAATCAATGTAAGTGTGGAACTATAATTACTCACATGAATAAATGGCGCCATTTTAAAAAACTTGTCATTATTTATTTGTATTTTTTTTTACTTTCACGAAATATTACTTTCTCTCTAGTATCTAATAATTCTAATTCGAATGTCCCGGAGGACTTTACAAACATTCAAACAACGGACACAAATGAAATCTATTGAGAATATCTATTGCTCTCCTAAACTAAGCGAGTGCCTGTATTTTGGGGGTCAGTGTTCATCATTAGAAATGATGCAGTTTAATATTAACTTGTTTCACATTGCATAATATACTGGTTGTAAGGGACAGCGTACCGAAAACGGAAAAGTATACTCCGACCATAATTCTGAGTTAAAAATCGTTGCAATTTTCTTTAGGAAAAAATAACATTTTTCTGAAATTTTGTTTTTCTGACTGTAAACCATCTATACCATCCATTTTATTAACTTTGGCTCGCGGTTTAGCTCGCTTAACAGTAGGATAGGTTACGTAAGTTCTTATTTTTAAAAACAAAATATATGGCCTATGTTACTCGATGATAGTATAGCTTTCCAACGAAGAAAGAAATTAAAAAAAAACGGTTAAGTAGTTTAGAGTTAAATCCTTAAAAACAAACAAACAGAAAAAAATGTTTTTTCTTTATAATATTAGTATTGAAAAACGAAGAATACCAGAATTTACTAAAATATAGCAATGTAAGTAATTAAATCGTCTTGATTTTAACAAGTCAGCTGTTAATGCACGCGGCGCGCACTGCACAGAGTATACCAAACCTTGTCAGTAAATAAAAAGGAGACTTCGGGTTATTTGCAAGTAGTTCAACATTTTATTGAGAATAATACATACATACATACATAAATTCACGCCTGTTTTCCAGAGGGGTAGGCAGAGACTACGGATTTCCATTTGCTACGATCCTGACACACTTCTCTGGCTTCATTCACTTTCATAACATTCCTCATACACGCTCGCCGGTTTAAGGTGCTCTTAACCTGGCCTTTATCCAGAACGTCTCCGATCTGATCAGGAAACGTTCGCCTAGGTCTTCCCTTTGCAACTGTTCCATTCACACTAGCCTTATAAACTTTCTTAGTCAGTCTGTTCTCGTCCATTCTTTCTACATGCCCAAACCAACTTAACATACCCTTTTCTATTCTCGTCACTATATCCACTTTTATGCCGCATCTCTCTCTAATCACACTATTCCTTATTCTATCTTTCAGAGTCACACCACATATATTTCTCAGCGCTCTCATTTCTACAGCATTTATTCTGCTCTCATGCTTCTTTTGCCATACCCAACTTTCACTTCCATGCATAAGTGTAGGCACTAATAGTCCTCTATGAACAGCCAAACGTGCCTTTTCGGATACATTTCGACTGTTCATAAAAGCGCGTAGAGCGCCATTCACTTTATTGCCAGCAATCGTTCTTCTTTCAATATCTCCCTCATGTGTACCATCCCTTGTAAACAAAGTACCCAAATATACAAACTCTTTCACTTGTTCCACTTGTTCTCCATTAATCATAATATTGCACATCGTCATGCACTCCTCCCTTTCAAATACCATTACTTTCGTCTTGCTTACATTCATTTTCATTCCTTTTCTCTCAAAAGCACCATGCATAATAGTTACAATCGCCTGTAACTCTTCCGCCGATGACGCAAGTATTACTTGGTCATCAGCATAAAGTAGACATTTGACAAGTAACTCATTCATTCTTAATCCCCATTCACAATCTTTTAAATCTTTCAGACAATTGTCCATGTATAGGTTAAACAGCCAGGGTGACGCTACACATCCTTGTCTAACACCTTTTTCGATATTAAACCATTCTGTGTAAGTCCCATTTATCCTAACACAAGCTCTGGAATCTTCATAAAGAGATTTCAGAGCTCGTGTGAGGTTGCTATTCACTCCATACATGGACAAAACCGACCAAAGTTCATTCCTCACCACTTTATCATAAGCCTTTTCCAGATCCACGAATGCGCAATAGACCTTTTGACCTTTGGCCAAAACTTTCTCGGCTATGCTCCGTAAGGAAAAGACCTGATCCGTACATCCCATACCCTTTCGAAATCCCGTTTGTGCAAAAATTTGAAGGCTATATCAGCAATTTTCTTTTAAATTTAGGTTTAAAAGCCGAGTACCTATAGTAACTTTCAAAAAAAGCAATATTAGTTATTTAAAAAATATCTCGTGGCGTGAAAAGTGGATTAGTATGCTTATTATTAAACTATAGCAAGTGATACTCCCTTTCAGCCAATTCAATTTGGCAAACGATGTACCAAACACCTGTATAAAACCCTAGATACGTATCTATATGTACTTGTAATGTTATAATTGTTAAAATTTTCTCATATTTTAAGTGAACTAAGTATGAAATGTTCTTTTGAGAAATAAACTCTTTAAACCGATACACAATCAGCGTCAAAAAGCGTCGTCACAAAATGTGCACCCACTTAACATTTGGGTGCTCTTATAATTTAGTACCGTTCGATCGCTATGAGAGTAACATGCCGCAGTGCTCGTTTAAAAATTGTAAAAACCACTCCTCCAGGACACTAATAAAGGACGGTGTTTCATTTTTTAGGTAAGTAATAATGTTATTATTAAAATTATGTTATAATACTGACTATTTCGTTTAGGAATCAACGTAAAATATTTTTCTTTTATTTCGTAACAAAGAGCGACCATATAACACATCTCATATAAATGATTACTAAACGCATTAATCATACTATTGTAGTTCCACTTGATTAGTCCGGGTTACATGTTGACTCTGTTTGACTCTGTTCTAATATTAAGGCGCTGTAATAAGCCTATGCTTAGGTAATCGAGGGGGTGAAGCAGAGGAGGTGAAGCGCATTTAGCTCCGTCCACTACGGGGCGCCTCGTCGCATTCTCGTCACGCGCGGCCGTATTCTGGCGACATCCGTATTCTAATAATTAAAATACGCAAGCAAAAATGTCTGAATTTATTGAATTGAGATAATTATACCTAAATTTACATCACTTATTCACGATTCCTAAACTGTTATAATGAACATCAATTTGTTTGTAATACTTGCACGTTTTTTAGACTGTAAACATTTTAGGTATAATATATGTAGGCATAGATAGAAAACGCTATTTTTGTTTTCAATATTAACTCAGTGAAGCCATGAGCAAAAACTAGTCTACATTAGATGGTATAATAGGTATAAATTGTAGACAAAAATAACTGCGTGTCGTAAGCAAATTATTTCATTTAGTTACCTGACAGATGTATTACCTATATGTCGTAGGATGATTTGATAAATCATATTTTTGCAAAAATACCAGGGATTTTGCAAAAATACGGCTAGTTAAACAATGCTGATTACACCATTCAATCTTATTGAAAAAGAGAAGGGTATTAAGAAAGCGGTAGTCGCTTTAGTAACGCTGTAGGTTAGTCCTTTACTCCGATTGGTTTGATTTTGGCTTGTTGGTCAACTCTTATTCTGATTGGTTCCTACTTTTACTCGTTAACTTTGGGGTATTATATTTTAGCAAAATCCCTAGAATTTTCGAGTAGATATTATTGATATAGCTATATACTTACATAGACACATAGAACGAGAGGAAATATTAAACAAAAGTGTTATAAAAATAAAAAAAAACGGCAATTGGCTCGCTATGGGTGTTTCTATGTATAATATGTATGAATTTACAAAAAAATAAGTATATATGTATGTTTATCCATTGTCTAGTACCCATAAGCTCTGCTTAGTTTGGGCTAGATGGTGTTGTGTGTATGTGGTAGAATATTATTATTATTATTATTACGTAGGACCTTAAAACATACGGCGAAATGTGGGTGTAATGTTACACCTCTGCCTATCCCTTCGGGAATACAGGTGTGAGTCTATAAATGGATGTACGTTATAATAAGTAAAACATGATAAAAACGACCATATATTTATTTATTATTTACTAACGAGATATAGATTTTACAGTTCATCAAACGTTAGCTGTCTACTACAACCGGGCATGTTTTCTTTATTCTCATCGAAATGAAAAGACAATGTATGAGGTGTTGAGGCTTTAATAGTTATTATTTGCTGTTTTTTACGGGGCACATTTTCATTCAATTTCCTCTTACGACCTGGTAAAGAAGAAACTTCAAGCATCATTACCGATGAAACATTTTGCTTGACGAGAATCGACGATTTCAGGCAGCAGCCAATCCATATAAAACGCCACTAGCTTTTCTTTCATTTTATAATAATTTTTTTAAGATAAATATCTTCGCCACTTCACACAGCAAATAAACATTTTTGTTTGCTTGTCACGTGGAGTTGCTCCTGAATTTGGTGATACCAATTGCCTACAATTTTTGTTTAGATTGGTCAGATCACTTTTTTGTCATATTTCCATATTTGTATTTTATTGGCTCTTATACTATTTTCCAGGCCATTTTTATAGGCAACTATAGGACATTTAATTTCTACTATCGTGATTTGACCTATTAATCCATCTGGCGTGGCACCAATAAACGGTTATTCGTGGTCTACGAATAATCCGCAAGGCTCAATTGTCACATTTTCTTGCTTCGCCAGTTGTTCATTTTCCACGCCATATATTTTGAACTGACTTGGCTTTGCTACTATTATCTCTTCTTTTCACCACTATTCCAAAATTCGAAGCTGTTAACATATTCTTTCGTAATTCAAACCAGTCACTGCTGTCCCTCTGATTTATCGTAGAGAGCTGTATTTTTTCCTTATACAAAGTCAACTGTTTCATATTTGTCAAAAATGTGTTCTTTAGCATCATTTAATTTGTTGGTGGCAAATCAGGAGTTGTGCTTTGAGAACCATAATAATTTTGTATAATTTTATTTTATTTTATATTTCTGTCCTTTGTATGAGGCTTAGTTTTATTTAATATTCGTTTTTGTAGTCGTCGTTGCTCGAATTTTTCAAAATGCTTTTAGGTCTTTGGCCTAACATCTTCTTGTGTAATGTATGGCGTGGATGAGGGTCATTAAAAGCCAAAGCTGCAGCAGAACAACGTGCACGGTGACCACATCGAAGAGAGAAATTTATTATCTTGCCTCAACATCCTCAAGCAGACTTCTTGATTTTGATATTACTGATTGTATTATGGTTTTAATTCCAAACCAAAGTCAAAAACCATTTATTCACTTATGTCACAAAGTAACTCTTATGAACGTCAAAGGGGTTGTCAAAACCAAAACGTAATGTTTTCTATATCATTGGTGCGCATTATAGTATTCTCTTTTGTACAGTAATAATTTTTGCACTGTTCATGGTTGCCGAATATACTACGTCTTTCCTAAAATTTTCGATCGACTCTGCATTCTCTTTTCCGGATTTATTTTGCTGAATAGCGGTCACCATGAATTTTCGAATACACATAATTTTTATGCCTGTCAATGTTTTTCTGTTTGCATGATAAGGGGTATTTTGTTTCCTTAGTTATTCCTCTCAATTTGTTGCATATGTTGCGTAGTAGGTGGTTTCTACATTCTATCTTTTGGACGGTATGATTTAGATATGGGCTGCGGGCAAAATTTTTTGCATACGTAGCAAAATCACCGTCTGCAATGAGCCTCCCATAGACAAGGTTGTAGATTTCTATAGAAGTCTCAAATCCTTGTCAAATGATTTCTGCTTCCATACTACAAGAAGAGCCTGTATAATTTTTAAAGCAGACATGATCTGGTTTTGAACCTTGTTTTTTCTCTGCTCCAGCACAGAACCTACCTTCACCAATAGCGGCGTTCACGTTTTGCAGCTTTTCCATGAATTCAAGTGCAGTTGCTTCCCATTTTTCATAGACAATGTCTTGAAGTTTGGTATAAGTTGTTTCTGAAAAAAATTGTATATCCATGCAAGCTTTTATTTTTTGAAATTGCGAATATCCAATTCCTGATTAAGTAATTCCTGTGACCGCAGCTATATTCACATTAACATTATGTGTCTCTGCAAAATCTTCATTGGTGATTACAAATTCTTTCTCATACATATTACATTTAAATTTATATTTAGAGATCAAACCATTTCTAGCTTCTCCTATCAAAGAAATGTCTTTTAAATTACAGCTAAATGAAGAACTATGGCTAGATATATTTTTAAGCTGCTGGATGAAGTTTGCCACTTTTACGGCTCGTCGGCCTTGTATTGGTTCATGTGGTATATCTTCTTGGGTTTCGATATGGTACGGCTCGCTTACGATATTTTCACTGAAAATAAAAATTACGAGTTTGTGTATAATCACTACATTTATTTTACGTATCAATATTTTTCAAAGTCACTAGAATAACGTAAACAAGTTGAATGAAAGTTTAAATGACGGACCTTCGCCACGGTCTACAATAAATGAACATAGGCACAGTCTACGCTAAATGAACTCGCCACTTTCTACAAATGGACGGTTTGATCTACAATACTTCAACGGTTTTCTTTCGAAATTCCTTTAGTCAACATATAACCATAGCTTTTACAAGGTACCAAATTTAAAGCATTCGGCACAATCGCAGAAGCTACCAAATGCCGTATTCTCGCTGTATTGTTTATGTATACTTTAAGGTCACTACGCGTAAACAGTAGTAGAAATATTACATTATATTATTAGTGAATTTAACAATAGCCGTGTTTCCTAAGTCAGAAGGAAAATAATTTACCGTATTTATATAAGGAATGTAATATCATAAAATAATGTGACTTTCATTTATATGTTATATTCCCGTTATATATACCGTATAATGTTTAAATTTCCGTTTTCATTTTATATTGTTAAATAAGTAAAAATAAGTTTGTGTCAAAAACTAGTTCTTGGTTAGTTCTTGAATAAATCGTGTTTATGATTTACTGCAGTTAAATATGTGTAAGAGGTTACAGAACTAAGAATCTTTGGTTTCGCAGCAATAAAATAAAAATAATTACTTTTATTGAAATGGATATCAAAATTACTTTTGTGACAGCAAAAAGTGTGAAGTAGGTACCTATGATTTATTAATTTTAGAAATAAAAATATTAGGTATACTGAGACATATCTAATAGTTTATAAATAAGCATAGTTTTATCCGATGTACTAGGTATATATTTTACAACTTAATAATACAACATTCGTTATCGCTTGTGTGCGCCATATTAGCGCCGTTTGTTGTTCGCCGTGGCGGAATCTTAGCGCTCCAGCCGCTCTAGCCGTAGCGTAGCTGCTAGGAGCGAATGAATTTACGATGATAGAATATAATGGTTCGAGTTCATGCAAATACCTACTATTTCAAATATTGAAAACTGTGGCAGCATGTATTGTGATGATCTTATCTTATCTTATCTTGTGTGGGGGCCAGTCAGTACAGACCGGCGACACTTCGACCCAGTGGGATCTTTTGTGTCGACTTTCCCAATATCGACTGCCATAGATGTTCATGGCAGCCGGGACCGATGGCTTAACGTGCTCTCCGAGGCACGGAACAGGCGATAATTGTCAATCAATACGCACATAATTTCGAAAAGTCATATAACTTCCGAAAGTCAGAGGTGCGCGACGTGGGTTCGAACCCGAGACCCTCTGCATCGCAGTCTGTTGGTCTCCCCACTTAGCTATCGCTGCTCTCATTGTGATGATATTAATTGATATATATGCATGATCGATACTATTTCGTGTACCTATCTACACTTGAGAGCAATAAAATCGCACACCCCTTGTAATTTGGTTTATTACTGATTGTTTTCTAAAATCGAAAGATATTGAGTAAAAATCATTAGACAAAATTAAAGCATACAAGCTTAGCTTTACAAAAACATAAAATTAAAATCATTGACCTTCACGTAACTTACAAAAACCGACCGTACACCGAATTCCCCAAATTCACGCGTTTGCGTTGTCACTACTTGCACCCTTAGCCGCAGGTATAAAAAGGTCAGTTTATTGGAATTTTTATTCAGTTGCATACCGAAGGTCAACGTGATAACATCTCTACTGGAAGCATACGGATTTACTGGAAAAATATGGATACCACGCCCGCAGAAGCCGCTCAAGTTATTGCCTTGCTCGAAGCAGGCCATAACCAAAGTGAAGTTGCTCGACGGCTAAATTTGAGCCGCTACTCTGTTCGTCGTGTATACCAGAGGTTCCAAGAGACCGGTGGCTACATTCGGCGACCAGGATCTGGCCGGCGACGCACAACATCAGAGCGTGATGACCGCTTTCTTGTGACAAGGTCTTTGAGAAATCGGCAACTGAACGCGGTTCAACTGGGACAACAGCTTCGAGAAGTTCGCAATGTCAGTATAAGTCGGTGGACAGTTCGAAGAAGACTAGGTGAAGCAGGAATGACTTCACATCGCCCAGCAAATGGTCCCAAATTGACCACAGCTCACCGACAAGCCCGGCTACAATTTGCTAGGGAACATTTAAATTGGACGTATGACCAATGGCGGGCTGTTATGTTCTCTGATGAGTGCAGAATGACTTTACATGGTCATGATGGACGCTCTAGGGTCTACAGAAGGTCATCAGAGCGATTTTCACAATGCTGCATAAGCGAACGTGTGGCTTTTGGAGGTGGATCGTGTATGTTTTGGGGTGGCATAATGTTGGACACTAAAACTGACATTGTATTCATCACTACGGCGAATACCGGCCCGAGATCGAGAAGTTTGACGGCTGCACGATACGTCGAAGAAGTGCTCGAAGAACATGTGAGGCCGCTTGCGTGGCTTATGGGAGAAGATTTTCTCTTAATGCACGACAACGCCAGACCGCATGTCGCTAGAACAGTTTGCGACTACATGGAAGATGTTGGAATCACCGCGATGGAGTGGCCAGCTCGTAGTCCTGATCTCAATCCGATTGAGCATGTCTGGGATGAGCTAAAAAGAAGAGTTCGAGCAAGAAGCCCTGCTCCTACGCGCCTCCAAGAGCTTCAACTTGCCATTGAAGAGGAGTGGAACGCCATACCACAAGATTTCATGGTGAAATTAATACGGTCCATGAAAAACCGATTAAGAGCTGTAATCAAGGCTAGGGGAGGGAATACACCTTATTAAAAAACAATTTGATCAAGCATTTTGAGTTTTATTTTTATTCTTTGTTAAGCTAAATTGGGTAATTTTATCCGTATGTTGGGTTTTGTGCCCTAAAACTCCCTATGGGTACTTTTTTTACACTGTATTTGATATCATTAGAAAGGTACTGAAGTAAACATTCAAATAGTGTAAGTTTTATTTTAATATGTATTCACATTTATGAAAAAAACTGCTTTAACAACAAAAAGTCAACGTGTGCGATTTTATTGCTCTCAAGTGTATAATACAATCATTTATAAGAAACTGTCAAAAACTACAAAAACGTAACAATTTTCATACTCACTTGACCACAGAAGAATTTCTATAATAATAATAATAATAATCTGTTTTTATTGCGTCGTTTTCTTGTACAAATTCTTCGTAGTACTTTGTTTCTCTTATTGCCTATTTTTGTATCCTTCTAACTATAATTATATTATAAGCACAGAATCACGTATCACAAAAAAATAAACACAATAAAAATAGGTATCTAATTAGGTCCTAATAATATTGTTACGTGCTGGGTTCGAGGGATAAGAATGTAAACAATATTACTGACTAAAACACGTTTTATTCTAGCACACAATTAAATTTAAAATACAACAAACACTATACTACACTTTTACACTGTAACTGCTTCAAACTCCGTAGTATTTTAGCTTCAGTTCGCTTCGATGAATACTTGACCGCTTACGATTGTAAACTGACTCGGCGCTTGGCGAGCGCTGGTCTTCCCTTTTTTTTATATGCGGTTTAAAGCGTTTCCGGAGTTTTTTAGAAACGTTATACCCGGTATGTAAACAATAGGTTCTCTCTACTCTACTCGTACCGACGAATCTGCGTAGCTCCGTAAGTATTCAATAGATGGCGCTGTAATAAATTATTAGACGGAACTGCCGAGTCTTCCACACAATATCGAGAGATAGCACTGGGTGTATCAATATGCATCCATAGTCACACAAAAATTATATTTGATTGAAATATAAAACTAATGAAAAGTTTATATGAAATCTGAAGTTTAAGTAAAATGCGTGCAGCGAATGCATAATTAGAGCAATATGACCTATCTTTCTCAGGCCTCATCGCCGACTGGGCAGTGGGCGGGCGGGGTGCAAACTAGCAACCGACACTCAGTGCACCATGTAAACCAATAAGGTTGCCAATGCGTTTGATTTGAAGAGTTATTCCACCTTATCCCGCCCTCCCCTTTCCTATCCAGAACAACGCGTGTTGGGCTCAGATGCCATCCTTACACGGTGGAGTCGACTAGAGTGCGTACCAACAAGTTTGGGTCCTCATACCTCTGCCGAACGATCAAGGCATGGAGTTCTCTGCCAAAGCACGTGTTTCCTTCTTCCTTCAATCCTGGGTCCTTTAAGCGGGGCGTGAAAAAGCACCTTCTAAGGCCGTCAAAGTAGAGACCTCAACAACGCCTCGGCTGCTATGAGGACGATGTGGAGGCCACTGCTCTTAGACAACACGACTTCTTACCATCAGGCGGAGTGTGGTCATTTTGATGAGCAAAGACGTTTGTCAGAATTTATTTCATATATGAAAAAATATACATATTTTAATAGGAGTTAGTAATTCTTTAGTTCATTAAGTATACATCATTATCATTATGTAAATAAAATATGATGGTTTACGATCAAAATATTGCAAACAGTGAGTCGAAAAATTATTTACTGGCTCATTTTTGTGATATTTTACTGTGATTCTATTTTATATACACGAAATATTTTTTTAAAAGTCTTTTTTTAGACACTTGATTTTAAGCTCAATTATTTCCTACCTTGTGACATGTACCGATATGGCTAGTTGCGCGACGAAAAATTGTGCGTTTTACGGTATTTACGTTAGAACAGGGCCTGAATAGAGAAGCGATTGCTTTTTCAAAATATATTTTTTTATTGCTTTAAAATGATAATGCGATTGTATATATTATTTATTGCTAGACTTGTCTTATTTCATGCCATAAATGTAACTTTTTTTAATGATCCTAATGATATCCTTATAGTGTGATGTTTACAAAATGTATCTACATACTTATTTTTGATTTTAGCTTGCCTCGAGATCCCGTGCGACGTGCAAAATGGATATCCGTCATAGCACAGCAACGATCACAAGATTTTTTTAAACCAACTCAAGGGAGCGTCGTATGTTCTAAACATTTTTTAGAAAGTAATGAATATATTACTCCGAAAGGCATCAAAAGGCTACACAAAACAGCTGTACCTCGAATTGTATGTATCTTTTACATGTTCAGTGTCAGTGTCTTTTTATATAAGTAGTCAATAACTATGTGTTTTGTCTACAGGAAACAGATGACGATGACGAAGAAAATGATTTATGTTTAGAAAAAAAATCGATTGAACAAAGTTACTTAAAACCAAAAGTAAGTAAATTTGTACATACTTTGTATTTTAGCCACTTTCAAATAATATGTGATATAATGTTTATTCATCTCATATTGACTGCACGGATGGGGTAGTGGATTAAGCGGTCGCCTCGGCGTTTTCCTCTGCGCTGTGTGTTGTGGGTTCAATTCCTAACCGGGACAAAACTTAGTGTGATCCGCAAACAGTTGTTTTTAGTCTGAGTGTTCTTGTGTCCGCTGTTTAAATGTTTGTAAAGTTTTAAAAAAAAAAAGCTAAATAAACAAAAATAATAGTAAGAAATATTACATACTTAAAGATTATTGTGACGCTGTAATAAAAAGTAACATAGCGTGTTGGTACTTGCAAAATCATTCTTTATTTCATGTTTTATTCTTCTTGTTTCAGACAAATATGGTAGAAAAAGTTGAAGTTCTCAAAAGCCCTATTTCATCATTGAGCATTGGTTCAGTTCTTGACACAACTAAAATGGTTGTCATGGAAAAGGAGCTGCATGCTTGTAAAAGGCTTATAATAACGAAAAATAAAAAAATATGTAATTTACGTAAACAAAATACCAGGCTAAAGAAAAAATATAGTAATCTGAAGAGTGTTCTGATAACATTGAGTAAACGTGAAACTGTTGACCAATCTTTACTTCATGAGTTTTCTAAACACGTGGCAGTAACAGACACATTTAACGCCATGTTTTTAGAAAGCGTTAAACGATTCTTCCTTTGAAGAAGACCTTTTGCTAAGAATCCACCAGGTGCCAGAAAATTTGCCATTACTTTGCACTTTTATTTGCCAGCTGCATATAAGTACATCAGGAAAATGTTAATACTTGTCTACCTCATCCGAATACTTTGTGTAATTGGTACAGAAGTATAGACGCCGAGCCTGGTTTTACAAGCGAGTTATTTGATAGATTAAAACAAAAGTCAGAAAATGGAACCAAAGAAATAATAGGTGCTCTAATTGTTGATGAAATGTCAATCCGACAACAAATAATATGGACTGGTAAACGCTACAAAGGATTGGTTGATTTGGGTCTTGGCGATACAGATGACACAAATGATATTGCCAGTCAAGTGTATGTCATTATGTTAGTTGGGGTAAATTAATCTTTTAAAATCCCATTAGCATATTTTTTAATATCAAGTTTGTAAGCTGAAATGAAAGCCAACTTAACAAAAAATTGTTTTGATGGGTGCAAAACGAATATTGCCTGTATGAAAATCCTCGGCTGTAATATTGATGATTGTGCAAATTTGAAAACCCATTTCAAACACCCTTCAGGCAAATATGACATGGTAGTATTTCTAGACGCGTGCAAAAAAAGTAATCAAAGACGGTAATCAAAAGCTTATAAAATGAGATCTAGTACGTCGTCCTCATAACTTACAGGACTGCATCTTGCCAATAAATTATCGCACCGCCACATATCATTCAGAAATGAAATCATGAAAGTTAAATTAGCAACGCAACTCTTAAGTAGAAGTGTGGCTAAAGCTATCGAATTTTGCCAAACCCATTTAAAGATTATAAAACGTTATTGCAGCAGTCAAATTCATTTTGATTTTAAATAATATTTTTGATATATTGAACACTAGGAGTTTAAATGAGCATGGTTACAAGAAATCGCTTAGTGGTAATAGCGCTGAATAAATAACATCTTATTTAGAAAAAGCTAAAGCAAATATGCTTTAGCTTTAGCAATTGCTTTAAACGTCGATGTCCGATGAAAAAAAATATAAAAAGAAAAACAAAACGAGAGTGGTCTACAATTCGGGGAATATCCCTTTATGGAAATGCCAAGCCAATATAGGTGTTGCTGGCCTTTTAGTTTGCATTGAGAGCTTAAAATATTTATTCAGGACTCTGCTAGAATCTGGTACACTTTCCTTTCTTCACAGTTATAAATTTAGCCACGATCACGTCGAGTTATTTTTTGGTAATTTGCGAAGTCATGGAGGACATAATAATAATCCTAATGCAGTGCAGCTAAAGTCCGCTTATAAAAAGATGTTAATGCATTTACAGGTAATGATATTCCCCTAAAAAATATCCCAATTTTAAGTGATACGAATACAATCTCTAACGTTAATACTTCAACAGGATATCGCACAGCAAATGAAACAGAACTTCTTGACTCGAGGAGCAACCTAGAAGACCTACAGTTTCAAGAAAATTGTGGCATATTAGCATCTAAGCTCAGCGACTCTGAATATAGATCTGAATACGTCGACCAAATCGTGGGATATACATATAGCCGGAGCGTGGTACGTCATTTGGTAAAAACTATGAGATGTGAAACGTTTACAAACTCATAGACATGAGAAAACTAGGTGGACTATTTTATTCTTTGTTAGATGAATTTATTGTTTGTAATAAAACAAAAATTACTATTAGGCACTACCAATGTATTATTGAAAGTTTAGTTGTTTGTGAAATTTGTACCAAGGTCTTATAATCATTTTTGGGAGCCAGCTTATTTTCTTCAAAGTGCCATATTAACAATCATGTAAATAATTGTATTATATCTATTATCGAAAGATATCTCAAGATAAGATTGCATTATATAGCAAAGAAAGATATGAAGAAAAATAAACATCCGTCAAAAAGAAGATTATTCAATAAACTCAATTTATTTCAAGGAAATTACAACCTTTATATTTTATATATTTTCAACTTTTAAATCTTAATATTTTCTTTCATTTTATTGTTTTATTTTACTTTAATTTGTAAGTACAATCAACAAATGTTCAAACACGTATAATTTCAAATTCGGCCGGCCAAGTATGAACATAAAGCAATAAAACATACTCGTAATATAACTTACGTGCGTATTAATTATCTATTATTGTTATCTATTAAAAACATGCTCTTTTACAAATGTTTTTATTTAATATTTTCTGGTCTATTTTGTTAAATAAATACAACCACTATGTCTAGTAAAATAATAAAAGATTTTCTACAATCTGTTAAGAGTTATCTGTTAGTATCTTAATGAAATTAATATATTGAAATTTTAATTGATATATTAATATAATTTATAATGGCAATATATTCGTTTCATTTCATTGAACATCGTAGAACACAAACTTCGTAAAATGTAGGTATTTTACCAAGTAGGTAAAAGTAAAAACAAATATGTGTTTAAAACACACATTCACATGCATTTTATAAACTTTACATAATTACGTCAGATTATTAACTTACATTAAAATTTGTAAAAACAATATTCGACTCCATTCATTCTTTATTCTATCAAACTCTGCTAAAATGTTATTACTTTTTTTAGATAGCCTTGTATATTCAACTTAAAGTTAAGGCGATAAGTTTTAATTTGCCTTAATGAAGGTTTATATAGTTAATATAACTACTTATAAGCGACTGACGACAGTTTTAAGTCACGGTAATGTTATCAAACAGTATTCTATCTTCATCCAAACGGTCGGAACGCGAGTCATACCTACGTGCCTCGAGGCCGGTATGCTCTTGATTCGCAAGCAGTCGCGAATGCGCCGCGGCGATAAACGGACGACGCACGGTGTGATGGTTTTGTAAGCAGTAAGCGTGCGACTTGTTAATATTTGATTTAAATAAGTACAAGTACTTACTTACATAATAATTATGACAAAGTACAATTGTTAACAAAAGTATTTTTAATTTTATTAGTTTTTATCCGGTTGCGGATATTTCTTATACTATTAAATTTAACAATAAAGCTTTTCGTACGCCTCAAATATATAAGGTTGTATTTTTATTAAATCTACTAATCAAAAAACATAACATGATTTTTATTGAACATTTCCTATTTCATTCACAAAGAATATTTTTTTTTTAAATTATATTTTTTATATTTACTGTCACTAAACTAGAAACAAACTCAAGTAGGTAGATGAAATTAAAATACTGTAGGTGGGCAGCCCTCTCGCGCGTTCGCGGACCGCGCGGCTGTAGGTAATGATTTCAAGGACAGAACCGAGTTACAATACTGTTAGATAACATTACCATGACAGCGCGTTTGTTGTTATAATTTGTTTATGTTTAGAATAAGATGATTATTGTCAATTATAAGACTAGCCCCAACGGACTCTGGCCCTAGGCGGCGCAGGCGTGGCAAATAGTTAGACCTACGCGGTGCGCGATCGGCGCCTTGTATTAGTAGCAATCCATTGCGTACCGCGTAATAATGTTAATCAATATAAAGTCTTAATCTTGCGATTTTATGATTAATATAAGTTTGTGTCGAGATAAGTAGGTACCTACAGAAAGACGTCTTGCTCAAGTTTACAATACGCCGTCCCTTACACCCAGTGTGATGACATTAATCTAATTTCAATATAAAATATAATTTTATACTGCGTGATTATTAATAAATAAATTCATTTGAATTAAAATTCAATGATAAATTGGAGTCCCGTGTTGAACGCACAACGCTCCGCGCGGCGCACTGTAAGAAGATCGCAATCTAGCGGGATTTAATTCAAAATTCGAACATCGTTTTATGTATTAATTATTGGGGTCTATTTATTCCATAGCCACTACTAAAAACAAAGGCATATTTTTTTTTGTTGTGGTTAGGTCATCATAAATATTAGAAATGTTTATATCGGCAGCAAAACTGAGTCACACTCATTATTACGCGTTTTACAGCGTTAATTTGTGCGAATTAGGTACGATTACGAAGTGATTATAAAGTCAACAGTGTTATTTACTTTATTTAATATATAGTGTTTGTGTTTAATACGTAAGTACATATTATACGTTTTGTCCGATATACATATGTATAATAGGTAATATCTGTTAAAGTCAACCATTTATATTAAGACACGAATATAATTTAATTTTTTTAATGTTTTAAATTCATTGGATCCGAAGACAAATTATATAGCATTATATAGTAAAGTACTTATATACTTAACTAACAAATACAACCCACAAACTTCGCGCATTTTTGCGGCATCCGTACATTATTTTTTATTTTCAGCTTGGCTGTCGAAATAACGAAACGGCAAATTTTCGAAATTTGGTCTTCTAACTGAGGAAGTGATCGTTTTGATCAAGTTTTTTCATTTTATAAACAATAATTCTCGTATAACTTTTTCTGAATGTTCTAAAAATAAAACCACGGGTTTGTTGAGAGCTCTATGCCAACAAATTTAAGTAAAATGGACTAAACTTCATCGTCATCGGAACCGTCTTTTAGAAAATAATATGAATTGGTTAAGAACTATGGCAAATTACCTCATCTAGCTCAATTACTCCAGGAAGACCAGCAAAAGATTTTCGAGACTGTTGTGATAGAACTCAAAAATCCAAACGCTTTTAGAGGCGACCAGTCCTGAAGAAATTGCTAATGAATGCAATTTACTCAATGCTGGTAAACGAGATTCTGCAGCCATAGTAAAAGAGCTGTCGTCTGAGTCCGGTAATAGTGGGACAGCAATCAAGCAAGCCCGTAAATGTCTAATCAGTAACCGTGTATCTCTATCTGCAGATGAAGCTCTGAGCATGATGATAGATGCTAAATTATCTACTCATCAATACAATATAATTCGTGAAAAGGTGAATAAATTGGCTAAAAACATATTAGTTTTATTACCTTCTTATGACCAAATACTGGAAGTAAAAAGTGTTATCCATTAAAGAAAACTGTCACAGAAACATTTGCAGAATGCAATCTTCAATCCTTAGTGGATCGTACTATCAATCGTATATATTTAACCCAAAGAGATGTGTTAAATTTTATTGAAATTCTAAAAGTTGGAGTAATCGTACTAACCTGCCTGATTAAGTGGGGTTGTGATGGAGCTCAACAGCACAGATATAAACAGAAGTTTACATCTGAAAATCAGTGTGACGAACATCTCTTCAGCATTTCGATGGTGCCTATTCAAATGACTTTGAATACCAAAAATAAGAATATGGTGGGTATAGCAAAACTCTGCCCCCTCGTCTACACGTTTCTGTAGACCTATTAAACTTAATTTTACTAAGGAAACTATAGAATTAACAAAACAAGAGGTTAACTCGATACAACGTCAAATAGAAACATTATCACCTGTTGAAGTTCATATGGATGACGTTCTTATTTTTGTGAAACCGGTATTCATGCTTACCATGATTGATGCCAAAGTTTGCACTGCTTTATCGACACTGTCGTGTTCCTCGCAAACTTGCTATACGATATGTCACAGATATAATGCACAACCTCAAACACCCCAATTACATTATTAAATCGTAATAATAATATAATCATTCAAGTGTTACTTTTATGTACTTAAATATTTTAATTTAACGAATTAGTTTTCCTTATTGTGCGCGGATAGTATGGGTATATTACAATAAATCTAACATTATTGCCTTAAATTATTATACATTTTCGTTTATTTCAGCTGTTTAATAAATGGGTGACTACAATTTAATTTGTTGAAGCCAGAAGTTTTGTCAATGCTTTCCCTGCCCACAAAAAACGAGTAATATGACTATTGTCAGTATTTTTCACTTTTCAAAATTACAAAATTAAACGGAAATGGTTTTATAAAACTATAAGAACACTTATCATGACTTATTTCAATCAAATAAATGGGTGCCGTATCAACAGGAATTAAATAATAATAATATTCTATCACATACATATTACATACAAATCCCGCTAGATTGTGATTTTCTTACAGTGTGCGGCGGCGGCGTTAGTGACGAGAAAACCTTCTAAACAACTATCAAGCTGTACAATAAAAAACAGTTTTATGATTTAATGTTATAATTCATATATTTATAGACGTACCCGCACCCACCTCACACACCATACAGAGCCCATTGGAAGTTAATTTTTGAAGAGACATTCCAGAGATAACTGCAGCACTGGTTCCCTGGTTGTTGTCAAGCTCAGCGTAGCGTCAATACGGCCCTTTTCGAACGGGAACACGTTCTTAAAGTTGGATGTAGGCGCGCTCATGTTACTGAGGTAATGTGCACCCTGGAACAGTGTTATCTTGACTCATCAGTCGTCACAGACGTACATAATTAGAAAGGCGTTGTGTCGCGTAGAGCTAGGACCTTGAGATTGGGAAGCTACCTTATAAAATACCGAGCATTCCGAAAGATAAGTGCCTCTGCCATATAGAAGACCGATGTGTATTAATCTTGTGGTATATTCCTGTGGAGAGTTCCTCAGACCTTTTCAAGGAGACGCTAGTCTTTCCATCTAGTAGGATTCTGTTTCCGTGGATACGATTACATTTTTCATATTGATATTTGTTATTTATCAATATGAAAAATGGTATATTTTTAGAGAACCAATAAAATACATTTATTGATAAACAATAAAATAAGCAAGAAGGCAGATTTAAATATTTTATGATTATATCAGGCACGTGATATACCTATAATTTCTAGTGTTACAATCGTACACAATTACAGTTTATCTTCAAGTTGTCCGGGTGTTTATTTTTCAGTTAAGTGCAACAAAAGGTCTTACTTCAGTTAGAGGACAATCCAATCCAGCTAATTTGAGCATGCCACCGATGAATGGTTCTTTGTTGATCAGGTCGCAGAACTTGTAGTGCATCTCTATGAACGAGCGTCGGTACTCGTTGTGCAGAAACTCACTGAAGATTATGTCCACCTGCAGTAAGTAAGAGAAAACTTCAATAAAACTTAATTAGTATGCCTATCTAAAATATTTAATACGGCACTTAAAAAACCTTATTGAGGAAAATTTTACTGGGATTAAAAACCGGACATTAATTAATACATGTAATTATGTATGAAGCCAGAGAAGTGTGTCAGGATCGTAGCAAATGGTAATCCGTAGTCTCTGCCTACCCCTCTGGGAAACAGGCGTGAATTTATGTATGTAAAAACCGGACAGCTATACGATTATGTTAAAAATTGTACCTAGTACTTCAAAATTGGTGGCCTATGCCATACGAAACGTCAACAAAAAAACAAACGTTCTTCTGTTAATAATTAAAATAATAATAATAATAATTTATTTATTTGTAACAGCAAGGTGAATACAAACATTATGCAGACCTGATTCCCAAACTAGCGTGAGCTGTATGTTGGGAGTCAGTGCCTTCCCAAAGACAATTTAAATCAAAATAGTTACAATCTGTTTAGTAGATACAATTGTTAACTACCTATTTGAACTAAGTATGCCTATTTATTACACCTTTTATAATTATGCTGTATTTAGGCGCAGAAGTAGGTAGGTACTGATCTTGGTAAAACTTGCTTAGGTATTTTATTTTAATTGAAAATTGTTTTATAATTAAGAGAAATGCATTTCTTTTCTTAACGTGTTTTCCAACAAGTATCTATGTATATATATGTATGTAAATTGTTTAACAGTTTTTATAAGCTTCTATAAGTAACATTTCATCAAGAGTCATATCTAAATAGGTAGTTTACCTTAAAAATAATAATATTATGGTTTTTCTTACCGTGATATTATTGTTCCACTGATGTTCAAGAAAGCCGTACAAGTTCATGTAGTACGGTGACTTGCGACCGTACCGTCTGACGTTCATTACAGCGCTTCTCACGTATTGTTTATTGATTAACGGCACGTTAGCACGCTCGGGAATCACCATCAAACCCTAAAGAGAGTAAATTTGTTGTGATTATTGAATAAGGTATATGATAGCTCAGTGGGGAGACCAACAGACTGCAATGCAGAGGGGTCTCGGGGTCGAACCCACTTCGCGCACCTCTGACTTTCGGAAGTTATATGACTTTTCGAAAATATGTGTGTATTGATTGACAATTATCGCCTGCTCCGTGCCTCGGAGAGCACGTTAAGCCGTCGGTCCCGGCTGCCATGAACATCTATGGCAGTCGTTATTGGAAAGTCATTGCCCTATAATATCATGACACTGGTCTAGCCTTAGGGTATCGTTAGCCTTCGGGTTGCGGCCTTCAGGTGGCAGCCGCTCCGTGTAAAACCTGATAGCCAGTCAAATCCGGTTAGACTAGAAAAGCCGACCCCAAGTGACTTGGGAATAATAAAGGCTAGGGAGAAGGATATTGAAGAAGGTATAAGTATTATTTTGAGTAGGTAAGTCATGGAAAACTGACTTTTAGGTAACATGGAATGTCTTTACATCGAGTTAGGTAACAGGTGCTTTTACAAGGTCGTTGTATCTCTTGGTGTAAGGCACCCCGCCCCGTACGCCTATAAGAGATCCGCAGGCATTAAAGCCTTTAAAACCTAATTTGTATATTAGATACCTACCTAATACTTAATAATAAGAATACAACGGCTAGATCTGACCCAAAACTACAAGAGTTCGTGTAAATCCTGCGGACAAAAAGTCCAAAAAGGCTATGTAGCTGAAAGATGGGTCATATGCAACATCACGTGCGAAAATAATTCTTCATATCTAATGTATACGTATAAGTCCTTATGCATAAGACTCGGAAATGGTTAGTGTTGATGTTTTAACTGTTGATGTGTTACTGGGTTTCAACGTTATTGCTTTTATTTATAATATTAATAACTTACTTGTATGTGTAACCAAAAAGCACACCCTATAAATAGCGTCAATTTAGGTGTAAATAGCATGGTGCGATGCAGAGTGCTCGTCACAACCCAATTTAAAGGGTTTGCTGTACAGAAGCTTCTATAAGAACTGACTGAACATTTACTCAAACAATGCTACCCAGTGCTTACTGATGATTGCAATTCGTACAAAACATTTAAATTTTAAACGATTTATAATCGTAAGTAATTTATTTGATATTAAGGGTTATTACTCTTTCTTTTCTGATATTCGCAAATTACACCTTAATTAAGATTCATTTTGTCTTCTGTTTACGCGAATGTTATTCATTGAAATTAAACTACTATATACGGATTTTATCGCGTTGTTTATTTAGCACTGTATTACAAAATTTTGAAAATATTACACTACTACTACTATTGATTTTATTTTACTAATTTATAAGCTAATAAAATTATTTAAACTATTAAATCTATTTATTTTTGGTTTATGTTTGGTTGGGAGTCTCCCCGTGACCATGGCTGCTGAAAAGCAACCGAAACGTCGGGGAAAGTGTAAACCAAAAATAAATAGATTTAATAGTTTAAATAATTTTATTAGCTTATAAATTAGTAAAATAAAATCAATAGTAGTAGTAGTGTAATATTTTCAAAATTATGTAATACAGTGCTAAATAAACAACGCGATAAAATCCGTATATAGTAGTTATTTAATTTCAATAAGATTCATTTATTATGTATATATTGTAGGTATGTTTTTGGGCTTATACAGAATTCTAAAGAACAACTCAAGAATGGCATGTAATACACTGACTGGATGAAGTACGTGGAGTAAACGTGAGTGCACGAACAATAAGAAGGAGGCTTAAGGAAGTGGTAATCACCCCTTTTAGTACCTTACATGGGATTAATAGGCGAAAATTTTACTCTAATGCAAGATAATGCCCGACCCCACGCCGCTGCACAAGTTCGACAATATTGTGAAGAGGTTGAGATACGTACCATGAATTGGCCAGTACGCAACCCGGATCTTAATCCCATTGAGCATGATAGGGACAGTTTAAAAAAAGCTGTATATGCGAGAAATCCCGTGCCCACAATAGTGGCAGCACTAAGAACAGCGATTTCACAAGAATGAAACAATCTTTCGCAAGACCGTTTAATAACCCTAATCAGATCTATTCGGAACCGATTAGAATCTGTAATAAGAGCACGTGGAGGCAATACATATTATTAAAAAAAAAAAACTGTGCCTCCACTTTTTTTTTATTGTAAAAACCAATTTTTCAATAAACCAACCAAAACCAATTTTTGTTTCATTTATCGTTTTTGTTCAAAAAAACTTAATGGTCCTTTCCAGTATACAAACATACACTTTAAGGATATGATACTACGCTGTTATGAAGTTAACGAACCAAACTATAGGTTTCAAATGTTTCAATTAAAATTTGTATAAAAAGTTTGAATATTTGGTTAAAATGTGTATTTCAAGGCGTCTTGAACATTGATGCAGTTTAGAGTCCGTCAGTGTAAATAAAAACGTTGGTAAACAAAGCAAGTTTTATAGGACAGAGAAAAAGAACGTAAAGAAGTAAAATATTCAGCATTGTTTTACCTTTATGCTGATATAACGGAGATTACTTTTAACCATGTCACGGATAAACTGGCTGTGTTCGTCTAAATCCTAAAATATAAAGGTTTTAAGCTTATTGAATATTTATTATTGCTGGTTTATTTATTTCGGAACTTGCTCAAAGTATTATGATTTCTTGTTGTGTTTTGCTTCTTCCTGTGTTTGTGTAAATGAATCTAAGTAAGTAATGTACCTATAAAGATTAAACAGAGAGAGCTATATGTTATTTAAGATAGTACACACAGGTAAACAGTGGAGATGTAGACTGCCGTCATAGGGAAAGACGCATCTAAAAATATTTGGAATTAAGACTTACATATTTGGAATTATTAAAAAAAGACGGGACAAATCTGAAAGAATCGATTAAAAAACAATTTGTTTTTTTTTTCGTCTTTTTCTTTAAGACGATGGTGGTAGTGAACTCTGCTAAAACTTTAGAAAATAGATAGTTGTTGTTCTAAAACTGTTTACTGGGTTGAAGTGCGGCAATGTTTTTATAATAATTACCTATATAAAGACTTACTTTTACACAAAGCCTTATGGTATACGCATTCTCTTTATTTCAATCCCATTCCCTTTTATTTAGCATAAGAATATTATTTATTACTGCGGTATGGTTTTTATTTAACCACAACTACAATGTCATATTTGCCATTTATAGATTTTGGGCAATATTTTCAAAAATACTTGACTTAGAAGTTTTTAGATTTTATTTGAGCTTCTGGATGGACAAAGAATAGCTCATATTTATTTCATCACAATTAAAAATCCATGCAGTAAGGGGATATATTTGGTATAGCATAGCTACCATCTATGATAGTTTGCTATAATATAATATATAGCACAGTATATTAATATATATTATAGCTCCGCCTGTGACGGGCTTTATGGGTATGAATAGTGGTATTAATATTATTTTTTTATAATTTGTATAGTCAGTGATGCAATAATATATTGTACGATTGCAACACCTTACACATATAAACTACCAAAACTAAAAATGAGTGGTAGAGCACAGCACAATCTCCAATAATTAAACGTTGGGCTTTATTTGACTGGGACACCCCGATAAAAGTTATGCTATGAGCAGGGGGACTAATCAGCCTCCCTTGTCCTGGCAAGATAGCAACTTAACCTAACAATGCTTGGAATGCAAGACATCATTAAAAGCCTATTATGTGAGGCTGGCGGTTTGCCGCTGCGACTTTATTTTATTTTATTATTTTTGGAAAACTTACAGCTAATAAATACAGTTAAAACATTAATAGCTAAATACTTATAGGTTAAGGCAAATCAATGGTTATCATTATTATCCTTTTGTAAAAAGTTGGCGACGATCGTATTGTGTCATCCATCAAGTTGCAAACGCTTATAGTAATTAGTTGGTAACTGCATAAAGTAAGCAGTAAGATTATTTGTCACGTTAGTCCCTAGTTAAAAAAAGGACTGGTCATGTCTGTCGAGCTGTCGAAGGGCAATGGGCAAAACAGCACGTGGACAACGAGGTGAGTAAAAACGGCAGGATAATCTGGTATCTTTTCTAAAAGATCGTGAGATTGCCCTGATGATGTAGTGGTTTAAATAGTCATCACGCCACTGCTGTTGTGGTTTTTGTTCGTCGATCGCCACACGCGACAAAAAATTGTGTGGTCCACAAATAATTGTTCGAATGTTTGTGTCCGTTGTTTAAATGTTTCTAACGTCCCCTGCATGACATTCACAGAAAGGGCACTTTGAATATTAATTAATTCCTTCCAAGGTACAGCACCCTCTCATGATTTAATGTTGATCAACACAATGAACTAATTTTGATAAGTTCATTGGCCTCATACCTTTGTGTTGTATTCATAATATGTTATCAAGGATCGGTTTGAGCCGTCGTCTGATTCGATGACCCGGAGTGGGCACCGTGGTCAGCACACCGCGTGCTTTATCATGCTATACGCTTCGTTGACTAAGACTTTTAATCCATATATAAAATAATTCATCAATCAATCAATAATTCATTTAATAATTTTTTATCTAATTATAACCTTATTTTGAAGTTTAATTTTACCACACACAGACACACTATTGTTCACACAAAACACATTCCGTATGTAGGTGTAACGAACTTAATTATTGAAACAACATTCTAGAGAAAACTGCAGAATTGGTTCTTTGGTGGCCGTGAGATTTAGGGCAGTGTCGATGCGGCCCTTTTCGAATGGAAACACGTTCTTGAAGTTGCTTGTAGGCGCCGTCATGCTCGTGTACCTAGTTATGCGTACCCTTAAGAGGAATTGAATGTGCTTAATTGTGTGAAGTTAATGAATTTGTCGGCCTCGATGGCGTAGTGGTTAGTGTAACCGACTGCTACGCCTAAGGTCGCGCGTTCGATTCCCGCACATTTCAAACATTTGTGTGCATGAACATGGATGTTTGTCTTGGTCTGGGTGTTTCTATATACAATATGAATGTATTTACAAAAAAAAAGTAAATATCTAAATCATTA
The DNA here is from genome assembly GCA_963675205.1 of Catocala nupta. NCBI lineage: Eukaryota > Metazoa > Arthropoda > Insecta > Lepidoptera > Erebidae > Catocala > Catocala nupta. Next base: position 27,093,559 of record OY776090.1, on the reverse strand, counting down.
TACATTTTAAACTACAGTCCACCAGTCTCATTTATACACTCCACTGAGGTATCGTCGGCAACAAGTACCCATAGTACAAGCTCTGCTTAGTTTGGGCTAGACGGTGTAGTGTGTATGTTGTAGAATATTATATTATATTATTATTATTATATTAATTCTATTCATACGAGAAAGTAGCATTGTCGCCACACATGATAAACAAAAAGTAAGGATATGGAAGGCAGTGTAAAGTACCCCTGTTTACACTCCACTCATCCATCCAAATGTGTAGGTACCTCTTAAAGTAATAGACACACAGCTGTAAATTAAATGTTGTATTGTACATCGGTCGATCTAGTAATAAAATGAAAAGGCTCATGGGGATATTTTTGCAGTAATTTACAATAGTTTGTTTGCATAATTTTCGTATAATTTTTGTGGAGCTTTTTTTTATTATTTTTTTATTTTACTCATCATAATGACCACACTTCGCCTGATGGTAAGCAGTCGTGTGGTCTAAGAGCAGTGGCCTCCACATCGTCCTCATAGCAGCCGAGGCGATGTTGAGGTCTCTACTTTGATGGCCTGAGAAGGTGCTTTTTGACGTCCCGCTTAAAGGACCCAGGATTGAAGGAAGAAGGAAACACGTGCCTTGGCAGAGAATTCCATGCCTTGATCGTTCGGCAGAGGTATGAGGAACCAAACTTGTTGGTACGCAATCTAGTTGACTCCACCGTGTAAGGATGGCATCTGAGCCCAGCACGCGTTGTTCTGGATAGGAAAGGGGAAGGCGTGATAAGGTGGAATAACTCTTCAGAGCACTCCCCGTGGTATATTGTGTAGAAACATGCCAAAGAGGCAATGTGAACATGTTGTTTTGTAATGTAAACAGTAGACAGTATTATTGCCATCCGAATGAGCCTATTTATATCTCAATTAGACAAAAACTTTAAGAGATTTGATTTTGTTTGAAATTTAGTATGCTAAAACTAGATTTGATTAAATTAGGCTTACAACTTTGTATGCTATCTATTCGAGCTAAGATTCTGGTATTAAATATGTTTGACACTGTTGCCCTATATTATAACAACACATCTGTTGTATGGGTATGCATACATACATATGTAGGTTTGTGTAGTGAGCGGGTAATATTTATGTGTTAGTGTTATATTTACTTTAGAAGGGAACGAATATTACTTTGAGCAGTTTGGTTTTAAGCTAAATGTATTGACTTCTTTTAATTATCTAATACATAAAAAATTTGATGATGAATTATAGGTATTTAAATCTTGGTAAGGATTTTTGTATGATCTGAATTGAATGTTTTATTTGAGTGTATTACCAAACTGTGGTCTGTGTCATCATTAGGTAACCATTGTGTTATGGTTTAAATTGGTCTGTTCAATAATTATACAGGTTGATTTTGAAATCGTGTAATTCCTTTTAACCACGCATTCTACTGGTGATATAGAATAACCCTGACCATATTTTTATTTAATTAGAATTTTTTTTTTGAAAAATTTTTGTTCCATTTTTTTCGTGAAATGGTGTCAGATAGTCATATGTTAACCAACCGAGGCAATTTTATTTTTTTTCTAATTAAAATAAAAAATCATATTAATAATTAATGTCGTAAATAATAACGGACGGTCCTTTTTATTGCCCCTTATTATTTACGACATCAGTTATTGTTATGTTATTATTTTTAAATTAGTAAAATATTAAGATTGTGTCAGGTGGTTAAAATATGACTATTTGAAATCATTTCATGAAAAAAATCTGTACTCTAATTTTGCCGAAACCATTATTCTAATTAAGAAAAAATATGGTCAGGGTTATTCTACGAGGGTGCGTTTTTAAGTTCGCGGAATGGAGGGTATGGAAGGTGGGGGGGGTGCTTGTTTAGTCACTAACGTGTTTAGCAACTAATAATTAGTATATATACCGAGTATTGTCATAATGAGGTCATTAGTCTTTGAACTATGGTCCCTCAAGCAACTCAATCTGGAAGAAATTGTGAAGTATGGAGAAAATCGAGTTCCGCGCCGTTATAAAGTTCCTTACCAAGCAAGGAAAAAATGTTCAAACCATTTTGGAAGAGATGTCATCTGTATACGGGGACTCTTGTCCAGGAAAAACCATGGTATACAAGTGGCACAACCTCTTTAAGCAAGGCAGGGAATCAATTGAAGACGATTCCCGGCCTGGGCGGTCTGTTGAGGTCACCACTCCAGATCTTATCGAAAAAATCGAAAAATTAATATTGGAGGATGCACGTTTGAAGAAAAAACAAATCGCAGAGATGGTTGGAGTATCTGAAACGACCATTTTCAAGGTTCTCCATGATCATCTCGGCATGACAAAAGTCAGTGCAAGATGGGTGCCTAGAATGCTCACACCGCCTCAAAAACAGAAGCGCGTCGAGTGTTCGCGTGCGTTTTTGAGCCAGTGTAATGAAGACAAGGATGGTTTTTTGGAGCGAATTGTTACTGGGGATGAAACTTGGGTTCATCACTATGAACCTGAGTCTAAACAAGATTCCATGCAGTGGCATAAAAAGGGTACACCACCGCCTAAGAAATTCAAGGTGTCGCAATCGGCGGGAAAGCTCATGGCGACAGTTTTTTGGGACACAGAAGGAATTTTGTTGGTTGATTACAAAGAAAAAGGTGTTTCCATAACCGGAGAACACTACGCTTCAATTTTAGAGCAGTTAAAAGAGGCAATCAGAGAAAAAAGAAGAGGAAAATTGACCAAAGGTGTCCTGCTCTTGCACGACAATGCTCCTGTTCACAAGAGTCGAGTTGCGTTGGCTGCTTTGCACAAGGTGGGCTTCGATATCATTGATCACCCACCTTATAGCCCAGACTTGGCTCCCAGCGACTATTATCTCTTTCCAAATCTGAAAAAAGAGCTTCGAGGAAAGAAATTTTCAACCGATGAAGAAGTGAAGGATGCAGTTTCGGCGTATTTTTCAGAGAAAGACAAAACATTTTTTTATGAAGGTATTCATAAGTTAATTCATAGATCTGAGAAATGTATTAGGGTTTCAGGTGAATATATTGAAAAGGAAAAATAATTTTGTAATATTATTTCATCCCCTTCTATTCCATTCCGCGAACTTAAAAACGCACCCTCGTATATCACCAGTAGAATGCGTGGTTAAAAGGAATTACACGATTTCAAAATCACCCTGTATAGCTATAGCTGCAATTTGGTAAAGATTTGTTGTTTTTTATTGCACATCAAGAATACAAATATTTATAATTTGATTAAAGGATGCATATTAACATGGGTACCACATTAAATATTGATTTCAATATTGCACATTTTTACCTTTATAATTACATAATATAAACTTTCCATTTCTTGTTTCTATTTCTAAACTTTCAGTATTTATTTATTAATTAGGAAGACCAACAGCTTTGAAATACATAGTAATGTAAATCATATGCGACAGAGATCCAAAGATAGGTCTTCACGACTATAATATTGTCTTCTGTTTACGCGAATGTTATTCATTGAAATTAAACTACTATATACGGATTTTACACAAATTTTCAAATTATTAACTATGACAGTGATTATTTTATCGATTAATTATCTAAAATATAACAAATAATCAGCATTAAACCTTGTAAAAAAGTCAAGACTCAGTATGCGCTTCACCGCGTCTGGTTTTGTGTTAAAAACGTCAATGTCGAACTTAGTTACTTGTTAGTATAATAAACAATGGCCTCCTTTGAAATATTTAAAAGAAATCTATCGTTAAGCTAAGCAAAGAATCCATTGATGTGCATTCTTTGCTTCTTGAATATGAAACTAAATACTTGTAATAAACTGCTTCCAAGATATGTGCGCAAGTATTTTAGCACTTGACCAGATTTTAGAGTTCTTATAGCCGTACGCAATATATTTTATAAATAATAGCCGATGTTCCTAAGATGAAGTCATATTCAGCTGTTTGTCTATACAAAATAGTCAAGACTGCCCTGACCATTGAAGCAGAGCGAGGCTGCGGAGCGAAGAAACTGAGAAATTTTAACCAATAGGACTGCATACTGGAGCGGAGCGGAGCGGAGATTTTATTTTATTTATTTTATTTTATGCAGCCTCGCTCCGCTTCAATAGACAGGCAACCTTATTTTAAATACTATCTTATACTCAAAGAAACTGGTATTCTCATATATTTTCGTTGACCTACTTGCTGGTACAATAGCTTTACTTGACGCTATTAGTCACATGGGGATGTAGCTCAGTGGTAGAGCGTTCGCTTTGCATGTGAAAGGCCCCGGGTTCGATCCCCGGCATCTCCAGTTTTGCTTTATTGTGTCTTCTATTTTATTTTAATTTCTTCTGTATTTGTCACTAAAATCTTCTTACATGGCTGGGTCCATTTTTTGTGTCTGTATAAGTCCCTGGATGGTTTAGATTCACCATTAGGCCTAATTTTGCATCTAAATTATCTTATCTATCAATAAGTTTACGAGTATTGTCTTTTAAATCAAACTATTTAATGACTAGCTGTTAAAGTGACTAGACTGCACGAACGAATGGCGTAGTGGTTGAAATGGTCGCCCCGCCAATGCCACTGCACCAAATGCTGTGAGTTTGATCCCCAGACGGGACAAAAATTCGTGTGATTTACAAATAGTTGGTCCCAGTCTGGGTATTCTTTGTTTCTGATGTTTGAATGTTTGCAATACAGGAATTAGTCCTAATGCGGGAATTGTCTTTTTAAAACGATGAAAGATAAAAGATTTACCTACGTTTAAGCTTCTAAGTTCAATGGCCTTTTTAACCGACTTCAAAAAAGGAGGAGGTTCTCAATTCGTCGGAATCTTCTTTTTGTCTATGTTCACCGATTACTCGAAGATGCCTGAACCGATTTGGAAAATTCTTTTTTGTTTCAAAGGGTATACTTCCCAAAATTTAAATGGGACCACCATTTAAATTTTATCGACACTTTTTGCTTTTTAGATCCTGGGTTTTTTGAAGCGGTTTTTTTTTAAATAAATTATTATAATTACAAGTTCTAATATTTTGCTGTCTAGTTAAAACTATATTCCTATAGAAATTAGTTATACGGAGATTATGCGGTGGTTCCTATAGCAATTACTAATACGGAGATTATGCGGTGGTTCCTATAGCAATTACTAATACGGAGATTATGGAGTGGTGGATGTGGAGAATACCAGTTCTATTTATTCGTGGAACTCTAAAATATCAATAAAGGCAAACCGGAGGTGAGCGCAATTACACCAATTGACATATTACATACATCGTTAAGTACTTGTTGTAATTAGTCGACCTTGGTACCGTGAATGCGAAATCGATATTACTACTACCTACTCGTAGCACTTACAAATCATTTGTTCCCTTAAATCTATATATGTAGATATAGGTTCGTATTTATATCTCGTATTGTACTAGGTGTGTACAAATTAGATGAGACTGTAATCAATGTTAATGTAAATAATATATAATATTCTACCACATACACACAACACCATCTAGCCTAAACTAAGTAGAGCTTGTACTATGGGTTCTAGACAATGGATAAACATACATAGGTATATACTTTATTTTTTTTGTAAATACATACATATATATTATACATGGAAACACCCAGACCAAGACAAACATCCATGTTCATGCACACAAATGTTTGACTTGTGCGGGAATCGAACCCGCGACCTTAGGCGTGGCAGTCGGTTACACTAACCACTACGCCACCGACGCCGAAAAAAGATCAAGAAAAGATCAACGTCAGAAATCTGACCCTGTCTATTTCATTTAACTAGCTTTTGCCCGCAGATTAGCTTGTCCAGAAAATGTTTGTTCCCACTTGTTCTACTAAACAGTTCTACGGTAGAACTAATGAGATGTTTTCTTAATAGTTCTACGATATTAGGTGTTACAAAATAGTAGAACTAATGGGAGTCTTTATTCTCACTTGTTTTACTTATTCTATTCCTCGGTTCTATGGTAGAACTAATGGGAGTTTTGGTTCTCACTAGTATAATTGCAGAGCATTCCGACTCGGAAGCGGTAGGTTGTGTTAGGTTCTGTTTTGTAAACCCACCCAGAAATGGGAGCCCCGCCAAGCGCGGCTCCATCCAAAACTCTCATTAGTTCTACCATAGAACTGAGGAATAGAACAAGTGGGAATAAAGACTCCCATTGGTTCTACTATTTTGCAACACCTAATATCGTAGAACTATTAAGAAAAATCTCATTAGTTCTACCATAGAAATGTTTAGTATAACAAGTGGGAATAAACCGGAAATAGTAGATACCAGTAGGTATATACCGTAGCCAATCATTATGACATTTCGCCTACACGTCCAGAAAAACTGTAGGTAGTAACCTACAGTTTTTCTGGATGGTACCTTACGTTCTACGTGTAGGTGAAATTTCATAATGATCGGTCGATTAATTAAGGTGTGAAAGCGTAACAAACAAACAGACTCATTAGCATTTATAATAATTATTAGGATAACTAAGTGCACTTGTGTTGACAATTTCAATAAAAAGCAAATAGATATGGTAGTTACGCTTTACCTGGTAAACAAGTTGGACGGATTTTGTTTTTAGAACATCAGAAAAACTTCCCAACTGAGACCATGTGCTGCTGTTTTTCTGTATATGTCGCAGGTAATTTGTATTTTTCGACGTTTTACAAACGGCGCCGTCCGTTTAAAAACACCCTCGCTGTTTTAAAATATGCCGATGGCAAATTGGCGACTCGTTCAATTGTCGGGGCTCCTATTTCTGGGTGGTCACAAAAAAATAACCACGTAGGCTACGACGGGAGCAGAGTTTCCGCCTCCGCCTTCTAACCTAACCAAGTCGGATTGCTAAGAGTCGGGACTTGGGGCGTTAAGTGACAAGGCAATTTCTTCACCTCTACATACGTGGCATCATACTATATATATGTATATCATAACTGGTGTCGAACAAGGTGTAGTGTTTTAAGTGGTCGCCTCGCCTCTAACCATTACGTGTCATGGGTCCGATCGCCAAATGTGACAAACATTTGTCCACAAATAGTTGTCCTGATAGGGATCAAATCAGATTCTTTGAGAAATGTTTGTGTACTCCTCGTGACACAGGAATGAATCCTAAAACGGAAGTCGTCATAGTCACCCTTAACATTTGCGCCTTCTGCAATATTTTGCAAAGTTGTGCATATTTATTTATTTATACGTAATAAGTTAAAATAAACTAAAATTAAAATAATAAAAATAAAATAAAAATGTTTATTTCAGTAACTTAAACAACTACTACAGTTTATCTTACATAGGAGTCTCCTATTAAGTATTTTGAAATACTTGTGCTAGGAGGCTCCGCTCTTCATAGATCATTCAAATGTAGAAGTGTGTATTACATTACAGACATAAATTTATAATCAAATTTTATACTAAGTTAAATGCTGACAAATAAATGAAAACTGAATATAATTTGTTTAGGGAAATATAGAATTTTAAACCGTGTTTGTTTCGATGTGTGTATGTGTGTGTGTGTGTGTGTGTTTGTGTGTGTGTGTGTTTGTGTGTGTGTGTGTGTGTGTGTGTGTGTGTGTGTGTGTGTGTGTGTGTGTGTATGTATGTGTGTGTGTGTTTGTGTGTGTGTGTGTGTGTGCGTGTGTGAGTGTTATGTTACGTTGTGATGTGTAGCAGGGCTTCTATCTCATCATAAGTCCTAACTTTTAGCCATTCTGTTAAGCGCTTTTTACATTCGTAACTTGTTAGAGGATATAGATTAAGAATTTTATTGGTTTTATTATACAGGAAGGCTGATTGACATTTATACTGTCTCTGTGCGTAAGCTGTATGCGTTAAGGTACGTGGTACTACGTTTAGTATTCTTCTGGGTTTGCGAGCACTGGGTGTAAACGGAAGCTTCTTATGTACTTTCAGGATGATATGGAGAACATATAGTTTTCTGATTGTGAGGAGACCGCTTTGAGAATAAAGGTTTTCTGTTGAGAATCTATATGGCTTGAAATACATCACCTTTAATAAAGCCCTCTGTGCTCTTTCGAGTTCTAAGAATTTAATTTTGGTAGCGCTACCCCACACCGGTATACAATATGTTATGACTGATTGAGCTAGTGCAATATATATTTGGCGTAATAAAAACTTCGAAGCAACATGTCTCAGTGTTTTAAATAACCAAATGAGTTTTCTGGTGCGAGTCATAACCATGTCTATATGTACATGCCATGATAAACGTTGGTCGAGCATTACGCCTAAGTACTTTGTGCTAGAAACTTTTTCTATAGAATTACATGTACAGTTTGTGTCATTAATGTTGCCGCAAGTATGAATTTTGAGATTAAGGCTATTTTCAGGTTGCGAATTATTATAATTCGTAAAAGCAATGTAACTAGTTTTAGATATATTAAGCGTTAATAAATTAAGTTTTAGCCATTCAGCTATTTTAGCTAGCCCCCTTTTCGCTAGTTTAAATGTCGAGTTCCAAGTGTCGCCCGTGAATGTAACTGCTGTATCATCAGCGTAGGAAAATACTCTGCCGTTTTCAAGTTGCATTTTGCACAAATTATTGATATAAATCAAAAAGAAAGTGGGACTTAATACACTGCCTTGAGGGGTGCCGTAGTTGATATTCACGTCTTCACTTACATATTTTCCTATTTTTACGCACTGCCTACGGTTCTGGAGATAGTTTGATAATAGTGTAAGCGGGATACCTCTTATTCCTATACTCTCAAGACTGCGCACGAGGGTGGGAACAGACACAGTATCGAATGCCTTTTTGAGATCTAGGAACACAGTTAGACATTTTTTCCCTGTGTCTACCTGCTCAACAATGTGTGAGGTAAGCGATATGACTGCATCTACTGTAGATAGGCCTTTTCTGAATCCAAATTGTCTGTTTGATAAGATGTTATATTTTTCTAAATACGTAAGTAGCTGAGAGTTAATTAGCTTTTCTATGATTTTAGAAATAGTAGGCAAGACTGAGATCGGTCTATAGTTGCCCATCTCACCACTGTCACCACCCTTGTGCACAGGCGTGACAATTGCTTGTTTTAGGGCAGCGGGGAAAATACCCTTCTGGAAGCATAGATTAGCCAGATGGGCGATGATAGGAGCTACTATATGAGAACTTAGTTTTAAAAATTTTGTGGGTATGTTGTCCCAACCAGGGGAGCTCTCTGTTTTGAGGCCCATTAGAATTCGATGTACTTCCACTGGGTCAGTGTTTAAAAGCACAAAGGATGACGCATGTAAACAGTTTATTATAGTCTCTCTAGGAGAGTTTATTGTGGGAGAAATAATGTTTTCTGCTAGATCTTTCCCGATATTAGCGAAGTACGAGTTTATATGATTAATGGCCGCATAAGGGTTAGATTTAATCTCTAATAATTTCTGATTTACAGATTGATTTTGCTTCCGTTGTGTGATATCATTTATGATCCTCCATGTCTTTTTAGGGTTTTTGTTTACTTTTTGTAGTTGTTCTCTATTATATTTGTTTTTAAGTTTCTTTATCAAGTTAGTACAATAATTGCGGTATCGCCTGTATGTAATTTTAAGTATTTCATTATCGGGAGCTAAACGTAACTTCATTTGCATTTTGTTTCTATTTTGTATGCATCGTAGGATTCCCAAGGTCATCCAGGGTTTAATTATGCGATTTTGTCGTGGAACTAAAGTCGTTATAGTATTTTTCAACAGACAAAGTTGAAGTTTCTCAATAAGGCACTTGACAAGTACGTCAGGATCATAAATCGAGAATAAATCATGCATATTGCTTTCCTTAAGAGAAAGAACCGCCCCCTCGTATTCCACTACTGTTTTAGATGAGGCAGATTTGCGCTTAATTGTCATGTTCGATAACTTCAAGAATAACATAAAGTGGTCCGTAATTGTCGTATTTAAAACAGCAATAGACGCGCTTTTCCCATCTATTTTAAGGATGAAATGATCCAGACAGTTATCTCCTCTTGTTGGTAGCATATGTCCAGGTAGCAAACCACGCATCGCAAGCATTGTAAGATATTTGAGTCTATTGATTCGCTCGTTAGGTTGTTCATCAGACTTGTATTTTATATTTATATTAATGTCGCCTGTTATAATAATATTTTTATAGGATTTTAGGGAATCGAGATGATTATTTAGTGAAATTATAAAGTTTTCTGCGTTAATATTTGAAGGGGAACGATAGATACCAAGGACAACTAAGTTAGGGAATGATATTTGTAAGCATGATGCATTGGTCAGAATTATTTCTTTAATGCTTACTTTTTGTGTGTTCTTAATGTACGCCACGACCCCGTCACATCGGTTTAAATGGTTTGTTGTGTAAAAAGTGAAATAATTATCTATTTGAGGAGTCCGCTTATTCGCGTCTAACCAACATTCACTCAAAATGATTAAGTCTATGCCAAACCCAAACATAGCTAGATTACACAGAAGGTCGTCGAAGTTACTATGGACACTCCTTATGTTTTGCGCTATGATGGTCAAGTCGGAGTCTCGTATATTCATTTGCTTAGAAACTTCCGTGATTCGATATTCATTACACTGTGCAATATTTATATTGTCTATTTCTTGTAGAAATTTGTGTGTATTATTCATAAAGATCCTGTAGAAATCTCTTAGTATATGTGCCATAAGTTGTTGTCGACATTTTTAAAGTGAAAGCGTATGAGATGGCTATGTGTGATATATATGTATATGTATATATATGAATATTTCGATGGCAGTCTAAGTTATAAAGTATACTGTACTTTAAAAAGGTTTTAAGTTTAGTTCTTGTTAGTATATCTTGTGCGAGTATGCGTGAAAATAAGTGTGAAAGTGTTGTATCATGTGCGAGTATCTGTGTGAGTGTGTATGTGTGGGTGAGCGTGACTTTATTGTAATATGTAGAATAATAGGTATATGTGTGTTTACATTTCATAAGGTATAAAATAAGTAATTGTAAAATACATAATGTTTCACAATATGATAACCAGAATGGAATGATAAAAATAAAAATAAGTAAAAGCATGCAATATAAACATCTTAGAACAAGTCATGCTTTTAGCATGAGCGCCTGTACTTGAGAATCGTTCTTAATAAGAATAGCGGCTGTATCATCGTGTTGTTTGACATAAACTTTACCATATGCAGTCCAACAATATTTGTATCCCTTAGTCTTGCTAAGATCACGTGCCAAAAAAAGTAGCCGCGCCCCTTTTGCGGTCAGTTGTTCCGACACAAAGATAGGCTGATCTCCATCGGATTTAACACCTAAGTGTTTTGCACATAGTTTTTCTTTGTGTTTAGTATTGAAGGACTTACACATTCTTAGGACATCAGCTTTTAATATAGTGGAAGACATTTCTACTACAATTGGAGTGTTATTAGCTCTTTGAGCCTTTCCCTTTATTCTATAGATGTCGCATATGTCTGTCTTTTTTATTTCACAGTTTATGTGTTTTGATAAGTTTACCACCATGTCAATAAGGTTCTCTTTAGTCTCTTTGTTATGTTTAGGAACATTTTTAATTTCGATACTGGACTTTCGACTACCTCGCTGTAGGTCCTCAAGCTTGTCCTCTAGTAGGGTCATATACTCCCTATCTCTCTTAGCTTGTATTTCCATTTGTTCGATCTTTTTCTTAAATTCTTCATTTTGTTTAGTAAGAAAGGTCATTGAGATATCTATATTCAAATTAGTTTCCTTGATTTCCTTTAAAGTAGAGGCGATCTTTTTTATCTCGTTTTCTTATGCAGCGAACATAGATTTTATCATTGAGGTGATTTCCTTTTTAAAAATCTCCAAGTCATCTTCCCTTCGTCTCTTATTCGATCGTTGAGAGACAAAATTTGGAGGAGTAATGTTAACAGTCAACGATTGATCCATTAAGTTTGATTCGGATAGCGATTTGTCCATAGTAAGTACCAGGAGAGTAGCGGTATTCAGGAGTTAGCAATTTGTCTGTATTGTATTCTTATGAAAACAAGCTGCTTACCGAGTTGCGCGAAGAAACGGTTAAAGTACCAGGCTTGCAGCAAACGTAAGGAGGTGTTTTCGCTCTGCGCTGAGTAGTTGGCTGTTAGTGGGGTCAGGATTCTCCGTGAGTGGTCGGGGGGCGTAACCAGGGCGGTCACAAGTGCGCCTGCGCAGGCGGGGGCGGAGTCTTCTCAGCCAATGTGAAGCGCTGGAGTACCAGGCGCACAGGAACCTCTTGCAGGTCTCGCTATCTGTCTGTTCTTAGATGAAACCTCTTCGTTTTTTATGCACTCCTATTTTTTTATGTTGAATTTAAAGTTATATTTTGATATTTAATTATTCAAAAATAAAAATAATACAGTTCTAGCACACGTTTGCACCTTGCGGCGGTCCGGGGGAAGAGGAAAAAATATACTGCCCACTACTCCGTCTCATACCATGACCGTGCTAGGAACGTGTCAGGCAAAAAAATATTCTTTGTTAGAAATGTATAAGACTTTCCCCTTTAGACCGTTCCGTCACCGACAAGCAGTTGCTATACAGGGCGTATCGTGCCTGATACGTTCCTAGCACGGTCATGGTATGAGACGGTGTAGTGGGCAGACTCCATTAATATGAAATTAATAACAATATTACATAGTGAAAGGGACAAATTTTATTTTATGTGCAATATTACAACTCCACAATTTTTTCTTTGAGGTCCTTTATTTCTTTTAAGTGTAGCCATTTGATGCCGGCCGCGGACGCAGCACTCGGCGGCCTTGATATACACCTGGAAACAAAATATTTTACTTAATATTATAGCGATAGCCTAGTGGGAAACCGTTGGACTGCCATGCAGAGGTTTCGAGTTCGACCCCAAGGCGCGGATCTCTTACTTTTCGAAATTATGTGCGTATTAAATAGTTGATTATCGCTTGCTTTAACGGTGAAGGAGAACATCGTGAGGAAACCTGCATGTCTGAGATTTCTCTATAATGTTCTCGAAGATATGTGAAGTCTGCCAATCCGCACTAGGCCAGCGTGGTGGACTATGGCCTAACCCTTCTCACACTGAGAATAGGCCCGTGCCCAGCAGTGGGACAGTTTAATACAGGGCTGATGTTATAATATTATATTATACTACATTTTGCCCGCGTCTTCGATCGCGTAAATGAAGTTAGGTTACGTTAGAACAGCACTTTTTTTTGGATGAAAGTTACCCTATTTATTTATGGACAACCAACAAAGCACGTAATTAAAAATATTGTGATAACACAAATACATTACGTAGTGCTGCCTTACTTGCATTACTTAACAATAAAAAAATATATAATTATGCTCGTTTGTGAAATTACGATAAAGTGACATTACTCACATTAAACAAAAATATAAATTTTGAATTTAAAAATCCCCGGCGCAATTAATTTGATATCCATATTGAGGAAGTTGTGAAAAATATGTATTCCGCCATTTTGTGGCGGCGGCCATCTTGGACCAATTTTCATCAAACATAACTAAGAACACGCCCGACTAATTCACCTTTCCAACAAAAAAAAACAAAATTAAAATCGGTACATCCGTTCAGGAGCTACGATGCCACAGACAGACCCACAGACACACACACAGAGACACGTCAAACTTATGATTAATAACACCCCGTCGTTTTTGCGCCGGGGTTATCTTATCTTATTTTATGTGTAGGGGGCCAGTCAGTACAGACCGGCGACACTTCGACCCAATGGGATCTTTTGTGTCGGCCCCAAGATTTATCCCTTAGCTATCTCCCTATGAATGTACTGCATCATACTGCAAATGTCGGGGTTAAAAATACAAACAAATAAAGGCAATAACAACAAAAAAAATAACAACAATAGCAACAAATAAAAATAAACTAATAATAATCATTACAAATTGCAAGCATAGTGTTTACATATAAATTATATTAAAAAAAGAACTTGATTGAATTGACCCTATATCCTTTTCTGTTCCTCTGACAACGTCAATGCAAAATTTCATGTGTATGGTCGAGTAGTTCAGGCGTAAGAGAACCAAACGCACATTCGCATACATGATATTAGTTAGGATCTTCGACTAAATGACTTTAATTGCCTGCCTCTACGCCAAGTGTAGTGTGTTCGAATCCCACACGGGCCAAAAATTTCTATGATACCTACCCTACACAAATAGTTTTTACGAGTGTATGTGTTGTTTCTGTTCGTTGTATAAATTTTTGCAAAGTACCCGCAACATACCTACGATTTATTCTCAGTGCGGAAGTAGTCTGTTATTGAGTCACGAACTGCCTTTGCATTGTTACAAAGTGTAATGTATGCGCCCTCATGCCATCCTACTGTCTATTACAGATTAATATTAAATAATTCTACTAAATCTTTATTATTTCACCTGCTTTACATTATATAGTAATTATTTATTTAAAATTATTGTTATAAGCTTTAGATTTATATAGTCAGTAATATATGGCATAACGGCTGCAACATTATGAAATGAGTTGTAAAATACTGAAATTATATTTATTTGGCGATTTAAAAGAGTGGACATGAGTTTATTGCAGGTTTCTTCTGATAGGCTGAACCCTTTGCCTAAACCTAGCAACTAACCTAAATGTAGCTTCAGTAACTTAGTATACTCATTAACTTATATATTTTGACGTTCATAAGTGTTACTTTGTAACCTAAATGAATAAATGATTTTGACTTTGACTTTGTTATAAAAAAAATATGCAAGAAAAGTAATAATTCGGTTGGCCATACCGGTGGCTGCCAAAAAAGGGTTTTGAAATGCAGCCCGGACATTGGTAAACGTAAGGTGAGTTGGTGACGCAATTTTAGGAGTGCTGATATCTAACAGTAATCTACTATTGGCTGATTGATTAATAAAATTTAGTTCAACGACTGGTGAGATTTTATCTGTTACGTTTTGACAATACGGACGCCGGCACGAGACATCATGTTATTATCATTTACCACCGAGGCAGACTCTAATAAAGTCAGGATAATACATTTGACATTCAGCTGATAATTACCGTAATTTTATATAATGAACCGAATGCAACATTTATTTATAAACGATCTGTAAAATAACTTTGCACATTTATGGTTTTAAAACCAGTTTCTTATCTGTACCTATACGTTTCATTACACGTAAAGCAGTAATTCTCTACACGCCTTATACATATATATACTACAATATTAAAATAATTGTTAAAGTTATATTTCAGTAAGGCATAACAAATAAATTTCTTCTCACTCTGTTTTGGTGCA
The DNA here is from genome assembly GCA_963675205.1 of Catocala nupta. Lineage (NCBI taxonomy): Eukaryota > Metazoa > Arthropoda > Insecta > Lepidoptera > Erebidae > Catocala > Catocala nupta. The sequence goes on along the minus strand of OY776090.1, from coordinate 27,078,344 downwards.
TTTTCTTGTGAAATTATATCAAGTGTAATGTATTTTATTATTTGAAGGTCATTCCCTTGGATTGGTCTGGTTGGTTAATTATCTCAGATAACATCATATTTCATATTATATTAGTTATTTATTACGGCCGTTAGTAATTAATAAACATATTCATGAATAAGGCAGTACATGCCGCCTTTATTGAATGAATGAGCAGAGTACTTCTAAGTCTTACTGACATTGACATCGCCGCATTTGGAAATTACTAGAAAATAATAAATACATACTCGACTTTCTTTCCAAGCAAGTTCTCCAACCGAAGTCTGCAGTATATCCAAGGGCCTTGGTTCTTGTGTTCCTCTTGACAGAAGCACAACTTAGCTTTCTCATACTTGCAGAATTCTTTGAGCACCAGGTCGTAGGGGAAAGGATAAAGCTGCTCGATGCGACACACCGCAATCTTGTCTTCAAGTTTTTTCTCTCGCCGCACTTCATCGATCTTGATAGCAACGTTGCCAGAACAGAATATCAGCTTTTTGACACCTGCCGGATTTTTACTTGCAGGCCCACCTTCTGGGATAATCCTGCGAATATAGGTGCAGATTTAATCACTTGCAATATAATACGCAAAAAATACCTACTTTTTACAGATAAAGGTTTCAGAAAACCAGCGTAAAAATAGTGAAAATTGTTTCTGCGTTTTGTCCAGTGTCAAGTTATATGTCACCCTCTCTCATTGATTTCCTTTTAACCATTCTTTAATTCGTTTTCATTAGAGTACAAGTGACATACCTAATATTGCAGATGGTCATAGGTTAACGCGTATAACCGTGGAACCTAATATTGTCTTGTGTTTACGCGAATGTTATACATTGAAATTAAACACTTTATACGGATTTTGTCGCGTTGTTTATTTTACTTTAAAACACTTTAATAACTTTGAAACTCTAACACTACTATTATTAAATTTAATTTAATTTAAACTATTTATATTTAAGTTTACACTTTGCCCCGACGTTTCGGTTGCTTTACAGCAGCCACGTTCACTGTCTGGTTGTTTACGACCTTTGGTTACACTTCAAATTGCATGTATGGGATAAATAGAATTTCTCAAATGCAACACTGACCTCCTAAATTCAGTACCCGGGTAAAACTCAGAAAACTTGGATCGATAGTATGGGTGCTTGAGGCCGACCTTCGGCGTAAAGATTATAAGTGGCTTGCGGAAGGGCATGGCGATCTGACGTCGAATTAAGTGGAAGTAGTTGGCTGGAGCCGTCACGTTGGCTACTGTCCAATTTGCATGACGTAGTTGCTTCACTGTTTACAGAATAAGATTCACATTAATACCATCGTCTACTTCAAATCTAATAGGTACCTATGTATGTATATTACAAATACACAGCCTGCTAAAGACCGGACTAATATAATCATACGAAGGTGCGGAAAAACATTTAGACACCAATTTTGTATCGGTGGTGCCCCAACGATTAAGACATCGGACTTGCAAGCGAGAGGTCATGGGCCACAATCATAGAATTACTAACGAGAACTAACCTAAAATAAAATATTAAGCTTAGCCGGAATCATCAATCAGCCCTGTATTAAACCGACCCACTGCTTGCCATGAGTCGTTTCTCAGTGTGAGAAGGGTTAGGCCATAATGCACCATGCTGGCTCAGAGCGGGTTGGCAGACTTCACGTATCTTCGAGAACATTATGCAGAAGTCTTAGACATGCAGGTTGTCTCACGATGTTTTTCTTCACCGTTAGGGCAAACGATAATTAACTATTACGCAAATAACTTCTAAGTCAGAGATGCGTGCTTTAGGATGGAAGTTGAGACCTCTGCGTGGCAGTCTGTACTTAGTATAACGGTACACGGTACACAGTACATTGGACTACATAGTAAAACTAAATTGCTGGTAACTTGGGAAAACATAATTTAGCGGTAATATAATTGCTTAGTACAAGAAGAGTATCCATTTTGACAACTAAAAGTAAAATTTGGTTTACGTACGCGCCATGTTTTTGTCGTCTAGATTGGGAATCACGTCTTCGTCGTCATCACTTTGTGTGAGGTACCTCTCGACACGTGCCGACGAGTGCTCCGGGCCCTACAACATACAGTACTGACCTTCGGACCAGGATAAAACATCTGTTAAAGCTTTGATATTTAGCTTTAAGTGGTCAGGTCTCTAGGTAGCTCTTAAACATTAATTTAATTCAGCAGTTTTAAAAAAAGTATGGGCGGCTAGCTGCTTCATTGATATACATGATTCAAGTACACGAGTCTTTCAGCAGAACAGTGAAATTCTGTCACAAGGTCAAGCAATTCAAACACGCACCTATATTGTTTGCTCTCGACCTCTCGATTTTCGATTACTCTGGCTTAGTTATGATAATTTTGCCTTTTATGTTTTAATGCTGATTAGTGCGTTAATCGGTGTCCGTAGCCATTTGAAGAACGCTTTGCAAGTGTGGAATACAATTTATCCCTACTAATATTATAAATGCGAAAATAACTCTGTCTGTCTGTAACGCTTTCACATCTAAATCACTGAACCGATTTCGATAAAATTTGGTACAAAGATAGACTAGGCCTTGAGAAGGGACATAGGCTACCTTTGTTGTAAAAAAGAGCATGAAGGGGTTGAAATAAGGGATGAAATTTTGTTTGGGGGTTCGAAATTATCACGCCTAAACCACAACCGATTTCGATGACATTTGGTACAAAGATTATAAAAAAGGGCATGAAGGGGTTGAAATAAGGGATGAAATTTTGTATAAGAATTCGTCATTATCGCGCCTATAACCGATTTTGATTAAATTTGGTACAGAGATAGACCAGACCTTGGGAAAGCACATAAATTACCTTTAGTGGTAAAAAGCGCATGAAAGGGTTGAAATAAGGGATGAAATTTTGTTTGGGCGTTCGACATTATCGCGCCTAAACCACAACCGATTTCGATGACATTTGGTACAAATATTATAAAATTGGTTTGAATTTGAGTTTGGGGTTTGAAATAAGGGATGAAATTTTGTATAAGAATTCGTCATTATCGCGACTACAACTGATTTTGATTAAATTTGGTACAAAGATTGACTAGACCTTAAGTAAGGTCATAGGCTACTTTTTGTTGTTAAAAAGGGCATGAAGGGGTTGAAATAAGGCATGAAAGTTTTTATGGGAATTCGTCATTATCGAAGATAAAACCATTCGACTTTGTATTTAGGCACTTGATAAGAAGTAAATAAGTAAACATTCGTGTCAGCTATTTTGAAATTTCCACGTACATGGGGATGAAATAGGAGACAAAAGTTCGTGTGGCAGCCCAAAGAAATCTGTCTATTTTTACAATACGTATATTTTTCGACTACTTTATATAATTAGTAAAAATGACATCTTAATATATACACGTCGCGCGAGGGCTGGACACGCCAAGCGCCATACACAATGAACGATGCGCCGGCGGCGGTGCAGCGCGTCGTAGTGAGTTTGTAATATTAGCAAAAATGTGGCAACAGTGTAAGCAGGTTTGGGATGAATGTATGATGTCCCACAATAGAGAATTGAAGCATTATATCACTATGAAAGATATCAAGAGCAACCAGGGTATCATTGGAAGGAAGATGGTACTTTTAGTGCTGGTGACTTTAGACAGACCCTGATGGTTATTACTAGGGTTCACCGGCAGATGAAATAAATGTCTGTTTGAAGGCGTCTGTATTACGGGTACACGTAAAAATGGTTTGTCTATGTTGACTACAAATATGCGAGTACACAACGATTCTCACGCAGGGCATTATGCGGCTGCTCTTCTAAAAGTCGGAGAAGATTGTATGCTAACAGACAGTAACGGTATGATTACACTTAGACGTAAATTCTGTCAAATTGTCGATAACACAGATGATTTAAATAATAATGTCTATCCAAATCTACAAATAAGTATGGGCAATTGGGAATGGTTGTATGACAGGTCAATTTTGGCGCCGACAAATGAGACGGTAGGCCAAATTAACGAACAAATTATGTCAGATGTTGAGGGAGATGTTGTCGTGTACTCTCAGTAGACAATGTTATGGACACTGAACAAATGACATCGTACCCTATAGAATATCTCAACTCTTTAGAATTATCAGGAATGCCTTCCCATAAGTTAAGGCTGAAAATTGGTATTCCAGTCCTATTAGTGAGAAATCTTGACACACCAAGGCTATGTAATGGTACATGGTAACAAATTACTCATCTAGGACGCAATATTATAAAAGCTATAATCATGACTAGAATGGCAAAAGGAGAAAATCTTTTAAATCTCCGTATTCCGATAGTTGCAACCGATCTGCCATTTCAGTTTGAAATAGTGCATATTCACCTAAAAGCAGCATATACGACAATAATAAATAAAACTATTTTACATGAGCAACTCTATGTAGCGTGCTCACGAGTATCAAACCCGCAAAATCTTTATGTTTTAGCAAAGGATGGAAAATAAAAACCTATTTTATAAAAATTTATTAAAATAAGCTATTTGCAGTAAACCACAGCATTTATATGTGTATAATTTGGAAAATAAGGGCCTTAAAAAAATTAAAATTCTGCCCAAAGTTACTATTCCACGCGGATGAAGTCGCGGGCAAAAGCTAGTAATATATAGGTATATTGATAGGATTTAGCGCATTCAAAAACGTTTTCTTCGTTTCTTACAGTTCAATACACGAAAACATTAAGCTACGTATATTTTACGCTGTAAAGTGTTTCATATATTGCCTTTCTATGAACGGAGACGCATTGCAGATATTTCGTACTTTTTTAAAATAGCTAATGGCACCGTGGATTGTCCAGAACTACTGGGAAATATACGGCTTAGAATCGATCTTTCTGATGAATTTAATTTTATTTGTTTGGAACCAGTGTTACTCAACGTAAAAGAAATGTAACAAGAAAGTATCAAGTTTTATACCATTTTGTAATTAAATTAAATTTTGTAGTTAAATTTATAACCGACCTAGTACTATAATAAACAAATAATTCATAGTGGTGGAATCTCGAAAATGGCGTTAAATTGTTAAGATTTTTGATATTGATGTACAAGCTGTAAGCTTGCCATAAAATAAAATATTTTTAGTAGTTAGGTGCGCGTCCGCCAGGCGTCTCCGCGTAATGGGACGTATCTTTCCTATTTATTAATCTGTAACTCGTTTCTCGATTTAATAATCGGGCCTGAAGCATAACTGGCAATACTTACCATTCCATCAATGCCGTGGGGCAGTTGCACCACTATACCAGACTGGCTGATCCACTTGCTCTCGCCGTTACAGATGAACGTGTCATGTATGGACTGGCCCGTGTCAGCAAAGTCACCGTACTGCGCCTCCCATATGCTGAGGAGGTGGGGGCTTGAGTACGAGTAGCCTACTTCGAAGCCCAGGATACCTGCATTCACCATTTGTTGATCGATTACGATTACCAGAACTGACGTAATAAAAAATTCATGTATTAATTTTTGGCCTTTGACAGCCGCCGAGCAAAGTGTTAAGGGTAAAGGTCGCGGGAAGCGGTTGGATGCAGGTGGCCCAAGACCGGTCTGTGTGGAAAACCTTGGGGGAGGCCTATGTCTAGTAGTATTTCGGCTGAGATGATGGATGATGGCCAAAGTATTATTAGGTTTTTCTGTCACGAAATTCTCAGCGTTTAGTAGATTCTCAGATAAAATTAGACGTCTAGGTATTTACTATGAGCTGCCCAAAAAAGCTGACTTCAATATTGTTGCTTATATGGTTTTTGTAGATAAGCAATTTATGCTATTTGGGCAATTATATACCTATTGCATATGATTCGGGGTCGAATCAAATGCAGCGCAGTATATTTCGCTGGAGCCAAGGGTTGACAGTAGGTTCTGTTTTCTCTTATAATAATAAAATCTTTATTGACACACTTATTACAAGTAACATAGTAAATATACATATTATTGTACAGAAAGAACATCATTATAATGTTTTGCTGGTACTTAAAATAGGATATCCTGTGCTATAAGTACCAGCAACCATCCAATGTCAAAGATAGCTGATCTAACCAGTATTAATTAATCCTAAAACAGGTACTTATAATTAAATTTTGCGTTACCTAAAATGATTACTGTAATGGCAATAATAGGTAAGAAAACAGAACATTTAATTGAATAGGTACATATAAAAATGAAGTTAAATAATATTGTTAATATTAGTAAACCATGCTTGCGTGTGTAAGAATTTATGTGTTGCGTATTTGTGTATGCAGTTGAAAAGTGTGAAAGTGTGTATATGTATGTGGTGTGTATATTCGTTAGTGTGAATGTGGGTGAAAATCTGTGGAATTTTCTGTTGTTTTATTGTCATTCCTATTTATGCTAGTGGATGAAGAAGTTTTTTCGTATCCTCATTGGATTTCTTTAAAAGCCATTCTGTTACCATATTTTTACACTCATATCTGGTTTTCTGATCAATATTTAGTACTTTATTAATGAAAAGTTGACGCACTGTTAGGACTTCGCAGTGTTGGTACAGCTCTTTTGTAGGAAAGCGATACGGTTTAAAGGTGCATATTTTCAATACTGCTCTTTGTGCGCGTTCTAGATTGATTAATGTTGCACAGGGATTGGCACAAGAAAATATACACCATTTTAAGGATTGCTGGTTCGGCAAAATATCCTAGGATTTTGAAAACAAAAATAAGTTTGCGTGAGTGTTTCAATATGTGGCAGGAAAATTACTTTCTCGTGATAAATAACACCCAAATATTTAGTGGTAGCAGCATTATTTAATATGGAGCACCTGCATGCAGGGCACAGTCATTTCCATGGTTATGAGTGATAGATCTATTTATATTTACGTCATTAGATTTTTTTATATATAATTTAATGTATTTAGTTTTGGCAACATAAAGTGGTAATGTGTTGTCGTTAGCTATTTTGTTACTATGTTTATTCCGGTTTGTGCCGCATCGAAAACCTGGTCCCACGTTTTTCCTGTAAAAATAAGTGCCGTATCATCAGCAAATGCCAACAGCTTACCATTCGTAATGTCCAACTTGCACATTTCATTTATATAAACTAGGAAAAGCGTGGGTCCAAGAATACTTCCCTGCAGTACACCGAATTCAATAGGCTCTGTTGTGAAATTCTTAGTAGCACAGACACTGAAAAATTCCTGATAGGTGACAACTCGCCTTTATTGTGATGGAGTTAAACACATACCTGAAGGGATGGAGGTGCTTTATGCCTTTGCCTATCTTTTCAAGGATATAAAATTTTGCATAAGAATCCTGCAAGATTTGTAGCCACGGTGCTTTAATGACTCGCGAACGTAATGTTGTGGGCCTGAGCTCCACTTCGCACCTAAGTTAAACCTCAATTTAGCTTACAAGATATACAAAAATTCCGTTTTGTTCTTGGATCTAGATCTTGGATCTTGGGTAACGCAACATTAATGATTATAAATATTGAGGAGCAAGCTTCATAAATAAGCTAACTTTAGAGCACGCATATATAAAGATAAATTGTGAATAGCTCAGCGCCAAAGCTCTGCGCCGAAAAGACAAGAGCCAAACAAAAAAGATCAAATAAATAGAATAATGATATCTCTTTGTTTCAATACATATTAGTGAGTAGCAAAATCTCACTCACTTTAGTCTGCGTGTAAGCGCATTCTATATTTATACAGCCTTACTAATATTATTATGCGGATGTGTTTGATTGCTTGTTACGCTTTAACGCTTTACCTCCTTAGTTCCCAAAGTGGTCCAGGTAGACCTCAAGGGGTCCGCGGGAGAATTGACGGGGGTGTACGTTGGCGTGACAAAAAAATCACAATTTCACAATTAGTAAGCGGGGAACCACGAAAAATTTTTCCTCTAAAAATTTTTTTCTCTTTTGGGCCGAATATACCGATTTTACTTGGCGGATTAAATTTCTAGCAACAGGGAGTCAACCGGAACCAGCTAAATTTTAAAACTGGTGTACGAGAAAGAAAGTCTTGGAACCTCTGCTTTACCTAATCGACAGATCATATTGGCATTTCGCATACTCCATATCAGAGGAAGAAAAATGACAAAGGGAAATTCTCATTTAGAAAAAAGGTACTATTATTAACCTAACATAACCGAACCTGCATTTACGCGAGCAAAACCGCGGGCAGAATCTAGTTTATGTATGTATACTCTAATGCTTATTCTAGGAAGTAATCTCTAGTAGGAAAATTCCCAGTACAATAAACCAAATGGCTATACAGTGTGTATAATAAACCCTGTCCGATCCTTAAAGGTGTTATACAGTACCTTATTATGACTACGTAAGTGCCATCCATTTATAAAAATCGATAAAATAATTGCCCCCGTAAATTTAATTTATTTAATATAATATTGTTACGGCTAATGCCCTCTGTCGGCACTGTGGGGAGGAGTCGGCGGTTTCTAATAATAATTTATTACAGCACCATCTATTGAAATCTTACGGAACTACGTATTTGACGGTACGAGTTCAGTGGAGAAAGCGCTGGCACATTCTCGAATCATCGCGCTGTTGCGTGCCGTGTGTGACGTTTTCTGGAAAACTCCAGAAGCACTTTACCCGCGTATAAATAGAGCGCACGCGCACCGCCAAGTTAGTTTACTATCGTAAGCGATCAAGTGTTCATCGAAGCGAACGGAAGCGAAAATACTACGGAGTTTGAAGCAGTTACAGTGGAAAAGTGTAGTATAGTGTTTGTAGTGTTTTAAATTTAATTGTGTGATAGAATAAAACGTTTTCGTCGGTAATATTGTTTTATATTCTTATCCGTCGAACCCAGCACGTAACAATATGTAAATAGATTACCCATGGCAACACCGACAACTTATTAATCATAATACCCAGATATCACTAAAGTTCATAAAGGTTTACCGATGCTGCGCCGCACCACAGTACATAAATATACAGTAACGTATCTTCATACAAACGGTCGGAACTCGAGTCATAACTACGCGCCTCGGCGTCGGCATGCGCTCGGCACGCAACCAGTCACGAATGCGCCGCAGTGACGAACGGACGGTGTGTTGTTTTTTTAACAGTAACCGCTCGAACTTCTTTTAAAACTAAACATATAAATTGTAAAGTAGCTGCAGGTATCTATAACCAAGTAAAAGATATTCCTTTTTCTCCTCCTTGTCCATGTTTCCCAAAGCAATTTTTAATTAAGCTTTATATTCGTATGCGCATTTTTTATACTTTAAAATATAATATAATAATATAGCATTCCGTACGTCTCAGTCGAGGCGCAAATATTTTTCAGTTGCAAATTTATAAGACCGATTTGTTATTAAGTCTTAAATCTAACATAAACATGTATTTATTTAATTAAATCTACCAATCAAAAAACAACATGCATTTTTATGGAACACTTCCTATTTCATTCACAAAATATTTTATTTGTTTGGGCCGATTTTTCAATCGTTAGATAACTTTTATCTGAAGAATAAATATGTATGTATGCAGTATGACATATTTTCTATACAAAAGCTGTCGAAACGTCAAACATATTTCCCAGATAAAAGTTATCTGACGATTAAAAAATCGGCTCTAAATAAAATAAAGAATATTTACAATCACAAAAATAGATAGAAACTCAAAGTAGGCAGATTTAATTAAAATGCTGTAGGTGGGCAGCCCTATCGCATGTTTACGTACCGCGCGGCTGTAGGCATTTATTTCAAAGATACGGCCGAGTTACAATACTGTATATTTATGTACTGTGGCCGCACTACGCCACGCCTACCTACCTATGCCTTAGAAAATGCCGCCAAAAGTATGTCACGCTCCGCGTTCTTGTCAAGTTTAGTGGAGTGTTGCTAGACTGTGCGAAATTGCAGTAATTTAAAGGTAAAATGCTGATCAATACTGTACTTAATAATATTATGAAGATGTTTTACGATGATATAGATTTTTTTTATTATTTTCTTAGCATGTTATGTATTATGTTAAGAGAGAAACAAGACCTTAAATGGATCGGACAGGGTTTATTATACACACTGTTCATCAATCGAGGATATACAAGATACCCTCGATTGATCTCCAGCTATATTTTAGATTTCAGAAATTTTAAATTAACTTACCGCACTCTGAAAGCGAACTGTTGTGAATATCGTACTTCGCCTGGTCAGGGTACACATTGTCCAGCACGCGGTACATGGCACCGTCCACGCCTTGATGATGGTATACATGGTGCCTGGAGACCAACTAGTGTTAGTCTACTAGAGAAGGTACTTAAAACAATAGTAAGCTATAAATACCTACAAGGGATTCCTACCAACATTCCACAAATAATTAACAAATTAGTTCCTTTTTTTGAAAAGACAACTCCCGCATTAAGTATAATTTCTTTGTCGCGGGGGATTTTAGAAACATTTAAACAACGGACGCAACACTCAGACACGGTACAACTATTTGTGGATTATACAAATTTTTGTCCTGTATGGGGATCGAACCCACAATTATCGGCGCGGCGGCTGTGGCGTAGCATTTACACCACTACGTCATCGGGAGCCGAGAGTTACTTCCAGATGTACTATTTATAAATGTCCAAATTGAAGTTAACTCATATCTCCGTTACCGGTGTTTTAAAGAAAGATTTTCGTCACAAAAGACACAAAGTGTCCTTGATACAATTATCAACGAGATGGGTGTAAAAACCCAAGATTCAAACTCTTCGTCTTCATATGATCTTTTTCTTTTGCTATGGAAAATGCATTTATAATCATTATTGTCCCACATCCATAGGTTTTTCGACTGCGATATAATTGTGTACCTTTATCTACATCATCTTTGGGTAACAATTCAAGCATACCTTACTTTTTAAACTCTCCCTTCCATATTTTTGTGTTACTTGTAGTGACAATTACGATTGCGTGTTCAGAATGCTTGTTTATTTGATCATAACTAAAGTAATTGTAATACAATAATAAGCATGTGTGAGCATACACATATACACCCATGTAAAGCAGAAATATGTATGACTAAGTAAAAACATTGAATAATATAATTCAGTACACTAATAATTAATAATTGAGGTCGTAGGTAAGTCTTAAATACTGGAGTGACATAGTTGCAATGTGCCTACATACTTAGGCGCGATTTTATTAGGCAACTCTTGCATGCAAATATGACGTCACATTTGCATACAAGTTGCTTGCATTGGAAACATGTTTTCGAGAGTCTGCAAATTGCATGCAAGATTCACTTGCATACAAGTGGAGATATTTAACAATTGAGTAGGCCATCACGTGTGGAAGATGGTGCTGTTTGCCGAATCATTTCTGACATAATAATATATTACCAATTGAATAAAAAAAGAAACATCGTCGCTGTTCAGTGGATTCGAAATTGGATTCACAGGAGAGATGCTCTTGGTGCATCCAATACCTAATCTATTGAGAGAATGGGCTCCAGAAGATCCAACCGGATACCGAATTCATTCGAAATTCGAAACGAGCAAGTAACATTTGCACGTTCAATTTGCAGGTCACTTGAATAAAAATATGTACAAGTTCAAACTACCCCGTACAAGTTGTAACTTGTATGCAGGTTTGTACAAGTTGTATGCAATTTGCAACTTGCATGCAAGTAACTCGCCTAATGTAATCACGCCTTTAATTTCCAAAATTCAGGTTAATTGACATGATTTTCGAGCCGTGTATATATCTAGTATCATAGTAGGTTGTACCACCCACCTGTGCGCCATGGTGCCTCTCTCGACGTCTTCGCCGGTGAATCGAATATGTATCTTGTCTCTGAGCAGCGAGCCGTATGCCAGCGCCTCGCCCATCGGCCAGTCTGCTATGCCATCTGCTACCTGACCAAACATAATGGAATATTAGATTACGCCCGCGACTGCGCTCGCATTAATCTAGATTTTCTCAAAACTACTTTACCTCCGCAAGTCCTTTTTTCTGGATGAAAGGTACCTTATGACCTTTTCTATACCCTTGATAAAGACTAAGGACATCCAGACACGGAACAACCCCTATTTATGGATCACAGATTTTCCATCTCGTGTGGAGACTGACAAAACTCGGCGTAGTGGCAATAGAAATGTGACCTCTTTACTTAGCGGTATTCTATAATAAGTTTGTAGTTTATGGTTGAACCAGGCCATTCATACTGAAGGTTCTAATGTACTGGCCCCGGTTAGCCGTCCGGCCCCTGCTGTCTAATCCGGCGTCCCCTGTAATCCGAACTTATTCGAGCCACCAGTTGTTCTCGACGTGTTGTAGTTTTAATAGTCAGTTAGACTTTTTTGTTTGGTTAATATGTGGGATTACAAAAACAATTTTCAAAAATATTCTTCTTGTAGGCAGTACTCTGTAATCCGGCAAATTCGATAGTCCGACGCCGCCCTTTAAAATGTCGGATTACCGGGGGTCCAATTGTATTTATGAATATCCAAATTAAATTTCACTGCTAATCTATATTGTTACGTGCTGAGTTCGACGGATAAAAATATAAAACAATATTACCGACTAAAACGTTTTATTTTAGCATTAAATTTAAAACACTATACTACACTTTTTCACTGTAACTGCTTGTATTTTCGCTTCCGTTCGCTTCGATGAATACTTGACCGCTTACGATTGTAAACTGACTCGGCGGTGCGCGTGCGCGTGCGCTCTATTTATACGCGGGTAAAGCGCTTCTGGAGTCCTCCAGAAAAGCCATATCCGGCACACAATTCGAGAATGTGCTAGCCGCTCTCTCTACTGTGCTCGCACCGACACTACGTAGTTCCGCAAGATGTCAATAGATGGTGCTGTAATAAATTATTAGAAGGGTCTGCCGAGTCTTCCCAACAGTGCCGTCAGATGGCACTAGCCGTAACAATATATACTATTTCTTAAAGATAGGATTGTCTAGCCATAATAATATCGCTAAGAACCAGGCGTTATATTGAAGCTGTTCCATCCGATACTGTGTGATAAGAAGCAGCATCGTTTAGATATTTATGTTTGTTCTTTGGCGGCATTTGAGAAGGTGACACTGGATTATCTTAGCTATCTTTAGTATAATAATAATTATTAGTTATAATATTTTTTGTTACTGCATTGCTGAATTGAGCCTCTAGTCTGTAATAACAATGTATGCTGGATAAATAAATAAACATACCATTTTCTTTCGGTTTTCTAGCAATTTGATGATACCCTTATGAAGCTCGAAGGCCCATTTCTCTGGCGGCGTGCTGAAGTGGTTGGCGATACTGCTTATAGACTCTTTACATATACCCGTAGGTTGTATCTGAAACCAATCAGAAATATATGCTGCCACTCTGGTTCCATATTTCGTTATGTTGTCCCAATGGCGCAGTGCGCAAGTGGTCTCCCTGCCGTGGTGCTATTGTAGGCTCGGATTCCACACAACTGTCTCTGTGGTGCTGCAGGGAAGGAAAGCACTGTGCATGTATTGGGTTTGATTTCCGGGTCAGGCAAAGACTTATTTTCTCTGTCAGGCGAAATCTGGAAATGTGTCCACTGGACGGTGATTCACTCGCACCCATCACCCTCATTATATTATCCAACATTTCGCAAATCATAAATTTAGACCCTTAATTTATGATTTGCAAAATGTTGGATAATACACCTCTTGTGTAACCCCTACTTCGAAGATAAATGGGCCTACCGCCTATGTAAGTATGATTGCCACACGTTAAACTGAATCTATATGTATCAAGTTTTAACCAGTGGTTTGACTCGTTCGGTAACAGTAATGTTTCTGGATGGCCCTATGTCCCTTTTTGTACCCCTAATAACGTGTATGCGAAATTTCATCATGATTGGTCGAGTATTTAAGGCGTAAAAGCGCAACAAACAAACCGACATTCACATTTATAATAAACTAGTTTATGCCCGTGGCTTCGTTTGCGTAAATGTATGTTAGGTCAAGAACAGTACTTTTTTAAAAACCTATTTATAAAAGGTACCCTATGTCCTTCTATGTTCCCTAGAAAAAGGGTATGCGAATGTTAGGCGTGTAAAAATATCACACTTGCATTTATAAGATTAGTTAGGATTAAGATTCACAAACGATTATTGTTTCGGCAAACCCTAGTCAAAAACACAAAAAGAAGGAGAAAGTTACCTTATTAGGATCAGTGGCTTCAAAGAAGCCAGTCCAGGGCGTATCCACCCATTCCGTAATGCATAGCTTGGTGACCTTCTTGGCAAGATTGAAGTGTTCGTTGAGTGTGTCCATGTACTCCTTTTGCCAAACTTTAATATCATCGTCATCGACCACACCTTCCTCTTTTAATTTTGCCGCGTATATCACATCAACTGTAGATGTAAAATATATAATAATAATTACTAGCTTTTGCACGCGGCATCGCTCGCTTAAAAGTAGGTGAGTTCATGTTAATAACAGTACTTTTCAAAAGTAAGTGTGTCCATAGGCGTCGGTAATCGCTTACCATCTGGCGATCCGTCTGTTCGTATGCCAACTATCCCATAAAAAAAACCTGGGGTGTTCCCTCTCTCACCCAATGGGGGGGGCCAGTTGGGAGTCTGAAAGATTCATCCATAGCAGGCCCCCTGTGTGGGTGCCGGTCGGGTCAATCGGACCCGACCTCCTCTCGTCCCCGGGGGAGAGCATTTCAATGCTCTCCCCTTTCGACGTTAGAAGGCGCGCGGGAATATCGCGCGCGCCCTCTATGGGTTCTTACTCACGGGTGGCAGGGTCCCCTGAGGCCTTACCACCCAGAACCCTTAGGTGGGGGGCAGGAGAGCGACATAAGCGCGTCTCCTGCGCCCCCTCCTCCGGCGGCGGATGATAAAAAACCTAACCTATGTTACTCGGTGATAATAATGATCTATTCCACTACGATCACCTGGGTCATCATAGGCGACTCCTTAGTGTCCTTTGATCACCCGCGAATATAATCTGGGTGTTCATCGGCGACCTCAATACAATTATTATTTTATTATCCTAAAATCACCTTTAAATAAATATCAGTAACTAAAATAATAATTTTATTGGGGTCGCCTATGAACACGCAAGTCGCCTATGATGACCCCGGTGATCATAGTGGAATAGACCGATAATATAGCTTTCTAATGGTGAAAGAATTTTTAAAAACGGTAGGGTAGTTTCTGATTTATAGGTACCCTTATAAACAAACAAACAAAAAAATCGAATCTTTACTCTTAATAATACTAGTATCTTAGATAGGTAAATAACCGGTATTTTACGTAAATTAATATTTATTTTATAGGCAGTGTCTATGCTAAGATAGAATGAAAATAGTAAACGAGGGAAAAGACAATCCATGAACGACATGCGACCTCAAAAATCGTGTCGTCTCCCTGCTAACCGAGTTATACATGGTTCTTTTTTATAACTTGAAGAAATGCTTTTGATGTGTACCCCTTCGCCACAAGGGGAGGCGAGATGGTTATTTCAGGCTTTCCCGAGACTTCAGACTTACCGACTAACAACCATTGTGTGCCAACTCGCTGCTTTGTATAATATGGGTTCGCTAGAACTGAAACTATTATTCATGATCCTGCGTCCTGCTTTACGGGTCTTTCCTCTGTTACAATATACACTTCTTTCGTGGGTTGAGTGTTAGTAGGTTTACCTGCTAGGATATTCTCAAAAGGAGCACGGAATAATGATCCCAGTAGACAATAGGCTCGCCTAACATTACGATATTCCTTCGGGATCTATTTATATATAAATATAACGCCGCATTCAAGCTAAACCTTATCATCTCAATCTTGTTGCAATAGAATAGAATATACATTTGAAGGAGATCACCACCTAAATTGCCTCGCGACCATGGTTGAAAAGGTTAAATCAGCCCTGTATTAAACTGTCCTATTGCTGGCCACGGGCCTCTTCCCAAAGTGAGAAAGGTTAGGCCATACTCCACCGCGCTGGTCCAGTGCAGATTGGACAATAGACTACACGTAAGAGAGAGGGATGGATGATGGAGACCATTCTTAGACATGCAGGTTTCCTCACGATATTTTTTCACCGTTAAAGCGAGCGAGAGTTATATATTTGATTCGCCCTTAATAAACTTCGAAATATTTATAAACTAGAATTTTCCCACGGTTTCGCTTACATAAGGTTAGGTTAGTAACAGTACTTTTTCTGGATAAAAGGTAGTCTATGTCCTATTCTGTACCCCTGACAACGTGTATGCGAAATTGCATGATGAACGGTCGAGAAGGTAAGGCCTGAAACCGTATCATATCATACAATCAATGTCACTTTCGCATTTATAATATTTGAGTTAGGAGTTAGGATAGTTTTAACATTCAAAGGCTTAGAGATTTCCCCTCAGCAGATTCGGCAGAAACAGCAATATGTAAAGATAAATTAAATAGTGTATAACGACTTACTGGTGGACAACGTCCTGATCTTCTTATACATGAAGGGCTGCGTGAACATGGGCTCGTCCTCCTCGCTGTGTCCGTAGCGGCGGTAGCACACCAAGTCGAGGAAGATGTCCTTCTTGAACTTACAGCGGTACTCGATGGCGACGCGCGCCACGTGCGCCACCGACTCCGGCTCGTCGCCGTTCACGTGCAGCACCGGCGCGTCTATCGCCTTCGCCACATCTATACATATAGCGCGACTACATCGTATAGGGACTTATTTCTTACTACAGGTTAATAACTTACCTATCAAGAGTAACAGAACTTTATCCATTTCCATTTTTTTGGACTACAATCACTATTTCATAAATCAAAAATTATTGTTATTATCAATTAGTGTGACTTTGCCTGTTGATCTTTGCGTTTAAGCTGTTTTAAGAAACGCACCATACCAAATGATTAAATTTTACCACACTTCACCCTCTCGATGACCACACGTGGTAGGTATATGCTGAACATATAATTTGATACATATAGATTTGTCGCTATATTTGAATATACCTCGAAAAAGCGCGAGATTTCCCTATAAGATATTTTATAGAGGTGGCTGCGTTAAATAATGTCCATGTTTGGCTTGGAGTTACCAAGAGTTGGCAACTAAGTAGACAGTACGGTAAGCAATAAGGTTGTTGAGCAAGGCATAAATTCCAATCACCTGAACAATACGGCGTGCTTCTGGAGAATCTGGGGTCAGTGGTGTAACCGATCTGGTTGTTGGAGACTATATGTATGGCCCCGTGAGTGGTGAACGCTGGCAGGTTGGTCTGCATCACCGTCTCGTACACCACGCCCTGCCCGCATACTGCTGCGTCACCGTGCATTATGATTGCCATTACCTGCGAACAATGCCCAATATTACAGCGCTGTTGTTACAATTGAGTCCCTTAAACACAAGTATAATATTAGAATTCAGGGTTTAGGACAATTTAAAAATCAATCAATCAACATAAAAACCACATCTATACTATTACTATATGACTAGCAGCGATAGCTTAGTGGGGAGACCAACAGACTGCAATGCAAAGTCTCGAGTTTGAACCCACGTCGCGCACCTCTGACTTTCGGAAGTTATGACTTTTCGAAGTTACGTGCGTCTTGATTGACAATTATCGCCTGCTCCGTGCCTCGGAGAGCACGTTAAGCCGTAGGTTCCGGCTGCCATGAACATCTATGGCAGTCGTTATTGGGAAGTCAGTGCCCTATAATATCCTGACAGTGGTCTAGCCTTAGGGTATCGTTACCCTTCGGATTGCGGAGGTCAAGTGGCAGCAGCTCGGTGTAAAATCTAATATCCAGTCAAGTCCGGTTAGACTAGAAAAGCCGACCCCAATTGACTTGGGAATAATAAAGGCTATGAAGAAGAAGGGTTTAGGAAAATTTTCTTAATAGTATAATCTGATTAGCGATAGCCTAGGGGAGACAGTTAGACTGCTACGCAGAGGTCTCAAGTTTGACTTCTCGCTTCTCTCTTACTTTTCGAAGTGCGTATTAAATAGTTAACTATCGCTCGCTTTAACGGTGAAGGAAAACATCGTGAGAAAACCTGCATGTCGGAGAGTTCCCCATAATGTTCTCGAAGATATGTGAAGTCTGCCAATCCACACTGTGTTAGCGTGGAAGACTATATTGTTACACCCAGTGCTATCTCTCGACATTGTGTGGAAGACTCGGCAGTTCCGTCTAATAATTTATTACAGCGCCATCTATTGAATACTTACGGAACTACGTAGATTCGTCGGTACGAATAGAGTAGAGAGAACGCTAGCACATTCTCGAATCTTTGTATTGTTACATACCACGTATGACGTTTCTAGAAAACTCCGGAAACACTTTAACCACTTATAAAAGGGAAAGGCCAGCGCTCGCCGAGTCAGTTTACAATCGTAAGCGGTCAAGTATTCATCGAAGCGAACGGAAGCGAAAATACTACGGAGTTTGAAGCAGTTATAGTTGAAGAAGTGTATCTAGTATAGTGTTCGTTGTGTTTTAAAGTTAATTATATGTTAGTGAGTCGGTAATATTGTTTTCATTCTTATCCGTCGAACCCAGCACGTAACAGTATGATCTGATTAGCGATAGCCTAGGGGGAGACCGCTGGACTGCTACGCAGAGGTCTCAAGTTTGACTTCTCGCTTCTCTGACTTTTCGAAGTTATGTGCGTATTAAATAGTTAACCTTCGCTCGCTTTCAACGGTCAAGGAAAACATCGTGATGAAACCTGCGTGTCGAAGAGTTCCCCATAATGTTCTCGAAGATATGTGAAGTCTGCCAATCCGCACTATGTCAGCATGGTAGATTATGTCATAACCCTTCTTACACTAAGAAGAAGCTCGTGTCTGGCAGTAAAACAGTTTAATACAGGGCTGATATGATTATTATATGATCAGATCAAGATGAGATAAGATGTAGGTATATTATCAATAGTCACTTTCGTCTTTGCACTCGCTACGAAGATTGCTTTGCCTAGCAGGTCCTCCTGGATTTGAAGGTCTAATGAAACGTACACGTGGAAATAGTGCAAAAAGGTCTTAGTTGTTTCATCAGATCTTGTGAAGTATTTTTCTTTTAAAGAGACAACTCCCGCACTGATATTAATTCCTGTTTTGCAGGGGACTTTACAAACATTCAAACAACGGGCACAAGCAAAATCTAAACTCGGGATAACCATTTATGGATCACAATATTTTTGTCCCTTGTGAGATTTGAACCCACACTAGGCGCGGTGGCAATGCCGAGGCGACCACTTGAACCACTTCTCTAACCATTCAATCATCAATTTCAGCGATACAAACAACAGAACTGCTAAATAAATTATCGCGAATTAACTGATGTCATTACATGTTATATTACTTTAAATTCTATTTAATGTTACAAACTGTTACAATACCACTTAGGATTAAGCTAGTAAGAATTGAACCAGCGTCATTCTTGTAATGCAGCACCATGAGTGGGTTAATTGTTTTATTTTTTTATAAAGAGATCTATTATATATTTTCTTGATGTAATGTGATGAGACAAGATGAGATATAAAAAATCACGTCCTGCATTAATTCAGTATATTTTTCCAGAGTATGCTTGCTCGTGAGATTGACGAAGCCGAAGCCGCAAGGAAACTAGGCAGGTTTTGTTTGCAAGTAACTATATCGTTTTAATTTTTTGTTTTCGTAAAATGCAACTCCCTCATTGGGAATAATTGCGCAGAAATTTAAATATATTCAAACAACGGACACAGATTTGTTGTCATGTGGATCGAACCAACAACACTTCTTACCATCAGGCGGAGTGTGGTCATTTTGACGAGCAAATAAAAAAAAAAAAAAAACTTGA
Organism: Catocala nupta; assembly: GCA_963675205.1. Taxonomy (NCBI): domain Eukaryota; kingdom Metazoa; phylum Arthropoda; class Insecta; order Lepidoptera; family Erebidae; genus Catocala; species Catocala nupta. The sequence continues at coordinate 27,058,600 of OY776090.1, read as the reverse complement.
CGCAGTAGCAACAGCGAGACGGCCACTTAAACCACTATGCTATCAGTTCTTGATATAATATCTCAATAACGTTTTACTTGATGTGGAAATTGAACAAGGCAGTCGACGTTGTGAATTGTGAATGAACTATGAATAATTTCTGCGTCGCAAAGGACTTTACGAACATTAAAACAAAGTACACAAAATATATCCAGACTCGGTGTGGTCACACAAATTTTTGTCTTGTGTGAGGACCGAACCCATCGAACAACACTTGGAGTAGAGAAACCTAAACCACTACATCATCCGTGCAGCAGGGTTAGTTCATTCAGTTACGTTTTTAATTATTATGTCTATCGTGGTAACTGTTGACGTTGTTGACATTGACAGATGTCAGTCTGGCATGTATGCTGCGTTCGTAAACCTCGTTTTACAAGATGCGGTAATAAATATTTATAATTATTATCTATATATTATTATTATTTATTCTGTATTTGCATGTTGTTGTTGTATTATATTTAAAATTATAATATTATTAGGTATATTTATATATAATTTATAATGTAATCATATAATTTTAAGAAATTTTAATCTTAAGGCTTTTATTTTATGTCAGGCCTGCGAGAATACCAGCGTTGCAGTTAAACTGCAACAATAGCTGACGCAGATGCCTATTTTACCACCTCTATTTAAATAATTTAATTGTTTGTGTACTGTATGTTTATGTTGGTAAATAAACTTTTTTCATTTCATTTCATTTCATTTCATTTCATTTCATTACATATAAATCCTGCTAAGTGATGGACCTTCTAACAGTCTTGCTAAATCTCTCTAGCGAAATAGTCCAGCCAGCTTACCCTGTCGCCATTTGCATCTCCCATCCAGTGCTGCTCAGCGCGTGTTTTCCCTGCAACCACGGGAGTCACCGCTTCCAAGTGAGACGGGTTAGCGCTCATTGACACTTTGATGTATTTGTTCGTGCGACGTATGAAGCGGTTAATGTGAGTACCCAAGTGGTACTTGACATCACCAGAGCCCTACAAGATTAGAAGATAAAATTAAATTGATCAGTTCTGACCTACGCAACTACGTCTCTGTCTCTCGTCGAATTTACTCCATTTCTGCAACATTTTTCATTGATGCTTTGCTTCATTGTGTAGCATGATGTTATATAGCTTATAGGCTTCCTCAATATATAGGATAAATAAAACAAAAAAAAAATCGGACCAGAAGTACCTGAGATTAACCAAACAAAGTATAGATAACATAATCATGTCGGCAATAATATAACGAATAAAGTTATAGATATTTTAGAGATAAAGAAGTATGGTTTCAACTTTTTTCGTAGACAAAATTTTGCACGTAGCTTTGCTCGTTTGGGAGTAGTAGCTCGCTTATTTCTATATAAAATAAACTATGTATGTATTCCTGTATACCTGACCACGTGTATGCGAAATTTCATCATGATCGGTCGTTACATTCGCATATTTATAATAGTAGTTAGAATCGCATCCAGATAACTTTTTGCTGTGCGAAGTTGAGGTGAGGTATCTTTAAGGAGGCGCTGTCATGCCTGTGATCTTTGTGATACCAACTCAGTAACTTCTGAATTCAAGAGACGGGCAGATATAAGAACTTTTCGAGAATTAATATTTTATTAGTCAATTGAGAGCTATAACTTTCGGGCCTACCCAAAAGATATATGGTTGTACGTTGTTTTATAGACAAAAGTTTTATAGAATATCGTTTCACATAAAAATATCTCAAATCATATAATAATAATCAATATACAGAATACTTACGTTCATGATACAATCATGATATTGCACATTGTCATGCACTCCTCCTTTTCAAATACCATTACTTTCGTCTTGCTTACATTCATTTTCATTCCTTTACTCTCAAAAGCAGCATGCACAATAGTTACCATCGCCTGCAACTCTTCCGCCGATGACGCAAGTATTACTTGGTTGTCGGCATAAAGTAGACATTTGACAAGTAACTCATTCATTCTTAATCCCCATTCACAATCTTTTAAATCTTTCAAACAATTGTCCATGTATAGGTTAAACAGCCAGGGAGACGCTACACACCCTTGTCTAACACCTTTTTCGATACTAAACCATTCTGTGTAAGTCCCATTTATCCCAACACAAGCTCTGGAATAGTCATAAAGAGATTTCAGAGCTTGTGTGAGATTGTTATTTGTATGGAACACTTACCGTTTCTTTTGGCTCCATGGGCTTGAACTGTGCAAAAATGTCTTTAAGCTGTTTGCGACAGACATTCACCAACATATTTAGACGACCTACGTAAAACAGACATAATATGTATATATTTCGATAGCACGGATGCGTTGTGATTTAGGTGGTCGCCTCGCCACTGCTGCCAAATCAAGTGTTGTGAGTCGATCCCACATGGGACAATAGTGCAATCCACAAATAGTTGTTCCAAGTCTGGGTGTTCTTTGTGCCCATTGCTTGCAGGTTTTTTTTTTCACCCTGTAGGAAGCAAACGAGCAGGCGAATCGTCTGATGGTTAGCGATTACCGCCGCCCATAGACACCCGAGGTGTCAGAAAACACGCACGACACAAATAAGTTGCCAGCCTTTTAAATTTTCCCCCTCCCTCCCCCAGGAAGGGAGAGGAGGTAGGCCTCCGGTACCCGCACTCACTCGACCAAACAACGCACGCGCTATTTCATGCCGGTTTTCTGTGAGACCGTGGTATCACTCCGGTCGAGCCGGGCCCCCGTGACACAGGATTTATTCTTAGTGCGGGAGTTGTCTTTTTTTAAAGATTAAATAATAACAACTACTGAAATTAGGTCACATAGGCTATGAGCTTCTCTTACAATGTCTTAATGCATGAGGTCGAGTCCCACATACAGCCGAATGGGATTTCTCAAGGATCGATGGTATACCAAAAGCGCTTACGAGAGGATTCCTCGCGGATTGATGTTGTGTTCCACATAAAGCTGAGTGTGGAGTCCACAAGAGTCGATGGCGTATTACACATAAGAACAAATGGGGATTCTATGAAGTTGTGGAGGAACGTATTATAATCCCTCCAACACAAAAGGAGGTCCTCCGATCAGGCTGGGTGATCGTGCCTGACTGGCCGCGGCCCAACTATTGGTGTTGAGAATTTGTATAAATAGTTACTAGCTGTGTAAACTTCACTTGCGTGATTTAGAATTGTATCGCGAGCGTGGTTAAAAGCGTGTATTGTGTATAGCGCCATCTGTTGTCTGTCGTCGAAACTTCTTGTGTGGACTCGCTACAAGGTTTTATGTCAAATACACATTCAAGTGATAATGATACGAAGATCGACGTTGTGATACACACAGACGTATCTTCTTAAATTAAATTCATATTGTTAACTGTTACTATATTTTGACAGTTTAGTAATGCGGTTAGTCATCATCATCATCATCTCAGCCGAAATAAGCCCACTGTTGGACATAGGCCTCTTCCAATGTTTTCCACACAGACCGGTCTTTAGACACCCACATCCAACCGTTTCCCGCGACCCTTACCAGGTCGTCATCGCCTTGTGGGGCCCTATACCTGCTACGTCTTGCAGTGCTTGGCCGCCATTCCAGAACCTTTCTGCCCCAACAGCCATCGGTTCTGCACGCTATATGCCCTGTCCACTGCCGTTTCAATTTGGCTATCCGGTGTAACATGTAATGTAACAGTATTACATGCAAAGATCTTTTTTCTTTTTAAAGACATCTCATCAATGAATCCTGTGTCGCGGGGGACTTTACAAACATTCAAAAAACGGATACAAAAAATACCCAGACGCGGAACAACAATTATATGGAGCACACAAAGGAGACGGATACGCTTTCATACATTCTTGGGCCTGGATGTAAAAGGATAAAAGTTAAATGAATTTAGAGCTTATATATTATCAAACCATCTCTGAAAATTCTGCGGATTTTCGCAATCTGAGAGCAGAGCTATAAGAGATTTAGTAAAAGTGAGGTTATGCAACAAGTTGACAACAATCTATACTAAACAGCTGATTTTTGAGCTGCGCTTGCTACTTTGTTTTACTAGACAGTTATTTACTATATAAATTGTAGTATTTATTGTATTGTATTGAGTGGGAGGATATTAAGAAACTCACAAATAGATTAAAATATAGGGAAGACAAGGATGTGATGTTTAAAAATAAAAATCGCTTTTTTAATAATAATTATCTTTTATTCATCTTCAATTATAATCAGAATATCATCTAAGAAGTGCGCAGGTGGTAGATGGCTGACTCATGATGCAAGAGAACGACCACAGCGGAGACATACACTACGGTGGCCAAGTTGTTGTGGTTCATCAACAGATGGTTGTTGAGCCAAATTTCAACAAGCTTGGCAAATATAATCACTGCTGTTTACCTGAAAGATGAGAAAAGAATTTAAATAAAAGAATCATGATTACCGCAAAATATACAGTCAGTTTAGGTTTTTAGTTGTTTTTACATGTAAATAATTTTCATATGACTATTATAATATGTTTAAGTATCTATACTTTATTTGTAAGTATAATGCAGGGAAAATGTAAGTTTAATGCCGATAATTATTAACGTGTTTAGGAACACTTATTAACAAGCAGAGTCAACTATTATAGCAACAAGCATGATTTTTTACAGTAGGTAGGTTTCTTTTATAATGAAGCCGCCACTAAGAAAGGATTTATGGAAAATCAACCTCTCAAAATCGATGTTTAGTAGGTATCCAATAACGCGTTAAAAAACGACGTTAAGCATTAGTGTTGTTCCTGCATAATGGTTATGGAAAACATAGCAAGGAACCTATAGCGAGAGACGCTGGGTAGCCAACAAATAAAAGGTTGTACTTACAGGTTCTGGTGCACGCCATTGACGAATCACTGACAGTTTCGTTTCATCATCTAAAGCTCGTCGTCCCAGTGTATTACAGCGACTAGTCGCTATACCACAATTCACACAGCGATCCATGGTGTCAATATCCAATCGATAAGCAGGACGTAAATTCCAAAATAACGAGCCAAATTCAGACGAGTAAACGAGTTTATCCGTGTCCGTTAAGATAGCAATGGTCGTACAAGTTAAGCAAGATCAGAAGTCCGTAGAAAGAAAGCACTGGTTGGGGAATATATATAAAAAAAACTGGAGACACACTCAAAACGCACACGCAATAAACGATACGAGACGAGTGATCATAGATTGAGAGTCAGGTAGCTGTCACTGTTAGCACAGATTAAAAATACAGTTGACAAACACAGGTAATAAATCGATCTGTAAACGAGAATCAATTTACAGATTTATTTTCATCAAGTTAGTATTTTGATATTTTTAACTGTTGACATTATGTCAATTATTGTTAAATACTTACTTTGATTGAGTCAATCATTTGGTGCAAGTGATTTTATGTTTTTTTATTTAATACATTCACATTAATCGATTATAGTAATCGATATCCTATTTTATTAGTGACATAAACTTATTTTAAGATTTCTCGTCTTCCAGATTGTGAATTAAGCTAATTTTTTATATTTTACAATAGAAAAATACAACGCTTTTTTTAAACCATATCTTAACTTAAAGCAGTCAGGCCCAGAAATCCCCGTCTCCTTTTTGTCTCATTTGGGGATCGAACCCACAACAGTCTGCTCAGTGGCAATGGCGAGACGACCACTTGAACCACTATGCCATGTCAAAAAAATATAACCGAGCATCACACATAGCGAAAAAATATTCGACAAACCTCGATGCTGCATGGCCATCACGATGGACTGAATGCCGAGCCTGGTGCTTGTGTCCACGATCTCCTCCAGCATCACAATCATGCTCTCACCACCCTCAGAACCGAAGCGCTTCTCTGCTGGCCATTTCGTCGCAAAGTACTTTTCTAGGCTAATAATGACAATACTTTTTGTAATCAGGTTTGCTTTAGATTAACATAGATATAGTTAAAAACTGCTTGAATATAGATGAATTGCGTTTTTGGATAAAGATTTTGTGATAAAAATGTTAAACTGATGCAAAACTTATGACGAGGCCGACAAAGAAGAATATAATTATACTGAATTTTCGAAATGAAAGTGGAAGCCAAAGTACCAAGCAGCACATTCTTTAAAATACACGTAATGACACATAATTAGGCCCAAATACAAATAAGTGTGAAACCAGTCTTTTAGGGCTGCAAATAAAAATGTTTGTGTTATAATTTAATAGAACCAGTATTATTCTTGACTCAAGCCAAAAGAAAACTAAAATTAATCTGTTAGTTTAACTTTTGTGACACATTAACCGCATAACTTTATTGGGACACTTAGAATAAGTAATTTGAAATATGATTTTGAAATGATTGCGCTTGCATAATTTATTTTTGTTTTAAATTAATGTATAGCTTATCGTAGTTCTTTCAGGTAGAACACAATGTCGATAAATCCTGCACAGACTGCTAAAACTTTACTTTTTAGGCGTCAAGGAATCACAACTCAACGGAAGGTCGCTAAAACTTTAAATATACCGTATACAACTTAAAGATACTCGTCGGAAAGGTACAACAAGACTGATTCTTACACGAAAATATCCGAAAGCGGCGGATTTAGATATTCTTCAGTGCGCAATCATTGATTTATGGGAATGGCAATTTTGAGAAATCGTTTTATCACTAAACATCATTAAACAGCAAAATGAGTGGACGTAAATGAGCGTAAAGTCAGAAGAAGAACACTTCGGTCAACAGCGAGTAGCTCGACTTTGATTTGCCAAAAAATAGTCAATTTCAACACATGACCAATGGAGTAAATTTCTGTGTACGATTAAATGCAGAATAGCCTTAAGAGCTTTAAACAGCAGTGAGTGTGTGCAGAACAAGCATGGTCAGCGGTTTTTTACAACAAAAACCCGGCAAACCGTTAATTTCCATAGAGGGTCTTTCATGGTATGGGCAGGATAAGTTCAGATGCTCGAACAGAGTTAGTGAGGGCTGAGGGTTAACTAATGCCAGTTCGATACACTGAAGAGATCATCCAGAAACATGTTTAGCATATCAAGTGTTCATCAAAAGCGAGAAATCACTATTATTACAAGACAATACCCGACGACACACAGCTTGTTCCGTAAAGATAAGTGCATTTTGGCGGTCGAATTCCGCGGCAATTATAGTAGCCAGCAAGATGTATTGGAATAAATACTACTGAGTATGTCTAGAATATGCTTAACAGGAATGTTAGATTAACTGATAGCTCGTCGCAGGCCCTCCATGAGTTAAAAACCGTATTGGAAGATTTTAATTTCTACCTAGGAAGAAATTCCTCAAGTAGACATTTAAAAATATGGGCGAGGTAATGTCTAATCGCATGCAGGCGATTATCAGGCTCAGAGGTAAACATACTAGTAATTAATTGGAGACTTTTCCTTAATATCCTTGAAAAATTTAGATGAATGTGTAATCTTATTTTTACCTTGAATTACTGTTTCTGTACCCAATTGGTATAAAATTATCAAATTCAGAAATCTTCTATTAATAAATTAATCATATTCACTACGAAAATGAAAAATTAGATAAATGTGATTAAAAAAATCATATAGTTTTCATTTAATTATCATTATAATTCAATAAATATGCTTGGGCCTCTTTTTATGCCGCTGAGTTTAATTGTTAGAGAGACGTCACTTCCCGGTACAATGTCTCAAGCATAATACCGGGGCCACGACGGCGGCGCCGGATCACAATGCGGGTGTATTCACATAACAACCGTTTTGCCACCGTACCATAGCCTCCGTTGCCGCGTGTATGCCGCGTCGTATTCGCATTTAATAATAAAGCAACAGTTACAATTCAGTATAGAATTGTCAACGTAACTGAAAAGACGTGATGCGACGGTCCGGCGCTTACACGGCCGCGGGGCGGCTGCGGTGTGGACCGTGCATGATAATAATTCCTATACACAGTATTGTGGCTGTAGGCCTCCGTAGCGCAGCGGTAGTTAATGCGACTGCTGTGCATGAGGTCTCAGGCTCGAATCCTGGGTCGGGCCAGCAAAATTTTTTTTGTTAAGAAATCTTAATATCAACCCGGATTTAGGAAGTGGAAGTTGTTGCTACTGCGCCTGATCTCTCTCCAGTCGTGTCAGATTACCGTCCCATCGGATCATGAGAGTTAGGGAACAGAGAGTGCACTTGTGTTTGCGCACACACTTGTGCACTATAATATCTCCTGCGCAGATGGCCAGTCTCCGTTAAGATTGGCTACCGTGACCGAAATTTGGTCTGGAGGACATTATTAATATTATTATTGCGATCCAACCCCGGTGCGACTTCAGGCAACCTTACTCAAATTATTGACAAATACTAAAAAGCCGTAATCTAACAACTATCATAAATCTACTTTTAAAGGTTAGCTTATTGAACTTACAAGACAGACTTAGTGAGCCGCTTCATGATAAGCTTTTTCTCTTCGACGCTTTTTTCGTAGGCGCCAGGTGTCTCCATGCGTTCCCTAAAGAACTGCAAGGCGTCCAGGTCGTATAGATGCATGTACTCTATGCCTATTGAACCACAATACACGTGCTCCAGGCGACGGATTATTTCTCTGGATGAACATATAGTATACACGTAAAAACTATATAGGTATCTCATTCTATGATTTGGTACCAATGCCGACCCCAGACCTTGATCAGGGTAGAGCGTGATTGTTTCTCGTGACATTCTACTTCAGATTTGTTAAAAAGATAGATGATCATTTTAACATAAATCGCTTCAATTTTCCAAATTTTAGTTGGTAATGGTTTTTCGCATTTGCTTTTTGGTTCTTTCTGCTTGCTATCTGGCGCCTAGAGTCACCGCTACTCTCGCTCTACCCGAGAGCCACCGCTGTTTAGTACCAACTAAAACCGTAACAGCGAAAATCTTATGGTGCAACTTTGTTTGTCCGTCACAGCTGTCTATCTCAGCAACTACATATGCTATCTTTGAAATAATTATGAATTATACGTCTCCAATCTTTAAAAAATATTTTAATTTAATTCGGATAACTAATTTATAATCGAGAACAGAGGATTTTAGAGACAGGACGTGGCTACGAAATAAATGAAATAAGATTAATCGTCTCACCTGAGCGACAAATACTGCTCATCACCTCCTATGCAGGTTCTATCTGGCAGTTTGAACTTCATATCCATGTGGGCTTCCTCTGTATGACAATTAACTAGATCATATTTTTATATGAATGAGTCTCCCTTCGTGATGTATAATAATCCATACATCCATTAAATGACTACCATCGATTTTATGAATTAGATAAATAAAAGGGTACTTTTCTATGGCTTTTGGTAGTCAGGTTTGTGATGGTGATTTATCGATACGCACTGGTGGCGCAGTGTCTTAAATGACTGCCTTACTTCTGCCAGTGTAGTTGTCGGTTGGACACACAGATTTCAGAACGTCTGCGACCCACAAAAAGATGTTCCGAAACCGATTGATTTGACGGTATCCTGGCAGTTGGCGTATTTAGAGTACCACGAAAAAGAAAATACACTATTTGTATACGTATATGCTTCGAAAGTTATAAAGTCTCCATTTCATTTTTAAAGTTCACTTGATTATATAAACTATCCTTCTACAGAGCACACGCAAATAGTCAAATAGTCATAGTGTACACTAAGCTATTTAAAATAATTTTAACATTTTCTGATATGTATACCTCAATGCAATAGACTAGGAATTTTTATAACTTAAATCTCGTAACATATAATGCCGCTGCAGCAAATTCCCCTAACGTACAAAACATTATATTTGTTTCCTCTGCTATGAGGTTTGGAGTGCGAAGCGCTCGTAACAAATTAAGATTTAAAAGTGAATAATACACAATAGATGCCCTTCGTTAAAAAGAGTACTTACTTAAAGTGGAGCCTAGCTCCCGAGCGACTATTTGACACTCCAGTCCCTTGGCGTCGAGTGATAGTTTCTTCGCCTTCTCAAGCATTCGCGCTGGGATAGTCAGTTCCAAGGGGTCGGTTTTAGCAAGCAGATGACCTCGAGCCTGTACCACATTCACGTCTTAAGCTTACACGGAAATTATTGTGCTAGGGCCGAGTTAGGACGTCTAACGTCAGATTAGGTCGATAATGGTGCCAATTCTGTTGTCACAAAATTCTCTTATCTTAGCTAAAAATCTCTAAAATTTACTTTAGCCCTGTCAAACGACATTTCGTATTCTGAAATCGATAAAAGTGACAAGACTAAACTAAATTTTTGAGATTTTTAGCTAAGATAAGAGAATTTTGTGACAACAGAATTGGCACCAATATCATTAAACTTATCTGGTCCAAATTATCCTTATTTTTACCACTCTCATCACGCTGGTCTGTTTAGATTGTCAAAACACGTCATGGTACGAAAATGAATGAACGATATGAGTTTGCGATTTAAACGCTATTCAATTCACAGCTGAGTTGTAACGAAACCGTAATCATGGTAAGAAACAGCGATGCAGTTTAGTTCCAAATCCCAATAAGAGGTGGTGGTAGGCCTCCTAAGGTTAGTATCATAATTTGGATAACTCACATCACGTATGCTGCATCGGAAAGGGTTAGTAACACTGTTCTGTCTATTATCTTGAAAATTTATCTTGTTGGCGGTTGAAGAGTAGTGTACCTCTGTTCTTGTAACTCCTACCTTACTCAAGAGTGTTATTGTTTTGTGGGGCTCGCGAACCAGGCGAAGGCAAACATTAAACTCCCAAGCATTTAAGTCCTATTGTAAGGTACAGGTTACCTTAGATGTTCAAAGGTTTTATGTTTACGGTTTTCAAGACCGCTAATATATAGGTGAACCGTTGCTAGTTCTTATAATAAGCTGAAGCATACATTTTAGTAGCATCAACGATTGCTGCAAGGTCCTTGTGTGTATTTTGGATGTGTAAGGAGCTAATTTGTGGCAAGGGGCGAGGACTGCTAAATTGCCGCGTAGACTGCCTGCCGTTGCACTATGGGACAGAACCGTGCGTACCGACTCAAAAATAGGTTTTGGGAATGTTCGATACTGAATATTTTGTTAATGCACATACATACATAGATTCACACCTGTTTCCCAGAGGGGTGGGCAGAGACTACGGATTTCCATTTACTACGATCCTGACACACTTCTCTGGCTTCATTCACTTTTATAACATTCCTCATACGCGGTCGCCGGTTTAAGGGGCTCTTAACCTGGCCTTTATCCAGAACGTCTCCGATCTGATCAGGAAACGTTCGCCTAGGTCTTCCCCTTGCGACTGTTCCATTTGCACTAGCCTTATAGGCTAGTGCGAATGGAACAACGCAAACTTTCTTAGTCAGTCTTTTCTCGTCCAGTCTTTCTACATGCCCAAACCATACTCTTTTCTATTCTCGTCACTATATCCACTTTTATGTCCCATCTCTCTCTAATCACACTATTCCTTATTCTTTATTTCAGAGTCCCACCACATATATTTCTCAGCGCTCTCATTTCTACAGCATTTATTCTGCTCTCATGCTTCTTTTGCCATACCCAACCTCACTTCCATGCATAAGTGTAGGCACTAATAGTCCGCTATGAACAGCCGAACGTGCCTTTTCGGATACATTTCGATTGTTCATAAAAGCTTTCAATATCTCCCTCATGTTTACCATCCCTTGTAAACAAAGTACCCAAATATACACCTCTTTCACTTGTTCCACTTGTTCTACATCAATCATAATATTATCTACACATCGTCATGCATCCCTTCTTTTCAAATACCATTACTTTCGTCTTGCTTACATTCATTTTTATTCTTGTACTCTCAAAAACACCTTGCATATTAGTTACCATCGCCTGCAACTCTGCCGCCGATGTCGCAAGTATTACTTGGTCGTCGGCATAAAGAAGACATTTGACAATTAACTCTTTCATTCTTAATCCCCATTCACAACCTTTTAAATCTTTCAAACAATTGTTCATGTATAGGTTAAACAGCCAGGGTGACGCTGCACATCCTTGTCTAAAACCTTTTTCGATACTAAACCATTCTGTGTAGATCCCATTTATCCTAACACAAGCTCTGGAATCGTCATAAAGAGATTTCAGAGCTCGTGTGAGGTTGCTATTCACTCCATACATGCACAATACCGACCAGAGTTCGTTTCTCACCACTTTATCAAAAGCCTTTTCCAGATCTACGAATGCGCAATAGACCTTTTGACCTGTGCAGGATTCTTTATGTTCAATGTGTAGAGGGTGTTCTATGCATCTGACGACGAATGAAACGCAGATAGCAATGTGATGATTTTATTGTGAGGCCACTGACTTGTTGAGGTTGAGGTTTTGCAAAGAATGGTTAACATTTATTATACAGTATTACAAACTAATTAAATATTATTACAAGATAGTAGGTTACACGAGTGTACATTTCTTCTATGGAAAGTATTTTGGTACATGGTTCGATTTAAGTTCTAATTTCTAAAAAGGAAATGAGTGACTCTACCCGCATTTGGAAAAATTAACTTTTAATAAAATTATACAGATGAATTTATCTACTAGAATAAGCTAAACGTTAAAAAAATCTAAGAGTAAAGAGGAAAAAGCTAAATATCAAAATGTTCATCTTAAAATGTGGGTTGATGTTAGTTTAACCCTATCAATAATATACTACTTAATAGTTCTTACAATGTTCTCGCCTTATGTTTGCACGTCATCACTTCACTTATTCACTTTTGACTTTTATACACTACACTATTGGCAATTTTACGCAACCGTATACGCATACCTATACCGGACGTCTTACGCCGCAGGCACTGTGGCTGAGGCTTGGAAGGAGGAGAACGTTCAACCGATTACCAAAAAGGGGGACCGTTCTAAGCCAGGCCACTATCGACCCATAGCTATCACCTCGGTGCTCTCCAAGGTGTTCGAGTGGATTACAAACACCCAAATGGTCCGCTACCTGGAGGATCACTCGTTGATCAATGATCGCCAATCCGGCTTTCGGGCAATAGAGTCTGGCACCGGTCTCTTCTTTCCAAGCTTCCGGCCTATGGCTTGCCCCCTCATCTGTGCACCTGGATTGCAAGTTTCCTGCAGAAGCGTCGTATTTGGGTCCTTTGCGACGGTCGCACTTCTAAATTTATGCAGGTCAATGCAGGAGTGCCTTAGGGGTTCGTCTTATCCCCTACGCTCTTTCTTCTGCATATCAATGATATGTTGAATCACGGCAACATACATTGTTATGCGGACGACAGTACCGTGCATGGGCAATATCTCGGACGTCCTGGGGCCAAGCAGCCTGAGGTTGAGGGGAAAAGGCAGGATCTTGTCGTTGAACTTGACCAGACCTTGAACCGCATTTCTGAATGGGGTGCCAAGAACTTGGTACAGTTCAACGCCAAGAAGACCCAGGCATGCGCGTTCTCAACAAAAATGTCTTCGTTCTTTCCCCTCCCTTCTCTGAAGAACACTCCACTGGTGATACATGACAGCCTCTCCATCTGAGGTATGGATCTTTGCCGCTCCCTTATTCCCAAAGCCTACATCGAGAGCGGCATCAAACTCGGAGTTCTGAACAGAGTGAGGCGGTTCTTCGCGCCTGGGCAGCTGTGCCTATTGAATAAGGCACAAGTGCGCCCTTGCGTGGAGTACTGTTATCATCTTTGGGATGGCTCCGCGCAGTACTTGCTAGACGCTCTTGACAGGTTACAGCGGCGGGCTGTCCGTATCATCGGAGATCCAGAGGTCACGAGTTCACTAAAACCTCTGCAACTCCGTAGGGATATTGCCTTATTGGCATGTTTCTACAGAATATACCATGGGGAGTACTCTGAAGAGTTATTCCACCTTATCCCGCCCTCCCCTTTCCTATCCAGAACAACGCGTTCTGGGCTCAGATGCCATCCTTACACGGTGGAGTCGACTAGAGTGCGTACCAACAAGTTCGGTTCCTCATACCTCTGCCGAACGATCAAGGCATGGAATTCTCTGCCAAGGCATGTGTTGTAAGCGGGGCGCGAAAAAGCACTTTCTCAGGCCGTCAACCTCAACGTCGCCTTGGCTGCTATGAGGACGATGTGGAGGCCACTGCTCTTAGACCACACGACTGCTTGCCATCAGGCGGAGTGTGATCATTTTGACGAGCAAACCAAAAAAGATTAAGAAAAATGGAGCTGGACGTTCGTTCGTCCTGCGGCCGCTGGCGCGCGGCCCACGTAGCTCTCTTCTTAAGAACTTGGCGTACTACGCTCTATCGAAACGAATGGTTAGATTAGCAGAAGGCAAAGAATAGCGCTGCCGCACAGATGATAATCAATCTCTTCATGTCTAGTTTGTTTTGGGTGATTTCATGGAGCAAGCTGGTGTTAGCCTGGTTTCCTGCACCATTTTGGGCGATGACAATTTCCTCTCTGCTCTGAGCTTAACCCATGTTTATTGGCTTTTTCAGTAGCGAAATGTCTACTTGAAAGTCAGGTAAATAATGATGAATTTAGAGCCTAAAACGTACAGGTGGCTTGACTAGGCGTCCGGCTCATGTTCGCATAAGTTCCTTTTTAGGTGGTTGGTCTATGATGTCATCTTGGTTGCTTGTAAGTGTGTCTCCCTTATCGGTATAGCTGGGAGTAATGCACTCATCGCAGTGAACTTCGAACGCAGGTTTTAAAAGATCTATTGATATTTTTTTCGTATCGCCATAAAAATAATTTTGAATCATTTTCGCTTCATTCTAGTACTGTATGGTGCCGAGTAAGGCGGAGTGTCTGGCTTAGTGACATGATCGCGTCGTACAAAAACGTGGGAATATGTCTTCAATTCCGGATGTACAAAAACTTTATCCTGCCTATGGGGTTTCTTTGGGACCGCTGCCAATGATTGTAGATGCTGACGTAAGCCTTGTAAAAATGAGTCGGTGACCATTTATAACGGTGTTTGATGAAATCTCCCGGCAAGCTCAATGTGGTACCATAAACGAGTTCGGCTGCTGATATTTCGGTGTCATCACGAATACTTGCTCTCAAACATAAAAGTACTGTTGGTAGTTCTCAGACCCAATTTTCTGTTACCTCGTGCCATTAAGACTGATTTTAACGTTCTGTGCCACCGTTCAATTTTGCCATTCGCTTGCGGGTGGTACTTCGTGGTGTGAATTTTTGAAATACCCAGACGTTTAGTCAAGGTTGTAAATAAATGTGATTTAAATTGTCGACCTTGATCCGTTGTAATTCGTGTGGGGCATCCAAATCTTGTGATCCATTTGCAATAGAACTCTTCTGCTACGCTTTCGGCAGTAATATCGGTAAGGGGTATCGCTTTCGGCCGTCCAGGAGATCTGTCGATCATAGTGAGTAAGTATTTGTAGCCTTGGCAATACGACAGAGGTCCAACGATGTCGATGTGGACATGTGGAAAACGATCGGTTTTTTGAAAAGAGCCTAATGGAGAAACTGTGTGTCGGTGAACTTTAGATTTCTGGCAGTCCAGACATTTCTTTGTCCAGTCACCTATATCTTTATTCATTGATGGCTAAAAATATCTATTTGCTATCATCTTTCTTGTAGATCGTGTGGCCCCGCATGACTTATTCACGGAATTAGTATAATTGCGTTGAAAGCTGTTATACGAAACTGTCGCGGTAGGTACGGCCGGGCTGAATGTTTTGATACCTCACAATAGATAGTGTGCATTTCTAATTAATTAATGTTTTAAATTGTAGGTTTATATTTTCCAGTAAAGTATCTAATTCTTCATCGTTTCGTTGAGCTGTAGATATCTCCTTATAATTCAAGGGTGACGGCATATCTGTTTCTTCTATCCTGGACAAAGTATCGGCGATAATGTTCTCGATTCCTGGGATATGCTTGATAGAAGCACAAAATTGGCTTATGAAATCTAAATGACGTAATCGTCTCGGTGCGTCACTAGCACTTGTAACCTTTTTAATGTGCATTGTTCTAGTGCATCTTCAGCTTCTTTGGTCCATACTATTTAGGTTTTATCCTTGCGCTTAGAGTAGTGGAAATAAGCGTTTCATATTGACTGGTGCTTACTTGAATCCAGTAAATGGCTCTTGTACAAATTAATCATTCCCATAAATCTCCATAGTTGCTCCATTGTATCAGGTTTGGGATAGACCCTTCCCTCTACAGACTACTCAAGTTTATGATATAGCGTTCCCATTTTCCCACCTGTTAGGTATATAAGTGAGAGCCACTGTACCTTCCAGTGCCCGAAAGCACCTTCAGGGACCAGTTATAGACAGGTCTTGTCCCCAAATCCTAAGACCCAGTTCTCGTAAGCGAGCTACCTCGTACCCAAGTGGCACTACCTATTGTCCAGATAGGTGCCGGAGCAATAAAGCCGCTCACCACTCGCGAACTCTGTGAGTTGCTAACGATATCCTTGCTGAGGGCGACGGAGAAGCCGCCTCCCATATTTCTAGTATGGTGCCGGAGCTGTAAGGCACGTTCACTTCCCGACGTACATCCATACGTCTGCTCTTTCTGGCGTACAAGCCGGGTATTGCCTGAGTCACCTAGCTATGACTCTTACTTGCTGAGCAGGCAAACACCCGAAATGCGTCGTGGCAGTGAAACCACACTGCCACTTCGCTAAAGACAACTCCGTGCCTCGTGCGACCAACTGGTTCGCACTAGCCGCGCATGATTCCGACGCTCGATCGCCACGTGCTTGCCGAGCAACAAACATGCCGTCCTCTGCGGCTAACCACATGGCCACTACGAGTCCAACCTCAATGTCAGGCACCAGTGCGCATTCTAATCAGCGGCCGATCGAACACGTCTTTCGAGGCGCGGTGGGCTAACCTGACCCCGTAGTACCCTGATCCTAAGGGGGAGACTCGTAGTTCTCCCCCCGAAACCCTTTCTACTCGGGTGCTGTAAAATAGGGAAAATGGTTTGGGATAGTTAACTATAACGTCAATGCGATCCTTCATAGGTGTTATTCCGGCGCTCGTAACGTGGTATCCCAAAAAGTCGATTTCTTCTTTTCCTTAGTCGCATTTAGTGGTGTTCCAATCCGCTATATTAAGATAGCACGCTACGGACTAGAAACTATATTTTTTTAGCGCGCTATTTTATACGCTATGTTATAGCGCGCTGCGTAGGCACGCTAGTAGCATCACAGAATATGGTAGCGTGGAGCCTTGGAGAATATAACCTTGAAATGCGCTACTTTAACTGTGGAGCGTGTTTTGTAAAAATATATAATCTAATAAGTAATAGGCAAAATAAATTCCATGAACTCGCCTTCATACTTTTGAGACTTAGGACCGTCTATAATTTATTGACTGTGACTACTGAATAATAATAATGATATGTTCTATAATAATAAAGCAATTATAGGCGATTTAAAAGTTCATTAATACATAAATCGCATGAGCCGGCCGGAATAGTACAGTAACGGAAACAACGATAATACGTCACACAGCGAGCGGTAGCACGCGGCGACTAAATAGCGTAGCGTATCTAGCGCGCTAGACGCTAGACGTCACTCGCCGCTCGCGCTGGCGAGTCATCGCGCAGCGCGCTCGTCGTTTTTCCACGCTATGCATAACAGACTAGGCACTAGACTTATAGCGCGACGCTATTTCTAGCGCCGAGATTGAAACGATTTAGCGCGCGCTTTTGGCTAGATTGATGGCTACGCCATATTTTATTGAGACGTTGAAAGACCGTTTTCAAGTGTTTGCGGTGTTCCGTGGGAGATTTTGATGCCACAAGGGTGTCGTCCGTAAAACAGTTTATAACAAAAAGCTCTCTTTCTATCCGGCTCGAAAGAACCATGAACATGATCGGGGTCCGAGGTAGAGAGATAAATAAATTCGCCACTAGGTTTTGAAACGTATATTCCTCCGCTAGATGGCACTTTGACAAATTGTACACTTCAATAACTGTCACAAAATTCGCACTGCCAAAAAAATCCCGACCCTTATATTATACCCCGCATGTGAACGAAATCATATCGCGATCTAACTTGTTCCTTACGCCATCTATCGAGCACACAGACAGTTTATATGGTTCCGTACACCGCTAATTGTATTTTATACAATTATTGGTGGAAATGTTTTAAGTTCAAACAGAGGATTTTATTAAAAGGTTCTATATAATTCTTCAGACTTTGGCATCTGCCATTGCAGTAAATCCAGAAAAATTGGTGAATATACTCACGCTACTGCACTATTATATGTTACAATATATACAGTGTGTATACAAAACCCTGTCCGATCCATTAAGGGCTTATTTCTCCCTTGATAAACATGCCAAGAAAAATAATAAAAAAATCTATATACTTATCATCATAAAACGTCAACATAATATTTTTTATCCCAATATTGATCAACAATTTTACCCTTAAGACTGCGCCGAGCGTAAGACGCGGTTGGACTGAATGACAGAGCGCGATATTCAAATCGGTGCACGGCCGCCATAGTAAAATTGTATGGAGGATTTGAAGTGCTTTTTTGATAAATATGTATCTTTATTGTCAACCAATATCTTAAATATTTGGAACCGGACAAATTGTAATATAACTATTTATGTTTCGTTTAAGCTGTAAAATAAGATAGATTTCTACTGTTATAATCTAAAAATCACGTAACACGAGCTTAGGTTTTTGCATTTTTCGTGCTAATTTACGTAATTTTGTAGGCGAAAATATTAATTATTTTAAGTTTTTTACACGGACTAATTGTAAACACATTCATTGTTATGGTAAATGTATATTATATATTTGTATTAAACAAATAGTGTTGATTTTATCAAATTAACAGTGACCGCATGTTTTGGCACATTTCGCTCGGCGCAGTCTTAAATCCCTGAAATTTCGCACAATCTGGCAACACTCTACTAAAACAGGGCTTCTTTGATGTGTTTATTTTTCTATTAAAAACTGTTGGCTTCTTATCAAAGGTCATGTTTGGCACGTTTTCAAAAGCGCAGACACCGTCAAAGCCGTCGCCTTATGCACAGACACACCGCGCGAGGGATTGTGACTAACGATAAAATAAAAATATCAAAGTACCTACATATTGTAATTCTAAAGATAAAAGTTTCTTTATTTGTAAAATACCTTGCGTACAAAACTCAAATCTCAACTTTAAGAAATTATTCGTTTTCTCTAAGTTTTATAATTAAATAAAAAGAATATACACATCGTCTTACGCCTGTAACCGTGAAAGGATAGGCATAGTTGTATTATTACACCCACGTTTTACAAGACGTTGATCGAGAGCGTCATTAAGCAAGCTTCGCGAAAACTCGGAGTTCTGAACAGGGTGAGGCGGTTCTTCGCGCCTGGGCAGCTGTGCCTATTGCCAAAAAATTGAAAAAGCACCTTCTCAGGCCGTCAAAGTAGAGACCTCAACATTGCCTCGGCTGCTATGAGGACGATGTGGAGGCCACTGCTCTTAGACCACACGACTGCTTACCATCAGGCGGAGTATGGTCATTTTGAAGAGCAAAATAAAAAATAAAAATAAAACGCTATGTTTGAACCCCGATAATAGGTCTTTACCAACGCCTATGCCTAACTTTTTATGCCTAAATTTAAAAGTTTGATTTTGTGTTATCATAACTATGTTCTTTATAGGATATCGATATCTTATTTGGTATAATAACATAAAAGTCCTGGTTTGGATGTGTATGTAATTTATTTTATCAGTGACCAACCGCATTAATCGAAAATATCGATTGAAAATTAAATCCTTGTTTGCATCCCTAGCTATTATCATTGTTTCTTAGTTATAATACGTGTAAACAATTTCGTACTCAGTCTTGCACTAAAACTACTTTCGTTTGGACTGCCGCTATTGAGTATTATCTCTGTTAGATAATATGACGTATTCAAACCCTAAATACATTAACATGTGTGTTTAGGTAGGAGTGAGTGTAATTATGCAGCTGCGCGTAGGGAGTACGAGTAACGGTCCTCTAGACCACAAGGTCTAGCAATCCCGTTAGAACGCGCTTTTCAGCGGCTTCACAACCGCGAGCTACCATTGAACTTCCATAGCTCTATATGGTTCCAGCATGATGGCGCACCGCCTCATTTCTTACGTGCAGTGCGCGATTACTTTAATTCTCAGTTCCCTAACAAGTGGATAAGACGTGCAGAACCAATCTCGTGACCACCGCGATCCCCAGACCTAACACCATTAGACTTTTACTTGTGGGGACACGTAAAACAAATCGTGTATGCTAAAATTTGTTATTCGGATGCAGAAATGCGAGCTTGGATTGTGACGGCTTTTGAAGAAATAACATCAAATTAAGCTGTGTTGCGTAGGTAGTATTCGAAGTGCCTTAAGAAAATGGTGCCGCATGTGTGCTAACGTTGGAGGTGGACATATGAATCACGACTGACGGAGCTTACAATAATTTGGTATTTTTATTAACTAAAGGTATGTACTTAGATATGATATACCAAATTAAAGAACATTATAGCGATCCCTGGTAGCTTTTGGTCTGCAGTTGCATCTAAAAGCTGGTCGGAAAATCTTCCAGTTGATAAGATTTTAGCTAGAGGCAACTGGAGAGCTGAAAATACTTTTTAGAAATTTTACAAACGTCAGGTTGTCCCAGCCGCCTCCTGTTCAAGTAGTATAGTCACTAATTTTTTTGATCCTTTAAGATGGACTTGCTTAGGATTGGATTTGTGTAATCACTATGTTACTTTAAGGTTAAATCATCCTAGTGAAATAAAACCAACCTTTGTCAATTTAGTTGATGTCTTAGAATTAGTTTTTCCTAATTGCCTATATCCTGATTTTGTTCTCGTGCCTATCTACCTAAATAGGCAATGATTGTCAACCTTTTACTTTAAAGTAAAGTTTACCTGTATACAACTAATTTATTTTATTTTTATGAGTAATATGTATGACGGGTAAAGCTAAAAGGATTCTCATAACATGTTTTATTAGCATGCATTTATATGGTCATCCTCACATTGGCGTTTCTCCGCCACCAGGCGATAGCAAAACACGTCTCAATCAATTAAGCTTCGAATTTACGATCATGTGATTTAATAGAAGCGTTTTCCCTAAAATAAAACGCTTATTAAATTACTTACCTAAACTCGAAGCTTAAATAATGCCTGCCTGTTGATTTTCTACGCAATGAACAAGAGGCTCAAGCGCATAATGCGTCGAGCCCTCCAGGTGGTGGCGGGAGGGAGGTATCAGGGAAGGGCGGTACGGAAGAAATGGGTATACATGGGTAGAAGGAGAAGTGGGAAATGGGCGGCAACGCAAGTGTCTCTCAATCAATTAAGCTTCATATTTAGGTAAATAATTTAATAAGCGTTTTATTTCAGGAAAACGCCTATATTTTTAAATATCAGCGGATGCGTACTATAGGTTACTATGTTATAGCGGCTCGTGTAAAACGCGGCGAGCAGTTGATATCAAAGAATAGCGTTTGGCGGCTTTGTTCAAAGGATTCAGCGTGGCGCGCCGCGGCGGCGGTAAACCATTATGACCTTTAGTGATGCCTAAATATTTTAATTTATAAATTGTCGGTGTTGCCATGGGTAATCTATTAAGATATTAGTTTAAATAAATTAAATTTACCGGGGTAATATTTTGAATGAATTTTTATAAAAAGATGACACCTGCGTGCTCATAATATGCTACTGTATAACACCTTTAACGATCGGACAGGGTTTATTATACACACTGTATATATATACAACGTTATTCTTACTTAATACGAAACCTGAAAATAGTTTGTTCAGAATCAGCAATAGAATCGATTACAATAGTTTTTAAACCATGTTATATTTTATCCCAAATGTCTATCAAAATTTGTTAAAATAGGACACTATTTAATAGGTAAGGTAAGGTAGGCATTTATCGAACAAGCCACAATACATAGTTAAATGCTTAGATCATTCATTGTTTGGGAATTCCCCTTCTCGTCGCACCCCCGTCTCGTCCTGCGGGACGTCCCGCCCGCGCCCGCAGTCCCCACCCTCACCCTCGGCCCTTCAGTGCGCGCGCAACTGTCCTGCTGTGACGTCGTATTACCCTCTCGCGCGCTACCGGGCGCGGGCAGTGAGCGATCAAGCGGCGATGAGTGAAAGTGAACTGAAAGTCAAAATCTCCATCAATTGTGTAAAATTGTGAATCATTTGTGTAAAAACTACAGGCATTCTGGGATTTTAATGGTTGTGAGGGATAGTAGTGCTACATACGTTGCCAATACAAAAAAGCAGAAGTATTTGTAAAATTGTAGCAATGGTCCTTAAAAATATAATAAAGGGTCCATTTTTTAAGGAATTCGCAATATTTTTCGTAATGAAAAAAAGTCAAGATAGAATTTTTTTTTTTTCTCGAGTAGTCATAAGTAGGTCCAACGCTTATCGTTGAATTTTGGGACACTCTGTATATGCGGTAGGTATTTATTTTTTATTTATTTATTTATTTATTTAGCACAACCACATCATATGTATTTATACATTTATAGGAAACATTACATAGTATTGCATCTGATACATATGACAGTTACAGTATGCATAACATTGGCTATAATAAGGTAGTTACTTATTTTCTAACTTATATCTACTAGTCATTCAAATAACAACAAATAAATTCGAAATGTGTGGAGAATTAATCTAAGGAGAATAATTTTAACAATTTAGTCTTATAATTATTGTAGGAATCGTTGAAGATGTCAATTTCGGTGTCGCGACTTTGTATACTATTGTACTGATCAAGAAGTCTATGTATTGGTGATTGCCGACCCAAGTTGGTTCTACAAAAAGACGTGTGAAAAATTTTTGAGATTTTACGCCGGGGATAAAATCTCAAAAATTTTTCACACGTCTTTTGCGGCAGAGGCCAAGATTAATCCAAAAAAGTGCAGTGAATACATAGTGACATAACCTAAAAACTAGTGAAGAGTAAAGTTTCGAAAAAACTGAACACTCATAACGAGCCCGAAAACCAACTAAATAAAACAGTAACAGTAAACATATTACAGTACATGGGAAGAGACAGAACTACTTTTACTTTAACCTCAGAAAGTTCAAAAAACTAACAAACACACAAACAACAACTAGAACCGGAAAAACAACACAAATACAGAAAAAACATAATCTAAAACAACATGTACAAAAACTCTTCCCACCACGGTTAGTTGGCGAGGGAAGTTCAGACCATAACCCTCCAGTTAAATATAGTAGAAAACCAACCAGAATCAATATCGCAACATTAAACACAAGAACTATAAGAACCCAAGATACCCTTGCAGAACTGAATATTGCCATTCAAGACAAAGTGGGACACACTCGGAATCAGCGAAATGAGAAGAAAAGGTGAAATAATTTATGAATACCAAGATTACATACTGTTTAACAAAGGTGAAAAAGGAGGCAAAAGAGAAACAGGATTCCTCCTAAAGACGACTCTGCACAAGCAATTACAAAACATCTTTGGTATCTCCGACAGGATAGCAGTGCTTAATATCAACATACTTAACTATACAAAGACTTGGACTATCATACAAGCATATGCACCAACCGAGCAAGCTGCAGAATTAGAGACAGAGACATTCTACGCCGAACTGGCAGTCATCAGAAATTATACCAACAACCATATTATACTGATGGGTGATTTTAATGCGCAAATCGGAGAAAAACAAAACGAGGGGGAGTATGTATTGGGCAAACATGGACATGGTAAAAGAAGCTCCAACGGTCAAAAGCTTGTGGAATTTTCGCTAGAACACAACTTAACTCTTCTGAACAATATATTTAAAAAAAACTCAAAGAACAAATGGACCTGGATTTCACCAGATGGCAGATATTAAAACGAAATAGATTATATAATAAGCAATTTTCCCAAGGCATTTTCAAATACAAGCGTGATATCAAAACTCAATTTTAACACAGATCATCGTATGGTTAGAAGTACAATTCGGCCAGCACCACAAAAAAAAACAAGGAAGAATATTAACACTTATAGTCCAAACCAAATCACCACGGAGAGTTTCATAGAAATTGGCCAGTCGTTAACAGAGAATCTACAAGAGCTGACGTATGAAAATGAAGGCGATATCATAGCAAATTATGGAAAATTGGAAAAGCAACTTACTATCACTAATAGTACTAATAAAAGCAAATGCAAATACCCACTCAGCGATGAGACCATCCAACTCATAAACCGCAGAAAATCTTTACTGGCTAAAGAAAAAACAAAGAAAACATAAAAATAACTACAAGATCATTTTGGGCAGGATAAGCGCAAAATTAGATGAAAGCCAACCAATATAACAAGCCGGTTTCAGACAAAATTTTCAACGATAGACCACATTCACACACTCAAATAGATAATTGAGAAGTATAACGAATTCAACAAAACACTGTATGTAGCCTTTATAGATTATACAAAGGCGTTCGATTGCATTAGTCATAAAGCAATATGGGAGAGCTTAGAAAGGCAAGGTATACCTGCAACATATATTATATTAACATTATTAAAAATATATATACAAACAGTAAAGCAAAAATCCAATTAGAAGCGTTGGGCAAAGAATTTCGGATTAAGCGAGGAGTTAGACAGAGAGATCCAATGTCCCCAAAGTTATTTTCAGCAGTTTTAGAGAACGTCTTTCGCAACCTTGACTGGGAACATCTTGGCCTCAACATAGACGAAACTAAACCACTTAAGATTTGCGGATGATCTGGTTTTACTAGAAGAAAATCCAAAGGCAATTGAGGAGATGATCCGAACTCTAAATACTGAGAGCTCTAAAGTGGGTCTGAAAATGAACATATCAAAAACGAAACTGATCACCAACTCAAAAATGGAACCCATTGAAATTGAAAGACAACAAATAGAATATGTCGATGAATATTGCTACCTGGGCCAGATCATCTCCCCTAAAGAGGATTGCTAATGGGTGGAAAAGATATTGGTCTCTCAAGGAAATTGTAAAATCTAAAGACCACAATATGGCAACGAAAAGAAAAGTATTCAATGCTTGTATTCTTCCATGCATCACCTATGGCTGCGAAACATGGTCTCTTACAAAATATCATAGAGACAAAATAGGAAAGTGCCAGAGAGGTATGGAAAGAAGCATGACAGGAACAAGAAGGGAAGATAGATCTAGCAATATCCAATTAAAAGCAAAAACCAAAGTAACCGATATCTTGGAAAAAATAGACCTCCAAAAATGGAGATGGACCGACCATATGTTGAGATCTACACAAGAAAAGTGGAGCCAAATTACAACGAATTGGTATCCAAGAGATGGCAAGATATGTCGAGGACGGCAACAAAAGCGCTGGGAAGATAAACTGAAATTTACTGCGGGACCCAAATGGAGGAGAGTTGCTCAAGACAGGAAGCAATGGAAACTACTGGAGGAGGCCTTGGCCAAAAGGCACACTGAGTTGAGAGACATTCTACATATAGACAAAGGAAATTTAAAAAAAAAATAAAAAAAATCTGTCGGAAAGATTAATCCCACCCAGTTTAACGGGCTAAATAAATAAATAAATAAATTTATATCGATATTTTCCTATTTTAAGTAGTGGATTAATAAATGTTTGTCATTTATTAACTGTTATTTTCAAATGTAATATTAAGAAACATACATAAATAATAGTGTAATATCATGAAACTTTATAATTATCATTCAATATGTTAAGTAAAATATTATTTATATTTTTATACGAAAAAGTGTCAGTTTTATTTTTGTTTTATGTTTTATATGTTATAAATAACAAAATTGTCGAATGTAACATTATTTGATAGTATATACGTTAAAGATATTACGTACTAATTTCAGCTAATTACTTCAATTAACAACAAAGTTACCGATTGTTGAGACGGTTGATACGAACAGTTTTGTCCCATAGTGCGTGGTGTGAAATCGGTCCCGAGAATAGTCCAGCATATACATATCGGGCTATCCTTCACTTATAATAGTACTATCGACCCGTCCAGGCTTCGCACGGGTCAAAGGATTTGAGCCCAGTGCTCGCCAACACGAATCGCATTAGGCATATCTCATCAAGCGTGCACAATTCTAGGCTGAAGCACGTCAGCTAATGACCCATTTTCTGTGGGTTTGCACCGCAGTCGCCCTTATTTGCACTCGGGTCAACATAACCCACCTTGACTTATTATCTCTAAATCTGCCAACCTAGGTGCGTAACCTATTTAGTGCCTTCCAGGTTGGCCATGGAAGTTTATATCTATAGGTTTATATAGGACCGAGTAAAATTGTGGCGTGGCAAATTCTCCATTCCTACCTTCATCCCACCGGGAGGAAAGTTACTTCCGGGATGTACACTGATGTAGTGTCTATTATTCTATGGTATTTTGTTCATACAATCCTCACCTGATAACTTCTGATCAAATTCTGCATCGCCAAGTGCAACTCGAGCTGAATAGTACAATCTTCACTTTCCTTTTTTTTATCCTGGGAGTCTGAAAAATTTGACGCCTCTAGTTAAAGGTTATTTTACAGATATTTATTACTTAATACAGTACTAAATAATATATTGTTAGTGGCAATATTAAGTACATTTATTACTAGTACATCATCATTAGTACTACATGTTTGAATATAAATGTATTATTAGTCTGTAAGCCTTCTTTAAAAATAAATAAATAAATAGTGTATCAATAATACGACAATGGTTTCTACAATTTCCTCAAAGAAACATTGTATTGTCAGCAGAGTGTCTCCTTGAAAACCTCCTGGTAACCTTTCTCAGTATAGGGACTAATTAAAGGCTGCAATTTTTTGGGTTGCCTAAGAACGTAATTCCAGATTATATTGGAGATTTGTTTGTGCCATACTACATGAGGCAGAACTATAGCATATCTTGGTGGCGGCGTGCTGTTGGCGGTGTCCTTTGACATCGCCAGCGCTTATAACAGTCTGCCATTCAGCGGTGTCCGAGAGATGCTCCGATATCACGGAGAGCACTTATACCTGGAGCAGCTGGTGGCAGACTACCTGTGAGGAAGGGGTGTCTTCCTTGAAGTTGATGATGAAGTTAGGCGGCGGCCCATGGCGTGCGGTGTCCCGCAGAGCTCTGTTCTTGGTCCGCTCCTGTAGGACATCGGGTTCGATAGGCCCTACGTGGTGTCTTATATCCTGGGCTGAACGTCAACAGTTATGCTGACGACACTCTCGTCACAGCCCTAGGGGGTAACTTCGAGAAGGCCGCCCACTGGGCCCCTGTAGGATCTCCTAGGTGGTCAAGCTTATCGAGGCACTAGATTTGAGGGTGGCTCTCTCAAGAAGGGAGGCTTTTGTTTTTCATGGGCTCCGTCGCAAGGCACCCAGCGACCCAGCTCGGTTCGTATCCCAGTCAGTCAAAAAAAAGGAGTAAATTATATCGTTCATGTGCACAACGCACATGAGCGATATACTTTAGGCCTTGTTTTTTGACAACATAGCATGTACAACGAGATACTTACCAATTGTTTTTGGACTGTACTCATCTTCAACTTCTTCAATCTTCAACGCTGGTCCACAAAGACTCTCGTAAAATTTGTCCCATGACTAAAAAGACATTTTATAAATGGACTTTAAAAACAAACATTATATGGTCGCATATATATGTCGTAGCGCAATATTATAATGGAACCTAAATTTATTTTAAAAACTGTATAAAAGCTATTTATTATTATTATTAAAATAAGAAAAATTCGCAAGATGTTAACAGTACCGAATTAACTATGTCCAAAACGTAGCAAATACGACGGCACCCGCCGAAGGGTAGAGCTAAAAAATGTATCTTGTGCATTTTTAAATCGAATTTTCTAGTACGTATTGGCAAAAAGTTTCTTTTAAGGTGATTTTCTACAGGCCTCGGACTAGCTTATGTGCTCTGGATGTGAAAAAGACAAGCGTCGTCCACGTTGTTTCAGTCAATATTGGGTCGCACTCACTACTAAGTACATATTTGTATACTCACTGCATCGACTGACCCTTTTGTATTGGCCCAGTCTAAGTATTGCGCTTCAAGAAAGTTCGCATTGGTCCCGGTTAGAAACGACTCTGCTTTCGTTGAGTATTCGGCGTTATTAGTTTTACATTTTGAACACTGGAAATTAAATCTTTTTTTAAGAGAAATCTTTTTTTAAATTCTTTGAATACCGTAGGAATTAAATAGGTCCGCCAGGAAAATACAAGCCTCTTTTAGTACTGCTCGTTGCCCGATAGAGTAAAAGTTTCGTTGGCTCTTGTTCAAAAAGATCACAGACTAAGGTATCTAACCACTTACTTAGTATACGACAAAACTCATTTTGTGAGTGGTCTATATTGCGTCTTTATGACAGAGAGGATAGCTATTGGGGCTATTTGGCTAAGTATGGTTGATTTAAAATCAATCAGTAACTTTATTTACTGGATATATATACAGAGATGTATAAGTACATTTAAACAACTGACCCCTTAATTCAAACTATAGTTTTGGTAGTTTCGTAGACTATTAAGCTGCAGCTTTAGAGTATATGGCTCTGCTTTCATATACATATGTATATCAGCAGCATAGTGTTGCTTGTTGAGCTATTCAAATGTGTTGGCAGGCTACGTGAGATAAACAATATTTTTCAGGGCAAAGAGAATCTATGGACACGATCTATAATAATCAGGGACTGTCTACATTTCAATTAAAATCTACTACTTTCACAAAAGACAACGTTTTTAATCTTCACGTAGAGAGAAGGCTAAGTGCGATAACGACGCTGTCTCTTTCACTCCTAAAGCTAGTATATTTGAGGTGCTATCGTAATAGAGCCTTAGGCAAGCGAAAAACGCTATGGCGTAGTCGCTTACAACATAAAAGTAAACTGTACCGATCCTGTTACAAGGAACAAAACCTCTAGCTCTTCCGCTGATAGTACCTATTCTAACACGAGGCAATTTGGTTATTTTATTACCTACGCTCTTTAGGAGGCAGATCAGTTGGGTATACTTTTCCTGTAGGCTACTATTTGATTGTGTGGGGCGCGGACTGTGCCCAACCTCTCATAATCTTTTTAATGTGCTTGTGGTGATACAGCTCATTATATGTCGCTATTTGTATTATTATTGTATAATCTCGCTTCACTTGAGCGAGTGCGTGTTCAGTTAATAAATTAGTTAAGTACCTACTGTTGGTATGAACTTACCTTAGGAGTGCACACGTTTACATATTTTTGTGTAATCCTTAGTATTTGTAACGATCGTGCCAAAGACATGTCAACCTGAAATCAAGATTACATACCTATTTACAGGGACCTTCTAGCTAGTCTATTGCTAATTTTGGTTAGATGTTGTAAATATAGATACTGTTAGTTATCTTCTCAGCTATCGTCATATAAACTTGTTCACATTATTAATACTTAAGATCTTTATATATTATATATAATATGCATAAATACAATAGACCGGTCGCATATTAAGTATATATTGTATTTGTGCATATTATAATTATTACTTATATGTATTGTCACAACGGTAATTTTTACGGAGGCTGACGAACTGCGCAATCTATTTTAGAGCGCATACAAGTGTCTGCGCAAACAGGTGCACTCTATTCGCTGGCTCGGCTGACGGCAATCAGAAACCAGAGAGATCTGATACAAGATCATCGACTTTATGTGCTTTCTGAGACACAACAGTCTACAACACAGCCAACTACCTACCTGATGCCAGACTTCTATTGAAAAATGTAAATCTGACTTAACGTCTACTTACTGTAAATATTTACTGTTCTAATTACTTTACTGGCCTGCATTTGGGTTTGTAAGTAATTTTGCAGTTAAAACATAAATGAACCAAAAAATTAAATATAACAAAGTTGATAAACTATACAAAATTCTGTCATCTTCAGAAAAGTATAAATTTGAAAGTAGAAGTCTATAATATTTAATATAATAGATGTTTGTAGAAAAATTTATGCCGGTATTTAATGAAGAATAAGGTTCATTGAAGAAATTATGGTTATAAACATAAAAGTAGGTAGGTATGTTTGTGCCACAGAATTTGGTAGTACTTCATTTCTTTGTGTACCTAGGTAGTCTCCTTTTTTTCCTTCTCGGTCTTTTTAAGTCTCTATTCGATTTTCTTAGAGACTTTGGCAAAGGCAAAATATACAAAAGTGCAGCGTGCCATCCTTTTCTCGAAGCACTTACGACCCGCCTGTAACTTAGTTGTGGATAAAACTAGAGGACATCATATAACTTTTAACGTATTATCAGCCGGCGGGCATAAGCTAGGTCCGTAGCTGGTAGCCGTTAGGGTTGTAGATCAGCCGGCAGGCATAAGCCAGGTCCATAGCTGGTAACCGTTAGGGTTATATTGAAACACGTAGACTGATTCAACTGAGAATATATTTGCAATTTTGTAAGCCTTCTTATATCCCATTTATTGTTCTTACAAGTAAAGGTCCGCACTAATGTGCACAATATTGATTATTGAGCGTGTGTGCGGGCGGCGCGGCGCGACGACGTAAGTATAAATACTGCCACGTATAAAAACATTAAAAACAGACGGCCTCTTCGCGCGTCGCTTAGTTTCAGTATACATAGTGTCTTATCTATGGCTTAGTTCGTGATAGATAAGAATAAGGTCAGTTGGTTTCGTCGCGGCTAGACGTATGATGCTCCGTTCGATCGATCGTGATGGGCTTACTCATTTCACATAATTTCAATTATTATTATTGAATAGTAATCACAGGAAAACGCGCTACCCCTTCCAACATAGAGGAATTTCTTTCGAACTGGGCGTTCCACATCAAGCCGCTAAAGAATCTGCTGGACATCTCAGGCACTTCTCACACTCGTTTGGATAAGGCATAAGATAAATCTTAGGACCTAATAAAGAATCTTAGTAAGAGAGAGAATCTTAGTCCTCCCTTAGAGAACCAGGAGTACCACCTTCTACGTCACTGCGGTCATATGGAAAAAGACGTTTCTAAATATTTTTTTCGGTATTAAGACTTTTACATATTTGGAATCAATAAAAAGAGCATCGCAACCACCAGAATGTTTTTCAAACAAGAATTATTTTGCTAGATTCATCTTTTTCCCTTATGACGATGACGGCAGGACGGTACTTCACCAACTTAAAGAGATGAAAGGCATCAGACATTCAAAAACATTTAATTAATATTTAAATGACCTAGTACAGGTTGACTTTGTAAAATCATTACTAAGCTAAGGTGTCCCTTATGTGTTTGTTAAATGTCCCCAAGTGTGCCAGCATATTATTTGTCTGTTTTGTGTAGATAACTAAATATGTTTGACATTGATATACCGTTAAAAGTATCCATATATTAATACGTGAAGCAAAATCGAATCCCCTTTTTACGAAAATTGCGCGGACGGAGGCATGTATGTATGTATGTCATAGTTAAAGTTTATATGGAGAAGGAATGGCGAAACCTAATATTTCTTTTAAATATGCTTTAGAAATAGGTACATTAAAATAATGAAGAAACATTACACGCACACTACCATGCATTTGACACAAGCAGTTGAATCGCGTTCGTAGTATTTCGGCATTGTTCGGATGATGTCGTAGAATTCTTCGTAACTATGGTTACATAATTAGGTATGTATGTAGTAGGTGACTAAATGAAATTTGATTTTAAGGGTAACGTTATAGACGGTAAAACTTTAATAACGATCAAACAATTAAATCAATTATGGTCGAATTTTGACTACTAGGCGACCGTTAGTACAATTTAAAATAAAACAAAGTTATATTACTGGTTAATTATGATTTATTATATTTATTAGTTACTTACTTAAGGCAATTACAGTCTCTAAGTAGTCCTAAGTTATGTAAATAAAATCTAAATATTTAATCTATACTCAAATATACACATAGATGTACATGATCTTCATTAAAGAAAATTTATATTTTATTAATTTAGGATGGGTTATATATATATATGGTAATATTTTCCATAGAAAATTAATTAGGTATCAATAGATAAAACAATAATTTTTGGATGAATAAGTATATTGAAAATTTGAAACCATCCTTTAGATAATATTCATCAAGGTAGTAGGTAGAATTACCATCTCCATCTGTCTCACATCAGTGGCATAATCAACCATTAAATAAATAAACAGGGCCTAGTTCTATTTTGACCTGTATAGCTCTTTTAAAATTATGTTGTCTATGAATATTTCTAGAAGCAGCCATCCAAAATGCACTGGATGGTCCGGTAAGACTTGTTTCTTCAAATATAATTGTTTTATGAGCCACTAATTACCAAGAACAAAGAATGAATACTAAATTATTTTAGTGCAAGCATCTTTACATCAAAAACAAACACAAGACAATAATTACCACTAATCAGTTTAAGACTAAACAAAGGTAAATTAATCAATCAGGAAAATTAAGTTCAAAAGCTATGAATATAATATTTGAATATAATCATCATGATCAACTCAGCCGAAAGACATCTACTGCTAAACATAGGCCTCCCTCAAGGTTTTCCACAAAGACTGTTCTAGGGCCACCCGCATCCAACCGCTTCCCGTGACCCTTACCAGCTTGTTTTGTAATATAAAACTATAAAAAGCTTTATGCAGTTACATATATGTACACTAATATGCCAATCTGTCAGTCCTGCTCCTAATGAACTAAGATAATGACAAAAATAAGATGCAATTATGTAATTGCAAGAGTTAAGACTGATCTTTTTCTTATATTTAAGATAAGAAAGAGATAAGCATCTACTTATGAAGATAAGAAAGGGATATAAGTCATAAGTAGATATAGGAGTCAAATACCGAAAGAGGTATATAATCGTTGGAATATATACCTCTTTCTGTATTTAACTCAAATCGGTTGCGATTAGAATACTCATTTGGGTGCTTACTATTAGCATCAATGAATAGCAGTCATTTGAGAATTATTACACTAGATCCAAAGCATTGATTTTGATGTCCAAACGGCGTGGCGGCACATTAGCTTCAAACAGTTCAAACCTATTGAATAATGATGGAAGCAGCTCGGTTGGAGTGTAGCAATAGATGTACATTTTTTTTTTACTTGGGTCTCAAAAATATTCTCCCCTTTTGCTACACTCTGACCAGAAACTCAACTCCAAGTGAAGATACAAAAATTGTATTTGTTAATCATTTCATGATCTTTCACTTTTCAAATCATATCGGTACCTGTTGGCCCATTGCACTTTAAACCGTTTTTTACATTAATTGAATTGGATTGTTTGTAAATAAAAAATTGCGCTGATTGATTGCAATTTGCAACACAAATATTTTTATATTATTCGACATTCGCGCCTTTTTACGAGTCAACAAAAACCTGACAAGAGTTTAGCGATGTTGACAATCGATTATTTTTATAATCGATGCCTCATTTTGGTCAGTCATCGTTTAACATGCGTTAAATTATTGATAATACGTATTACTCATAATAAATTTTTACTAATTAGCTTTGCTCACAGCCATGATACTAAGGAATAAAGTAGCTTTCTACCAATTAAAGGATTTATAAATCTGTTATGTAGTTTTAGGAATAACCTCCTTCAAACACACGAACCCACAAACAATAATTAAGAAAGTATTAACTGTGATCAACTGTGTTTTCTCTATGAGGATAAGGATAAATAAAATTAGGTTCTATTATCATGTACTTAATCGTTTTATTTATTATAAAAAAATATCAATATAGACTTCTAATGATTTTAATAAATAAATATATTTGAAATTATGGACGTTCTCTTTCATATTACAAATATCACAATCAGAACATTACAAAACTAGACAGGTGCTTACGATAAAATCTTGTGACGGTCACAGGTGAGGGTTGACAGTTGACAGTGACAGTTACAGCAAAAATAAGTGGTAATATTTAGTAGAAAAAGCACCGACTCACCGTCGTCAGTAAAAAATGAAGGACAGATGCATAAACTTAGAATATTTTCGCTACGCTCAGAATACCAAAGAAGTATTAGAGCGCGAATTTTCGATTAGGTATTTACATGAGCGATATAAGTACCCGTGTGACATTATTTTTGCGAGCAAGATTCCATTGTGTTCCGATCAGTTCTAAGGTGGGGTAAACTTTTCACATTTATGATATAAACTTGCGATTCAAATATAAGTAATTAAATTTGGTTCAAAGGTGTACTGTACAGAACGTGAATGTGATGAATTGATGATACAATATGCAATGGCTCAAATAAATGCGCGTTTCATTAATATTCTCCTTGTACTTTTGGTAATTATAT